>OW121815.1:26397500-27647500 GCA_933228935.1 Pemphredon lugubris
GGTCGCGGATGGTATTAAATTCAAAATAACATCAAAACTGACCCGAAATGCCAGTTGAGCGAGATACGGGAATACAGACGAAACGGGGTAAATGATTGATACGCGCGTCGGTTATCCACGCTCGATAAAGTGCAAAAAAAAAAAATGTAGCGATATCGCGCTACGTACGGAGCGCAATTCCTTTTAAACCGCTCGGGCCCTCCTTTGACTCCTCTTTCCCTCCCCGCCTTTCCCGCCGTACCGCTGTCTCGCGCATTGTTGATGTTTCAAGATAAATACCAGATACAGACTACAATGCGACCCCCTCTGTACTTTGTAGGTAATTAATTACCAGCCATTGTCCGTCACAGGCAGTAACGTATACGTTATATCAGTAAGCCGTCAACGGTCGTCGCCGGCGCTATCGCTCTACGAGATTCCATTGTCCTTAACTATTATTCCTGCCGGTGGCAATACCGTACATGGGCCCGATGATAATGCGCGAGTGGATCGAAATCACCGGGAGCAACATTCCTATGCTCCGTCTACTTTCGTTTCTCTTGGATCCGTAGACGCCTATGCCACCGTGGTCTCCGCAAAGTAACCGACGCGAATTCTCGAAGTATGCCAATGGACTTCCTATTGTCTCGCCGCGTTAAAGAAAAAAGTCAGCCGGCGTTTCACGTTTCACCGTCGCGAATTCTTCCGGGAAACTTATGACGATCGTATAACTGCGATAGCGACGCGGAGGACAATCGTTGCGTATATTTAAACGCGCGTCTCGTATAATTACATTGTTCCCCGCCGCGCGTTCTTCGCGTGATAACTTTGCGAGAGCTTTTTTTCCGCGGCGTGAATACAGGCGCGTTTTTTCGAGTCTTTGGAGTCACTTTGATATTTTACAAACATTAAGAGTTGAACGCGCGATCGATAAGAATTGAGATGGTTGGGAACTGCAATGCGATTTTCTTTGCTTAATTTCGTTCCCCGATAAACGGAATCCTCGTTTTTGCATTCACTTTAATTTAGGTTCACGATAGATTTCTTTCTTCTTCTGGTCGGGGGAACATCTTTGCGCGCTATACCCATAAGCGCACCGAAACATTCGCGATAGCTCTCGATGAAGTGCATTGAAAATTTCGTAACCGCAGAAGGCAATCGTTGGACGATAAGAGAGAGAGAGAGAGGGAGAGAGAGAAAGAGCCGCGGAAACATTACTAGAAATGCGTTCGGGAAGAGCCGAGTGTACCGGAAGTGTTCGGTAAGGGGAACATCTGTAACCGCGGCTAAAGGTCGGAAATTCCAGGCGCATTACCGGCCAATCGTGTGTGCATCGTAGAAACTCGTCGTTCTGGGTCCCCTAATGTACGGCAGCTAGGGTAATGCAGTCGTGTTTCGTGCGAGGCAAGTGCGGCTGGCACCCTCAACGCCACACCGCCACCGCCTTTTCCACCTCCTTCGTCTACCTCCAAGTTCCTCCGCTTCGTCCGCTGCCCTCGCCTCAACCTCCACTTACCGTTTCTGTCCCGTGTTACCGCAAGCTCGAAACAGGAACGGTCAGATTGAAATCAGAGTCTCCGAGGGGCCAAAGAGAACGAGGAGGTGCTGGAGAATGGTGCGAGAGGCGAGGGGCTGAACGGGGGATGATACGAAACACGCGTCCCTTCCTCGCAGTTCCTGAGTCTCACGATCTTGCAGTATTAATTTTCCGCTGAATCGAAATGTATCGGTTGAAGCGCAAATTGCGTTAAATCACACCCTGGGTTCTCGCGTTGCCAACGTTCAATAGTGTAATCGAGATCGAGATAGGCGATGGCGCCGTTAAAGTAGAGGGTAGAGGCATTTTTTCGCCTACCTTTAACCGTAGCACGCGTATATCGATAGATCGCGTTTACTTTGTACAAATACAGGGTGGGCCGTTTGAACTAAGTTATGCTCGAAAAAACTGTTTCGAATCACGCATAGTTTGCTGGTTAATTGCGCGTGAAACCTCAAATTATACGCTTTGTATATACCGAGTTCAGAGAACCGCCAGTTTCAAGAATCGCAGAATTCCTGGGATTAATTAATTACCGATTAATTAATTAAGAATTAAATAATTAATGCGATTTTCACGCTTCGATTTTATTCTACGATCTTTCCATCAGTCCCGTCGCGAGTAATTTCCGCGTAACGCAATTAAAGTTATCGCTTTTTGTATAAAAATGTCAGTTTATACGCGGAACGTACGTTGAATCTCAATCCCAGAATCGAGCGTCGGTAAAACAAGCCTCGGAAGTGCATTTGCTATCGCGATGACCAGAAATTCTTAATATTCAATTCCAATCGGCGACTACGCGAGAATTAACACGCAACGGTAGTAAAATTAATTCCAAAAGAACCAGGGGGAAGGACAACGCTCCCTGGTAGTCTCTCTTCGTCTCTCTCGCACCTTCGTGACCGTTCGTGACTGCGCCCGGCTTCTCCGCATAGTACGGCCCTTACCGCACATCGCGGGAACGTAGTAAGTGCAGCAGCAAAGGATAGGAGACGTACGTTACCGGCAGCCCTGTTTTACATGGCCGATTGCATCTCCTTTCCATGCGCCACGGCGACACGCGTCCCGCTCTTTACTATACTCGCGCGTACAAGTGCACAAACACACACACACACACACACACACAAGAGCGGGCGACGCGGTGTACGCGCGGAACGATAGAACGATTTTCTAACGGCCGACCGCGTGGTCTTGAGGAGTTGCCGATCGCATCCCCGATCTCGCGCGGCACAATTAGGATGCCCTTAAAGGGAGAAGATTCGCGGCGGAGCAACGGTGCATTATACCGCTTTCCGGCAGCGTCGTTGCACGGAATACCAACGGAATGCACTCCGAATTCGATATTCCCCGTCGGCGATTGGTCTACGGATATCCCGTACGGCATATCCCATTTCGAACGATTTGATTTGACGGACAGACCAAGGGGGGGGGGCGCCTCTGGACCGATTAATCAATCGAATTTACGTTGAATACTCGAAATGGGTGTTATCGAAATCCGTGAATTTTCAACAGTTCCGCGTAAGGTAGGCGAGTACCGGAATTCGGCGTAGTTGTAATTGGTTCGGCTCTTCCAGTGGTTGGCGGAACAATTTCCAAATTGATTCGTCCCTTTCGAGTGTCCCCGACGTTCGCCGGGGATCCCCACGCGAGTGGATCTTCTTGCGCGCGAAAGGGTATCGACCTGCTGGCACGAACGAGTCCCGACGGAGATTCATTAACGCTTCGGCCGTGTCCCGCTTAAGTACTCCAATCGGGAACCCACTCAAGAACGATTTCTGCGTACGAGTAGTAGACGGAGGAGGAAGACGCTGGCGAACCACTCGGTTCGAACAGGTCGGGCGGGATCGAGTAGTGAAAGTTTGCTCGGGGAGAAACTCCAGCTCTCGGGACTAGACTATCTCCGAACTACCCCGACGAGGGCAGGCGCCGAAGGCCGGAGTCGAAGGAGAGAGCAACCCCGTCGAGAGTCGAGAGTCGAGAGTCTCGGTAATTGTGACACTCTTGCGTTTCGATGCGTCTGCGTCTTATTAAGCAATCCTCCTCTCGACGGCTGTAACCAACCATCGATTTCGAGCCACGTCGTCGTCGTCCTCGTCTTCGTCCTCGTCGTCGCCGGCAAGGTTGCGCCTCCCAGACCCAAAGCCGCCAGCTCCGGTGGGAATCGAAACGAGCTGGCTCCTACCTCGTACCACAAATCATTTCTTCGCGACGCGTCTCACCCTCTCTCGCCTTCTCGATGTCGACATCGACGAGGATTGTGTACAAAGCATCCACCGACGCCCTATTCCTCCCCATTCTTCTTTGCCCCCTCCCCCTCTTCCGCGGCAACGCCGTCTCCGCAACGCCGGCGAATAAAGAAGAGGCGAAGGCTGGGTGGGGGGGTTAGCATTGACAACGCCGAAGAAAAAGTAGCTACGACTGAAATGTTTTGCTCGTGAATCATAATTCTGCGTCGCGTCGTGGCCCCGTCGCACCCGGAGGATGTAATGCGAGGGGGAGAAGAGAATCTCTGACAGCTGGGGATCAGTTTCCAACCCGCTCGCCTGGAAGCTTCCGTCTAGTCGGTTACGAGACTGTCACTCTGTCGAATAACGTTTAACTCGGTTAAGGACTCCAAGACCGAGGAGGGCCGAGGAAATCGGTGGATTCGGGAGTTCTCGGATTTTCATCGTCACCCGTTATTTATCCAAATTTATCCGGATTTTCACTTCGTAGAGTTTCAATATTCTGCCTCGTAGAGTTTGCAATGCGACCGTTGGACCTTACCTGCGACGCCTCGACGAATTAAGTCGTCCTACCACTTTTGCGTCTACCAACGCTTCGCGATGTTTATCAACTTCTAATTTAACCAGAACGCTGCTCTACCTTCCGCTCCGCTTCCCGCGAATCGTCTTCGGGAGCTACTACTTTAAAATAATACCGAGACTAGAAAGGTCGCTTTGTTCTGTAAATAAGACCGGTCTCTCCCTTCGTCTCCTCCTCGCGTTTATTCGCAGAAAAGGGCCGTTGACGCGCACGAACAACTTTCATCCCTCGACACGTGCCATAAATACATATATGTATAGCATCGTTTTGAGTCGCTAGCATCGCGAGCGGAGAAGAAGAGCATCCTCGCGTCCCGTAAATTGACCGTGCGCGAGACAGGGATGAGAACTGTTATAGCCCAATGCGGTGAAAGGAGAACGATGTAAAGCCGATACGTTTCTATATTGCATTTACCACCCCTCCACCTCCCACGAGCTCTCTCCCGGCTCTCATTTTACAATCGGTGCCCGCTGCAGGCCGATACTGCATTTTATTCCACGAGGGTGGCCCGGCCCGTGGGGTGAGCACAGGCAATTTTATTGGATGTGACACTAACGCTCTCTCCCTCCGCGAGACCCCCCTCGATCCTTCGTTTTGGGCACCCCACTCCTCCCTCTCCGTCGTGTACTCTCATTCGGACAGAAAGGGGCTTCAAATGGCTGCAATATCCGCGTGTATTGACTCCTGGAATTGGGAAGACCTTCTCGTGTCCGGGGCTGTCCCGATCTCGTCTCCTGTCCCGTCTACCTACCGGTAACCAAACGCCCTATCCTCTTCACCCTCCGCTTCTATCGTTTTTTCTCTTCCTCCGCTTCATTCCGGACAGCCGAGAGAGAAGCCTCTCTCTCTCTCTCTCTCTTGGTACCCTCTTTCGCTCGACCGACCGTAGATAAGCTCGCGCGTCATTAGCTCGCATTTTTGCAAGGGGTCAAGATAAAACGTCCAGCCCGTGCCTCCTTAAGATTTTGCGCGCCTACGAGCTGTCAACCTGTAGGAAAAGCGATATTCCTCTTAGTTCCCCGGTCTCCCGGATCTCGCCGGATGTGGCGAGAACGTGAAAAGAAATTACATCTCTCCCCTTGTTTGCCTTCCTTCACGAGTTTCCGAGCTCTTTTGCCCCGCCGAAATAACGTCTTTCCCTTGTCGCCGTTGGCCCCGTCCCGGGTAGGTGGATGTCAGAATCTTCCCGAGTGTTATGTCAAGCTTGGCGCGTTTGAATGAGAATCGTAAATGTAGGAGAAAATTCAAATTAAGTTGGGGAAATTTCGTTATCCGCAAAAAAAAGTCGTGGCATTCGTGCTCGTTTTGACGGGGCCTGTTCCTTGGTGGAAACGAGACTCGCGCGTTATATGCGCGGAGATTTTAGAGAAACTTCGGAGCGGAAATAACGAGTCTCTTGTCGTTTGCTTTGAACACGTGTAGAGCGTGCCTGCGTAAGTACGTTGTCGCGATTTTTATTTTCCTCCCGAAAACTTGCCCTCGACAGTTTTATCGCGGCTAACATCTCAGGAAAGAAAAGATTTTCACGGGAACGTTACGTATTTGGATCACCGCCAAATATCTAATATCGTGCCGAGAACCAACCGCGATAAATCAGATCGAAAATGTGTCGACGATGGTACAGAAATAATTGGATGGATTTTGACTGGGCGTGCCTGTCGTTATAAATCACCAATTTTTAGTCCTCTCCATCATTTCTCTGCAAATCGGCTAATTTTTTTTACCCGCAAAAACGTTTTAAAGTAATTCCCTTATCCTCTCGCTCGCATTTCGAATGTCCGACAACGCGCGGCCTCTCAAAATCGAGGATTATTTAAAGCAATAATAATTATACCGAGAATAATTGTTCGCAAGTAATTGTAATTCCAATTACTGTTTGACATTTCCATTAATACCCGCTGATCAGCGACAAATCTTTTAACGTTCCCGTTTATCGCAATTAATAATAAATTAAAAAATCATTCCCGCGATGCTTTATTCCCAATAAAATCCGTTTTATAACCGTCCCAATCGCGACCAGTCTCGACTCATCCGCGATACACTTATCGTTAAACAAGTGGCCAAAGAGAACGATACAAAACGATCCGGCGTCTCCCTCCGTCGAGACGCGTGACATCGAGCGCATTTCTATCGATGCGAGGCGACATTAAGCCGAAGATCGAGACGACTGTCACGCACCGTACGGAAGCAGACGTCCGTGTCCCCGATCGGTTATCGCTAGCGTGATTTACAGGCTCGCTTTACGCGCCTCCGCGAAGATGATGCCGTTCGCGAAGCACCGAAAGTCAAAGAAGCACTTACCCGTCATTGCGAGACGATAAATCAAAGGCGAGACGTTCCTTCCCCCCGTCGGGTGCGCGCGATCGTGTAGGATAGGCGTATTGTGTACGATAGCAGCGTACACGGCGTAAGACGGAATGGAATTAGCGTCCCGTGTAAACCGTACGCGCGCGTTTGGAGCGTACGCGGGGTGTAGAGCACCGGGAATAAGTGGGCAGGGGGTTGGGGGGCGGGGGGGGGGGGGAGAGAGAGAATGTCTCGTTGACTGACCGCACGGTGCTCTTGGCAAAAATACGAACAAGAACGAGGCCTCGGCAGTCATCGTTTAAAGTATTGCCTGCGATTTATCATTGGTCACATTAATGGCACCGGAATTCCGTGTATTCCATTTGTATCTGTCCCCCTTTCGCTCGACACTGGAAGGAGAGAGAGGAACTCTAACCTCGTGCCAAAAGAAACGGACCTCTTCGATCACCCTCCTCGCGGTAAAAGCTACGAGACGCGCGAGCGAGACTCACCACCGGGGGTTATTAATTCGTGGAAGCGAGCGACGCGACGCGACTCAGTCGGGACGGGGACGTCGCGCCGCGTTGGATGGTATCTTCCTTCGAACCACGTGAAATACCGGCGTTCGTTTTGTTGCCTCAAATTCGAGTCGACGTAGACACGAGGAATGCGCTCGAGAAACGAGACCGCGCGACGATCGATATTCAAAGACGAATAAATCATTCCCCGTGGGCGAGGGGCGTCCCCGCCTACCGGCGACGCGTTTCATTTATTTCGTTTACACGGGAGTCTCCGAAATTCGTTCGGACAGTTTCTTCGGCGTTACCGGCAACTTTCGTTCCTCCAAATTGCATTTGGCATCCGCCAGCGTGGGCCACTGTCGGATCGAGTGCAAACGTAAACCCACCCTCCGCCTGCTGCCCCGCTTGGCTCGGATTTTCTATCGGCCGATTCCGTGGCTCGCTCGGACACACGGGGAAAAGGAACGTGCGGTTATGTGTACACACGACGGGATTCTGATTCCGTTGGAGGTGGAATCGAGCAGCTTTCAGACCATCTGTCCATTTCCTCGGAGAGTGCTCCCGTTCGCCTCGGGGAGCCTAGCGCCGGCTGACGGTTCGAATCGAAGCCAGGTCAAAGCCATGGTCTTTCGTACTCTCCTTCCTTCTCTCCCTCTCTTTCTCTCTTATTCTTGTTCTTTCGGTACCTTGGCGGAAGAATACCAGATACGGGAAGAGAAGAGAGAGAGAGAGAGAGAGAGAGAGAGAGAGAGAAATTCGGCGATCATTCGGTTTCGACCACTTTGCTCTAGTGTTTCCGCTCGCCTATTTTTCTCTTTTTCCTACGACGTGGCATTTTGTTCGCGTCTCGTATTTCCCGCTGTTTCTGTTTCCTCCTTCTCGTCCTCTTTTTCTTGGTATTTTATATTTTATAGGATTCGAAGAAAGACTCGAAAATTGTGGACTGGGCAACTCTGATCGTTTGCCGGGTGGTTTAGTTTGTGGTTGCGGAATTAATGCTGGATTCTATTATAGTATAATAGATTAGTAAAATATTGTAGTAGAGAACAGTTCTGGGGCTTCCCGTGATCCTCAAAGTCTGTGCTACCGAGCGATAAAAATAATCGATTCAACAGTCTAACGTTAATAAAGATTTGCATAAATTAAAATGGCAAGTGTACGCAATTGAGATGGCCAAGATTGTCCTAAATTTTGGTCGCCACGGTCATCCTCCCTGATCTATGCAACCGACTGCTCATTTTCCCGCAATAAAGTCGCGTCCACCTGAAGGAAATCAGACTTCGTCCAGGTTCAAAGCGAAATCGAACGAATTTGAACGGTGGTCGAGCCGTGATTCAAATGGGAATCGAAATTGAGTTCTTGGAAAGAAAATTAACGATTCAGAGCTTTGTCCGTTAAACGAACGAAACGGGAATTCTCTGTGCCTCCGTGTAAAGCTTTTCGCTGGCTACACGATGGTTAAGTAATTAATCGCGGGTAATCGAAAAAAATTCACCCAACTGCTAGGTGGAAACTTCTGCGAGCGAGATTTCCGAGAAAACCTTCCAAAGATGGATCGCAATTACTGTTCGGAGTTCCACAAATATTATACTCATCCGAATGTCAAAAATAATTTTTACTTGATCATAAAATCCTACGCGGGCCGTTGAACAAAACAAAAAAGAGCCGAAGGACGAACGTCTTATGCGCATAACGATAACGGGTGCCGCTTTTTATTAAATACCGGCTGGTATTCGCGAAGGGAAGAACGAGGAAGTTATAAACGAATACAAGGTCGCCGAACCTATAGGGATGCGAATAATTGCGAAACGCAGTGCCGCCCATTTGCGCAACGGTGCATTTCGATCTTTTAACTGTTAATCCGAACGAGCGACGCTCGAAACGGCCTCTCCGCCAATCGGTGGAGGTGCGCAACGGCCCCGTCGTCCTCTCGTTTTCCTGGACATCCCCCGTCCCCTTTCGCCGCGCGCTTTATCCCACGACGTTCCAGCCGCCACTGCTTTACGGCCAAATAAAGTGGAAAGCCGCAAAAAAATGGCGTTGGTCGGCTCTTTTACGGTATACGCGCGTTCCTGATCCAACCACGGCTATACATTGAATGAGCGTTCGATCTTTCCTCTCTCTCTCTCTCTCTCTCTCTCTCTCTCTCTCTCTCTCTCTCTCCCTCCCTCTCTCTCTCTCTCTCTCTCTCTCTCTCCTTCTCTCGCGGCCACTCTCACGGTGACATCTCATCCACGTCGAACGACATCGGGCGGCCAACGAGACGTACGTACTTACGGGTACATACGTACGGTCGAGTATACCTACGCATACGAGTTTGCGGACGGCCGGCTTTTGCCTGCGGTTTTTAGAGACGCGCGAGAGTCAAGTACGAGGGATCGAACGAGGGAGAGAGCGCGAGAGCGAGAGAGACGTGGCAGGACTCGATTCGCGTCGTTTAAAAATGCAAATACGGTCGATTTGTCTTCGAGGACGAGGTGTCCCTCAATGCCGTACGTCCACAGTGCCGCGTCGCCCAGGAGAACGGGAGTGGGCCAGGTTTGCTGGCAGGAAAAGAGGATTGAAAATTTATCGATCCTATCGGGGGCAGTCCGTAGAAACAAAAGGAACGGAATTTCTTTAATTAATCCCTGCCGGCAGTCGACTTCTTACCGGCGCGGCGCGGCGAGAGCCCTTTCTAAGTGAGTCGCCATGATTCCAACGGTGAGACTTCCCGAACGATCGCTTCGGATACGAGTATATCTCCTTCGTGTTCGTACCTTCCGCTACCTAGGTGGTCCAGACGCGTATCTGGAGGATCATTTTTTAAAAGAGTTTTCAGTTCGAAGCGCGAGCGTGAGCCACTCGCGCGAGCTTTATTCTTCATTATGTCCGGTTATCCATCTTCGAACTTGCTGCTCCTTTTTACGGCTCGCGCTTCGTGGAGCTGGGAGCAAAGGGAAAGGGCCGAGGGAGGAACCTTTGGCGCGGTTAAACGAAGCCCTTTTCCATACCGTGGAGTTTTATTGTTCGCCCTTCGGCGCGGAAGCGCTAAAAGAGGTGAATGAAATGAATCGCGATAAGTGAAAACCCGGTTCAATTTGCAAACTATCACGGAGAATAGTCCGTGATCGTGACCGATTGCGATTGATGGATACGTCGTTTCACTAGAATACAATACTCCGGCATCTCTACTGATAATTCATAATAAATAAGCGCCACGATAATATTCTTCGACGGAGGAATACGTTACTCCAAATTTTGTACGCTCGCAGATTTCATACGCTCGTACGGTGGTTAGCCACAAGAAGTTTACGTTAAGCGCGTCGAAAAGTTACGTTTGAAATACTTGGTAATGGCCTCCCTCGAGCATCGCGGGGAGAAGAAATTTATTCGAATCCGATGCATTTTCGATGCGAACGGTAACGTCTCTTCGTAGCAATTTCCCCGTCGATAAAGACGCGAAAGGAGAGGAACGAGTATGAATGAAAACGAAAAGTGGTACACAAGGATCGAGTAGGATTAAAATGAAATAAAATTCCCGGGACCACGGCAAGTCTGGCCGGAATTTCGGACATTTCCATTTACCCTGACGTTAGACAACCTATTATGGGAATTTAAGCCAAAGATGAACGGTAAAGATAAAACGGCGGGACGCACGCCGGTACGTTTTATACGGCCGTGAAAACGAGCGCTCAAAGATCGTTACGTCTCAACCTTCGCGAACGTTGCGGTGCATTTGCATGCGTGCTTCCAGGCCACTTTGTCCCCCGTCCCGGTGACATCACACACGTGACCCTTGGCAACTGGACGATGCTGCCGTTCTTTGAAGTTTGAAGGCTTTTAAATTGTTCATACCGCCGGGCCGTGATAATTCTTTTTTTTCAGTCTCGATTTTTTACTTTTTGTTCGCTGAAATCGTTGCAGCGAGTGTGCGCGGGGGAGTCGCGTTAGCGCGCGACTTTCCTGCGCGAGTCACGGGAGAGTAAAAGCGAATGCATAAAAACTGTCGTTCCTTGAATATTTGACGGCGCTCGAAATGACCGCGTGGCCCGACCTTGACGGAATTTCTTGCGTTATTTTTCATACGCGAAATTAATGTAATATGGTAAAACGGCCCAGGGGTGAATACTCAAGGAACGATCGTGAGAGGGCGGAATAAGGGAAAAGGGGCAGGGCGGAAGGGAGATATCGGTAGAAACAGAATTTCGAGCCCTCCGTCGCGACGGTAACTGTTTAATTATGTAATCGCGAATTTACATAATTGGCCACGTCGCGCAGTCGCCCCTCCACGAGGGGAACTAATCGCGCGCAGAAGAAATATTAAAACAGAATTTTCATCCGTGTCGGTGTCTGGTTCGCGCGCGTACCCCGCGTTCGAACATTGTTGCATAATTTTTGCTGCTTTACGGGTGCGCGCGTGTACGTAGTTTCGTACTTTGTTCCGAGAAACGCGCCGCCTTCGACGACATTTATCCGCCCCGGGAAACGTGGGAATTTTTCAATCCCGTTTCCGTTTCTCGGAATAATTCTATCCTCGTTTTTGTGACTCCACGTAACGGTGGCAATTCTGTATTACTTTGTGTTAATGTATTTGTCGTGACCGTGGCAGGTTTATGCAAACTCGTTAGGGTACAATATTATTTAGCAAATTATTAATATTAATGATCGCCGTTGACGTCGATCCTACACATGTATAAATCAGAGATTACATTCCGGTATGTAAATTTTGCAAAACTAACGAAGTAAATTAGCATGCGTAATACACTGCCCACGAGGTACGTATGAAACAATTCGCGAAGCTCGTAGCGCTGTACTTATTGTTTCCTAACAGGATGCAAAATTAAAAATAATTTCCAAAGACGCGTTCGCGGTGTTAAGCCAGACCACGAATACCTGGGTGTAGGCAAAATTACAGATAATTTATAATTGGCGCTGCGAGAACGGTGATAGCGGGCGAGAGGATTGGCGAGGGAGAGGAAGAGAAGAGGACGGAAGGAGGAGGCAGTTGTTTTCCAACGCAAGCGAAATTACAAGGAGAGTAACCCTCGCAATGCGAGCTCAATGACCATCGAAATTATTCCTCGCTCTCATAACCACACCCACATTTTGGCCTTTTCATTAATTCCCATTGTTCCCTAATCCTCTCCATCCCATCGTGCGCCATCCACTTGTCTTCGCTACTTATTATTTTTTTTAACTGGTAAAATGTTACGAACTACCGTGCACGCGAGTTCCATCGAACTCGAATAATCGATCAGTCGTAACGAGGATGATTAATTAAAAACTAAAGTAGACGGACTATGGATTACGATCTTGACTAACGAATATCAAAATGGAGAGAGAGACTCTGTTATTCGTTGAATAGAGAAAACTTTCGCGCTTCCGTGTACATGAATTCCATAAAATTTAAGTTATTAATTAATTTAGTTGAACGCACCACATAATAATCCAGAGAAATGAAAAATTTAACAAAGCTAACCCCACGGTTCAGAAAGGAGTTCGCCAAATAACAAAGAATCGAATGAAATAATAGAAATATCTCTGCTTCGAGAATAACTCACCTTCCGCTCGCGAACAATTAAACGCGGTAAAACCAACATTGTCGTTCCGTGGTATGCAACTTCGTCCGGCGCACGTCAAAACTGAAAACGTATAGTCAAAGTCCGATCCGTGACGTGGAATAAAAGAGAAGTACTTAACTCGAGCGAAGTTTAAAAAGTCTCTCGATCCCTCAGGATATTCTCCACCGTACAACTGACGTCCCACGGTTACCGATTTCCCCCGGTATTCCAAAAGCTCGGTAAAGAAATCGAAGAGCAACCTTTATCGATGGCCTCGAGTCCTATTCTCCTTCTTCTCGCGTACACGCTGAATTCGACCCCCGCCTCTCCCCCTATTCCTCTCTCTGTCTCTCGCTCGTTTGGAAGGCAATACAACCGCCTCAGGCTGACCGGGACTCTTCTGCCCACCACCCGCCCACCTTGCTCCCTTACTCTAGTCGATCGGACTAGAGCAAACGCGCGACAAGGGAAAGAGGAAAAGCGCAAAAGGAAATCGAAAGAAACAGACAGGAGGAGAGATCGTGCACCGGCAGCCTCATAAAGTGCCGCAATTTCCGGCGGCTATTGCAACCGGGAGGATACTGGGTGAGGGGTTTTGTCTCAACATAGCGATCCGCGTATTTTAAATTGCGACGCGATTCCCCTCGGTGTCCGGCAGGAAACTTTCGCCCTTTGAATTTCCCTTTATTTAACGTTATTTCGAAAGCAGCGAGCGCACTTATTTGGCCGACGAGACTGTCGTCACTTTCTTCCTCCCGTAGTCGGACCGCGCGACGTTTTCGACACTTTTTTAAAAACTTTTTTTCCTCAACCCGGCATCACCGTCCTCTACCTCTCCCGGAGGAGATCTCGTTGAATTCTGTCGAAGGGGCTGAATTTCTAATCTATATTTCGATAAACGAGTGGAGAAGTTTCGTCTTTTAACCGGCGATGCGCGAAAGCGTTTATCCACGCGTTCGGCCATTTTCTTCCGCGCCCCCTCTCCTGATATCTCCCTCCCCCTCTCACTCCCTGCCGCCCTCTCTTGTTCCCTGGCACGCCACGACTCGAAACGAGCCCGGGACTTAATGTCGTAATTAAAATGCACATGGTAAGCTGCCGCCACGCCGTTGTCCCGCGGCAACGACTAAACGAGAAGACCGTTCTACAACTAGCGCGGGGCGGAGAGAAGAGAGCACGCGGGGTTTAAGGGAGACCCGGAGGCGCACAGCCCTTCCGAGCATCTAATACTCCCTCCGTGCGGCCACCCCACGAGAAATATCATAATGCCCGGGATATTTGTTCCGGCACGACATTGCTTTTAAGTGGAATAAAAGAGATCAAACGCGCGAGAGTATTAATTTCGGGGAACAGAAAGCCCGCCAAGAATTGAATCTTACGCGAAGGACCGCGAGCGGCGGGGGAGAAAAACGTCGCCAGAGAAAAATGTAGCCATTCTTGTTTCAATCGCCTTTGCGGCCGCTCGCGTAATTATGCGATTTTTCCAAGCATCGGGCCGGGTTGGCGTACGCGACGCATACGGTAGAAACGCAATTGAAAGAGAACCGGAAAGGCGGGGAGGGAGGAGAATCGCTAACTCGTCTAACTTACCGTCGGTAATGACTCGTCAAGAATAGCGATCGTAATGACCGAGATGATTGTTCCTATCTGGTACGTGCTTTTAGTACGACGATACAGTTCGCGTACCGAAAGGCAACAAAGGGACCGAGGCCGTAGTAAAATGTTCAACGCATTCAGCTTTGTTTTTATTTAGTAGCAGGCACGGTTCGCCTCTTTCGCAGCACGATGCTGAGCGAGAGAGAGAAAGAGAGAGAGAAGCAGAGAGAGATCTTTCTCGTCCGGAACACTTTCCAGTTTTTCACTCGAATCGTTTGTTTTCGTTCGAAGTGCATTTTTGATAACGTAAGGTGTAAGGTTGAGACTACGCAGGGCGCTGTGCAACGTATAGTACGTTCGCTTTGTACGTTATGTTCGCCACGTAGCATGGCGCTCCGTGTGGCCTTAGCTTATCGCGCGTGCCTGTCCGTAATTGTTTCGGGGTGTCACTGAAAAATAAAGTCGCGAATCAAACAGCACGTCGTCCATACCAAATATATCGTTGTTGACGAAGGAAACTGTTTGTCGTACGCGTAAGAACGTAGCTTGCGTAGCGTCATGCGTGGCATCAAGCGACAAGATCTTGCCCGGGCCAAGTACAAGTACGCGAGACTAGACCTTGTATCTTTTCCGGAAAGAACGAACGGGGGTATTCGAGGTGGTCAAACCACATTAAAAAATTAATTTTTCGAAAAAGTACAATGGCCATCGGCAAAATCGCGTTGAGATTAAAATTACAAGAGGTTTTTGATAGCTCGAGAAAATAGGGCAGAACTCGTGGCACTTAAAACAAATCGCTCAAATGTCTGCCATAATTTTATTAATAGAGACAACATTTCGACATGACAAAAGGAAAAGCTCTTAGAAACAGCCATTTCTCCAAATATTTGTTTCTTATCAAAAATGTATGACATCCATTTTAATCGCCTCGTCGCGCGAACGTTATTTTTAATGACAGCTCGCAATAATAAAAAAAAAACGAAGGATATTCGTGGAATACATATAACGCATACGGGAACGATGACCAGTGATTTTTGTATTACATTTCCCAGAAACGTTTCGATAATAATCCGCACTTCCACCGGCGAACTTCGGTCGGAGCAGAAAAGTCGCGTGACACAGTTTTTGACACTCCTTTGACACGGCGGTGCGCTTCTGTAGATCGTCGGCCAGATAGCAACACTTTCGAGCGAGTAATGTCGGTCGCTCGAAACCCATTACGCGCACGTAATATTCGTTCCATTCGTTCCACTGCACACGCTCCGCCGAATCGCGGGCGAAAAGAGGAGGAAAAGCTGTTCCATGCAAAGAGGGAGAAAGAGTGGGACACGTGAACACACAGAGTACGGTATGCGAACAAAGGACAATCGCGTTTCGATCGCGACCCTCCTTGTCCTTGTCGAACGATCCGAATTATCGGGATAACTGGCTCCCCGTGTTTCGCTCGACATTTTGCCACGCAATTTTGCGAAATACGATATATCCCACGGATAAAAGTTAAATCACATTCCGGGCTATTTCTTTCGCTCCGCTGAGAGTCGAGGTTTCCGATGATCGCTATCAAATCGCATTTATCGAACGTTCTCGCATTGCCTCCTGCTTCCCCGTCCCATTCCCCACATATTTTTTTCCTAGAAATTGAAACGTCGCGAAGGAAGAGTAACGGAACAAAAACAAAAAAAAAGAAAGGAAACTCTGTCCTCGTAAAGAAGATAATACATCATTATCGTTCATTCGTTCGTTCGTTCGTCGGTCAGGTTAATTACCATTTTTACGACGGCCCGAATGAAACTCGATTTCCATTCACAGCCTCTTCTGTTTCCGTTCATATTTCCTGCTTATCCGAGCGTGCAACGGCGATGCCTACACGCCTACGCGGGTTTCGTCGGGCGTACGGTGGTGTGCACCGGGTGGCTAGCTGGTGAAAATTGATACTCAATTTAAGCTCCGGACATAACAGGATGCACGTACTCGTACACCCGACTACCCGGTAGGTACGAGTCACGTACGAGCGCGAAGATGAAGGAAGACGGTGGCCGATACGAGTAGGTGGGGACGAACAAAGACGCAGAGAGGTAGCCAAGGGGGACTATGGGCTGGATGTAGATGAAGAGGATGAAAACGCAATCGATCTCGCGTCTATTGTATTACCCGATCACGTTTTACGCCTGCTCATCTCCATCTTTCGTCCCCCTTCGTTCCATTCACCATACTTTCCTGTTCCTCCTACGTTGTCTCCGTCGCCTCTTGGAACCCCGTTCCTTGTCTACGTGGATATTCGTATTGGGGAATAAGAAAAATTACGCGGGAGGGGGGGGGGGGGGGGCAGGCGACAAGAATGGACACTTCGTGAGACAGCGTGGCGGGTCGAATAGTCTCTCGGTACGTGACTGGAAATCTTGTCGGATGTACAATTACACATTACGTGACTACAACGACGACAAACCCGAGGACAGGTGGGGCAGGGTCGAAGATGATTATAACACCGGTAGACGGGCGTCTACCGGAGATGCAAGCGTAACCAACGACGAAGGCTCCGGTACCTTCAAATTTCAGACGTTCTTCTTCGATTTTGTTAGCCCGGTTGTCCATGTGGGATGGAAAATATCAGCGACAGTGTTTTCCCATGAAATTGAGGGTTTTCGAGCCCTCGATGGCGAGTGTTGCGAGAAGTATGAACGATTGGGTTAAGCGTGAAGAGTGTGAAGAGTGAAGCGGATAATGTGTCTTTTTGAGACAATGTGGTGTGGCTGTGTGGAATCCCAAAGGCCAGAGCGAAAGACGCGTGAGAGTTCAGCGTGAACGACTAGAGAGCGAGCACCGGGAAGACTTTGTGAGAAATGCAAGAGGTGATTCAGAGTTTTGTTTAATCGGAGGTGACGATAGCTTTCGCGTGTGAGTGTGAGAGAGACATTTTGTTCACCCGCTATCTCTACCGTCTTTGAATTTTAATAATTCCCATTTTAAATATCAGTAGGAAATGTATTTATTTTGTACCACCATCAAATCTAAGTTTCCTATATCCATTGTCTCGCGTCGATTGCTCTGGTTTTATTTCTCTTCGAATCCTCGAGAATGAAACTTCTAAATGTGCTTGTCAGTGTTTCTCGCGCTGCCCTTCAACGATCGTTTCTTCCTCGACCAACAACCGTCCCAATCGCGCGAAGCAGGGGGTACAAGGGAGCCCGAGGTAGACCCTCGGTGAAACAGCGCGGTTGTTCGAATGGAGTTTCGGTACGTGACTAGAAATCTTGCCCAGTTTACGATTACCCATTACGCGAGGAGCACGAGGGCCACCACTACCGACGCCGAGCGTCGAGCGTGAAATACACGTCCGCGGGTCAAAATCCGTGGCCACCGTGCGCCGTCGACGGCGGAGACGAGGAAGCCGACGTACATCCCCCCTACGTTGTATCGCGGTGCCCAAAGACGAAGTCTACTCCCAACGGTCCGCTGGGATATTCCAGTCGGCGATTTCGATGCCGGAAGTTACCCCCTTCCACCGGCGCCCTTCCGCCCTTACACGCTATTTCTCCCCGCGTAGACTTTGAATGCTTGAATTTCGACTGAATTGTGGGAACGCCGTGAGGCGCATTAAGCGGCGACAAGTGTATTTATCGTACCCGCGACGACAGTCCCACGGAATTTGATAGTTGGACAGTTTTTAGTTCTTCCCCCGGGGGAACGTCTCTTTCCCTCTTGTACCTTTCCGCAAGCTCGTATCTTTCGGGAGTTTCGTCGCGCGGACGGAATAAAAGATCGCGTTTGGTTGTCCGTGAAATCGAACCAGCCGGCGTACAAATTCGTGTTTCCCGTGATTTCAATATCGGAACGCTAATCGTGGATACTCGGGGTAACTCGATTTTCTTTATCCTGCTTATAACCGAAAGGACGTCGTGGTTCGAAAATACCCCGACTTTACCCGCGCAACGAATTTAACTAAAAATTGGTTACGTTTGCCACTAATGCGATTCGACAATACTGTTTTGCAAATCATTTCCGAATCTCGTGCGTTCGATAAGCGTAATCTGATAACGTTACAATGGATTGGCAGGGCTCGGGCTGAAATCTATATGTTCTACGCAAAGTGCAGCCAAATCCGATATGCCGTAAAAAAAAAAAAAAAAGTGGACGGGGGAAAAAAGTAGCGCGCTTTGACGACGACGTCCAGTTACAGCGAGCGAGTGAATATTTCACAATTCTCCGCTCGGTTTCGGGGCTGCCTATAAATTCGCTCCCTCGGCCCATCTTTTTTTTTCGCACGTTTCACGAAATTTCGCTGTCTGCCGGATAGTTGATACCCTTCCCCTCCCCCCCTCCGTGCAATAACTTTTGAGCGAACGAGTTGAGAGCTGGACATGCGAGTCGCGTCTCTGTCGACATGTAAATCGGAAGTCGATTTTTCTCTCCCGTGGCCAATTTTATTAACGCTCGATTTCGCAATCGAGTCCCATAATTCCCAAAGAGGCTCCTCGCGCGAGATTAATAATATTTTCCGGCTGATCAGGGTTATTTCAACTTTGCAACGACTCGGTGATTTTCATTTAACACTACGTTACTCTCGTCGATGTTTGTTACTTGGTTAGACTAATATAATGAAAAAGCACAAAATTTGTTTTAATTAAAAAAAAAATTGTTTCGGTTCGCATAGGTCTAACCTAGAGGTGTTAAAGATATCCCAGGAGTAAATTTCATGAGATAAGTGTAATTTAATTTTAAAGTAGACCGGGTGACACCTGTACCCTACGCGACTAACGTAGGATTAATTAGTAATATTTACAGATCGTTTTTGCTTAGAAGCAAGCCAAGTTGAATTTCTCACAATTCTACGATGCTCCGGAGAGACCCAGTTTCTCGATTAAGGAATTCGATGTTACAAAAAATAGATCCCCGCATTCTTTTACACTTCTAAACTGTACCTTTACTGCCTCTCACAGAATTTATCCCGGATGTCTCCTCCCCCTCTATTTCCCCACCCATATTTCACACAATAAAACCCATAATCGTGTGGAGCTATTAGTCTCCTACCAGGTATGCTTGTCGTCGAGAAAAACATCTTCGAACCGAGCTAATGCTTCGAAATGTTCGCGTAGATCCCGCAGCGGGAAGTTAAGCCGTGGCACGCTGTACCACGGCTGTTGTGTACAAGGTGGTTCGAAAAGTTAGGACTGCGAGCTCAGCGCCATAAAAGGTGCAGGGAAGCATGCGGAGCGACAGAAAGAGAGAGACAGAGAGAGAGAGAGAGAGAGAGAGAGACACAGAGAAAGGGAACGAGACCCTTTGGTCCGGCTCAAGCTACTGCCCGAAATCTACCTGCGCGTGTTGCAACGACGCGGAGCCCGGTGCGCGTCGGAAAAATGCATTTTCCAACGGTTAGGAAATTTATGGCCCTTGGACAATGGGAGTGGCGATGCGCTCGTTTTCGACAAAAGGTGCGCGTTCCGCTCTTCTTCTTTCTCAATCCGCTCCCCCTCCGCTTCTACCCTCTATGACGTTTTCTCTCGTCTCTTTCATCGCGCGCCCTGCCGTCTCAATAATTTCTATTCTCTGTTTGTATAAGCACGTTGCACAATGCTGGAAGGCAGACGTCTCAATTCGGGCCCCTCGTTTTCGTCGAAGGGATGGATTCGTTTTTTTTCTTTTACTTGGAAATCACGGTGTTACCGAGGGTCTGTTAAAATATACAGACGTAATCTTTAATTAAGCGTCTACCGTGGTAACGGTGAGACAATATTGAAAGGTACGAAAAATCAAGAGACAATGTCTAGTCTCGGGCCAAATATAAGTACGTGGAACTAGACCTTTTATCTATTCAGGAAAGATCGAACGGGGTATTATTACCCAAACATTTCAAACTAGTTACACCACTACGAACCTGGCGCTAGTTGATTCGTTTCTAATCAAAACACAGAAAAGGAGAGAGGAAAGCAAAGAATATAAAGAATTAATCAATTATGTGTTCGTTCGTCTCAACCGTAAAAGCGTAATAACCTGTTAATTAAGATTTTTCTCATTCTCCTATTCTTTCCTTCGAAACAAATAACTTGCCGTATTAAAACTAGCCACCTGCCTACTTAAAAGTTAAATGCACAAAATATCACCTGTTAATTAAGAGCGGGAGGAGCCCGCCTCGGCAAGTTGAAAATTTTAATTCGATATTCAAATTACGCGGTCGGTAGCGAGAATGGTGGAAGGAGTATAGCGGCGCTAATTTGATATTTAATTTCAGATCTAGCGCGAACGAGGGCCGTAAACGTTTCGTGATCTCCGCGAAGTCCAATTTCCTCCGGGTTGTTTGCTCGTCACCTGCTTCCTTCTTTGTCTCTTAATTCCCATCTACCTCTCCCCTCCTCCGACTCTCGTGCTCTCTTTTGCCGAACACCACCGTCTAGCAGGTCGTGTACGCGCCGTAAAAGATCATCAACTGCCGATTAAACGTCGCGTAATCGCGATACCGTGGCCCTTATTACTCGAGAATTCCAAATTGCGGCGGAGAGAGATCCTTACGACTCTCTCTCTCTCTCTCGACAGAAGAGAGAGAGAGAGAGAGAGAGAGAGAGAGAGAGAATACGATAGAGTGTCTTCGGATCACTGTTGCACCGCTTTTAGAAGCGATCGTACGTGCGTGCACAGTGACTTCGAGGCCGTGAAACCAGTTCGATTTGGCAGCATCGAACCAACGGATTACCGATGTCCGGTTTCTTAAGCCACCGCCGCGGTTTAAAAGTCCCCCCGATATGTTCTCAAAATAAGACTAAGCTCTCTCTCTCTCTCTCTCTCTCTCTCTGCCTCTCCCCCTCCCCCCGCGCCGCTCGCATGACCGAGAGCGTCGTTCGGACTTTATTCCGGATCTCGAGAGATCGTAAAATCGGGGAGAGTAATACCGAAGTAAATTTTATTGCACTTTAAAAGATCAGGTTCCACCGGGCGATGCAGCGAAACGAGGCTTTTTCTGGCCGTTTTTATCCTATCTTATTATTTTTCTTTTTCTCTCTTTTATTAACGGCTCGTTGTAGCGCGAAAGAAGCCAGAGGACAGGTGACGTTAACCACATTTACCCAACTGCGGGTACCACACCCTCGGCGGGGGTGGTCCTTTCTACCAATTTAGAATTTGTGCTACTCGCGGCCATTTGTAATTGCATTCCGTGGCCCTCTTAGAAGGATTAATCGTCGGGCTTAACTGCGCACGATTTTAATTACGTAGAACTACGTGGGAATGTAATTAGAAAGCTGCGCGGATTGCTAATTGAGATTTTGCGCCGTGCCCCCCCCCCTCCCCGCCCCTCGTCCTCTCTTCTCGTACCCTGTCCATATCGATGCTCGATCGGAGACGTATTTTTCACGGAGCTAATGTTTTTTACAACGACGCGCGCACTGGATCGCGAGCTTTTATCGCTCGGAGTTTCCATGCGCTCCATTTTTGCACTTTAATCGTTCATCGTCGAGAAGCTCTAATCTCTTTTTAATTGTACCGTGTAGCGGTACACATTCGTATCGCCGATAAGCGGTACCCGATAACACTTCTATGGCAACGCCGTACTTCGTGCCCGGCACTAATTTATCCGCGACGATTACTGTCATCCGGATTACTGGAATTTTCTCGCGATAATCGACAGCTCTTCACTCGCCTCCTTCCAGCCTCCCCCCACTCCACCCCATTAATCGATTATAAAGTTGATATCTTTGGAGATCGTTAACTTCGGTCCCACCCCCTCGGGATGTAGTTAACGATGGATGTCGTGTACCGAAAGCATTAAATTTCAACGTGGGTAGTGAAAGATAATCTTAGTTAAATTTGTCGATGTTATTATCGTCTATTTAGCAAACTTTCGGAAACTTGGCTGTGTACCCGATATTAGGAAAACCCGGCTAATCTCTCGATGGTATAAGATTTTTTCCGTATAATTTGGTAGAAACGAGTATCGACGAGGTTTGAGTAACGCGAATAATAATAATTACGTCTATTTTGCGGCGCAATATTCGTTGACGTTCGATGTATATTATATATTAATTTCACTTTCTAACGAAATCGATCCTGCGTTTATTCTAATCCCTGCATAATTGCTTATCATGATTCCGGTATCACGGAATATTCGGAAATTTTGAACTATCGCAAACTTAGCCGAGTTTCCGCTATACGTTACGCTTGATAAACGACGAGAACTCATCGAGAAAACTAACCATCGCTACGTCTGAACAGTTGTAGCGAACGTTGAAGCCTCGTCTATCCGATTTGGTTGCCAA
Source organism: Pemphredon lugubris (assembly GCA_933228935.1). Lineage (NCBI taxonomy): Eukaryota > Metazoa > Arthropoda > Insecta > Hymenoptera > Crabronidae > Pemphredon > Pemphredon lugubris. The sequence continues at coordinate 26,420,014 of OW121815.1, forward strand.
GTAACAATTAGAGTTCCCGCAGTTCCTGTACACAGTTATTGCACTTAACGAGACGGCGGAATACCGGGGGTCGCCGCCACGAAACGATATCCTGACCCCTTCTTGCAGAAATACGGAATGGAAGGCAGCGGAACCGCGAAGGGATAAAGCGCGCGCGAGGGAGAGAGAGCCAGTCGTAAAGTTCCTCCTCGAAGAGCACCCTCGAGTAAATGGAACAAACACCGCGTATACTCGTCCGTGGTTGGTTAGGGATTATGATTCGGATCCAGCTGAGTAAATAGCGGTCATTATATTATCCGAGAGCGAGTATGTACCGAACACGTATGTACAACCCGCTGGTATGAATGCCGACAAGACATTGCGGCGATATTAAGAATAATACTACTTATATTCGGTGCTAAATATAGCAAGATACGAGATATACCCGTAACGAAGATGTACCACGGAGTAAATTACTGAATCCGAGTTTATCGCGTTGCGCGCGATAAATGCACCCTGCGATTAACCTAATCGCGAAGAATGAGTTGAATTTGTTCTCGGTTATTTCTGCAACGATGTACGGTGACTTTAGAAATTTACCGCAGTTCCGATCGTGCCTTGGTTTCTTCAATACGATCTTTGTTGCAAATAATACTTTTGCTTCATTTTCTCATCCGAATTGATTTAACAGCGATTAAGAATTGGTCCGTTTATTGCGAATTCATTTTTTTTAACGAGATATCCCATCATTCGTGATTAATTTAGTTTAAAAAACAAAAAAAAATGGACTCGTGCCACTTATAAATAAACGGTCCAATTATCGCTGATTAATTTTTATGTGAAAAATACATGGTGCTAACTTCAAAATGTTTTGACAATTCAAAAACTGTAGAATTTTGTAGTTATCTACCCATGCATTTACGCGAACGGATCACACCCACGATACACGTACAACGAAATCAAGGGTACTGTTGAATTTCACTGGATATCTACTAATAAATTCGCGCGAGCGGATTACACTCGCGTTCTAAAACGAAATCATGGGTACGGTCGCACAAAAAAGGTTCTAACTTACAAAACGCCCCCTTCAGACGGGGATACTCAAAAGAAACTGTAATCGCCTGGATACCAGGAGACTGGACAACTAGGCAACAGAACATGTATATTTCAATACCGTGATTCAGATGACGCTACTGAAATTGCTGCGGCTAGTCGACCCGCTACTCGATATGTCGGTCTCCTCTATACTCTAGTCTCTAGTCACCTGAGTTGCCCAAATAAGTATATCATTATTTCGCATTTCATTATTTTATAATGCAGTAAAATTTTACAAAAACACAAAAATCAAACACTCGCCAAAAATAGAATTAGAAATATTCATTTTTAAGCTTGGAGTTAAGTGGTTACAGAAATTAACCACACAAGTAAATAACGAGGTGTCGCGAGGTGACAGCTAGTTTGGTAGACCGTGTGTGAAGATAACTGGCAACATGAGCTGTCTAGTCGCCCGGTCTCTCAGTATCCAGGCGATTACAGGTTCTTTTGAGTATCCCCATCTGAAGAGGACCGGCGATAGATTTCCGAGGGCAACGAGATGACTTGACAACGGAAGCGCTTCGTATCCGGATAGTAACAGTACTTCGTTACTTTGCCCTTGTCTTCGAATTTTTCCTCCGGCGCTTTGTCTTCGTCTTTCGCGTCTTCTTTCCATTTGTCCTCTCCCTCTCTCTTTCCCCCCCCCCTCGTCTCTCTCTCTTTCTTCTATCCCCGACGTCTTTGCAGTCGTTAAGCCGGGATCCGTCGGGGAGTCGGGTCTGGGATTATTGTAGACCCGATCTCGGAAGTAGTTAAAACTTGGAGCCCGCTGCTGCAGCAGCTACCGCTACTGGCGGTGCCTTAATATTCTATATCCGACGATGTCCGTAAGGTAATTGACTTGTTGGCGAGGAGAGTCTCTGGAGAAAGTAAATGATCGTAGAAGGAGAGAGAAAGAGAGAAATGGGAAGATCGTCGGGGCGAGAAGAGGGGGACAAAGATGATTTTTCGCGTTGATTCTCGGTAAGTTTGTGGACGCTAAGCCACTCGGAACGAGAAATCGACGTTAAGAGGCTGGCTCCATCCGTCGAATATTCGAAATAGATATTTGCGGAAGATGGAGAAAATCGAGGCCGTGGGAAGAATATTTTTCATTAGAAGATTGTGCTACTAACGTAAAGGATGCAAACGGCGTGGGTTCAAAAGGTTTCGATTGAATTGCAAACGGCGCAGGAAGGCTCGATAACGTTTAATGAATAAGTTATTCAGTTCGCAGGGCTGCATGGAATTATAATAAATCCTCCCACTTTACGTAAAATTTAATTTCGTCCAATCGTTGGTTATATTATCGTTTTATGAATCACGTTCTATTTAGAAGGGCGCGGAATAATCCGAAGTGGGTAGCGTACGCATAACCGTGGGTAATCAGCGGTTTTAATCAACGGAATTACCGTGGAGTTTTTCCGCTGTAATAAAAAGTTTCTCAATTTCACGTCATTAAAGCTTTCTAACAAAATGAGATCTGCGCGAGAAACAATGTTTTCCTCGCTGAGTAAGTACTACTTGAAATTCAACTGCGATTTCCGCGCTCTGGAATCCGAGTCTTCTCCCGTCTTTCGAAACAACGATAATGAAACAATTGTTAGCTCGTCTCTCGTTGCGGGAGGAACGATAAAAGATACCGTACATAAAAATTGGAAAGGCACGATATTGGATTTCTCGTGAATTTGCTACTTCAAATAGAATTGCGCGGAAATTCGAAGCTGGAAAAAGATGTCGATCAAATTGGTGAATTTGCCGGCAACAATTACGTGAAAACGTTAACGTGGATTGGTTCGTTACTAACATCGTTAGGCGCAGCGCGGTCGAGGACAGGGAAAACGCGGTGAAAATCGTCGCGCGTGGCACGCTGAGTAATTTTGACAAGATTCCACGATCCGCGCGCGTTTTTGACAACGCCAGCAGCATTTTCTTGCTGTAGAAACAAATGACCGTTCCGTAATTCGACCGAGCCCAAATATTTAGTTTCCAAACTGTTTTACACATTTACTTTTTGCGTGTTCGAATATTGGTTGAATGCCATCCGCAAAAGTTTAACTGTAGATTTACTTGCAGCGCGATATCAATTTTTGCGGATGTACCGTTTAGCGTAGCGTCCGCATTACACAAATGGTACGAAAATACGGATGATTCCGTGTTTGAAAAATAATATTAAAATATTCGAGGTTTATTCCTAGAATTTGAGTACTCGCGAAGCGTTAAAATATTAATTCATACGAATAGTTTCGATGGTATATATACATGGTACGCGCACTTAACGTTACCCAAACCCACGATCTTTTCGCTGAGGGATTTTTGACCTATGCTTCTGGTATCTATACATAATATGTACTTTTGACCGAATCATGGACTGCGTTAAATTTTTAATAGATCGCGAAGCGAGAGCTAATTTTATGTATTCGTGCGATATTGGGTTATTCGGAATTAGCAGATTTTAAATCTATTTATATTATAAGCATTTGGGTCGTGGTATCGTTGGAAACAAATACGTCGGAAATACAAATCGGTCGCGCGGCGAAAAGGTTGAGAGACGCGGGTCGATCCTCCGTTTTAACGAACGCACTCTCCCGAATCTCGCCGAACGACGAAAAACAAGATGAAACTAGGATCAATCGTTAATGACGCAGCGGGTAACAAATTCTGGCTGGTACTCGACATACGCTCGCAGTTGCGTCACAACGGGCACGCTCCTTGACCTTTCCCGACGGTCGTTAGGACGATAGATGGCCACCGCTGCGGAAATTAACTTTTTATCGCGACGTATCTTTGAGAATTCAGCGCCATTGGGCGCTAAAAGGAGGATCATCGTGTGTACGTCATCCTTCGTTTCGTGTCAGTGTCGGAATCGTTGAGGCATATCCACGGGACTAACAAAGTAAGCGCGTATCCATATGCAACGACATGCAACAGTGCAGGTCGTTCAACGGCCGCGAAATGTCGAGCGCTGTGAAAAGGATTAAGGGACAGGAGTGAATACTGCATTTATAGCAGGGGGTGGAGTACGCCATCGAACAGCTTGACAGGGAGGGGGGCGGGGCGAAGGAAACATAACGCGGCGTGCAGTGCGCAAAATACTTAAACCTGGACGTGACAAAGAATTTCTTTTTTAAAAGGAATCTCGCGACACGCGCGCGCGAATGAGAGTACCGTCGTCAAAAGGAAACGGCGTGCGAAGGCGCGTCGTATCTCGTCACGATCGTACAATTAGGTATTCCCGCCTGCGAGTTTACAAGCAGTTTTAGACAAGCACGCTCGAATCCCGATGCAATCGCGCGATCTTACGCGTCGTCGCGCATCGAGTGGAGATAGCGGGAGAACAGTCGTATTTGGCCAGAAACGTGATCGGCGATAGTCGCGTTAAACAATAAAGATCGCGCGCTTAACGACGATGGGAAAAGGGAGAGAGATAACGAGATACCAAACGCGTACACGCGCAAACCTTCGGTAACGAGTGGATCGTTGTTCGAGACGAGTCGTGACATCGACAACAATGTGTCTTTTGAATACCGGTCCGTCCTCGGCTTCGTCGCGAAACGGACGCCGCGCCGCAAAAGAACAACGCGGAGCTCCGTCGGGCCTCGTCATTATGGTTGTCCTCGCGTCCAAGAAGAACCGGAATATCCGTAGAATCTCGCGGTTGCGACAATGCGCAACGGAGCGCGACCCGCGATTGCGGCCAGCGAGAAACGTCGACGGGGCTCGGTCGCGAGGATTAAAGGACAGAAATTAATACCGTGCGGCCATGGCGGAAACGGTGACACCGCTCGACGATGACGCGACGGGCGGGGGGCGGGAAATGGGTGGCGGTACATTGGAAGCGGGGTACGCGAGACGCGTATTAGCGGCTCCTTCGCGGACCGGCATCTTTGTGTACGATGGTCCGTGACCGCGTGGACGCTCCGCTTCGTGGCTGAGAACACGGGACTCCCTCTTTCCCTCTTGCTTTATGCGCGTCGGTCCCCGGTATTTTCTCGGCAACCTCTTCTCTGTCTTCCTCCACCCCTTCCTTTTTTCCCTCCCTTCTTAGCCGAGGCGTGTACGCCGCGCGGTCGCGGCCCTTTGGCTTCGTCGAGAGAAACAAGAGCAACCGTTCTCTCCCTCTTCCCACCCCCCACCCCCCTCCTCTCTCTCTTTCTCTCGGCTCTCCAGCTGAAAGAGAAAGGGTGAAAGATAAAAGAGACGAGAGGATCCGTCACCGTCCTTCCCTCCTCGCGTTCCGCAAAACGCTACCCAACCCCACCTACGCGACCGTCTTTCGAAGGGGTTGACGAAGCTTTGACGTTCGGGTAACTACACACTGTGCCACCACGTTGCTCTTTCCCCCTTTGACAATGCGCCGGGTATTGCGTTTTGCCGCTATATCGCCGCCTTTTGTCGGTTTTTAGACGCGGCTCGCTCACATCATTTTCTGCCACACGGCGCGATCGGAGGGATTCTGTGTGTCGTACTGATCAGGGAATAAATGAAGCGTTACGAGCGCTCGGGAGAGGGTTATAAAAGAGTTATAAATGGCCGGGGCGGGTCGACGAACCCGGCTTGTATTTATATTTTACATGACACTTCGAAAATTGTGCCGAGGGAGAGGAAACGAACGACCGAGGGAGGTGGCGTGGTGGGGGAGAGGGGCGCGGAGGAGAGAATATTCGCCTCGGAGGCGAATATTTATTGCGCTCGCGAGGAGAGCTCGGATAATATTAAATAATGGCGTAGCTTCTTCTCGTGGGTTTTTAGTCGTAGTCTTAGACTCGGGGAGTAATTTTAAGACTCGCCGCGTATACGAGCGAGCTGTCGATCAGGACGTAAACGAAGCGTTATAAACGGCCGGGGAAGGTTGTAAAAGGTGTTGGGAAGGCAAGAAAGGTTGGCGAACCCCGAGAGATTCTTCGTACTTCGCATGAATTCCGCTAATCCCGGTGGGGGCAGACCCACCGTGCGCGCGATGGTACAACGTCTCGTCTGCCGACGTGTACACCATTGGCTCCTGTAATAAGGACATTTTCTAGATCGATACACCCCAAGCTCGACAAAATTTTGGATATTGGGTAGACTCGTGTGTACGCGTCATGAAAAATTGTCAGGTATTACCCCGACGATAAAGGTACGTCTTGACTATGTCGATCGGCATAGTAAGAATTTTTTCCGGTATGATAAGAAACATGGAAAGTGGTGCGGGGATCTTATATAATTCTAGTCGACCAGTAATTAATATAGAAAGTCTCTGCGAATTTCGAAATTGTCTATGGTCAGGGGACCAGGTGTGTCTTTGCGATTGGCAGCCCCGAAATTTGTTTTGTACAAACGATCCTCCCCCCTCTCTCGCGATACGCAACGAAACACATCTTCGCGTTATTGGGCAAAGAAATTCGGTGGATCCTGTCAGGGATGAACTATCCCGCATCCGGGTTCAGTCGCGGTGTCTTTTCGCAGCCGGTGCGTTCAATTAGAGGGCCGACAATGGCCGCGCGTCCTGGTGGAACCAGCTCCAGGTTGGATGGAAAAGGGGGTCGCATTGGACACGGGGAGGATGGTGGACGCGAGGTAGAATTTCCACGGAAAACGGAAGGAAATCCAATGGTCGACGTTGGCGGCGGTAGCGCCGCGAAATGTATGGGCGTAGCCCTCCGTAATATCGTGCGCGAACCGCACCGAGAGAGCGAGCTCTCTCTCTCCGGCTATTTGTCATCGGCGTGTATATCATGGACGGCCCTTTCTATCTGCACCGGCTAACTCCCCCAAACTCACCCCCCCTCCCTCCCTCCCTCCGTCCCTCCTACCCCCAGCCCCGTCGACCTCCGCGAAGATTTGCATTACAAATATGCGCCGACCGGAATGCATGTACGTCAATATGACGGCTCTCGCTTTCTCTCTCAGCCGACCGACTCCTCGAGGTTTCTCCGTGTCTCTCTCTCTCTCTCTCTCCCTCTCTCGCACCCACCCTCACTCCCTCCGTCGATCGTTCCTCGTTACGATAATAGTACCGATATTCCGGAAACCGGGCAGACAATCGCCGGGATACCGAATGCAGGGTAGATGAGATGGAAGCGCGTGTTGCTCGTATTTTGCGCGAAGCTAAGCCACGATATACGGGGATGGTAGTAATTTTCCGGGAAATGTAAGCAAAACAGGATTTGCGCGATGCCGCTATTTTGCGATTTTTATATTTCCTAGTTTATACGCCCTCTCTCCCTTTTGCCGCTCCTTTTCATAACCATCCGCGCCCCGCTGGAAATCTGAAAGGAAAATTATATTTTCCCCACAAACTGGGTCGATGGATGTACATTTTTACCGGCGCGATTGAATTTCAGTTTTTATTCAGCTTCCGCGATTCAAAGTCGGTCGTTCGAAACTATCGATTTCGGTCTTCTTTGAACGTCATCGGGATAACGCTGGTACGTGGGTCCGTTCTTTTTTTGTTCGCGCTTCTATATTTACCTAACATTTCTGTTTTTTCTTTCGCCGTTGCAACGTACCACCCCCCGACGTTTCCGCTTCGTAATACCTCGCCTCCGCTATCAATCTGGAGAGATTCCAGTTGGTCTCCGAGGACCAGGAATCCAGGAACCGATTAATTCTTCCCAGCTTCCCTAGGATGGTTTTTTGCCTTTACCTTTATTGTTAATCGGCGCAAATCTGTTATCGTTAAAGGAGACGGAAATCTGGAAAGGCAATAAATTCTTCTATCTACCCGTTCATCTTACTTTTCTTCTCGGCGCATCCGTACGAGAACGTTCTCCCAACTACGTCTGGTCGATCCTTATCGAATTTGGAAGTGTGCCACACGGGCGTTGCGAGCGTTTCTCCAGCCGTGAAGAGTACACACCTTGCAAATCGCTTTACCGAAAGTTCGCCGACGTCTAAATATCTATACAGCGAGATACGCTGACAACGCTTCTGCAGACCCGTCGAGATTTCCTACGAAAGATTTCCAAGATTTGTTGGGTTCGCGACTTTCAGCTGTACGCGGGGACGTTTAAAAATATGCCGTTTAAATATCGACCCCGTCGTCCCTCGAAATCCGAGCGGCGAGATTTATACGCCACGCGATAACGCTCGACTATCCGAGCATAATTTCGAATTAATCACCGTTTAACGAAACAGCTAGTTTGTTTTGCGAGCGAAATCGGTTATCGATCGAACGAGACGAGTCGTATTTTCGCCAACGGATTACGTACGAGCCTCTACGACGAAAGGCCAGAGAAATGTAGAGGTAAAGACTGTTACACGATCTGTTCTATAGATCGGTATCCGCGGACATACAAACGTTACCGGTAACTCTCTCATCTGCTTCACGATAAAGTCCGTTCCTTACGAGAGCCGCGCTCGTAGTAGTCGCACACGCGAGGAAAGGACAGAATGCATTCCATTACCGTTATCGAGAGACGTTGCTTCATGGCATTACTAAACCGCGTGTTCGCGAGCTTTGAACTTCTGCGATTCGACCGCCATCCCCGCGGCACGAAAATATATTGCCCGGTTGTACGACATTGCGATAAGTTATTTTATTCGTGACTACGCGAATGACTCGTACAAAGTGGTTCCGATCGGCAGTATTTGCCAAGTAAAATCAAACTAACCCTCCGTAAGGAACTTGCGCGACATGCGCGTACGCTATCTTCGTATCGTTTTTGCCACGGGGCGTAGCTGTTGAGAGGCTTATCGGAATCACGGAATGAAATGGATTTATACATGGATAAGTTAAAGAAATCTATTGCTTGCCTTCGTCTATTTCTTTTTCTTATTCTCTAAGCGTATTTGCCACTTTCTCATTTTAGTGACTCATTTTTACCTCTTTGCGCGTTTATGAACCCACCGAGTGTCTGGCGATGGTCGTCAAGCACTCCCTGAAGTAGATACAGAATTTTCCCGAGATTCGACGCCCATGATAAAGAAGTCCATAATTCTTAATATTTAAGAGGTAATGTACAAAACGAGAACTATGTACGTCAAACATTCAAACGTGTTAATCTAATTCGTTTGATAATTGAAATAATTCTTCGTTTAAAAGTTAACGAGAGCTGAAAACGGCACTGATCTTTTGCTCTAACTTTGTACTCCCACTTTTTGCAACTTTCGATCCTTCGAGTTGGCATTTCCGGTATATATAATTCTGGTCGGGGAGGTCCGAATACATCGTACGAAGGCGCCGATGAGTCATACGAGTGCGCGTATCCGTACGGCAAAGAGAACACGGATAACTATCCGGATGACAATTGCTGCTGGCGTAGCATCAATTGCTGTCGGCGTAACAAGCCGCGGAGCTCTGGCAGTATCAATTCTTGTCACGGGAGTGCCGATCGTTGTCGTCCAAACAGCTCTTACCGCGTTATTGTTTCCTTTACGTAGGTAATGTATTCGCATCGGCTTGCAAACGATCAATTCTAATCTTAACGTTCGCCGCGATCGACTACAAAACGTAATATCCCAAGTTGGTTTTACGAGCAGCAAGTTGGAACAGGAAATTAGCGAGGAACCTTAATGCCAAATTGGAAGGAAACTGTTGCACTAGTGTCGTCGTTCCTTTGATCACTCGGAGTAGGAACTAGTCACGTTCCCTTTATCGCGTTGAAACCCGTCATCGATCAAAGGCGGAAACGTTGACGGAACGTTACACCGGCATAGACGGGTCGCGTCAAGGACGTACGGGTGTTTACGGGAACGCGTTCGCGATATACGCGAGTATAGGAAATTGCTCTTCTCTCTCCCCACGAGCATCGTGACAAAGTTGAAACACAAACGATCTTTCGTCGTTTATATCGACAGTTTACTCTTTCTCGGTTTGGGCGCGAGAATACTCCTATCAAATCCAACTTAATTGATCGGTCTTTTCGGTAGAAATTGTGTTACTGCGATTCTCTATGGGAGCTGGCTTTATCGGAAGAGCCGGAGGAATCATTCACTTGAAATTACTTGGCCGCGTAATTATTCGCGCAGAAGCCCATTCGCTTCCTTCGTCGTTTGCCTTCTGTCCGTTTTTCTCCTTCCGAAGCTTCTCTTATTACAGCAGTCTCCGTGGTCCCGTTGTGCTTTTCTCCCATTAGTCTCGGCCCGTCTACCGTCTCGGCACGCGTGCATTCGAAAAGGGTGGTTCGGGAAGCAGGATTAAAGAGACAGGTGGCCTAGACGTATTTATACGAGAGCTTCTAGCCGCTTGAATATCCACGCTCCGTCGTCGGTAGAGCGTTGGTTGTTCGGTCGCCGTGCGTGTGGGTGCGTCCATCGAGAGAGCGTGTCTAGGGAATTTGCGCAAGTGCCAAAGAGCACATTTCGGGCGTCTAGCGCGTCCATTCATTCCGCCGGTTGGACCTACCTATGAATAGACGCTATTTAAAGGACACACCCGGGACCAAACAGAGTGCAACGGCTCGTACGTACACGCGCGCACTCTGTAAGGGTAGAGTGAGAGAGAGAGAGAGAGAGAGAGAGAGAGAGAGAGAGAGAGAGTTTTCAGCTTGGAGAGACAGTCAGGCTGCTTTCTCGCATTTCCCGTCGTTAGTTTTCGTGGTCGTAGCCCGTCGCGATAGCGTGGTCGAAAGAGAAATCGTTCGTCGGGTCGTTTTCAGTCTTTTTGTCGGGCCAATGTTGTCGCGTGACTTCGCAAAGACGGAGCGGGTCCAGATTTCGCTGCGCGACTGGTAGTCTTTGTATTGGGTTGATTTATGGAGGAATCCATTCGCTCTCCGTTTGTTTGAACGCGTAGACTGTTATGGAATCATAATTAGATGCGCGGAGAGCGAGGGAAGGCGGTTGAACCGCGTGCGACAGTTTTACCGTAAAAATTGCTCAACGGCAGCGTTTCTCAACCTTTTTTGTCCCGAGAACGAAAATATTTATTTGTAATGGTACCGCCACCCAAATGTCTCTACTGTCTAATTTTTTGAATGTCGAAACTATTCTCGAATATGCCTAAAATTATTTTATCCCCGTTTCGTTTTGGCGCGAGGTAGCTAGTAAGTATCTATCGTTTCGCGATTCACGAATTTGAGAAATCCCGCGCTAGAGGTTAAATGATAGCGAATCATCGAATTCCGCGCTCTCGTACGCGGAACAATTAGCATGAAAAATATGAAGACGTTCGTCAGGGCCTCGGTACTCGTTAACCCACCGCGTTAGACATCTTCGCGCACTTTTGTTCCCCGTGTTCGCGCCTTTAGTTTTATTTCACATTTCAACGCGTCTTCCGCATTATGCAAACATTCCCGGTTACTTCAACCCCCGCCGACTACTCTCTGTCATTCCCCAGCACTCGATTCCCGGTGCTCCTTTTACCCTTCTATTCTTGAATGGTACGTCCTCTTGTCCGAAGGTATATCTTCGCGTGAGTTTTGGCTCTCCTCTCCTTCTTCTCTTCTCGTCTCACCCCCCCCCCTCTCTCTCTTAATCCCTTTCTTCCTCTTCCTTCGTGCACCGACGCCCAGCGAGAGCTTTGAGCTACCGCTCGGCAACCCGCGCGAGAAGTAGGTGGTCGTTCGGCTTGATTCCGCGTTTCAAAACTTTTGCAAACAAAGCCCATTGTGCCGGGGAACGAGATAATACATCGCGTCGGTGCGCACGCGGAGCGCTACCCCCTCCGCCTTCCACCCCCCGCCGCCTCACCCGTCCTCCACCTCCGCGACCCCTCTCTGTCCTAGCCCCCCTGTCTCCTTTCAGCCGGTAAATTATACCTTTCGCGAATCTCTCTGGCCTCGCGCGCGTACGTACTAGTGCTCTCACGCGCGCTTCGACGTGTGTCTCGCGCCGCGTGCAATTAGGAGACGAGATTTCGAGAACCCCGCAAGGATGCAGCGTTATTTTGAAAGAGCTACTTGGCGCCAGTTTCGAGTGTGTGCGGTACGTCGAGGGGATCAATTTTGCTTCCAGAGGATCGAGCTCGAAACTTTCGCCGGTATACAATTAATCTCAACGGTTTGCGTTATAACTCTTATGCTTGCTAGAGATAAAAAAAAAAATTCCAAATTTGTTCGTACCGCGTCGTTGTACATTTAAATAGAAGTTATCTGCGACGGCGGTGTAATTATTTGACGAGGATCCTGTTAATTGTTGTGGCGGAGTTCCAAACTTTCGCCGGAACGGAAATATTTTGGACGATCGTAGCTTCGTTTCGACGCGCGCGCCGTGCAAAAATTTCCAACTTTTCTAACGCCGCGTTTAAATAGAAATGATCACTCACCTTAGTGCGTTTATTGTATAGCTCGCGAGCAAAAAATGCCGAATTGTTCCAACGATACGTAGAGTTACAAAATCATTTGGACGCCCTCGGGTATTCACGTTCGAATAGTTTCTACGAGAACGATTAACTCGCGAATCGACGATATCGATCTCGCGTAAAGTTTACGTTCGGGTCAACGGAAAAAGTGGACGTCGTCGCGCACCTGCACCGTTAAGTATCCTCGCTGCATACCGGTACCGAGACGGAAAGCGTACACCCGCTGGAGGGAGAAAGGGGGTCGTTGGCGCAACATTCGACGTACTTGACCGCACGAACGGGATAACCGTTCGAGTCCTTGGTCCGAAGGTTAGTCGAAGGTAGCGGTTATTCAAAAGGAGAACGGTTATTGGGTGGCCATAGGAGTACAATGACTGCTACCGAACGTCACCGTGCCCGCTCCCTTCGTGCATTATCGTGCTGCACGCTGTATAAAATATGGCGCTGGACGGGCACGTTTCATTCAGCGCCATGAGAATAATTCCATTTCTCGGGGTTGTTATTGTCGTCTCTCCTCCTCCTCCTCCTCCCCCCCCCCTCCCAAGGTACGTCACGAAACGGTAGCGATCCTCTCGCCGTCTCGCCACATTAGCCGTCGTTATCAATGCGTTACGTGCGATCGAGTCGAATCTGCGCGTCGCGTCGGTGTGTTTTCGTCCGCGCGAGCGCGTCTGCGTGCACAAGCGCGAGTTCGGCCCCACGGTAAAGGATCGTCGGTGTTTGCATCGATAAATCGAACGCCCGTAAATCTTTCGGCTTCCGTCGTCGTGCCCCAGCCCCGTACGATCGATCGTGAGGAGTCACTCGGCTGTATCCTCTATCGACAGACCTATCAAGGATTAAAGCCCTGACGACAGGTACAACCGACACTAGTTACCTTCTATTTAACGTGATTTAAAGCTCTACCCGCTTTACATGCGCCTACGTGTGTCGTAGATACGTCGAGACGGGAAACGGGGACGCGAATGTCTGCGGTGTATCAAATTGATGTTCCGGCTGCGCTACACTCGCTCTCCAAAATTTTCGCTGTTACGCGTGGGTGTCGGCGAGGCGTCTTATCGCGATAAAAACGGATGATCTTGTCACTTTTGAAATTTGTGGTCCGCGAAGAGAGAGAGAGCGGGTGAGAGAGTGGGGGTGGATGGAGGGGACTACCTTTTTAAGAAAGTCGGGTAAAAACGGGAAAGAGCGTCATACGATCTTCAGTGCGCCGTTAAGCGGCGTACTTAAGCGACCATTACCGCCTCCGTCCTTCCCTTAATTATATACTAATTAACGGACGGCCGTTTACGTACGGCCTCCTCGGAGACGCGGGGATTCAGGAGGAATCAAGGGGCACGGGGAGAGAAAGGGCCAGGCACGCGGATGGTAAATAATATATCCACCTGAACGAGGACGAGGACGAGGACGAGGGAAGGGTGGCGCGCAATCATCGTTTTAAAAGACAAACCATTGACTCGCTCCAGCATTGTTCGACGGCACGCACATCGTGACGCAGCTACGGGACAGTACGTCTCACGCACGTATGCGCGCTTCCTTATGCGCGTACACGCGCGCGTATAGCGATCACCCACACGTCTTGCCGGGACGCCGAAAATCGCTAATTAACGATGACTGTGCCCCGTTGCAGTATTGTCTTGCAGCGTTCCTACGACCCACCTGCCTGCGCTTGCAGACGCGTGCTGCAGCTGCATGCCGATGCACAATGTCCCTACTCGACGCGTCTGTGACGGTGGCGCGTTCGTGTGTGTGAGCGCGCGCGTACGCGACGCCACCGAGCACGTACGAACGTGCCACGCGTCCCAGTGTGCGTGATTGTTCCATTGACTCTGCGACTGACGCAAGTAATAATGCTAATGTCCGCGATCAGTATACAAACGATCTTGTTGCGGCGTGGACCCTCGAGGGATCCGATCATTTTCGTGTCCACGTTTTTCTTTTAGTCTTTCTTTTCGTTTTGTACGGTTAATGATGTTTTATCCTATAGACGCATCGAATGAATCGATCAAGGTTATTCGATGGGTAGGAGGTTGTATTAACGGGACGTTTTAGATTTGATTATTGTTTAGCTTTTTTGGGGGGGGGAATTTTCGTAATTTCTTCGCGCATGCCTTGGCATTGAATTTTTCCTCGTTAATAGCCTCGAAGACTGTACGTTATCCCAAGTTTCTTCTCCCACCTTTCGTCACCTATTGCGTGGAGACTCAAAATGTCATTACCAATTAGAGCCGAATTGTTTCAACCCCCCCCCCCTCTTCCCCCCTCTTCCCCCCAACACTTCACCTTCGTGGAGTTTCCCGTCTTTAAAAATGAATAACGCGCACGTGGTTCGAAATAAACGTGTCTCTGTACTAACATCGAATTTATCTGTTTGTTTCAGGTATGTACCCTCTCTCGTATTCAGACAATACTCGCATGTGACGTTTCCGAGAAAACCAGTGAAGCGCGGAGCGCGGTACGTAGTATTTTTAATTAAGAAACACGCATCGCTTTAGAGCGCTTTCGGCAATTATGACCGTTTCGCCAAATGCATGCGAGAGAAATACCTTGGCATTAGGCGATATCGACTTATGGGCGCCGTCAAGAGCACCCACCCACCCAGCCCGAATTGCAAATGAGTGAATTTCCCGAACGAAAATCGAGCGGTTCATGCACTTCGCGCTTCTCCCTAACGCGCGTTCGTATCGATATGTACGCGTTGCACACGCAGACACACGTCGACGCGGAAGGGGTTGAAGAGCATCGTTAAATGCCGACTGTCCGGAATGACGCTCGGTACCCGACGAGAGAGTCCTGATTAAAATTGGTTTACTTCGCGGGGAGTGCGCAAAGCGAACTCACGGGCTCGAAACTCCGATAGCCTCGCTATCGTACGGTACCATTTGGGACCGTAGCTAGATATTTCGGGTGAGAAAGAGAGAGAGGGAGTGAGAGAGCGAGAGGCGGGGGGAGAAGGCGAAGCTCTCGCGTTCCCTCGTCAATTATTATTTTTTCGTACGCTTTAATAGACATCGAAATCAGCCGAGAACGTGCTGCACTCCGCGAACTAAATTAGCTTGATTTTAATGACCCTAACGGGACGAAAAAAGCTGGGCCAAAAAATCAGAGATAAGTACGAGCGCGTAAAGCTCATTCGCAAGTCAAGATTCCCAGAATAATAAACCACGGTCCGCCTTATCCGACGGGAAGAATCCACCGCCGCCACTCCCTCGCGTGTGTTGCTGCTCATCCGCGGATTCAGGTATATTCATCGAGGCGAACCTTTCACCTGCCTCCGAGAGATAGAGACGCGTCGGCGCGATCTTCGGAATTAAAGGTCTCTCGGCGCCGCCGCCGAGGATCGTTAAATCCTAGCGCGATTAAGCTAGGCCGCGTCTCGCATACCGAAACTCCCAGGTCGTCGTCGTACGTGTAGGTATACGCGCGCCGGCGCGCACACACACGCGGACTCGCGTACGGTCTCGCCCCGTTCATCCTGGCACCGTATCATCGACGACGCGTGGAAAGAGTACGAGGACTTGGCGTAGCCCCTGAAAGGGGGAAGGGTGGGAAGGAGGACGAGGGAAGTCTGGAAGCGTTTCATGGCTGGCGTGAAACGCAGGTGTCAGCTGAAATTGGAGCGTCTTGTACGTGTCTTATTTGGAAGCCACCAGCGGCACGGTGGTCTTTTGGGAGGGATATACAAACGGTACGTAGTATATCGCTGTCGGGGTAAAGGGGAGGGCGGGATTGGGAAGACGAGGATGGACAAGGAGAGGCGGCTGCAACAACA
Organism: Pemphredon lugubris; assembly: GCA_933228935.1. Taxonomy (NCBI): domain Eukaryota; kingdom Metazoa; phylum Arthropoda; class Insecta; order Hymenoptera; family Crabronidae; genus Pemphredon; species Pemphredon lugubris. The sequence goes on from OW121815.1 coordinate 26,436,063, forward strand.
ACGATGGACGGGGCCGTTGTTGCCGTTGTTGCCGTTGTTGCCGTTGCTGCTTCAACCTGCTGCTGCAGCCTGGCCAATCAACGAATCTTCCGCTAGTCTCCTCTCTCGGTGTCTGCCCGTTACCCTGAAACGGAAGCTATCCATTTCTACCGGTTTCGCTCCCGCAACATCGTGTATTCCGCGACAGAACAGAAGGGTCCGAGAGTACGGGTAGACGAAGGTTTAACGCCGCGATTCCTTTTTTTTTTTTCTCTCTGATCAGATCCGTCGGCTCGTATTTATTGGTCCTCGATGAGAGGAAGTGATTTACGAGGCTCACGATTAACGGAAAATAAGAAGAACTCTTTCAATATGTTGGGTAACGTTACCCTCGTATTTATTGGCCCTCGATAAGACTACTCGATTATCGGTGAGAGTGATTTACGGGAGTTTGCGAAGAATAGGAATTCTTTGTAAAAGTTACGCAATGTTACTCTCGTACTTGTTGGTAACCGAAGAGAGGAAACTATCGGTTATTACGGGAATGATTTACGGGACATGACGGAAAATGGGGATTCTTTTGAAACGTTACGCGAGATGTGCCGCTGCTTAATTTCTTGCTGGTCGCCGGTACATGGAAATGGGGACGTAATTTCCGTCGGTCGTCGAAACGGAGGTCGTACTTTTCTCTCGGATCGACTCGAACTCCTCGATGGTAACCTCTGTACCCGGGCACACCGGGAATCTTGCCGTGACGGCAAAAGTACCGACGAAGATGGCAAAAAGGCGTCCGTGGGCTTCCGCGTTGAAACGATCCCGGACGGGAGTATAACCGGGTAAGGTCTTGAGAGCGGCAACGGGGTAGCATGGAAACGGCCGATTACACCTGCTTCTTCTCGGCTTAATCCCGGAGGATAGCGGATCGTATTCTAAGAAATTGTCCGAGTGTCTTCCTGGAAACGTACGGGGGTACACCGCGGGCACGAATGCCGGTCACGCGCGACGCGCTCGAATTAGCACGATTCGATTCGTACGACACCATCGCCGGTGTGCAACTCTCCCCCCCCCCCCCTCCACACCTGGCGCGACTCTGCTGAATCCGCGTGTTTCGGCTGTTTGAGAAATTTCCAATAGTCGCTGATTGGAGGGAATTTTCATTATTATTACTTCCTCTCCTCTGGACTCGAGGTGAGACCGGAGATCGGAGATGAGAATCGAGATGTACCCGAGAGCGAGATAGATGATAATCTAAATTGAAATAATAATTGAATTTCATCCTCTACGGTCTACGGTAATCGCGCGGAAATGGCGAAGGGAAAGGCGAGAAGAATTCTCACCTTTGTCGAACAACATCGGGGATAGATAAGCATCGGCGAGGGCTTTAGCCGTCTGGTAAACGAAATCCAAAGGCACGCGATGCATCGCGGATCGCAGCAAAAACGCAGGGACGAAAAACCCGTCGCTCTTAACGGAATTCTCGGAAACGTAGCAGAACGAGGAAGGGAATCGCGTTAGGTGAAAATACGATCGTGATTCGAGTGGCGCGGACGGTGGTGGTAGTGGCGGTGGTGCTGCTGGTGGCGATAGTGGTGGTGGGCAGGATTCAAGAGTACGGAGAGGTCGCAGACATTGTAGGGGTTTCTCCTGGTGTCGCCGGGAAATGTCGTCTTTAATCGAATCCCATTAAGATTTAAGGGCAAGCCGTGCAATAAATTACGTTACCTCCCACCGTGAAAGGCTATCGCCTCGATAGGCAAAGGACCATTCGAATGGCTTACGAGTCGTGGGGAGCCAGAATTATTCGACCACCTCGATTACGGGATTGTCGTAGGTCGTTGTCGCGACTCACGATGTCGTCGGTGGAAAATGGAAACACCGGAATCCGGAAGAAAATCGATAATTGCGCGGGTTGCATCGACGTGGGAAAAACTAAGCGCGCAATTTTCATCTCGGATTCATGACGCGTCAGCCGCGTACACGCGGAAAATATAAATAATCCTGTAACACTGCGAATCATGAATCTATATCGCGCGGTAAATATTGATTCGTTAGGATGACGATCACGTTGAGAAGTAGGCGGGAACGTCATCAGATCGGACATTGACGAAAAAGGTCGTACGCGTATAGTCACACTGGGAGCGGGAGAGAAAGGAATACAAATCATTTTTGTCTCTTTCAAAAATCGCACTGACATCGCGTGCATAACCATAAGTATCGCTCTTTAAAAATAAAAGATAACATTAAAATCGTACCGTCCCTATACCGGTTCTTCCATTCCGAGACGACAAGTCCCTCGCGCATGGAAAAGATTTCCTCTCGAGACGGACTCGCGGTCGGCAGAACCGAACGCGGAGAGTCTCACGCGCGACTACTCGGTCGCGGCCGATCGGAATTCATCCATCGGCTCTATCCTCGATCACGGAACGATCATTGGATCGCGCGCGCGCGCGGGGAGAGACTGAGAATCTTTGGAGGATCCCGTCGCGGCGGATCCTCGAATGCCTTATCCATCGCACGCACGCCAAGTAAGGACCGCCAAGGCCTCGGAATTGGTTATCGATGCAAGACGCGCGTCCTCAGCGCCAAAGAGAAAAACTCGATTGCTCGTGGCCGTCGGTGTCGCGCGCGCACCGGAAATCCCGCACGATCCAGGTGACACGATCGACCGGCGTGTCCGTCGTCTCTCCTTGACGGATGAAGGATTGAAAGTCGGCGCATACGCCGAGCAACGATGCGGTATTCCCGACGAGCAGTCTCGTTTTTCACCAGCATCGAATAATTTGTAACGGCCAGATTCGATTTCGAGAGAACGCTAAAATCGATCGGAACTTTAAGCGATTCTCGGGAAAGGGGTATAGGAAATTTTACGAATTTTTCTATCGGCCATAGAATACCGATATCTATTCGGAGCGCCAAAGACCACCCGTTCCCCCCGATTGGCCACAAATCGAATTACGATCGCCATTATCGCGAAACACCCCGGCAAACTATCGGAAACTGAAATTTCGCAGTCGCCTCGCACCTGCTGTGTGTGCCCGCCGCGAAATTATGCGCGTTGCAAATCGTAGCCTCGCGTGCATCCCAAGGAAGCGCATCGCTGCAACGTCGCGCGACGATCGATAGTCGATCTTCGCTGTGTCCCGCGTGCATACCAATGAGCCGAGAAGAAAATGAGCTTCTCTCTCTCGCTCGCCCTCCCCCCCCCCCCCCCCGCCTACTTCCACTCTGCCTCTCGTGGATCCCGATCCCTTCGCTGCCACGGAGACAAAGTTCTAAGGACGCGGCCGTTACGCGACGGAAATCGCCTTCCACTTAAACTTGCATTCCCGGCTGACCGGCGCACCGATCGGAGTAATTGATAGTTGATCGATGCGCCGCATCGGTGAACACGGAGATGGAGAGAAGGTTCAAACGTAGTGAGAGGGAGAGAAGGAATTCAAGAAAAGCTTGTTCCGATAAATATACCGGACCAGGAATATGATATCGTCAAACGGGGAGAAGGGGTTGTCCACTTTTATAAACCGCAAATGTGGAAACGCGTTGGTATACGTGGTTAACGTGTCGTTAATTAATAACTCCCACACTTCCGAACGTTTGACGTTCGGTTCTTCGCGTTTCTCGCGTCGGAACAGCACGTCATGCATCTTTGCAAGGAGAGGCGGAACAAAACGTTTTCAACTACCGACAAATAGGTCGGTGACACCTTGGAATCAGCTGCTAATACCTCTCGGTACGTTTCGTTGACGTTCTTCGGGCTATTTTGAAGATAATGGTAATTCCGTTAGTCACGTTGATCGCGTCGCGTTAAGGGAAAAGTTACGGGAAGGGAGCGGGAGAAACGATCGTCCGTAACTTTTAACAAATTTAATAATGTCTTCGTAAAAACTTTGGGAGCGATAAAATAGCATCTTAAGTATCACCGCAAGATAGTCTTCGAGCGCAAATCCAATTGCGTAACTTCTGACTCGCAATAATACACCAAATTAAAATTTATACACCGGAAAAACTTTAACAAAATTAGATTCTTCTTCGCGTCTCGCGGCGACCCGACGACGGTCTTCCAGCCAACGGGCCAAGGACAAACTGCTTCCTAACCACGCAACGCCGAACCTTTCGTTCGATTAAAGATACTTATTCGAAATTTACATTGGTCGAGAGCCCACCGCTTCGCGATCACTAAAATAAACTTCCCGAAATCCGACTGACAGGAAACATCGCACCGAGACAAATTTTGGCATCCCGCTTTACCTATATCCGCGACGCGCGGCGTCGTCACCAGTGGAAATGAAAATCAAACTCGATAAGCTGGGGGACAAACTCGGAGAAGTTTGAAGCGCGAGATTCCTCGATACCGATGGTAGAGTACGACAGAAATCGTTCCGGGCTTAAAAGTGCATTCCAAGCAGGTCGTGCTCGCAGCAGCCGGTGCACCGACCCACGTAATTGATAGTTGATCGGTGCAACGTGTCGGTAAACGGGTAAGGGGAAAAAAGAGGAGCGGGGGGAGGGGGTAGGGGGTAGGGGATAAAAAAGAAGATGCGAAAGGAAAGGAGCTGTAGTTAGCAATAAGGCAGATCGCGGTAGCGATATAAGACCCGTGGTAGCTGTGGTAGATCCACCGTCGAGGCATATTTTCTCTCCTCTTCTTTCTCGCTCTCTCGTCGCCGGATCCCTCTGCACCCCCCTTCCTCCTCTCTCTCTCTCTCTCTCTCTCTCTCTCTCTCCGCGAGAGTGCGCGAGATTGCCGCACGTGAATGATAGCGAACGAAGAGTGGCGCTTCGCGTTAAATATGCATCGTTCGGAAGATAAATTGCGCCTTAACCAAGAGCCAGTCGGCCGAGTATTATAATAACCTAATAAAAGTGATTAATACCGGACTGCCGCGATATATTACCTTGCGGCTCCGCGGCGAGAGGGATGAGGGCGAGAAAGAGGAAGGGGTAGTGCGGCAGGAAGCTCGGAGACGCTGGGCGTCTCTACGAGCGGCTAGTCGGGCGTATCTTCCGCCGCGACGCTACCACCGCGCCTCAACGAGGGGATGAGGAACAGCGGCTCTTCTGGTAAAATTTAGTAGGGTCACCCCGAATGTTCCTCCTACAATTGCTAAGTCCATTTTAAAGGGCGTTTATCACGCTCCGATAAAAAGGATTCCGCGTGCCAATTTGCGTGCGAAAAAACCGTCCGACATCGAGGCGAACGTGCTTGATTGCCTTTATATTTTATATTCATCGTTTAGCGCGTCAAATCCGTGAGTTATGGTACGATGGAAATGCTTTTCTGTGCACAGATTCTAATCGCAAAAAACCGTGATCCTCTCGCGACGCGACGTCGAAAGAACACGACCAAAACGTATGGAAAGTTAAACTTCCCCATATAATTTTCTCCCTCACCCTCGGCGAACGTAATAAAGTCCCTCTTTAAAACGTTCTCCGTTTTACGTTATACCGTACCTTATTACGGCACACTCGTTCGCGATTTAATGTTATTCATAGCCCCCTCCCTCGAAGCGTCCGCGGGTATACTTACGCACGGCGCACTTTCGTTTCTCGACCTACGAAAGACGCGCCCTACGACCGGCTTCTGACCCCGTTTCCGGGTTGCAGTCCGCGGTACGGCGCGGCGCGGCGCGCGGGGCTTTGCGGATCGAGCGTTAAACGTTCGTCCGGACGGTCGTAATTGAGACGTTGATTGCAAAAGTGGCTTAGAGAGCGAGAGGGCGCCGTTTTACGAGCGCCGTTTCGGCGCCTTTCGCGAGAGTAAACGCCCCGTCGGCGCTTCCAGCCCGCTCCGCTTGTCTTCGTTTAGAGCTTACGTACGAACCCGGTGCACCATCGGCGATACAGCTTTTATTTTTCGCGAGCGCGAGGCACCCCGCTCCGAAGAGGAACGGCGCACGGGAGAAGTAATTCGCTGAGAAGGCAGATTCTTATTGCAGTAGGAATCGCTGTAATTTCAGTTAAGCGTTCAGTTTTACGGCTCTTTTCCCCATCGCCCCGTAGATCCGATAATTCTTACGGTATCTCGTGCAAGTTACGAAGGTACACTTGCACTAAACAAAAACGACTTCTCCTGGAGAGAGCGGGCGAGAGAGATAGGGTAGTACGCAAAAAGTGCTGCCGTGGAATTTCCAAAATGATTTCTTCTATTATCGGAAGTTCCTCGTGCTCGAGTGTCCCGAAGGCTAACGTAAGAGAAAACTACCGACGATAAGTCTGACGTATTTCGGAGCATCGAAGCCAAAGATACGGCGGATAAGAGAGGTGGGAGGTTAAAGAGGATACGAGCGGCAATAACGCTCCTCCCTTTGCCCGCCGTATTCCCTCTCCCCTTTCTAAGAAAACTTCGGTGGAACACTCGTATACGTTGTAACCAAGCAGACCGTCCGTAAGCCCCGCGAAAGCAATAACAATACCGCGTACTTGCCCCTGTAGGATGCTCCAGAAGCCGCATATGTAAACTACGGCAAAAAGTAAAATAAAAGAAAGATAAGAGGAAGTCTTGGGCATACCACGTACTCGCGCGCACGTATACGTACACCGACGCGACCAGAGACAGAGCCGACGGGTTAGGGGCGGGAGGGTTGAAGGGGGGGGGGGAGGGGGAGGGAGCGGAGGAGGAGGTTGGTGGTGGAAGTTTCAGAGTCGGTACTCCAGAATATTTCTAGGTCGCCATCTACCTATGCGGATATTCGTATTCCACTTGCCTCACCCCTCCTCTCCACCTTCGCAGCCCCCTCGCGCTATCCTTCCCTCTTTATTCTCACTGCACTCGTCGTGCTTTTTTCCTCTTTCCGTACGCCTCAGTCGTTTATCCATCGCCTCTCCCTACCACCGCTACCTTCTTCCACCTCCTCGCCATCCCAGACGAGTCCGCCGCTTGTGCGCGCCCAGGACCGCGTGACCTCTGTGCCTGATTTATAGTTTTTAATTTGAGTCTCATTTCAACCCTACGGCCGGGTCGAGCGCGGCGGGCAAACCAGAGGCGAGGGGCTGCAGCCGCGGAAAAACTCTGCTCAATCTTTTCGATCTTAAGCGACGCCGCTTTTCTTAGTCGGCGGACCTTACGTTCTCTTTGGACTCGCGAAGTCGGAGGAGAGGTGATCGCTGAGATTCACTTTGGTAAAGGATCGAGCTATTTCTCTGGCCGATTAAGCACCCCTCTCGTTGTCTGTCTGCCTCTCTGAGATTTAATTCTCATTCCGAGTGACGTTTAGGCCGTTATCTTAAAGTCTGTTTTGGGAGCTGTAATTTTGAAGGCCCATAGTGATTATGGGATAACTGTATTCTGTGGTAAAAACAGGCTTGAATTGCTATCGACATTTTATATGCATGACTCGGTGCGTCGTTCGCCCTTGCTGCGATTACTTCAACAGCTTCAGCCTTGAAGCCAAGCGTAGACAAAAATTATTCTAAAATTTCTAGCTTAAAATAGTTCGTTTGAAGTTTTGCTACGGGAGTATTAAATTTTATTATGAAGATGGTTCAAAAATATATCAACAGTTAAAAATATATCAACGTCAAACAGTTGTTCTACAAATCTGCCATCAGCCGCTCCTTTAAAATCCACTCGGAATATTTTAATTGTAAATCCAAGGAAGTAAGAAGAATTTCTGAATTTACTCCACGAAACGAAACGGACGCGCGATTTCGGCGAAGTTAGAGTAAATCGGTTCTCCGCTACTCTATATTCCGCTCTCGTCTCTCGTGGGCCGCAATAGTGACAACGACTTCCTAGAACCGGGTGAAGGATCGAGCGTGTCCGTAATCGTCGTTCCTCGATGATTGCCACGATCGTCCGTCCAAGTCAGCGCGCAGGTGTCGCAGAATTCGCACGTTCCAACCGGATATGGACTGGCATTATCCCTCGGTAGGGGAGGAATGAGCACGGCCATCGTCGCTCCCAGACGCCAGTCGTCGCGGTACATCGCTCGTTTTTCCGATCATTCCAGCGTTGACCGCGCGAAGACGCTGGGAAATGGGAAGGATAATTCGCGCGCCCGTTGTCTCGCAAAAAGGCCTTTATTAGGTTCCTCTTCTCGGAATACGGATATGGTACATTTCGTGCCAAGAAGAACCGGTAGGACGCTTTAATTAACTCGCGGGAATTAGCTCGAGTGATCGTCAAAATGTTTTCTGTTAATCACCCGGTAGAATCGTCGTCGTGTATTCGATTGATAATCGAATTTTCCTTAACGCTGGATAAGCAACTAAAACTTGCATTTTTTCGCCTGACCAATGTTTGAACGCGACTCAAAGTTTAGACAAGTAATATAAATTTTCATTTTATCGGATCTCTCCGAAGCGAAGCAAATTTATCTTAAATAACTCGATGCTGCGAAACCCTGTCAAAACATGTACGGTACATACGCTAAAAAATAAATAATACTCGGAAAAATATCAATCCTCCGAACCGTGCGTCTGTGCGGAATGCCGCTCCCGCTTTTCTAGCGTTAAAAACAAAAGTATGAAGATTCGTATGGAGTCGTGCAAACACGTTAATATTAATTTGCGCTCAAGTTGCAGAACCAACGTATACGCTAAAGTGTTTTGTATGAAAGGTAGAAATTATTTACCCGTCGTTACATTCGGTATGAGAGTCGAAACATTTCCCGAATAATATTCTATCCTGGCAGACGAGATAAATTTCTCTCGGAAAAAGTACTCGCTCTTCATCCATCGGACCTAGTAGACGGCTTTAAAACGTTATTCTCGAATAAATTGGCCGATATCGCCGAGCGCACCTCTTCGATATTCCGCTGTCTCCCGACAACGCTTTGGCGACCCCGGCCATCGGGAAACCGTCTCGGGGATAATACTTTAAACGCTTCTCTCCAGTTCGAACGTTCGAGACGTCAGAAACTTCCGACGGAGAATTAATCCTCCGTTTCCGCGGGATATCCCGGGAATGAAGCCGGGGCAAAGTTTTGCCGGAGACTGACGTCGGCCGTACGTATCTCTCTCTCTCTCTCTCTCTCTCTCTCTCTCTCTCTCTCTCTCTCCCCTACACCCTAACCCCTCTTCCTCCATCACCTTCCCTCCTCACGTTCTCTGCCTTCGTTCACCTCCAACTACCTTTCCATTCTTCCGCGCTCTCGTCTTTCTTTCGCGCGTCGAAACTTGGAAGGTTTTTTTTATGGATAGTAAAACCAAACCGCGATTACCTGTCAGTGTGTGGCACACGTTAGTTTCACAGTTTTCGAATCGAATCGTTTGCCGATCGTACGCGACGAGAATGGGAAAATTAATAAAACGAATACTGCAAAGTAATGGAATCGGAAAATTATTTTATCTTCGATTCGATATATCTCACGAACGTAATCATCTCAACCGTGGGCTCCGCTCGGTGTAAGAAGATTTTTCGCGAACCATCCAATCAACCGGAAATCGGCGAACCAACGATCCCTGGCATTGAACGGGGCAAAGTAAACTATCGCCTTAGAATGCTTCGCTCGTTTAGCGCTATCGTCAACAGGGGGGCGGAAAAGGGAAGTGGATTTCCACGCGACACATTTCAGATTCCGTGCTCCCTTTCTCTCTCTCTCTCTCTCTCTCTCTCTCTCTCTCTCTCTCTCTCTCTTTCTATCTCTCACCCTGTTTCTTTGCGGAAAGGGAACCTAAGGGAGAGGAAGTGAGCGAGAGAGTGGAATCGATAAAGAGAGTAAACTAAAGTGCGAACCGAACGGGGGCCACAAGCTGCTTTTACGAATTCCATCGGCGAGCGTCTCTTTTACGGCTACTTAAGACAGTAGAGACGCTAGTCCGGTCGAAAAGGAAGCGCTGAGGTGGTGCGACGGTGGTCGAAGTAGAGCGGGGGTGAGGAAAAAAAAAGAAAGGGGTGGATGGAGAAGTGGCAGGCGAGAGCGGGGTAGATGGAGAGGGAGAGGGAGTGAGAGAGAGAGAGAGAATCGAGCCAATCTTGGCCCAGGGCACGCGCGTAAAATATCGGCGTACGGGGAAATTACTCCCCGACGTGAAATTTCGCCCCGGGCGAATTTCGCCTTGGCCGTGGAAATACGTTACGGCGTGATTAGTATATTAAAAGTAACGGCGGTGCATTAAACGAGCCTCCGCGTATGGGCAAGATTTATTTCATACATACGAGTTATTGTGTTACGTCCCGCTGACCTGCGCCAGCCAGGATCCGACGGTGTGCGCGTCGTTGCTGGGTAGACTTATTACGTCTAACTAGACGTTAATTAACATTCGCTATCCGATACAAATTCGCCCCATAAATTCAAGGTTTCTAATTTAATTACAGATTCGCGGGCTCGGAATAGTTTGGGTACGGTAATGGTAGATTGTGATCCGCGGCAGGCGATAAATCGCCAACGTTTGACGCGATACTCGGAAATTTACGATTTCGCTCAGGAACAGCTTCTTGGCTGGAGGAAAAGAAAAAAAGATGAGACATATTGCGAAAATATTTCGCCGTGCGTTTCGCTCTATTCTCTCTTCCTTTTTTTCTGGGGGGAGGGGGGGGGGGGCGGCCGACGAGCGAGGAATGTTCTCGAAACTGCATACTCAACGGAACTACGGAGCACGAAGACAATTTCCCAAGATCACCGACCTTCGAGCGAGCCCGCACGATAGGGCTGTTAGTCTTCTCGACCCCTCGTCGCACGGGGAAGTACTTTTTTTCTCCCGAGGAAACACGTCCGTGGCAAGATAGTTCGTAGCAAAGTCAGTCCGAGACACGGCACACGTCCCGCGCGATAATACTCTGAAAAATTTCATCCATAGATCACGGGGGACGAAAGAAAAAAAATGAATACAACTACGAGCAGTTTGTCTCGGAGTTTCGAGCGTCCCAGTTTACTGACACATTTTTCAAAATACCACTCGCTCCTCCACCTCCCTTTTTCCTCTCGGGCCAATCGATTTGTCCGTACGAGGGAAACATACTCGTGATAAATCTGTGGTATCAGAACTTTCGATTAATTTCGCGATATTGGTATTTGCTACACAAATGCCGTTAGACGTATGGTAACGAGACGCACGAATACCGTCTTATTCTCTTGACCCGATACTCGCCGTCGTTTCTTTTTATGAACAGTAATTTCTGAAAATGATTCTAATATCGCGAGATTGGCAAAAATTGTTCGGTACCGCAAACTTACTCTAATTTCTCCCGTATCCACGTACTCGTCGATTCCTAGTCCAATAATTGTATCGGATTCGAAGTTTTTGCAAAACTTTATTAACAAGATGACGAGTATGCCGTCTTCTCCGTTTCATCGTTATTCCGGGATAAATGTTACTTACGGACGCAAAGTATCAATGTTGTCGGGGCTAGAGGATTTTAATTAAGGAAGGGAAAGCTAATTTTTGTCGTCGTCAAGTAAGAAAGGGTCCTCGCCGAACTCGTCGACGTCTGAGTCCAGATATTCCGTCCGTGAGTGCCCAGGGCACGAGAGTGTAAAGGCGTAGAACGTAAATATCAACTCGTTTCATCTTGGGGGCCCCATGAAAATGACTTGTAATGGCGGGGTCCCGCGTACTTTACAAGCCGCATTCGAAATAAATATTTCGACTTTACGGTCCCGTGAGCGAACGCCACGGTCCTGGGCGTCTCGGGCGGAAGAGCGTGGGGGAGGAGGTAGGAGCGGCGGGAGGGGGATCAGCGTTGAACATTAAAACAGGGAACTCCGTGAAAGCCGCCGGTAGTATACGTGTAACGAGCATCCACTCGGCGTTTACTTGGCCCGAGTAAGCCACGCACCATTAGACTAATTTTTGATCGAAACTTTTGTGCCGTTCGTCCTTGGATCTACGCTCGTCTTCCGATCCTCGGAGGCGTGGGTGAAATTTAAATATCGATAATGCGGCCCGCGTTGCCTTCGCTCTTCCGACTTCTCATTTTTATCGTAATGACGGTATATCACTTGTCACGCTGGAAATATAGTCGACCCTCGAAGAAAGTTGAATCATTTTTCATCAAGTTTACCTCGAATTCTCGTATCGGCTGCTCGACAGCCACTCGAAAATATAAAAAAAAAACGAAGATACTCGTGGGTAGAAGTGGATATTTATCTGTCTCCAAGTAGATGCGTATCTATCTTCACGCACGCATGCCTGTGTTCTTTTTTTTTTTTTTTTAATACTCCACTTCGTTGAAATTGATTTTTGGAAATCGTAGCACAAATAAACGGTCCAGGTCGTCTCGCCGATATCTTTACTCTCTCGATACATCCCAAATCGATCCCTACGATTGGACATTGAATCTCGAAAAACCCGTTCGCTCCCTCCGCGCGGGACAATGCCGCAAAGAACCGCGGACCGAGGGTGGCGGCCGGTTAACCCCAACGCAACCCCCCCGACGTCAGACACCCGTGGAACGATCGTCATAGCTGTCAGGGTTTATCAAGGCCCCGATTATATACGTCTTTCCCTGTCTTCTCTCCCCTTTTCACGGTACTCCATCCCCCATGGTCGACGTCGGAGAAGAGTAGGGACTCTCGTCGTAAGACCCTTATCGGCTCGGTCCATGCCCGTCGTCTGCCGGCGTTAATAATAATCTTTTTCGACGGCCGCCTACCCCCGCGCGTGCCGCGAAGCTTAAGATGCATATAAATATTTCTGAGAGCGGGCAGCGACCGTGAAACGGGGGATTACGAAGCGAGAGAGCGCAAGGCTCGCCGCGCGCACATGGAATAAATGCGCGTGGAAGGATAAAAGAGTGGCGCGCATCGCTCTTTGCCCGCTTATAAGGCATCTTTGTCGACTCGTTTATATTCCGCGGCGCGGCCGCGCGGAGAGACCGTCGCGAATTATTGCGGTTAAGTAATAAGGTGAGAACTGCACGCCGCGCCGAGGCGCGTCGCGTCGGGGTTACCCCAAAATTTTGTTCGCCTCGCGTCACGAGCATTTACGCGACGGTGGTTTCGTCGATGCGATCGACGCTGCGGAACGACGTTGATGCCAGATTTTGGGGAACGTTGCGTCGGGTAGATACTCGGAGAAATTTTTGACCAGCGATCTCTCGCGGTCGAACGTTTTTCTCTAGCTCTTCGAGACGCCGAGGTTGATGTTTGGAAATATATGGTTAACGACGAGGTTAATTCGATGATTAATGCACGGGTCGGGGATAGAAAATTCGCGGTACATTCGCGCGGTTATTTCGCCCTTTGTCAGCTCGTTTATTTCACGGTATGGTATTTGCGTCGCGTTGCTTGTACGCGGGTTATTGTGCGTGAGTAATAAGGTGAGAACGAGCGGGAAGCGCGATCGCCGAAGAAGTATCACGCAAGCATTTATTATCGTCTAAGTATCGCAACATCCTTGGGAGCATAAATCTGAACTTTATTTCCCTCCGTTTGTGCGTACCTTCGCATTTGCTAATCCTTCATTTACAACCCGGCCAACGTCTCCCGATAATTAGGAGCGTATCATTTATAACTTTAAGTACATTCTGAAAACCGACGACCGGACGCGCGGGACTCTCGGTTTTATTTTCCTCTCTCCGGCAATCAAGGGTAAAAAAAAGGTATCGACGAACCGGCGCGATGTTTATGCCTCGCGACGTTAAATCAAGGTTACGGCAATAAAAAGCCGTTCGAGCGTTGGACATTGATAGGAAAATACGAAATAATACATCGACCGTAATCCTCTTCTCTACGTTCCATTCCCTTTCGGTTTCTCTCATTTTCCCCGTACCATACGTTGCGATAATTATTCTCCCTCCCCTCCCTTTGCGACGCTCAGTCTCGTCCGGCCAGTCGCATTCGACCGTTGTTTTCGGTATACATAAATGTACATTTTTACGAGGACATTAAATATGATTATGCCGCTTTTTCTTCGTGCCCGCAAACACGTCTCCTCGTCTCCGTCTCCGTCTCCTTTTTTCTCCCGTCTTTCTCTCGCAAGATATCCTCACTCAACTAACTCCAACGATCTCTGGCGTCGCAACTGTTCCAACGCGCTCCTCAACTTTTTTTCCGAATCGAACCGCGTCGAACTACGTTCTCATCTTCGATCTCGATAACTGCACGATTACGTACTATCGTCGACAGATCGATGCTGATTTCTTTTTTTTTGTTATCCCACCGTACGAATCGGCCGGCGTATATACGGTGCACTTTGTTGCATTGAAAAATCGTAAAAACTGGCCGTCCCTTCGCGAAGAGGTAAAAGAATCTTTTCTCCGCGCTGTCCTCTCACCTCCGTTCCTTCCCTTCCGAGAAGAGAGTCGCCTCGACGCGAATCCTTGATGTACTTTTACGAGCGGCGAGCATATTCCCATCCAGCTTTCTTTCTCCCCGTCTTTATCCCCACGTACCTCGTCTCCTTCATCCGGATTCCTAGCAGCGGCAACGGGCCGCGGGTGACGGTGCCGCTGCGCTGGAGAGGGTTCTCTCTCGGGAGAGGAGGACCCGAGGCGCACGGTTTACTTAAGGCCCTCCCTATCGAGACGAGTGTTTCTCGGATTAACGTGGACTTTCGTCGTCTTAATTAGCTTACGGGACACACGGTGGATACTCCGTTGGCGCTCATACGGTCGGTGGTATAAGAGCACGACGACTCCGCCGTCTCGAGGTCATCTTCTCGGTAATCTGCGTGCACTCCTAATGAGCCCGGCTATAGGAAAACAGCGCTTATGTTAAACTCGGCTCTGGCACGCCGGCACACTCTCCCTTTTCTTCTTCTTCTTCTTCTTCTTCTTCTTCTTCTTCTTCTTCTTCGTCTTCTTCTCCCATCTCTTCTTTTTTCCTTGCCTCTCCCGCTCCCCCTTCGTTCGCTCCCCCTCCCCCCCTCAGTCCACGGCTTAAACTCTCTCCCGCTCCCGGGAGGGGTAATCGATTTAAAACGAAGAAACGTATATAAAGATCGGTGGTTAATTCATGCCGCCGTAGTGTTTTACAGCGCACAATAAATCGGGTAACACACCGCGGGACATCCGGATAACCTTGGAGATTTAATAAACCACACCTCCCTCCCCCTCCCCCTCGGATCTCCGCGGGATTCGTGACCATTCGCGGACGGGGACGCGAGAGAGAGAGAGTATTATATCCATCGGGGCGCGAGGCTAAATGGAAAGATAATCGCGCTCGTTTAATTAATATCGGCGCGTTCTGGAATCCGACGTGAACCGGGGAAACGCGGGTCGGTTCCCTTTGACGTCGTGCGATACTTTTGCGAGTTCGCCGCGTCGCTCTCCACGGCGAGATAACGCTTTAATCGGTCGCCATTTTAATAGGCCGTTTATCTAGCACTTAATGCGCGACGCGATTGTACGCGTTAGCCGCGTCGTTCCGCAAAGCAACGGAGCGGCGCGCCCAAGGAGTCGAGTCGTCAGGCTGGGTGATCTCGGCCGACTCCCTCCTTCCCCAAAAGCCGGCCCAAAAATTGCGAACAATTTATTTGGAATAACCCGAGGATTTATGGCTCGCAATACCGAAGAATATAATGGCGGACGTGTCCCACCGCTAAAGCCACCATGGCGGGTTTTTATTCCGACGAGCGGGAGTTGTCGGTGCAAGCAATAATAGTATAACAGCGGCGTAGCCGGATCTCATTTTGCGCGTCGCATTTCCCTCCGCCTCTGGAAACCAAAGTTAGACCTCGAACACCCGAAACTGAGGGTAAAGGGGAGAACGAATCCCAGAAGCAGGGGGTGTGTGGGGGTGGGGGAGGGAGCAGCCCCCGGTAGCGCAACGCCGACCGAAAGCAGCCTTTAGGGCGGAGAGCGTGCAGCCGACGGAGGCGACGAGGAGAGGCTATATCGCCGGTCATAAATAACGAAAGTAGCAACGGCAGCCCCCCAAGCGCTACTCTACGGCAACTGGTTTCCACCCCCGTAAACCCCATCACCCCCATACCTCGTCTCCGCCGGCACCGTGGAAACGAGTGAAAAACGGCTCTAGGTCGCCGTGGGGGTTGGACGCAGTTTGCCCGGAAATGCCCGCGGCCGAAACACCGTGAGCACACGACGATGCTTCGCGAGTGCCACCAACGGCGTCACTTCCGGTTAAGAAAGTACGTGGATCGCGTGACCGATTTTCGTCGGCTCTCTTTTGATAGCGAGGAATCAAGGGGTCTCGAGGGTGGTTTTGATCGAAGGGTGCGCGAAAGAATGTAGGGAAGGTTTAATTAAACGGGTAATTAATCGTGGAAGCGCGAGAGTTTGACCAGGATGGTTGTAATATGATTTGTGGTTTTCTTTTTTTTTTTTTATGTTTTCGGTTCGTAATTTGTTGCGCTTAAGCGTTAAGTTCGTTGGAGCGAATTTGCTGTCTGGTTTTCGCAAATCTCTTCTTACGATCTGCTTTCTATCTCGTAGGCTCCTTATTTAATCCTCACCCCTCGTCCAGGACGAACTTGAACGTAATTAATTATAACCACCCGAAGCAGGGCTAGAAATATAAATTACGCAATTTAAAGTACAAGCTAGTAAATTTACCGAGTGCCCGGTACGCGCCGGTTTCCACCCCTCGCCTAGCGTAGAAGCCCCTGTGATCGTGTATCCTTTGGAATCCAGGGAAGGGGGTTCCTACCCCTTTTGTCTGCACGTTTTCGCTCTTCTCCAGACGATAGACGGCTAAGACGCGGGGTACTTAAGGCGGTGCAAAATTCTACACGCTGGAAAACGGTAGCGTATTCCCCCGAGTAGAATGATTGCTTTCTACAATTTTGTATTGTTCCAAATACCGTCAGGCTCTATTTTATAAGGGCTTGGACGTTAGAGAAAACTCGTTTATCGCTGACCGGGTTAAAAATGTTTGGTCAGCTATTCCTCCAAATTTTTAAAAACAACCGAGTAGAAGAGAGCGAATACTCTAACGCAAACACTTTAGGGATACAGTTTTGTCATTACCGTGCCGTGTACCCTACTGTTACATTTAATTTGTATGAAATGCAATTTTTCAAAACTCGACACAAAGAACGTCCGTCGATTTTCCTCCATCGAAGCAAAACTATTCTTCAGAGAAATTTCACTTCCCGCTACCCATGAACGGCTTCGCTAATCAATATACTTAATTTCCCGGCGAAACAGCGGAGTGCCCAGAACGCGTCTACCACCACAATGGAAGTTAATTAGCAATTCGCGGTCCACGGCGGTAGCCACCTATCTTTGAATCGACGACAACATGTACGAATGGGGGACTCAGTGGGGGGGAGGGGGGGGGGACGCATACCAATCGCACCTTCTTACGAGTAAATTTATCCCCGTGCTCGTTTCCGCGTCCGAGCGAACCGTCGCGTCGCGCGTCGTCCTTTTTCTTCGGCTCGTTTCTCAGTAAAAAGCCTCGGCCGATCGTATAGCAGGTTAATTTCACGTGGACCCTTCCCGCGTGACGTTTCGCGCTAATGGATTTTCACCTCTTCACCCCTGCCACTCGCGCGAGGCCGACTCATCCGGCGTTAATTACACGGAGAATGGGTACGAAACGCTCGGAATGCCGGGATACGCGATAGAATTTATGACGCGCATGGCAACGCGATACGACTCCAAGTTCCGAACCGATACTTTTCGACTGGTACGGGTGACATTCAACCTCGAGTTGTGATTCACGAAAAATCGATTCGATCGAGAATGGAGGAAGGTCACTCGTTGATACTGGAACGACCGTTTTCGGTTTCCCCGGATTGACATCGATTCCTGCCGATCGTATTACGCTCGTCGATAAACACCGTTTGTCGCTGCGATCGCCGCGCGTACGATATACCTCCCGTATATCGATTTGACAGATGGATTGAATTTTTTGTCGCAGTCGTGGTATACCTTCCCTGCGTCGGGCGAGCCTGTGCAATAAAATAATCTGTCGCTCCTCGTCACCCTTGACCGTTATCGTTTACGTGAAAATATTCCTGAGGACCGTACAATACGATTGCTCGGAATTGGCAGCTGTCGGTAGATTTTTCCCCTTACGGATATTCGGAAAGTTAATTTATCCTCCTGCGAAAACGGATCAACCCCGCGAGACACGGTGGACACTCTTGACGCTGAAGCGACAACGCGAGGCCATGAATTAGCTCGCCGAAAGCGCGGGGCATCATCTTCGCGTTGCACGCACCAGAATGGAGAGGTGTGTTGTATCGGTTCGTTTCGTCCTTGACGCAGGATTCCGTCGACGACGAGTATACGCGTGGTCCATACCGTCGCGTCGACGAGTGGAGTGCGCTTGGGTCGCGGCTCGCCGCGCTGCAGAAAGCACGCGATGTCGGTTATATTACATGTCGGTATAACGTGCGCGTGATTTATGCCGCATGGCGGCCGCGCAGCATTAAATGGATCATCCAACGTCCGACTACGGTATACGTGCGGCCAACGGTCACCTATGTAGAAATCCGCGATTTATAACGCAACGGAGCGGAGGGCAAAACGCGTACACACATATATTCCGCGTCTCCCCACCCCCCTCTCTCCCCCTTTTCCTCTTTCCCTCTTCCCTTCCCACTTTCTATTTCTCTTTACCATCTCTCTCAGCGTCTGCTCGCGTACAGCTGCACACGATCGCGGTGACACCGAGCGGACGTTCGCGGAATATTTCCCGTGAAATATGCAGCCGCGACGGGCTCGCCGTCGCCTCGGATCGCCGATCGAAGAATATCAATGCGATCGAACGCACTTTGAGTCATTTCGTTATCGTTTAGGAAATTAACGCAGGATAATATTAAATTGCGTGTTCCGTTCGCGCGTTAAGATAAGACTGCGCTGTCACACGCCCGTGTGATATTAATAACTCCCGCGCGCATTCCCGTCGTACCGTTTATAATTTTACTTCTACCCGCATATGATCGATAACTCATGGCCCGAGGAAATTGACGCACGAATTATTTATCAGCCCGACGACACTCTCGATCGCAAAACGTAATGCTAAACGTGGTTGCTTATGATTTAATGTCAGGAAGCGCTTCTACCTTCCCGTGGTAAATTTCCACGGCGAGGTGAATAGCGGACCGGTCGTACCGAGGACGACCTTAACCCTTAAACGCGCGTACTGTTACCACTCACGGGGAAAACTTGAAACGCGAGAAACAGGTTTCCTGCGGGAGAGTATCTGCGCGGCAGTGTCACGGCACCGAATAGAAGGTGCGTCTAGAACTCTCGTAGACTGGATACTACAACGATTACGCGGCTTATTTATGCACGGGGACTTTGACCAAAAGGTAGGATTTCAGGTTTGCGACGAAACGTAACGGCACCGCGATATTACGAAACCATTTCTTTCCGGGGAATCGCGTAACGACGAGGCAATGCAATCAAATACCGTCGGCCGGCATTACGTAATTACCACCGGAACTCTCACAAAATTGAACTTCCAATGACCTAATTTCCATATTCTGAGTTTTTTCGCGCGAAGTCAGTCGTACTTCGTAGGTATGTTTACGATGTAATTAAAAACAAAACGAGGTCGTACAACGAAGTTCTTTATTTTTGCCTGATCTACGTATTCGCGATGTACGTCAGTGTTTTTTTTTATCCTACGTTACTCACGCATGATACCGTGATTAATATAATAGTTTTAAGATTCTCTCGAACATCTTCGAGTAGGAATAGCGATATATTTCGCGCATCCTTATTTGGGTCTCGAATTTGTCTCCCTCGCGTAATCGATCGTTTTGAAATGTCTTCGCCTCTCTCTTTAAATAGATATCATTCCTCCACGTTTCCGTGTCGAACCAATATCGATATAATTATTTCCGGCATCGTACCACCCGCATTCCATCGAATTTCCTCCGAAACACTGTAGATTTGCGATCGTCCCGCTCGATACGCAATATCCCGACGCGTTATCCGCGTTACTCGTGCCCGAGTAACCACGATTAGCGAGAATCTCAAGCGCCAACGCGAGCCGTATCATAGAACCAGTTGACGCGGGGCGACTTAAAGCCAAGCGCGCAAGTTCCGATCTCGAAAAGTCCCGCGGATCTTGAGGAGCAGAGTCCTCGGATGACTCTAAGTGCCATGTCTCGGAGGTAGAGCAGAGAAGGGCAGCCGCCACGGCAGTCGTAGCAGGCTGCAGAGAGGAGAGAACCGGTTCCTTGGGTAAGAAGCTTCGGTTTCTCTCTTTCGCCTTCGATTCTCTCCTCCTCTCTCGTCCTGGACCGCAGTCGATCCGACTCGGCTCGACCGGCGAGGTTACTACAGGCCATCGCCTAAACCAAAGTAAACCCTCTCTCTCTCTCTCTCTGCACGCGCGCGCGCGCGCGTGTGTGTGTGTCTCCCCTTCGATTCGCCGCTCTGTCTCTCTTTCTCCTCATCTCTTTTCGTTTCACCTCCTACTTGGAACGCACCCTGTTGTACGTAGCTGCTGGCTGATCGTTCTCGTACGCGTACACTCTCGCCGTCTCCCTTATCCATTCTACCAATTCTTATTTCGATTTTCCTTCCACGCGATTTCACTCGTTACGTTTCCTTCCCTCTTCCTTTTATTATACGCATACATTAACCATCTCTCATGACTCGAATCCGCGTATCCCACGGCGGCGGGGGTGTGAATTACGTACCCTGTCCCACGGGCAGCGTTACAACCTGGAATCATGGCCTAATCGATCGAGAAGGATGGATCGATCGGCCGATCGGCCGATCGCGCGTCAACCTCTATCTCCCATCGGCAAGGAGATACATTCTGAGGTGAGGCGCGAGACGACCGGATATACAGATATATTCCTTCGGTGAAACACGTCATGTAGATTTTGATGGCTCGTAAAGCTTCTGGTTTCTCGGGAATGATATTAAACGTTGGGATTCGTGTATCGATAATAAACGATAGCGGGCAGTTTGATCGGGGATATAAAGTTTGGCGTAATTAATGATTTCCTGTCACACGATAAAATACATATATACGCTTTTAAATTGGAGCTCTTTACCTCGGCCATTATTTAATTAAACGCGCGACGGTTGACGTAGAAGGGTATTCGAGATAAATTTCAACCGTTCGATGGTTGACCGCAAATTGCCGCAGAAAATTCTCTGTAATTAATTAACTGCTGTCCAGCCGTGAAATACAGTTGCTTCTAAAAGGAAGATCTTTACCTCGTTCGTTATTTAATTTCAAACGCGATAATCGATACGTAAAAAGCGTCCGATACAAGTTTCATCGGCTCGATTCCCGAGCAAATTCGCAAATAAATTTTGCAGAAAATCGACCGTAACGCCGCACCACGGCGTACTTTTCTCCGTGTTAGGCTCTATCGTCCTCGGAGATATACTCAACGAGGTTGCGTTCCGATACGTCTAAGGAAGCGGTAAATCGTCCCCGTCGTTCCTTCTTCAGGTCGTCGTCGAACCTTTACTCCGTCACCCTTCGTTCTCCAGTTTTTCTTCCTCGCCGCTCTCGATCTTTCTTCTCCGCCTAAAAAGGCCGAATGTACGAGACGAGGCTCCCTTTTTTCTCTTCTTAATCCCTCTCCCTCTCCCTCTCTCTCTCTCTTTCCCTTCGCTGCCCCTTTCCCATCTCCTCTCACTTTACGAAGCCCGTCTTCTCTATTTCTCACCCTTTCCTCGCGCGCTCACCCTCGAGACACGAGACTGAAGAAAAACGGACCGGGGCGAAAGTACTCGAGAATCACGGCGGAATCTTAAGCGGCCCGTAAAATTCATCTCGAATCGCTTAATTCACTTTCGACGGTTCCGTCGAACTTTTCCACCGTCTTCGAGCTTTCGCCGGGGCCACAATTAACGCCGTATCGTTCGTTCTCAGGGGCTGTCGTTGTTTTACGAGTTCCGCAGAATTTTTTGGATCACCGGAGCCCTGTTAAGAGGTGGCGCGCTACAAAAGCTCTCGATCGAGTCTTATTGTCTCGCCGCTGCTTCCCCCCCCCCCCTTCCATTCTCTCCGCCATTTCTCTCGCTTTCCACTGTCCTCTTTTCGTTTTCGAGTAAGTCGCCAGTACGCTCTAAGCGCCCCTTTACGCGGGGATATAAATCGTCGAATCCTTAACCGGTTCGAGAAGGGATACGATCGTAAGAAACGTCGAAATCCTGCGCTTTCTTCTTCTCTTTCTTTCGTCTCCGCGGTGCGCCAGTGTCTAGAGAAGAGGAATCCAGAAGAATGACAGTAGTTTGTCCGCCGATCCACCGAAATATCCGCCGACCGTTTTTTCCTAACGACGCGCGAATTATTTAACGCTCCGTCGTATCGCGTTGCCTCGGGGGGGGCTACCTTGTTTTATCAAAATCATTTCAAACGTTCCCAAAAGAACCGCGTTGCGGCTTATGGGCATTTTGATTTAAACAACCTCCTGTGGATTTTCCGGATATCTTTTCCATTCAATTTTTGCCCGCAATAGTAAATCCGCCCGATAGATAGTCCATTCTCGTCACCTAACGGATATTCGATAGTTGGAATAATTTACGATTCGCGCGCATTACGCGCTCGCGGATAAAGAGTGCGGGACGATTAATCAACGCGATAAGGTTAATCTGGCCAAACTTCGGGTCCAGCGAACAAGGTACAGCCCGATCGAGCTATAAATCACGAAAGAGATTCACCTACTTGGACGTGATCCCGATGTCACTAAACCGCACATTTCCCCGCTAACGGTGCACGCTCCCATTGCGGTGCTTTCTCACGTCGAAAATTTCCATACTAGATACACAATACGCCCATAAATCTCCGCGGTACTCCTGGATAGATAGCATCGAGGGAAGAGAGCAGCGAGCGCACTAGAATTTTTTCCGCGATCGATTTTCGCCGGCCGGCTGGAATTTTTCCTATCCCGACGACGCGACGAGCTACGCAAATTACCAGGCGAATCTCCTTGCGGGAACAAAAACGCGATAGGGCACACCGCATCCAGACCGACATCGCATAATATCGATCACCCACGACAATTCCGTTCCCCCCGTTATCGTCTCGCACGGCACACACGTGCACTGGCAAGATGGAGCCTGATTCTTTCCCTTTTTTTTTTTTTATCCACGCGAGCGTGTACGTTGCCGCCCCTTCCTCGAAACTGCGAATCTCCTCTCGCCGTCCGTCTCGTAATAGCTTCCGAAAACAGAGGAGAGGGCATAGTCGCGTTGTAACGGTAAGAACGGTGAAGGACGATGACGGCGACGGCGATGACGTCGGCGCCTTTGCAACCCATCCACCGACCGAACGGTCTCGACCATTCAATATTTTCAAAAACCAATTTCGCGTTAGACTGTTTGCCCCGGCGCACGGTTGGCGGTACGAGAAGGGAGTGAGAGAGAGAGAGAGAGCGGGCGGAGTGAAACGAAAAAGAAGGGTGGAGAGAGGATATCGCGAGCACGTGTGCTTAACCACGTAGAACGTATAAGGGGGTGAGTCTCTGAGCAAACGCGATGGCATGACAGGGTGCTAGGCTATTGATGGGAGATGCTATGATTTTCGGGAGATCCCGATAACGAGAAGACTGACGACTCGGGTGTCAAATTTCGCCAAGAGATGCTGGGAGATATTCATGAAAATTATAGTTGTCTTATCGTAAATCAAATCGTTTCGACGGAACGCTTCGAGTGAAATTATTAATTCATCTGGAAAGCTTCGTAATTTAAGCGTTCTTTTCGTTATATTCTGAGGATCTTAGGCTCCATCACCCGTTATGTATATCTCTTCGGTGTCTTCTTCTTAACTTTATATCCCTCTTATTGTTAGCTACAGATGGGAAATGTTATTGGTTCGCTCCGCAACTACCTTTGATATTTAACGAAGCGAGGAGGGTTGTTCCGATTTCAAGGATGTATCAATTTTGCGGATCCAACGTTAACCGAGTTTTCCTGACGCGCGTAGTAAATTACAACGTTATCACGCTCACGAGTACCGTCCAAATTACGATTTATCGTACAACTGTGCGCCCGCAATTCTTCCATCCGACTTCCCGCGGGACTCTCACTCTATTCAAGCTCTCGTCTCACAAACGCGCATCGGGCGCAGCTTTGCTCCGCGCCTTCTGCGCGAAACGAGAAGATGAAACGGAATACGCGATCGGGAGAAAGAGAGAAACAGAGAAGATTCGCTCGGAGTGCGCCAATAAACGATAATCCGACAAGCCCCGATGACTCGTTGTTTCTCCCTCCTCGAAATACTCGACTCACCGTCACCCGGTAGCACCACCATTCAATGGCAACCCCTCGGACATTTAAAACGGCCCCGGTAGTACGAGTACGAACACGGGGTCGTTGTTCCTCGGAAGGACCATCGCGTCGTAGCCGGTTAGTGCCTGGGGAACGTTGCGGGTACCAGCCCTCTCCACCCTCTCCCATCTCGCCCCTCCTTAGCGTCGAATATTCAATCGGATGCATTACCACTACCACGGGGGTGGGTTACGATGTAATCCTCTGGCGCCACGGGTTTCGCCCCTGTGCGTGCCGGAGATGCACCGTGGGTGAACCCGCGTGTCTATGTAGACGACTCTATTCGTGTGGGCCCCTTTGTATGCGCGCAGCGCATGTGAATAGGCACGGTGCACCCACCACCCCCCTCCGCCCCTCCTCCGTACCCAACCCTCTATCGATACATTCATCGAATGGCTGCTTTTAGTGGGACATCGAAGCATCGCGGAACCATCGATCCGCCAACGCTTACGTGATTATCGTTGATGGTTTTGTAGAAAGAAGCGCAGAGTGTAACGGTCGAATGGAAGTCTGATAAAGTTGGAGAGTTGTTCGGAAGAACGGTGATGCGCGGATGATGTTATTTGGGGAATAATGGGACGAACGCAGAGTGAATTTTATGTGTTGGGGATCGGATGATTGTGGAGCTTCAATGATATCGGTCGCGTTGTTGAATCGCTCGTAAAAAGATTAACGAAATTTTATTTGTTTCAAAGAAAGCAATGGGGCGATAGTCGCGGAATGTCCGTTAGAAGCAGCCGATTGCGACTCGCCGGTAAGCAGTTTCGGACAAATCACAAAACGAGTCTAGCAAAAAGAAACGGCGATAAGGCTTGTTTTCGTTTCCAACGAATCTCGCGTCTTTGAAATAGCTTGTTATCGTCCTAGAGAATTCGTGTTCTTCTTGGCATTAACCGTGCCCTGATTCATTCCTAGTTTATACAAGTAAATAGAAAACGTTCGCTAGATTCGAAGACAATTGAAACGGAAAACGAACATTATTTGTTCCACGTTGCGAGTCGAGGAAGCGTAAATAAAAGATTACCGTCTTCTCCGTTGGACCCTGGAAATTGATTTTTACGTCGCGCCTTATTTTAACGGTTTCGTTTGAACTTTACCTACCACACGGTGATTATATAAATAAGATGCGTCCGTTTTCAGATACTCTTTCAAGCAGTTTGGCTCGTTACGACCGTCCATCATTATACTTTCGAAGTAATAATGCGGTAAATGGTTGCTTCGCCTATTTTATTGAACAATTAGACTACATAGCTGTACCATAGCGGCTATGATGTAATTCTGCACAGCAGGTTTCTCCACGGTACTTAGAGGTACTTCCGAGATACATTTTGTAGACTATATACGAGAACGGGAGTGCATCCTGCATCCATCGAACGGCTGCTTTTAGTGCAACGTGCAACTAGACCGCCGGGCCATGAATAGTTACGAAATTATTGTTGGTAATTATGATAAGAAGCGTGCACGCGTCTTTCCGTAGTAATTTTCGAGACACGGACGAAGATAGGGTGGAATGTTTAACGGCTTAGTAATTGCGACATCGATTACGCGTATTTACGAGGTACGCAGACACTCGAGCTCTCTACTCAAGTGAGATATTTGGGGAAATAAAATATAACAGCGAGAGAACGTACTTTAATACAATTGCGAGATAACTCTAAACGTCTAAACTTGTTTTTGGCGCGTTTCTAAAGTACACGTCGTCTTAAACGTCTCTCAATTTCTCTCGATGTTCATTTACGCCATCGTTCAATTTATATTTAAGATTCGACATTAAAATGCCATCTTTGAGAAACCTGGGAGGGTGAATAAAATTCCTACATAAATGCGAATACTTGGTAAATATCTCATCGAACGAAACGCTGTTTTCAAGATCAATCTTTCTCGAAGGAATTTTGTTTATACACATTTTCAAATATTAAGCGCGACGGAAAATTCTTCGGCTGCTTTGCTTTAAAATTAAAAGGCCCGCCGTATCGCTCGCACGACAACGTTTATTATAATAGCCCCTCGCTTAGATCTCATACCTGCTTCCACCCGGCATATTGTAGACTATGTACGAGGCTGTAAGTGCATTCAACAGCCACTGAATGTTCGCGTTTAGCGTCTCGTCGCGCAACTGCGGAACCGACGGAAAGCGCATACTTCGGCCCAAAATTATCTCTCTTAATTGCAATAAGGAAACTCTATATGTGCTCACCGTTATCGTCCTCGCGCAATGCACGATGGTTCGTCTGTTATGTATCCAGCCATCTTTGAGTATCTTCCGCCCGCTCTTAAACGTGTAGATTATTTCCAATCGTTACTGTACACCGACGAGCCAACGGCCGTCGTCCTATAACGCCTGTCGACTGCCCTTCGCCACGAGTTTGATTCGTCGATTAACGTGATTGTTCTTTTGTTTTTCAGGTAAGTTGCCGTATGGAGTTATACCTGTGCGTGGAAATGCGTGACGCGGGGATTACGAGAATACGTAATACGGTAGGAAATATTAGAGGATAATTTAAGCATCGATGGAGTATTTACCGATAAGCGGTTTAAGTTACCGAAGAGTCCACAGCAACGTTCTGTATATTATGACTGTTCGTTTGTTTGAATTTTTCATCTATTGGGAAACAGTTCCGGATACCAAAGAAGGGTTTTAACGAAATATTTTCATCATTATTATTGACAATCATTGGTAAGAGCACTGACGATAGAAGATGCTTTTGTAGTTAAAAAGTTGAATTTTTTTCTTCTTTTCCACTACCTTACCGTAAGTTTTGTTCAATTTATTTAAAGTAAAATCGTCTTTTACGGTTTATTATAGTTTGCATTTTAAATTAGAGATACGGTGGCACTTAAATCTTCGAATCGCTTAGTGGCTCCAAAGGTCTTAATCCAGGCCCTGAGCGACGTTATCATTGTCAATGTAAATGCTCGTGCTTCGGTAACGGGGCGCCTAGATGTCTAAATCCGCCACTGCTTCTAATTCCCGCCGTTACTCCCCGCAAACCCGTTCTTTTATTCTTCACGGGAACTTAAACGTCTCCGGTCGTCGTCGACAAACTCGTTCCAGATAAATGTACTCGGCGCACGGTACATTTCCCGAAGAGGATACTAGCTGTCATAATTCCCCGGATGGCAAAGAATCCAGTCACCGAAAAAAGAAAGATAGGGAGGGAGGAGGGGCGGGTGGTAAAGGCAAAAGGAAAAATCGTAAACCGTATCACTTATCACTGCGAAAGACGCAGGGCGCGCACTTGCGGGGATTAGGAAGCGTTTTTCTCTCAGCAGGCATCGCGGCACTCTCGGGGCTTTCGTCCGTTTTCCACGGCAGTGTTTTACGGCCGTGAGTTGAAGTACGCGAAGATAGAGCAAAACATCGCGAGTATGTGTACGCGCGCGTATCCAGGCGCGAAATAGTGGTGGCCGGAGAAGATGGAAAGAACATACCCGAGCCATCGAGATTACGCGTAGTTCAGGTACTTCCGGTTCCGAAAAGGAATCCGAAAGCATCAGCCGTTCTTAAGACAGGCGCGGATACGCGTACTCGCGCCGCGCGCCGGTACGTTAGACACGTATCTACGCGTGTATGTATGTTCGGTCGTATTCTATAGGCATTCGTGTGCGATGTGTGTACGGTATCTAGATGGCGTTCTTTGGGAAGAAAGTTGAACGAAACGACGCGCCTGAAATTTGACTTTCAAAAGCGGATTTACGTTTCGGACGAGCCGTGAAACTTTGCCATTCTATCTGCTTTATTAGCTATTTATGACGCACTGGGCTTAATATCTTCGTTGTTATTGCCAGTCGTTTCGTATCGGATCACACAATCGCGGAAAACGAAATGAGAATTCTCAAGCTCGTAGCACGCGTATTCGATTCAATAGTTACGGAATATTAATTTCACTTCGTCCGAGGTTAGTTTCATTTGATCGGCGTCGAAGAATATAATTGCGAGAAAAGAAACGAGATTCGTAAAACTTTTTCGTTGTCCCTTCCATTAATAAACTTTGATAGTTGTTTTCGTTTTCTTCGCGCCGAGCAGGATAATCGTGAGAAGGGATCCAACGTGTTTCCTAATAGGTGTCTACCTGGGATTTAATATACATTGTGTACTCGTATATGAGAGAATTCTTGATTCACATAAATTTCATTTATGGACTATGGCGACACAGTTACATACGTTTGTACTCTCTCTCCCACGTATGAAAATGGGCACCTACGGTATTAGACTTTCAAACGACGATCGAAACCTCGAAAGACACTCCGCTCTAAGAGCAATTCGCATCGTCTTCGACGCATCGCTAACAAAACGTACGACGCGTATTCCAGTCCAGTCCAGTCCAGTCCAGGGAGTTCTTCACGGCGCGCCGTTTGGGGCTTAACCGCGAAGTCATAAAACTAATACAGCCCTGAAACTTAATAAAAAAAAAAAATAAAAAAAAAATGAGCGGACTAGCCTGACCAACCCGACCTCCATCTTCCGAGCAGCCTTGTATCGAAATGCAGAATAATTTCCATAACTGCTCCCCCTCGCCCCTCGCCACGCGCTAACCACGATAAAATTACACAAATTGCAGTTCTCGTGCCTTTCGCGAAACGTATTAAAAACCTATAAAAGTATAGGAGCATCCGCGCGCTGACTGGGAGGGGAGAGGCTCGTGATTATAAAGAGGAAAGAGGAAAGTGGAGGATGAGGAGGTGAGGAAGGAGGAGGTGGGGGAGGGGGAGGAGAGCAAACCACTCTCTCGCTTCGTGCAACGCTATATTGCCCTTTGCCTGCCGAAGATTTATGTTTTAATAATTATTGTGACATTGGTGCTCGCGTGCGTAAGGCCAATCAATGCAGGTGTGTACGGCACTGCACGCGGGACGAACGAACGAACGAACGAGCGGACGTACGGACGGACGAGACCGACAGACGACGGACAGGGAGTCACGGGTTGCGAGGAGGAAGGGGCCGAAGTAAAGAGAGTGGGATAGGGAGAATGAGAGAACGAGAGAGAAGGTAGGCCCCGTGGATACGAGGAGGCTCCTCGGG
This sequence comes from Pemphredon lugubris, assembly GCA_933228935.1. Classification (NCBI taxonomy): domain Eukaryota; kingdom Metazoa; phylum Arthropoda; class Insecta; order Hymenoptera; family Crabronidae; genus Pemphredon; species Pemphredon lugubris. Next base: position 26,465,108 of record OW121815.1, read on the forward strand.
GCCTCTTTAGAAGGGGGATGCCCCCTTTACCAAGATGGCCTCCTCGCATTCCTCCACCACCGGCTTCAACGACGGGCCCTCTCCCTCCCACCCTCTCCTTCTCGCTCCCTCTCTCTCTCTCTCATACTGTCTTTCCACTACGCGCCTCTCGCGCTAACACCGATCGGCCGTTCTCACTCCGAGGATTCACTCCGCTTTGGCTAGAAGTTCACGGCTAGATCGCGCGGCTAGGGCTTCGCCGAGAGGCTCGATAATGTGGCCGCGCGGGAAAATAGGGAAGCTTTGTGCGCGCAATCTCCTATTACATCGAATATCCAGTACTGTTCCTCGTCCACCGTTCGGAGATGCGCGATTCGATTGAACGTTCCGTTCGATGAGATCCGATTTTCGAGGCTCGTCGCCGCCGCGCGCCGCTTTGAACGAGAGATCGCATTTTCTAACGCGATCGGATATGGAGAAGCTCGTTGGGGAAATTTGAACTATGTACTACGTTTTCCGTTGGATCGATACGAGATTCAACCATAGCCGTTACCAACGTGACAACTCAACTCAGCCGAAGCTATCGGTTATCTCTACATCGTCGATCGCATCTCACGTCGATCATCGAACTTTCCACGCGGAAGTGAAACGGACACCTTCGCGTCTCTAGCCGGGGCTGGGTCTAATAAAAATCTACCTTAACGTCACGACGCGACTTCGGTTACCTGCGGCTAGCCGCAGGCAACTAAGGGCAACGTGAAACGACTTCGTTTCTATTGTAACTCATACCAGGCTCGCGTAGGCACGCCTCTTAATTAGCAAGAACGCGTCGCGGCGGGGGGCAATCCTCGATGACTTATACGTGAAACGCGGGGAAAAACAACGCAGAGGCGTGAGAAGGAAGTTTATCGTCGAGCTTAACGCCCTGAAACTGGCTGAAACACACCGGGTTGAAATCCGGCGATGTACGGCGGTAGCGGCGTGCGCGCCATAACTGTATACGGTCTATTATCTTCCTTTACATCGTGGATGTCAGGTAAATTGAGATACCTGTAGTCGAACGTTTCGTCCGTCAGGCACGTAGTATGTTCCATCGTTTAAGCCCCCTCCCGCCTCGCCTCCTCTTTTTATTTTATCTCTATACATCTCTCGCATTCTTTCCAAGCATCCTTTTATTTCCACGGAAATAATAAGATCGTTTCTCTTGGATTTATTATAGCTCTCGGTTCCTACCCAAGGGTTCCGTGTAAGACATCGAACGTTCTTTCATCGTTAACCTCCTCGGAAATCTTTTCATTTTTGATTCCCACAGCTGCGCAGTTACGTTTTATCTTTGGCACATACGTAGACGGTATCTTGTAACTGAATCTCTGCACAATTTCACGTTTTTTCTACTTTAAAACGTAACGCTAGTCGCGTTAATGTTTTTAAAGAAACGTGGAACGTGCAACATTTTAAAGAAAGAAATGGCGCTTTTTGGCCCTACGCTCAAAGCGTACACAGCGATGGGGTGAAAGCCGAGAGAGCATAAAATTGAAATCGATTCGCGCTATCTGTACAAATTTCAATTACGAGGAGCCACGACGGGAATTCGGGTCACACCAGATTTTTTTTCTGGAGAGGACGTGAAACTTTTATTCCGTGTGATTGGGCTTAACCGATAGGTCGACGCGGCTCGGCGGCACCCGTCGGTGCGGCTGCATCGAATCCGTGGCTTCTGGAAACTTTCTCGTTCCGGCCGATAAAAAAGTTTGCCCCATAAAGTGGCGTCGATGGAACGCAGTAAAATTTTCTATAAAATTTGATTCCTCCGAGCTGTCTCGGCTATTACCGCAAATTCGCCAAATGAAAGAAGCGAGTACCCCGTGTACCTATTACGTTTAACGACTCCTTTACCTCTTTGCAACATCGGGTCGTATACCATACATCCTTGGCCATAAATGGGTAATATCGCAGCTTTTATTACTGTCAAAGGAAATTACATCCGATGCTACTTTAACCTTCGTTCCGAAGAATTTGGACCCGTCGTCGTTGCCCGGAGACTTGGTCGCTCGCCGTTCGTATTGCCCCCATTTAAAACATATTTTTCATTACCCCGTTTTTCGTTCCATTTACCGTTCGTTTTCATCGAGCTCTTCTCCTCGGGTGGTTATTAGGGGTACACTTTGAAAATAATTCGTAACTCGAGTGGAGCTTGCTTGCTCGGCGAAAAGTGCGCTTAGTTTTCTAAAGGTGTCCCGATTACCTTTCCCAAATGGCATGACCCGAATTAAAGGCACTCTCTTTCGCGAGGTCTCGCTCTCGGTGTACAAAGGTATCTCTCGGGATCGGCGTGCAGCCGATGCGGTGCGTTTCACGCATTCTCGCGTGCACCCTTATCCGCTATCGTTTTCGTCGTTGCACGTTCGCACCGTTCTCCGCCTTTGTACGGCACATGGACGAAGGCGCTAATGGCGAACGTCGTCGCCGTTCTTACCGGTTGGCCGCTTTCTGCCGACTAACACCCTCCCTTCTTTCGCGATCTCCACCCCTCTGTTCTTCCCCGTTCCTTCCGTCCGTCGTTGCAGGGCAGACCGAGAAAGCGAGAAGGGTGTTCCTTTCGAAGGACTTTCTGGTCGTTATCTCGAGGAAAACTCCCTTTTTCTCACCCGTGGACCAGAGAAATTCTGGCATGTACCTCGATTGCCGGTGAAAGGGAGTGGAAGCAGTAGTGGTGGGTGAGAGTTGGGTGGGAATGGGGTGGAGGGTGAGGGCGGGAGGGAGGAAGTGAGAGAGAGGGAGAGAGAGAGAGAGAGTGTGTGTGCTCCAGCAACGTGGCTGGAAGAGAAATTGCTTCGTTTCCGAATCCACTGTGTGTGTTCTGGCTTGATTGGCCACCACCGCTTTCCCCTTGCACCCCCTCGCCGGCTACATCAGCCACCCCGTCGACTCCATACCGCTCTGCCACCCTCGTGCACGCCATCCACCTTTGCCACTTCGGTTCAACCGCCGGTGGGAAAAAAAAAAATGCGTAGCCATTTTTAGGAACGCGCGTCGTCTTTTTTCCGATTAGGGCACCAAGCATGAACAGCGCGGAACAAGACCGGAAGTTCCGTTAGGGAAGAGGAGTCGGGGAAGTTAAGAGGGTAGGAACGAAGGTAACGATATTTCCCGTAAATTTCGATTGCGCGCCCCCTCGCAAGAGTTCCATTCTCCGTCGGCCCCCCATTCGATTCGTATCGGTCAGGGAAGTGGTAGTTCCGCAGAGTAGAACTGTGTTCGTATCAAGTGCCCACTCGAAATTCCGATAATACCCATTTTTTTTCTAGCTTCTTTTTCTCTCGCTGCGTGGAACCCTTGGTCGCACGCTTGGGATTCTACGCACGCGTTCGTTACTCTCCTTGGTTATGAACTCCCTTTTTTATTACGACGCGGACGTAATTATACGAACAATCTCAGACGACGATAAACGTAGGCAACATCAATTACGAAACTTTATCTACGCAATTACGGCGGGAGCGTACGCGTATCTGAGCGGGCGCGTATGGTACCGCGCGTTAATTGCGTCAGTTGAACCGCGCGCAAAGAGCGACGCTTTGGATTTCCCTGAATTAGCGCCGTGGAATACTTTTCGCCCGACGTCGACGGACGAAAATCCCGACGGACGGGCGTCATTTTTTTGTTTCGACGCTGTTTTCGTGCCAATTACATCGATTGATCGCTCCTCCGTTTGTAGACATTACGCGCTATCTAATAACAGGCCGCGGGGCTTCGTCGGATCCTTTGACCATGGATACGCGCGGGATAATTACAGATAAACCAAATTTATTCCCCGCGACCTAATTACCCGCGGCTCGTTTAATTAACGGCCTCCCGCGAATCATGACCGCCATTGTTACGCGCCACCTAACAAATTGTGTCCGTAAATGTCCGTAACGCTGCCCCGTTATTGATACACGTCTAAATTGCACCAGTTGTGACTCTCTTGGCTGTCAGGGTGTGATGGGTTCACGGAGCTCATTTGCAATTCCGATCCGTTTCATATGTCTGTCCACGCGGATGTCGAAACGGAGGGGCCGAATGAAAAGGGTTCTCAAGAATCTTATCGTTCTTTACCGTTAATATTCCTATTATCAATCTTTGGTTTAATTGGAAGCTCGTGGTGGGCTAAGGATCATAACTCCAGTGTATCGTCAGAGGTATTATCAATTTTCATTTGACAATTATTTAAGAAAACATCATCAGCATGCGAGGAAATTGTGTTTTGAAACTGTTTCCGAAAGTTACGAGTTAGTCCCCGGTTGGCAGAGCGTCGCGTGTGCAGAGACGGAAAATGAAATATCCTCCCGTCATTATCGTATGCTTAAAGCAAACAAATCAACCGAGTAATTCCAGAAATTGCAACCGCATTGTTACGTGCCATCTAACAAATCATAATATCTGCGCACGCCTGACGCTGGCTCGTGCAATTACTGATATCGCGTCACGACTAGATGGAGCCGCTTTGAACTGTCACGGTGGTCGTTCCGGTAGCAATCAATTTGCCACCATGACTCTCGATCGTTGATCTAACACCGGCGTATGAATAATGCATGGTCCGTTGAAAAACATCGTACATCCGTATTTCCATAAATCGCGAAACAATTTATAAACATGAATTTCATCGATTCGTTTGGGGGCTGAAAAAAAAAGAAAGTTTTTAACCGTCGAAACGGAGGAACATTTATTAATTCCTCGTGACTCGAGACACGCCAGTTTCTATTATATTCCTCCGATCTTAACCGGCGAGAGGATCGAGAGATACCTCGGATATTTTAAGCCTTCGGAAAATACCATAATCGCTTCCCATGAATCCGATCTTAATCTCCGTAAACTAGAAATTTCAACGGCATGCATCGTTCTTCATCTACGCCGGTAACCGCGATCCGACACGCCGCCTTCGCGGATCCTGATCGTACGTAGATCTCGATGACGAAGAGGGGAAAGATGGGTAGGTAGATCTACCGGTTTGATTAACCCGCGGGAGGAAGGAGGAGAGGGAGAGACAGATGGGAGAAGGAGGAGAAGAATAAACCGGGTAATACGAAAAGTGTAAGAGAGAGGGAGGAGGGGAGGGAGGGGAGAGAAAGAACGATAAAGGCTACGGTAACGATAAAGAAGAGGTGGAAGAAGAGAAGAAAGCCCATCATTTCGACGAGACAGACTCGCATCGTCGAGTGAGATGAAGAGGCCAAGGAAAGGTCGAGTGCACCGGCAGACAACCGACAATAATGAATGTTTTACTACGGGGTGAAAACGAATTTTCTTTCCACTTTCTTTCCCCATCCTTTCTTATTTTTACCGCCGATACGCTGCGAGAAAGAGAGCCAGAAAGGGAGAGAGAGAGAGAGAGAGAGGGGGTTGAGAAAGACTCGGTTGATGCACTCCAGCTCTCCTATCCCTCCCTTTGGGTCATTAGTCCAGCCGCGTGCCAGTTTTCGAGTAAACCAACTCCAAGGGCGGAAAGGGATCCTTTGACCGATTAAAGCTTCCGAGATGCGCCGAAGGGAAACATTAATGCTGCCACGTTCCATGTAACCCTCGATCGCCTCGCATCCGGGTTCGTGATTTGTGAGAATGTGCCCCCGAACGAGAATCGTGTTTCTGGAATACGTAAGTATTCCCGAAATCCATCTTTGCCCCTTACCCCGGTGAATCAAATAATCTGGGAATCGACGCACGAGTTTTTTCTTTGCGTAAATTATTATTCGTTATTGCGATAACGTACTGGGAATAACGAATTCGAGTTCTTATTTTGCCAGTATCAGGGAATAACATATAAAGTGTCTTGCCGCGATTCAAATTCATTATTAATATTTAACTGAATACACCCTCAACAACGCAGCCTTTGTCTTTATTTAATCAATAGTGCTGTTGAAACGTCAAGTTCCGAACAGGTTTTAAGCTTCCACTCCCGGGTTAATAAAGACAGACTGCGTGGACTATAAATATTAGGTGTATTATTTAATTAAATTGATCTCCGAAAAAAGAAGCCATGGAGCGAAACGACGGTAGAAAACACGTATAAACTCCCTTCGAGTACACACAAACCCGTGGTCCGACAAGCAGGGGCCTGTTGTAATGCCTCATGGGGGCGAGGCCCCATGTCCGAGCGAGAACGTCGATATATCAATCGAATGGCCCCGGACCGTGAATCTTCGGAATGGTCCCTCCCTTTGGTTTCGGAAATCGAGTAGCATCATAAACTACGTTTGGACTGGTCGAGGTCAAGTAACGCGTTTTACGTTCCACGATACATGCTCGCGTAAGAGAAATTTTCCATGATCGAAATGCGTGGAAATCGGTTTTTCAGCGCGGAAGGTACGATCGTTTGTACCAATTTATAATTACTATATAACCGCGCGTGCCACTGCGACGCAATAATCGATGCCCCTCGATAAATTCATCGCGACACGCGATCAAATTCCAGCTTCGTTCCACGACGCTTCGTCGCGTCGTCCCGCGTAATTTATGGCAACGCGTTTCTATGGGTTTCTGGCATTTTTCGCGAAAACGCTCGGGCGTTACCCATTCGCGTTATTCGTTGATTTCTGAACCGGGCCCACGGTTACCGCTGTTTATTTACAATACCATCGGCACGCGAAGCGAGGGATTATTAAGTATCGTATGACGCCCGTCAATGAGGGAGAAAGAGCGCGCACGGATACCACCGTGTGTATCCCGGCGAGCGCGCGTATGTCCAATTAGCAAAAGGTGAAACGCGTTCTCCGATTAATCCGCGCGCAAACACACGCGTGAAAGGCATCGCCCTTATATTTCGCAAATGGACGCGGTTTTAATCCGTTTGACCGACCGCGAAATAATCCATTACCAGGATTGGCGCATCGTTGACGCGCGATGATTCCGCGCGGCAAAAGTGATCGGTGGATATAAATAGGCAGGGACGCGAAGAGAGAGATCCGTGTAAGCGATAATTATGAATGGCACTTTTAACACACCTGGCAGTACGCACTTTATTAAATCGATGTTTGGAGTTGTGAACTGTGGAAAATATAAATTCCCGTCGCGTACAAATGATATGTACATTTTTCGAGCGATTACTGTTTTTGAACTCGATCGGGAGTTAGGAATCAAAACCAGTAAACCAGTATAAATCAATTGAAACTGGAAACAATGTTCCTAGTACGAAAAAAAGGGGTAAACTCCCATCGATCCGCCAGTTCTCATCGCGTTTGTATAATCGAGTAGCTTTTCATATAAAGATTCGCAGATGCGGCGAAAAGCGATTTCATTGAAAGTTTGATGGACGGCAAATCCACAAACGGAATCGCAGAGAAAGTACTTCGGGATTGGTCCATCGGCTTGCCGTGCGAGAGAACTCGTAGCAACGACTTACCCGTGCGATTGGCCACTTCGCGAGTCAAACCGAATAGCAAATTTCAGAGCCCATTTTCAAGTTTTTCGTTCGGCGTTCAGGCCGAAAATTCGATTTCCGCTTCGGCTACCGTCTCTCTATTCGATAGTAACTTCGTGTTCCTTGAACGACGAGCATCGCTTCGGTCCTCCTTTTTTTTTACTCCTAGGCACTTTGAAGATTCGTATTTTTCCCTCCAATAAAATAGCTCTTTCGCTCTTTCGGATCCACCTTTCTTCTAGTTTACGAACCAGTGATCGGTTTGATTCCCGACTACCGTTAGAACCGTTATCGTCCGATTGGTATCCCTCTTTTCTTCCTCTCCTCTCTCAGTTTTCCCTACAGTTCACCTTTGAATTACCGTATCCAGCGAAACTGCCTGGCTTGTAATTCCGTGTTCGATAAAAAGAACAGTTCCGTCGCTACGACATTGTTAAACTCTTGGATTTAACGTCACAATCGTTTATTGGAGTCCGGAAGACCACGAGTGATTCTGACATCACGATACCTGTTTCTAACCTCGTTTGATTTTATCGCATTTCTCCTAACTTAAATTATTGCAATGTAATATTCGCCTGTACCGTCTTCTTCGCGGTATTTCGATAAATAAAACAGGGTCTTGAGAATCGAGCTTACAGCGATTAACGAAAAATGTCCGCGAGAAAATCCTGTGAGGTCCGTTGGGCACCAGCGTACCTCCGACGCAAACAATTATTTCCCAAGATCCCCGTTGCTCGAGATACACGAGAGCGCCGCGCCATGGGTAATAAAATGATTAACTAATAATCTTAGCCCTTAACGTCGCCCCAGCTGGGGAAGAAACGACGAGAGGCACTGGCAAGGCGTTACCCCGACGTTAACAAAACATGAGTTCGGTAAACAAGAGTCCACTACTTCCCCCATCCAAGAGTCGAAGGGTCCAAGTGCCCTTTTTCCGTGTAATTAAGTGTTCCCCGACGCGAAGCTGCTTTTCGTCATCCGTTCGACGACCACTCGACATCTTTTCTCTCCCTCGTCTTCGAATTCTCGAGTCCTTCCACTCAAGAAGTTCCCGTAGTCCTTCGAGTAGAGATCCTTGGGGAAGGTCCGACCACTCGTCCTTCGGTCGAAATGATTTTAACCAGAAACCCTTTGTACCGTCTCCCCGACCTCCTTTCTCCCCCTCCCCCCCCCCATACTCGATCGAGAAACATTTAATAGACAAAGGGCGAGCTCGCTTTTCTGGCACCTTTTCGATGCAGTTAGAACTCGCTGAAGCGCCTCCACCGCGAAAGTGGGATAAATCGGAAAAAGAAATAAGGGAGGGCGTGGGGTTGGGGGCCAGGGAGGAGGGGGTGGCGGTGGTATGCGAGAAGGAAGAAGAGGAGGAAGGCGGAAAAGGGCTTAAATCAATAAATTGCAAAAGCCAAAGCCGCCGCCTTACCGTTATAACTCTCGAAGCGGGTACCTTTGCCTCGCGTATGCGCCATCAGGGGAGACAAAGAGACTTGCACTCGAGCAGTCAATGCTGTAGGGACCGCGCGGCGCAAAGGGACGCGTAGGGCGAGGGAGGGCGAGGGAGGGCGAGGAAGGGCCCCGAGGCGCGCGGAGAACGCCACAAAAGAGATTGATGTTATTCGATTTTCGGATTCGAGATAAGTTTAAGGAAGAACCCGAGGTATCCGGCGAGTCGCGCGCGTATAGATCATGGAATCGTTTTGTCCCGACACCTTTATTCGCCGCTGCACCGTTGCCCCTTTCGTTTCCGGTTTCTGGATCCGTGGATCGCGTAACGTCGGCCATGCGCGGAATAATCTCAACGCGCGAGTGGGCGAGGGATTTTTGCGGTTGCGAGCGATCGCGTGGGGCGTAATTTACGCACGCTTTCTTAATGATTGTTATTAGTAACGTACCGCGCTGGACGTAGTCATTTTTCTTTCGTATCATGCGGGAAGCGGGTGGACGCGTCTCGGTAACTTAATTGTTCTAATCTTGAAAGTGGCATACTTATTTTTCCGCGATTAACGTTTGAAAAAATCTCGGTAAAATTGTCAACTATTCGTTCGAGTCTCTGTTACGAGATCCGATTATGTTGGATAAGAAAATGACTTACATGGTTTCGTTTTTTACCATGTTTGGAGAAACGTACGCATAAGCGCGAAGGAAATATTTTAGACACAGGATTTGTTGTGGGTTTATTGAATTTCTAAATGATGCTCACTTTAAAGTATGTAAAATAAAAATAAATTTTTTGAAACCGAGAAACGCATATGACCTCTTGGGATGAGAAAAATCGAGGCTTATTATAATACTCGCGTTAAGATTTTAGAGCTCTTTTTAGATGGCGAGCCACCTCCCCTGTGTCGTCGCATCAGATACACACGTTTTGTAACATACTCGCGCGGAAACGGGTACGCGATGTATGGAAAATAATTATGCCGCGTTATCTAGTTATTGTCGTTTTGGTCGGCGAGTCATTTATATCGATACAGCCTCGCGCGTCCGTGATATAAGTTTTAAATTATTAGCATGCCGCGAGGAAAGGCGAGATGAGTCTTTTTTCCTTTGCCCCTCTGACTTCCATCGCTAGTGGGTATGCGCGTATTTCACTCCTACCAAGCTATTCGTAATTAGAAACCCATTCAGAACTACGCGCATCCACTCTACGCTGATGGATACCGACCATATCTCATGGACGATGATGGTACCTTTCATCTCACCAAGTGCATTCGAAGAGCACTAAAAGTGAAGTCACGTTCAAGCCGATCTTTGATTGCAACTATGAAGTAAATTTAGAATGGCTTCTGCGAGTAACTTAAGTTTAATTAAACTTTTGCGGAGGTTCAAGTGATATATATCCCCCTGTCGGTGAATGCTTTACCGTAACATGCTAATTTCGAACAAGCGTTATTTGCAGACGAAATCGCGGGTGCGTTCCGTACATTAATATCGCGGCAAAGCACGTTCGAGTAATTCGCGACTCGCAAGGAGGCAAACGTATTTCTCGAATACGCGACTCGCGAACGTCCTTTAATCGCTGGTTAGGCGATAAAAGTGGGAAAAGGGGAGAATCGTGGAATGCGTTTAATAAACGTTGATCGCAGAAAATTGGCGGGGGCCTAAAGTCGAAACGCTTTTACGAGCACGCTACGTGAGTCACTTTCACGCCTCGGGGAATTGCCGCTCCCAATTAATTCGCCATTCGAAGGAATGTTTCATTAAAGCGTTTATTAATCCTGCCTTATTTCTATTAACACCGCTGACCTTCGGCACGGGAACTGTCTTGATCCCTGAGAGAGGCGAGAGCTTGCGAAAGTTGCTCGCTTAAAAATTACGAGACCCACCGGAGCCGGTTTAATCGTCTTAAATTGCCGTTGCATTACGTACAAGATTACCGGTGTATCGTTGAGAATAATCGACGATGCCGGAGATACGTTTGTCCCTCGTATCGTGTTCCAAATAATTCTTATCTCGAGCGACGATGTTGAATTCCGATTGAATCGAGGAAAGCGGTCTCGACTTGAAGTTTACATCAAATATTTTATTAAGCTAATGTTTCGCACGAGCGAACTTAATTACTCGAGAAACTCGCGGGACGTAACCATTTGGGGCGAACTCTGGCGGAAACTGAATACGATCGAGGAAAATTATAATGCCTATTATTACATATTTTCTGTTTTCTAATGTAGGTTTATACGTCAGGAAATCCTAAGGTCGATCGCCGCTAACAATAAGCGAAGCGCGTCTCAAACGTGACGCTTCCGTGGCACTCGAACTCGCGGTAACAAAAGACAGAGGGATTATATGTAGAGATAGAATCCACGATATTCGAAAATGGTGAGACATATCGTCTTTCCAATGGATGAATCCTACGAATTTTCAAAACCAACGTCGATGGAAATCGGTTCGCATTCACAGTTCTTCTCTTCTCGTACGAGAAAGGAATAGAAATGCGATACGGCGATGAGAAACTTCCAATGGATAACACCGCGATATTCTCGCACACTCGCGATTTCGCTATTCATGCACCGCCGCTCTTGTTCCTTTTTCCCCGTCGCGGATCATATATTCCGCGCAGACAGTTTTTTCCGCCTTAAATAATCACGGAATCGACCCGCGAACCTCACTCGACTCAACCTTCGTCTTCTCCTTGCTCTCCTCGAGGCGAATTGACACAACCACCCGAGTATTTAACGAGCGTGCTTAAACCTCGAACGATAATATCCGTCTACGCGGGTATACGCGTTACGCTCGACGCGTACGTCGACGTGAACGCGCGTCCGCGTGTACGTACAGACGCGGTACATAGTGTCGACATGGCGGGGAATAACCACGGAAATCGGCAGGTGGGTGGATAAGTAGGTACGTTATGCGTTATGCGGAGGTAGGTAGGCACCTACCGCACCTCTTGTGAGAGCACCTCAAATGCGAGAGAATATGTATACCTCCAGGGTGGTCGGTATTATCCTGAATCAGTGAACGTAACGCGTATCGTCGGCGTTCTAGTTGCAACGTAGATTACGGACGGTTAGCTGAGACGAAACGACATACAAAGTTCCTCAACATCGAGATTAATTTCCCTGCCTGAATTTTCCGCTCTCCCGAATGCACTTTAATCCCCGGGAGCGGTGTAACGCGTATGCTAATCCGGCTAAAATTTAGATTTCGCGTTTAGTCGATGCTCGGCATATACGTATAACAAATTTTGTTTAAATATGTAAACGACTGCCGAACCGAGCGAGGGAAAGTTGTACTCCCGATGAACGATGTAATAAACGGAGGCTCTCGTTAACTCGCGTAATGGCATTCGACTTACGACGAAAGAGAGAAAAACGCGGATTGTTATCGCTAATGACGATAATTAGCGGCCCAATTATACACGCGCGATCAAACAAGAAATTAAGCTTTTTCAAACTTAATCAATCTTTCGAAATAACCGATTCTGACGGCGTTGAAGCAGGTACGAAATACGTGGGACGATAATTATACGAGAATCATCTAATTGTGTACATTTCGCGGACCAAGGAACAACCGTTTTTCGAATGAGCTCGGCGGTCTTTGGTACAAACAGTTCCAACTGCGTTTAGGCGGTTGCAGGTCATCCGCGAGAGTATTTATACCTAATGCATTAATCATTATCGGCACAGGTATCGATTGCGCTTCTCTTTAACAACGGTGGGAATATTTGAGGCGTGCAAATGTTGGTTATGCGCTCCACATTGCTCACGGTTTGATCACGCCATTCGATCAACAGGCGCGTCTTCCATTTATGCTCACTCGCGCTAATATATCGCGCGTAATATCTGACTCGCGATTCCCTTACTGTCGAAACTTGGTCCTCCGACGCGCAACGTCCCTGGCGGGTATAACGAATTGAAATAATAACAATAATTCGCATAGTCATCGTTAACCGTAACCATTGAACCGTCGACCTTCGAAGATACAAAAGGCCCATTTAGTTCCCTCCGCTCGGAGAATACAATCCCATGATTGTTTACCGACACTCAATACGCTGAGCATAATTCCCCAACTGTGTTATTATACCCGGAACACGATAATCTGACGCGTGCGCTCACCCCCTCTCTCTCTCTCTCTATCTTTCACGCGCGAGGGTTGCCACTATTACTTTTCCTAATCCGCGCGATGCGTTCGAAATAATGATTTCGAATGAAACGGCATTAGAACGAAGGCAGGAGCGATTACGCTAGTCGGAAACGCATTACGGCAAGCGAATTCGGCAATTCCGCCCTGTGGGCTACTATCCCGATGGTGTTTACCGGCCACCCTGTATACAGAACGCCAGCCGATAGTTGCACTGGTATGCACTTAGGGTACAATACGAGCGGGTACATTGTGTCTCTCGCGTAAGCGTTAATACCGACACACTTAGGATCGGAGCGGGCGGCTTGCGGCGCGGCGGTGGCACGGGGCAGAACCGGAGGATCGGCGAAGGACAGGGTAGGAGGAAGAACGAGAGGCGGTGAAGGAGGAGGACCAAGTTCCACCGAGAGAGAGAGAGAGAGAGAGAGAGAGAGAAGGAGGGAGGAACTTGCCCGAGAGCTGATACAGCTCGGTTGCTCGCACAGGATCGCAATGCTGCGACATTGTTCCAGTTTGCGGTGGCTTCGCCGTGCGTGTCGCGAGTACGAGCTACGGTAGCTCATACGTACGGAGAAAGCGAGAGAACGAGAAACGGACGGGGGTGGAGGGGTGTTTGGCCAGACATGTACGGGTACAGTGGATATAACGTACGGAGAAAGGTAGAGGAACGTAGAAACAGGATACCTACTCGCAATACCGACAAACATCGCGAGTTTTCTCGTGCGAGTAACGAGATGAACGTAACGAGTGTACAATTGTACATACAGCCCCGGCATTAACGATCGACGGGGAGAGTGGTTTGTTCGATTTTCAACAGCTTAGGAACACCTGCCGATGTTTCGGACACTTCCTCCGAGTACGTGCAAGCGTTAAGTAATATCTTTCGTTTTGCGTAGATACAGGAGCACGCGGTAGAGCGCGTAGTGCTCATGTACGCGGTGCATTCGTGAAGTAACGTCCATTTGATTATAAAACTTTAATAATTGTAGAGTTTGTCCGACCAACGGGACAAGCTGCACTGCGCGCACTTTACAGGGGAGGTGTTTAAAATACTACGTACAGTTTTCTGTACGCATCAAAACTAAATTTAATTTATCTAAATCGAGCTCCAATCTATTTTTAAATCAGATTTCAATGCAACAGTCATGAAATACATTAAACTGTACCCGTGTCTCGGTGTTCCTCTGATAAATGCAATATTCCCGAGACTGGCGTTTGTCCCGTTGTTCGTCCGAGCTCGTCAATTATCGATTCCTCAACGACGAAACGTATATCAGTTTCCAACGTAATTAGAATATAGAGTGGGAGTATTCTTATCAATCATGGATCATTATTCTTACCACAAATCTACCCAGAGCCGAAACTCGTCTTCCGCAAGACACGTACGGACGTTACTTTGCGAACGCGCCCTGTATAAGGGAAACGGCGTCAGAAACTCGCGTCAGATTTTGTCAGTTCCTCTTCAGGAGTAGGTACGCGAAACTTGGCACGGGATGCCAGGCTCGGGAATAAAAGTCGACGTTTCTACGCGAGGCGAGAGGAGCGCGAAAAGGGGGAGGGGGTGGCTTGAACGGCGGGGGGGAAGCTTTGGTTTTGCGGGGGAACGAACTTCGGCCAGGCTCTTTTTATCCATTACGATCTCGGGGTAGGGAAAGGGCCGGCGATGGAAAGTGTTTTTTAAAGGGAAACGTCGAACACCCTGAATCTCGCTGGTGCATGCTTTTTATGTTTGGCAGATTTTTATGGTTTTAATGACGCTCTTGCGCCCGGCCGGATTTAAACCGCTTTGAAATTCTGCGCATCGTCGCTTAAACGGGCAAATCTTTCTTTGAGGCAACGTAACCGCGTCCCTGATGTGTGTGCACGAGGGAGAGAGAGGGAGAGTTATTCCATTTTTTATGACTTTTACTGGAAATACGGGACTCGAGTTAAGAGTGTTTCCTCGGAACCGACTTTTTTATACATGTAACGAAGAAATTAATATTCCGCATGCTCGGGCGAGAGAAAATTTTCCTCGTCGTCAGAAAATCTATCGAATTGGTACTAATTACCGGCATCGAAGAGTAAACAATCTCGCGAGCGCGGGATGAAGTTTGATCGAAAAGATACCGGCGATCGCTATCTTCGATGCAATTGCGAAGCGTTACGATGTAAAATTCAAAAGCGGCCTCGGTTCTTCCAACGATTCAATTCTGGGAAATGAAAAGAGATGGACGCGAGTAGAGCGATCGTGTCCATCATCCTCTCTCCCCATCCCTCGCGTAGCCCCGAAAACGGAGCTCCTCCAGCAAGGAGGATCAGCCTTTATTCTTTATTATACCGGCCGACGTGTTTTTTCTCGCGAGAATTATAGCTCCGGAATACCAGTTTGGCGCGATGGAGCAAGGTGGAAGGAGACGATGGACGGTAGAAGAGTGTGTGTGTGTGTGTGTGTGTGTGTGTGTGTGTGTGTGCGTGTGTGAGAGAGAGAGAGAGACGGGAGAGAGGCGAATGAATATAATGTATCTACTCGCGATCGGGTGCTACAAGCTTCGAAGCGCAATTATGCAGGGAAGTTCATCCTCGCCCCGCGGTTGGCTGCACTCCATTTCACTCCGATGGGGGTAGAGACACTTTGGTAGCAATAGACACGGGTCTAAATCACGTATAGTTACACGTACGCGCGGCTGTGTTTCAGTTAATCCCAATGTCCGCGTTTCGTGCTTCCGCTATGTCGCGCCTTATCGGATGTACGAGATCAAGGGATCGATCGTAGTTATTACAGCCTGTTATACCACAGGGAATGATTAATCGTTGAGTAGTCGGTTCGTGGTTCTTATTTCGACCGTATTTCTTAAAGGTTAGCGTTCAAAACGATTTTTTCATCGTCCGTCCTCGAAGTATCTGGTTCTGTTTCGCTTTTAGATTTCTTAATTTTCTGTGAGAATTACAGCCGTGTTCTTTTTTTTCAATTCCTTCCGCGTAGTTCGTAGGAGAAACGCGAGTTTCGAATTCGGGTGGTTTTATTAATTCATCGAATAGTCGAGAGGCGATTTCCGATCGTAATCGTTCGATTGGTATTCAACGTTCAAAGTTGTCCAGATCTAACGTTTCCCGTGGGCGTTGTTGAGACTTCGAAGAAAATCTTGATAACTCTTGTACCGTTATTGCTACAGCCCGCTCATACGATTCGGCACTGGAGGACACAGTTTTTCCTTGTCAATAGTTTTCTTCCAATGCCTCTCAAAACAATGGAAATCTTTTCCGCCGCACGTAGTGGCCCAGTGAATAAAACACTCTGGTCGCCAGGGTCCCCAGGTTCGCGAAGCTTGGGTAAACCGAGAACCTCGATAAACCCAACCCCCTTCAGGTACACCGTACACCGGTTTCACCTTCCTCTTTTGGTTACCTCTGGGTTGGAGACCCACGATGTCATTAACAATTAGAACCAAAGAGTTTCAAAGTCCCCACCCTCGTGAAGTTTTCATTTTTCGACAAACGGCACCAGAAGGAAGGGGTACCGACGACGTGGAAAGAAACTTTTTCAAGACAAATCAGTCGCGACTCTGTATCGGACACAATGAACGGAGCTCACATTCAGTGATGGAGGACTAACGTTCGCGCGCTCCTTAATACAGCCCATTCGTATTTTCATACATCTCGATAATTAATACATACTTTCTGTTTCGCATACATCGGTCGGTATATTCTTCAAAGGTATTAACCTTGCGTCAATTTCTCTAACGTGCGTTACATTTTACGTTCCTCCACCTCGTTGCTTAATTGCAAGCACTTATTGTTAGTATCAGTGACGGCGCGGCGCAGTGAATTGCACGATACGTACGGTGACTTTCGGCGCTGTTCCCCCGCGTACCCCATCAGCTGTGCGCTACGCGAATCAGGACTACAGTCCTTGATCGCTTAGTCTTCTTCGATGTCCAGGATGTACCAAATTAATTTTTACGTAAATAGGTTACGTAAAATTACGTGAATAGGTTTAATTTAATTTCTTCTCGATATTTCACGAATATCTCGTTAATCGAGACGATTGAGACATTTTCGATAAGGAAAATCTTGCTTGCAATTATCCAATGTAACGTATCCTGGACGGAATAACATCAATTATGTCACACTCCGTAAAATAATGTTCGTTTAAATCCGGTACTCCATACATTCCCAAACCACTCTTCTTACCAGGTATATCGCGCCAAACGGAAAAAATGAGGCAAAGTATCTCCAATGGGATTATTCACTGGGAGTCACGTTCATGTTTCCTAGCAAACACTTCTACTCGTACGCATTATCGTCTGCACCAACAATTTTCCAGTTTCAAGTACGTCCTTTGATTAAAAATACGATTGCCGTACGCGACGCATTATACATTCTCACGTTTACGATACCGATCGGAGGGTAACGAGAGTTCCGCGTTTTCGTTTTGGTAAAAGGGTTTTTGACCAGAAAAAGACGTAGACTGGTAAAATACCGGAAAGGGGACGAGAACCGATACCGAATTGCAAATTATTCATGCTCGCGCACGAATCAAAACGAGTGCAATTCTTTTGAGCAAGAACGGATCAAAGATGCCCTCCACGCGAATCCGATTAACCCTATTTCGAGAGTGAATCGGTGAAATCGTCAACCACGAGTTTACCTGCCTAACTGCCCGCGTACCGAGTTACCTTCCCACGTAGATTCCGCGCTCATTTATTCCCCCTTTGAGTCTATTTCACACAGCGATCAAAGTTACTCGCGAGGAAATTTCCCGAGTTGCGAGTCACCCGTATTGAATTTTAATATTGGATCTCTTAAAACTCTCAACGCATTTGATATCAAATATCGCAAAGCATTCGCCGCGGGTATTAATTTTCTCATTTCCGCTATTACCGTGGATCCATGCTTAAGATTATGTTTAAGACTAAACAACGGCGAGGGGGATACCCATACAAAGTGAGACCGTAGATAATTGTTTGATCTTCTCGGTCTTGGATTAGCTAGGATTTATCACATTCTGATTCGCCGTTCGTGAACCGGCGTCGTCAATGCGGAATGCAAATCATTCATCGCGATAGAGAAATATTTTCTCCATAAAATGTAATCGACGTTTGAAATTCCCTACAGTCCAAACGTAATCGTCGAGTTTGATAAGGATGAGAGTAACTTTTCGGGGTTAATAAATTGAACAGTCCGTAGATACACGATAATTATCAACGACGGGGATAACGTTGGGATTTCATGGGTTTTGTCGAGTGCTGGCGGAAAACCGATCGGGGAGGCCCAGAAACGCGGATGGTCTTTAACCCAAAAACGTCCGGTGCATTAGAGGACGATAATCGAAAATCAATAAGGACGATAAAGAGTGTAAGGAAACCGGTGCTAGCGCACACGGGAACTTCTTGCATAATAAATCTCCCACGTTACGGTCGTGTAAGTAGACGACGACGACGACGGCGACGACGACGACGGCGACGACGACCTCGATACGTACCAAGGGTCTCGCGTGAAAACGAATTCATTCGATCGGCGAGGAGAATGTATCGATTGCCCGACTACGAACGAAAACACGTCACGGTGGCGCGATAACACTTATCTCGACACGATGCACAAAGTTATTTTACCAAACAAAAATCTCACGCTACCACCGAATATCCCGAGATCGGGGAAGTTTAGTTAACTTTACACGGTGCGCACGATAGGCGGTTGGATTAACCAAATTAGCTACTATATTTTTGTCGAGACTGATACTAATGAGTAGCGCAGGCCCGGTTGGTTGTAAATACTTTAGAAAAAAATTTTATCCGCTCGCCGGAAGAAAAAAGTATTAGAAGCATTTTAATTTCGCGCTTACTCTACTTCAATTTCTGTATCCACATGTCACATTTTAATCAAATTGAGTTAGCAACACTGTTCTATTCAAAATTTTGCGCGGAATCGATTGGTGGGCCCTGATTTATTTTCATTTAAATTTTGAACAACCACTTAATTAAAATAATAATGTTAAAAAAAAAATTCATAAGAAGAACTATCAACAGTACAGAAACTGGTTTTTTTGCTCTCCTGTACAGTTGACAAAACCGAGATAGATGGTGTTGCTTCTTAAGCGGCGATGTACATACATATATTTGTCTCCTTACAATTTAACGGAAATATCCGGAATCCAATGACCAATTTGTCGTTTAATACGCGCTGACAACGATACTAATGATGACTCCAGGCACAATAGGGAATAACGGGAATTGTCTGGATCGCCACAATGTTCTCTATTCAAGGACACGCGATACGCTCTTGATAACGACGAGAATCGGCTTAAAGGGTGAATATTCGGCACTCCAAACTCCCGACCCGTACATACATACGCTGAAGGTGTAAGGGCGCGTCTAAGGTACACGCGTACACGTAAATCGTGCCACATCACAGGCTTTTGGCATTAATATGTCGCTATCTCGGCGCCGGTCGACAGGTATATCGGTAAGGTACATAACGTGGCAAAGTAATAATCCGTTTCATCTTGCAGCGCGGTCAAACGATCGGTCGTTGCGGTATAATACGAAAGCTGCACGATTCTGCTTGGCCACGTATAACCACTCTCCGCGCATCCACTTCCTTCGCATACCTTCCACGAGTACATACGTCGAGTCGATATTTCTCGATATTCCGGGGTAATCGATCCTCGATCTTTTTCTTCGCCACGCGAGCGGACACCGTTTAACCCACGCGAAGCGTAAACAGTATGTAAATTCGCATACGTCTTGATTATAATTAAAGAATTGAAAGCAGCATGTCGTTAATGCTAGAATGTTCGGAAAATTGGACGTTAACGATCCGAATCCTTATCTATTTTACGAGCTAGTCACTTCTGCTGGATGGTAGCACCTCAATTTTATCCACTAGCTTCCCCGGTATTCCGAAGTAATCAATTCTTCCCTCCTTCGGCATCGACAAAAGCGAAGCATGGGGGAGAGCCGATAGTGGCGTACGAGATAATGAAAAAAAAATACAGGTTCGGTGGTCGTGACTTAATGCACCCGAAGAAATAAGCGGGATCGCGGTATATATCAAAAGCGCGGACAGCTGCGTTGGGTGTAAATGATATAAATAAAATCAACCTGGGAATACCGCGACTATTTATCATCCAGCTAAAATGCCTCGGTTCCTTGCCGTCTCCCCCGTACCCCCCTCACCCACTCCACCCCCATACCACCATTAATAATGCGAGGAAAACTCATTTTCGTTTGGAGAGCGAGCCTCTCCTCGGCTATGAACGGCAAACTTGGTTTATACTCTCTCGTGCGAACGAGTGTAAATTTCGAGGTACTTTGCCCAGTGGCTCGCACGAATTTAACGAAAATATCGAGGGTGTAATTATCGAAGTAGGAGAAACGGAGGAGGAAGAGTTAATAATTCTCGGCTAACGTACTCCCGATGGGTCAGACGTACCGAGCAATAAATAATTAAAGCGCACGCGCGTCCACGCGTCGCTGTAACGGTACGCTGAACGAAGCGTTCCTCTATGCCCAAGCAAATTCGTTAAGAAAAAAAATTCCTCGACTCAGCGTATTGCCTCCGCCGATGAAATGTTTCAAGAAACATTCTCGACGGTTCTTTAAACATTTCTGCCGGATAAATATATCCACGGTTGGAGAACACGGGCAACCGTAAATCACCGTGCCTGTCGCCGATTCCGCGCTATCGATCTTCGTCGACGATCTCGCTTCCGAGGCAACGGGAGAAACAGCGTAGCGGCTGTTGTCAGTTGAGAGCCACTGATGCGGACCGTGGATCTATCGTATACTTATGCTAGCGCTATCGAGGCGAAAGATCCAGGGGTGATTGAAGACCGATGGCCTGGCCATAGGTGCTGGATGAAGCCGGAGAAAGGTCGGACCGAAAAGAATGCTGCCGAGCGATCCGGCTATCTTGCTCAGGATCGTGGAAATTATTGGAATCTATCCTGTTTCGCTACATTTGAATATTGCGTTAGGTCGCTTTATTATTTAGAGAAATACATCGAATTATTTGGAGCAACGATAACATAATTTTACGACTTTGGTATACCGAATTCGCCACGTGCAGCGGTATCTTTAATCAAACAATTCGATCGATCGCAAAGATTATTAATATTCCATTATAATAAAAGTAACCATTATTTACTAATACGTTGTTTGCGTGTTTATCTTACATTAAAAGTTCCCGGGTCTGGGTTTGTGATCGTTATCAGCATTTTTCCCGCGCCTAATGAATGTTTACGCTTCTTGTAAATAACAGCAGTTTTTCTTTGTCTAACTAACCGTAAGCATTTTCGTACGAAAAATTGGAGACGAGATCCTGTATTAATAATCGAGAAATCGTATCAATGTTCGGCGAATATTTCTGTTTGTATGTTAATACGGAAGCGATGATGAATTCGTATCACGCGTTAATTCGAACATTATGTTATGTAACGCTACGCGACGCGGAATAAACGAACAATGTACGATTACGTTTCAACGTTGTCCGTTCATCGATCGCTTCGTCTACTCGAACCCGAAACACTCGTATTTATTCTGGATAAAATTCCAGGTTTATTTGCCCTTATTTGGCGGTGATATTTTCATACTATCCCGCTCGCTACAGATATATTTATCGCCCCCGCGGCTGAAATACCGAAACTCTCGTATAAACATAACTCGTGGACGAGGAATGCCTACCTACTTCACCGGTCCGTATACCTGTAATTATACAGACAAACCAGACATTGAAATTATTCGAGCACATACGTCGCGCGATACGCTGGTAATGGGACGCGATCGACTGCGTCTAACGATATACGAAAAATATTGAGCTTATTATTAGCTTTGAGCAACGATCGTGATTACTCGGACGGAAAAAGGTACGTATGCGCGAATATCGTACACTTATGCTCTTGCTATCGAGACGAAAGATCCGAGCGTGATCGAAGACCGATGGTCCGGCCATAGGTGCTGCCTCGTTCGCCAAGGATGGATGGATTGTAGGAGGGCGGGCGGGAGGGGGGGGGGGAGTAGCAAAGGTAAGAAGACGAAGATGAAGGTAGAAGAGACGAGAATGCGACCGGTAAATCGTATCGTGATACAGCGAATCCTCGGTACGAAACGTGGGCGACTCTCGTTCATTTGCATCCGCGTGCCTTTGACGCCGGGTGTGTGCGTTCAAGTATAATACCCTCCGCCTCCCTAGATCTTGTATATTGCGCGCGATGACGTATACCTACGCGTATTTGTATATAAACGCAACCGAGCCCCCGGGAAAACAGCGAGATGACATCTGGCCAAATATTTAGCCGCCGGAGTAAGATATGTTTGTGCTGCGTTATCTCGCTCGGCTTCCATCTCTACGCGCCTCCGCTTCTTCGCCTTGTCTTTCATTCATTAGTTAATGTAACTGTTTACTTTTGTTTCAGGTAAGTTGCCGCATGGAGTTATTCGTAGCGTGGGGACGAGATACGTGGAAATTAGAGGAATACGTAATACGGTAGGAAAGAATGGAAAGTAATTTTGGGCGATCTGTTCAGTGGCGAGTTTTTAAGTCGTCTTTGGCCCGGTGATGAGAGATTCTCTTATCACGATATTATTTTGGTTACAACTATCTGCTATATACTGGTTTATTAAGATAAATTTTCAAATACATGTATTTTATTAGGGTTCATAATTAATACAAGATGCATAATTAGTGTCTTTTGGTTTGTTAAAACATATAATACGTATAAAAGAGAGTGGGAGAATCTGTCACCATGCGACCAACGAGGTACAAAAAATAGACACTGCCAACGGCGGGTTAACGATGACAGGTTTGCGATCTTATTTAGGACTGTAATTACTTAACGGAGACGTAACTACGTATTCCCTGAACTTATTGCGGCTCTATGTATAACAGGCAATAAGAGTTTGACGTGCCAATTTGGTGATTTTACGTTGTCTTACTTTTGACGCTCGTTTTTATAAAATTGAAATGCTCTTATTCACCGGTCGCAAGCGAAAATATCTTCGTTATCGGAAAAGGCATTTGAAGCTGTGCACGATTGATTCGCCATGAATATTCTCCACTGCGATCGATCTTTTTAATTATCGTTAAAAACCGAATGCTAAGGATGGACGATTCGAATAACTTGCTCGATTTTCACCGTTAATTCGGAACGTTAAATCGGCCGCGGCAAGTAAGACACGAAACCACGGATCGACCTTGCGCGGGGTGGAAATTTCGTTCGGTGGTTGTTTCATATCGGCCCGGACGCGTGATTTATACTTTTAGTTTCTGTTTTATGGTCGTCCAAGTTTGTTCCTCGTGAAAAATAAAATCCGTGATATATGGCTTAATATGGCCGCTGGAACTAAAATAATGTTATCGACATCGAACATCCGAAATGTAACTTGTCAACTTTACGACGCGGGAAGTTATTCGCGTCTACGGATATAAATAGGATCTCAAAATGATGGATCATCGTTATTTCTCCCGATACGGATCAGCGTTACGTTTTATTGCGCCCGTCTATTAATTACGGGAAACTATCGGGAGATTATACGGCTGAGGACTCGTTAATCGGCCAACAGTAGTTCAACGTATCATTCTCAAACCCGTTACGATTATTCGTAAACACCCACTCGATTACCTTGTACACCAGCGACATAGAGATGCCCAACACTCTCGAACGTATCGCCAACGATTATACCGTCTAATGCGCGTATCAAATTCTTTGTCTGCCTCGCATCAACCTAACCGGTCACGTAGAAAGTCTCGCGTTTCCCCCAGCTTTCGTTGCTGTTTTCCTATTTGCTTTTTGCGCTGACTCTGCTCCGAGCGAGCTTATCGTTGTTAGAAAATTAGTATTCGAGACGACGAGCCTCGATATCGTTGGCCATATAGACAAGGCCGAAGCTGATTTTCGAGAAGAAAATTCAATCGCGGTCCAGACACTTTGATTTTTACGCTTGAAACGCACTCTGCGAGTAATAAATGTTACGCGTTACCGAGACTCATGCTTCGAGCCGAAAATTAATGTGCTTTGTTCCTAAAGATGCAAATCAATTTCAGTGCAAAAAAAAGATAGTGTCTTTAAGCTTCAACGTAAATGTATTCTACGTACACGTACGAACATTTTAAGATTGATTCTCTCAAAAACTACTTTTACAGAGTTCCAAACTTTAAACCAGGGACTTGCCCCGCAGCGTTCGATTTTCCATTAAATTGTCTACAAAAATATCATTAGAACGGACATTTTGAAAAGTTTCATTCGCAAGATATATGATTTTTATTGGCTCGCCACGAAATCTGTACCTCTTTCCAATTACGGAGCGTCGTCGATTATTTAACGAGAAGAAATTAAAGATTGCACGAAAATGGCGTTGTTAGCCGAGAAACTAAATAAATCATGCGCGCGCTCTAATTGACCGTGATTAGATCGTATCATTGGTAATTACGATCGCTCATGAAACGGCAGTTATGGTCTGTTATTACAGGAACATAGTGCGTTTCATTACCGACGTACGTTTCTCGGTATTACATTCTCGACAAATTCACTACACATTTTATACTCCCCTACTCCCCCCTGTGGTTTTAATGTAGGTCATAGTCGCCAACTATAGTGTTTAATGATACCCTGGGAAATGGCACGGTATAACGGTAGATGGGACCAGATTGTCGAGAAAATTAATTACGCACTGTACATTTAGACTGAGTAACGAGTAAGCGTCCCGACGTCGGTGATGTGATTCCGTATTCGAATCGTGAACGTTCTCGCTATGGTTTTAATGTATTAAATTGATTCAGATTACTCTTGTTTTTTTTTTGCACATTGAGATCAAAGCAGGATTCGAAATCGCTGATGAGATCAATTAGTTTCACCGATATTTGCGCAATGATTATTTTATTAATCAAATGTTTGTTTGCTCCCTGGGATTCAATGGACCCCACGAGATTTCGTTACCGATAATTCCGCAATTATCTGGCAATTTCCACCGTTTAAGGTACCGCACCGACGTTACTCGTACGGTTACCCACCCGCGTTTCATACCGCGATACGTTTTTAGCATAAACTACGACTCAAGAACTATATCTTCCACGCTTGCACGCTAAAGAAACTAATACCTTTGCACCCGCGACAATCGTAGCTCTCGCACCGTTTCTCATAGAAGAAAGCGGTGGGGTGTAATGTAAAGCCAGGCGCCTTAAGTGGCCGATAAAGCACGAAAACCGACAGCGGCGAATGGCTTCGTACACACTCGTGCACACGCAGAGCGCGACCCGTCTCGCCGAATATACGTACACGTACGAATATACGGAAGGGAGGTAGGGCGCGCGCGCGGGCGAACGCGGCCGAACGCACCAGCGTAAACTCGCTTGGTTCTCGAGGGGTTGGCAGACACCACTCCCATTCCGCATTAGCACAATTCCGCCGTCCTTTTCGGGGCTAAAGTTCGCACGGAGGATCGGTCCTGGCGTTCGCGAAAAAGTATATCGTGGAAACTTTTGGGCAGGTAAAGGGACATGGAGATAAAACATGGTGAAATAAGAGCGAGATAGAATGGAAGAGGAAGGAAGGGGCATGGGGATGAACGTACCCCTCCTAGGGGCGAAGTAATTATTCACGTGGCTAAAGGACGGAGGCGGGGGTAAAGGCGGAAGAGGATAGAAGAAGAAACGTGGGTGTTTCGAGACGCATAAAAAAAGGGAAGGACGGGAACGGAACGCTGGGGAATAAAGCACGCCGGGGGTGGGAGTGACGGGGGGTAAAGGAAGTCGGTGGTAGGAACGACGGTAAAGGGAGAAGAAGAATGCGGGGTAAGGAGAAAGGGGTCGTCGAGTTGGCGGAGATCAGGATGTAGCTGGAGAATGGTAAGAAGAACAAGGCGACTGAGGGGTTGGGGCGGGGCGAGAGGCAAAGAAAAGAGAAGGATCCCTCGGTCTTTTTACGCGAAATCTACTACGCTAAACGGTCGTCCCACGTTGGCGTTGACAGCGACGCCGACGTCGCGGCGGATGTATTTTAATCCGAGAGTGGTCGCGCGCGGTGTAATTTAAAACCGGGCGTCTCGGGCTTGCGGAAGATCGACGCACGCGATGCCTCGTTGTTTCTCGTTAGAATTATTCTTAAAGTTGGATATCTCTCGTATTGGAATAATCAGTTCTAGAAGGGAATGCGCGGGTCCATCGTGCGCTCCTGCTGAATTAACGATAATGTCATTAATGCGACGTTAAATAATAAATTACAACCAGCGCGACTACTTTTATGAAATACAATCGCGCAACGCCACTTCTCGCATCGGAATACGAATTCTGATTTCAAACTCGTGGAATTAGCACCAAAACGAGTTGATCGAAGATTAATCTCTGATTAATGACGAACGCGTTAATACTAATTATTACATACCACGCGTACACGGGTTCTCGTACAACATTAATTAGCGATGGCGTTATCGTTCGTGCGCTATAACGCATCGAAATTACCTGGAATTTTTTATTAACCCATTTTTCACGTGCGAGGTAAACACGAGGAATCGACAGCGCTGGCGGAACAAGGGACGAGAACTTAACGGCTGAGCTCTTAAACTTCCCGTTTACGGTGACGCGACGCTGTAAATTGCCGATCGATAGGATTATACGAACGTGTAATTAAGGCCTCTTTTACGAGCGTACGTGGTGGCTTTACGCCGCGAATTAGTTTGGCAAATATAAAACTCGCGCTTAAGAGCAAATAGAATCCTGATAAAACGATAAGATTACGAGACTAGTTTTTCCCGTTTACCGAACGCTTTAAGTGTGTCAGCCGACTTTGCGCGTGAGTAATTCGTTGACAAGAAGGATAGGAAGAAACGAACGAACGAACGAACGAACGAATCGTCTAGCAAAATTATATACGACTTTAACATGGATGGGACGATGGTATGCGGGGCAATATGGAAATATTTCGTACTTTACGTACGTACCTTTTTATTTCCGTTGTAAGCATTACGGCGAAAATTTAATGTTTTCCGGAAGAGTAACTCACGTACGACACGACGAGATAACCAATACGAATGGTCTTACAGGAACAACAGGATTAAGATCAAATCTAGTTCTACGGCGTAACGTATGCCCGCTATAAATTAGGGGCGAACACGAAAATTGCATTATTTCTGCAAACTGCAGCGCGCGGAGAGGCCGTGGCGTCGGCACGGACGATGGTTTACGCCCGAAAACGGGGGGTGGCCGGGAACGTAAAGGGTCGTAGTCCGCGACGATCGGTGGTAAGGGATGAAATAAATCGCGCGAAATTTCGACGCGTGGCACAGCCGTTTACGTCGTTTCGCACGCGCGTAAGCAAATATTTGAAATTCGTTGCGCGTACGCCGACGAACGTGTGTTGTATATGTATCGGGACGGCGACGCTCGGCGTCGGGCGGTGCTGGTAAACGGCATCCTGTACGACGTATCGGGTCCCTCCAGCCCTACGATTTTCTTCGACGTTCGAAATATCTCTTCTCGTCGTGTTTGCCGAAGCCGAAGATAAAATGTGCTCGAAATTCGCGTGCGAACTCTGCGCGAAACATTTGTTTACCTTAAAAACCACGAGGGGACGCAGTTTTTCTTTGTGCTAGTAGTCGTGAGCGCCGTAGAACATATGTTTTCTATTTAACGTTGTTTATTATTTGAATGAAATATTATTGAGAATCGCATATTTAATAATAATTTTTCTGAGATTCGAATTTTGGAACAAATCAAAAATTTTTATTGTCGATCTTTGAGGATATAAATATCACCCTGCTCCAACACGACGCTCGTTTGTTTTATCCATTTTGATATATCGATTTGTTCATTTGAATAAATCAACGCTCATTTTATTACGTTTGCAAGAATTCCGTCCCTCGTAATCGTTTAATCATCGTGAGTATTTCCCATTCAGCGAAATAAACATTTACCCTTCCCCGCGGAGAGGAAATTAATAAAAATCGTGGGAAAGCGAGTAAGGAAAAGGCGACAGTGGTCGCAATTTGAACGCATTGCGACATTTCGACCGAAAGCCAAACCTCTTCTACCCTCGCGCCGGTCTCTTTCCCTTCCGTGGGCCAAACCACCTCTCCCCCTCCCCGCCCCCACCGGTAAACCCCTCCGCCTTCAACGCCCACCCCCTCCCCCTCGTTTTAACGCAACAAACCCGGATGCACCTCCTGCGTCTACCCGCTGGAATGTGCCGGAATTCCGCGGAGGCTGCTGCGTCGGACGAGATAAATTTTATTTAACTCTCTCCGTACTGGCTGATGGGAGCACTGCTGGAAGCTCTCATGGAAAAAGAAGGAACGGGAGTGAGGGAAGCGGGGGAAAGAAATAAAGGGAATGGAGAAGGGGGACGGAGAAAAGTAAGGGAGAAAATCGCCATGTTTTCTACTCTTTTCCACGGAGATTCGCAGGCACTGTCGATATGAATTGCGGAAAAGAGGAAGTACGGCCCTCGACTTCGTTCACGACCCTTGTCGTTGCACTCTTAGGTCGGACGTCTCCGACGACGCCGCGACATCACCTCCCCCCCCCCTCAACCCCTCCCGTCTCGCCCTTCGTTTTCTGGTATTCGGGAATTAAAGTGTCGTCGTGCTTCCCCGATACTCTCTCCTGCGTTCTGTTTCTCTCACTTTCCTTCTCTCTCTCTCTCTCTCTCTCCCTCCATATCTTCCCTCTTTTTCTCGGTAAAGTTTGCTTTGTTAGCCGCGAACGCCGGATAGTGACGGGTCATTCTGAATAGGTTGTTTTTTTGAGGTTAGGTTGAATTTGTTGTAATTTCCATGACAAACGTCGGTATAACGGAAAGTAGTCGTCTCGTTACTTTCGAGATTGGAATGTCGATCGCTGGGTACTAAATAAGCTTCCAGCATAATTTTATTTTTCGTTCCGCGAACGGGGGACAGAACCGGTGGAATTGGAATGCACGTTATATCCCCCCTCCATTATCGTTATTAATCCCTTCGTTTCCGGTGTAAGCATTAGAATTTACGGTAATTTCCTGTAATTACCGTGATTAACTCGGCGATAGCGCAGGATAGTCGTCCCGTTAATCCCTAGATCGTGGCGCTCGCTCGATATAAAATTCAATCGAGCGGCGAGTACGATTTCTGATCTTCGAAAGATATAGAGAACGAGCTCTTCGCGCTTCTCCTGCGCCCGGAAATTCGGTAATTCCGAACGGTATCTTCCAGCACGGTCGTAAACGGCAGATGTTATTAACGAACCTCTCTCTCCCCCGCCCCCCCTTTCTTTCTCCCTTCCTCTACACCTCTGGCCCCACAGATCCGTTGTAACTCTGGAAACTGGTGAAATTTATGATTTTCATATCACACCCGCGGCATCCAGGACCTCTTTATTCGCAAACTCTGCGACTGTGGAGAATGTTAATTACGTGAAACAAAAATTAAAATAAACCTCTTACCGTCGAGCGTAATTACGCCCTTCCCGATGCCCGCTCCAAGCGGATTCGTAAACGAAAATTTCTCACCGAACCACCGACGCGTGGACGGAGGATACTCGTAGAGCAGGGGGAGGGAAACCAAAAAAGGAAAGAGTTCGTTCAACAATTTCTGCGTATCGCGTCTCCCTCGGTCACGCGTGCAAAAACCAACGGACGAGAGCAAAAGCTCGCGCAAAAGAACACCGGGGTGAGGCGTTATTTGTAATCGTCGCCAGCGGTGGCCACGCAACCGATTTGGAATATAATTCGCCCGTAAATAGTCTCGTGGCATTCCAACCCCCTACCCCTCCGCCGCCAAACTCCATAAACAAAGCGTCGTTTCGTTTCTCTTTTCTTTTGCTTCGCTTCCCGCGCTTCGCGTATGGAGCGCGCGGGTTGGAGAACCTGGTCGCAACGCCGCGCCGGGTGATACTCGCGACTGCAGCTAACCGACTGCAGCAAAATGGGCCCAGAAACCATACCGGCTGCATATAATATCTGCGCGGCTCTCTCTCTCTCTCTCTCTCTCTCTCTCTTCCCCCCCCCCCCCCTCCTCCTTTCCTCCTCTCTTCTGCCTCGCCATGCATGCACGCACGCACGCAGACACCCGCACGAGTGTATAGCGGTAACGATAGCTCGAAAGTGCGATCCCGAGGACGATAATCGAGTACGGAGATACGCATAAATGCCCTCAGCGTTTCGTTTCTCCGCGCTTCTTCTCTCGCGTCTCGACCTTTCCTTTCGCGCTTGTTCCACCGGCGTAAAGCTGTGCTAATCGTCTCGTATCGTTTGACGGTCTTTTATTCGAAATGGACGGCGAGAGGGCGATAAAAGTAACGTTATTTAATACCGGGTGGACTCGAGATACGATTTTTTTTATATACATAGAAAGAATATACATACATACAATATGTGGTAAGGAGAAGTCGGTTAGATTTGCGAAACTTTAGCATGATATTGCGAGCGAGATTTGCGAGAACACAAGTGCGCCTATCTTGGAACATACTTATCTTTTCTTTATGCTCGTATCTACGGAAATTTATAGAAAAGATTCTAGTATCGCGCAGTTAGGTCGTCGACATTTGATTCGGGATGGGTTTCTCTTTATATCGGGAATTCTTCCGATTAGCCAAGACATTGGCGATCCTCGATCGGAGAAAGGTTTCGTAGAAATGTCGGAGAAGTATCAGCTTTCCAAGTATCAAACGCGGCGGTGAGTTAAATTACACGAGTCCGCCAAGGTTTACAGCGTGGAACAATCGAGATACCGAAGTTCCTACGGTACTGCGAATCGGACCCTCGTACGTACACAAACTATTCCCAACAAACTGCACCTAAATTTAATCCCTTCTCGCGTCAACGCCCTCACGAAAACACGGGATTCAACTCTGAAGTCCGTCGACCGCGAAAATAGATACCAGAAATTGAAGCTCGTAAGCCAAGTCAAGGTAAGCGGGGCTAAGAAAAGCTCGCTCCGTGTAATACCCAAAGGAACAAGCTTTGAGGAAGGAGAGCGAGAGAGAGAGAGAGAGAGAGAGGTGGAGAAGGAGAAAGAGTAACGCGATGGGAGACGGGGGGTGTTTTCTCCTCAAGGACGAGATTATTCGCCGTGTTAAATGCTCAGCTAAAATAGAGTGGCTCTTGCGCGTGCACCGCCGGGGAAACGCAAAAGAGGACAGACTCCGCAGGGCAGCCAAGGTGAAATCTAAACTGGGGGAGGTAGATATAAAAGCGGGAGGTTAGATACTAAAATGAAGGTTCATCTTTGTTAGCGGCTTGCCGGGAAAGCGAGTTGATCGTGAGCGTGAGTTTTAAGGAGCGGTCAATTCTTAAACAACGCTCGTCGGTAGGAGAGTTTCGGCCGGGCCATCCACTTCTACGCTTCTTCTTCTTCTTCTTCTTCCTTTTCCACTTCTTCTTGTTCTCTTCATTTTCATCTCCCTCTTCGTCCACCCTAGCGCCGAGAAATCATGAGAATAAAAGGGAAGGCGCACCTCGGGGAGAGCAAGGAGAGTTAACTCGGTGCTATAAAACTTGGTAGACGTTGTTAATGTTTCATTTACATAAATGACAGCCTCGAATCGCGGGTTAACGTGATTTTCGCGCTTTCGCGCAAACAGAGCGCTCGAGGGAAGGAAGTTGCGAAGAGGACGGCAAAAGAGCCGGAGGGTGGGCGGCAAGAATTCCGTTGTGTTCCGCGCAGCGATAAGAATATCGTATTATTACCATCGTACGTTACATGGGATTACGATATATAATACGTTTTAGTGGATTTTTTACGACACTTTGGTTTCACTTTAATCCCACCTCCGAGTTTATGCTCCCGAATTGAATTTATGAATATCTTCGTTAAGAGCTGGAATCACTGGAACGCGGCGAAATCGTCCGGTGATTTATGACGGGATTCCTGTGCGAATCGCAAAAAAATCGATAATATATGGAAGACACACTGGAGAGAAGTCGATTCTTTCGAGAGCGAGGAGCGCGCACCGGGCCGATTCGCCACGGTGCGTCGTCCTTACCGAAGGATCGGAAACCCGAACCTGTCTGGAAGACACCGGTGCGGTGCGGCGCGGCGCGGCGCGGACGGTACAGCGCGGAGCGGCGCGACGGCCACCTACCACCTGCGCGTCCTTGCTCGCCCCGGGGACGACTCGCCGCTTGGGAAAATACTTCAAAACTTCCAGAGGCCACCGGTTTTCGGATAATTCGCACGGACCTTCCTTCGCGCGCTTATTAATTCACGAGCCTCCATCCTCCGTCGCGCACCCTGAATTTACTTTGAATTCAACGGTTCGGGGGGAACAAGAATTCTCTTCGAGGAAAACTCCGTTTCCGTTAAATCAGGTAAGAAACGAAGGAGGCGGCGGAGGGACGGGGGAGGCGCTGCGAGCGAAACACTGTCAACCCCTTGCGTCGGAGATTGCAGCGTTTCTCGGGGCATAAATGAACTATTCCCCCAAAGGTTGAAAATTCATGCTGGTGCGTTATTTATCCCGCGAGCGCCGCGCCGCGCCGTGCCGCGCCGTGACCGTTTGACGTACGATTCCCCGAGGCAATTCGCGACGATTCCCCGCGCGATAAGCGCCGGTGAAAAAATGCGACTCGTTTAATATATTCATCTGGACGATTAGCCATCTACCCTCGGTAAGTCGTACATTCTCAAAATACCGGATATTTGCCCGGGGCAATTATTTACCGGCGCGCACCGACTCCCAGTTGCGTGGCAGACGCGCGAGCACGCACCGTCGCCACGGTATGCACGGCTATTACGCGCGTATCATCCGTTTGCGTTTAAAGCCACGACGGAGATGCAGGTTAAACGCGTCGGGGGCCCCCGGAAAGAGGCTGGCTGGCTGGCTGGCTGGCTGGCTGGCATTTCGGCTTGAGATAATAACTCGTCCGGCGGGATGACTAGGCGCCACCCGGTATCCAAGAATGCCGCTCGTCGTCCGGGACTGACTCGCCCTTTCTCCTTAATGCCCGGTATACACGAGATAAGCGCGATTATCGCCACCAGGAAGAAAGGGGTAAAGGATCTCGAGAGTCACCTCCGAAAACTGTCATTTTTCGTCGACAATTGCTGGTGACAACGACTGACCATTTCTCGTCGACGTGGCGACGGTGCGTTGTTTAGAGTTTAGAGTTGTCTAGCGGCGCAAAGGTCCACTTATCGCCGTGAGAAATAAAAGACAATCGCGCTGCGCGTACGTACGCAAGTGGATTCATATTCCACTCTCGATAGACGTAACGTCTTCTCGATCTCGACGGGAGAAGGAGAGTCTCACTTCTTTCTCCCGTTTCTCTCTCCCTCCCTCTCCTCCTTCCCCCGGGGCCGTGGAGAAGGCAGAGCCGCGAGGTCTATATTGCAGTTAATCTATGTTCCGATTGTATCTGTTCATTGGGTTACGAAGTACCCAGGCACGGGCCCTCGGACATTAACTGCCGTTGTTACTGCCTGCAACGATCGCAGATACCAGCAGTTTCACCGCATTCGCCCCCGTGTCGTGTGTGTTTGCATGGGAGCAGCCTGCGGAGTACCCTGATCGATAGAATGGAATAGAATACCGAGGAAGATCACGACGAGAGAGCGTAAGAAAGTGAGAGAGGGAGAGAGCGGGTATTAGCCTCGATAACGGCGAATTTAGCGCCGTGCGATGTACATACAGTATCCGCCGGAGGAAGTTGAACAGTTTGTCACGAGTACTCGGTATAGGTGACTTACATAGAACTGATTTCGTAATACTCGAAAGTTCCAAGTAATTCCGATAACGGGAATATCGTTACATATCGGCAAGAATAAAAATGAACGTTGGCATGATTTGCATCGCGAGAAAGCAGAATCACGAATCATTCTTGCGATATAACGATGACCGGTATTTAATCGCTAGTATCGTGAAATTAACTGGTACTTTTAAGTATCGCGTAAGGTAAGGTATAAGGTATAAATATAAAGACACGAAAAAGTGACGATACTCTGAACTTCACGCTACTGCCGTGATACTAGATACGTCAAGTATACGAGATAAGTTTTGTGTCAGCTTACCTTCTTAATCTTCCCTCACTTCTTTTGACGTAAAGTTGACGTATATTTACGTACCAATACCATCGCTCTACCAGACATCTTTTTTTCCTACCGTGCACCCAACGGAGTTTCCATTACAGAGATTGCTCGCGTTCGAGACGTTCTTAACGCGCTCTCTCAGCTTCGTTATAAGTTTCGATACGTTAAGTAGGGGAGTTGGATCGAAGGGAAAATCACCGGGGACGCGAGACGTATGACTTTTGAATGCAGCAGGAGTACGTACGTCTCGAGTTGTAATTCCTCGGACGTCTGCGATTCCCCTTGAACTCACAGACGCGTCGGGGTGGAGAGTGAGACATGGGATTAATTACTGGATGGCTCGCCCAGATGCGCTAGTGGTAACGGTAATAGAAGCACGGGCAGTGGTAGCACCGGGTCATAGGTACGGCTTGTACACTAGTTTCCCAACTTCGAACTACTCCAGACTCTCCCGAAACGTTGTTCCGCGTATCCACCGGAAAGCAAGTAGCACATCGTGCAGGTACGCGCATTGACTCCTGGGAATGGGATACGTGTTATCGGTGGGTCTTACGAAATTAACCGACGCTACTCGATCGAGGATTAGCATCGTTACGGGTCGAATCGCATCGGCGACATAATATTCCTTCGAATCGGCCCCCGCGAGAGATAGAAGGTACCCATCGAAACGAATAACAGGAATTGTCCCGAAATCTAGAATTCTACC
Organism: Pemphredon lugubris; assembly: GCA_933228935.1. Lineage (NCBI taxonomy): Eukaryota > Metazoa > Arthropoda > Insecta > Hymenoptera > Crabronidae > Pemphredon > Pemphredon lugubris. The sequence continues at coordinate 26,499,732 of OW121815.1, forward strand.
CCAGCGATTTCTAATTTCAACGATCCCGAGCGCGATCGTTTTCCCAAACATTGGATTCGCGATCGAGGCGCGTTTGAACAAGACACTCCCCTGAGTCGATCGAACAAATAGCGATATTAAAATAAACCCGAGCGTAGCAATGAACTGCGAACGAAATCTAGGACTCCACCCACGCGATTCGGGTATTTATACGGCAATTGCCAATAATACAACGGATCGATGCGACCATCGCAACGACCGTTGTCCCTCAATCGCGAAACCTTGTGTTCACGGGTCAACCTCAAAAACTGGAACGATCGCGAAGAGTAGGGGGACAGCGGAGGGTAACTGCCCGACGGCGGACGAGATAAGGGGACGCGGGGGTGGAGGTCGAAATTAGCGGTAAATGGCAAGTGGTGCTTACCAGCATCGAAGGAGAGGTCTCATACGGCGGGTAAGGAGCTGAACGGTTAATTAGAAATTCTCAGTGGTAATCGGCGGCTCTCGGTGGACCGCCGATCGATGGTGGTCAACTCGGTTCATTGTCGGGGTCTACCAGACGCTGCACCCCCTGGTCTCTGCGCCCCTTCAACGTGCGCGCACACACAATCGCGTATACCTAACTGTTCCACCCCGCCTAACTCACCCTCCCGAACTCACCCCCCTCGCTCCCGCTGTCCATTCCTGCTTTATCGAAAAGCGGCCTGATACCTGGGCTCTATTATTTGCTCTCCCTTCGTGTTTCCGCGTGTCCCGATTAATGAGAACGCCCGATAAAGCGAGAGGCAGCGGACAGTATTACGACTCTTTTCGATTTGCAGTTGTCGCCGAGGGTTGAGGGGTGGTGGGGCAAGAAGAAGAGCGGTAACGAGCAGCGTTATCCAAAGTGTGCCGGTGCACTCGAAAACTCGAAAGGGTCGGACGCTCGAGAAAAACGGGGCCGAGTTTTCTTTTCGAAGTGAGAGCGAGAGATTTGAGTCGTGCCAGTTACCCCCGACGCGATTCCATGAACTGTACGAAGCGTGATCGTGTGGAAGCGGAGTAGGAACTTGAAATGAGATAACGTTGTGAAAATATCGCGGAAGCTTTTATTGGTAACGCGGCACCGACATCGATGCCGATTTTAAGCCGAACGGAAGTATCGACGCGCCGTACGTAATTACGATATCATTAATTAACTATAGGGCCCGCTGTGGTAGGCTTTGCGACACTTTTTATCAGTCCTCTCACGGATGGTCAAGCCGGAACGAGTTCTCCACGAGGATGCAGTCCTCCTCCTACTCCTCGGCTCCCTTTCTTTCTCCTTCTCTTTTTTCCCCCTCCCCTTCGCTCCCTCCGCGGCCGGTCGACTGGCCACCTTATCTCTTCCAAAGATTCCTCGGCTTTAATTGCGCTAGTCAGTCCCTTTAGTTTCATCGGTGGTTGGCGCTGGTGCTGTCGTTGATGGCCTTTCACCTATCTCCTATCGTTCCCCTTGTCTCCTTTTTCACCGTACCGAGCGTCGCATCTCCGCTTTAATGGTATATTTAGACGTTCCGCTGGATTCTCGTTGTCGTCGGTCTCTCTCAAAAGAATTTCAGATTCGAGTCGGTTACGCGGGGAAAACGCCGCGCCGCGCCGCGCCGCGTATGCCAGGAAGCCCGATGGGCGGAGGGGGAAGGCGGGAGATACAACGGCGGGGCAACGAACTTCATTGGAGAATTAAAAACGATAGTCGCGATGGGACAAAGATAAACAGAAGCTTTTCCCGTAACTCGATAAATTATAGACGTGCTTCGCGATACGGAAAAACTCGATACCGTTGGTATCGGAATGAAATCCGGAGACCCGTTTCACGATATCGGATATATCGGAAGTCGAAGCGCGTTTATATTAAGTAGCGAATAGAGGAAGGAAATTCTCGTATTAACGCACTATAAACTCGTTTTCTATTCATCGCGATCATTTTTTTCAATACGGTCAAAGGAATTTTTCGTGACGCGCGAATGCTCTAGCGAATGGCGCGCGCGACGACGGTCGGATAAACAGCGGGGCGAGACTCTTAAAGAGAGACTAAAGATACAAAAATATGTATTGAAGCGTATAATTAAAGGATTCGAGTAATGCACATGCTTCGTATTAATTTGAAACTCAACGTTTTAGAGATAGTATTTAAATATCCTCGGAAGTCTTTTAAGGGGAGGCCAAATGTCAAGCTTTCGTTAATACGTACGGACTTTGGCAGTGGAGCTTGCAACGGAATTCGTGTATCTCATTTGATTAATACCCGTTTAAATTTCCACTCGCGCAGTGGCACCTCCTTTGATAAATATTGAATGTTCCACGAAGGCCTTTGTTCGAAATCCTCGCACGGTTCACTTTTCAGCTGCAATTTCTATCAGAAATTCAATGAATATTATTGGCCTAAAGAACTTTGATAAATCGCTGGAGATACGTACATTTCACTTTATTAATACACTTTTGCATATAATAACTGTTTTACTCAAACGCGCGACGGCTTTTCATTGATAAACGCTAAATATTACGGAGCAGCGAGTTCAAAATCGTCGCGAGGCTCGCTCCCGAATGCGGATAAAAAAAGAAACGGAACTCGTCAAATTTGTCTTCGCCGGAGCACCGTAGAATCCCTGATCCTCGAATATCAGAATCTCACCCCCTCCCCCGGGTATTGTCCACGCGAAGAGCGGCGACAAACGGACGAAAAAGTATCGTGCATAATTCAGTGGATCGTCCTCTCCGTGGCGTTGAATCGTTCCTCTCGGAGGATTCACAGGTAGCTTTTTTTACGTCCCCACGTGCACGGAGACGAGGCGTAGATCGGGACGTCCGAGCTTAATCCACGCTAATTAAATCGCGGACGTAAAAGAGAGGCGCTTTGCCTTGGCGCGTTCGTGACTCGCGAAAATAAAAACAAGGCGGAGGTAGAAAAAAGGAGCGGGAGAGGGAGGGAGAGAGAGAGCGAAGGATAGAGGGGTTGGGAAGGTGGCAGGGAGTAGTCGAACGCGCCGAGAACGTCCCGAAGAGAGACGGTGCATGCATAAATTATTCCCGAAACTGCACGACGATCGAGCGAAAACGAACCTCGATATGAATCGCGTTAATCGTGCTAATGGAAATTGATTTGTCGTGGGGGATAGTAGAGGTAGGTGCCTTCTGGGTAGGTGGCTCGAGAGGCTCGTTCCAATTACTTGCTCTCGCGATATTTATAATCAAACAAACTCGCGGTATATCGGTGAGTGTATCTCTATCGTTGAATACGTTATAAACAACGAAACTCACATTATTTGCGGAGTATCGATGCGTTAACGGGAACATTGTTTATAAGGAATTTGGGCTCATTATCGTTTCATTGGTCGTAATTGGTTGGTACTGTTTTTACGTCAGTTTGACGATAACTAATTAACTCCTACCGTTATGGAAGTGTACAGTGTTTTAGTCTCGGGATTGTTTTACTCGCGAGACGTTAATTATTTCGTTCGAATGTGCATTTTCCATCGGAAGTCACACGTTATTCGAAATATATGCGATTAGAAGCGCGTTTTTGCGAGTCACCATTTTCGATCGAATTCGTTCCCAGTAGTGCTATAACGCGCGTCTTACAAAATGGCACGATCCGTTGATCTTTCGTGCACGGAGACAGACGGTTCGCGTCGAACCTCCCGTGATTTTCCGAATCATCGGAAGGGTGTGAAGCATACATAATGCATCGGACACATTATGCGAAGGCGTGTACGGCTCTCGCAGGCGGGTCTGCCATTACAGACGTACCTACGTATGTAAATGAAAAGGGGTGTCCCCTTACGTCTCGAGTGACCCAAATATGGAATTTCTGGTGACTCGACTTAACGAGGTTCGGACAACCTGATTTTATGCCGTTCCCGGTATCTGTCTCCCATGATTGACGTCGAAGATCAAAGCTCGGGATTCATCTCGAATCGCTCTGCTCATCGGTATTGTCGAGAAATTTGTATCTGTTCCTCGTCATGATATTCCTTATAATATTGTGACGAATGGCGTTGTCTCCCTTCTGTCCTGCACCACCGACAAGCTGTTGTAGGTTGTAGATTGCCGGGCAACCGATATTATTTGTGTGATTGAGTTTGTTAACTTATTGTTACAAGTTGTACTCAATGTCTGGATAATAGCGGTTGTGCGTCTGTATAATTAATTTTTTTTTTTTTTCTATACATATAATGCCTAATCTTCGTTCACTTTCGCGCATCAGTAGTAACAATATTTTTCCGTTCCCGTTACTAGCGAAACGCGAATTAATTCACCGCGTATAATAATACGTTACCGATAATCATTCATGATAAATGAAGCGTAAAGTAAACCGCGCGTTACCATCCTCATTAAAAATAATTACGCGCTCGATATCCGATTGAGAAGCGATAATCGAGAGATCAATTTCGAATGATTAGTGTTACCCCGTTGTTTCTAATTCGAATATGTAGATATGTATACATACATATATGTAGAGGGAGAAACGAAGAGTCGCGTTAAAATATTAATCCTCCGGTAACGGGGTATCGTGGCATTAAAAATACCGTTTCCTAGTTCGATCCGCCGATACAGTATCCCCCGTCTACAATATTGGCTGGGCAATATTTATTTTCATTATTTAACCATCTTGTTGGCAAATAAGTGGCCGGAGATTCCCGCAATATTGGCGATACCTGCTCTTACCGGCTCGAAATGTCCAAATAACTGTCGAATACATTGCGAGCCGGCGCGTCTGGCGCGGGTATCGTTGAATTTTTAACGGGCCAGTCATTCCCATCGATCCTCTCTCTCTTGCGCACACGGGACGGCAGGAGAACGTCCCTGCGAAACGGCGAGCGCATCGATTTGGCCGCTCGATCAACGGACGGAAATACGTTGCATCGGATTCTAAAATAATCTATGACGATAATGGAATCGCAACCACCTCCAGGACGAGAAAAAATCGCCTGGCCGAAATTTCCCAAACGCGAAAACAAGCAATTTCGTGGAAATTGTCACGGTTTACTCGATTGCTGGCTAGCTATTACGGACACGGAAATAAACCGTGCAGGTTATTTACACCGGCCTTGCATTGCCGCGCGCACATTGCACTGGGTTTGCGGTAGAAACGCGATTACGCCCCGCGTTAATATTTTTCTGCCAATTCGTTAACACGGAAAAGAAAATTTTTTATATTTGACATGCAGAGGAAGCAAGCTCGACAAGTCCAAGACATTTCATGCCATTTGGAATCATTGTGTACGAACAAAAATAAATGTATGTATAAATTTTCTGTCGCAAGAGAGAAGAATCAAGCGCCTTTCTTCGAATACAAAGCTCGTCCACGTTTATTTTTCTTTTTATACAATTTCCCGTCACAAAAGGGAAGAATAAAGTGTCTCTCCTCGGATCTAAAGCTCTCCTATATTTATTTTTCTTTCTACGCGAAGCGGAATGAGTTCCACGATCGCGGAATTACCTCGAAACTCTGAAATCAGGACGTTAGCTCGAGTCCCTTTACGCCTACGACCCGCGCCGTACGCTCCTTCCACGCGATAGGAACGAGACATGATATTCGGGTCTGGCCGCTTTCACTCTCCTCGAGTATCACTGGGTCACTGTCCGAGACGAGTCGCGTCGCGTCGCGTCGCGTCGCGTCGCGTCTTCTCTCTCCCCGTCAGATTTACTGCCTCCCCTTCCCGCCGAAAGTTGTCCGAGACAGAGTCGGTCGCGCAGGGTCGAATATTTCCGGAGTCGTTTCTGACAACGGGAGGAGAGGATGGCGCGCGGAGGTGTTGCGATTTCGCAAGGATAATGTCGCCTTGCGTAAGCCAGCCGGAATGCGCGTGTAGGTGCTCTCCACGCACGGTGCAGGGGCGACGAGAAAAGGTACCCGAGGGGGGGAGACGTTCTTAGGGCGAGCGTGTTGTATAAGGCGATCCCAAAGGTGTTGCATTCGCCGCAGCACCGTTCGAATTGGCAGAGGACGACGAAGGGGGTACAACGAAGGTGGTGCTGACTCGTCGCGGCGGTTTGTATACGTAGAAAACAACCGGGAGGCAACCGACACGGAAGGCCTTGTCCGCGTGGACTACCTAACTGCATCCTGCCCACGCGTTCGTCCGGGACGAGCGGTCAACGAAAAAGGAACGTTGAAAAAGTCGTGCCAAGGTCCCCCTGTGCCAGGGTACGAAAGGGAGAGGGAGAGGGAGAGGGAGAGGGTGAGGGACGGAGAGAGGAGCTGCACGGTGCATCCCACCGGCTTTTCTTAACTTGTGCGAACAGCGGAGAAAGTTTCGATTGTTCTCGTGGTTTCTTGATTGAGTCATTATTAGTCGCGATTGCTCGAAACGGGAGGAGAACGATTCATTGTTAGGCGATTCAATGAGGGTTTGAAAAGTTCCTCTTCCTTTTTATATGTAATCGACCGATCCATTTGCGAGTAATTTATCGATAACGTCGACGCGACGATATCATCAGCGAGATGAATTTTCGACATCAATTGAGAATTTTTGATGGAAAGAGACTGATTCGATGTTTGAATGAAATTATTAAACGAGCGATTCTTTATCCGATTAGTCGAATCTGTTATCGGGCGACGCGACGTGCGAGTAATTAGACGGCGCTCCGATTACGGGTTTGAATCCGGGAAAAATGTCATAAGACATCCGGCGGATTGCATTAGGTAACCCAAGTGCATCCCGTGGACGCGAGCTGGAAACGAAATAGTTGTGTCAAGGTCCCGAAGACGAGGCCCGCAAAGTGCATCGCGAACAAGCGAGCCGTGTCTGTCCTATTCATCCTCTTTCCACTGCCTTCCACGGAATCCTTTTTGCAAACATTAAGACTACGATGCACTCTGTCGGGAGCTCTCTGCTCTTTTGCGTTACTTTGCAGCTACATCTGCTTACGCGTGGCAAGAAATCGCGCGTCGGTAATTCCACTTGGATCGAAAGTCATACTCGTCTTCGAGAAGCGAACGCTCCACTAAAAAACCTACCTGATTTAAATCTTTACAGAGACGAGCTTTATTTCTGTCATCACCTGTCCGTTAGCGCCATTTTTTCGTCCGTCTTGGCGCCAACGAAAAACATTTCAGCATTTACCAATAACGTTCCGCGTCGACGTATAATTTGTCCACTAACCCAGGACATCTCGCTTGCTTATTAAAACATTTCTGTGTTTCGAAACCTACCCCTGTGGAATATTTAGGTGTTTCGTTCGTCGGGATGCGTCACGCTCGCGTATGCGGTATGTAAAAACGAGTTTCATTAAAAGTGCAAATATTTCCGTAACTAGGACCACCTCTCTCTAAAAAATAAAAGCAAGGATAACGCTTTACAATTGGAGCATACCCCGTCACGTAATCACATTTTTTTTCTGTACCCCGTGGCGAGCGGGTTATTTTTTCCGCCCGAATTTCTTATTTGTCCTACAATCAGCGGCCCGAAAAACAAAGAATTAGCGCATCCTATTTCGTCCCATCGTTGTTTCGGTACCTCGACCGGCGTGCAATTACATTAAACCACCGTGACAGGTTTTTGTATAGCGTGCAAAGCGCGTGTATGCGGTTACGTGGAGGAATATGCAGTTAACGGTGGAGAGAGAGAGAGAGGGAGGGGGGTGGTGGGTGGAGGGAGGAGGGGTTAGAATGGAGAGGAGGCGGGAGGGGTGGCAGCGCACCGTGCAAAAGGGAGAAGCGGAGTAAAGGTCGTAAAAGAGGTGCGCCATAGAATGGCATAATTGCGGCTTTAACGTACCTTAAAGCGTACGCTCGTGGCAGAATACGCTACGTGGAATAGACCAACTTCTTCCACCCCCCCCCCCCCTCGTTGCCCCTTTCTCATTTTTTAATTTCCCTTTTGCAATTTCTCCTTCCTTCTTTTCATTTCCGAACCTTCCAATCGAGAGCTTTACGCGCCCTCGGGCAACACAATCGTGTCTCCCGGTCGTTCGATGGTTAACGTCCCGGTAACGTACAATGAGCGATAATGGCTGCCTCGAAAGGAGAACGATATATTCCCACCGCGGACGCAATAATAAATCGCAATGACGGCGGAGTGCGCGTGTCCGTCAATAATTTATTGCTGCGATGCCGATGCGACCGGCCTCACGATCTTCTCTCGTTCTCTCTCTCCCTTTGCTCAACGAAGAATCTTCAATGCCGTCGTCATCTTGCCCGTGCCTCTTCTTCTCGTTCGCCACTTTCGATGACACGTTGCTTACCGCTTAAAACGTATTCCCGGATGATGTATTCTACCGACGATCGGTGTCCGCGATGAACAGTCATCAAAGGATGCACGGTCCCGATAACAATGACAGTGGCGTCCGCCCGCGCCCCTCCGACGTTGTTAAGAGAGATGATTGCTGCGGGATGTAATTAACCTTTTCGACTCCGGGGCCGAGTCGATGGCGACGACTCGGAATCGATAAGACGCGAATCTCAGCCGTTGCGTCGCTCTCGCGATTATCTTTCGATGCGAATTTAATGGCGGAATTTGAATACCTCGTTAGACAGAGAGATATGCCTGAATCGCGATTGAGATAAGTTCTTGATCGAAACGCGGAGAGGAGTTACCGACGAGAGCTCGAAGAGTAATGGTCGTTTTCGGGACGCCCCGAGACGTTTCTCAAAACTCGATAGATTATATTTCGTCCTAACAACGAAACTCTCCCCCGTTCTTGCAGTTATATCGTGTCGCGTAATTCCTCGATCTGACGGCGCAGCACGGTTAATCGATCGAGTATAGGATTAAACGTCGATTCGAACCGGGTGAGGGCAGGCGGGGGGGGGGGGGGAAGAGTTGAATAAATATTGAAGCGCTCGCTTCGAACGGCAACGCATGAATTTTTGGCCACCGTTTTCATCGAAGCTCGCTCTCGGCTGAAATTGAAAAGTGTAGCTTTAATATCGTAGAACGATCTACGATCGCGTGCCGCTTCGAGGAATCATAAAACTTACACGCCGGAAACTATCAAGAGCTCTCAACGTGTTTGACGACAGTCTCGAATTTCCGATGGCGCCTAACGAGAAAGGATAGAGCCTCGTTCGATAACTTTGCAGAATCAACGAGCACACGCGACGAACCGTCGTTAAAATCTTGCCATTAAACTATTTTCTCCTCGGAGCGAAGAAAAAGCGAAGGAAAAGGAGACCTCGAGGAAAAATGACGAGGGAAATATCTCGCGCGTTCGATACGACCATAATCGAAGAGGAGGCAGACATTCTTTCGACCTTCCCTCTTTCTCCTTTTTTCTTTTTTCCCTCAGTCGCCGTTCGTTGTGGCGCGCAATTAGCAACGACGGTTCGCTATGATTAGGGTTGAAAAAAGGGTGGACCGTCCACTGGTATGAGCGCGTGCGTGTGTATGTGGGTTGCAACCGGGAAACCACATGGAAGACGTTATGGCTCCCGTACATGCACGCTGATTCGATCTGGCGCCGCGCCTTCGCACGAACTAATAATTAGACACCTTTATGCAATTCCACCTTGGACTCGACGCGTACCAACCGCCCTCTGCTAAATCCATCCCCTTCCTCCTGCCCCCTTGGCACAATAATTTCGGTAGCGGACGGCGAATTTTCGATGCCGGTATAACCGAACGATATTATCATTGAGCCAAGATCAGTTTCTTGCATCTTTGAGATTTAACTAAAATTACCCGGCGAAGGCTATAAATCAGCTCTCCTCGGTCTCTACTTTTATTGCGCACCAACCACTCACTCATGGGTATTATCGGCCGGATCTTTAAAATCGTTTCAAGTAATTTTTTATTCCATAATATTCAAACTGCGGTGGCTTACCTAGTTTTAAAGTGACTCATTATTTAATACAAGCATTAATGCGAAACCGTCCGCGTTGCGCGCCGATAATCCTAACGCGGTGTCTCATTATCCAAAGTAACGGCTAATTTATCGGGGAGCCTGCAATTTGGTGGCAATGATGCGCTTTGAGAGCAACGATTAGAAGGGTTTACGTATTTTTATCCTCCCCGACGTGACGTCGCAAAGTTTCGGGATACGCGAACGAACCAATCTCTTAATAAAAACGTATCATTATTCAGTACAACCGCCTCGTTTAATCCGTACCTCGGAATTTTATTACAACGGGTAAATGGTTTTTACGCAATCGCAAACCTGCTTCATACCGGCCCCTCACTTTCTCGTTACGCGTTACATCTGCTTTTCCCCCTCCATTGTTCCGCGCTTGATTAAGCTGTTCGGATATCGGTCCACTCCAAGAGCACCGGCGTATATAGCTTTGAAAGTTGCTCCATTACTTAGGGCAGCAGTTAATTTAAACCGGTCCCTGCAATTTTGTTAAAAGGATTCGTAATTTCCCGCTTAAATGCCGGCGGAAAGGTGTAACACCGGAATTTCACGTAAATGGCCGATATTGTTATTACCGAGGAACGCGATATGTTTTCTCGGTATTACGGTAATCAGTGTTACGTACACTTCGCGCTCTGCGCCAGTTGGTTTTTCATACTTTTCTAAAAAGTCTTGTCACTCGAGTGAAAGAAAAACGACGCATTTTTTATTTACCACGTACGCGTTTCGTTTGACATATCCTCGTATCTGCCATAAGATCGATATTGTAGAGTTTAATTTAATGATAAAAATATAGTTCTTTGTTTTCATATAAACGAATATATAGATGTACGTTTAATGCACATACGTGGTCAGTTCAAACTGTACGCGCTCCGGCTGCATTCGCTCCCTGCTGCGGCACAACTCTCAAATCCGAAAGGAGCCCCTGCTCGTGGTCCTAACGAGTCTTTATACTCTTCACGCTTACCATACATTCACACACACACTTTTGCCTCGTGCAGCCTAGGACACGGGCATCGATGCTTCCCAGAATCATTGTTTAATGAGGACGTCTCGATTAGACTTTCATAAACATTCACGTCCGCACACCGCTAACGCAGCACTGGTCAAACTGCAGCCCTGGATTTCGAGGGACACACCCTTTAATTATTCCAATCCGGCGAAACCTAAGCTTCCATTATTTTCTATCCAACGATATTAAATTTGAGTGATATAGTGACGAATTGGACTAACCCTGTCTCTCTTTCCTTTCGTCGCTGTTTCGTAAAAGAAGCGTTTCGCCGATAGCGCCCGATTAACGTCGCGCCCATCTATTCCCCGGTATGGACGTCAAAAGAACCAACGTTTTTCATTTATCGTTAGTACCTGTAACCTGGAAGTTGACGATGGCGACGAAGGTATTCATCATTCATAAAACACCTTCGAGATCAATCATAATTCCGATCGTTTCCCGTAGCCCTTGACTCATTCCGTATTTCTCTCTGTTTCCTCTTTCGTTGTACGCCTATTCGCCGTTACAACGGCAATCGGGCTTGAGAATCTTCCTAATACGAAATCAATATCCGGCAATATTGTGCGCGCGACCTTCGGATGTCGCGTTAATAAAAGCACCGGTGATGGAGTTCGCCAGGTAAATTGCCTCGAACCATTGTCGACGATGGCGAACGGGAGCGGAAGTACGAAGGGAAAGCGAGCAAAGCAGAGAGGAAAAATAGTTTCCCGGTACGATTGACTCGGGAGACGATTTCTCTGATAGGATGGAAGACAGGAGGAAGGGAGTAAGCGAGGGGGAGAGGAAAATTGTAGACAGTTAAGAAGAGGAATAATGGTATCGACAATGGAATCGTTATCGAATCAAAAATTCATCTGACGGGGAACTCAATAATTTCGACAAACCTTTCAGAGCAACGTCACGAGTGAGAAGTAGAAATTGCCACCGTGACCGAATGTATTCTTTCTACGAAGGACGTTCTTGATACTCATCCCGTCCCGGTCGGAACAGACAATACAATTTACTCTCTCATTATTTTCGTCGAGCATCGGAATTTTGTGTACGTTGCCAGTCATACGGAAGCTAATTTACGGTACCATTAATTGTCATTAGTAACGTTTTACGGGCGACGGTTTAATCTCTCGTTACTACCCTGCAAGAATGTTCGCAATATTCGGACTAAAACTGAATTATTTTAACGCGGAGATAATGCTAATTTATTAACAGACCTAATAAGTGGGTAATACGACGCGGAGACCGGAGAATCTCAAACTTTCATCTTCGATCACCGGAATGAAAATCGCATCTCGCGCGACCGCGTACTAGTTAACTTACGTGCCATGAAAAATAATTACTCGAGATTACGAAGTTAAACGATTCCACGCGTCCCGTTCGCATTTCCAGGAATTGATAATATACCTCGCAGTTCGAAGCGAAGTCATTCCTCGGAAAATTTCTCAAAGTCTCCCGGCACCTACATCATTAACCGCGCACACCTCGGGGGAACGACACGAGTAGATAACGACTCCAGAAACACGTAACCCTCCCACTTCCACCCCCCGGAGCCGACTTTACACACGAGCACGTCTAAGAGGGACGCTTTGAAAATCAGTTTCTACATCTCGACGACGCCTTCCATTCCCCCCCCCCACCATTCCGCCCCTCCGCCTTTATCCCTACCCTCTTCGATACAGGAAAACGCTCCCCGAGGATGACACGGCGAAATGCATGGGGAACCGCAGGAGAGGCTAAAACCCGCACGAGGTGGTTGGGGGCAGGGGCGAGGAGTAGAGGCGTAGGAGGGTGAATTCTCGTTGAGGCTTCGTTTGATCGCTGAAACGACGTTAAACGTACCGTCGCGACGGACAGCTGGTGTTTGACACCAGCAATGGGCTGGTATCTTCCCTGATTATCGCGGGTCGTTCGTTAATTATCAGGCATAGTTGTTTAATCGCTACCGCAGATCCCCGCCGGTGTCAGCGCGACGCGAACGGCGTCATTGACGCAACGTCCGCTTGGAAACCCCGACGAGGTAACCGCGTCAGACGAGCTTTCGTTTAATTCGAAGAATTCTTGGGTCGGTGCCTGGAAAGGATTACCGCGTTCATTAGAGAGACATGGGATTATTGGATGCAGCTTCGTGGTTTTTGCGGGATTTAAATTGCGTCCCATAAAGTTACCTTTTTTAAGACCACGCGGCTTTCAGTCGGAAAGGTTGAGGGAGAGGTGATTTTTTCTCCTGCGCGAAACCGTAATCGTTGTCCTTTTCGAAATTACACGCGTGCTCACGCGCGATCCCGTTGAATTCGGGTTTGCTTCGTTAGCGATCGATGTCAATCTTCCGTGGTAACATTGACGTTTCGTGGGAGTGAGTTTTAATTAAAATAATATTTTGTTTAACGAGGTACGCCGTTAATTTATTTATCCTGTCGCGAGAGCACGATCGGTTCTTCTGTTTTACAAAAATCCACCACAATTTTATGATAAACGAAGTATCGAAATGAAAAAAAGAATGGACGTTGACAGGAAAATTGTGAACCTGAAATAATGGCACGCGAAATGTGTGTGTGTGTTTTTTTAAAGAGGTCTCGCACGCGATCGCGATGTTGATGGAAAGAAAATTTTAAGTTCTATCACTTGCGAATCGTTATAAATTACAATTTATCTCTTTAGCCGCTCAACGGTACCGCGTAATTTCATTAACGTTCGTTAAATATTAAAGCTCGAACTAGGATAGATATTAAAAGAGCTTTTCGCAATTACAAAGTTTCGAGCTCGTCTCGAAGTACCGTGTACGAGAAAATGGCCAACCATGCTTCACGGTGCATTGTCTAGCAGTGAAGGATCACGCGGCCTCTTTGCATTCCTCCCGAGGAGGAACCCCTTCGCCGGGACTATAACTTTTCTGGGAAAGACTTTACGCCATAACGTGGACCCGCCGACGAAACCTCCTGGACGGGAGGAACTTTCCACTAACGAAATTTTCAGGATGGTACTCAAAAGCGACAATGATACTCGAAAACGTTTGTATCGTCCATGTAACATCTGCTAAATGGAATTCCACCTCCCGATACTACTCGTCCATGATTAATTATTGGAGGTAAGGATCGGTTCGGCATAACGGATTGTGAGCGGGACAGCTGAATGCAGCTGCGCTCGATACCCGAGATGCTCGATCATCGGTTTGATACTAATTAGGATTCATTTATTAAATTAATTTACCGTCCGTCATTTATGCGAGCCGTCCCCGCGACCGTCAGGAACGCGAAAACGGGGTCCATAAATATTTGAACGCTTTAATATGCTGCGCGTCGAGCAATAGGGCGAAGCGAAGCGGCCGACCCGACCCGACGCCCTCGTATCGAGGACGAGGATTTTTGTCGGGAACGTGGCGCAAAAAAAGGAATAAAAAAAAGAAGAGAGACACGAAAAAAGAAACACGCGCGAAAATCGATACTGTCGGATCATTCCCAAGTGTCATAATAAACGTACAACGTGTAATGCACGACAAAATTCCTCCCGTCGCTTTATTAAATTTTTCAACAAATTCTCTTCCCCCTTAACGCGGCAACATTTACACCTGAATTAGCTATTAAAATTCTTAGAACGTTTCCCGGGAAGATGCCGTGGGACGTTCAGCGTCGCGTCCGCGAGCTTTTACGAAGTAATAATCGGTTTCGTTTAAGCCTCCATTTTCCGCCGAGTATCGTATCTGCTATGCTGAAAAAGAAATTTAACGCACGGAAGCGAGAGGGGTATCGGCGAGGCGCAAAAAATGTGAACTCGGCCGCTTCGGTTATATGGGCGATGTTTCGATTTTAAAATCACTCGACGGAGATGGTTGGAAGTGCCGGAGAATAAGAAGGAGCGAGCGAGGCGGAAGATGGGGACGCGAACGAGGAGGGCAACGCGAAAAGAGACGGAGAGAAAGCTCTGGAGGCATGTTCGCGCGTAAAGCCCAACGAGTGAGGAGTGGAGAGGAGAGGAGAGGAGAGGAGAGGAGAGGAGAGGAAAAGACTTCTGGCGTGGGCTAGGCGAACGAGCAGCCTTTGCCGCATAATGGATGACTTCCTAACGACACTTTAAGATAGTTCTCACTCTTCGTTCGGCGATGTTTTTCTTCTCCGGCGATATATTCCCTCGCTCTCGCTCCGCCTAGGTGCATACTGCCTTCGAGAGGAGGACAGAGGAAGCGAAAAATAATAGATTTTTTGCCGTGTCCGCGTTGTGCTTTAGCAACTCCGATCCACCGGTAACGACTTAAACATTCGGTGCCATTAGAAGCGAGCTTCGCGAATTCTCTCCGGGACGTCGGAGCCGTTCGATACGCTTTACGCATGCCGACGACGCTGATAACAGCGATGAGCCCCACTCGTGCGACGTATTGCTACTTATTACCGTCAACGTTGAAAAAGTCACGGGACGACGGAGAAGAGGCGCGCGAGACGTTAATCGAATGTTCGACGATCCGGAAATTCTCTAACGTAATAAATCATTTTTGTCGTTTCAAAGGTTGACGGAAAGGCACCAAAGTGGGATCAGGAATTTGTTTTATAAAACCGTAGGACGTTATACCGATATCGATCGACTCCGATTACAGCGACGCGTGTAGTTTTAAAAGCGACACTATTATTTAACGCGACAATCGATTTAAACCCGGCCGTGCAGCAGTTTTTGTAAAAAGATTCATAAATGTCGCGAGGTCGTGACACCTGAATTTCACGGTAGTAACATTAATCGAATGCTCGGCGACCCGAAAGTTCGGTAATATAATAAATCGTTCCCGGCATCTAAAGGTTGATGGAGAGAAACCTCTGGAGGATCGGGAATTTATCGAACTAACTGTATAAAACTACGGGGCAACGTTTCCTTTAAACTTTCTCACGTTGGTATTTTCTACTTCGCACCCTGTTCCCCACGGCGACTAACGGCGTAGCTAAGAAATTGCGAACCCAACAAGCTCGGTTAATACGACTGCGCGACTCCTACGGGACGTTAAGAACTTTCTTTCCAATTCCACGATTCTTTTTTTTTACGACCAGCTGGGACGAATAACATTGTTTATTACTGGACTACCGTTGTTCGTTACGTGGCTCGCGTTCCTGGCATTTTATTCTCCACTCCCACCCTCGCCCCCTCGGCCGGTATCTGACGAAGCTGCAAATTACAAACTCGTTTAAAGAGCCATGACGCGTTACGCAACGATCGTGAAAGGAAATTGAATTCCACGCCGAGGAATCACGACGACGTTTGCAACGTTGTTGAGCGCAGCAACGTATTTTGTCATCGCGATACCCGTCGTTCGAGAGGCAACGCGTGCCCGGGACCCCATGAATCATAAACTTTTGTTTTGCAACGGTGCAAGGATTCGTTGCATCGGGCCACGTGGTACCCGCGGGGGCACACACCAGTGCGCATTCTGTTGCAGCTGCTCTCAACCCTGGCCACGATCTTCTTACGACCTCTGTCACGTGGAACCGCGTATGGCCCGGTACACCATGGAAACGTTAGATCGCGTAAAAAGTATTTCGACGGGAACACAAGTTACGTGACGCGTAGCGGTACGATCGATCAGTTATCGGTAAATGTAAAATATTTTTTAAATAGAAACGTTAATAAAGTCATTAACGATACGAATAATGTTAATAATCATAAAAGTATATCGTTGTCTCGAAACGAAAAATTTCCAGTATATGAAATGCGATCGCTGACTCGTTGTTAAATCGAATGCATGAAAATGCATTCGAAATAGAAATGTTAATAAGAATGTGCATTGTATCCATCTTTTTAAAGAGTACAGGATTGAATTGAAACGATTAATCACGTTTCTACAAAGTTGCGAATACATCTGCCTCGAAACTCATCCATTAATCGCGGAACCGTGTATGACCGAACGTACCTTAAAAAATGTAGGATCTATAAATGGCATTGGCCGTTCCAAACGAAATTTACTTCGTTCTGGGAATCGAACACGTTCGACCGAGTCACCGTTAAATAAACAATACGCGAGTAGCTTGTGCGTCGAGGTTTTAACAAAGATGTGAATTGTAGAATCGTATTCAGAATCTTATCTCGGGACCGTTTTTACTTTTACATGTAGCCAACGAAATCGCGTTTTCGATGATAAATGACATTTCCTGTTTTATGTTTGGTAGTAATATCGTCGTACGACACAGAGACATATCATATCTAAATACGATTCGCGGATATCAGTTTCCCGCTGAATTATCGAACAAACTCGTAATCGCACGATTTGCCCGGGTCCCACGCGATTCAGCGGATTCTTCGCGACCCAGATATTTCTAATTTTCCACACCCCGTGTCTCGTGGCTCTCGTTACGGGGAAACTGTGAAAGCCCTCGTGACGCGTATTTCGCGAAAAGTATCGCCCCGCTGAAACTTTAACGCTAGGTTTACGGCAGCCCTCAATCTGACGGATTCCAGATTTCGAAAAGGGATAGCGGAAAACCCATTGCATCGATTCCAACCAATTTCTTCCGTAATTTAATAATTTCGTTCAAAGAATTTAAACGTACGTTTATTTCATCCGAGGCTTTCTAACTTTTGAGATCTGTACGTGGTATACCCATCTCTACAGACCCCATCAAATCCACGTATCTGCCAATTTGGTAAATAACCACTGATATATTTGCTTCGTTGGTGAAATTATAACTCGTGTAATAAATAGAGAAGTAATTAAAATAAAGTCCCTATTTAGTAGAAATTGTAAACGTCATAGATATCTATGCTGGTTCGTATTCGATTACTCCAATTATAAATACGTCGAAACGATGCGATCCGAAACTGATCGTAGGTCCTCATTATGTACCTCGATATTGTCGATTCACTTGACGCAGCCGATGCCTAGCTAGCGATTAAAATTGATAAGCACAACAATAAAAAAACGGTTAACTTCGGTAACTATGTAATCGAATAAATCGACTTTTCAAAGAATACGCGTATTTTCGTTTACCCGTCAATGTGACACGAGTGCTGGTAGAAATAGGTATACAAGAAATGTCCGTGAACCTAGTGTTAAATTCTCGTAATCCATCCAGGACACGGGGCACTGGGACATTGATACCGATAGCGCAAGCGCGGTGCGCTACGTCAACGAGATACGCCCTGCACGCAGATGTACAGGTAAACGCACACGCGTGCATCCATATTCGTACGTGCGCGTAAGTACGCGCACAGACGCGTACCTTGCACTCGTGAATCCTCAGCGTGAATGTCCTGCGAGAGGCATTGTCCACCAGAAATAACGTGCGCGCGGCTATCGAGATTTGATTCTGATTCGGAGAACATGCCTACGATATCGAGGATCGATGAAAAATAATCTCGTTGATTTGTGACGCGTCGTAGGAAGCACTCGATAAAGATACAACGATGACGACGATAAAAGAGGTGATGCGCGAGAATTTATTGCTTACGGGAGTATTACGAAGCATCGTTCGTTTTTTTCGATTTATCGGCGATGGAATTTTTCAAGCCCGAAGATTCAAAAAATTGTTAATCCTTGGGGAACGGTTTGAGAGTGTGTATCTGGATAAATAGCATTTTTCTGACTGCCCAAGTTTTTTCTAACAATAAGAGGATAAAGTTAGACTGCAAAGATTGAGGTGTTCTTTCTTTTTACGTAATACAGGTACCTACAACAGATATTAGAAATTAAATAATTGATTATTCACCACTTTTTTTTTAGTATCTTATCGTTTACGAATAATAAGATTGAAATGAAAATGCCGGTATTTTCCTAAACGGATTTTGTCCCTTTGAAGTGGATCCGGATATTATTAAAAATTGACATATCACTCGTATTACCAGATATTCTCAAAGGTCTGTAATTTCTCGAATTTCCAGTTTAGAGGATCTTTCCCGTACGACGTATCTTGCGTGTACAAGGTCGGAGATAAACGATATTTACCAAACGTCGTTTCTGTTAGGAAAAAGGGAGTGGAATATTGCAGCAGTAAAATATTTGCTGGACAAATAAATTTTAGATACTCGAAAGGCTGAGCTACGTAACTCCTCGTAGCCTTGAAAAGTTACGTTCGGATTATCCTCTTAGTTTGCATTCCCTTCGTCGGTAGCCGTACTTTCACGTGTTTTCCAAGGACTCGCGTAAGACTCGTCTCTAAATCATTTATAAACGATTACACGGAATATTTCTCAGTCAACGTCATTCGCTCGCCGTTCTCACGGTTAATTTTCAGCGAGAATTCTCCGTTGGCACGGTCATCGAACAAAATGGACGTGTCGAAACGGTAGCTAACGAACTCGCACACTTGTCACGACTTTTGCGTGCCGTTCGCATGATTTTATTTTTGTTTTTTTTGCACGCTATGCGCGAGAGTTCGGTCCTCGGATTCCGCTATTCCAGTTCTCGTAAAAAGCTGGTTTTATCGGTGAGATTTTCAAGTTGATTAAAACCCATCAGTCATAAAAGTAAAAGGCACGTGGTATCGACGGATAAAGCGGAATAAGATAAACGTCGATTCCTCGAACGTTCGAGATTCCTCCTTCTCCTTTCTCTTTTCTCCTCGCTTCCACAGTTCTCTCTCTCTCTCTCTCTCTCTCTCTCTCTCTCCTATCTCAACCTTTATCTCGCTTCCACTCTATCCTGGCGGTTCGTATGGATTACAGCGGGGGGGCTATTGGCAAGCTTAGCTCGTGGTCGGTTGCCTTTACGAGTTAGCAAGCATTTGCGTATTTCACGGCGGACCGTTATGACTACGACCGCAGGAGAAGCGGAGACGCTTATCCGCCAAAGGATCGACCGATTCCAGGATTCGCAACTTTCTCGTATTTCCCTCCTGCGTCGGAGTGCGGCAGGATTAACGCGGCGCGCGTGTTTTCGGTACGAAAAACATACGCATAGAATCCTTTGTAATTATTTCGACGGAATATCGAGAAGATTCCACTGGGGCGATCAAATGGAAATTTGAGAGACGAAACACCGAACGTAGGAAAAGCCAAAAATTTCTCCGCAGGGCAAAAAAAACATATTCTTCCGATACGAAGCGGCCGAGCGCGCGTGTTTTTATCTCCATTTTTTTTTGTCTCAAAATCAGAGAGGTTTTATCACGTTGTTATTTTTAAATTCGAATATAAACGGCGGGCAATTACTTGCTGCTGCGGGAAACGCGAATCATTGTTCGAACGGACCAAATAAAATAGCTTTTTCGAAAAGCGGTTTTTCTCTCTTCGGTGCAAATATTTTTTTCCATCGGCGCGAGGAACGAAATCAATTAGAAACGTTTATCAAATCTGGCAGCCTTAACGCGAGTTTATCCCGATATCCCGATACGGAAAGCTCGCGAGTAAAGTAGAAGCGCTACAAATCACTGCGGCCGGAAGTTCCGATCGACTCCGATCGTCATCGGATGATCGTCCCTGACAACTGAATCATCCGCAAGAACGAAACTCCTTCGTCGAGGAATTTCGTTCTTAGCGTCCCCCGCAGTTTTGCCTCTGTCAGCAAAGTTTTACCATCGCCGGTCAGCTTTATAAGGGCAAGTGGTACGATGCATGATCGGAATCGATTATGTTTTTCTCGGTGGACGCGAATTAATGACTGGCTCACGTGAATTCCGATGGCGACGCGTACGTCGCTTCTGAATCGAACCGATGGATCACTTTGGCGATGGCGAGTCAGGGGCGAGGGGGAGGAGGTTGGGACGAAGGAACATCGAATCGCGTGTTATCGGAGCGACGCGTCTAAATGCTCCAAGTATACGCCTAATGCCAGGCCACGGAACCTAATCGTCGTATGCAAATCACAGGGCGGGCATTGGGCACATTCGTATAATCAATGGTCTGACTGCCGATCGATGCCGATACGGCCGCTACTCACGTATTTCCCAAACGTACTCGCTAATTCGACGTTCTCTAATTTCATCGGCAATTTTCGTACGTGCTTTTTCGTACCAGACGGCGATAGAACGAAGGGAGGGAAAAGTATTCCGTCAATTCCTTTGGGGATGGTTTCTTAGAAATGCGACGATTCGTGAACGCTTCTATGAACTCGGTTCTTTAAGTTATTATGTCTTAGGACCGGGCAAGATTTGCCTGTGTTGGTTAAAGGGTGGGTAAATTATGTCCGTTATCGGCCCACGTTTCTACTTCAGAGTTATCGATCGGTTTTCGAATTACAAACTTTTTCTGTTTCCGTCAAATGTTATTGAGCCTGCTATGTTCCGCTCATAGGAGACAATTGTAAATAAAAATAAGTACCCGTGATGGCTATTAATTTTAGAAAATACTTTTAGAATGACGAATTTACCTAATCGATCTTTTATTTTACCGTTTAATATCGGTTAATATCCAAATCTTCATCGGCCGTTTGTTTGTATTATATATCGGTATTTGAATTGGTTGTTGTTTGAATTACTAATTCCACTAAAGACGATTCAGCAAAATTGTGTAATCGTTTGTTATCTTATTTAACGTCTTAATAGCATAACTGCACGATTTGCTCGCATAAAACCAACGTCGTGAAGTCTCGCGACGATTACAACAAAGCGACGCATATTGGAAATGTAGTGACAAAAAAAGATCGAACCGTTCGATCACTATACGTTCGCTCACTTTTCAAAAGACTAATGATTCTCGAAAAATTCTACGACTTGCCATTAAACTACCTCGAGAAATGTGACGTCTAGCGGGGGAAAAAGAAATTGCCGAAGGAATTTCTGACGAGCCCAAAGGCCAAGTTGGCGAACGTATCGATCAGAGAAGAGAAGAAGAAAACGAGAGAAGCAGACGAGAGGCGTCCAGATTCGAGAGACTTTACGGTCCACCGCTCGTCGTACAAAGCGTAGATTCCAGCTTCTTTCAGCGAGCTAACGAGCCGAAAGGCGGGGGGAAGAAAAAAAAAGGAGCAATTACGTGCGCCTCCCAGGGAAATGGCACGCTTAAGCGCTACGGGACAATGGGTGCCTGGTGCGAAGATGATTTTATTTTCCTGTATCCCATAATTGCATCCAAGGCGGTCGAACGCCGATAATATTTCATTTCCTCGTACATTCGTTTCTGTTATACTTGATACCGAAATGTAAATTTTTACGCGAGACACCTGATTAAAATTAGACACGGAATCTTTTCATCTCCCCCGTGCGCATCATTTTCTGACTCGGTGAATACATGGCGGTCCCCCGGGGTCGTCGATTTTGTTGGGATTGTAATTGCACCGGAATTGCAACGACACTCGTTTCGACAGTAGAGAGTGGAGTAGAATAATGTATTTGTTTGCCCGTGGTGAAAACGCCGAAGGATACACGGCAAGTATACATATCTTTGACAACCCGATGTAAATAAAATTCTAAACTCTTACGCTGTCCTCGTACAGTTCAATTCAATCCAAAACGGCTAAATAAAGGTGACGTTGGATTATTAAACGAGAATACTCACCGTCACTCGACTCGAATTGCCACGTGAAAAAAATGAATCTATTTTTCAAAGAATTGTTATGCGAGGAGAGGGAGAGCAGTCGAATTTGGGTCGATGTTTCGCCAACCAGACGAACGTTCGGTTATTAAACCGGACGGACGCAGGCGCGAATTACGTTTGCTAATTATCCGTGAACCAGCGTCCGAGTCTAATTTTCCGAACGGCAGCCCGAGCGGCAGCCCGAGCGGACGAAAGGTGTGTACAGCCGGTTAAATTAAATTTGACTAACGAGGAACGACGAAACTGTGAATTTTTCTTATTTACTTACGGTCCGTTTAGAAACATCTGTCGTCCGTTATTCCAAACCTACGGCAAGCCAGGGAGCAGAATTTTCGATAATTTGAGAAAATATCTTCGAGTACGAAGAATGTCTAAAAATACGATTAATTATTTGCCGGAAGTGTCCTAGTAATTCCTAACGAGACGATACTCTACGCGCGGCAATGCAGCGCGAAAAATATCACGGGTCGCGAGAGCGTAAATAAGAAAAAGAAGGGAAACGGCGCTGAATGAAGAATTTTAATTAAAACCCACGGTTATCATGGGCCGTCGTTGCCGAACAGACCGAACGTAGAAAGAACATCGAGCAAATGCCTCGAATGACGAACCATGGCCCTCCCGGAATAAAGACTACCCTCCCCACCTGTCTTTGTAGATCGTCACGCGTATTATTTATTCACGTCACGGTTCACGAGATCGAAGAATGCCCGAACGTCCCTGCTGGTAGCTGAAAGCTGAAGGAACGGTGGCGCGCAGAGGTAGAGGGTGGTGAAGGGGCGAGGGAGGTGGGAGGACAACGAGGATGCGAGGAGTAATAAGTCGAGATAACGAGCTTTTCGATGCTCCTCCTCTCTCCTCCACCGTCGAAACGGAAAATTAATTAAGTGACTCCCAAGGTTCGCCGGGTATTCTTAACCTTCGAAGACACAATGAACGAGAAATTGTGCGGGAGAGCGAGAAAGAGGCCAACGGCCGATTAAAGGGGAGCGAAAGGGAGAGGGAACGGGAGGAAGATAGTCGGCTATCAGGGTCATTAGTTACGGATGTCCCATCCAAACCGGGACCACTCTCGTCTCGATAAACAGGAGGCCCTGGCGAGACAGCCGGAGTGAAAAGAAGGTGGCCCGTCGGTGGAAGGGGGAGGTGGCGGTAGCGGTGGTGGCTGGAAGATAGGGGGGAAAAAAGGAGGATACGGGAGGAGGCCCAAATAATAATTATGGGCCCAGTAATGTAACGGTCAGCGTGCCCGTTATCTGGGACTCTTAAAGTGCACTACGTTGTTTGTAAGATAGGGGAACACCCGACTCTCTTTTCCGTCCTCGTCATTGGTCTCCTTTGGTCATTTCTTCTTTCTCTCTTTCTCTCTTACTCTCTCTCTCTCTCTCTCTCTCTCTCTCTCTCTCTCTCTCTCTCTCTCTCCCTCCCTCTCTCTCTCCTTCTCCTGATTCCTCTCGCGTGCGTGCTTCGACTCGACCGTCTTCGACATGGTAGCCGAAATTCTGTAAGCGGAAACGGAGTGGGTGCCACTTCTGAGATCCGCTATTATGCGAAGCAAGTTTTCAGGGAGTTCGACCAGTCCCGTGTTGGCGAATACAGAATTTCTGGACCTCTGCCGCAGTTCCTTCGGGCGAATTCTAACCCGAGGCGTTTCTAGGATCTCCATCGGCAGCTTTACAACTGACGCTCGGAATAACTATTAACAATCGGTGTAATCGGAATTACACGGTATTACCGTGTAACGCCAGAGGTGCGAGAATTTCGTAGTAGTTTCGCGATATTCGCGATGCGCGGCGAGGATTTTGGAAGAAGCCACGGTGGATTTGCTCTGCCTTGAAATTTCCGCATTTCGCGTACGCCGTACACGCTAGTTTCGCTGTGCACACATTTGTCGGCCGCTCGAGACGTTTCGGTGTGACGAATCGCGGTCGTCTGACGCGAGACACGCGTGAAAAGATCGGGGAGACGGCGTTCTCGGGCTATGCGCCTTTGGAAGAAGATACGGTGAGATTTTCAACGACTTATGGGAAGTTGTCCCGTGAAAGGGGGAGAAGACGACGCGGGAGAGCGTGAGAGAGAAAGAGATAGAGAGGGGGGAGGGGGGGGGGAGAGGAAAGACGAGCTCTCTGGATGGACCTTCCGGAGGTCGGTAAGACGCGCTAAAGTAGATTGCACGGGTGTCACGGTTAATCGGATAACTTAGAATCGAAAGCCGGACTTGGACTCTTTCGTACACCGAATACCAGTGTTCCTCAACTTGCATTTCGCGATCTCCCATTTAATTCCAGGAGAACGAAATCCAATGTCCCTTTCGCAATTAATTAAAACGATAATCCGACGAGGATGACGCCCCGCGGTCGTTAATAAATCTTTATTTTTCCCACGTTCGAGCGATCAAGTTACAACCAGAATGTTGTCTTCGTCCTCCCCGGACGCTGATTAATTCATTGCGCGTATTTTGTTCGTAATTCGTACGAAGGTACGATTAAACAACATTCCGGGCGATTATAAGTGTATAAAAAAAAAATGACGTGGCCACTCCCGGATCACTCTTATAATTTCGTGCGATCTTAAATCGAACCCTTTGTTTTACTCCCTTTGTTCCGTCTCTCTCCATCTCGCGGCGCGCATCTGCTCGTCATGGTGCTCGAGTACCCGTGCGTGTACAGTGTACGTACGGCGCACTTGAACGAATGGCCACTTTGTGCGTGCGAGAGCGTGAAAATCGCTGCGGCGAGGAAAGGGTCGGCCCGTAATCCGGCTGAATGACGGACATCGGGGTAGAGCGAGCGCGATGAAAACGATCGAGAACCGTCCTGAAAATGTGGTTCGCATAATGACGGAGGTTAAAACACGGACCCATCCGCATAATTTCGCTCATTTCCGAAGGGGACGCCTTCCGCCGAATAATTTCCAACCTATCAGGAATTACTTGGCCGACCCGGATGAATAAAACAGTTCGGACTATGGATACTCGATTTCTATTTCCTCATAAATATTTCCAATATTCCGCATTCGATATTCTCTCGATAGATTCGTAAAAACGGCCAAATTTATACTCGGGGTGGTAGGTAGGCGTGGGATTTCGCGTGTTCATCGGAAAAAAGTTAGGCGACTCTGGCCCCCGCGTTTTCCCTTTCAACGAGCGTGCGTGAAAGCCACAGGAATACCTGTTTATTTCCCGTCCGACGTATTCCCGGATCCTTGGACGCGAATCATCCTTCGGGCGGTCCCGCGAGCATTCGAACGTTCGATCGAATTCGTCTTCCCGGGGAGGGAAGTTCCGTGCCGTCACGAAACACAAAGGCGTCTCCATTCCGCCCCCTTCTTTTTTCAAGATCGAATGGACATGCAAGTGGGCAGAATAAAAGTCGAAGGGGCAGTAGCAGCAACAAGTGCATAACTTTCGTGTCTCGATGTCGCTTCGCTTAAACCAAGAACTGCATCCAATTGCGCGGAAAGCAGCTTGCGGCTACTTTCTACGATTTTCTGTCCAAGTCGTCACCGCTTCGTTTCCTCGTTCTCTCTTTCCTGGGTATCTCAGTGGTCTATCCCTCTGCCCCCACTCCGCCCCGCCGCCCTCCTCAGTTTTCTCCCTTATCCACTCCGTCCGCCGGGTGGTCGTTTGATAGGAATCCTTATTTCTCTACTGTCGTCCTCTTGGCCACTTCAGCTTCCTGTACGTCTTTCGGATAAAAACCGTGGCCGTGCCGTGGCCAAAATTGTATCCGCTCGAAAACGAAATCTCGCCAGAGAAGCGGGGAGAGAGAACGATGCCAAAATGGGTTACCGAAAAGTACGGAATCAAGACACGCCTCGTCATCCCGTTTTGGCGAGTCACCGTTTGGTATGTTCGCCAAGACGAGCGCGTTGCCAACGGTCATTATTTTTACAAACCAAGTGCCGTTGTTCTACTACGTTTGCAAAAAGGACCCGGAGTAATTCGTACGGGGGTAAAACATTTTCGTGGACGACGAGAGATACAGAATGGTGGTCGTCGCCCGTTGAAAGTTGTGTCACGTAAGAAAAAAATTTCGTTTTAGCGCGATCGCGAACACGCTTCGCGGAAAAAGAATATTCGTTTGGATCAAGTCCGTAATTAAAGGCCTAATTTGCCAAGATTGTTGCGCGTGGTTGAGAAACGTACAAAATAGTATTTTGACGTTAATCGTAGGTATGATCACAAAGGCTCGAATATAATCACTCGTACGGTTAGATTATTTTCCAAATTTCTTATCAAAACTTTCCACCGCGCTAATGAGGGACCTCGTTACCGTAATTGCATATGGTCGAGTATACTTACTTTACACGTGTCAATTTCGTTAATATAATAAGTTCGTTCTTTTACCTTACACCACGATTTCCTCGCACTATTGATTTGATTCGTTATACCCTTGATTTATGTTAAATGTACACCTCAACCCTATGCATCAGGTTACCAGCGTGATGCGCGTGGTTGGAAATATTATACCCGTTTGAACCGCGTATTAAATATTACACGCGAAATCTTCAAAAGAACGATATCAAATTCCTCGTTTGAAGCGCATTCGCAGTACTCGCAATTATTTTCACGCTGATATCGTCTCTCAAAGTTCGGTCCACCTTTTGCATATTGGGACATTCGATCCGGCACGCGTCAACTTTGTACCCACCTCCACACCCTCGCGCCAATTGGAGCGCCCTCGTGGAAACGGACAGCGATTGTTTCAACCGAGGGAAAAAACCTGCTAGCGCGTCGATATTTTTTTCCCCAACGACTCTAAACGGCCCACGTACGTTTCCCACGAATGTACGTGGGTCAGCCTCTTGCCCATTCGCGTCGGTACATTCAAACAGCCAATTTCAAAGCGTCATATCTACTTGCACAGCCAGAGCTATCAATTTGGAACAAAAAGGCCATTAAATCGCGGGTTTCTCGTTTGTCCCTCGATTCGAGAAACTACTGCATCATCGAGTGGCACTCTGCGTCACGGGCGTCCCTTCGCGATTCCACTTCACGTACTTCCGTGGGACACAAATGTCCCCGCACGAGACATTTTTCTCCGTTCCGATCAGAAACCGGCCGTGAGCGTTCCGTCCTCGAGAGGCTGGCGGGGGGCGTCGTTTTCTCGGAACACCGGAAAAATATCGAAGTCATGAGGCGGAAAACAGTACACGCCGGAGAGAGGACGCCGCGAGTCGTAGCGCGGAGAGGAAGGGTCGGTGAGGGAAAATCCGTCTACTAGACAAGAAAAGTGGCGCGGTGCGACGAAAACCGGAGGAGAGTGATCCGGACAACGGTCGACCTCGGTCGGTTTTCGAGGGTCGCGCGCCTTGTATCGAGTACTTCTCTTCGTCTCGGTCTGAAGTTGTTCCGCCTCCTCACCCCGGCGCTGCCTCCCGCTCCCTGTCACCCTCACCCCTTTCCATCCCCTCTGTCGCCGACGACAGAAGGGTTCAGGCTCGGAATGGGTGTAACGCGAGGCTGCCACGAACTCACCGAGGGGTGGCAGATAATATTTTAAAACGGACGCGAGTCTGTTGCGGGCAGAGGCTCTTAACCGAGTGCATACGATGCCGAAGACCTAGCCGACTCGTAGAAAGAGAAGAGAGAGGAAAACGAAGGGAGAGTGAGTGAGAAACGGAGGGAGTAAAGGGAGGGCGTGCCCGCTGTTATCTTCCTTGTTCCCCGGATGAAATATCGACTAGCAGCAGCAGTCTCGGGCCTTCTTCCACCACTCCTACTTTACCTTCCTCGATCTCTTCCTGTTATTCTTGCTACATCCGCGGATCCTTCGCCGTTATCCGCGGAGAAGAAGAAGAAGAAGAAGAAGAAGAAGAGGAGGAGGAGGAGGAGGAGGAGGAGGAGGAGGAGGAGGAGGAGGAGGAGGAAGAAGAAGAAGAAGAAGAAGAAGAAGAAGAATAAGAAGAAGACACTTGGGTTCGGCTCCTGAAAGCCAAAAACCCTCTCCAACGTCCGTCATCGTTGGGACCGTGTTCCAGGTACGGTCTTTTTCCTGCTTTTCAGAGGGGTAATGGTATACCTCGTCGTAGCGACGTATCATTACCATACATTGCCGGAGGACCCATCGATCACCCTCAGCTATCGTCGAAGAAGTACCTTCTCTAAGCGATCGACTCAAAAAGCAGACGTAGAGAGGAAGGATAGGCAGAAAATGAAAGAGCGAGGTGGAAAAAAGGGGGTGGTACCGAGAGGGCCGGGAGAGATAACGTATGCCGCGGTCTTCCTCCGCTTCTTCTACTCGACGAATGGATATATTAGCCGAAACCAGTGGTAGTTTTTTTTTTAATCTCCTCGCACCAACCGATGCCTCGCGTACGCGCCACGACAAAGGGTAGGCGACTTTGAGAAAGTAACGAGAGCCATTGGAAGAAAAACTTTACTGGCTGTCGCGAAGGAGCTACCGCGTCGTTCCCTGTCTTCGGGCCGAAGGAGAAACGCGAGGGGTGCGAAGATCGACGCGCACTTTGCCTAACGAGGGGGAGTTATTCGCGAAATAACTCTTTTCATAATTTAATTACGACGGCGCGCATAAATCTTTGCTCCGATCTATTAATAACACCCGTGGCCATTACGAAGCTAATAACAAATTTAACATCGCGAGAGTCTCGCGTAGAAAAATAGATCTGATATTAATATTTGAGAGTTATTTTGAAATTCAATTATCATTTTGACGCGACGAACGCGCTAATTTTTTCCGTCGTTCTTCGTATCGCCGTCACGCTCTTATACGCATCATTAGTTGCCTCTACGACGCTGCTAACGATTCTAACGACAAGGCGAGCGTCGCGTTACGCGTTACTTTACCGTGAAACCGAGCGATAACGCGCATTAACTGGGTAAATTAAATCGTCCGTTGTAACGGGGAAACGCCAAACATCTCGTAGGAGCATAAACAGAAACCGAGTGGAATAATGCGGACCGAAACGTCTGCCGGATTAAATTGTAATCGTTGGCTAATCTATTCCGCGAGAGAACGCAATCTCTCTCCTACCCTTCCCCCTTCTCCCCCAACCGCCAGCGGCAAATCAATCGGATCCGTCGGCATAATCAAGCTAGGGAGGAAGGTTAAGGAGAGACAAAGAGGAGTAGAGTTTATCGCAGTTCGGTTATTCACGCGCTACTCGCACATTACTTCTCCCGTGGCGACGTATGCGCGAGCTACTCGTATAACACTCCGCGATATATAAAGGGTGTAATTCCACGATTTACGATGAAAGCGAGCTCGCAAACTCTTCTTCCTTTTTTTTCTACTACTTCGGGAAGAAGGGCATAAACGTAAATGCAATTTCAGGAAATTGTTTCCCTTTTACGCACGGATCTGTCTAGCGTTTCGCAATGTCAGTTTTGATGTTGAGAAATTAAGAATCTTGTTCAAGCTTAATCGAGGCGCATCTATTTTACTGTTTCTGTTTTTTGCTGCAACAGCAGTTCCATTTTAAATTGGAAACTCGGTACTCGAACAGATAAGGCGCGTTACGTCTTTTTAGCCAGCGTTCTTCGGCTTACCACGTACTCCAAGTAGCTCCAAAGTTGACACGTTTCACGGGTGTTTGCATCTCCGTTGTTCCACTCGTAGTTCGTCGATCACACTCATATTATTGCTCATAGATATATTTGAAAACGGGACATTATGTACCTACGCGTGCTTGATACCCTGATAACGTTAAGCGGCAGGGTAAGAAAAATCGATAGTTAATCCCGTAATACTCGATATACCCGGTATGCATCGCGCGGGATATACGCGAATCGAAGTATCAAAAGGTAGCTAGCTGGTTATCGGTGGGTAGGGGAGATCGTGTACGTACGACAGAAATAAGAGGCATCGATCCGCGAAATATCCTCTAGCGTAACGCGCACCATTGTGCTAGGTTGGATTTAATGTCGGTGTACCGTGCGAGTGTCAAGAGAGGCGCGCGGGAATACGGAAGAGGCGGGTGGAGGCAGTACGGTGGAACGGCGAGGATCGAGGGGAGGGAAAGACGGCGGGAGGACGAGGAGCGGCGAGGAGGAGGTGGGGAAAGAAAGGAAGGTGGTGACAATGCGATCTCGGCTGCGATACGGAATTGCCGTCGGCTCCGGGTACCCAGGTTCTCTTTCTCTCTGACTCGTGAAATGAGCATAAGATTCTTCGGTTATTTTGCCAGCCAGGAAACCGAAGAGGAGTCCGACGCGATATCTTCGCTTCCTATGCCACGAATTGTGCGTCCGGAGCGTTCCAAATATCTTTGCGGGCCCTTCTTCGGTACCTCTTTCTTCTCCCCTCCAACCCCGTCCTCCCTCCCCCCTTTCTATCTCACTCTCTCTCGCGCGCGTCTGTCTTCTCCTTTGGTCAGCATCGCGCACCTTTTGACCCTCGCTTCGGCTCCTCCTCGTATTTCTCACATTACTTTTCAGATCCTGTCTTTCCCGACACGGTCCTCCTCTCCTTCTTTTTTTCCCCCCGGTCCTCTCTCCTTCCACGGCCCCGCAATCGCGTAAGTTATTTCGGCTTTTCGTTGTTCCACGTTACATACGTACGATCGCGCACGCGAGTCTTCGTCGTTCGGTGAGAATTTATCGAACGAGATATTCGGCTTGCCAAAGGGAGAAAGACCGCGACGTGCCGGGGATATTTCTTCATTTGGGAGGAATTAAATTGGATGCCGCGAAGTTAAGTAAAGGCAGGCGTTCTTTCCGTAGACGCGGGGCAAACGGGTTATGCGGCGGGAACGACGGTATAGCAGGACGCGATACTTGCGCCCGCCTAATTGTTTTTCCGGTTCTACATTCCTCGCGTTACTAATAGCCAAGTACAAGTATGAGTCTGTCTATAAACATTGCAAATCGGAAATCAGAAAGAGGCTGGATGAGAAACGGTTGAGAGGGGAAGGGGGGGGGGGGGGTGAGTGGAACAGAAAGAGTGAGGATGGGTGCGAGAGGGTCAAACAGCTGGAAAAACTCGAGCAAGGTGGTCAAAATAACCACAGAGCGCATCAAAACCAACATTTATTACAGCGTGACAGAGACGGACAGGATGACGTTCCTAAGCAAAAATTGCCATTTCTGAGATCCCACGTCCCGAGATTGGCTGTATCAATTTCGATCAAACCATACTCATATACTCATCCCGACGCGGTGTCTCCGAAGGCTACTGGACTTTCTTAAAAATTCGTTTTTTAATGTGGTTTGACCACCTCAAAAACCTCTGTTCGTTCTTTCCGGAAAAGATACAAGGTCTAGTCTCGCGTAGTTGTACTTGGCCCGAGATAAGCCCTCGTCTCTTGATTAATAGCAAACTTTTGACGATATCCAGGAGCGATCTCTGCGTCCGATATTAAACTAAACACGCTTAACGCGATATGCGCTTTGCGAAGTGATTTTTTCGAGGGATAAAAAAAACAAGCCCGAACGTTTATCTATATCCGCGGACGAAAATCAATAGCAATTACGAGAAACACAGAGCAAAGTTGGTAATGCGGATGTTATACCGAGAATTTCTGGGGCAGAAAAAAAAATCGGCGGGAGTTCCCGCGCTTCGGTAGGCTTGTATCGAGTTCATTTCGTCCGGATTTTTCCATTTTCGTTCGTGGACCGCGAAAACGTTTTATCGGCACCGAAAAACTGTCGTGCCGCATTGTATTCGGCGTATCGGGGGAAACGCGATAATCGAACCGAGAACGGCAATTGGGGCACGTATAAAGCAGACAAAATTAAACGTTAATGCAACCCTCTCTTTCCCTCTTTCTCTTCCACTCCCACTTCCACTCTTTCCCTTTCCCGCTCCGCCTGAATCGCGCGCCGTAGAACTTTGAGGAAACGTGGGAAACGCGACTCCGTTTCGCTTCGCCATTGTTCGAAACTTCGTGCCGGTTGTTGGCGTTGCCAGCTACTTCGCTATCGCTTCCTATTTGCGTCGACTAACGACGATAAGGAAAAGTATACTTCGCAGCCAGAACTCCGGGACGACCGACGATGCTAAGATGTCGAATAATTCGAAAGATTATTTCGATGGAGGCCGGGGCGCGCTTGACGTGGAAATTCCGATACGCGTGTCTCGTTATAATAGTTTCCTAATTGGTAGTTAAAAGTTAACATTGTTCTTCGTAAGAGGATCATTTGTTTTCCAGACGTAATATCGCCTAAACGTCTAACTACCTATCGGCCAAAGCCCGTTATTACGAGATACGGCTTATAAAAACAGGGACTGTTGGCGCTTAACGAATTTTATCCCCGTCATCGGCTTACCAACATTATTTTCGCATTAGCCATCACGAAAGTATCGTGGAAATTACTATTCCTTCGATCGTTATTTAACCGTAAAACTCATCGCGTGGCTTCACGAATCCCTAACGTAACGTTCCAAAAACTTTCCTCGTTTAAACGTGTTCCCCGTTACCTTGGCGAAAGGAGAATAAAAAAAAGGCCATTTATTTACCGACGTAGCTTTCCATCAGATGAAATATACAAAACGGCTTTAGATCCGACAAAACGCGAGATTAGCGTACCACGTACGGACTTTCCACGAAAGTAACGGCAATAATGCATATCTAGGCTTAACTCACCGGTATCGTCGAGCTTGGAATTATCCTCGTGCATTCTCACCCACAGGATCGTCTTTCCAGCTGATATCCGATTCCCGAATCGTGGGTCAGCGAGTCTAAAAAATATTCACTCGATAATCGGAAGAGTCGTTGCTTTACCCGTCCAGTGCCTATGCACCTTGACAAAAAGCTCTCCCGGGGCATCGAGAACGACGAGCCATTCGGAAACTATTTCCACGAGCAAGTGCATAGAAACGGTCGAATCGCCCGGGAGAAATTTTCGATTCAAGCGAAACGTCCGATTCCGTGAATACGACCGTGTATCCTAATTCCTGCGAGTGGAAGTCAGCTAGGAGGGGCGGGTACGTGGTTGTAGGTCGAAGGTAACTGGCAACCGGGTAGCTATAGGTAATTCCAATTCCGTCGGTTAGCGCCTTCTCCATGTTTTCCGTTGGTTCCGTACCGTACACCCGGCGAGGTAGGGCACTGAATGTTTAAAAAAGCTGGTCTTGACGTATCCCGCAGCATCCTTCGTAGGGCATTTCCTAAACAGCCCTAACCGATCCCGACAAAAAGGACTTGATCGAGGGTTTCCATTTGGAAGAAAGGCTTTCCGAATCTCGAAATGGCGTTGCAGGAATTTTCGGTACCTACACTCGAACCGACCGAAATTCAAGACAGTTTAACGGAAAGAAACACGTTTGAATTATAAGCCTCGGGTAAACAGAACGATAACACGCACAACTAATAATATTACGATAATAAAGTTCTACCTCACCTAGGGCGGAAAGACTCCTTTAATTTTAATATAATTGGAGTTTTAATTGTTATTACCGCGGGGATGGGCAAATCAGCCCGTCGAGAGTTAAAGGAAAACAGGCGACACCCCGTGAGATTCGAATTATTCGTCCTATTAAATTACTTATTTAGAAGAATTGAAAACGGCGCGGTAACCTCGTTAGCCGGCATTGATAATGAGCGAAAGAAGGTGTCGAGGCGGATAGTCGTCCAAGAAAACGACTTTCCACCGGCTCTCCTCTCCTACAATGGCGCGATCGCTGAGAAGAAAAACATTTAAACCAATCGTGTAATTAAATCTCTCATTCGACTCTCCGGCTGTCGTTCCTCCCTTTTCTTTTTCCTTCCTTTCTCTCCAGCCCTCTGGTCGCCATTCATTCATTCGTTTCCGTGCCGTGCTTCCCAGGACGGCAGACGCGGAAACCTTCTTCTTGAAATAATGTAAAGCACCTCTTTCGAGTCCGCCACCCTCGTTGGCGACGCTCAGACCACCCTCTCTCCCCTGTGCCCCCACCCACCCTCGACGTTCGCACACCTCGAGATCTCAATCTCTTCCCTTGGCCCCGTCGTCGTTGCGGATTCTACTTGTACCGTCGCCTCGCGAAGCTTTCTCTCCCCCGGCCTGTTTGTTGCCTCCTAACGGTTACACGAACGACACCAACCGCTAAATGGTATCTCTCGCGAGATTAGGCTACTTGGTCGTCTTTGAGGGCCACCGCCACGCGAGTTTAGGGGAGAGTCGAACTGTCTTTTCCTTTACACGGGGTTTCTTCAGAAACACGAAGATAAGCCCCGGGGATTAAATTGTAAGATCGGCGATAGCGCGCCCAACGATGGCAAACTGAAATATAGGTTTAGTTTTAGGTACAATTTTACCGTGGGATTCATCTTCTATCGAATAATTTAACCCTAGAAAACGTAGACTGTTGTTAATCGCATCTTTCGTAGCTTCGAATCGTTTGAAATTAATGTCGTCTTACACCCTCTCCTTAAGTACGTTCTAACAGGTGAAATAAAAAACTATCGGGATTAAACTTGGTTTACAGAGATTAACGCGTTCACGAGTACCCGCGTAGAGCCGAGTTAACCTCTTTAGCGCTCCGGGCGAGTATACTCGTCAGATTATTTCGTTCCCATCGTCTTCGAGGCGAGTTACACCGAAAGTTTATTCTCACGGCCTATGATTCGCGTAACGTATGGCGCGTTTTAACGTGATTACGTTCTCTACCGAAAGTATCGCGCGCCGGCAGTGCGTACGCGCTCGAATAGGTATATTACGCGTTGAATATCCAAAAAGAAATTAGCAGATAGTTTAGAAGTGAATGGACCCCGTTGCGCGGTTTCACAAAGCACTCGACGAGCAACCTATTTCGAGATCAATGTTGATGTTGGTTAGCGACAAAGTGGATATTTGAAAACATTCAGGAATGTCGATCGATAATTTACGACAATGTAGCCCCGGCCGAAAGTTTATCCCCGAACGATCGAGGCACGTTTGACGCGTTTCCCTTAAGGTGATCGAGCTACCGGCGCGGCGCGGCGTCCCGATGGGCCTCAGCAGACGGATTCGGCGTCCCTAGCCTAATTACAGGGCCGGGGCCGGGTGAGTAGCCGTGAGCCCGGCAGCACCTGCGTCTCATCTCCCGTTTCGTTTTCGTGCCTTCGTAACGGACACCCGTGTGGCTCCGACGTGGATATGAGAAACGAAGACACGTAACGCGATCTCGCCACTTTTGCGCCAGGGGCTACAACAACGTGCCCGCACTCCACGAAATTGAATCGGATTTCCTTCGTCGTAATCGGTGATCATCGCGCGGAAATCTTTGTCGAGGAATTCGCCTCGTTTGACGATTCAATTGAGACGAGATGTACGTGTTGTCCGTTCCGAGCGGGAATTCTAAAGCGCGGAAGAATGTTTCGCGATCGCTGCGGATACTTGGAGTTGTGCCGAATTCGTTGAACTGTCCGTTTCTTCTTTTGCTTTCAATTTGCACGGTTGCACGTAGATCTCGAGATAAATCGTGTATCGCGGGTTTTGACGAGCGCCTCGTCACCGTTAAAGCCACTCAAGGATCGTCGGATGTACGATCTTTTTTGTACGAAAAGGAAGTTTGGATGAGAAATTGACAAATTAACTTTCACAAAAGAAATCGTATTATACGCAATCTTGTATCTATTTTGTAACGACAAGCTGCAACTTAGAACCAGAGGTTCGCGCGATCGTAGAAAAGAAATTAGCTACAATGTATTCGCAAACCATAGCGGTTGTTCCGTGAAAATTAAAAGTATATACATGCACGGTTTACGTTCGACGGGGAAAGAGACGCGAATATAACTCGTTTATACCCATCCGAGAGCGATTATCCGTTAGCGTACCATTTCCATAAGGAAACGACCATCGGGTGAAGCACGATCGCCACCTCCCACAAATTACTCGTCGGGGAAGGCGTCAAGGTATCCCTTCGCGTTCCACCCCCTTCGAAATACCGCAGGAATGCAACCGTACCGCGGCGCGGCCTCTTTCGTGTTGTTGCGTGCGCCGCTGCTGCAGCGTACCGAAACATTTCTATCCCGATAACGCCCGTTCCGTTTGTGGAATCTCGATGCCGAAGAAGGAACAGGGAGCGTGTAGTTCTCCCGCGAGTTCAACGATTCGTGCCCCGACATCGCCGGGGGAACCTCGCAGATTCGGCAATAGTTTCTGCCGGGAGTTTGTTGCCGCTTCTGTTACGAAGCACTAAACACGTAATAAGGCCAAAACTACATTGGAAACTGAATCCGTAATAACCTCCTGGAATAATAATTCGGTGCACCGTTGTTCGATCGTGAACACGTTCATTTCATTTCTCGCTCGAGTCGTTTCGAATCAGTTCGAAATAGAAGAAACTTGATAATTCTATGGTACTACTAGTAATTATCTTCCAAAAAGTAGTAGAAAAGTTGAGGATAAGCGTCAGTAGATAAGACACAAAAATAAAATTCTACGGTACCGCAACATTTTGATTCGTAGGTACTCGTTCTCATTTGCGGGGATATTTTTGGAAAAGATTTCTGAAGGTCGCCAATATTAACCGACGTCTCTTTATATCTAGAGACGTAGAAACCAGACGCTCGTACGTTATCCACGCAACGTTACGCTACTTCTATGTTATGTAGGCATTTTAATCGTCTTTGTATCGCGCGGTATAAGTTTACTTACTGCGTAGCCGACGTAACGACTAGCAGATCGACTGCTTCGATTGCGGCGTTGCCGACGTCACACCGTTGATGACGTAGCGCCGAAGTTCAGTTGGTAACGAACGATCGAACTGCCCGGTTCGGCAATGAACTTATCTTCATTACGTATACTTATTTTATTAAACTCTGCCATTCTTGATTCTGACCTTCTCAGTCCTCCTTTGAAACTGACCCTTCCCACAGTTATAAATACATCGTAGATTATCCGTGGTTAAAAGTTTGTCTACGTTAAACTCGGAGGAGAACTAGAGTTCGAAGCGCTAACGAAGCTACTCGCGAATCGGCACACGAGGGGAACGGATACAGTTCAATCCAGGCGGCGGATCCACGCGGTCGATATTTCAATCGATACACCCAGGGCGCCGGTACAAATGAGATAGAGCCGAGGGAGAAAGATGCGGATTGCCGGGGCGGATAAAAGTTTATTGCCGGTACGTGACTTAACCAGTTAGGAGACGTCCGCGCGTACGTGCATTCGCTTTCAGGAAAGGAGAGGCTATCTGTCGCATCTATCGAACTCGCGATACCTCGCGATCATTACCTTCCACCTATACCGACTACCAACTACCGAAGGGTCCGCTTCGATTCCACCTAACGCTGTAGGTTACAGCTCCGAGGGGACTTATATACCGCTTTAACGATGAAATGCATCTACCCGATAAGACGTAATGGCGGGTATTTACTGTCGCGAGTTATAATCATAGGTACGGTCCCACCCGTCGGCACTGTTTGCACCAGTTCTGACACTTTGGAAATTTACCGGTATATATTCGCCTGTGCGTTTCCGTCGGATGCGTGGATCGAGACTCGTAAACCCGAAATTGGAACGCGAGTTTTGGTTTTATCGCCACTCCGGAGTTATCGCTGTGACGGGGAACGAGGTTGTCGTATTTGTTATTGATTCTTCTCGGGGAGGGATTACGATATACTAACGGTGAATAGTAATCCGCGCGTATCGTTATAATGGACGTTGCAAAAATAGCGAGTCTGATCTATGAAAAATCAGGTGACTCGTACATTTATTCTCAGCGCAAATTGATTTTGCGAGGATATATTTCATTCTTTCGGGTTCGAATCAATTTCTGTGGAGTACAAGTTAATTTAAGAACGACGGATATATTCGATTTGAGATATCAAAAAGTGCAATTTATGACCTCGCGAGTTCTTATTTCAGATTTTCAAGGCGTACCTCTTTTATTTACACGCCGTTTTATTCTTTTTGTACAGCACTCGGGATGCGCATGGCGCTATCATTTTGACACGGCTATTTACGATTTGCTAAATATTAAGTTGTCCTTACGTCGCGTACATCGTGATACGCGTAAAGTTCAAAGGGAGTTGAGACAACGCTAGCCCAGCGTGTGTCGTTAGTCCTTTTGACCCAAAATATTTTCTAATTTAAAAACCTTTTAGTCGAGCCGAAACGCGTTTACGTTCTCCACCCATCGAGGTGAAACTTTGCGCTTTAGCCCGATGCCCCGGCGTGTTGATCTTCCACGATCATTTCGCTGGCCAGCTCGTACGTGCACGCCGCTAACCCGCACACACCCACGCGCGCACACCACGCCCCCGGGTTCCGTTTATTATTTATGCCGGCGTATTAAACGCACTTCGGTCATGAGCGAACGAATAATCGATCGTGCCAGCCCTCGCAACGGCCTCGCGAGATTTCGTCGCGCTTTCTCGACGTTGCCTCGAATTTCCCGAAAGAGCGTATACACTTATGCGTATTTACGTTTGCACGTATTCATCGTACGGTCGTCAACCGTGCGACCATCGATAATCGCCTCGAACGAAACAACCTCGAAACAACTTCGATAGTTACGCGAGACTTTCGCAACTGGACGTAGGACCAGGAAAGCGAAGTGTGTCATTATCGTGATAAACGATCCGAGTTCAAACTTGTGAATTATAGCGCTAAAAGATTTACGAACCCATACGTTATTTGACAACGGTTGATAAGTATTCATCGATCTTCTAGCGGGATTAGCTTGATAAATTTGTATTAGCAATTCTTTCGGACGATCGAGGCCACTGGTCGCGCAATGTTTAATTTACTCGGACTCGAACGCCACGGGGAAATTGCGGTCGATTCGTTCCTCTCGGGATGACTACCCGAGGCGAGCGCACTTTTTCCAGAATTCCGTCGTGGTTGACGCACCGAGTAAAATGGCCGTTTTATTCGACTCGCGGTTAAGGGCCGCGAAATGACCCTCCTTTCGGCCGAGAGCCAACAAGTTCATTAGCCCTCTTTCAGCAATGCTCGACGCAGCCTTCTCGCTCGTCGAGCGCGCCCAGTCTTACGACTTATTAAGTCACTTTCGAAATGTTATAAAGCTCGGCCTGGGTCTTTATCGTGACTTCGCTTCCTTCTTCTTTCTGGCTGGGCGGCGAGTTAAAGAGAAATTCGCCTTGAGATTCGCGCATCGCCGTGCCCTCCTCTGCAGAATCTTTCGAAACTATCTAGCGGAGTCTATGAGCCAAGAAAATTGATTACCGGACCTAGTTATCTGGATTTTATATAATATTAAGGAATTCCGCGAACTTCAGGATTCTCTGGATCTCGAATAATACAGTTTCCAATATAAAATACGATCTGAACCGAGAAAACTGAAAACTCCAGAAAGTAATAATGTTCCGTGAACTTCAGCGGGCTACCCGACTAACTCCGGCAACTCCAATTAATAGGAAATAAAATTGTGTCACGTTAAACTCCCGCGAGCGGTGTACGAAGCCCATTAATATCAATTACAAGGCAACTTTAATTGTTTCGGGGCGCCTGCCGGAGACGTCGAACAACGACGCTTTAAGTAAACGCGAACGAAAATTGAAAACTCAATGCATAATTACTAGTAAAAAGCTCATATCGCGTCCATACATTTCACCGTAAAATCTCGTTTGGCATTAAAATA
Organism: Pemphredon lugubris; assembly: GCA_933228935.1. Classification (NCBI taxonomy): domain Eukaryota; kingdom Metazoa; phylum Arthropoda; class Insecta; order Hymenoptera; family Crabronidae; genus Pemphredon; species Pemphredon lugubris. The sequence continues at coordinate 26,539,434 of OW121815.1, forward strand.
TGCCCGCGCGTACTCCATTTGGAGTGTCGAGGTGACGAAAAGAAGGCAGGTACGCAGGTTGAGTCGTTCCTTTAATCAACCAGCATCGCCGTATCGAACGGGATCGCCTTTATTTCCATAGAAACACGTGCTACGTTTACTAGCCCCCGTCGATGGTCTTTGACCCGCGTCCCGGTCGAAGGCGTCGCCATACGTAATCCCACACAGGCGCGCATCCGCCGCCGCATGGACGACGTTCCACCGTCGTTTCTTGTCGCGCGCGGAAGACGACGACAACGACGACGACGACGACGCCGAGAACGATTCATCGAGAACGATACACGTCGATCCTCCTGGAAACTCGATACGAGTAGTATCTCAGGAAGACGTACGACCGATCAGAAACCGGGGGGCCGTTGGAAACGAGGCACTCGAAGCTGCATCTCGCGCGAGCCTTCTGCGTACAATTATCTGCTTCGCTTTCATCTCTGCCTTCATCTTCCGTTCCGTTCTGTCGCTCTGTGTTCCTGTAATTGTCCTTCGTGTCCGTCTCCGAAGCGTTCCCGAACGTCCTCCGGGGATCGATGATAGTAGACACGATATTCCCACGCTTATTTTAAAGAGAGACGGCGCGAAAGTTGTTACCCATTAGAGAGGGAGGGAGAAAACTCTGCGACGGTGTTCCCTTCTCTCAGGGAAGAAGCTACGAGCGGAGACACTTTATACGTTTAAAAGCTGAAGAGCGAGCGATCGAACGAAATTACCTGTTACCTTTTAGCGCGACGAAGAATAGTTCGATAGCGATTACGGTAAATGTAATAACGGAGAATTTTTTAATTAACACCTAAAACGATTCCCTCGCGAGAGACCCTTTCACGGTACGACGAACGAACTCTCTTTGATAACGAAATATTAAAATCTCTAATGTTACCTTTCCGTTACCTTTCCACCGTCCCGTCTCGCGAGCCCTTTTCGTAGAACAAATTTTTTCAACCGTATCGTTCTCCATAGTGGTACACAAAAGTTCGCTTCGGCACGACGAGCTCGGTAATAATCTCGATCCGTTCCCCTCGCAACCCCGCAGAATTTTCCCTCTACTCTCTCCTCCCTCCCTCCCTCGCGATGGAGGACGGAGAAGAATATCCGATAAATCCGTCCTCCGGTGTACTTGCCGACGTCTCCGATGTCAAAGCTTTCGAGTGGAGTGGAGCTCCGGTGCGGAGAGGGCTAGAACCGTGCGCGAGTGTGTGTGTGGGTGTGTGTGTGTGTGTATGCGCGCGCGCGCTCGTACGCGCGTACGAACAGTGAGGGCGATGATAAAAAAAAAGGATGTACAGATAAAGAGAGGGAGAAAGTAGAATAGGCGTGGAGCGAAAGGGCGAGGGAGGAGGAGGCGGAGGAGGAAACCTCTCCCAAATGGATATGCGTACGCGCGTCTGCACGGATACGTACCGGCACCACTAAGCGTCCTGACAGGGGAACGAGGTTCAACGTAACGAGACACGCCACATACGCCCGACGACTCAGACGATCTCATTTAATGAAGTATGCCTCGCAATTATGTCGCTCGTGATAGCCGTAGATGTGCATTAGACGTCTCTCTTTCTTTCCCCCTCTTCGTTTGACTTCTAGTGCCAACGCTGCTCTCGTCTTTGTCTGCCTCTCGCCGGGCCCCCCTGCCACTGGTATACACATCCTTCTCGAGCAGCCTGAAGTATCTGAATTAATCAAGATATACGCATGGTAGGACGATTTTTTCCTGGCGCGTTCGACGGTACAATCGTTCTTTTGTTCTCCCGAGTCTGGAAAATTTATGAGAGAGAGACAGAGCGAGGGAGGTGGTGGGTGGAGGGGGGGGTCACTTTTTTTTTTACTACCGTTCTTGGCCGGTGCACCTCTTTGTCCGTGGAAATTAATCTGTAATGCCGTTGCTCCGCGGGAGAGATGTTTTCTTTGATATATTTCCGACGATGCCTTTCAATGGGTTACGTACCGAGGAATGTTTAATACTTTCGCCCGTTCGATTGTGAAATGCTCGTTTTGATTTATACTTCCGGTGTTTCTTTGGCACTGTAGAGTACGAGTTTCGAGGAAGCATTTATAATCCGTTGGGCGTTCCGAAAGCATCGCTGATAAGAATTCGCTCGCTACTGGAATCGATATTCTCGGTGAATTTCGTGATGATGAAAATATTACGGGTTACCATTTGCGACGGGCTACGTTATATCAAACCCCCGGGTGCGGGGGGATACTTCGTATTTCAATATTTACGGGCTGAAATATTCACGAAATCACACATCGAGTAGCGCTGGGGAAAATTTCCGATCGCCATCGCGTCCATTTGCGTGACGCGTTACCAGCGCGCTCTCATTGATTCACGAATGAGAATTATGTGTTTCGCGGAACATCGATGTTGCGAGCGACCTTATTTTTAATAAGCGGCTGCAGAAACGTAATATATTATAAACAGAAAAGTTAATTACCAACGACACGTGCGCAGTAGCTGCGTTTGATTAACTCCTCCGCATCCTAACTAATTTAATCTGCAAAATTATAATTTGCTGGTTGCGCGTGCTTTTGATTCATATCACTCGTTGAAATTGCATTCCCCGATAAAAATATAAATCAACATTACTTGTTGAAGTAAATTTCGACGCTCGCACACGCCCACGGGAAGAATTCGTCGACTTTAACGTCACGCCGCGTACACGGTACGCGAAAGAAAAACGTGATTCTGTACCAACGATCGTTTCTCGTAACGAGAGACGACGCCGCTTTGCCCGCGGTTCGTCGAAGCGACGCTTTGCATACAAAACATATTCCACACTACCCCGCGACGGCCTTCGATTGTCGTCCATTACACGATCTTGATCAAAGGCGGCCAATTACACCGTCGAAACGCATCGAGCGCGTCGCGACGCGTCTCGCGATTTTGCTACTAGCACACTCTCGTCGTCGGGGCGCTCGACTCGCCGTACATTCGCGGTGGGATAAAAATGGATCACTCGTTGGAGAAATAGGGAGAGAAATTTGCAATAAAAAAAATTAACGGAGAGAGAGAGAGAGAGAAAGATGGACAGAGCGCACGGCGACGACAACGGCGTTCCGCGAAATGTCATTTCCATCGCGTCGGTCATCGATCAAGCGACGCACGGTGAGTACGGTAACTGATATCGACAGGGTTGGACGACGGTGCCGACGTCCGCTATGAGTGACGTCTCTCGCGAGCGACGGCCATCCTCTCTCTCCCTCTCTCCCTCTCTCTCTCGCTCGCCAAAAAATTTTTGTTCCTCCGCTGCAAACGAGGGTAACGATTTTTTTTCTCTCGGTCGGACGCCCTCCCTCTCTCTCTCTCTCTCTCTCTCGCCCCGTCTCCGTCCGCCTATCTATCTATCTTTCTCATTCTCTCTTTCTCTCGTGTTCCCCGATGCAGCTTACACGCGGCCGTCCGTGTTATCTGTCATGTAGCTCGAATTGAATTTGACGTTGTAAAATACGACACGCGATGATTATTAGCGAAATAGAAGCTGTGTATATACGTGTCCTCGGGGCCCGGTTTTTTGCGTCCCGATAACGTAAAATGGCTGACAATGCACGGGGCGATTTCACTGAAATTTCATTGTAATTAGCTTCCATAAATGCAGAGATGAGTTTCGCGCGTAAAAATATCATTGCCGAGAGATTAATGGGCGAGCCACGCTTTTAATTTTAACGTCCCTACGCACTTTTGGACGAAGAACATTCGAGCGAGCTTTTATCGTTAAATACCCGACGGTAACTAATATCGACGAATTTGACAGTCGTAACGTTGACGATAAATGACGGGACGCGAATAATATTCTCCGCTTCGATCGAATATGAATTCCCGAGTCGCGATGCTTTAATTGCAATCTCGCCCCGGTAGTAGGCGTAAATTTAGCAATGTTGAAACAGAAATAAATTACGCATCAATTAATAGGTATGTATGGTTAAGAAATTTTAAAATTGAACACGTAGGAACAGTTCCGCATTTTATTCCGAGTACGTTTAAATACTTACTAGAGTACAATACTGTTTCAAAAACAAGATTATTCGTCGTTAAAGGTTCTTAGGAAGGTTAAAGCAAAATTATTATCTGTCGAAAAGAGATGTGAGAGGGATCGCGAGTAAGATGTTTTTGGTGGAAAGTAAGAGAGGAGAAGGACTAGGAATTTGGAGGACGGACCAGCTGATAAGGAGAGGTGCGTAAGGGAATGGTGATTCAGGGTCCAGCGCGATTCCACTCATGTACAAAATATTTACTATGCTAACTTACGACTAACCTTATCACTAGAGAATTGATAGAGATGGGATCGGCACATTATACGGGTACCTTACGCGTAGAAACGGATTTCCGTGAAAGTGCCCGCGTATCGGGCACTCGTTTTCGCGATATAGAAAAATATTTTCACGACAGTCGTTTCTTATTTTCGAGACTCTCGCATAGGTACGAATAATATTATTTATGTAATTGAACCGGCATTCCATACGCGGGGCGCACAATGAAAATATTGTGAATGAAGGATGTATGAAACGTGATCGCTAAATAAGCTAGATACGATGTCTCGGATTACCCGGCACTATCTTGGATGACGTCAACGTGAACCGTGAAAACTATGCGATAGGATGTATAATACGGTTTCTTATTTCTAACTGCATCTGTCTCGGCCGGTAAACGATCCCGATGGACGGCGTGGTAAGAACAAAAGCCAACGCTGAGAACGGTGTCCATGGGCGAAGGGCGTATCTGGCCAGTTGTTTGTTCGATCGAGGATTAAAGGTCTATTTACACATTTCCGTACCGTCAAGGCTCCGTATCCGTCGCCGTCAAGGTCCGGCCGAAATTTTCGAGCGGAGGATTTATACCTGTTCCGTAACGTCACCCTCCGTAATGCCATCGCCCATAGTCCTCTGTGCGATTTGAACGGCGCTGTCCGTACTCGTCCGTCGCATGACCACGTCGGCGCATCCTTCTCCGTAAACTTCACCGTAGCATAATTTTCACAGTTTTTGCCGGGGTGACTCTAGTAGCCAGATGTTTTATTGCCTATCCCGCCGAGCGGTGCAAAAAGGTCGCTATTGTGTCGAGGACCCTCGGAAGGATTTAAGAAAATGTGCATGTTTTTGGCTGGGTGAAGAACAAACAGCGAAGAAATGAAAGAAATTTGTTGAAAATAGTTTTTTAAAAATTAACCAAAAAGTTCAAAACTGAAACATATACATTACCATATATATTGTTACGAATGTTTATGTATTTCATTGCCTTCTTGGCGTCCGGCATTGCCGATAGGCAATTGTTAGTTGTCGGGCGCCGAGATTCAAATTATAAATATGAGTTGTTGTATTCGAGTTCTCAGAAGGAACGGTTGTGCTTCCTGTATTTTAGCAATAAACATCTTATCTTTTTTAAATATACCTATTTTGTGGTCGCGTTCGCGCTCGATTCGTAACAATATGTTATATGTCATATATATTATTATATATATATATACATAGATATATATTATCCCTAACGTATATGTATATAATATAATATCCATATTATGGTCTGCAAATGACCATAAATATAAATAAAAACAACAGTATGAAACTCAGCAAATCCACGAATTGGACGGTCGTACAAAGTGAAAATATCGTTGGGAAGAAATCAGAGGATTTTCTTACGGAGACACGATGGTGACGGACGTGCCGGTACGGACGCACGCTGGACAAACTGGGAACAGCGCCATTCAAATCATACAGAGGAATATTCTTTTACGATACCACCGGCCAAAAGTACGGTTACGTGGTCGGCTATGTGGGAATGACTTCCGACGTTTTGTGACGGGTGTGCCGGTACGGACGCATGCTGGACAAGTAGGAACAGCACCGTTTAAACCCAACAGAGGAATATCTTTTACGATCCTTCCGACTTTACGGAGCCGTGACGGTACGGACTTGTGTAAATAGACCTTAAACCGTTGCCCGCCGCTTCCTCGTGCATTGTAAATTATGTCTACGTAGTTTCTTAAGCGCGAAATTACGTCCGAATCGCATTATACCCGACGAGACCGTGGGGCCGTGTGGCGAATTAACGAAGACTTCATAAATACATTCCATTACTCATCGGAATGTAATTACGAGTTACGTTTAATCGAACGCGTCTTTGCAGAGGCATTAGCCCGGCGATTACGCGTATCGAAACACGCCTCGACGCGTAATCGAATTAGCTCTCGGCAAAGTTTTTACAAATATTTCCCCGAGCGGATTTGCAAAGCTAATTAAGGCCGACGAGAGAACGACGTATCGTTATCGATACGTCGGAAGCGGAATTCAATTTCGTGCCCGACGACAATGAAATCTCGTCAGCTCCGATTCGATCGTATTTACGGGCGGTGGAGTAATTAGATTAAAACATACCTTCCTTTCGGAGCGTCGTTACGAAAAAGAGAAAGCACCATCCGTGAATCGTATTCTCGTTGCGAAAGTATTTCGAGCGATTTGTGTCTAGTATATAGATAACGCGCTAGATACTCAAGCGCCAATCAGACGTAACGCGTTGCATTAAAATAATAATCCCCCTTACGGCGCCGATCCCGGAGTCGTTCGAATTCGATCGAAAGATCGCATCGCGGTTCGCGCGGGCAACGTGGCGTAGTTACGTGCAAAATCAAAAAATAAATCCAATTATCGACGACGAAATGTGTCTCCACCCACGAAATAGAATCGGACGGGTACGACATCGCATTTCCGTCAGCCCTGATAATCGATCGCATCGGGCGAACGGGGGGGGGGGGGGGGCAGGAGATAATAGCTGACACACACCGGCCTCCAAAACCCGCTCGACGCTCTTTTCTATCTGCTTCTTATAATTTATTCGACCGCCATAAATCAGTCGAGCGCGACGAGCCAGCGACGTGCAACAGGCCGACCATGTAAATGCCCACCCCTCCCGCCCAACCAACCCTCCTTCCCTCTTCGCTCCCTGATGCATCGCTCCGTATCCGTAACCCATATGCACGCGCGCACACGCGAACGCGCGTATACGTATATCACCCCGAGTGGTAGCGGCTCCGTCCACCGTGAATTGATAATGTAATTAGAGCAGCGAAAAAGGATTAGCTTGAATTAGAAATCCTGCCGACACGCTCGACTCCGTCGGCACGACGGAAGGTGGGGTGGTTCGTGGGAGAAAAGCGAAAGAAAGAGAGAGAGAGAGGGGTGGAGGAGGGTGGGGAGGGGGGAGTGAGAGAGTCCGTGTCCGTAGGACGTGGGACGTGGGACGTGGGAGATGGCGCTCGAGGTTGGGAGGGAGAGGAATGAAGAATGAAACCGAGAGGCGAGTCTCCATGGAGGACTTTGATTTATGCGTCCCGGGAGCGCTTCACGGAGTGCAGCATCCGTGCAGCTCGGCGTAACCCAAAGATGCATGGGCATCGGAACGGCCAGTGGAACGACGCGACGCCAAACTCGCGTCTCTATAATGTTACTCCCGATCGATAGTCGCGGGTTCGGTACGCTGGGTTGATAGAGTTTTTGTCGGGGAGACGGAGGAAGTTTGCGATCTTTCGATATCGTGGCTAATTTCACGATATCCCAGAGCGGGTACGAGAAATTGTTATCGGACGATCTATGTATCGCGACAAGCGGTAAAGATCTCGAGAAAGTTGTCTTCGTTTATTCTTATCTCCGTGGAAAGTTTCGAACGAGATACAATTATCGTGGAATTAACCAGAAATCCAATTGATCCCGCAAACTTAAAGCGCATCAACAGATTCTGTCCCCTCGATCCATCGTGCCAAAGTAACGACTACGCAGTTCAAAAACGCCGCTCGAAACAACCGCGGGTACGTCGAGCATTATCGCAACCACCCTTATCTCCTATTCATTTTATACCGTAACTTCCCTCTATCCCCGCGCAAACATCAATTATTCAAAAGCGAGTGCACTTTAACCAAAGCAACTATTTCGCACGATCGCGTCTGCTCTCCTCCCCCCCCCCTTTCCCTGCCCTTTCCCTTCCCCCCTCTCTCTCTCTCCCACACTCCCCCGCCCCCCCCTCTCTCTCCGTTTCAGGGAACGCGGTCGGTGCTTTTGCATCGACCTCTCGAATCGCGCCACGCAACACGGGTAGTAGAGCAGTCTCCCAGCTAGCTTTTATTCGTCTTTCAAATCCCTTGAAATCGTTTCCCTCGTCCCTCCCTGCCTCGCTTCACGAGTCGAATGGGTGCCGCTTCGACCGGTCGAAGAGGAGAGAGAGAGAGAGAGAGAGAGAGAGAGAGAGAGAGAGAGAGAGAGAGAGAGAGAGGAGGGAGAAAGGAATTGTATTTGTGGGCAACAATACCCGTACAGTGTTTCAACGAGGCATCACCCACGGTGAGTGTGTATACCGTAGTAAAGGTTTCGAGGTCTAAGACCGCATCGGGCTGACGACATCCCGCTGTTAGGTCGGCTCTTTCAAGTCGACCGCCACGGCAGCGGGAGGCACGGCTCCGCGGACCCCCGATATATTATTACCCGAAGTCATTAATGGTAAACTGCAATTCTCCTCTTTTCCTCTCCACGCGCCGAGGGAATGCCCGTCGTGGAGGGTATACTACGTTCCTCCTCCTCCTCGCGAAGACAGCGCCGCGGCGCGTCCCGGGGTCCGGGGGCAGTCCGACGGATCTCGAATTAATCGAGAAATATCGAATGGTTTATTGACGATACGTTGCTACGCGCGCCTACACGATATACCCGAGACGGATAATTAATTATCGGAGTGGTTAGATCGTACTCGCGTTACGTGTGTACGCGTTTAGGCTTTCCCGGGGCGTGTTCGTTTGGCGCGAGTGTAGCGTTAATTAATTGAGGAACAGCGCCCGAATTTGGGTCTACGTTGTTGGCGGTTTATTTCAGAAATTGTTTGTTTAACGCTTTAGTAGCAATTACTAAATCAATTGTCGATTTAAAGTAAAGTTCAGAATATAAATATCAAATTAGAAAGGCATACAGTTATTTTTGTAATATCACATATCCAATACGTCGATGGATGTATCGGAGAAAATAGTTCGACGAATTCAACCATCGTCAGGTACGTTGAACGGGTACTAGGATGACCAACGAATTATGCATTTCTTGGTAACAATGAGAGTTTTAAAGTGGCAGCGGTTTGGCGTATCTCCAACGAGGTATACGTAAAATGATTTAATCCGAATCCCGAAATATTGTACGATAATGGTTGTACTATACGTGCATGTACTTTAGCAAACGAATTTAGATATCATTGGAGTAGGGATTAATTAATTTGTGGAACCGATTCGAGAGAAACGCCACATCGATGGGTCACCGTTTAAAGCTATTCCTACCACGACCGATCAAATGCCCGTTTCCTAAACTTTGTGTAGAATTTCCTATATACAATATTATTGCATCGCCACTTAACTTAAATGTTATTTCTAAATTTAAAAAAACTACATCCACTATCAAATTTTTCCACTATCAAATTGGCTGCAAATCTTCATTCTATATTAAGAAATACAAGTTGTTTTAAAGATCGCTCACGGTAGGGATACGTAGACATAAACTGTCGATAGGAACAGTGTTAACTACTTGGTCGGACCGCTTGCCCACCGGTGGGCACGCAGTTATGAATTTCGAGAGCGCATATTCACCTTTGGTCGCAATTTAAATAAAATATAAGTACGGTAAACGATTCTCTAGTCCTTCGAGCAAGTACTAAACATAGCGGGCCGGGATAGTTTCTCGTACAACTAATTTTGAATGATCGTTTTGTAAAACGTAGAAACAGGCACCGGTCCGCGGAGAGATATTACTTATTTTACCGCCGGTCGTAGACGTTTCATTGTACTTTGAGAGACTCCCGGGTAATCTCTGATTTTTGTAGATTCGCGAAATTGAAGTCAATACCTCCGGAGGACGGAGTTTCGCGAGTCGGGAAAGTACCGAGTGTACAAAGACACGAGAGAATTGTGCGCGCACGTAAATCTAACGCGGACATAGAGTAGATCTTCGCTCCCGAGGCTCTCCGTTCGAACTTGACGTACGCGCATCCACGCGACGATCGAATAGCACGAAACACGAATACTCGTAGCGATTGTCCTGGGACGCTACCTCGAGGTAAGGTGTCTTCGTGGTATTCGTGTACCCACGCGCCTTTCACGATATCTGCATACCGACGAACAGACTGACACACGGATGAGAGAGCAGGCTTTTCACGAGGAGTCCGAACTCCGCCGTGCCTCAGAATTCTCACTTGGAATCCCCGAGCAGAGTTCACCTTGCGTATTGACCGCACGAAATCCTGTGGTATCCTCGCTCACCTTCCTCGGAGAGAACTTGCCCCGACGTTCGCATGGAAGCGACGACAAGAACGGCTCGTCGCTGTAACGAACTTCAAAGAAGTTTACCCGCAAATGCGATGCAAATCTGTTTCCGCGACAATTTCGGAAAACGTTGTCCGTTGGAATGAGATTTGTATCTAGTTGGATACTCGACGCCAGTTTCGAGCCACAATTTTATTATAGCGAGCAGGGTGAAGAGAGAGAGAGAGAGATGGAGAGTGACAGAGTGGATCGTTGGCGTATTTAAACATCTTATTAGCAGTTCAGACCTTAGCGATTAATTTAAACTTCGAAGTTCCAGTCGAGATTAATCGGAACGACGGGGGTGCGTGGAAAAATGTGGTCTCGTATACTTTTCTCCAGCTTTCACGCCTGTCATTAATTTCGTCTTAAAACTTCCAATCGATTCTGCATACAAATGCGATTTTAAGAGGCTCGTAACCCGAATTCGCTGTACAACGCGGAAGCGTCGATTTAATAACTTGATTATCGTTCAACGTAACTAGCGTTTGCATTATTTAAATATTACTCTCGTCGAATGCCACGAGAAAGTTTTTTCTAGGCGTTTACAACAATAATTCCCGAAGTAGACGACGCACAGTAGAGTGTCGCGCCCTACGAGCAGGTCCGTCGTAGCGTACTTCCGCGAAGAAACTTTTCACGATATTCATTTGAATGTACCGCGCCAAAGTATGGTCGCGCGAGGGTGTAATGAAAGCCTGCTGCCACGTGTCGTCGAGCGTCGGAAAAGTAAAATGACGGAAGGATTTCACTACGCTCAGCGTCGGCACGACAATATTATTGCTCGCAATACATCATCGTTATCCCCGTTTGTGCGCCATTGTCGCGCGGAACGTATGAAACGCGTCCCGCGAATCCCATTCGAGGGATATACATTGAAAAGGAAAAAGAAAGACACGGGAAACGCGACGCTATTGTAAGACTCGAAAGGAAAAGTCCCGCGATGTTAAATAGGGAAAAAAAAAGTGCTTCAATTTTGCTATGCGAGCGGATCATAATCCTCCCTCGCGGCGTACATCAAGATCTCCCTTTTACATCCCACTTAACGCTGCACGGGGTGAGTACACCCGACGCAGCTGTGACTGACGCGTAAACAACACGCATCCGCGACTATAGTGGCCATAGAACGCAGTCGCACATTCGAATCTCATAAACTGCCGGGATCAACGTTATATTACAAATCTTTTACCGCCGACTGCTTTAACCATCGCACCCGCGATACGATCGCTCTAGAGGGGCTGGGTTTGTTTAAACAATTTGGGGATTCCAGTGCAACGAATATCGCGGTACCGAAGCATTGAAATAATAATATTCGACTATTTCAATATTCAATGCTGGAATATTCATATTCACTACATGCAACATATATAAATTATACGCCTCGGGTATACTGTATGTAGTGTAATGCTCAACGAGGTGGTTATACAAAATGAACTTCCAACTTGTAAAGACGATTACGTGATTCCGTAATTTGATTTTGTAGGTGCGCACTATGTTTAAATACAATGTTCAAAAGACTGTAAAAGTCGTCGTTAATGTTCTGAGAATGTTCGATGTGAAAATGTAACTTCACTCTTTCCGTGATGTCGGATATCTGTAGATGTTCTCAGTTGAACCGATTTCGAGGGATTTCTGTGGATGGTGTGCGATGGTAGATTTAAGGAAAACTATTATCATAGGAAAAAGGATAAGGTACGGATGACGAGCAAGTTGTTTTGATGGAACGAAAAAGTGGAGAAAACTGTGTTTCTGGGCGCTTGACTAGGTAGGCCATGAGGATAGATGCGTAACGATATGGTGGCTCAGGGGTCTTAGTGCCATTTCGGCGGTGTACAAAATATTGACTATACTAACTTATGACAAAACTTAAGCCGCGTTCACACATAGCGAATACTTGGCCGAGGAACACGGTTTGTCACTCGGCCGAGCATTAATATTGAGCATTTCGCTCATCCAATCACTCGACCGAGTACCGTACTTTGCGTTTACATTGGTCAAGTACTCGGTCGAGTTCACTGTCTCGGACGAGTACTCTTCCCATATAAATTGCGGCTTTACGATTACAGAATTTACACAAATGAAGTTGGCACATTACGGTGAGACCGAAGCGATTAACCGAACGCAACTCGATTCGAACGAAGGCTCGGGTGCAATGGAAGTCAGCGATACGTCGCAAAAGATGCGATGGCGCAATTTATTTTCTTCTCCGCGTAGATTTTAAGTTATCGGCACATATACTTATAAATTCGAAACAATGTTAAAATTATATTTTACGAATACTCAAAACAGTGAACCGGTCAAACATTGGAATATACGTACATACGAATTCGCGTAACATTCCCAGCCATACTTTCCGCAGCCGTAAAAATCTGCAAAACTCCAAATCCTATTTTCACGCGTGGCGTAATAGCGACGCGACTCATCGCTTCGCAGTCGGCTGAAATCAAATGTCACGGCGGAAGGTTTGAGCGCGCAAATATAAAAAGGAAACTCCGAAGTAACGAGGGGGAGAGAAGGAAGAGGTAACGAGGAAATCAGTCAGCCGTATAAAAAAGGAATACCAGACGATCCCTCTCCACCCCCTCGTCCCTTCCCCCCCCCCCCTCTCCAGCTAGGAACGAGGAAATTGCAGTATTCCCTTATGTCAGCTTCAACGAGTCTTTTTCGTTGCACCTACATACATATAGAGTCGCACCGAGAGAGTATGCACTGGTTCTGCGCACAGCTGCAGCCGGGGCGCGAGGGACGTGCGGTCGCGGTTAAGACGCGTCGCGTTTTTCGCGAAACAACAATGAAACCCGTAGCTCTTTTCGGCGTGGCCCGTTTGTCGTAGCAAGCACTTTTATCGAAACACGAGTCAGCGTCCGCGGTTACCTGGCGTAGCCTCACCCTCGGATAATCGAGGTGCGATGAGTCTGTGTATCGATTACCTGCCGCTTACGGTGTTATCAAGACACGGTTAATTAACGGCGAGCAAACTGCAGCGAGAATAACTGGGCAGGGCCAGGGGGAGCGTTAATCGCGATGTACGGAGCAAAAGGAAGTACCAAGAAATTACTTCGATCCCATAAAATACCATTCTCCCATGACGAGACATTCTCTCCTCGCTCGAGACTAATACCTTGAGATCCTTCGCGTTAACGGATAAGTTTCCAGATAGCGTAAAATCGAGATCTCCCCTCGTCTCCCCCCCCCCCTGCCCCGGTATTTCCAGCATATTTTTGCATCGGTTTTCCAAACTCTCCACGCCGCGTTTCTTCTTGATAAATTTACTTCGTTCCACGGTACGACGGTATTTACGATAACACTTTCGTTTTACGACTATTTAATCCCGACGTACCGAAGTTATCGAGGAATGTCTATAAATTTCGTACGATATTACCAGAGAGTTAGATAGAGAGAGAGAGAGAGAGAGAGAGAGAGAGAGAGAAAAGAAAAAAGAAAAGTAAATTGAACGGCAACGCGAGTGGACGTCAGTTTTAAGACCGTTGGTTTTTATGCCGAAATCCCTGGCGCGAATATTACAGTCGGGACGGCAAAAAGTTTACCGTCGGTATCCTGCTCGCGGAAAGTCCTAACAGCGGTTTAAAATGGCATTGTGGCGCGTTGGTATGGAACTAATGAACTCACGACGGGGCTTTCACGGACAGAGTTATTACAGCCCCCCTCCCCCTACCTGACGACCGTTGGATACCCCTCCTCGTCCTTGCACCCGTGCTAGTCCTCGGCCACGTTCCCCGGGGTACTTCTCGCCGCCTCTTTCCTTCTTCGAGTCATCCCTCCTGCACCCTTCGTCGCCCTCTCGGACATCGTGGTTGACTGGTATTATGGCAGACCCGATCGTTTTCCCCGTCTAAATAAGCCTGGACCTAGTTTTACGATCCTGTCTTTCTCCTGGCTATTCGCCATACTAGCATCACTTTTTCTACCGTCACGCTTTGTATCCACGTACATACGGTGATGATAGCGCTCGCAAATTGCTGCTTCTTTAAATCATTCTTGATATCCTGCTACAGATTATATTACCTCGAATAATGGTGCGGAAGGGCGGGATCACTGTCAGAACCCCGGAGTAGAAGTTGCTTTTTTTAAGGGAACAATTGATAAGTATATACAATGCCTGAGTAATGATTAGATGGGACGAGCAAAGCGGAAAATTGCGATGCCGTGAGAAGCGCGGCGACGGGATACGAGAAATTATGTTTAACGTGAAAGCAACTTGCGATTCTTTCACTCGCCATATCCGAGAGTAGTTACGTTTAAAAGAGTCGAGATCTCTGTTCCCGTATCACCCGAAATACATTTTTGCGGACATTAAAGGTCGCGTCAACCCGGCCGTATTCGTGCGCGGCGACTATGGAAAAGTGCGATTCGATAGAACGCGTCGCGTCGTCGAGACGCGAGGCGGCGCGGCGTCGACGAGAGGTTGGAATAAGACCCCGAATCGTTTCTTTTGCGGGGAACCGTCGCGCGTCGGCGCGCGGTCGTCGACGTAAATTTGCTAATTTGCTTTCAGAAGAAATCTCTCCCTCCGAAGCCTCGCCTCCCCTCCCACACCTGCTTTCCTCTCGCTTTCTGGTTGCCGAGCAGATTTTTCACGGGATAAATTCTCTGAACGATGAGAGAGGCGAGGAACTGTGAGAGACGTTTGACAAAGCCGAGTCGACCCGAGAGACACTATCTCGGCCTCCTTTCAGAGGATCCCGCGAGGCGAAGAGCAACAGCTGGAAAGGAGAGGAGGGAGGGGCTCTTTTTGTTTACGTCTCACCGCTGTATATACACAGTGGTACCTTTTATCTTAATTCCATTACATTTTGCAAGGGTACGCTACCTTACCTAGCGCGCTCGCCGTCTCGTAATGCATCCTCAGAGTTACCCCCACAGCTAACCCTCCCCCCCCCCTCCTTAGACTCGCCACTGTAATATTCGTGCGAGCTCCCTTGTCGCGCCCTTGACTGGCACACCGCCTTTCAGAACCGTCGACCCTTTCTCGATCGAGGACCCATTCACTACCGCGTTTAGCCTCGATGGCTACTGGGTAACGGTTTTCCGGCGCATTTAACTCGTTGCCGCCTGAATTATTTTGGTTTAAAGAAATATGATTTGAATCTTGCGTCGGTACGTACCGATACAAATTTATTCGCCAAGCGTACAATTTACGTCGATACATATAGGTCGAATGCGTTATAAGTGACAAATTAACCTATCTTCCAAAATTACAATTTTCCTACCAATCCAGGAGACCGGATGTTGCAAATGTCCATTTTTATATAAGAAAACACTGCCCCCGTGCAGACGTCGCTGTTGAAACTTTTCAAATTAAAATCGTCTCGCTTCCCTCCACGAACGGAGCTACGTTATCAATTTGTAACGTCAACCGCCCCTTCGCCATTAACCAACGCCAGCGCTTAATCTCAGTGGCTAACTTTAGCGTCAATTTTTGTTTCAGAGAGGTACGACACCGCATACGCCTGCGAGGGTAAAACACTGCGGATCGAGTGCGGCGAGGGGAACCTGATACACCTCATAAGAGCCAACTACGGGAGGTTCTCGATAGTGATATGCAACGAGCACGGGAACACCGACTGGAGCGTCAATTGCATGTCGCCCAAGTCCTTCCGGGTGCTGAACAACGAGTAAGTTTTTCCATCAACTCCTCTACCCCCTTGACACGCAACTATCCTCCGCAAACGCAACGCGTTTGTTTTTCTCCCCGCCCCTTGCGTCCGCATTCCACGCGTACGATCGAGGAACCGTGCAAACGCCAATGTCGAATCCCAATGGCTAACAAAAGGCTCTTTTCACCCGCAAAGGAAGGGAAAAGGAGATATAGAGAAAACGTAACGCGCGGTTGGATTTTCTATCGTTAATGAGTCGGACTAGCACCAATTAAAGTAGACGTCCGTAGCTCTCGATCCGATCCGAGAGTAGATCGCGCTTGTCATTTCGTCCGTCGTCGGTTATCGAGCGATCCGACTTTCCACGTGGATCCGTATCTTCTACTCTCGGCGAAGCTTTTATGGCCGTATCCTTCGGGATCCAACGTGACACCTGGAGGTATACCTCGTTTCTACCCGAGGTAACGAGAAACGCTTCCTGAACCGTGCGCGCGCGAGCGGTGTGTACGCGTCAATGTGTGTATATATATATATATATATATATATATATATAGATCGATCATAGTCTCTCCATGACCTTGGACGAAGCCCTCCGTTCTAGCGGATCTATACGATCTATCTCGCGAATCTCGATCCGATCGGTACTCTCTCGCGGCAGGTTTACCTGCGATTCCGCCGTGCAATCGACCGAAGGGAGCTCGAAGAGAGAAAAATGTATTAACCGTCCGGGTATGCGGAAACCGGCAACGGAAAATCCCGCGGGACGGTCGTGGAAAAAATGAGGATCAATCTCCCTTTGAGAAACGTGGAATCAGAGGAATATTTTTTAATATCACGCCGTAATATTACGTTCGTCCGAAATGACGAACGATGAGATCAGGAAACCTGCGCGCGGTTACGGTCTACCCTGGACAGAGGTTTAATCAAGTTCCTCTGTATAAAATATTCGCCCCTGTCACTCGCGAAGCAATAAAAGCCGAAGGATGTTTAATGAAACGAGGTGCGTCCGGAAATAATACTCGCTGACCGTAGAATTGTCCGTTCCATTCATCGGTCATACGCGCGAATTTACAAAAGCTCTACGATCTACGTATATTTGAGATTCTCGCGGTCGTTGCGCGCCATTGGGGACAAGGATAATATTTCTCCCCAAGGAGGAAAATCGACGAAAAGAGAGAAGCAGAAAGAAAGAAAGAAAGAAAGAAAGCAAGAAGAAAATGGGATTCGACAGGCACGATTCCTCGGCGTACCTTTCCCCGTCTCATCCACGAAATGGAGCAAAGAGCATGGAGTCGAGATCGCAAGGAAATAACGTTGGGGATGGAAAAGGGGTCTTGGAAGGGGAAGGGCGGGGGTGTAGAGGGATGATATCCTAGGAGGAAAATGAGGGAGGAGTGGACGACTTCACATGGTCCGGCGAACTGGCCAATTGCTGGGCCATTGAAGAGCGTATTTCGCGGCGGATCCGTGCGATAGGAAAGAGTCGCAAACTCAGCGATCGCTTCTCTATCCCGATCCCTGCGAAGATCCACTCCATTTCCTTCGATCCCTGTTTGTCCGTGTCCTTCAGACTCGTACACGCCTACACGCGTATGTACACATACTATCGTTGCGCAAAGATACGTAAGCGTACGCGCGTCGTGAGACGCGTTCTACGTATCATCTCCACGCGCCACGTGATCCACGTCCCACGAGATCCTTTATCCCGAGACACTCGATTCTGAGGAAATATCCTTTGGATTCCTTTGTTCCGTTTCTTTTTTTTTTGCTTCCTTTTGGTTTTGTTAAGTTTTCTCGCGGGAAACGCGGCGACAGCGGGGACTGGTTGTCGTCGATCGAGTCAACTGTTTGACTCCTGAAAGGGAAGATATGATAAAGAGAACGAGACAGAGAGGCCCGACACGGTGATAAAACAATTTCTTGCGATATAACTATGGTTCACCGTTATCGCGTATAATTGCAGACGGAAATTAGTTTTCGATAAAAGTATCGGGATGCCAACCATAATGACGATGATATTAAATGCAACGATAAATGACTCATCAAGATTTCTCATCGCTCCGACGGAATCATTAAAATCGAGACCTCGATAATAGGAATAATTTTTTCGATCCACAATGACGATAAAATAACTAAAGTCGAAAATAATTCAAATATTCGTTGCCGATTGCCTTCGGTGTGAAATGAAACGGAACACAAAAAAAACCTCCGGAATGCCATTCCGCGTACGCTCTTGATCGTCGATGAAGATAAACTAGCAAAAACGGTAGTGTAGGAAGAAAAGATAAAGGAAACGGTTCGAATAAGTTTGAATATTAACCTACACAATTTTTCGGATCGTTAAAGACGACGGAATAAAACTAATATTCATTGACTTTACCTCCGGTGCGAAATGAAAAGAAGTTCTTGAAAAACGTTTGAAATGCAAAATTACGTTAGAACCACCGGTGCTTTAAATTAAATAGTAGCTCGCTTGAGGAATTGAGTTAGAAAAACGTATTTAAACTTGGGGTAGTTAGCGATTGAACGAAAGAACTGTGTCTACAAAACCAGAATGGAATAATAACTTTTAGATTAACTTTCGGTAGAAAAGGTTCGCGATGGTAATTTGCCATTTGGTCGTCGAAGCGTGCACTCGCGTCTCACCGTACGCGTACAAATACGTATCTCGATCTGCATTTTCCAAGAAAGAAAGACGATGCAGAAATTTCACCTCAAATTGAGTCCTTCGTGGAACCGATCGAGAGGATCGGCGGTTTTTCCAAATCACAATCACCGTTCTTACTTTCGTGTCTCTCGTTCTCTTTCTCTCTTTTCCTTTCCAGGAATGAAACGACCGCGACAATTTTTTTTTTGGAAGGTGCGCTTCGTGGGAGCCACGGTTGGCAATAATATTTAATAATCCCATTTCCGGATATATTTCGGATTGGAGAAATGGAAGAAAAGATAGTTTCCGATACGCGGTTCTTTATTTTCCGATTTCCTTAATGACGCGTTTCATTTGAATCGTGGGTACGATATATTTTTTCGTACGATTATTCGCGTTTCGTTCCTTCGATTCGCGGAGTGAGCTCGCGAATTAAAAAGCAGCGAAGGGATTTTAATCTTCTGCCGGAATCGTACATACCTTTCGTACCGTTGCTATAGAAATAAATTATTATTGCAACTCTGCGTTCCTTTGATGCGCTTTATCCTTCATTAAAACCGCCGTCGAGGCTGCGTCGCGAAGGTTTCTGCGGGACGCGGCGTCTCTGGCGAAACCGTGTATCGAGAATCAACGTTACCGGAACTGACGCGGATATTTTGATCGAACGTATTCCGAGAATACGAGTTCGTTCGAAGCCGGGTAAAAAATTCATTTTCGCGACGCGATCGAAACTTTTGCATACCTCGAGCGGCTTTCTGTTTTGTTTCCACTTTCCCTTTCTCCTTTAAACGTTCGATATAATAATTATGTAATACCTCCATTTAACGCAAGGTGTTTAGTGCAAGGTGCATTTGTCTCAATTAAAATTTACACGCATGTACGTACTAGCTTAAACACTTACCGCAAGGGTTTCTGGGATTATCTCCTTGCATATTTCGCCCAAAATATCCTATCGCTCGTCAAATCAACCCTCCCTGCGAATAACAAATACCCCCCTCGTTTCCACTCGCATTAAGTATTCTAATTCTTCCCATTAACAGCGGATAGTAGGGATTTCCTGTACGGAGCAAAATGGAGCAAGGATATCCGCTAAATTTCTAAATCACCGAGAGGAACGTAGTTCACGGGAACTCTGACCAAACATAACGTTTACCAGCCTCTTTTTTCGCAAATTACACACGCCTGGGTCTTCTCTCTAGCAACAACGTTATCTCGTAGTACCTGCTACTTTAGTATTCTGCTTGCCGTACTAGTCTCTCTCTCTCTCTCTCTCTCTCACTCTCTTTCCCTTCGCTTCTCTCTTTCGGTAATTATCTTCGCCATTTCTACCAAATTCTACCAAAGTCTGTAATCTCTCGCTTAGTACAGCTACCATTATTCATAACAAACGCGGAAGACGTACCGGGATTAAAACGTACGATCGCTGCTTTTGCGAGCAACCGCGGAATTTTTGGAGAGGGTGCGGTCAGTGGAAGGGGGGATATAGCTGCGAAACTAAAATCATTTGGAGATTCCATTTAGACGATGCGCCACGCCCGAAACCAATCGTAGATTAACCGACTGTCGACGGTGCAACGACGGACAAAGCGGAAGCCAGCGTTGAAAGGGCGGATTGACAACGCGTAGGGCCGGTTAGAGGTGGATTTATAAGAGGGTAGGGGGTTGTACGTGTTCCGAGATTACGATTTAAGTGAAGCTGGACGGAGGGCTGGAGGGACGGCTTTGCCGGAACGATTAATGAAATTGGATGCCGAGGCCGGGTACGAAATTCCGCCAACCACGATTTCGGGAATTAATGAGGGGCCGGCGTGTGTAACCGTCGGAGATGTCGACTGGAACGTTACAAAATGACGGTCGGATAATTAGACGTATTCTACTCTTAATCTGCCGTGGCTAGGTACGAGTAAACATTCGAAGCAATTTGGTTTTTGCGCGAATCGGTGGCGGGTTTCGGTTACATTGATCGCGTTCCGGGATCTTCCTTTACGACCCAGCGGAACGTTTTAATTATTCGTTTGTATCCCATTAACCGCGATTGTCCTTTCGTTACGCGTCGGGTTTTCGTTTCGTCGAAAGATAACGAGTTATTTGAAATGCCGATGAAATATATCATTTAAACTCTTGCACGTATAATGTTTGAAGGACAGTGGAACTCGATATCTTTTTGATTTTCAAAGACAAAGACTTGATCGCGCTGTTCGGATTTTCTAGACAATATTGACGATTACTTCGATTTGTGCGTTTCTTTTAAATATTTGAAAAAGCATCGGACATACGCGTAATGCGGATATAAAAATAAATATTCGTGCTACGAATGACGGTACCGGGAATATTATGCGCAGAGGGTTTCACGTGGACAAACAGACGCGCGTAAAAATGAGCACGAAATACGTTTCACTGGGGCGGAGCGTCGAAGAAGGTAGCCGGAAAGATCCCGGAAGGAGGTTATTGCCACGTCGATGCTTCTGGGAAAGGATTCTTTCCTCCGCGTTGCGCAATCCTGCCGTAATTATATTGAGCTAATAGCTGCTCGATGATTCGACTCTCGTCGTTAACTCGACCGGGGAACCAGTTCGGTAATTTCCAGATCCCCGAATATATTGTTCTCAGTCAATGACTTTTTTACGTTCAGAAATTCATCCAATGTACGTTCCTTTCGCAGTACTTCGTGTCGGGATTATAACGAACAAAATAATGGCAAAACTCTACGTATAAAAAGCATCGGTAATTCGACCGTGATTCGCGAAGGAGCATTAATATCGCAACAAAAATGGATATGTAACGTTGTTCGACTCTACGACATAATCGGAATGTAAGTAATGCGCGCACGTTTGCTCGTTTTTGTTTGCGTTTATGTATCGATATTTCGTTCCCCACGATCATCGCGCCGGATTATATAAAATCGATGTTCGCTCGGAATGTATACACGCGCGTACAGGTATAGCCAGATTACCGTTATTTGGAAATTAAATTTAAGGTTTCCATACCCCTGCGCTTGTTAGTTCGCCAATTAATAACGAGCGATAAAAAAAATTACTTCACGGTACACGGATACGTTACGGCGTAATCGATCCGACGTAGGTATATTAAACAATTTTACGATTCGTCATCGTGCTCGACGAGGGTAATTAACCGCGACGAAGAAACGGAAGATGAACGTAATTTCGTATCGCAATTAAGCCGAGCCACCCGAAGATGATAAATAATTATAACAGAGTATCCCGCGTAAACCTATCGTAGCCCAGCCGCATTTATCGATACTCACTCGCATTTGTCGATACTCGATAGCAATAGCCGGCAAAAACTTTTCGTTAAACTCTCGCCTCGTTCCGTCTCGTCGATAAATAAGCTTTTGTTTCTCGGACCGAGATGAAAGCAGCAAACTGCTAATGAAATGATCACTGCGCTCCATTTGCGAGTCGGCGAAAGTTGAAAAGTTTGCGCTTATCTTTCATCGTTTTACGAGAATTTCTTTGTACTCCCGTGCCTCCGTTTCGTCGTGAAACTTTTCGCCGGTTGCGCATATTTGCATATATCTCGGTCCTCCGGAACGATAATTGTTTCGATATTGCGAAATGACGATTGAAAGGGACGAAAATAATTTTGCGCAAACGTTTTCCCGTCAAATTCAATCGCGTCCAATTCGCACAGTTCCAACGAATAACGAGTATACCTTTTACAAAATCTACGCGTTGTAACGTAATAACGGAAAAACCCTGTCGCTATTAATCACGGCATTTCGGTCGTTGCAAACGATTACAATTCTTCATTTGGCATCGTTTATTATCGAACGCGCTCGTAGATACAAAGCAAGAAGAAATAGTACACGTATCTCGGCTGAATTCGCGAGGAGCTATTTCCCCGGCTAATTTCGAACAAATTAAATTGATCGGTGATTGCATTAGGCGAAATAAGGCATGTCAATCTCTCGTTCGATCGAAAATTACGTTCTCCGCTCGATGCCCCGCCGGCGTTCGACCGATTTCCTTTAATTCAATCAGCCTCGATTTTTTATCGGTTCTCCGAATCTCGGTCTAGCTCGGGCTCGTATTTAACCTAAACTAATTGCAATCACACAAATTCCGCCAATAATTGCGTTACGCGAAATTAGCTCTACGGTTCTTTCATTGAATCGAAGAACTATAACGTGATCACGGTTGCCCTGGCGATGTTTCCGCGGTTACCTTTTTACTTTCCGACTTCGACCTCGTCTCCCCAACATCCCCGTTCCGGGGATTCTTTTTTTTTTTTTTTTTTATTCACTTCGTTTGATGCACTCCAATCCCGCGTTCGTTAACGGGATGCCCAGTTTTCCACTCGTCGATTCCGCGGTGTCCTCCCATTTCGTTCGTTCGATCCCACTTAAGTCGACTCACCGACACAACCGCGCGCGTATCTCGCGTACCAAATTTTATCAATTCTGCTTGCTAATGGAACCCGTCGTGCGAGTAATTAAACGTCTTATGAGTTTTACGGTTCGAGTCGGTGATTAAAGCCTCTCTTTCGTGCTATCGGTCATTGTCGTCGCAATCGCGCTTTCGACTTTTTCAAATGGCAGTTCAACGACCAGTATTTTTAAATGCGACTCGGAGTTACGGTCAACCTTTTTCTACGATTTCTGGCGACTTCAAGCGTCTATTGCGTCACGTAACTTTGCAATCGCGTACAGATCAATCGACGTTCATTCTCGTAGGTGATCAAACTCGGGTTATAAAGGATTAATAGAGAAATTAATTTCCCAGTAAATTCAAGGTGCTCTCTGGTACTTTGAAAAATACAAAATTTTTTGAAAAATACAAAAAGACGATCGGGTAAGCGGTCGGAGTTTCTTTGTTGTTGTAACTCGGGATTTTAACATGTCAGAAGATTGATATTTGATATTATAATTATTTTTCGTAAATCTGCGGTACTGTATTACGAAAACGTTTCATGCGTCCTTAAGGTTATTAATATTCCAAAAGACAGTTACGCACAACCCTCTAACCGGTCTAACGATAAGAACTTGGTGGCCCTTCTAGTGTTAATAAGAAATTAACTTTTTCTGTCGGAATATCTGATTCCACGTGCGTGTATAACTCGCGGATATACGTGTACGGATACACGTATACACCTCAAGTTCTACCGACAGAACTCGTTTAATCCCCCGGCAGATTAAGAGGAAGAGACTTCGGAGAGAGAAAGAGAGAGAGAGATAGAGCTCACAGTTAGGTACTTAAAAGTATTCCAATCACGAGTACACGAAGGAAGTCGGACGAATATTTCTCGTTAGCCCGGTACGACCGAATTGGCGTGTGCTGGAGGGGTAGATTGGGGGGGGGGGGAGGGGTGGAATTGAAAAGAGAAGGAGAGAAAGTATAGCTCGTACAGAAATGTAGCTGGGTATATTTATAATTTGTTCGAGTCTCGACAGTACGTTCGATTATCTCGATACGTACATCGTACTTTCCGTGATATCCTTGCTCCATCTTGACACACAAGCGACCAATTGCATGCTTCAATTATATAATGTACTTGAGGAGAAGATGGGTGAATATTTGTCACTTGGTATTGTCACGATCGTGTATTCCTATTCGGCATTGTAACGTTTTTCGTTGGCCAGTTTGCGAATGCGTTACAATGCACGTTTCGTCCTTAATTGCATCGTATCCACGACGATCATTTTCTTCGACAAAATTTTTAAACAAAGCAATCTTTATCCACGATCGTGACGGTAATACGAGTATTTGCGAAAAGAGATTTTATGTCGTGATTTCGTACAGTTTTGAACAAACAGTCGATCATTTGAAATTATACGCATCTTCGATGCTGGTTGTTACAGCACGGTCAAATTTGCTCGCATAATATTGCGCTTTAAAGTCTCTCTTCGTATCGCTACTATTCCAGGTACACGTTGAGCTTTGATGCAAAACATAAGATAAAACAACGCCACGTGTGCTGCCATGGATCTGTCCTTTTCTATTGTCACCGTCCGGAATGCTACGAGGAGGTGGTCCTATGTTGAGTCCTTTCGTGTTTTCTGTTTTCGCTTAACCGTCGTGTAAATCGACACGGTGTACCTACCTGCAATGGAAATTATTCTCAGGAAAATTTCTGACGGAAAAGAGGCTTTTTCGTCGTGGTTCGTCCCATGTTCTGGGTGTTCACCTAACAATCATGAAACAGCGTAGAGTCGCTGAGTTCTGGTGAAATTCGATAAACGATCGTTCTATGTCGACCTTGTCATTTTCGAAAGCTTCATTAATACAATCGTGTACAAAGCTTAGACGTGTGTTAATACGATTGAAGGGTTCGACGCGACAGGTGATTTATCCACAAAATTGAAAACGTTTCTCTCGTCATTTTATTGAGCCCTCTGACGATGAGCTTTTGGGTTAAATAAAATTGCGAATTAAATTTTTGGACGTTGCGGATGCAATAACCAAGGGATTATAAGATTGATTCAGAAAATAACAAAAAATAATTTTATTCGATTTTTCGCAGTTTTGTACGGTCCAATCAAATGACTTAGTTAGTTCATTTTTTTCAATTCCGTGGATCAGTTATATTCATCGACTTCGACTATTCGTTTAAAACATCATCCGTCCTGCCGTGAATAAAAAATAATAATGAGCTAACCAAAGTGAGTACGAAAGGGTCGGCCGTATTTCGCGATTTCGATTGGCGCAAACCCTTCCTACGGATTTGCCGTCAATCTCTGCACGCTTATTTTGCAATCCGAAAAATATTAAAAAGAAGCGTCGGAGGATGAAATTCTACAGCGGAGCGCCGACTCATCGAGGCGTAGATAAACGAATCCGCGTTTATTCCCGGTGTTGTTGGCAAAACATGCGGATCGAACAGCGTGGCGTGTACCGCGACAGAGAACATTCCTGAACAATGTAAAACCAATTAATTTCCAATCTCTGTTAACCCGTATCGCCGTTCGTATTTGTGTTCAGCTCGTTCGCTCGTGTCTTCGATCCCATATTTTTCGACTTCTTTGTTTCATCCCTCAACTCGCACGCTAACGCGATTCTTAGCGTAAACGGCACTTACCAGCGTCAAAATAAATTGGCTAAATTTTTTGTTCCTCCTCCCTTTTCCCTTTTTGTTACGTTACCCTCGTCCCGTAAGGTACTAGCGCAGTCGCTCTTATAAATTTTTAGATATTTTAAACGCGCCTCGTCAATATTTCAAGACCTGAAACTCTCCTCGCCTTAATCGCACGCCAGGTACCAAAGGTAATATTCAAAAGCTCGAACGGCGTTGATAAATTTCGCGAGGGAACTTGAATTTTCCAACGGAGGTCGTTTTCATTTTTCATTTACGGCGAAACGCGCGAGCTCTGGTGATGTCGCGTAGCCGACGTTGTAAGTACCAAAGCGTACGATCCCCAATTATTTTTCTGCCCTTCTCTCTTTTTTTTTTCTTCATTTTTTTCTCACACGACGCCGTTCGTCGTCAAGTTTCTGCGCAAAACCGTGTGTCGAGCGGAGAGAGTCGGTGGTTTCGCTTGCACAAAAGAAATTCCTTGCGACGATTAAAAAGTCACACGACTCTCGCTAGTGCGCGCTGAAACGGGAAACGCCTCGGTTACACGGTTCTCTCTCTCTCTCTCTATATTCCCCCCGGACCCCTTTTCTCTTTCCCCCTTCTCTTTTCCTTTACCCCTGTCCTTAGTTCTTTTTTCTCTATGTCTATCGAAACCGTAGGCGTTACTCGACTCGCATTCCAACTCCACGATTGCGTTCGGATACGAACGGGCGAACGCGTTCGGAGCGATTTTTCATAATTTATTCGTTTTATAAACTCTCTTCCGGTACAATTAATTGGATCCCGACCAATTTAGGTGTAACGATTATCAATGTTTACGTTGTAAAGATAACGCGTATTTGAAATAAACGCAGTTTAACGATTATTAATACAGAACCCTCAGTAGTATCGGTGTAAACATGTAATGGATATTAATAGACGGTTCCCCGAAGTGACAGTATAAATATGAAACAAACGTTATATAACGATTATTGACGCAGGCGTCTAAAAAATAACGCTGCAAACATGATTTACCGTTGTTTTGTCAATAATCGATATACAAATTCGCAAAACTACCGATATTTTCAACATTCTATTTCCACCGTCACTCCATTTCCGATTTTATGCACCGTTTCATCTTTCGATGTTTCTGTCGATATATTTACACGAAGCTAAATTTACGTATTCGCGACACTTACGTAGACCTCATTTTGCATTTCCAATTTCCTCGCAAACGATGTTTTCCCGTCGCGCATCTAATCGCGAGTGGTCGACTATCGATCCTTTCGAAAGCGCTCGATGACTTCCTTTCTTGAAGGAATAGACCCGACAAGTTTTTACGCGGATACGGAAAAGACCTGTGTTTCATTCGTGGTTCGGACGTAATATTGTATGTACTTAGGTACGATTACAGCAACGAAGTTTTCGAGAATGTTCCGAAGTAATTATGCGTTTGCTTCGGATTTAAACATTAAAATACATTATCGTTCGTAAGTATTGGGACACTTTTAAACGTTATTATACAGAAAGGTGTTTTGTTTTGTATTGCAATAGACTTTTATATATGATAAATAACGAGTTAAATATCTGTCCGAAATCAATGAATAATCAATATATTTCATTTTCATCTATGAATCCGTCTCGTACATTCTACATATTTATACAAACGTACACGGTGCAGAGCACAACAAATAAAAAAATCAAGCTTTAGAAACTATCCAGAGATGTCAAAATATGGGATACAGCGAAATTACGTCACATAAACATTTAACAATTCGAAAGGTTTAAATAATTAAAATATTCACGCTCGTACAATTGCAGTACATTGAGTCGATTTTCGCATTGCAATTCGTAAGAAAAGGATGCGATTAAGTATTGATTAATAATTTATACGGGACGAGAAAAGTTCATTGTATAATGGTAAGTGTCCTAATAACTATGGACATCGGTGTCGTACGCGTCGGGACGTATTTAGAATCACTCTGGGCGATGGAAATAAGATGAAGGTCGGGGTAACTCGAGTATCGAAGATTATATATTATAATTATGATTTTCTTAGAATCTCAAAGCAACGGCTATACCGGCTGCCACTTAACTCGTGAACTCAGACTCTCGTTTAAAGCGCACGGGTTACAGTGAATCCATGCAATCTGCGTTAAGTCTCGTGTACGACAAAGCATATCCGCGAGCGAAGTATACAGGGGTGCCGTTTAACTCTCGGAAATCAAACTGTTGCGATCAAACGACGTCGTTTCCACGTTGCCTCGTTTAATTCAGCTCCTTAGAGGCGCAAATATCGGGGTGTTTATTAAAATCCACTTGGCACTTGACTATATTAGATGCGATTCTAACGTCAGTCTGTTTTTATATCATCCAGGTGTTTTAATTCAAGTTAGCTGCATCGATCCCGCGCGTGACATATTTCGTAATAAAATCAAAATGATTTATCGCGACAGAATCGCAGCGGGTTGAATTTTAATAATAGATTCTCGCGAGCACACGAGCACTCTGTGAAAACGAAAACGTCATTAAAGCGGCGCAACGGACTGTCGAATATTTTATGACCGAATTATGTGTCTTTTTCGTGATCCGCCTGGTTATGAATAATTTTCGTCGTGTCAAAAAACGTTGGTCCATTGAAAAATTTGCATCGACGAACATCGGAATAACGAGAATCGATTGGCATGGAGAATGCAGTCTATTTTGAAACAACGAGGGGTCCGTGGAATGTGCAAAAAAATTATTACACCAGTAAAACACGGTCGAGCTGTTAACTGCCTGAAACGTATTAAATCCAAGGAAGCTCGGGCGAGAACGAGAGGTCCGAATCACCGTTAAATCGATGATTAAAGGACCGACCACCGACATTAGTCTACACGCGCGCAACACGCATGAGAGGAAAGGGCGAAAGAACGATAGTGGCGAGGTGGGAAGGTGAATCGAAAGCTTTAATAACGAACAGCGCAACATCCGCGAAATGGCGATTTTTCGTGTCCGCTCGTAGTTTATCCGTCTGACATTACGTTTACCCTCGTTATATCCTGTCGAGTTTGCGCGTGCAAGCGAGAAGGTGCCTAACAAAGGGGGGGGGGGGGGGGGGGGTGAAGTACACGTATATGAATGTAACAAAGGATCGATAAAAATATACGCGAAACTCGGTAAAGGTCTATTAAATTTGATGTCTAAAATTTCTATTAAATTTTGCGACGGTATTGCAAGTCGTCCGTGTCTCCCCTGTACTCCTTTGAGTGTGCACTTAGCTTCTAATTCTTGAATATAGAAAAAGACAATAAACACGCGCGCGTTAAACCGTGAATTCATAAATTAAGATCCGGAAGACACCATTCAAATTTACATTTTTTATTTCTCGTTTACAATCCGGTCTTCATTTGTCCAAGCGCAATTTTGGAAGCTGTTGCCAGTCGTAGAGTAAGAAATGGAGATCGTTAACTCATTAATACGTCCATACCCGTGTAATATTGATTCACGCGAACTTCGTTAATCTCCAACCCCTATCGTACGATAACCTTCCTTTAATTATCCGGATCCTCTCGATAACGCGAACTCTTATCGATATCATCCGCAATTCCGCGAACCGGGGATAATATTGCGAACCAACGAGATAAAAATTCAACGAGTCGATGCCTCGTATTTTAACATGGAAAATCAATGAGGGGATGGTAGCCGATATCGGGCCACATTAAATTTCTTCCCCCGTAACGGTGTAATCTACGACCGGGGGCCAATTACGCGCCGTAACGAGAACCTAAGGGGGGAGGGCGAGGAAAGGAGAGAGAGAGATAGAGAAAGGGAGAGGAGTGGAGGGGGTACCCGTAGGTGCACGCCACTCGAATCAGGACATATCGACGGCGCTACTCGCAAAGTCAACTAGAATTCCGACCGCCGTACTTTCATTCTCATGCGATCGATTTATGCGTCCTCGCGAATTAATCCTTCCCATCGGAAGAACCTTCTTTTTTTCGTGCGAGGCACGCGCGTGTCGCGGGGTTGGAAAGCCTAGGAAAAAAATGGGGCGAGGGAGACATGGGTGGCGCCGGGGATTCGGGCCGCAAAATTTCCACGTGCAAAACCGGCGGCCGACGAGGCCGCTTAATCCTCCAAAATAGTGGCTGCCATGCCGGAGCGATAACAGGCCGTGTGTGGGCTTTGCACCTGCACTTCACCCCTCTCTCGTTCTCTCTCTCTCTCTCTCTCTCTCTCTCCTTTCCTCTCCCTTGACATGCCCAACAATGGCCCGTGTACTCGCTTTAACGGCTCACTCCCAATCGAGATTAAACCCCCGTACGCGTGCACGCCTTACCGATTCTAAGGCAATGTATTCGTAGATTATTCGGAAAGGAGAAAGATTTAAGGATTAAAGTAAAGGACTTTACGAGCCGGAGGGAAGGAAACGCCGCGGAATTTTCGTTCGCTGGCCCGCGGGGCTGAAACGTTTTTCACTTATCTACCGTCACGAGTGGAAGCGGATGGATTTCTTTTATCTGCTTAATTTATAGCTCGACCGGGTTTATTCGTAAGGGATAATTTCTTTTGATTCTGGGATATACAGGCTTGGATCGGCTTGTTCACGCGTAACGTTAAGGAAGGGAAGTTCCGGTGTGAGGATCCGGGACGTCTGAGACAGTTTCTTTGCGCGACTACGGAAACTGGCGTACGTTTGCTAATGGGTCGATTTTTCTTTAATGAAAAGGTGTTGTTTTAAAAAGAGGCGCAAGCACCTTCCGCTGATAAGGCGATTACAGTTTCGCTTAAAATCAAGCTAGGAGCAATCGGCTCAAAGGGACGCGCAACGGCTCCCTCGGATTAGAAACGGAAGAAAACATCTTTGACGGTAAATAGGGATTTGAAAATGAGTAACATCCGCCTCGAAGGAGTCCCATTCTTCCTTTGAGACGATGGAAGGACGGTTCCAACGCCATTGTGCTTTGTACGAAGCAAAGTCTTGAGTGTCCTTTTCTCCCGCGACAACTCCGCCAATGAGAAAGTCTTTAACGAAAAAAAAGACTCGTAAAACACTTTTAAAATCGATGGAGAAGGTAGCGCAAAACTCTTCGCCGAGATCTTTAAGCAATCGCCATTTCAAAATATTAATTATCTCGCGTCTACTCGTTAAGCGCACTTCAAACGTTTGAAAGTCTCTAAGAAACTCCGCTTTAGTCGCTGCGTCTTCGGCTCGCTCGAGTGGGAAAATAAGATGTGTCCGTTCGATCGACTGGAATTCTTTTGCATGAATTTAATGAATGTACGTACATCGGGTGATTAACGTGGGATATAATCGTAATTTGGTGCTGATACGTAACGCGTAACTGGATACGTATCATCGTATCAGAATCTGGGAGTGAATCCTCGCCCGTCTTACCTCGAACGCCTACTGTGCTTATGTCTAAAACTGTTGCAAACCCTGTTACCATGATACTAACTAACCCATTGTCCCGTTCTCACTCGCTAACACACGTACCTCGCGAGTGTATCGGACGTTTCTTGCCGCTAACAATCCCCGCTAAAGCTTGGCGTCACGTCGTCGACCCGCGCGCTGCCGAGTCAAATTTGATTTAGGTCGTTTTAAACGTCCGCCTCGGAATCGTGGGCAGATTTTCCGTCTAATTCGAACGATAGAATTTAGATCGTAAACCCTCCGTGGCCAAGCCAAGCCGTCGAGCTTAATTGAATTTGCATCGTTTAAATGCGCGCGTTAGTGGTATTCTTAAGTTCGAGGCGTAATTCGGGTAATCTTGTACGACCATCGGGGTCGCTCGAATGCCGGAATTGAAATTCTTCTCAAGATCGGTGTCTAATTCGAAGAAGCGAAACGCGTTGTTAAAGAGAAACAAAAGAAAATACCTTTTTAAACTACCGCGTTGAGATTGCGACGCGAGAACACATTGTCAGACTCGCGCGGCAAGTTCGAGATAAGAATCGAGAAAATTCTCAAGGTTGTCATTCCGATTTTATCTGCCGTCGAAGCCGTTTATTTCGATTCTCACTTCTGGGTTGATTCTCGATCCATGTGATCGCCGGAGGACCTCGAATCCCGGTGATTCTCTTATTATTGTCCCCCGGGGTGACATTCTCTTGTTCACGTGACGATTGCAGGTGCAATCATCGTAATTCCTGTTCGGTGGACGTGCGCAGCGAGATTTTCGAGGAGGACCCATGTCCCGGGACCGGAAAGTACATCGAGGCGCAGTACCATTGCCTAGGTTGGTTCACACTTTTCTTTTCCATCGACGACTGGGTAGCCCCGTTTACCGAGTATCCCCCGTGGGAAAATTGGCGATTTCCGAAACGTGCCATTATTTCCAAGATCAGCTAAACGATCGTTATCGATAAAGTGCCTCCTCGCGAATTGTGAAAAATCGTAGGATACTGTCCTTGATCGTTATCTCCGAGGTACGGAGCATTTCGAAAGTTTACCGCGAATCTTGGAAAAAAGAAGCGTACGGATCTTCGAATGCAAATTCGACTTTGAGAGGTGCGAATTTCTAATCGACGAAAAAGTCTCTACCCGCTCCGTATATCCACTCCTCGAAAGCGACGAAGGTAACGGACGGACAGAAAGAACGGGATCCATGGTAGTGCACTTTGGTAAGGGTGTACCTTTGTCATTTTGTTAAACGTGAGTCGAAACCCCGTTCAGGTGCAACGAGCAGCAAAACTGCACCATCGTTGCCTCTACGCTGCAGTTCGGCGATCCTTGTCCCAACACGCACAAGTACCTCGAGGCGCACTATCGTTGCGTGTCCGGTAAGTAAAGCTCCTCCACTTTTATACGCACCTTTCCTTTTGCAATATTTCTGCATTCTATTTCGTTTATTTTACAACCAGACTTTCCAGCGCTCTTCCGTAGATACCGGAGGCGGACGCGCATAGGCGCCGGCTTCGCGATCGTTTCGAAATATTAGAGTCCTCATCGGGATGAGATAATTGTGCAAACCCATATCATTCAGATACGCGCGATGTTAATTTTTTTACATATCATTGGAATCCTTTCGTTCCGCGTATAATAAACGGTAGAGAAATATTTTCATGCATTTGCCAGAAATTCTCTGTTTTTGCAATGGCCATTTTTTTAACGCGATCAATGCAAACTGGCATTCGGCAGACAAATTTGAACTTCACGAAACTGTGCGCGAGAAAGAGATACGAAGGAAAGCTTTAATAAATTTCCCGTATAGAAATCTTTTCCGAATTATATAAATAATTAAAACTTGTTTTTAATAATCAAATATCTGTCTAGCGATTATTGAATTCAAACTCCCGGAGTTCCAATGTTTTTTTCTGACAAAACAGTCGATCGGATTTGTTTGCACAACAGTGTCGATCGAGGAAAAATATTGCTCATTGGCTAGAATCGATCACGATTCTCACAAGTCGGCGCTTATGATTCGCGTTGCCCACGTAACTGCGAGCCCGTGTCTCGATAAAGATCTCCAGCGGCTTGCATCGGCTATGCGCTCGAGACAGACGGAGTATAAAATAGAGAAAACCAGAAAAAGAAGTAAAAAGTGTACGGCGAAAGAGAGAGAGAGAGAGAGAGAGAGAGAGAGAGAGAGAGAGAGAGAGGTGTGGGGGGGAGGAAGAGCTGGCGAAGACGTGATCTTTGCAATCGAGAAATCGATCGTAGGGATCGGTAACGCGAGAAACACGCGAGCATGTTGCGCGCGTTGAAGTTTTCTGACGTGTTTCGTATCGGAACGCTCCTCCTGCACGGTTCAATGAGATTCGAGAGACGCGCGAGGGATTGCTACGAAAGCATCGTTACGTTCAATGATATTGCAAATCGAGTACGGCGAAACGGTGTCAGCGGGGATGATCGTAAGCCTCGATCTGCGTTGGGTTATCCGAATTATATTAATGACTCGGGCAACAAATTGTGTCAGGCTGCACGGCAAGTCTTTCGAAAACCGGAATAGAAAAATATAAATAGCATCGTGTCAAAATTCCAAAGTTATTTTATCGGGACTTTCGATTTGCGCGTGTCATTCTTCGTTATTCGTAAAGGACGAGTCTGCAATCAACTTTCAATTATCCGTGCGTGATTCTTACGCTTTACGAATTGTTCGTGCGTCCGGCGCTGAGAAGCTTTTCAATTTTTTCAACCTCCCCGCGTTATCCGAAATCTTTTTCGAAAAAATCCGATAATCGGAAAAGTCACGGCCCGATTCATCGCGTATTGACTATACGCGTTAAATAAATACCAAAAGCGTGTAATCAACTTGCGATTAATGTTTGCGTTGGAACGATTTTTTCGGTTTGCAAATTCCGCGTATTCGACCGAAAGGAATTTCTGATGCTTCCACGTGGAATACACATGTGAAATGAATGATAAATCGAACAATTTTCGCACTGCCAGTCGCGAACTGACCCTACGTACGCGTCATCTCGCATCGGGTCAAACACTCTCAACGCCTCGTTTTCACTCTTTCCCTCTCACTCTCCGTACGCTTGCGATCTGTCTCGGAACGTTCATCCGTACTGTCATCGATCTCCAGGAGGGCCGATAGATCGGTCTCGAGGCACGGGCACCCGACGTACATTCGCCAAGAGTCGGATCTCTTGGTAGCCCCCGATGCACCCGTGCAGCGGGAGAAGCAAACCCTTCTCTCTCCCTCTCTCAGCCGCGCAACGCCTCTCTCCTCCTCCGTCCTCCTCACCTATGCATACACACACTCCCCTCCTCTCTCTCTCTCTCTCTCTCTCTCTCTCTCTCACAGGCGACTATCGTAACGGACATCGGCGACGTCCGGTATTTTACCTTATCGCCAACCCCTTCGGCCAATAAAGATGACCCCTATAGAGATAGTACCGCGAAATACGCGGGTCATCCCGTCCTTGGATTAACTGCCGTCGCCATCTTGGGTTAAAGATCGTTTTCTCCTCTTAGGCCAGATATAGTCGCGATATCGGGCACGAGGTAGCCTAATCTCGTCCATCCTCGGCGGGACATTTATTTTGGAAATATTTCTGTCGCGGCGAACGTAACCTCACGATTGTCCCGAGGATCATTGAAACATTCAGGCCCATTATATATATCCGTCTATCCACCGGGACGTGCACACGCGTATACTATACCCTCTCGTGCACGTAGAGTATCTACGTACGCCCCTGAACGATGCCGCGAAACGTGATTCGCATCCGCGGGCTTTGCATCCCTGCAAGCAACTTTGCCTCGGAACCGGAGAGCACGAAGAAACCGAGTGCCAAGTCGCCTCGGGTATATCGGTTCGTCCCTGTACAATTGCGCGCAATACCATTTGCATGAGAAAATTACGTTCCCTCGGTTTATCGGGTTTAGAGATGAAACAAACTAGTAGCAAAGTCCTGGAGATTCGCGTGTTTCCATTGCAATTAAAAAAATTTTTTCCTTCTTTTAATTCCGATTCCCCGTGGGACCCATTAGTTTTCCGTTTGATCAGCCGAAGGTCCGCCCGACGAGCGCGATAAAAACAAAGTGCAATCGACGAGATTAAAGACGTTTCTGCCCGTAACGCGGCAATTCCACGAGAAACAAAGAACGCCTGATAGTTTCTGCCCGTAAGAGAAGAGAATCAGTGAGAGATTCTTCCATTCCCCAAACCCCTCGTGCCGAGGGGTTTTAAAATATACCCCTCGCTGGAACCACCGTCCTGAGAACCTGGTCTACCCCCTACCAAGATCCTCAAATCACTTTCCTTCTTAATTATACTCGGCCTTCGAATCCGATAAGCCCGTAGACGAGCTCTCAGGATCTTCGGCCCACCCTTCTAAAGCCTCCCATCGACCTCCCTTCCCACGTCTTCCCCATCGTCGTCGTCGTCGTCGCCTTCTTCGTTTCACCTCATCGTCGTTTCTACCTCCTAGCCACCTCCCCCCCCCCCTCCCTTCTGCTCTTTTGCACCCTCGTTAAAACGAGCTCGACGAAACACTTGCAGCAGCCACGACCATCACGACATCCCGTCCGAGTCCACCGTGGTTACTAACTTCTCCGCCGAGCGTTTGGAGCACGGCTAAGCCGACTGTCAGGCCTCCCTCTAGGATTACGACACCCCCGGCACAGCAGCCGCCCCAGCCGCCGGCACCGTCAACCCCGCTACTGCCAGTAACCACCACGGCAAGGTCAGTTTTCGCACCTTACTCTTTTTCGATTCGCTCATCGTTGTCCGCGGAAAAATGTTACGGACGCGGGAGAAGAATTTTTATGTCTTTTTTTATTTTTCGTCACTTCGGAATTTATATGTCAAACGTGGAGAAACGTTAAACCTCCAACGGATACATTTCGCACTCGAAACGCAACGTGCTTACGAAGTTGGGTATCGTTGTAAAATAATACGTGAAAGTGGTAAAGTAACGTATTAATAAATCACCATGAGACAAAAAATCATCTCCACCTTTGCTACGTAAAGAATGTTTTGAATTTAAAATGTTGATTTATCGACAATTATAGATCAATTCCAAAATTAATTAGATCGGTCGTTATTTAGGATCGTGCACCATCGTTATATGCATTGGCACTGATAAATTTGTATAAATTATTTGCTCCAATATTTATTCACCGTCGAAAGTGAAGATCGATGCTCTCCCGTCGCGTTGGTGGGTTAGCGAATCGCGACACGATAATAAAACAAAAAAGAAAGCGTTGGAGTAAATTCTCCGATCTGGGGACGTGCTCCCCGGGACCTTGGGAAAAGTTATTTTCTGTGATAATATTCGTTTAACTTTCCCAAGATCGAGGGGATATTCTTTCGAGTCCGAGTAGAAGAATAAAGTTATTGGAACGTTATTGGTAAATCGATTTACCAGCATCGTTCTTCGCGCGAGTGGAAATATTTTCTTTGCATCGTTACACCGTAACCTGACCGATCTCTATGACCATCGTGAAGTTCGATATACGAGGACCCCCGGTAGATAACGATCCTCTTCCACTTTCAGTCCTACGTCGACAAGGTCCTCCGTGGATATCGAGGTTCTCGAAGTGAACCAAGACTTAATACCTCCGGCAAACCTTCCGTCGGAGAATGGCCCGGCAATACCCCCGATTATTCCAGAAACCACTCAGGCAACGACAACGTCAACCTTCGCACCATGGAGAACGAGCCGAAGGACCACGGGTAAGCGTTCCCACAAAAATGTTCGCAGGCGATAACAAACACTTGATTCGCGCCAACGCGTTTTATCCGTGCGTTTAGAACCGCGCGGTAATGCCGCCTACAAAAATTCCTTCGTTTCCTTTGAATCGACCGGAAATTGAATTGCATACGCATAGAAATAGAAATCGGTGCCCCGACAATTTTCAGGATTTATAAATTCACCAAAGTAACGCTACCATATTAAAGATTTGCATGTTTATACCAAAAAAGAGTGCGTAATACGTGATTTGAAATACAAGTATTACACGGAACGAGTGGATTATTTCTATCCGAATTATGCTTGAAAATACATATAATCCGGGCGTCGGGGTGCAACATAAATCGCGTAAACCGGACATCGACTTCGTAACTCGGAAACTCGTTACAATCGCTGCAAAAGATTAAGGCACCCTTGGGTACCCAGAATTCCATTTGGTAAACCCGATACGATGTTGCGCGTTAAGTCAACTCCTCGGGGAGCGGGGGCATAGAATCACATTAAAGCCACTGCCATTAACTAAAACGAAGTAAGAGGAGGCCAACCAAGGGTCGTAACTAACTCAAATATTCCAGTGCCCAGTACGCTGTACACGGAGTCCAGTTCGAATGGCCAGTGGTACGACTACGGCAGACAAGTGTGTCCCCCGGTGATGGCGAGGAACCTCTCTTGGAACACCACGAGGGCCGGGGACGTTGCTGTTCAAAGTTGTCCGGGCGGTGCTAACGGGTTGGCGCGTTGGAGGTGTCTAGCCAGAGGGGAATCTGCCTTCTGGCATCGAGAGAGCCCCGACCTGAGCGAGTGTCGCTCGGTCTGGCTGACCACGCTGGAGAATCGAGTGACGGAAGGCGATGTCATCCTCGGTATTAGCCGGGAGCTGTCCCAGGTGACGAACAACAGCCGCGGACTTTACGGCGGCGACATGATGATCACCACCAAGATCATCAAGAACATGGCGGAAAAGATGGCGCAGGACATACGGACGTACCAGGACCCTAATCAGAGGGAGGTCAGTGTCACGGAGTTGCTGCAAGGTGTCGTGAGGACGGGGAGTAATCTCCTGGACAAGGCCCAAATGGCGTCGTGGAAGGACCTCAGCCATCAGGAACAGATGAGGGTCGCCACGTCTTTGCTCATTGGACTCGAGGAAAATGCATTTCTGTTGGCGGACACTCTGATGTACGAGAAGACCATCAGCCACGAGGGTAGAAATATACGTAAGTTGTGTTTTATGTCTTTTGTAAATCAGTGCCTACTCTGGGGGGATGTAAATCTCGTGAGAATTTGTGCACAGCACGAGTTAAATATTCGGTAGAATGTATACGCGGTGATAGTTGTCTACTCGTAACATTGGGTTACATAAATCTACCGGGCTTATCTCGAAAATGCGACGCGCTGGTAATATCCGGCGCAGATTAAACAAAGATTCAAACCCATCGTAATTCTCTCGCACCTTCGCGGATAATGTTGTAACCCGAGCCCTTACTTCTACCTTCCCACTATTATCACAACAAAACCTGGGGAAAATTACGAGCAATTTGATTTACTTCCCGGAAATACGTTGCGCGGTGATTGAGCCCGGTGCCGAGAGTCGTATACGCGCTCAAACGAAGTAGCAGTAACATTAGATCCGCGCGTGATAAATAGCATAACAGTAAAGAGCAAAAAGGAGGCGAGTTTGATGAGCGACAGCCGGCCGGATGCCGCGTAACGTAATATTCCCGGCCAGCCATGATTCTTCTTCGCGCCATCGGAAAACTCACTAGCATCGTCGCACGCTTCGAATCTTTCGCATCGCGCTTGCCACGATTTACGATTGACGTAACTGTGAGAACGATGCCAAAAACATAGCGCGCCGATCAGCTCTCGAGTACAATCCGTGTTACATACATTTCGCGAGACTCGTGCCGCGCGGTACATTAAAATTGGGTCAAATATAAAGCAACAAGGATGGTATTTTAGCGAGTGTTTTGAGGAACAAGTATCGCGGGGAGCATTAAAAATTTCCAAAACACTGCCTCTGGAACGGGACTAGGTAAAGAGGCATTTAACGAACCGTTTCTCGATGCTATCGCGTGCACAGCTAAGAGATCGAGCTGCTGGGGTTTTTGTGTACCGAGGAATATTAAAATTTGCTAAAATACGATACAGTGATGGAGGTGCGGGTTCTGGACGCACGGAACATCGGCGATGATCTGCAGGTATTCCCGACCGAAGTTGCCCAACAAAGATGGACCGCTTCAAACGACCGCGTCGAACTGACCAGAGGTGCTTTGCTCGAGAACAGCGAGGGTGGCATCGTCCGTTTAGTCTTCATGGCCTTTGACAGACTCGAAGAGATCCTACAGCCGCAAGCCGAGGTACCGTCGGTCGTCATGAACGACGACCCACAGCCATTGCCGAAGCGAAACACCACCAGACTGCTCAATAGCAAAGTGATCTCGGCCTCGTTGGGCAAGGGAAGGCACATACAACTTTCCGAGCCTGTAAGAGTGTATTTCAAGCATCTCTCTATTGAGAATGTCACCAATCCCACTTGCGTCTTCTGGGATTACATCTTGAGGTAAGGAGCCTTTACACTTATTGGTCCGCGCTCGGTTGAATTAGAATATACAGTACCTATGATCAGTGTGGTCGTAAGTTTCAACATTTGGTATGAAATTCTTACACGAATGACATTCAAAACTGATGGACGAAATTTCAAGAATTTTAAATGTTTTAATTCGAGCGGTACACGTTTACTTCCATTTATAATCTGTGATCGTTGAATGGTCGTAATGATAATGTAAAAATCAATTATTTATTGTCTGGAAAATTTAAATACGACCAGTAGATACGGCGTTGTAGGTAGAACTGATAGTCGATACGAAACAAATATCTCGTAAAAGATACATGATGATATGTATTTTAAGCAGGTTATTTAAAATTCATTTGATAGTAATATGGGTGGATATTAAAAGAAAAGATACGCTAGCCGTATCGGTCAGAAATAGCTTATATCATTATTCAAATTGACAGTAATACCGTAATAAAGAGCAATCTTGTATATTTTAGCGCTTGGTCGGAAGAAGGCTGCCAGATACGAAAAACCAACGAGACTCACACCGTGTGCGAATGCAATCACCTGACAAACTTTGCTGTTCTTATGGACGTTCACGCCGTGAGGCTGGACATTGCTCATCAGGTTGCACTGCAAATCATCACTTACATCGGCTGC
The DNA here is from genome assembly GCA_933228935.1 of Pemphredon lugubris. Classification (NCBI taxonomy): domain Eukaryota; kingdom Metazoa; phylum Arthropoda; class Insecta; order Hymenoptera; family Crabronidae; genus Pemphredon; species Pemphredon lugubris. The sequence continues at coordinate 26,579,391 of OW121815.1, forward strand.
ATTATTTCTGTGGTCTGCCTCGTCCTCGCCATCCTGACGTTTCAATTGTTTCGCGGACTAAAGGTAATGCCTCGTGGCGTGCCGTTAAGCTGATACGATTCAATTCCACGAAGCCACGATGATTCGACTCTAATCGTTGTCCCGTGATTTCCTTGCAGTCGGACAGAACGACGATCCACAAGAATCTCTGCGTGTGCCTACTAATCGCGGAAGTTTTATTCGTTTGCGGAATCGGGCAAACGAATCAGAGAATCGTCTGCGGCATTGTCGCCGGTTTGTTGCACTTCTTTTTCCTCTGCGCATTCGCCTGGATGTTCCTCGAAGGTAAGCCCTCGCTTCAACGACGATCGAATCTTGTCTGTAAACTGCATTTGATTTCGTTCAACGATTATCCTGGAGGATGTTTTATCGATTAAACGCATAGAGATAAAGCTTTCTTATTTGCTGTTTTCTAAAGGTAGGGTTTCGTTACCACGACCGATCGCAGTCGTCGACGACCACGACAAACGTTGTCGTCGGTGCCCCGTTTTCGTTACCACGACCAGGCACAGTCGTTCTTGTCATTATAAATGTTGTATTTTTATTTCAGTGCCCGTTTTTAAGTTTTACAAATACGAACGAACTTGTGCATTAACCCAATATATAAAATTTGTAATTGTAATATCTTACTACTATAAATTCTTTTATTATCATACTTTTATAGAATATTCGTTACTTACTTGGTTTGCCAACTTCTTCCGAAATATTTTTCCAAATATTTTCTTTTAAAATTATATCTTTATATTTAGGATGACAACAATCAAAAAGAACTATATTATTTTGAACGAATTCAATTAAAATTTCGTCTTCACTTGGGGAAAATTGAACTTTCTGGGACATGATGAAAACTCCATCCACTCAAGTCAAAAACTCTGGCGTAACTGCAGAGCGATTATCCGTTTTCAAAGACAGAGATCATCGATGACGTCGTGTCTCGGTTTTTTCTCTCTATACGTGCTCTATCGATATTCGGCATCGAAACATTGGGCTCTTTGCTGTACCCCTCGCGGTTATGGGAATCGCGAGGAGTATACAAAGTCTCGAACCTAAACCTCGATGACAGATTTAAAGTTCCCAATGCCTCGAGTTCAACGTGCCTGTTGTCCGACGATCAGTCGCAGCACTAGACCGGGCTAGTGGTGCGATCGGTCGGGTCGTCGGACGACCGATAGTCGTGGTGACGAAACCGGCCCCATTTAAAACAACGTGTCTAGGGTGTCGCAGTCGTCGACGACTGCGATCGGTCGTGGTAACGAAACCCTACCTCGTGGTGCGATCGGTCGGGTCGTCGGACGACCGAGAGTCGTGGTGACGAAACCGGCCCCATTTAAAACAACGTGTCTAGGGTCGTGGTAACTAAACCCTACCTTAACGCTTTCTTATTTTCTGACCAGGATTCCAATTGTACGTGATGCTGATCGAAGTCTTTGAAGCGGAAAAGTCGCGACTTCGGTGGTACTATTTAGTCGCTTACGGCGCTCCGTTACTCGTCGTAGCTATTTCGTGTATAATCGATCCGCTTAGTTACGGTACCGATCGATATTGCTGGTTACGAGCGGACAACTACTTCATCTTCAGCTTCGTTGGACCTGTGATACTCGTTATACTGGTAAGACAAATTCAATTGTCCAATTTGCATTTACATATAAAACAAATTCTCGGTCAAAAGGATCGTCGAGTAAAACGACGCGAAACTGGCTGGGCCAAATTGAAAATGTTACGTTACCACAGTTTCGTGCTCGTCATCGGTAGCAAATGAAACAACAACACGCACACAAAATGGGCATTATTTGTACACCGTATTCATTAGTTTGTTTCGTCTCGTGTGTTTCATCAGGCGAATTTGGTATTCCTATCGATGGCGATTTACATGATGTGCCGACACGCAAACACCACCGTAGCCATGAAGAGCAAGGAGCATTCTCGATTAGCCAGCGCAAGGTAAGCCTAGAGATCTCTGGGTTTGTCGTAAATGTCGAGAAAGTAAAATGAGAATTTGTATATATAAAGTAATCGATCGAGACCGTCCGTTATCACGTTCGAGATATGATCCTCTCGTCGAGTAGAATCGAAATGTTTGTTTGGTGCTTTCGGTTCACGTTCGCAAGCTTTACTTGCTTAAAGAGATCTCCCGAAAGAGAATCTTATTGTCACGCATCCTGTGGCGGCCATGCTGAGTTTTTTGAGTTTCATTTAATTTCTGTGTTGGAATGACCGCAGATTTCGTTCGTTCGATACACCATTGTATTGCTGTGAATCCTAGGTATTCCGTACATGATAAGAAATATATATATATATATATATATTTATTGTATACATATATTATTTATTTACACTCGTTGTCACGTACATTCGTGATGAAATGCCGTTGCATTCGATCGAATCATGTTTCGCGAGAATTAGACGTATGTAAAGTCAAACGAACATGAGAGTTGTAATCCCTCTGTATTTTTTTTTACGTAAACAAAAACGCGAAAACTTATTTCGAAAGAGGAAAGATACTAATATCGACGTGGTATTAATTTGATGAATTTGGAAACAAATGTTGGTGATGGTAGTCAAATTTTTTTAGTAAACTCGATTCGAATTATTATCGAGGCTGCCTTTCATAGCTTTTTGTTTCGTTTCTTAACAACGTTTCCGGTACCGTTTCGTAATCTCGCACACTGGCGCGGAAAACAACAAAACAGAACAGCGTATAGTAATGCGAATCGGGTATTGCAATAAAGACGAATTAAGCAATAATCAATTAATTTAATGGTGCCGGAACAATCACCTAACTACTGTCTTGTTTCATTTTTGTATTAAATCTTCTACCCACTTCTGTCTACACTGTTCTACATTCTTCTGCATGGCGTGGTTGGTTGGTAGTGGAAAGGAAGAGAATGCTCTTCCCAACAAATTGCAAGCGCACTTGTAAGATATTTACCATTTTTATTATTACCGATATCTCATCATCATTAACGTCATGTCACTAATCGAGTTTGTGTTACATCATTATTTCTTTCCTTTCGTCACTTTAATTTCATTCGTTTCGATTAAGCTATCAATTGTTTTCAATGGATTTCTGTGAATGTAGAGCGTAGAATAGACTCTCTTTCTCTCTCTCTCTCTCTATCTCCCTCTCATTCTTTCTCGCGATGAAAAACAAAAGAACACACATCATGAACATCACGATCGTGCAACTCACTGGAATCGCAAGCTTACATTTTTACGCACCTTGCAAGTCTGAATAAATTGTGGCTATTTACGGCTTTACGTAGGAAAATATTTCTGTGACAATGCTTGACAGGAGAGGGCACAGGTGCCAACGAAATCGATATTCCCTTTAGTTACGACACGCCTGTTTGCCTTTCCTCTGAGTACACACGAAGATTCACCGCATGCCGCCGTACTACCTTTAGTTTCGGGTGTAATGCCTGATTTAAAAGTAGCTATACATTTAACTAGAAGTAACGTAATGAGATATCCGCCTACCTGTGTAGTTCATACTTTTAATAAAATCGTTCACGAAAAACGCGCGTTTGCGATGCTTACAGGAACTCACGCGTCTTCGTGTCTCGCCAAAACAGCACAAAAAATATATCGCAACGCCGATACTAACTTTTACTTAAATCCATTTCCCACACGCACAACTGGTGGAAACGCGTAATATGTTTATCGTACACATTTTATCATCAACTCGGTAGCGAGTGTCGCGTGCACTTTTTTTTATAGGATCCGTTCGATAATCTCCGTGTTCTCGTCGCTCCATTTAGATAAAAAACGCGACGGACGTAGATGAGGAATTATGAAATTTAAAATTACACGATCATCGATCATTTAGTTTCACATGTCATTTTTCTGGATCGCACGCGGCTAGCTTGACTCCGACCTTTGCTCTCTCGACTCGCACACACGTTCCTTTAAGCATCGCAAGTTCATCTAACGAACATGGGATTATGATATAATTTATCGTTAATTTGTCTTCTATCAGGGCATGGCTGAGAGGCGCTATCGTCCTGGTCTTTCTACTTGGATTAACCTGGACGTTTGGACTCCTCTACTTGAATCAAGAGTCCGTCGTGATGGCATACATCTTCACCGTATTGAATAGCCTTCAGGGGCTGTTTATCTTTGTGTTCCATTGCGTTCAGAACGAGAAGGTAAGGGAATACGTCGGGGTACAAACGTCTACCTTACTTTGAATCCTACCGCGGGCCATTGTTACGTGCGGGGATGTTTTTTTAACGTTTCGATACCCGAAACGGATAACTAAATGACTTCTTATCTATTTTTCTCCCGGTAATCACTTTTTTTGACGGGAGTCAGTCGTCGCATCGAAATTTAAGCCTGCATTTTATACGAACATTGTAAAACTGATTCTTTAAATCATAAGTTATGGTATAGTATTATTCTGCATATTTTAAGTAGCAATAATTATTAGGAAACGAGGTGACACGAAGCAGGAATCATGTTAATATAATAACGTCGAAGTGTCTAGATTTCATATTATCGAACATGAAAATGATGAACGACGAATGATGTCTTGAATAAAGTGCTGTGGCAATCCGAAACATCGACATTTATTCCGCGAATAACCGGAATCCCGTAGTCTGAGTTGCAATTAGCTTTATTTCAGTTGTAAACTTTTCAACTTTGGTTGCCACCGCAGGATGCACCGCTGTTATCCTGATTTTGCATTAAATTCGACACCAATGCTTCGTATTCATGGCGGATTGATTACCCGTTAATTCATTTTTATGTTCATTATGTGTGATGAAATACGTTAGTATAGTATACACGGTGGCTCGGTTAACTCTATGAATTTTCAACGTCGATATATGCTAGATGATCAAAAACTCAAATGACGGACTATTTAAAAGAAAAAATAAGAATTATTTGCGCCGACAAAGCATTGGCACAATCTTTTCAAATTATTTCTACGAATAATAACACGGGAAAGTGAAAAATAATATAATTATAATCATGATTCTATAATCCCTGGTGCGAGCACGTTTAGTACTTTTCATAGCGCGACCGTGTAATAAAACCGTGTCGAACCAGTTACAAAATTAACGAGTCAAATAGTGTTAAACGCATAAAAGCATAAAATTTCGTATCGACGTAATTAACGGAGCCACCCTGTCCGTTGTTTTATTTTTCTCTTGAAAATGATGTTTCGCGTGACGCGAGATGTCTATGTCTTCGCACCGGCCTTAGTTTTCCGTGCACCCGTTAAACGTTTCGTTCGGGGGGTGGGTTTGCTTCGCCATTCCAGGTGAGGAAGGAGTACAGGAAGTTCGTGCGCCGTCATTCCTGGCTGCCGAAGTGCCTGAGGTGCTCGAAGACGGTGACCGGAAGCTCGGGTGGATCTTCCGGTACCAGCGGCGCCGCCGGCGGCGCAAACGGGGGCAAGGATTTCGCCTCGCACAACACCTCCTCGAATCCATCGGCACCGACAACGGACAGCTCCGGATTGTCGCCTCACGCAGCCTCCAATGTGGGTACACCGACGACCACGTCACCGCCCAACAATCACAACCTGACCGCCGCCTGTAACAATACGAATCTTTCGATAAACGTGAACCTGAACAATTTGTCGCTGAGGTCGCCGGTCGGGGCACACCAGATGCACATGATGGCACCTAGCAACCACAATAGGCATCCCACTCAGCAAGGTATCCGATAGCCGCTTTTACACCAAACCGAGAAAAACCAATGTTTTTGGCAATGCATATCAAGAATATATCCGAAAGGTTGTAAATGTCGAGAAGGGAAAGATCGTATAATAGCGAAACGAAGAGGGAACTTGGAGGTGGAAAAATCATAATTCCCCTCATTCTCTCTCACTCTCTCTCTCTCTCTCTCTCTCTCTCTCTCTCTCCCCCTCTGACTTTTTTCACTCGCTCTCGCTCTCTGTTTTTATCCTTCTCTATCTATCGCTTGTTTCTACCAGTAACGCAAGTATGATTAATGGTATACTGGAACTAATAACACCTCCCTCTGCCGCTCTCTGTCGCTCGTCACGAGAATTTCGAGTTCTGATAACCTCGGAGGTTCTTGCACAATGGACAATATGGAAATGTCGCACATCCACGTATTTTCATTATCTCTTGCACGACCGTTTATGAGATTAAGAAGGAATTGTTTCTCGTCGGTGCTGAAATTACGTTCCACGTAGCACCGGTTTTTCCGACAACTCTCTCTTTCGAAAATAACAATGCACCACTCTCAGCGCTACGAACGAGGAACGTTAGATTTCCTCGAACGTCGCTATTCGCTCTCTCTCTTCCCTCGTAAATCCTCCACGCTGGAAGTAAATGATCGTTTCTCCTGTTTATTATCACACAACCTGCTCGGGAAGTTCGTTCCTCAAATTTGAATGTCAGAGTACTTAAGAAGTCCATTTGGAAGACAAGGTTGTAGGGAATCGAAACTTTTTAACCACCCCAATATCTTTAGTTAAGCGTTAACCACTGTCACTGCCACTCTCGACTCACTCCACTCGTGTATGCTAATTCGACCGCATCGCCCTTCGAGCCTCGTCTTCGAACTCCACGGCGCCCTTATTCCATTCGCTCTTTTCTCTCGTTTTTTTTTTTTAATGTGTTCCCCAAGTCTGTTGCAGGATAAATTGCGAAGTGGGTGTCCTCGACCCCTCCTAGTTGGGGGATTCGTTTCGAATAGCCGTGCGTAACGCTTCGAAAGTGGCGCGTGCCAGAAACACTTTTTAATGTCACAAAATCGCTTCGCCGCCTCGAAAACTGGCTCTGGAGCGAGACGAGCTAGAAAGGCATTTAACGAACCGTTCGACTCTTTCGACCCTATCGCGTTTACAGTGAAGAGAATTAGAGAGAGAGAGAGAGACAAAGAGGGAGAGAGAGTGAGAGAAGCAAAGGGAGAGAGTGTGTGGTAGAATAAAAAAGGGAGAGAGGCAGAGAGGGACATAAAGAGAGAGAGAGAAAGAGAGGGAGGGAGAGGAGAGAAAAAAGGGACAGGAGAGAGATTATCGAACGTGCTCATACTGCTGATTTTTATGATAAAACAACAATATACGGTTGCAGATAAAACGAACGCGCCACGTTCGCACGAGGTTGTGTATTGTTATGTTTTTGCAAAAATTTATTGGCAATTGTCGAGTGAATTTATCGGATTTAGCGGGGATTACTAAACGCGAGCCGTGTTCGGTAACTGGGAAAGATAGACGACGTTAAATGACGATTGTATAATTGTTAGTACGTATCGTTTTTTGTGTCCGAAAATTATTGGCTTTTAGCCAAGTAAATTCACTGAATTTTAAGGGCGTGGAGGGGGTGGTGATCGTAATGCACACCTCATAGTTGAAACACAAGCGAACGACGAGCGTACCATTTATACAATTGTCCATTTACGTAACGATATCTTTCCCCACGATATTATCGTGTAATTGTCGGACAAGATTTAGTACAGTCGTACATCTATTCTCATACACTCGCGAACAGTAGGACGATATAAGTTAATTCGCGATTAACTTCCGGTTTAATTAACGCGAGCACAAAGCACGTCGGCTGCGGCCAACAAATTCTCTTTTTTGGTATGTCGCGTCTCTCTCTCGAAACTTGCGCCGCTCTTTTTTGTTCTAAAGTACAGAAAACTCGTTGCAGTAGACATTGTCTGGACTCTTTGTGCCGGGCAGATCGTAAGCACGTTCTTTCGCTCGAATTTGCACACCTGTCGTCACGCGAGCGTACTATTTGCAAGACCTCCTACTAACAGTGGTGATTTTAGTGCTTCTTATCTGGCCTCGGGGTTTGGTGTAACGCGGTTGCTGGCTACTTTGTACCCCCCTTCTCCCATCCAACGTACCCCCTCTCATCGAGGACTTTTATTGCGATGTCACAGGAAGCCGCGCGTATACGCGCGAATTTTTGCCATTTATTTCAGATGTTCCGGATCGTTAATGAAAAACGCTCCTCTGCGCCGGCGTCCGCACGAGAGACGTAACGAATTTCTAACGTTGATGATTTACGATCGGCTTCGCAGCTGCACATTTGGTGACTCTATTTTAAACACACTTGGTGTTGAATCAATCTCTGTCCGATCGCGTATTGCCATTAAGTTTCTTGCGACAGGATTGTTCCTTTAAATTTGAGCTATTTAGTACACGTTGTTACATACATATATTTATATATATATACGAATCATGAACAATCGCACGAGTCAATTTTTCATTGTTCGCAAGCTTTGACTCGTGACTAATTTTTTACAATGTTTCTTGTATCTCATTAGTATAATCACTCGCAGCACGGGTATTTTTTGTGCCGTCTGGTATCGCAATTATCCGATGAAGAGGTTTATACAAATTCCTGTGGACATACGAAGGAAGTATACGTTGAGAAAGATTCGTAATGTACGAGCGGACTTTGTCTTACCCGACACGCGATGGGCAGAATACGAAGAATAAATGGAGACTGATGGTTGCTCGACGTTTAACGTTAAGGCGTTACAGTAATTTCTACTAAACTATCTTTTTGTTCCACGGAACCACCCACAACCAGAAGCTATTTCGAATTCTGCCCACGCGTGTCCTGAATACGTAAGCCGCTTGCCACCGAGAAACCATTCGATTGGAAAAGCGCTCAAATTCATAAAAGGATTTCGTCCTGTCTACCAATTTTTATTTTTTCAACCGTTGTAGCGCCATTTCCAATCGAATCCTTCGGCACGCAGCCTAAAGGACACACAGTTTTACACGCGATCAAACTGCTCTTCGAATCACCCATTGACACGATCAGTCACTTAACACAGATGATAGGGTAAAAAGAAAAGTAGAGGCGAGAAAAATCCGCGCGAACCAATCCGTCACATCTCTCACACCTCCTCTGCAGCACACACGCTCATTCGCCGGCCACATTTGCTCTCAACACTCTTTTTTTCATTTTTTTTTTCGCTCGATGAGTTTCGCTAATTAACACCAGGTGCATATTTGCGCAGCAAGGTAAGCTAGAGTAATACGGATCATCGAGGTGTTTAAAGATTATTGTTTGCCCAAGTAGTGAAATTTTTTTTTTGGCTAATCATGAAATGTGCGAGTTTTAATCCCACGTGGATGATCGATATTACGCTACTTCCTCTCAAACGGACGTCCCAGTCTTAGCGCGGGCAGCTGCGCAAACGAGTAGCCGGTCTTGCTATTACCAGATTACAAACAGGATGTTTCCTTAAAAAGGAACGAGGAAAACTCGATTCCTCGCATAGGATTTCCGGTGGGTCACCGCTCACCGCCTTGCTCCATTGTGTCAATTTGTTATCCGAATTATTTTAATTGATCCGATACACGATACCATCAGTTCTTCTTTGTTTTTCCGTAAATAATATAGCAATTGACTTCCGGTTACAGGCGAACAAAGGTAACAACAATGATAAACCAGCCCAATTTTCTAGAAGAAATAGGTTTACCGTCGGACTCGTATCCAATTTGATTTTCAGATCTACGCAGTCAAACCATTTTTTCGACGCCGCTGTGTCCCTTCTTACTTAAAATTAACTTTTGCCAGTATTTCATCGAAAGCAGAAAAATTCCTCGTAGTTCGTTCAGACCGGAAGTCCGCCCCAGTAGTCCTCGCGTGACCAGTCCATATAGACCCGGAAAACAGGTGCAATCACGTATCGTCCGCCAGGACAAACACACGTCTAAAGTAGGAGAGCACGATGGTGGCCGAGGTGTGCGTGCCGACGTCGCGTATCTCAGGGCGTTACGTCGTAGATTTACCCGTGTACGAGTTAAATCCGCTACGCTTCCGGCGAGCATCGCCGTCGGGGCGCTCCTTGTAGCGCGAGATACGGTTGGATTTGCCACGTCCGTATCTCGGCAGTCGTGTCTCTCCGGGAAAGGACGGCCGGAGAGGGTCGAGACCTTTTTAAATCGTGTCACGGGAGAATCCGGAGATCCTTTCGCCCGAGACGCAGAAACGTAATTTGGGAAACGTTTTCTCGGGCGTCGCGGCGACGTAATTTATTCATACTCTCGATTGCAATGAATTTTTCTCGGTAATCGTACTTGGAATTGAACGCCAATGGAGCAAGGTGTTTTTGTAATGTCTCGTGAGAATCGACTAACCCTTTGTTTACTGATCTTACGTTATTATAAATGACACCGGAAAGCAATTATTTCAGAGAGACACAATGTTTTTCTGAGTTCAATTTTAACTCTTTATAGGAATATTCTTTATTTTGAATATAATTCAAGTTATAGGTGCCTGAAAAGCAGCTCAGGAAAACTGAAAAATATAGGTAGCTATTTCGAACAACTCCTTAAAGGTCGAAGTTAAATAAGACGACCAACTCGATTATTCTGATGTGGACCGTCTTAGTCGCCTTCAGCATGGAACTCCCTTCGATTGATACTTTTTATCCATTACTAGACTGCGGATGTTTATGCAAATTCTTACGTGTACGTCTATACGTGGACCTTATACGTACATACTCATTACGTTTACGCATATTTTGCCTCTCGCAAAAATAGTTCAAAATCAGTATAAAGGGAATGCATTTTGAATAAACATCCACAGTGTAGTGTTTACCACCCACAACACTTGTCTCGAACTAATTATACCGGCATCACGATTGGAATCCTTCGATTATGAAACATCGTCCGCGGATGATGTCTCATGATCGATACGGCCCTATTATTTGCGTACACGCATCAACCACCTGTCGACGATGCATTATCCATCAGAATTGAATCAGTAAACGAAGGGTTAAGAGAGATCGGCGAATGATTCGCTTTTTACAGTACTTGGCGTCCGGTCGAAGCTGGGCTATAGTCGATAGGCAACCGGCAGTAACGGTGCCTGGTGAATCCTCTCCGACAGAGGCTCACATCGTGGCCACCCTGCCGTACGCCCGTCACGCCTTCTTACCCTCAGCTCCTAATATCCCCAAATCTGCCACCGCCACTTGGGCCCACCTTAACAAAAACCTCATGTGGAAGGTAACTAACTCACCGCAGCTAAGACTCACTCGCTGTCTTTCACGTTTTCTCGATACTGTCTTCTTTCCTTTCTCTATTTCTATTTCTAGGTCTCTGTTTCTCTCTCTTTATCTCTCTCTCTCTCTCTGTCTCCCTCTGTCTCTCTATATCTATCTATATCTCTATCTCTCATCTCTTTCTCCATTTCAACTCTATTTCATCGTGCATGGTGTGCCATTCTTTATCACTCACTCTATTTTTTTTCACCTCACGAGCACCAGTTAGGCACATTTTGCACACTCATAGAGGAAACGCTCGCGCGTTTTCGATTAGACCCGCCGCTTTACGGATGAAGCATGGAGGTGTGGGAAAACTTTCCCGTGGAGATTATTTGCACATATTTCGAGTTTTGGGTATATGTGTATACATGTGTATGTACAGGGTGTCTCACGAATGATGGTAATCTGTTATACCTACGATAATTTTAAGGAGATTTTTCCTTGTTGGAAATGCTGCTTGTGCTTTAGTTTACGAGATATTAACCGAAAACGACGATCAATCGTGGAAAAAGTGTCGCCAGCTACCGCGTCTCCCTCCGATTGACGCTCGATTTTCATTAATATCTCTTTAAGTAAGAAGCTTCGAATATTTTCGACGAGGAAAAACCTGTTTGTAATTATTCCACGTACCCTGCCTTTAACGGAACACCATAATCTTTGGGGCACCCTGCATATACGTCTGACATTGACGCGTGTTTAAAATTGATTTGTGACCAGAGGGGACGATAAAAACTTTTGAAATCGTTATTTTTTCCTAATTCGAAGTAAAATTATAAAAGAGCTTAAGGGGTGTTTCTTGGATTTTCTTTACTGTCGGTACTAGAACGATAATGAAGTTGATCATCGTAGAGTTTGTACATATCATACAGCACGTACGAAATTTTCTCACTCATTTCTTCGATTGTGCATGCGATCTCACGAATTTTCCAAAGTGTGTTGAAATTGACGGAGAATAATCCTCCCAAGATACATGTTCCCAATCAACCCAAATATACCGCGCGAACGAAGATCTTGTTTATTATATTTCTCCCAAATGAGATAGAAAGAAATGTATTACACACTACAAAAGTGTACTCCGTACACTTGTGCGATTTATCGATCATCGAAGATCAACGTTCGCGCGCGCGCTAAACAAATCCAGTACTATCCAATGTATCACCCGCATTTTGTGTTAATTAGAAAGATCATTCGATCAGTGGCGAACGACGTATTTAACGCTCCTATCTTTCCCGCAGAACATTTCTTTTAAATCGTACTCCCGCGACTCTGGTCACGGCGGATCCGAGCAGGAAGACTCGCCAAGGACTCACAACACCCTGACACTCGGTCACTCCGGAAGAAATCGCGATCGGGGACGGGGCGGCATCAACGAGAACAACGACATCTGCGGCACGAGGACCACCGGGGGAGGAGGCAGGAGAGCAGCGATGCCATACAATCACACGTACACGGAAATCATCGACGGTCGATCGAACGCCCCGAGCCATCATCAGCTTCACGGTCATCACGGCCAGCACGTACATCTACCGCGTGGTTTGGCAAACGAGGATGACCCGGTTTACGAGGAGATCGAGCGTACCGGCGGCGGCGGCGGCGGCGGTGGTGGTGGTGTCGGTGTCGATGTCGGTGTCGGCATCGGCGTAGGCGTCGGCGTCGGCGTCGGCGTCGGCGTCGTGGGCGTCGGGATCGGAGGCGGAGAGATCCAGGTCTCCGACATGTCCGACGAGGACGGCAGAAGGCAGAGCGACATGAGCAGACAATCCTCGAGGAGTTACGGAGATCACAGGCCGTTGATACCGTATTCGCCAGCCACGGATAGGAATTTGGTGCATTACGGTCAAACGCTTACCGATCGCGGCGGTGGTGGGAACATGCATTACGATCCATCGGAGTATAGTCCGGCAGTGGAGAGAACCCTGAACGCTTGCTGGGAGAAGCTGCGAAGACAGCAGGCCAGGTACGAGCGCGGCGATCTGCCTCGCCTACCCGCGAATTACGGTATGCCGTCGCAGCAGGATCGCACGAGAACGGTCGCGGTTCTCGACGGCCACACCGTCGTCTGTCACTTACAGCCGCAGACGGACATGTACACCGGTCGTGGTATGCCACCGCCTTCCTATAGCGAGTGTTAAGGACGTGTCTCCGGTGTTAAGACGGTCTCTTTTGTCGTCCTCTACGTCTTCCTGCGCGAGGACGATGGATATATATATAGTCCTTGCTCTCCAGGCAAGGAGACACTAAAAAGTGGCTTCCCACTGATGACCGCCCGTATCGTCGATGGAGATGGAGTTGGGGATCCGTACCATGAAACGAATCGAGGGCCACGAGGATAGAGGAGGAGGAGAGAGAGCGAGAGAGCGATAGAGCGAGAGAGCGAGAGAGAGAGAGAGAGAGAGAGAGGGAGAGAGGTCCTTGGACGATGACGGTGGTTCGTTCCTCAAGAGATCCACGGTGTACATGATTCCGGAATGAGCCGAGTCCTATCGGGTAACGCAGCGGCGCGCTTTTAGCTCAAACGTAAACGCGGTTGTTCGACGAACGCCACGTTTCTAGCCATAACAATTATCGGGCCACCTAGGCAAGGCCCATCCTCCCAACCCATCCCGTTTTGTTTCTTTTTCTTCGTGTATGAGAATGCGTATGTCTGGGGGGGAAACCGGCGAGAGTCTCGGGAGTTAGAGAGAGAGAGAGAGATAGAAAGAGAGAGAAAGATAGTTTGCTTCTTCCTCTGATCCCGGGACATCTCACGTTGGGTTGACCTAGTGCGAATGCGTGATCGCTGGAAATCGAATTCTGTACGATAACTATAACGGACCTCTTCTTTAAAGTAAATCGTCGTTTTACCGTCGAATGCCGTGCGCGCGTTTTACATTGGCCCAATGGCGGATATTGTGCGGGGAATGATGAAACGCGACGTGTCCTCTTAGGTTACCGATCTGCTAGATCGAACACCCGGTACACGGGGATCGGTTTCGATGGCGAGAGGTGTCGATTGAAAACGGGTCGAACGGGATTGCCATTTATTCGCCGATGACACGCCGAGCGAATCTTTTCCCTCGCGTTCTCGTTGACGATCCACGTTTCTTGCCAAATCGAGGCTTCTCGGGGGGATCCATCCTCGTGCCGGGTCAAACTTCGAGGAGAACGAACCTTGCTCGATCGTTGTCGATACTAGTGCCCCTTTTCGTTAACGAGAACGAGGAATCGCATTCGCTATAATTGTAAAGTGTGTTAAAACTTTCCAGTCGAAAGATCGTAATTTCGATCTAATAGATTTAGGAGACATATCGCCATCGATCGGAATGGATTGTGACGGGGCGTGGTCGTCGTTTCTTCGTTAACGGGCCAAAGATCGACAAAAAGAAATTGGATCTTAATCCCTGAGAGAAAAAGAAGGTATCGGTGACGACCCGATAAAGGAATTCGGTATTTTTCCTTGTTCGATCAATCAACTATCTTCTAGTAGTGACATATCGCGAATTATCAATCGTGTGCGACGTTGGCGTGAGATATAGAGAAATAAAAGTAATGTTTACTTTATCGCATATTTTTCTTCAATTATTCGACTGCCAGAATACAATATCATAAAGATTGCTTGAAAAAGAAAATGTTACGCGAGATTTCGACACGCCCCCGTGTAAAGTTTCACGATAGGAGTACTCGACAAAAAAAAATAATAAAAACGCACGTGGAATACACGCGGGGATTGATCTTAAGTTTCTAAGGAACGAAGAAACGAGCCCGTTCTCACTCTTGATGGGCGGAAATTAAATTTCCTTCCCAGGGAAGGAAGGAGAAAACACAGAGTAACGGCTAAACCACCTTTATCGGTCGTCCCTGCCGGCTCTTCACTGTACATTGCTTTGGAACGTTACGTTTTAGTCCCAGAATGTTATTTTTATAAATAAAAAATATATATATGTATATGTATGTATACAGGTAACGATATTATTAAACGAAAGATGAAGAATTGTACGAAGCAGGTGTATAGTGATATAAGCGATTTTCCGAGCGACGTGGAAAAAGCGAAACTTAGTCACTGTTTTTTACTATTTTTTAAAACAAAAGGTATATGTCGTAACCGCGTAATCTAATGTGTAACTAAGGGATCCTGCGCGCTATTTATTTTTTATCATCCGTGAGTGTTATCTAATGTATATTAGCGATCGTTGAGGTCGATGATCGGAGGGGTGGGCGATTATGAACGATCGATCAGATTATCCGGATCGCTATTTTCTGGATGTCGAGCGAGCGAGCGAGAGAGAGGGAGAGAGAGAGAGAGAGCGAGACAGGGCGAACTTAAGAGACGAATATCGAATGTAAAAACGGAATACTCGATACTCTTCTCGATCGGATAATACCCAAAGAAAGATATGTTGAGTTAACTAAAGACGTTTTAAACCCAGTAGCGGCTCCGCGAAGAAAGAAGGAACTTGTCAAATTTGATTATTCGATTAATCGGCGAAATTTTATGATCGATTTTAATTTAAGACGAATACGGTGAATACGCACAGTAAATTCAACATATCCTTTTTCACGGTGGCACAACGTTGCCGTTGTTTTATTTATTTCACGCTCAGCCGGCCGGCCGTGAATCTTTTCTCCGGTACATCGTACGTATGAGGGATAAGTCTATAGGTGAACTATAATAGCGATAATCATCATCGATTAAGGATATCACCTCTATTTAGTATACAAATGTTTCTCCAATGATAGAAAATGTAATTGCTCAGTCTGACATCGCGAGAATCTGTTCGCGACATCTTGATTTCTCGACGAATTGCACAAACGTAGCGAAAGAAACGTATCATCAAACTGTTTTTCTTTTTCACATTTACAATAGGGCGCATACGTATTCATCGAGTGTATATAATTGAAAATCACGGAAATTCTGCTCCTTTAATTTCATTCCGCCGATAAGATGTAATCTTGCGCGCTTCTCTGTCGTCATATGCCGTACGTGATACGCGCAGCTTAAAAAAACGTCGCGTCGTAGAATCGTGTAATTAAGCGTCAACTTGACGGGCGTGTCATTCTTTTTAATTCTACGGAACTTCTCGTTCCACTTTCACATTCCTATATCGTTACGAAAAGAAGCGCGCGATGTTCTCTGGGTCAATTATAACTCTCGCACGACCTGACGCTGTGTACATACCTTGTGAGATATCTCACAAATATTTCATTCGAAATATATCAATAAAAGACGATCATAAAAGACAATTTCTACGGTATGTGACGACCCCGTTGTTTTTACCATTTAAATTAAACATCCGAGCTACAAGGAGGAAATTCGTCTCGGACGTTATCAGGAGTGAAATTAATTTATGATACGTCGATGTGTTGTCAGATATGGAACGTCGAAACTGCACGTACTCGCGATGGGACGAAACTAGTTATAATTTTCTACTGTCAAAAATTGTAAACCTTGCCCACGTAATTGTTACTGCCAGATAATCGTAAATGCACCTACATTCCATCCGTTTGACATGTCGTAATCGAAGAGATAAGAAACAACGGTGTACGAGCCAAGGGAGCAGAGGGAAACTCCGAGCACTGCCTCGAAAATACCGAGCCAAAGGCAATTGATTTACGATTTGCGTTCCTTTCTCTTCTTTTCTTTCCTATTTTATTCGATAACGGCGAAACCGGCGGGCCGCGAAACGGGACACTGCATTATCACGTCTAAGATTTGTTGCGCATTCAGAAGAACGTTGTCGTCGGGAAACTCTCAGAGCGAGGTGTACATAATGTAAATAGGGCTTTGTACATGTTGAATACTTGTAATGTAAATGGAAAATGTGGAGAGAGAGAGAGAGAGAGAGAGAGAAAGTGCGAGCGGAAGGAGAGAGAAAGAGAGAGAGCGAGAGAGAAGCAGAGAGCGAGAGAAAGTGAGAGAAAAAGAAACGCGCGACCCTAACGATTAATGTGAACAAAAAATATACTAGATAAGACAAGTTACTAGTAAGTAGTGAATATTACAGACTATTATCGTGACGGCGAATGCGTGAGGCGGTTAACTTAAGTCCCAAGCGTAATAGTTAATGTGTAAATAAATTAAGCGAGGAAGGTAAATATTAAAAAAAAGCCCAAGTAATCATTGGATATTTATAAACGACTCCACTAAAAAAAAAAGTAGGTTCGACGAAGGAGGGAAAAAAATGGACTCAAGCACTTGTCCGTGCATAGATTACTATGAGGGGAAGGTAAAAAAAAAAGAAAAGAACAGGCAGGAAAGGAAAGCGCGAGATGGATATGTGCAACATTAATCGGATGGACAGATATACACTACATGTTTTATCCTTAGCCGTCTTATAAATATAAATATCCTTCTCTCCCCTCACTATCCCCTCCCATCTTGTCCCATCGTTCCTCTCCTCCTTGTCCTCTCTCGTGCGACTAAATAGTCTCGAAGCTAATGTCTGTCTCTGATCGAGTACACCTGTCCATACTGTCCAATCTCGAGATTGTTCCTTTCAGTCGTATACTATCTCTCTTTACTTTTCGTCCCTGTCCTCCTGCCTGCAGCCGAACATAAACAAGTTCCCAAAACCAACTGCGATCGGGTTGTATACCTCGGGAGAAATACTTTAGCGGATAAGCTTTCGGTTTCGCGTGTAAAAGCATCGCGGTGGAGCAAAGTATATAGTGCACAGAGGAAGAAGTTGTACCGATCACAAAGAGTCAACGCGCATGCATGAACCACATACAAACAGACAGGACACACGCGACACCCATCTCGGCCCCCCCCCCACCCCCCCTTGAAAGCGTCAGCGAGAATATTTTTCGAATCGGCTTTTTTCTAAACCATATTTTACCCAAAGACACAGCGGTCAAATTGCATTTTAGTGCCGGCGCGCGAATATATGCATAGAATTCGTAAAAATTCTGTGATCTTACCATTTATGTTTCCTTTGTAAGTGATATTTAAAATAATTACGCGGACACGTTAGCACGTAATACGCGCATAAGTTTTTCTGTAATACATCGCCTGCCTGCGCACGCTAAAGTAACGAAAATGATAAAAAAAAATAAACGAATCCAACGCAAGTGACAAGATGAATGTAAAATCTAGGTATCTCCGATCTAATAAGAGCCTCCGTTTCTTCATTTTTGTATGCTTCTTTAAGACTGTCTGATACAGGAAAAAAGGATAAATAAATGTGTACCAATCTCTGAATATAAATGCCTCGACTTTCTTTTATCTGTAGATGATACTTCGAGCTCGATGGAGTTATTAAAAAAAAAACACAAGGGACATGATTTACCTCGTAGCTCCATTTTTAATCAAACATTCGATAATGTCAGTTTTATTGCTCCTGCGAGCGGCGAGCAACGGTGTCACGCCAAAAAATGCTTCGCAATTTACGTCCACTAATTTCTTCTCCAAAATGTACCGAACGGCTTCCACGTTTCCAATCAGAACAGCTACGTGCAAAATAGTTTGACCAACTTTATCCATCGCGCACACATCCACCCCTTTTTCTATTATAAATCTCGCCACGCACAAATGTCCGCCCTTTATCGCTTCGTGTAGGGGTGTCGACCCCGAAGAGTCGAATGACTTTAAAAGATTCGAATTTAGCGCCACGAGTAATTCCACTGTGCGCAGATGTCCGTGCAATGCTAAAATATTTCAAAGGTAGGAATTAGGAAAGATATGGACCGTTTATTTTGAAAGTTGTGTAAATCCATATTAAAAAAAATTAGATATAACATAATTTGTGATTAATTTAGTGTAAAACATACAAAAAAACGATAAAAAAGAAAAAACATGGACTTGCACCATATTCAAAGTAAACGGTTCATATGACGGCGTGATTGGACAATGATTTGCCGTCTGGTTACCAGCAATGTGCATTGCACCGCGGCCATTGTTGCTTCGATCTTCGATGCATTTGTTATTCGTGTAATCGAGCATTTGGCGAACAGCGTTTTCATCGCCGGAGCGGCAAGCGATGAGGAATGGAGTCCAACCGTCTTTATTTCGTAGAAACGCGTTGGCGTTTGCTTCCAAAAGTGCGCCGATGCATTTGCACGCTTCATCCCCAGTTTTAGTGCACGCTAACATCAAGGGTGTCCAGTCGGAGCGTTTTAAAGAGTCTACGGCAGCACCTGGAAACGAATCAATTCTATTACTTCCTCGTCTCGATTAACGATATGCAGTTACCTCATTTAAACGTATGAAAATTAAAGTATTATAGTTTGTTTAATTTTAATTCAAAGTTGCAGCAATATACAAAACTGCACTGGTTTTCGAATTTATTTTTTAAATTATTTGAAAATAAGTGGACGGTTTCCGTAAGATCTGGAAATTTCATTAATGACTTCGCATTAGACGATTAAGTAATTGAAGTTTTAAATTGTGCGTAACGAAGGATTATTAACAATGAAGAATACCTTTCGTTATTAAATACTTGAGAACATCGCTGCGAGAAAATTGCGCTGCTTCGTGCAACGGCCGTTTCATATCTTTATTAGTAACGTCGACCTTAAATTCAGGCTTTTCGAAGGCCTCGCATAAATATCGAACAACGATCGCGTGACCTTCGCGGGCCGCAACGTGCAACGGTGTGTCACCGGAAATGGAATGCCGGAAGTGAGTCCAGTCCTCCACGTTGTATTTCGAAACGAGAGTTTCCACTCTTAACGAGTCTCCACTTTGACATGCTTGCAGAAACTCCCGGGATAGGTTAGAAAACTCCGTCATATTTTTAACTTTTCATCGAAATCAAAACTTAGCGCAAGCGTAATAACGCAGCGACGCGATGAAATTTAAGAATAAAGATACGAAACATTCTTCCAAACTCAAATCGGGAAGTTTTCGAGAGTGTATTTAAGTTTTCGAAACGACAGATGCTGCCGTCTCACAGAGAAAGTACGTAACGTTTACGGTCCGTCCGTACAGCGCTATCTAACATCATTGACGATAAATGATAAACAGCGCGAATTTTTAATTTGCCAAGAACTAATAGAATTCAAATTCGGTGCCCGATGATACTTTTTAATCAAACAATCGATCGATCAACGTAATTATACACCCCGCAAGAAATTTATCGATGTTAATGTTAAGTCAGTGGAGCAGAGAACCGTTTGGAAAGTGAAATTAATCGTGCGAAACCTATCCTCGCAATGAGTCATAAGGATATCGCAATTATAACGTCATAATTGAGTCATAAGGCAATCGCTTACTTCGCTATAAAATCAATCTATTCGCTACCACGTATATGCAGTGATTTTGATACTATTCGTTAGTTTTGAAATACTTATTATCGAAATGGATAAACGTTACCGTACGATCAATAACTATACGTAATGGCTGCCAAAACAAATTACGTTTGATCCGCTCGCGAACAATGGCACATCGACGATAAAAGTTAACAACTTAGCGAGGAGACCTTGTTAATTGAAATGCGCGGCGCCAGTTCGCAGATAACAGAGCGGAAAAATCGATTTCTCGGAAAGACAATTTCGGTTTTTCCCTGAGATCGCCATGACCGTTGCCGTTATGCCGGCACGAGATAACGACGCAAGTAATTAACCACCGATAAAGTCTTTCCGGGCATGTTGCGCAATCGCATATATATGACAAGATGCATCGCAAGAAAATCACTTCGCATGAACGTTCAAGGTTCAATTAAAACCATCCATAATGCCACCTTTCGCTTTGACATAATTGGCAAACTCCGAAGATGCTCGTTGTTCCCGGTTGTTTTTCTTTCGCGGCGGCGCTGTTATTCCGCGTCTACCTGTCTATATCGGAATTACGTCAATTTACTTTTCCGTTACATTACCCTTCCATTATTCCCAGATCTCAAACAAATCCAGTGAAAATAACAGCTCGTGTCCAACTCGAGTCTCTTGCTAAAGCCTAAACGAAGAAATATTGTGATAACAAAAAAATCGTGCTGAAATAATACGGTTCCCATGGTTTCGTAGTCTTAGTGCGTTACCAAACAACACGATTATGTTGGACAGTAATTAAAACTATGTAACGACTATAATTGACACTAATTGTGATGTACTATCGTGCAATTGTTTTTGTACTCCAACAGCGTAAAACTCTATTCGAATGGCACAAAGTATCGATTCTAACGACAGATGGATTTTAATTTGCCATGCAAAGTGAATAATTAAGCGGCATTTAAATGTTGCCAACAATCATGTGCGCCTGCATCGGCGTATACTTAAGTACGCCAAACAACTTTCCGGATCATTTGATTACGATGTTGACTAGCAAAACAATTGGTTGACGACGGTGCCAGCCATGACTTTGCGAACCATACCATCGGCGAACATGAGCGACCCTCACCCTACGCCCCGGACTATCGATCAATAATTTACGTACGGTGGATCTTCATTCAACCGCATTACATTTAATCGCAACGGAGAGCCACGCGCACCCGGTGGAGCAATATTATTTCTAATCGGAGTTTTATTGAAGTCAGAATAATTTGCTCTCGTTATAAAGACAAACGACTTCCATTTTTACCGATACAATTTATCCAACACTTAAATTGATTATATTCAACGAGATTTTAACACTAGAACTACCGACGATTTATGTATCAAGAGACAACGTCTTGTCTCGGGCCAAGTACAAGTACGCGAGACTAGACCTTTCTCTTACCTATCTTACCTATTTCTATAATATTTTTTGCCAATGTTACCAATTTTTACATAATTCAAAAGTATATGCTTAAAATTCACACTATTTATAACATATTCACATTCACACTACTTAAAAAATAAATTTTCATTCATATACTTATAAATAGTAAATCTGTGTACCCCTAAACAAAAATTTCAAACCACTCAAAATGACTTGTCTCGTAGTTCTGGTGTTAACAAATACTTTAAAGTTTAAAGGAACGCGTCACGTGAAAAACAAATTACAATACGTTAGATCAGGGGTCTTCAAGCTTTTCGATCGGGCCCGTCAAGCTAACTGACGTTTTCAAAATATGGTAGTTCTAAATAAAATAATAAAATAATTCTTATCTCTCTTCAATAAATTGTATTACCTCTCTATACCTTTCAACACAATTTTGGCCCGCAATGCCGAAGCAGATTCGGCCCGCCGCGCCGTAAGAAAAAGTTTGGAGACCACTGCGCTAGATCATTCGCGATAAATTGTCGTAATGCTTTTCGGGATGCGAACTTTAATTTCGTATATTCTACACAAGAATTGTCCAAGTTTGAGACAAATGGTTCAGTTCTACCACCTCTTCGCCGTTTAGATCGGCTAGAGTGAAATGCAACACGGTAGAAACGGGAAGGAATAAGTATAGAGGCTGACGTACCAATTTAATGTTTCTTTATAGCGCACAATGACCCTGAAGAGAGTAAAGAGCTCCCCGCTCTTAGCTGGGGTCAAACTTGGGCAGACCAGCTCCATAGTCAGGAAGCCGAAAAAAGACAATTTTGCGATTTATCTTTAGAAATCAGAAATATTTGGCCCGAGACAAAACATTGTCTCTTGATCCTGCTTTGTCTGTTGAAAAAATTTTGCTTTTAGAAAAGTAACATTTGAAATGCAACCCGTAATTTTTTCGTTAAAAAATATTTATCAACGAAGTTGCAGAATTGTTTATTAAGGTCATCTTGAAAAACTACTTTTGCGGTGAGTAATGTTGCTGGAAACTAGGTTATTCGAAACAAAAAATCGGACGGATTCCGTTAATATATAAGTGTATGCAGTCTTTAATCGAAGCTTTTTCCAAAGTATTAAGTTTCAACAAAATGGCAAGCGTTCTAATTTGAAGTCGATTTTCACTGGAAAAAACAGCCTTGTTCGCCAAATCAAAAGTATACATCGGAAAAACAAATTCTTCGACTAAAGACTACATTTTTATATCTAAAAGACAAAATTTCAGAAAAATCGGTGTAGTAGTTTTGAATATATCCTGCTCACCGATTCTGAAAACGTAGTTTCGAGGAAACCGCGTTTAAAGATTCAACAGCTGATGACACCAAATTAAACATGCCTTAACATAACAGCCTGCAACTGTAAATTTCCATCCGATCAACTTAACATTTTCAGGAAATATTTCTGAGATGTTATGCTTTCAAAAAAATATAATTTTCAAATCGTTGTTTTTCTCTTTTGCGACTAGGTATAACCCCTTAAGTTCTTACAAGTAGAAGATCGAAGAAGAAACGCGCAAAACGAGTCCCCAATGACGTGGCCGAACATTCGCAAGCCTTTTAATGGCACGTCATTTTCTCGGTCGCGATAACTATAATTTGACGTGAAATTGAATTTTTAATTGCGCGTATCTCATATTACGGCGATCATCTGGCGCCAGGATCAGAATAAAAATAATAAGCAATCGTGGATCAGCGCCATGCGGAAACTTTTCTACGCAAATCGTTTCCTACATCCCTGACTCACGCTCGAAGGAGGAAATATTCGACCCGCATTTCTTCTACTTTCCCATCGATCCATTGACTTATCGGAATTACCGAACGCCCGTTTAAAAATTTTTTGAAGTTGCTTTCGTGTCAACTGGACAAGCTAATGACTCGCGTGCGCGTGGATCGATAAACCAGCTGAATGTTTGATCAATTGCCTTGACAGTGACCTTAAGTCAAACAAATATTTCGCAGTTTGCACTAACTCACGGATGACTCGTACTGGGTGGATAATATATCAGCGCGCATTTCCCATTGCGCAATAAACAATCCCACGCGAATTAAGCGGCGATACGTGTAATCACCGACATCGTCTTCGTAATTGTATTTTAACAACAGTCGCACTGCAGAAATTACGTCGAAGTTCAATGGCGTAACAAAAATTGGTAGAAAAGTCGGAGTAAAACCCGACGGCGAGTAAATTGCAGTATCGAAACATTTCAAAATTTTTCCACTAAATTGTACTGGTACTTTATACAGAAATAACAGTACATTTTGAAGTTTGACTTTCGATCGTTATCCAGGAGACACGGAATATTCCATTTTCCAGCTTCGCCGGTTATCGAAGAATCGCAAAATAATTTTCTCGCGTTTAGCATTTTGTTGTATTTACAATCGATGATTATCGACCGCGTTGGAATTTACAGCGATTAGACGACCGTGAAATATTTGCAAAGCCTCGGAAATTCTATTAATTTTAGTATCGTCTCAAATTTCCTCCCAGAAGCAGGTAAAAATTGCCCGCCCAGGGTCCCTCGTTCGAGGGCAGTTTTAGGTGTGGCATAAATCAACGGGATTATCTTTGGGACGTGCGCAAAATCAATGAAATATAAATGAAAGCGACGAGTGGGAATAGAGATTGTCCGTACATAACTTTAAGTTAAGCGTCAAATTAAATCAAGCGTAGATCGCCGTCTTGTCTAACATCCACGCGATTGGAGATTGACAGCATCTCGCATCGAACGTACGGAGCAAGTAGATTGACTTGATCCTTTGCCAAGTTCGTACGAGATTCTTCAGCGTACAAGTTCAAGGCTCCATGAGCGATACGGATACCTCCAAGGTCACCGAGTGTGCAAATACTATGATTATAGCCGCACTGGTGCACCTGCTTTTTCACTGTGAACCGAGATGAATCGCCCTGACATAAATGGTAGGCATCAAAACTATCGACGATCTAATGATCGATCGATCGATAGGATCAAGAAAGGGAGAGAGACGCGTATAATCGTTTTAATAACCTTTCGTCAATACGGTGAGCGCCACTGTGCGTTCTCTCTCGTTCTTTACCCGTTCGTTTGAAAGTTCCTCGCGCAGGTATCGAAAGGAGCGTACACCTGGATTTCTCGGGCGGGAACGCGAAATGGAGTTACTCAATGGAAATAACGGAATTAATCACCGTCCACTTATGACTCACGCGACCCCGAAATATCAATCTAAAACCGTACGTGGGAGATCGTGGTTAAAGATAAAGTCCCTTCATTCATAACTCGCAGATCTTGTAACCCAGATCGAGTTTTTAAAGTGCCGTACCGGTTTACGATATGTCGATCGGTTTCCTGTTTTCTAAGCTTCCGAATCGATTTGGCGAGCTATCTATCCACGCGACGCAATTTTTCTTTTTTTCGCGCCGCCGCGCCGCGTCGGGACAAAGCAACGAAGACAGATTGTGTCGAAACATCGAGACAACTATTTCGAGGTCATGGTCAGATTGCATGGCGAGGAAAATGTATGCCGCATCGATTGTCCGATGCGCTCGAATGTGCGGCAACAATAAACTATCGTGTCCAATGATGCTGATAACGTAGACAGGATTATCGATCGGAGAGTTAGCGCGTGTAATTATGCCGCCATCCCTTTTGCGGGTTCCGGTACCATCGCGTATCACTTTGCCACCGTTCGAGTAATTGATTCGTTTCATTGGACATTTCTGCGTCACCCGCGTATTCGAAACTCGAATTAAGAAGACGCGTGTCATTATTAGTCGACAGTACGAACATTGTATTCGCGTGCCGTACCATGAAGAAATACATCGCGTTCGCTTAACTAAATCCCTAATAATTTGAAGTTTTACCAATCCATATTTCCAAATCTTTCCAAGAAACGTAGAAAAATAGATTCCACCAAGACAGAATCATCTGAAATTTTGTATTATCGTGAAATTATGATCCGAGTCTCAGCTGCTCGTATATTACGAAACACTTACAATTCCGGACAAAAATATTATTTCTGTACCCTGATAATAACTGACAATTTTATAAAACCATGCCCAATTGCTTTAGCGCGGAAGAGATTTCCGCTAGTCATCGAAGTAAGTGTCGAAAAATAATTGGTAGCTCCGCTCAACGTTTCCTGTCCAAGGTTTACCTCTTTAACAAATATAAGTGATTGTTTAGCAAAGTCACTCCCAAATTGTTCAAACAAAAGAGAATTTCCCGCAGGTATATAAGTGAGGTAGGAGTTGGGAGGTGGAGTTACGAGCGAGGACTCTCGGTAGAGCCCTCGGGAGCTCTGGTAGGGGCCCCTGTACGTACCCTGGTAACATTGGACCCCCACTTGCGCCTTCGGAGGCGCATACGACGGCCAGACACCGACAACGACAACGACGCCGACCGGCGACCATCATCCGTCCCACCGTCTGCAGTTGCAGTCGGCCACGGCGCTTACCACCGAGCACGCGAGCGCATACCGTTCGTCAAGGGAATTCCCTGAACTCACCTGAATTTTCGAGCCGATCTTCTTTTCCCGTCGCCCAACGGGTGAATGATCGATCGATTGCGGAGAATTATTAGCGCGCGTAAGAGACTCGAAGGAAAGTCGAATTTCGAAACGGAGGGAAAAAGCAACGGCGAGGAAGGGATACGCGAGTAAATATCTGGTGTCTCTGCGTATTGTACTGTGCATCATCGACGTCGATGACGCTTTTCGAGTGATTCGTGGACAGTGAAGGTACTCGGAGGAAGAAGGGATACGGAGAGTGACAGTGAGTAGCGATGTAAATACCGTGAATTCCGTGGACGAGAGAGAGAGTAGGGATTTCCGGATATTTCCGGCCAGTCTTCGTGAAGTTGAAAATATTCTAGGAATGAGCGGTATTCGTATCCGATGAGTGGCGACGAAAATATTGAGAAATTCGTGTAGAGCGAATGTTTGGGGAATTTGAATAATTGGAACGGGAACGATTGCTCGATAGCATTCGCGCTTAACAGTATTATCGATCGGAGTAGTTTGAAAAAATACACGTTTTATCGTGTGTCGACGAAAGTATTGGAAAGTTACCGTGTATTTCGGTTAAAGTTTAACGAAACTTGAGTAATCGAAAGAGAAACGAGATAGTCGACGATATTAACGCTTAACAGTTATACCAATCGGAGTAACTTTAATAGAACACGCTTTATCGTATGTCGATGGAAATATTGAAAGTTTTGTGTAGATTTAGTTTAAAGTTTTACAAAATTGAACCATTCGAAAGAGAATCGATACTCGACAGTGCTCGCGCGCAAGTATTTGATCGTTCGGAGTCACTTCGCTGGGTGTGTTGCAGATTAAAGAATTCTGTGCTATGTTTTGTTTTTAACAACTACGATTCGATTTCGCTAAAGTATTTCGATGTTTTCATAAACTCCTGAATCATCCGATTAATCGGCATTCCGTTACTCGCGTTTGTGGAAAGTTCAAGGAAATACGCCTTAAAGCCAGACTTTCTTAAATCGTTATTTTTAGACCAGCCATTATTTGCGATCCCGTATACTCTATTATATGGTAATTACATAGAAACTTTGCGCACACACACGCATACATATTCGACGAGCGGCGTTACTTCACGCTCGAGTAACTTTGACATATTAGGAACGTAATTAATCCCGACAGCTGCTCGTACCTGGGATTTCGTTAACTATCGAATTTATCTATCCCCCTTCGGGAGAAAATAATCGAAAAAGATACGTCAGATTATTATTCAGCGCTCGGGGGTTTCGCAACGGCCAATTAAAATGTTCCGAATGCTCTTTTCTTTCGTCATTTTTTCCGCGCGATTATCCGCGATCTGGCGGGCTCGCTGTTCGTTCACCTCGTCGTTAGTCCGCTACCAATCGTGTGACAAGCTTCGATCATAAATATTCTAATCGCGACGCTTTGTCGTCGGTACTCCCCGCGCGATGATGCGACGCGTGCCAATGAACTCGGGTGCTCGCAATTAGATACTTTTCAGCAAATACAAACCGAACAACCTCGACGGGAATTCCACGCGAACGGGAGAGAAGTTTATATTGTTAACGCAGAAATTAGATGCGCGTGATTTGCAATGGCAAACAAACTATTATCGCGACCATTCGTTTCCGTTCACTTTTCAAAACTATAAATCTTCGTTATCTGGGGCCATTTAAAGCTACCTGCGCGGATCTACGGCACGTTGCAATAACGGAACTACGTCATAAATTAGCCCAGCAGACTTACCGGTCAGCAGGTAGCTCGATAAAAATTTACTGGTCACCTCGCATTACCTCCTCTCTCTCTCTCTCTCTCTCTCTCTCTCTCTCTCTCTCTCTCTCTCTCTCTCTCTCTCTCTCTCTCTCTCTTTTCTCTCCCCTCCTCTCTTTCTTTCCCTCTCTCTCGGAGCAAACGATATTTCTTTCCACGCAATCAAAAAAGGTCAAGCACTTAACTATACCTCCCTGTTTTCGGTATATCGGTAATCGATCATAACAACGATAATCCTTCATTATCCTTTCAAAACAGTGTACATATCTTCGTCATCGTCCACCAACGTCGGGGACGTCCTCGCTTCGCGTCAGTGAAATCCTGCAATCTTAAGAATAAATGATTAGACGAACATTTTCACGAAAGTAAAGACGAAGAAACTCCTTCAGGAATATAAAGAAAAATTTCGACCGATCACGATACACGGAGGAAGCTACGGAAGAATACAAGGCGCGAACGAGGTTCGAAGAGTCCCAGCGTCGAAAGGACAAAAAATCGCTTTTCACGAATTTTCCTTTGCAACGCTCGCGGCGCAAGAGGGGCGGAAATTAAAGGAACGGATTATCACATAGATCCCCGAAGGCGAACGTTTATACATTCGTAAAACGGTGCCACGGAGGGGGTGGTGGGGGGGGGGGAGTGGGGTTTACATGCGTCATCGTCGTGCGGGTACAAATCTCACGCTACGAAACGTTTCGACGGCAGTACACGTGCGTATCGACGTACTCGATCGGTCCTGCGGAACACGGGACTCCGTTTCTCTTTCAAGGACATTCGGTGATAAATGCGGTACTGGCGAAGATGACGCCCCCCGCGTTCTCCAAAATGGTGACCTGGGTCGCCCTCGTCTGTCTTTTCGTCGCTTGCAACGGTGAGTAAATTATTTCGATCTTCTTTCTCTTACAATTAGCGCTAACCGCGTCGATCGAAGAAAAATTGATCTAATCGAGATAAAGCTGAATGTGCGTTGGGAAAGCCGTTTTCGTCGTACCTACGGTTATCTGTTCGCGATTGAAATTAACTTATATTTAACGTAAATTAGTTTATTTAAGAATCGTCGTTTCGATGATGTACGGTGAATTTATTTACCGCTACTTTACGGACGTAATTCGAGCGTAGTTTTATCAAAGTACCGCGATGAGATTTCTTTGACGCTTGCGTCACTGTAATGATTCCACGAGTTGACAATTATGCCTGTGTTCGGGATTGAGACGTCTGGTTAGTCAATACTTGTTCTACTTAATTCTCTACGAGCGTGAGCGAAACTTTGTCATTAAGTTTGGCGCTATTGCGAAAAAAACGTCTCGAATGAAAGCACCGAATTAATACGCGTTGCATATACGTTGGTCCCGGGAACAATAGAATTGTTGGGGGATATAATTTTTAAACGACAAACGAAACTACCAATTGTGCGAGGTCGGATAACCGGCCAGTAAACGCGATTCAGTGTGGTACGTCGATGTATGCTAATGTTAATTTGTTTAATGACAGAAGTTTATAACCCGACTCACCGATGAATAGCGTCAACAAAAATTGTTAGCGCTATTAACCGTTTGCGTGAAGTCGTTGAATTTTGTTGTATAATGCAGGACACACTGGTTCTTGCGACAGAAATAATTCTTATCGTCGGGCTTGCCAGATAAGGACATTTTTGAGCTCGAGATCATAATATCGAAAAGGTATACCTGAAATTAATTTCAGCTGCCGAATACAAATATTGACGAACAAGTAGTATGCTGAGAATAAAACTGAGATACGACGTGTAATAATGTCGGCCGGCCTTATATTTCGAATTAATATGCTACGGGCCGTCATTTTGACGACTTTGAAGGCCTTAACCTCGACAAGGGCCACGTAGCCGCTAAATGACTTTACGGAGGTTGCATTCAAAATGACTAGTACGAAGGCAATCGGTTTAGCTGCCAGTAGCTAGTAATTTCCGTTACGTCTACCATCTAGATTCTTCGTCCAGCTAGTTAGAAGAAACAAGTAAGAACTTGTGGTAACAAATCAATTTGTTTGGTAACGGTGCTGAAGGCGTGAATTAAAAGAATAGTTTCAGTCTCATTAGCCTCCGGCAAATATAGGAATTTGATTTCTTTGAGAAAAGGAATTTTACGATGACAACGGGTCCTGCGATTTCCGTGATCGGTATGGCAGAAGTTTGGCATTGTTTTAGCCAACGAGAGAATTCCGCGAAGGTAGAAGGTAGTTTCAGTTCCATTGATCTCGAGAAACGTATGAAATTCACATTTTTTAAGTAAATTTATTTTACGATTATGTAAAGTTGAAGACCACAAGAAATTCGTCGGTTGTTTGCCCAACGGGGGACTTCGTGGAATAAAGAGCTAGTTTCCGTCTCGTTTCCGAAAGTTTGCGGAATTTGTATTTTCCTAGAAAATTGATCTTACCTTGATGAAAAAAAAAGAAGTTACAAAGTTACCGCGGCCGAAGCCGCAAAATTCACCGGCTTAAATTCCGTTGGACAGTTTCTTCCCAGACGCCTTGGCAGTGAAACCAGCTCAAGGCGATTCTCTCTCGAGCGATCTATCTTTCGGGATCTCTTTTCTCTTTCCACATTCACCGGCCACGGCGATTCCGTTTCATTAACAAGTTCAGCACGGTTCTCCGGGAGTCGCACGTGCACCGTTCATCGATCGTACGACGGTCTACCCGCAGGAAATTTTGCGTTAACCTTACGACTCCCCGGATTCACTTTCGTCGACGCGAGGCGCCGTCGTTAGAATAACAAACGCCGCGGGCAACGACGGTGATTTTCGCTACGAAGAAAGGACAACGAGGCCGGCGCGAAGGCGGCGACAAAGCGAAATCATGCCGATCTCTCACGCGGCTGGAATTAGAGCGAAACGCCGAGGCATCGTTTAGAGTCTTCGGCTTGTCGACTCCTGCAAACCGTGGCTCTCTGCTATTTATTATCCAACGATGGAGCACGCGGGATTAGTCGGTTGACCAATAGGCACGTAACGTTTTTGTTTCAAACGGGGTTTCGTATGATCGCAAAGCGTGAAGTGACTAACTCGTAAAATTGGAAAAATTAAGTCAGTTATTTCATTCGACTTTCTATAATTGGAGTTGAAGTGACTAACTTCTCTCTATACATTTCTTTTATCAGTCAACTCTGACGTGGAATCCTTCGTGTGCCTTAAACAGAAATTCTTCGACACCATTTTTGTCACGTTTGCTCCCGAGACATCGAATAAACTCAAATATTTCAAAGGAAATTCCATTTACGACGATGAAAACTCGAGAAAAGGCCTTTGTGCCAGGGAGATACTCCGATCGGAGCAATAAATAATTCGAGACGTTCGCGGTCTCGGTCCGTGCGCAATGAATCATTCTACAAATTATTAAATTATACTCGTTGCGATGCTGGCGACGTTAGTCGCAAAAAAAGTGCGCGTACCGTTGAACGCGCGCATTCCGCGGATGCTAAAAGACTTTTAAACAATTCAACATATATTTCCGACGACGCGTATTAAAATCTTTGATGAGATACGAGCGATTAACGATAATAGCCGTACGAAATTCCTAATGGATCGAACGAAGCTGACGTTCGATTATCGAACGTAGGATCGATCCTGAGAGGATAATAGAGGAGACGTTGTATCCTCGGGTTTCGGCGGGGCAAACATTTTTGTCGATTCTTTTTCCATGCCTCCTCGTAAAGCATTCACGGCACGGCCGACCGTGCTCCGAAGCCGAAAGAACTGGTTTTTCTGCGGAGGGTGGTTAAACTCGATGCAATGCGTGCATTTAGTGAAACATCGCGCTGGAATGCAAACACGTGAGGAAGGGTAGGAACCTGCACGGGAACTATCTTACGATCCTGCGTGAGGATCCCCGCTGCTAAATTTTGTATCCCGTCCGTGTATCTATTTCGCATGGAATTCACTGCGCTTCGCGATTTGAAATTCCTGATGCGACTAATTAAAAGTCTTACGGCACGGAGCTCTTGCGTATTTATTTTCGTTAATAATAGAGATTTATTAGGTGCAGATGCACGGTGTCGGAACGAATAGAATAAACTATGGTTAAAGGAAGACGATTGTATAACTCTTTACATATACTTGTTTCAATGGAAATATTTATGTTACGAGACAGATTTTTCTTCCATATGGTAGAAAGATTGACTGTGTTAATTTTGTTTACAACTTCTTATCGATTTGAAAATAATTATACATGTAAGTACCCTGTATACGTAAAAGAGAATAATTCTGTGGTTTTCTCCCGTGAAGAATATTTATACCTGTTTTTATTCCCATCAATATTTTTATAAAAAATCCTCGGTTTCGCACGAGAAATCGCATCACGAAATAATCCGGGTTTTCCCCGTATCAATCATACTTCAAAGAGCAACATTTTCCCGTTAGCCCAGATATTTTTATACCAAACGAGCTCCCGACGATTTATCAATTACGAAATATGATTTATCGTCCACGAATCGTCCGTTCTAACGATTTTTCCTCGCCGTTCACCGTTTCTGAAAACCGCGCGGGAGCGCGTTCTCCGCATTATCGCGAGTAAAAGGTGTTTCGTAACGTTTATCCTCGAAAATATCTTCGAGTCCCGCCCTTCGCAATTACCATAAAATAACGGCTGTACCGAGTCCTGCGAGACGAAGGATGCACATTCTTGCGTATCCTTGACACCATACGAGCACCTCGCGTCAGGCGTATGCCACACCGTTTACGGATATCTCGATTCAACGGGCGACGCGAAGCGCCGCGACGTTTGACGGAACAAATGAAAAATGACGTGCGTCGTTGCTCGCATGCGTGCTCCTCCGAGCTTAATCGCTCGGCGACGTAGGAAACGCCCGTTCCCCCGGATCAAAGTAATTTTAATCGTGTCCCGTACATTATTAGCCCATCGAAGCGCGATAGTAACGCGACGTACGTTTGCGCAGCTTAGAAAAACAATGACGACGAAGAAGCGATTCGAAAGGACGGAATTCACTCGGACGGTCGAGTCACGATATGCCGCGAGATCGATTTAATATTCCCGGCAAGACATTCTCCGGCTTGGAGCGGAAACGCGAGTCTCTTCGATCAGCCAGCGCACACTTCCGGGGTTAATTCTAACGCTCTCCTCTTCAAGGACGACGATTATGTCAGTTGTAAAATAAACACGCGTAGATTTCATCTTCGCTTCGACATTACCATAAATCGATTGTTTACGTCGCGCCGCATTAGAAAATCAACTAACGCGATGCAGTTGCGTGCGGGCTCAGTTTGCGTACCATGAGAGAAACAGAGAAAGAGGGGGGGGGGGGGGGAGAGGGAGATCTTCGCGAATAATTCCATAAACATGCAATTCCGCGGATCGATCGAGAAGCTGCACTACCGAGAACCATCGTTTTCTCACGCGAAACGGATCCCTTACCGTAGAAACGCGCGCCAGCGTGTTTAATGAATTAGCGTGCTGGTTGGCTCGCGCGTCATTGGTATTTACTCTCCGCCGGAAGGGAGAAGATTTTTCGAATATTTCCCCCGTCCCTCGAGTATCCGTGACACTTTCACCGGCCATGACTCTCGGGATCGGACGTTTCCGAGAAGCTGGATCAACGGATCGTTTCTGGGAACGATTCTGCTCGACGACGATCGACCTTTAAACCAAGCAGGAAGGAAGCTTGGCAAAGATAAAAATGACGTCGTGTTACGTCAGCGTCACGGCATCGGGGAGAAGGTAAAAGGATCGGGGAGTTATTTCGAACGTTCTCTCGTTTTACTGATAACTCGATTGTTTGCATAATTGCTTTACCTCGCTTCGCGTGTACTCTAAACTATGCGGATAGATAAGGCACGGTGCGCATGCAACATCTAAAAAAGAACGATGACTCACTCAACGACAATACAGACCCACGTCAATTGATTTTATTAATCGCGAGACGATTACTTTTACCGGCGAGATTAATTTACGATTCGGCAATATTACCATGTCGAACATTTACGGACCAAAGTACTCAAACGTAACAACGGAGGAGATAAGAGTCGCGATTACGGTAACATTGAAAACGACTCGATTTAATTTTGTAATTGCTGTAATTGCGCAATACCCTTTTTGCGTCTTCTCATTGAACCCCGTTAAAAGTTTAAAAGACAGCAACCAGCTGACGCGTTTTGAATTTCGCAATGCTCCCGAGTACGGGGAGGGAAAAAAAAGAAATCGTACGGTCTCTTTAATTGTCTTGCCGAATACGTCGTCGATCGCGGGTTAACGACCGTCACGTATCGAATTATTTCTAATTACGAAACGAAATTCACGCTGACGCGGTGGGGAACATTTTTTTTTTTCTTTTTTCTTAATTCGTTTGCCTCGTCTTACGGTCGATAATCTCGGGATGAGATTCCATTGTCGTGGAATTAGTCACGGCGAAGCACCCGAAGACACATCCGGGATGTGTCTCGAGGAGGCGGAATACTCGAAATACCGAACTTTTAATTAAACGCCGACCACCTGCGGCTAAAACACCCGTTAACCCTCCATAACCCACAGTGACCGTAGTTAACGTTCACTACTTTGACCCGTTGGTCGGAAATTTATTACGCGTATAAAAAATAATTGGACGCTAACGTCGGATTGAAATTTAATACTCTGGTTACCATTGGCGATCTTATTAATGTTTCTTTTTTTCACAAACTACCAACCATTACGATTATTTACCTTACCCTACATTAACCCGCGCGTACGTTAACGTAACGCTATCTCTACTTGCCGGACGGAAAATGATTGTCGAATACAAGCGCGCAGGAGCTGTCGTTAAGACTGAAATTTATATCTCGGTTATCGTTAGAAACTTCATTAATTTTTTTCCCACGAGGAACGGAATCTCAGTTATGTTCTTATCCTCGATGGACTCGCGCGTAATAAATGGTATGCCACTTAGACTTTAACGAGGGTCAGTAATGAGCCATAATCAATTGCGTTGGGGAGACGATCGGCAATTACGTGGCGGAATATCAAGGACGCTGTAAAGAAAGTAAGAAAGTATAAGAAAGTAAGCGACGGCCTTGGCTAACCAAACAAGTATACCGTGACTCACATTCTACATGCTCGAATTATGTCTACCGCATCTTCGCTGCTCCCGAACCCTCTTTCCCTTCAAAATTCTTCCCCCTGCTCGCCGAGCGTCCAGAGCGTCGCGGCGAGCTTCCTTCTTGTTTTCAGAAAAAATATTGCCCCAAGTGCGCTTAAAACTGTTTGGTCGGAGCAAACTGCATCGCGTCTATTAATAATGTCAGATGGTAACACCTGCGCACGCGATACCACCTTATGCAATAATTCTCACGGTTGACTATCGCCAAGTCAAGCAACGAAGACCGTCATAGTCCCGTAGGCAGCATTTTAAACTGTTGATCATTTTAACAACGTAAATGAATTGGCACCCTCACGCGTGCGCCTAATTGCTCCTCTGTCAATTTTCATTTTTCGCATCGTTTCTTTCGCCTCTTTGCGTTAAATTATTCGATTTGCGTTTACACAGAAAACTTTATCATTCGTGATATCGTCAATAATTTTGGTTACAATTCGTCGCATTGGTATATAACAATTTTGATATCGGTCTTGTTTATTTATTTCTCAAATCGAACAATTTACGTTTCTAAGCTTAAGAGTGATAACGAAAAAGTAAAATACATGCTTTCCCGAAGGGCTTGATTATTCCAGCTTTAAAACCTGCCTCGTAAATCCACCGATGCTTACAATTAATAGCAGGATAATCCACGTTTAAACTGGAATAGAATCTCTCTTGCCACGAAGGAATCGAAACAAATCGTTCCCGCGGTAAAACTGAAATTGAGTCCCCGGTAGCACCGCTCGGCACGTAGCGCCATAAAATCGTGTACCGATGACTATGTCAATGTAAAGTGAGAAACGACCTTCCAGTGTCAGCGACCACTTTGCTCGTCTTGAGGACGAGCTCCGCTTCGCGGAGCTGGTGAACGTTACGAGACAATACCAAGGACCAACTTCGAACGTGTATACGTATTACGTGTGTACTTGTCGCGTAGAAAGCATAGAACAATACGCAGGGTCGGTGTTTCGCGTAGAGAAATTGTGCCCTGATCGGAAACGAGCGATTCGCGTCGAACAGGATAACAGTGCTGACTCCTCATCGATTGCTGCGTGGGAAATTTTTAGAGGGATTAATAAGTAGCCAGTCGACTTTGTGACTTGTCAGTGTCTCTCTAGATTTGCGAATAAGCTGATAGAGCTGTTCGAGTAAATACTCGAATCGTTTCAAGTCGGAAGTGGCAAATGTTAAATTAAAAAAATGCGGATAATTACAGTCCGCTTTCTAATGTACGGCTTTAGATTAACGCGTACCGTTCTAATAAGACCTAACCACTCATAGAATGAAATTAAATTAAGCGAACTTAAATTTCGTGATTCGGAGCCCGTCGTTTGTATTGAAGAACGTTGAACATATATGCATCGACGATTCGATGTATCGTCGTTCGTTCTATCGCGACGTGGACTTTGCGAAAATACACTATTTTTGATAGCAATGGCGAAGAGCCGCGAAACTATCAATCGAACCAACACGTATAAACGTTTCCATCGATCCGTCCCTGATTCTATTTGCACACGGTGACAGACGCGCGACGCAAGACGATTATCTACGTGACTGTCGTAGCTTCCTGCCCCGATGTGTCCCACATATCCGTTCGCCGGAGTTTCTTCGGACCGAAGAGTAGTTGTGTCGCGATACGGAGCCTGTTAGATTTCCGCCCTCCTTTCCCAAGTTTCCCAGTGACTCACCGACTCGGTTGAAACAGAAAAGAAAAAAGATTGTTCGCGCCTCGTCGAAAGGAGCAACGTCAACGAAACCGCCGCCGGTATTAAATTCGATGGAATTATGTTCGCAGGTGTGCCCGTTGCGGAGGAAAATGATAACGCTATCGCTAGTATAAATGTCGGAAATTCTTCGACGGCAACGGTGGTACCCGAGGCCAAAGGTCACTCGATGGACGACCTTTTGCCGGGTACAAAGGCACCGCCGGTGCCCGTGGTGTACGTTGACGTACCGGAACACACGGAAACGGAACTCGGTTCCTCCGTACTTCTGGCATGCAGAACCGCCAATCCTGTGGCCGAGTGCCAATGGTCCTGGCAGCCATTACCGCCGGTTCATCTTCCACTTCCGGATATCAGTGAAAGCCGGGAAACTTCGACGGGTTAGTTATCCCTTAGGTTAGGTACCCTTCTCAGTCCTTTTTCGCGTAATGTGCGTTTCGAAATTTTTGCTCTTCACATTTGTTACCGATTCTGCGAAAACATATCCGTCGATAAAAAGTTCTTCACTGAAATTTACCTTTTCCATGTCCCGCGAAGTTTTATTATAACGTTAGTATGGTAACATATGATTAATATGACAAATACAAATCGATACAATTTATTATTCTTTGCATGAAACGTGATTAAAGTAGAAAATTGTTTTGCAACGAGTTATTACTGACAAATCTGACGAGGAAAGAGAATTAAGGATCTGTACGAATTTTTCATTGATCTTTTTGTTCTTCGTAATAAAACCGATCACGTTTACTTTCCGCTGTCATACCGTTAATAAGAAAATGAGGAGATTCGCATTGCGTAACGGTGTTGGAATCTATGAATTTAGCTACCGCGACTACGGTGACTCAAACGACAACAACGCCGACAACTCATCCGCTACCCGTACGACAATTTCCTGCCTTTGGAAACAATAGCAACGACTGTTCCGTAAGATTCTCGAGCACGAAGCACGAGCAGACCGGATACTGGTCCTGTGCCGCGAGAACTTCGTCCAACGATCCTTTCACCAGTACGGAACCCGCGAAGCTGAGCATCGTTAACGAGAATCAAGGTACAGCATTTTATTATTTACTCCTTCCCCTCGCATCGGTGCCCGGCACTGCCGTTAAGAAATATGCAAACGATCGCCAATCGCCGGGCAATTATTTCATTGGACTCGAGAGATGCCGAGGAACGATCGTGCGCGTGTTTGCGCAGATGGTCAAATATTTTCGAATAACCTCGGATAATTACGATCGGCGACATTACTGTTTTCACCTCGGCAAACGCGTTACACGATGCAATCATAATATTTTCTGTGCATGAGTCCGCTTGACGTAAAACACTGGCGCCGCTTCATAGTCGGGCCGCGACTCATGGTCGACGAGTGTGGGAACGTTTCCTGCGCCGAGCGCGATAACGAAAAAAAAGGTTGCAGAAATTTTCTAGCTTGATTACACGCGAAACGAGATTGCACCAGTTTTGAAT
This sequence comes from Pemphredon lugubris, assembly GCA_933228935.1. Lineage (NCBI taxonomy): Eukaryota > Metazoa > Arthropoda > Insecta > Hymenoptera > Crabronidae > Pemphredon > Pemphredon lugubris. Next base: position 26,617,593 of record OW121815.1, read on the forward strand.
AACTTGGGGGAATTCAAAAGATATGTGTTGTAATTATGACTAACGATAACTTTTGTTAAAAGTCGAGGACGACCAGACGGTTCTATATGAATCTTTTTAACGCTATCGATGCTGGTCGATATACGGTAGACTTATGATTGTTTGTAAGACGTTAAATATAAAAAAAAGTAACCAATTTCGAGTCCCGTATAATGTATATTCAAAATCGCCAAACGATCGAAATGACGACCCTCTTCGTTCTGGCGTTAGCGCTAGATCATAGTACTAACGCTGGGCTGTTTTACACACTCGACGATCTATAGATCACTCAGATTTTAAAAGTTGTAAAGGATTGAAATATTCTTCGCCTTATACATATAGCGTACTATATTATGTCGATAGTAATAAAAATTAAAAAATTGACTCAGAACTTTTGAGCCATTCGAGCGTTCACGCTTATGTGACTGGAGAAGTACCTGGGTACCTTTCTAGTTCTTAAATTTATTTTCGAACGTGTTTCCTAAATTTTTAGTATGTATGGATGCTTTAGTATAGTATGTATACTATGTATGTATGTAGTGGTATGTATAGTATAGATTTTAGTTTAGTATGTATGTCATTCCGTGACACCTTCGAATGGCATATATTGTAAACGATATACCCAGGTACCTTTCCAGTCACATAAGGGTTAAACGCCATAAAAGGACGCGTGTCGCTGATTTCAATCCTTCGCAAAATTCTAAGCGCAAGTTCGCGATGGGGATTAGACATTGTAGAGAGAAAGAAAATATTTCTTTACAGGTCTCCAGATTACATTCGCGAAACACGATACCGTGGTCGAGGTACCCGCTGGGTCCTCGGCACAAATATTGTGCCAGACAAAAGCACCCGTCCGTGAGTGTCAATGGTCCTGGCGGCAGCTGAATCAATCGCAACCATGGAACTTGGAGATGAAAAGATTCCCTGCTTTCGGAAACGAGAGCACGGACTGCAGTATCAAGTTAAAAAACGTTTTGCCGGAACAGGAAGGCTACTGGACCTGCGGGGCGCGAATCGATCCTAACTCGTCGTTCACGCAATCGAATCCAACTCGATTTCTGATATCGGAAGGTAAATCGATAGATTCTTATCTATTCGTCCTTCTATTGTATCTTATACAGATTCTTCTCTCGTATTAGTTACGCCTTCTATCGGACCATTAACGTGATTTTTATCGATTTCTTTGTTGCTCTTTTCAGTCGAGTTCGTGCAACTCTCTAGAGGAATTCAGGTGGCGGCCGGTGAGTCGGTGCTTCTGAGATGTTTGGCGAACAAACCGGTAGTGCAATGCGAATGGTCCTGGAGATCCTCGAACGCAAGCACGGAGCCTCTGTTAATAAAGAAATTTAACCCAAACAAAGATACCGACCATGATTGCTCAGTGCGATTCAAAAATATTTTGTACGAGGAGGAAGGTCTGTGGACGTGTGGCGTTAGATTGTCACCCGAGGGAATTCTCCATGAAGCACCTGCCGCTACAGTTAGTCTGTTACCTACAGGTAAGTAGTATCGGAGGTATTGGGTTGGTAAGTAAGTTTAAAACATTTTTGTTTTTCTTTGTTAATTCAAACAATAATTTTATGTTTTAATTGGCAAATTGTTTGCACTGCTCAAAACCGCTTTTTCTACTCTACAATATTGTGTTTAAATTTCAGTCTAATGAAATTGAATACCCAGGCGGTAAACATCAGCAATTCCGACACATGCTGTTCTTCGCTTTTCATTGAGGTCAAGAAGCCTCCGGAGCTACTCGGGACATTTGCGCCGTGTAGGAAGATGATACCATAGGCGAATCAACTACTCGGAAATGGCTTGCCAATTTCAAAAAGAGTGGCTAAAGCAGAAAGTAGAAGGTGTTGGAAATGCTGATTTTTACCATCTGGATATTCCATTTTATGAGCCGTAAATTTGAAAATAATTAGATTTAAGAAACGCGCTTTTGAACAGTGTAAACAATTTGCCAAATCAAACTTGGATTGTTTGAATTAAAAAGCAAAAACCAAGACGCTACGAAGTTACCAACCCAATAATAAACAAATGCATAACTGGGTAATACTACGTTAAGATTTAAAAGAATAAAGAATAATTTCACCGAGTATTAAAGGGCAATAATCCAGTAATCGGTATTAGGAATTTCCATCCACTCGAATGCATCTGACGCACATATATTGTCGAACAACAACCAATTCTTACGTGTCTTCCCGCAAGCGATTAGCTCGGCCACTGCATGCGTATTCGTTTAAAACGTGCCTTTAATCGACCAATTTATCTCCGACTATTCCAGCTAAAGTAAGCTTCGTCGAAATGCCCGCGGACACATCCGTGCCAATTGGCACGGAGGCCACGTTGAAGTGCATCACCAGCAGCCGCGTCGAAAAGTGCACGTGGATCCGGAAGCCGCTTCTCGGAAACGATCCCGAAATCGTCGTTCAGGAATTTCCGAGCAACGGCGACCTCGGCAGAGATTGTTCTCTGAATCTCCCACCAGTCTATGCTGAGAAACAGGGTCAGTGGGGATGTCAGGTGTCCATCAGTTCGCTGAACACCGTGCTCTCTTCGCCCTTCGTCAAACTGACGGTGTTCGAGCAAGGTAATCGATCATTATTTTTGTATAGGGACACGCATATCTTTGCGAATCAGTCGCATCCAAAGTGGAATTCTTCGCCACGGAGGATGTCTCGGTAACCAATTTGTATCATAAGGAAGAATGAAAAATAATACTCTCATCGCTAATTTTTTGTATTATATTTAAGTGAAAAGATGTCAACAAAAAAAAATAGAATATTTCAGCATTTTGTGCATATTTCAGTCATTTGTACATATGTCGACTACGTAGAAGCTCAGTGCTCTGTAAATAAAAAATAGAAACAAAAATATAATAGAAAATTACGAGAGGTGGAATAAATCTCAAAGATGTTCTTACGTACATATAACGATTGATAATGACAGGAATGTTGACTAATTGTTTTCTACGGTGCAATAGTATTACAGTGTTGTCAACCCGTAAAACTACTTTGCACATTTCACACCGATAAGTAATTTCTCTTCTTTTTTTTGGGATAAGCAAACGACGAACGCTTTTGATCTTTTCTCGATAAAATTGACTTTACCGCTATTGGTAAATGTTGTGCAGTAAATCTTGATGGCGATGATGGGTATTTTGTAAATGAACGTAGACATACGCTGCGGTGACAGTAACCAGGAAAATTGTGGGTATACAATATACGCGAATCATGCAAATGGGTTGATTCGACAGATCGAGTGTTTTCTTTTATAAATATCACTACCTTAATATAAGGTCCATGACCCCTTTCCACATTTCAGAAAGGTTGTAATACCATTTTTGCGTATTTACCCTTTGAACCCGACAGGGAATACGTAGACAACGCGATAGTATGCGCCTTTATTCGGAATCGGATAACGTTCGACGTCATTCGTGACACCGACTCGATCCCGAGAACGAACGTTCGGCGAGATATTCGACCGAATGTGAAGAGGTAGAGTTTCCGATTATATGAGAAATGAGAGCAGCCACTACAAACGTGCCCTCGCAATTAGTATCTTCCTAGGCGGAGCTCTCACTGGATCGATTCCAATGATTTTCCAATCGACTGATTCAATTTCGATACGACTGATCGGTGAAACTCCCGTCGATCAGTGAAACTTCAAATCTAACGGCCAATCCGACTAATTATCGAAACCGAACGAATTCCGAACAGCAAGGACTCTTGTCTAATTTTCAATCAGTTTCTACTTTCGAACGAAAGCTGGAACAAGCCGTACTTTCGTTCGATTTCAACGATCACTACAATTGAATCGGTGAAACTTTATGCCACCTCTACGCATTCGGCAAGCACGCACACGACCCTCGTATCATTTATATCTTTTTTTTTATCTTTTATCTTTCGACTAAACGTTCGACGAGAGATTCGGGCGAACGCATAGAGATCCAGGTTCATCCTATTCGGGAATCACTACGCATATTCCATTACCCATCGATCTGTTAAAATTGCTTCCAGACGAAGTGAAGTTCTCGGAGCTCTCGCAGGACATCCAAATATCAGCCGGTGGTAGCGTATTTCTTCGTTGCGTGACCTCCTCGGCGGTGGAGCAATGTCGTTGGTCCTTAACACCGGTGAACTCGAACACCACGGTAGTGGTGAAGCAATTCCCCGCGGCTGGAAGCGAGGCCAGGGATTGCAGTGTCAGACTGAGTCACGCTCTTGCGGAGCAGGAAGGATTGTGGACCTGCGGCGCCAGGATACGTGGCCGACAGAATTACACGGACGCACCCCCGGCGAAGCTGAGCCTCCTCGAGCCAGGTATCATCGAGTCCTGAAATGGATTCGTGACGTTCCTTCCACGGTGAGGGTGTTAAACGCTGTTTTAATCGATCACCGGCATTAACGCGATTGACTTTCGGATCCGTGGCCGAGGCAATGCCGCGAGTGTCGAAGAACTTGACACGGGTCTCCGAGGAGCGATGCGCAAAGTTGTTAATAATCGGCCATGGATCCCTAGGCGCGTATAATACGCGCCCGCGCGTGTTGTGTACACGCGTAATCGCCGTATAATGCCTACACGACGTAACGTACCGAGTATTGGGAATTTGTAATCGATAGATCGTAGTTCGGCGGCAAAGGATCGGTACGTCGGAGAAAATTGTTACGTGGCTGACGAACCGGTAAAGTGGTGATGGAATCTGCATGCCGTTTAGGTTTTTGTAGCGGAGAAGACTGGCGCGCGCACGATTATATTTCTTATCCATCGAAAATTAATCGTCAAAAATGTTTGCACATTAAAGATACACTTGGACAAAGTAGTGTTCCATCTCGAGATTTTGTACAGATCTTAGGACGCAAGCTTACAGTGCAATGTTTGCACGATGAAAACATTCCTCTAATTGTCGCTAATGTGTGTTATTATTCAGGTGATTGTTATCAGCTTATGTTCACGACTTAATGTTTCTCGTAATGGAGAATGCACTGTGTTTACGCGAAATTAAGATTCCTGTTGCATTCTTTGCCGTGCATTCGCCGCTAAATTACGTTTCCGCGAAAACACCGGATTTGCATTTATTACCATTAGATTGGCTTAATTTATCATTCCTACGCCACATTCATTTACACTTTTCTTTTCTCTCTGCCCCTCCTCTCCCTCTCTTGCGAGACGCAATTTCTCGACTCCATCACAATCTTCGCCAAAACTGATTACTAATTAATTCTTTAATGCCGTTCACATTTACCAGTGTATCGCCGATGCGCGTTTAAAAAGATCTGTTTTTGTAGCGACGTATCGTTCCAGCCATGTACTCGTTTTAATATCATGCTTGAGAAGCGCACCTTCCTTAAATAACATTTATCACGTCAATGTCATTCACCCTTATTTATATGCTCAACGGCAGATCTACGGCTCAAATGATTTTGCATTTAGCATAGTTAGTAGCCGCGTTAGAGACGCGGAACATACGGTACGCATAAGGTTTATCGCGAGCACTGTGGCTGCATTTCTTGTCATTTTCATATTATTTATTATCCAAGATCACTGTTGATAGCGAAAGTATTTGAAAAAGAACCCGCGGCTGAACCACACGCGTTAAAGGTCATTACGTTTAATATTAATTACATTATTATTAAATGTAACAATCATGAGCGAATAAACGGTCCGAAAATGTTTAAATCATTTTCAATCTGCATTCCTACGTGTAGCGATTGAATCTCGAGAATCTTTTCAAAGAGATGGTACTTTAGCCTTTGAGAGTTTTTCGACGAGTAGAATGCGATACATTTTTCTGACCGTTTGGCACTCCCAGGGAAAGCTGTCGTACTTTTCGTATAATTGAATACGTAATATTAGATTCGAAAAGGAATAGTTAGTGATTATTTAAAAGACTATACGGAAACTTCAGCGCTATGTTTAAGAATATTTATTTAAGTGACGTAGGATCTTTTTTAAGAGACTTTTTGCGTGCTAATAATTGAGTAAACTCGCCATGAAGTTGTTGACAAAGTACTCACCGATTTACGGTCGAATACTTGAAAAACAATATCAACGGTCGAAGCTACAAACATAATTTCATCGTTAATAACAGAGGTCCGTGGCGATTGCGTGATCTTACGACAAATCTTTCAAATATTATAACACACTTATAACATACCCGTTATATTCAATTACCCACTAAAGTTAGCGCTAAGTAGACAATTTTAATATTAAGTTTTCCGTCTAAAATGTTTGGATTCTAATTAAATGTGTCGTGGCAGATTATTTGGACGGTGTGCGTCGTAACGACTTAAAAGAAATACGAACCATACTCGCAATTTCAATGATCGAATCATATTCGTGAAACTATCGACGAAGTAATGAAAAAGAAAAGATAAAATGTCAAATATGCATGTAGTAATCAAATGTAGGGTACTCCATTCAAATTAATCTTCGTGTGCCATTCAATTACTCTTAAGTTTACGAGGAAAACGCCACAATTTGAAAATCCGCACCGGAGAATAGATTTCAGTGATCATCTGTCTCCCGAGCTGTAAAAAAAATTTCTTCAAATAAATGGTAATACGAAAACACATTGACGGCCTTCTCATTCCCGTCGTCTTCGCAATTAACGTTAACTCGCATCGACCCACTATTGCACTTCGATCTGTGTGTAAAATAAAAATTCAATGTATCGACACATGCATACGCATCTGCGACACGTCCGAGATGAACGTTTTTCATGTTATCACGCGACAGAAAAATGGTCACACGACAATTGCTTGTGCACAATTTATGCACTCGATTATTGCACCGTTGTTGATCTATGTATAAAAGGTCGCTGAGAAACCTGTTCTGAAGAAGACATTGTCGCTTTCGGTGATTGGGATGGAAACAAATAGCGGACAAATCGAAGAACAAAAGTATTGATTATCAGACATTCATGATTTTTTAGCGCCAGTGACAGTTACACTGTGGGCTGCGCCCCATCAAAAGGTTACTCTTGCGTGTAAAGTGGGATCGGTGTTCCCGGAAGTAGAGTGTCAGTGGATTCACGCGCCGAAAATCCATATTCGCCACGGTATTAATGGGACGGAGAAAAAAACAAGGTATTTGACAACCCAAGGCGAGTCGATTCGAGTTGCAGTAATACCATTTCGGTATCTTTACTCCGTTTAGGCACAACGTACAGATGGACTATTCTACTGGAATATGCACGTTGGAATTCAAGCCCGAGCACTCCGATTTGGGGCCGTGGACCTGCAAATTTACAATTGCTAATGAGAATGGTGATATAGAATTAGGAAACACATCCCTCGCTTTATTGAGTACCCTTGCAGGTGCGTATTATTATTCCAGGAATTCCCGTTGATCGCGATAAAACTTGATAATAATGTAACGCGCTTCTCTAGGTTCACAAACTTTTCATCTATAAAATTTTAATTTTCTAGACGAGAAGCTGGGATGGATTGTCGGCGCATTGACGGCTGTGATACTATTTTTATTGATTACCGTAGTCGTTTTAGTTGTTTGCAAGGCTCATTTGTTTTCTCGGAGGATTCCGAAGCTCTTAGAAAGTGTACCACCGTGCGAAAAGAAAGGAAATTCTAAATTGAACGGGGAACGATATTCAGAACGCCCGGCAAAAATCGATTTTCAGTTCTCCGAACAGAGTAATAACAGCTTAGCCACTATAGATAATATTCTGCCTAACAGAAGTCCACATCTGTACGAACGAGTTGGGAAATCTAATGAAATAACACCGAAATTGTACGAAAATATTCGTAGGGGAAACAAAAACTATACATGAGTTTTTTTACCGTTACCAAATACAAAAATTTTATATGGTTCTGGCTAACTGTGATTTTAACTATAACCTAAATCGCAATGCTAATCTACGTTTTCCTCAGTTTGATTAATAATAAATTTTATGAACATACGTGTGAGTAGTATAAAATAATGGTGTTTGCGAAATAAATTATAACGTTGTTTGCAAAAAATCAGAAAATACGTTTTATGTAATCATCAAAATTATTTTTACACGAATCTTAAATAACGGCGACACGTCTCATTTAAGAGAATCCAGTTGTGCCTGTATCTTTTCTAAATTTTTATACAAATCTGTCAGTTCTTTTTTATCAAACTCGACCGTTGTCTTTGACTTTTTTTCTCCTGTCAGGCCTAATTCCAGCAGCGCTACCGGGCGCACATCTTTCTTAATCGTCGAAGAGGCTACCTGAATATTCAAACACCAGTCGATATCTTTTATCTATAACCAAATAAATCGTTATAGTTCGTACCAGCTACCTGTGCAAGACAAACATATTAGTAATATAAATTTATAATGTACCTGTACAGGAAAAATAGATTTCTGGCGAAAATTCTCAACTATCGCTCTTCTGTACGTCACCCATGCATTTAAAAATATCTGAACCTTATCGTCAGTTAGTTCGAAGGAATCTCGCAGAGTACATTCCATAGACCCTGGTTTTATAATGTTGCATGTCGCTTGCATATAAATTGATATAATTCCATCCAAAAGGCAGTTTAAATCATCTTTATTTAAATCCAGGGAAATTAGTAATTTCTCTTCCTCCTCGTCACTGAATATCTTTGTACTGACATCGCACTGCAGTGTTTGACAAATACGATTGATAAGCAATCGAAATTTGCTGCTGTCTAATTTATTTGCTATGTTCAGACCATGTTTCAGCCTACATAAATCATTAATTTGAGTTGCGATAGACAAAGGAACATGAGATATTCATTTTACTCTATTTCATTCGATTCACTCGATTTCATGCAAGATATTCTAATAGTTATGTACGTTTCGAAAAATATTCTCGACAATGCAATATTATGAGAAAAATTAATATTCAGTTATTACCGCGGTGTAATAGTGATCCAAGTGGCCATTTCACTTCCTTCTGTGCTTTGTTTATTTACAACTATCGCAGTAATATAGAGACCATTATTCGACAGTTCGATCTGTCAATAAGTCAGCAAACAGAATCCAACACTCTCTGAAGTTATTACAAAAATACAGCAGTACCAACCGTTAAAGACCGGTATTTAAACAGTTCGAATTTAATGGTTAAAAATAGTGTCTAACGTGCAACTGAGGCCGATTTTATCCTTGATTCACGTTTTGTCGCAAATGGTTTTCCTATATCTATTACACCCGCATTGGGCTTTAATATGGTTTAAAGAGGAAATGGTATTTGAACAATTTGCAGAATACCGCCATGTTTACGTATTTCAGCCAACTTCACAGAATAAGTCAGTTAACTGCGTTTTTCCAATTTGATTATCTATACAGTCTATAGTCACGGAAATCAATTAGCAATTATTTTATCTCACGATCTTGTAACGGTTCAACTTGTCAACAAGCTCTCTGTACTCAATTGGGGCGTATTAAATATATTCAACATAAAATATTTTACCCCTCAACGCACGCATTCAAGTTTTTAATCAAATATTTTTCTCCAGTATTTATCCACCTTCTTAGCATCAAAGTTTTATCTAGAACCGGGTAAACATTCTACACCGTTGTTCATTTATGATCTATCACTGTTCACACGAACGTTTAACTTGTATCACGTTTATTTCTAATCTACTAGAATTTTATTCCATACACGTTGGCAAACATTTTCATGTATAGTCGCGACTGTGATAGCGATTGATAAGACATTTACATTTGTGCATACATACCAGTGTTTCACCAATCTCGACTTCCCAATTTTGTTAAAAATGTCTTCGTATGACGACAAATTTGACAAGGTATTAGACATACATATTTAATTAGTATTTTGCAACTACACATGTAAATACTTTATTGCTTTTCAGCAATTATTCAATTATTGCAAGTAGCATTTGACTTCTGCGTACAGATGCTTTAGAAAGTACTGTTATTTTCAGTTGAATTTAGTTGCTACTAATTTAAGAAAAACTCAGCAAAGAAATGTAAATGAGGTTGAAAGAAATTCGTATATTTGCTTGTACAGATACACTTGCACATCATCAAAATCTTTTGTGTCATTGTTTTTAGGAACACCCTCGAAATTTAATTCCTGAATTGTGTAGGCAGTTTTATCACCTAGGGTGGGTGACTGGTACCGGGGGTGGTATATCTATAAAACATGGGTCAGAAATCTTGCATCTGTTATTTCATTAAGCAAATGTTAAATTTACATACGTAGCAATTAAATTATATTTTGCAGAGAAAAAATTTACATAGCACCTTCCGGTGTTCAAAAGGAACGTATATGCCCAAACGAGATGTTTGTGCAGGACATTGATGGAAAAGATTTGGAATTACCTCCGACAGAAAAAAAATTGAAAAAATCACAATGTACTCCACTGTTCATGTGTGCATATTTAAGACGAAACGCAGGTGCTGTGATTCATACTCATTCAAAATTTGCTGTAATGGTTACGTTACAATGGCCAGGAAAAGAATTTCGTGTTACTCATCTTGAAATGATAAAAGGCATGTATCCAAATGTTTAAAGCATGAAAAATCAGGTCTATTTCATTTCAAATGTACATAACATAGGTATAAGAAATCAGAGATTAGGAAGGGCTTATCGCTATGACGAAGAATTAGTGGTGCCGATAATAGAAAATACACCATTCGAAGAAGATTTGAGAGATGAATTGGATAAAACAATTGCTAAGTACCCAGAAACATGTGCCGTATTGGTTCGAAGGCACGGTGTTTATGTTTGGGGAGATTCCTGGCAACAGACTAAAACTATGTATGTATGCATTTATTATATAAAATCAATGTGATTTCTCATAACATGATTTCAAATTAATTCTTTCTAGGACCGAATGTTACGATTACTTATTCGACATTGCGTTGCAAATGAAGCAATGCGGAATTGATCCATTGACAACTCCAGAAAATTACGAATTGAAACACCAAAAGAATGGTACAGGAAGATAATGAAATTTATCTCATCCTGTTGCAATATAATGTACAGTATCATTTTCTATATATATTTTACGAAAAGGCCATAGATAAATGTATATACATATATTACAATTTTAATTCGTTGATTTGGAATTTTTCAAGTGTCTAAATCAAATGGCTGAAACTCTTTTCTGATTTTTTTTGCTAATTCCATTTCTTCCTCTTTGTCTACTTGACAATCTTTCCAATCTGCCCTATCATTGATATCTAATATTCTATCCGATGCCAATACTTCTCTACCAAATTGAAGTGGGAAATCTTTCTTAATTCTATAATACAACTTTTCACCACCTGGTAATTCCACATAAAAGTATAGAACGCCTGGTTTCGCTATTTGCTGTAAATCTGTGTGCGCTGGTAGCTCTGACAGTTTGAAGTTACTACACTCTGCCATTTCCTGAAACATTAATATTGTCCTTAAATCTATGTCTAGTTTTATTTATCCGGTACAACATAATTAATCTTACCTCGAACATCTCTTTTAATGCAGGCGCTTGATTTTTGTGAACAGGTACAACTTGCAATTGACAATGCGATGTTTTATAATTTCTTTCGTAGAATACAGGCACCTTACCTGTACTTCCATAATATTTTGTTATCGCTTGCTTATAAAGATCCATTTCCTCTTTCACATTTTTAGGGAGAATGGAAAGGCTTTGATGGTGCGTTATTGGTAGGATTAAAAAGTGATTCTCAACCAAACCACCTCTAGCCAGTGCTACGTAAACCTCCATTCCAACTGATATTACCAAATGCCTCGAGACTTCGGGGCTCGATAAACAGAACCAACACTTTGCCTGATCAAACTCCTGTTTTGGCTTCTTATTAGGTCCATCGAAATGTCGCGTTCTTCTCGTATTGTCTTTTGATTCCATATCGTAGAAGAACTGTGTACATTTGGCCTCTATTGCCTTCAAAGATGGCTCGTTTGATAGCATGGATTTTGGATAAGGGCTGGTGGTCTCGTCCGTTGTTTTCATAACTAAGTCCGACAACCGTGTTCTATCGACTGGAGTTAAGTTCAATGCGTATAACCATTTCCTTTTTTCGCTGTTCATTACAGATGCAAGCGCTATAAATCTTGTAGCTATCTCTATATTTTCCCCTCCTTGACTTTGGTTCCTGAAACGATTATTTCATAAAGCAGACCGCTTAAGCCTAATCGGGAGCTTTGAAAATGTAGTTTAAATTTATATTTACGATCAATGTGTTTATACTTGCCTATAAGGCGGTCTTTCATAATGAATTCCTTCTAAGGCAGACACGTGGTACCTCGGTTTTACTTGTGTGGCCAACCAAGCAATTAATTTAGAACCCGTATACGTAAAGTTGGGATTATTAGGATCTGCATTGGTAACGCCTGCAGGCCAAGGCGAACTCAATAATATATCGATGCCACGAAAACTGGGCTGACCTTTCATACACGCATTTCTAATCGATACGACGTCGATCTCCTTGAAGCAGGTGGATTTATTTTCAGAAGAGTTATGCTCTGTCCCACTGACATAAGCTATTTTCAATCCCGAACTAGCTGTATATAATCCACGTTTACCGAGATAAGTAAGATTCTGACATATTTCATACCCATCTTCTTCAGGATAATTTTTCAAGTCGTCCTCATTGTTCGCGCCAATAATGTACGTCGGGACTGGTATATTTTTCATACCATTTTTGTAAACTTCCAGCTCCAAGTTTTCTTCGCCAAAAAAATTTCCGACGCATAACAAAAAATCGAATGGACCACTCTTTTTATTAATAGCCTCGACTTTATTGAAGAGAAATTTAAAGTGTCCTTCGACATCCCCACAAATTAACACCTTTTGCTTTTCACTCATCTCGGAATATTTAACCTTAAATTGCGATACACAAATGGAATTACGAAGTGAGCGATGACAGATAACTTTTATGACGAATTAGATACTTTTATGCATACCGGGTCACTCTATTAACATATCGTTGTACATTATTGAATTGTTTTTAACAATGTAAATATCGATTTGTCCGTTACTAACGTTTTACCGCGCGCGAAAGCGTTCCAAAATCTACTTACTACTTACTACTTACGGTTTTGTCACCGTACGAGTTAGTTACATTTAACGGTAACTGAAAAAAGGTTCTCACGCAGAGTAGTGCTTACATCGATTTAAAGAAATTTTCGTCTATAATTAATAGGTTAAATAATTATTTGCTTTCATCGGTAGTATAATGAACAAATAACGAATAATATTTTTTCGCGATATCAGGTTGCAACAGACTCAGATAAAACAGTCAATCGGAAAAAGTTCGTACTTCTATCGTCAGATGGCGATCCATATAAAATTCTTAGAATCTTTGTACTGACATCAGATAAAATCGAAATCGAATTACAACAATATTTTTAATTTCGCAATCGCCATTCTCACAACAATAAAATTGTTACGTTGGAGAACGTAATGTAATCGAAAAAATCAGCAGATGTTTGGTTTGTAAATTCCACGTACAAAAATAAAGCAGAATTTGTGAAAGGTACCCCTTCAAGTAGAAAAAAGAAGTATGTGCATAGAAAAGGTTTGTGAAATAATAAAAATACGCAAGGTCGTGCATCACCACGGTCACTTTTGGACATTGGTTAAACAGGAGAAAGCTGGAAGTTTCCAGCTACGATTCTGTTGTGAATTTTCGTGTGGTGGCATAGTAATTTGGGCGTGGGAACTCGTTGCACCAAACTGCACGGTGGGCAGCTAAATGACTAACATCTGGAAACGATTTCCATGTCGTAAAATCTTTACCATCTACCTGGTGTTCCTACGTTGTTTCGCGGTCATTGTTTGGACTGTCATCGGGACAAAAATTATAGGCTGTATACTTGCACGAACGCGCCAAAATACATACATATATACCGACAAACAATCGTAGTTATCATATTCCCAAGGGGTAAAAGGTAATAAACGGGGTATTCTATTTACGGAACTACGTTTAGCAAAGTTGTCTGCGCTATCTATTTTTTCTTTTTGGGAATGCAAAAGCGACTTTTTGAGCATCGGTATACAAAACAAATTTTTGTATTTCTATCAAATTTCCACAAACTTAAGGGCACGCATGTATGGAAATGTGTTACAAGAGTTCGTTTCGTACTTCCCCACTTGACTGCCGAAGAGTAATAGAGAGGGAGCGGGAAGGTTACACGGAGAACGGAGAAAACTCGCCCTTTGGCCACCCGGTGGCCAAAAACTTGCGAATACACGCAAAAAGCATCCGTATACTTAAGCGCCGAGCCAAGTGCGCAGCCGCACGCAGGAAGCTCGAAAAAAAGAAACACAAAATGACAGATACGTTGACAAAAGAGAGGCGGTAACGGAAGCTGCGACAGCGTATTATATGTATCGAGTCGACCGAGTGAGAGGGATTCAAAAAGTGTTGGGGGAGGGGGAGGGGATATTGTACAAGTGTGTGCGCGCGGTGGAGAGCATGGAGGGGATTGTTACATAGAGTCTCGCCACGAGGCGTGGCAGACAAGTATTCCCGACTGACCAATCGGAGCAAGAGGCGTTATCTCCACCGTATAACAATGCTTTTGTGTAATACATAGAACAGTGGTTGTCAATCTTCGTCATTTTCGTTTTCTATTGTCGCGATAAGTCATCGAGCTAACCATGCAGTAATAGTACTTTACACATCCAAAAAAGAAACCAAAGAACCGCTTTAATTTATGACGGTATAGCAATAGATTAAACGTCAGAATCAATTCTAAAAAGACGTTAAAAATGGAACTGGTAGTTTACGTTCTGTACCTTTTTTTTGCTCGGTTTGTAGAAACGGACAAACAGGAAACGGGTGTTAAAGAATGACCGAACCTCTTTTCACCGTCAACGCATCAACGGGATCATTTAAAATAAACAATTTGTTACAAACAATATACCAGAAACACGTCATGGACCTCGAATTGTACGAAAAACTGCGTATCCTGCGTGATTTACAAACTATTCCATTGCAACGGGGAAAAAACTTTATCGAATTCATTAATCTCAGAAATGATTGGCATTAATCCCTTCGGGGGTTCAAGCGGCACCGCCGTTGAGAATCCCTGTGATAGGCGAAACTCGCGGGGTTATGCGGCTGCGTTCATACGGCGGAGGCTTTTCCAGCGCCAAGAGAGTGGGAAAGAGAGAGAGAAGGCGTGTGACTGGAGAACGGGCAAAGAGGGAGGGAAAGGGATAGACGACGGGAAGAGAAAGATGGAAGAAAGGGTGGCAGGTTGGAGGACCGCTGGTCCACGCTCGGTGGGGAGTCCAGCGTGCACCGTGCATCCAGTTGTATACCTAAATGCGTACGGCACTGTTTTAATAGTGTACACACGTGCAATCGTAGTCCAATGAATTGATTCGGAGAGGTGAATCCTCCGGGCATCGAGATGTCGCGCCATCTTTGAGGGCTCTCCCGTTTTGGAGGTTAATGCGCGCATTTTCGATCGCGGACCGCCGTACGAGGCATAGCTTATTCTCAACTTAAACTTCCAAAATAAACGGTGCGGGTCGGAGGGGTGCCCCAAGAGGGTGCAAAATCGTTCCCCTATATTTCGCGTTAAATTCACAGAACACGATGTTAGCGCGTAAAGTTATAGAGAGACGAGCAACGTAGTATAGTTAACGTAAAATTTCGCGCCGTTGATGGTGTCCCGCGCGAGACTATAATAATAATAATTGCTCGACCGTATCAAATACCGGATCCAGGCACCCGGTCGCTGGTGCTTTTAAAGTACAGTTTAAAACGATTGATGCGGAAGTGTCGATATAACCGCAAAGTCGATAAGCGTAACATTTGAGGAAACGGTAAGAAAAGTGGAGAAAAGTGTGAATGCGTTCGTTGAAGTTCCGTCGGCCGTGGAGACGCGAAGCGCGGGAGGATCAGTGAGAAATAGTTAAGCGAATCGAATAGGGAAGTCGTTTGTTCGGGAAACGAGATATATCAAGTGGATGTTGCGAGTTTACAACATTTATACCCAAGACGGACTATTTTGAAATCGATGACATTTGTATCGAAAGACTTCGGAATAGCGTGAAAGGGACATTAGGCGGAACGATGTAGCCTAAGCGGTAAATTACAAGAAAAATGACGATAATAATCGGTGGAATTCCGTTGGCGTCTGAAGTGTGTCAAGTACCGACGGCTTGATAAAAGTGTGCGTCTCTTTGGGAACTCGCGGATGCCGAAATCACTTTCGTACCGAGGGAGACTAATTGGTTCGCACCCCCTGCGAGGGTCCAATGAGAAGTTGGTCTTTGCTAAAGGTTGGTAAAGTTCGTAAACGATTTTCCTTTCGCGGCGTGACGCGGGGCAAGATCTAATTAAAAATATTTGTGAAAAGTATTGAACCCAAGTGCGTCGATTAAATTGACATTGAAATTGTTTAGTTCGTTTACGGTTCCATTTTAGGATTATGCAGCAATTTGTCTATTCGGCGCGTTGCAAATAATAGGTAATACCAAAATGCTCTATTCGCCAATTATTTGTTTTCTTTTTTCTTCTTTTCAACGGCTGTTGTAGGTATATATTTCTTGCCCACTCGTAATCCACTTGGACCTAGGATCTGTGAAAACGCGTCCGTCGGCACACTCGAAGAGCGTTTCGTTCATTTCCACTTGGAGGGTAAAAAAATCAAATTCGAATGCACTTCGTTTAAGCTAGCCCGCATTCATCGATATATTCCAACGTGTCTTTTCATCACCGATATAATCAAACTCTCAAACTCTTTCACCAATCATCGATCAAAACGATTACCTCCGTCTAGATACGTATCTGCGAAACCTAACGTGTGAAAAAAGGGAATTACCAAGACCGAGGATAGGAAGTTTGAATAATTAGTCGATTGAAAGTCCTTCGAGATTAAAGACTCGCGAGTTCACACGTAAAGGTGTAATTCGAACGAATACTTCCGATGCTGGCAAATTGTTCGTTTACGTTCGTTTAATATACCCAAATCGCGTTACCGTACCCGCATGTTCGTTCGCGCGCCGCACAGAAAGCACGTCCTCACACATTTATCAAAACAGCCTTAAAGTGTCGCCTAGCAAGAAAGATCTTGCTCGGGTCTACCAAAATTTATCGCGCCTCGCGACAATCAGAATCTTAAGTATTTAATCGTTTAAGTACCCGACGCGTTCCACCTCCCTCGTTTCATCCCCCGGGGCAACGGTGACGAGAGGGAAGGGGTTGAAAATCGTAATTCATCCAGCCGACGAAACCGACGATCAGGGTGCCGTACGTGTTCAACGTATCGGCACTATTTCCGGATTACAACAACGCGCGCACGTTGGACACGTAGATACGACCGGCGCGAGATGCATTTCGGTTTTTCTGGTTGTGACCGCATCTATACACGGCAGTAAAGTAAATAGAAGCGCGCGTAACGTGCCGCGGCAGCCGTGAAGGGGCGTGCCGTTTCCTAAAGTCATTTGTAGGGAAAATGCCGGGCTCTCGAACGTGATCCTTTTCCGAGTCCTGGCTACTATACGAGATACCCTTCCGTTGCTTACGAAACATCGGAAAACTTATGTCTCCGCGCAGCTGTCGCGACGGTGTATAAATCTCGGTACGGAGTAGGCATTTTCTCGTCTTTTTTTGCTCGTCCTTTTTGCTACGTGATCCTTGTTCAACCGGCGTCGAGACAGTTATAGGGTGTTTTCAAACTTTTCTTTTTCGCCAATGTATCATTCGGCAGTGGATGCACCGGCTTCCGACGATGACCTTTTCATTTATTTTATGGATCACATTCGTAAATGTGTTTTAACGGAAACATCGTAGACTTCGCGGAAAATCTTAGTGAGTGTGCCGTAAACGCGGTGTACTTATCGAAGATTACCTTCTTCACGGACGCAAAGGTAACCGTGGCATGTAACGATATGCAGTATTAATAATAATGGCATTTCGTAAATGGAACAGCTGGGTTTGTAAACATTTATTTCTTATCGCTATAATGCTATTCCTTTTCTTAAATGGAAGTGCCGTTATTATTATTATTACTATTATTATTAAGTATAAGTGTCGTTTATCTTCTTTTATCTCCTTTATTATCAGTCTTCACAAATTTACTGGATTTATGTATAATTCTATCGAAGCGTATTTATCGACGGTTCATGATTCTACGGACGTAAAATTAGTTGATCGGTATATCAAAATGCAATGGTAATAATAATGGCAACTCGTAAATGGAGCCGTGGGGGTGTAGCTAATAATAGTGAGATTGTAAAGGCAATAACGATAATTGAACGAACTGTGCGGGTCTGCCTTACAACATCCTGGCACGTGCGTAAACAGCTCTTAGGTAATTTGGACCGAAGCGTAGTACTGTGTGCTAGACGTCTCGAAATACTCGTATTTCGAAAAAAACAGTTCAATGAAATACCACTATACGACTACTATAGTTTGATAGATATTTTCGCTACTCCGATAGACTTCGAATTTCATTGACGCGAACTCGTAACTACGTTAATAAAATAAATGCCGTCGATACCGATAGCATACATATTTCGTTCCATTTTCTCCCCGCGCATTAAATACGGGAAACCCATCAAATTCGTCGACATCCGTAAATCTTGCTTCGACCACTCGACGCTGACGACCGAGAGAATAAACACCGAGAATCATAAACCGCGGTCCTACACAAATCACCCTGGCGTCGCGTAATACTGGCGTCGATTATATGTTCCGTTACTCCAAAAACTAACTCTAAAACATACGTATTGTAATCACGCTACGGGAATTTATGTCCCTTTTGGTTTCGTGTGACGAGACACAAAGGTGTTCTCTGTTCCGAGTCCCTCCGAACGTAGCTCACGAGAGGGTTAGATCGACAGATTTTACGAGGCCCTGGAGAGGAGAAATAAACTTTCGTCAACGAAACGTTGATTTTCTTTCAGCTCGGATCGAACGATCTTTTTTCTCGGCAACAAGCTCCTTCTATCTGGGAAAAATATCTATCGGATTTTGAATCTCGGTTTTCCTCTTAATTCATTGCGTCAGGTTTATAAATTTTATCGACAGAAGTTTTCTAAGAGGACACTTTCCCTTCCTTTCCGATCGAATCGAATCATTGCTCTTATCAAGAACGACTTTGTTCTATCCGGGAAAAAAACTTTCCAAATTTCAGATGTCGATTTTCTTCTTAATTCGTTGACGAGTTTCATAAATTTTAACGAGGCTTCAAAACGAAAACGGAAGTTTTCCGAAAGGAATCGTTGAGATTACTCCCGATCGAATCGAATCATTGTTCGCATCAGGAACTACCTTCGTTAGAACTCTGTCGTTTGTTTAAAAAAAATCACAAAACTTCGCGCAACGTTCTCGTTCTTGTACCGAACAAATCTCCATGTTAGTTAGAGCTAATTAACAACGAACATGTCAAAACGAAAAGTCGATTATCTTTCCGCTCGAATTGGGCGATCTCTCGTCTCCGATACTCACTTGTTGGATTGAGGAAAAAAATCTAGCGAAACCCGACTTTTCTTCCGAATTTACGAAGGTCACAGAGTTTCCTAAATGTCCGGTCAAATTTAAGATCACAGAGACCGCGGACTACAGCTGTTACACGCTCGGTTTGGAGGCCGGATAGGTGAAGACGTCTTAAGCGTTTGGACATGTGTAGAAACAAGATATTCGATACTTCCTACGACCGTCTCCTACCGCTGGTGGTCGCTATTATCCCCATTATGGTCATTTCACGCGCAACGAGCGAATAAATTTTCCGTAACTGGTCAGGCACGCGCTAATTGATTTTCCCCCGGAGAATCTTCATTTACACGCGAAGAGATTTATCGGGCAGGAATTTTCGTATCACCACCGAGCTTCGCGTGTAAATTTTGTTTACATAACGGCCGATTAAACGACTTACATATTTTTTAAAGATAAACGCTCGAAGACGAACCCCCCCTCCCACCACTTATAATTCGGCGACTCTCCGTTTTGTTTAAACGCAAAGCAGGCTCTTTGAGCGAAAAAACACGTAACCGGGCTCGTACGTGTAAAAGCCACATGACTGGAAAGAAATCGATGGTGGGGGGATATGTGACACTCGGATCCTCGCTCAGAGCGAAGTTTAGTTTTGCTTACGACGACCTTAAGTTCCGCCGCTCTTGTCCTCTGACCCGACTCGGCAGTAGTCGGGGAAATGATACTGTATTGTGCTTTTCTAAAGAAAAAGTTTGCAACTTAGAGTTCCGCTCGTTTTGTGAAGATGTGAGTAACTTGTTCACCGGCGACGCGACACTTTGGATTTCTTCTGTTCGTCATGAAACGTGAGTGACACTTATTATTACTTGAAAACACGTGTTTCGTCCACGAATGACAGATCCACGGTTCAGAATAAATTAAATATTTCGTGTAGCGTCAAGAGCGCGGTATAAATCGTAAAATCGAGATTAATCTTTCACCGACAGTATCATCGTTCGGAAATTTACATCGTCCCGCGAATTTTCTTCTCGGATAAGATTTCACGTGGACTTTAAAGTCCCTCCGTTCGTCGTGAAATGTGACACCTATCGCTCCGTTAAAACACGTCTCATCCCCGACCGACACACTCAGCATTCGCGATAGATTAAACAATTATATTTTAACGAATACAGTGTATAAAACGATACACGCGACGCGTACTTCGTTAAGTTGAGTTTCATTTTCGTGGAACGCATTGGAATTTATATTCGCCGGAAGAATATTCCCAATTCGTATATTGGCGGGAGTTTCTTCACGAATATAAGTTCGAATTGAATCATCGAATCACGGATTGAATTATATCTGTTGATAAACGCGCGTGACATTTATCATTTCGTAGTGACACGTGTCACTCGAGGAACGACAGATTCATCGTTAGCTCTCGCCTAATTTTGACGATGGGTTATATCTCGTTAAATAGGATTTTAATATTCGTCGAACGTGCAGAAAGTAACTTTCTTTTAAAAAAACAGAAGCAAACTATTTCCCGATTTATATATAGCGTAGCGGTTTTCCTTGACGAATCTGGCTCGTCGTTCATCGGCCAGTTCTTGTGCCATTCTTTCTGCCCGATCAACGACTTCCAATAATCCTATTAAATTGGCACCGCGGCCGTAGTCCGACTTCGCTCGTGTGTCGGCGAGTTGGCTTAGTGAAATGAGAGAGAAATCGTTAAATAAAAGAACCGACGGCGCTGAGGGTCGAGAGAACTCATGGAATAATAAAAAGAGCAACGTGTATCGCGGGTCGTCACGGCGAGGCAACCCCCATCGGGGCTTATGGCACTTTGCCACGTGAGATTTGAAAACTTCGTCAGGGGCCTCCATAACGCTTTTGTCATCGTTCCGGCCTGGGCCCAGTTCGCGATTCGCAACGGTGACGACGTCAGAATTATGGCCTATATTTCGAGTAAATTAACTTTACTTTCGTTTCCCGCGAATACCTTGGAAATATTTAACAAAATCCGCTTCGCGAATAAACGATCGGGAATTCTTTACTCCGTTTCAGACTCGTCATTAAAAAAAAAAAATTAGGTCATTCCCCCGAATCAATTTGGCTTCGAGCGTTCGATCGGTAACGCTGCCTTTAAAACCACTCCGTACTTTATTCTATTGTCGCTGATTCACCGTAATCACGCTGCACGTGTGCGAATAATACGAATTAGAACTCGATGACGCGATTAGCCGCTGGAACACGAATCTCGGGGCAAGACCCCAGTGTTTCTCGCTAACCGTTGCACCTATGCGAATACTTTTATTGTCGGTGTAGCCGATGCTTCTCGCGAGCTGTGCAAGTCTGATTACGGTGGAAGATGCCCCGTCAGCATAACAGACATCCTTGTTATCGTACTGCCGTCCAAGGTTATCCCGACTGTACCTCGCTGGAGGCCAATTTGTTCCTTCTCCCACCTTTCCTCGGTAACCTCTAAACCGGTAAACCACTCGGTTGCAAATGCCTAAATTTCAAGAATGTACATACATACCGATCGTTCGTCGCCCTGCGCAACGTCCAACAAATTTTTCGTTCGGTATTCCAACCCTTTACGCGTGACTGTCTTCGCCCAGCGATAGCGCGGAGATTTATAATTTACAGAAAAATTATAGTATCCGTGCAGTTCCGCGATCGATTGCTCGTTTAATATACCCCGCAAAATTAATAGGATATCGATTTAACTATTGTTGCGAGGAATTATTGCCCCCCTCCCACCATCTTCTCATTTTATTCGGTAGCACGGTAATGGTCCAGTTATCGATAAACTCCTTGGTCATGGTGCTCGATTTCAAGGACATACGATCCACGGCACACCATGCTTGACAAACAAACTTTCGTTCGGCACGAATATCAGTCTCGACCACCAGCTAATATCTCCTATAACTCGCTGCGCGTGTATTATCGCAATACCGTAACAAATGTGTGCAGGTAAAAAAAAAAACGAACGACTATATAAAAATGACCATCACTAATTATTTTACCCAACCTTTCCTCGGTAGCTTTCCAATTGATAACATACGTAGTTGAAAATGATGGAATTTCAAGTACGCGCGATCGTTTGTCCGCGCCACGTCAAGTTTAACAAACAAAACTGTTCGTCCTGTACAAATATCAGTATCGATCGCCGACTAATAATGTCTCCTTTAATTCACTCTGGTAATTAACACGGTCTCCCGGGATCCCGGCAATTATGTAAAAATATCGGAAGCGAATTATTCGATAAAAATGACGGTAGCGAGTAATTAATCGTCGGGGGATTAAGCGGACACTCCTCTTTCCGACTGTTCGCAATGCCAACATTCCCACGCGTGCAATTTGATGCTTTTAAGCGATTTCCGCGTCGCGCGATCTATAAAGCTCATAAGGCCCACGGGGAAATACGCTTCCGTCGCGTATTCGTGGGATGGTACGCGTACGCGAGCCGTGCCCTTGCGTCTCTGCCCTTTGAACAGAGCGAAACCGTATCCAGCGTACCAAATCCTCGTTCAAAAGTACGTCTCTCGCTCGCTTCGCTTTTCCGTTGCAAATCGCTGCATCGTTGTACCCGCGAGACTGGTCGTGGTTTACCGGCGAGTCGAATGGCAAACGCAACCAAGTCCATGGGACTTCGAAAGAAAAAAGGAAAGAGAAAGATAACCGCCACTCCATCGACTATGCCGATAAATTCTATTTTCGCCCCGTCATTTTGCTACGGCGAATCGTCACGCCCTACGCGCCTCTCGTTCCCTCTTGCTTTTCATTGTTTCAGTTCGATTTCGTTCGAATGGATGCCTGGAAGAAGGACTCACGTCACGTTTTATAAAATTTACGCGAGTCCTCGCTGGGTATAGCAATTCGGCGAGCAGCTGATGAAGGTACGATCATCTTCCAACATGAAGTGTGTTAATCGGCTGCTTCTTTAATTGTCACAATGAGCTATGAATTGTTTTTACGCCTTCGCGTGGGTTTATGAATGTTAATATCTGACTGTTAACCGGTCGGATTATGTACGGTTAAAAATAAATTGGTTTTATGGATTTTTATGAACTCTTTTATTCGCGTGAATTTTACGAAACGTAACATAGATCCTACTTCCAGATGCCCGTGCATTATCTCTGATATCGATGAATGTTATTATCTAACGATCAACTGGTTGGATTATAGCGTTAGAGAATTAATTGTTTTTACGCGTTCTCGTGAGTTTTATAAAACGTTCGCCGGTTTTGCAGATGCCCATTCATTTATTCCCCCAGTCTGTGAATGTTATTACCAAAGGATTAACCGGTTGAACTACGACGATTAAAAATAACTTAACCCTTGGAGAAACGTTGAAAGTTTGCAACGTGTCATTGCCGATTTCGCGAAATATCTGCGAACATCGTACGACGTCTCTCGTTCTTTATTCTCCTGTTTCTTTAGCCCACCTTCGCGCGCTGATGTATTCTTCGGGGTGAAAGGGCAAAAGCGTGGAGGTGATAATAAGCCGTAAAGACTGTGAGACGCATCGGGAATGCGCGAAACGTTTACTCCCTTTACTTTAATGAACGACCCGATACCGAGTAGGTCCCAATCACAGAAGTGACAATAATTCAGTAAGATTATTGCCGAAAATATGTCACCGATGTTTCGATACCTACGCAGCTACAAACCGTTTATGCGTGTATTGCTTTCTCTTTGGAAAATGTATCTTTGAGAAAATTGATGGAAAGAATTACGGTTTCGTGAAAACGCGTTTGTAGAGTTTGATTTTAAAATTCTTATATGTTCTACATATCTCGAATATTTTCTATAACTCGAAAATCATAATTTTTCAAGAGATGCATTTGAAGTTTCAATATCTGTTATAGCTTTTGGAATCAATCAATAATATCAAAATTACAAAATGGTACAATTTGGCCAAGTAACATCTGGTTATAACGTGGACGTGAATTCAGGGCTTAAATGTATACTACGTAGTTTCCCCTAAGCACAGAACTCACCCCAGTTTCACTTATAATGTTCTTGCTACTAATATCAGTTTTTACGTGAGAACTAAAAAAGCTCAGAAATGGCCACCTACCAGTTAAAAGTACACTTTATTATCATCGTTCTTGTGGTATTAACTCCAAAATCATGATTTTTGAAATACGACGTGGTTGTAGCAAATGAACGATATAATAAAATGTCATCGTGAAATCAAATTATTATGCGATTATACGTACATGCATAGTAATAGGCGATGAAAACACGAAGGATGAAGAACAATACGTCGCGAGTGATGTATAGGAGCCGTCGGGACTGCCCTTGAGAAATATTTGTGGTAAACATTTTCTTCCTGATATCTCCGAGTTCCTCCCCTTTTGATTTGTGCACTCAATTTATATCGGTCTCTGTATCATAATTCTCTCTAAATCTGCCTTGGGAATCCGGTATAATAGATCAGCCGAGTGCACGGATTTATCATCGCTTCTCCTTTGCTCTCCCAAAACATTATAGTCCTGATGCGAATAAGCTTGAAAACATTGCCAAACTTTATCCAAATACCATATTTTGATTTCGATGTTTCTTACTCCTTTCAATGATTATTCGATCTTGCGGCACCGTTATCGTTTCATTGTTCCTTCAAAACATATTCAAAAGTTTGGAATACTACCCCGAGTACCAAAATCTTTATTTTAATAGTACTAATTTGCGTTCAGTACCGACGTAAAGTAGTGGAGTCTCCGGTTAAAACCAGTCGGAATTTTGCGAGAAAATTCTTCATAGTTTTGGAGCGAGAGACGCCACAGTGTTCGAATTCCTAGTTTTACGGGCTCATTATTATTTTCAGCTGAAATAAAGACGGGATTGATTTTCTTTTTCCTGAATTAGACAGGTCCGTATACAGAGACACGGGGGAAGGGGGGGTCTAACTCTCCCCTCGAAAACATATTTTACACCCCCCCATCCCCAAAATTATCATTAATTACGTGCTTGAAATAGATAATTGTATTTTAAATATTAATACTTACTTTGAGGAATATTTTTTAGAATATATATTAGGATATAAGCAAAAAATATGTTTTATGTTTATATTCATCTAACGACATAAATAATAACGTTTCTATGTAATATATTATGTATTTACATTCATATCTATTACGTTACTTTATACCCATAAAAATAAAAACTGGACTCAGCATCTAGTCACTCATTTCGCTCGATCATGAATCATCCGATAACACTCTTCGTCTTGGAGTTTCTGGGAGCTGTAGCAGATTCCGTATCTCACTATCTAGGTGCGTGAGTTTTCTTTTTGGTAGAGGCCTCATAGAAGAAATGAGAAGATCCGACAATATTAGTAGTGCATGCAGTAGATCTTCTACATTTTGTTTCCTTCCAATTTTTCTTGTATTACGTTCTCGATAATATCTACACTCCTTGTGTCGTGATTCCAAGGCCCCTTCACCTAACTGGCCTATTGGAAGTAACAGAGAGTCTATCACGTCAGCTCCGTAATTAGTTTTTAATCTCATCTTCAGAATGACCAATTGTTCTTAAAGGGACATAGTTGATCAAACGTTTTCTCACATTTGTGGCATTTCCTTGAGATATAAGTTTATCGTTTGACAATAACTCAAATAACTGCATGCGTTTCACACTATGCGTAATCCCTGTCAGCAAAAAAAAACTCATAAAAATACAGTCGCACTTCCCCGCACCTAGCGATTGGTGTCATTGTTTAAATACGAACATATGACACAAAAATAAAAAAATTATTCTGAAACAAAATGTACTTTTTCCGTCAGCTTCAATAACGTAAAAAAACACATACAAAAGCATTTAATTGTGTGTATAATCAAAACCATACTTTTTGTATAACTCTCAATGCAAATAGTGATCATAAACGTTATGATAAAACTTACCCGAAGGTTCAGCAGCCATGATCAGCGGGCGTATATGAACGCGTAGGATCGGCGGGATAGTGGGAACGTGTATAAGCGGGTATGCGTGGGTCGGGTAGCAACAGTGAGGTTTGTTGAAAACAATTGAAAAACGCATGAGAGAAACGGTCGACAGACAAAACAATGGAAAACAAAAAATTTTTTTTTTGGCTGTGGGGTGTAAAATATACTTTCGAGGGGGGAGTTACACCCCGCCAGTGCCTCTGTATACGGACCTGTCTAATTCAGGAAAAAGAAAATCAATCCCTTCTTTATTTCAGCTGAAAATAATAATGATCCCGTAAAACTAGGAATTCGAACACTATGGGACGGTGTAAGAGAAATAGTAAACGAGTCATCCACAAAGCTCGTGACGTCAACGAATCACGGAACGAGTCCGGTCAGTTGGCCGAGAGCCAAGCTGTAAAATAATGGTACGTTAGTATCGGCTCTAATCATCAAATCCAGGTGCCTTAAATTACGACCTAATAACGTTCCTCGTAACGTCGAAGTGGGCGCGATTAAGGAACGGACGTGGTCCGTCGGTTTTTCACTTTTCTGGATTGAACTTGAGACGCGTTATAGAAAATCAATGTCGCGTCAAAGCGAACAGGATCATGAAAACTTTTCATTCGAAACGGAGAAACACCGACACTGATTTTCTCGCGTCGTAAGACAACGAGTACATTGCGAAAGTTTGTGCAAATTTATATTCTTATAGCGAATCGACGAAAAAGTTTAGTTTGATCACAGATTTGTTCCGTTGTTAGGTTTTAAAAACATTTCTTTTTGTTAGTACACCGTACGTGGAAAAAGATTGCTAATTGTAAAAGTTTTGGATTTATCTTGCGTTCTATAATATTAATTCGAGAATATCTTTTTGTTTCGATTAACATTTCCGAACGACGCGTACCTATAGGTACCCGCTCAGCGTATTCGCGTGTGTAAGCAGCGTACGTAGAATGTTATACTTTGTAGAGAACGGCGGTGTGGCGTCATTCAAAGCAGTGTACGTGCCCAAGTGGAAAACACGGACGACACCAATTATCCATTTTTGCACGGAATTATCGCTACCGACCGAGATAACGTTGGTAAGTTTGCGCAGTGTACAAATCATTTGCAAAGATTGCATACAAATTAGACGACATAACTGGACAAAAGGCAGATCCGAGAGAGCCATATCACGCCTCGGAATTTCATGGTGTCCTTGTAAGACTCTCATTGTTAGACGCAAAATTTCACCGTGGAAATATCCCTCGGATCGTGATAACGATGAATAGCTTGACAGATAAATACGTATACATAGGTAATTTGAATATGTGTATTTGTAAAATTGCTCCGAAAGTGCACTAGGCGTATAACGTATGTACAAACGATAAATGCAACGGTATTCAAAATTCATGGTGAAAATTGCCAAAAATTTAGAATGTAAAATGTTAGAAAGACATTTGAAGCTTCTCCAAGCCTCTACTAACGAATACGGTATCAATACGAACAGTCGATACTCAAACTCAGTGCAACACGTTCTTAAAACTCAGGATGTCCTTAAATTGATAATATTATATCCACGATGATGATAAGAATAGGAATATTTGCGAAATTTCATCAAAATTCTTTGAAGAGTAAAATATCGATGCAATGAATCCAATCGCTCCGGCAGATATTCGAAACACATGCAAACGTTTTTAGAATTCGGGATATCGCGTCCTGAATTTTGTCAAACAAAAACTTCGAGATACTCGGATGAGTACAATTTCGCGCATTACTCATGGCAACGATACGATCATCCGCGATGATCAAAGTTCGTGGTGAGCGTTATTAAAATACAAGTGGCCGCATTTGAACGTTTCGTTGAAAAAAATTTCGAGAAATCCGCATTGGCGTTCAGTTCCTGACCGACCGCGTGTATACATATTTTCCTCCCCGATCGTCATCGGCATCGGGATGACGTCGCACACGAACGCACGTAGGGTACATAGGTTGGGTGGCCATTTTAGACGGTACGCCTGGACGATCAGTCACACTTAACGTCAGGATTGAAGTGACTTAGTTTAAGGCTGTTTAAGGGCGGGCTGTTCGCGGATGAAAGAGCCGGGGGCCTCGCCCATTCGAGACCGACGGGGGTGCGAGTCTCTCTCTCGTATAGTTGGACCGTTTCTACCCTCTCCATCTTCTCTCGACGAGGCACCGACTAACAACGCGAATGAGAGGGGTGGCTTTCCTGGTACCCGAGCTTCCTCCACCCCTCTCACGTCTTTTTCTAAAAGTAGTCGGTAACTACATATGTATATGGTTCATGCGCGCGAGTACGTACACGCGCATCCGTATAAAAGTTTCTGCACACCGAACCGTCGCGTGACGCGTGTGTACGTTTATACTCGTCTACGCGTAACACGGGGTGGTTGTGTCTCTCGCGCGACATTTCCTCTTCGAGTGGAGGGTTGTTAGGGTTTTTCTATGGAAACGGCGAGAGGGAGCAGATTGTCGTTACACTAATTGTTACTCGTAGGTTCCAGTCTGTCAAAATACCTTGGTTTAAACCCTCTCCCTCCTCTCCCCCCCCCCCCCTCTCTCCAAAATGAGGGAATCATTGAGACAAAAGCTGTCGTGAAAGGGCGAGATTCCAAGTTTGTTCCGTTCCCATTAAAACTCCATGGCGTTATGGCGGCCGCGTGAATTTCGGAGTGAGAGAACGGCGCTGTAATTCCACGGATATTCTGATAAGTTCCAAAATGGAGAAAAGACGAATATAAATTCGGCTGTTGCGCCGTGTCGCTAGAAATCTGGGCTGCCGTGAACGTCATTCAACGATTCGAACCGGTTGTTACCTCCTACGGAGTTACGAGATCAACATCTCGCGTTACAGCGTTGCGATGCTGGCGTCTAAACACAGTCTCGAATACGTGATTCCACTCCACTTTTTCTCGTACAACAAGGTGTAACGAGTTTAGAAAACTGTTTTTGTCCGGCAGAGAGTCGTCGATTAATTGAATTCATACGGAACAAATTCGTGGCATCGGGTATCGCTGTTACACCAATATTTCTATGCTCGTCTATCAAATCACTTCATCCAATTCTATCAAAACTACTCTACGATGATCGAACCGCGAATATCCGAAATTAGCTCTCCACGAACAGCCCCTAACCAATGAGGCTTTTGAACATCTAAGAGTGAACTAAAATAGTGCGAGGTCAAGCGTAAACAATCCTCAGGAATGTTATACCTCTACTTAACTAAGAGGCACATACATTTTCAGGGGAGAAATCGGGTTACGATGTTTCTTTTAAATAACTGTACGGTTAACGCTATGAGATCAGCCGGCTTGTCGCGGGAGTGTATCAGCGTTGGCTCGAAAGACGCAGAGAAATTGGAGGTACGCGTTGTGACGAGGGTTGGCGAGGGAGGAGGGGGATGGAGGATCGAGGTGGGGGAGTGTAGGATTACGCGCTATATACGTTCCTGGCGGGGCTCGCGGGTGTGTTGTTTGTTGGGTTCACGAACAACATTGTAAGTAAGTGGAGTAACGTTCCGGAGGGAGTGAAACGGGGATTCTCTGGTCGGTCCACGCGTTGTACCGTCTACATATCGGCATACACTGGCGTAAGAGCGTAGATACGCGTTCCGTCGTACGTGGTCAGCACAATTGTAACGGAAACACGGCTCGCGGTGCTATTTAAACGCTTCGCGATTCCAAGTATCGATGGTTAGACGCGGTATCGTGCAGAAGGGGATACTGGTAGACCGTTGAATAGAAAAGTTTTCGCCGAGCAGTTCGATGAAACGCGATATTCGCGAGCGTAAGATTGAAAATTGACCAACCTATTAATTTGGTTTTATCGAACGCAACATTTGTTTCGCGAAGCGTTCTATTTAATTTTCGGATTCGTGGAACGATGGACACAATCGTGACACGAGTTAGATTCTTTCACCTATATATTCTCTATATAGCAATTGAAATTGAGAATTGACGGTTGGTTAATTTTCAATTTTAGACTCGGCACGTTTTTCCCGAGCACCTTTAAATAACGCTTAAAGATTCCATGATCGTACTCGAAGTCTTGGTTGAAACTCCGTGAGTTTCATTTCTGATAATTTCTAAATGATTGGTTATTTATAAAATAGGTTATGCGAGAAAAATACCTTTATTGATATTTTCAAATTTGTTGTTGTTAAAAAATATGTACATAATATTATACGTATTTATACTATTTTTCGTACTTAAAAATAATCAATCTAAATGAAAAATTTTAACGATTCATTTTTGTCGTTCTTATCGTGCATGTTAATTATAGAATCATCGATCAAGCACAGAGTATAAAAAGTACATAAAAATTTAACGCGACGAGCTCTATTTTGGGAATCGCTCGAATGCAAATTTGTGATGCTGAAATTCCAACTAATTCCAGTTCCGCGATCCTAAGAATGCTTTCGCAAAATTTAAAAAGTCCCTTTGCATTTTTCAACGTTTCGTAATAAGTATGGACACTGTTTATCGTAAAGGAAACTAGGTTCTAGGGGATTTCTCGTGACTTGAAGTTTATTGATATTCATGTTCAATGGTCACAAACACTTTTGTACGTATTCTTGGCAACTCCAAATTAGGCGTATCACAAATTTGACCGTACTCCAAAGCTAAATCGCTTCTCGTATCGTTTTACAAATCATTGAAATTTAAAGCAAAAAACGTTTAAAGTTGACGTAGAATTTCCTTCATAACGTATAATATTAAAACAAGCAGTTATTTATTCGTCCGAAATGATTTTATAATTCCAAACGGACTGTACTCCATATTTTTGTACCGATGTAATAGAGAGAAACGGGAAAACCGTTTCCCGTTCGAGAACGAGAGATTAACATGGATATGCCCGATAGTTTTCGAGCAAATACGCAAGATCAGTGTATGCGCGTCTGCACGAGCGAGGAACAGAGGCAGAGTTAATATTTGTTGAGATTTACACGCGTGCCGTACCGACGTTATTTTCATATTGTAATACCGCCGTGTCTTCGCTGCTCGAGAGCGCGCATACGCGAATATGCACAGAGTACGCGTATGCGAGAGACGGAACGTTTGTCGGGTTAACCATGTAACATTGTGCAGTGCATAGCAATTTGTCGATGGACGCGAATCCTACGTATACGCGGGAGGACGCCAACGCGACCTAACAGATGTCAACGTTGACGTGATTACCATTCTGGCAACCGTAACAACGGCTATGCGAAATTAATTCGCATTGATAGGAAATAATTACGATTTTAACAGTATTTAACGAAAGATGTGTCGTGTCCGCGGCGTGCGGGGACGAGCAATTAATTTATAGATAATACAAGACGAGGATATCAAATTTTATTATTTTTGTATTGTAAGAAACATTCTGAAAGTTGATAACACAAATCTTCACATCCTTACAATTCCAAGGCAATATCAAATCTTGAAGAAATTTCCTCAAAGAAAATCCATTGTTCGATGCTCACTCGGGTAATAACATAAAAAATGAATACATTTTACAAAAAAGATACAGAACTCGGGTATTTATCAACCCGCATAAAATATACCGACGCGACGACGAGTGTCGCGTATCTTCGCGCATCTAAAATTCTCGAAAGAATGTGAAATATTGGGAGGCAAAAAAAATGTTCCGGATGCATTTCGTCGATCGATCGTGCATCATCCGGATACTTCCACCGTGGGCACATCCCTTAGAGATAGTGGACAACACCCTCCGGAGTCGTCGAGTGGCAAACAACAAATTGGATTTGTCGTCGTAGAATCGACGGCGCCGCGCAGGGGTTGAGGGGGTGAGATCCTGGCAATTCGATTATTTGTTCTTTTAGTACGATGGCTCCGTGCATCTAGCGGCGCGGCGCTCGTAGTATATTTTTGGCATAAACTTCGTGCTTTATGCTCGAACACGCAGCATGCTAATAATTTAGGCCGTGGAAGTAGTAATATTGCGTCATTGGTGTCAGCGGTAGGGTCGTTTCGGGCTTCTAAAATAGGGTTACCGTAAGAACCATGGTGCAACGTTGCATTCTAAAACCACCCCTTTGACCGATTATCGCGCGATTGGTTTCGTCCATTAATAACGACTTTGAAATTATATTACGCCCCCATCGGAAAGCGTAATATTAACCCCTTCGCGACAGATGACTCGCGGAGTTCTTGCTTCACGCTAACAATTTTTCAAATAATTACCTACCTAGAGTAATGCAAACGATATGAAACACACGGTAATTTTCTATACCCGATGCAACGAGGGATTTATGTTTTTTGAAAAATTGATTTTACGTCTCTGGTATTTATAATTAATTCTATCTTTAATTCCAGTGAGAATAATCCAAACTATAATTTAGAGTTTCTATCATTAACAAAGTGCAGGGGCGTCCGTTAAATAATTTTACCGCGCTACATTATTCGTATTTTATTTACTTTGAATTATAAATATTCGGGTGGTCCAAAAGTTCATGCGTTTTTTCATATAATACTTTCTGTCGAATTTTCAAGACTAATAAGACTGGTCTTATTTTATTGTGTTGTATATCATTTTGTTGCATTATAAATGGTCTTTCATACCATATATTACATATAGTTAAAAAGCTTTGTATTATCTTTTTTCATTTAGAAAAATTATGAGAAATTTCGAAATTCGAGTGTTTTTGCGCCATTACTAAACCCAACAGTTCAATGCGACTGAACCGACAAAAACAATCTGCGAAATGGAGGGCGAGAATGTGGTTTCCAACCGCACAACGCAAAAATGGTTCAAGAAATTCAACATCTTGGGGGAGGTCAAAATGGAGTCCCGTGAGTTTTTCAACTCTTAAAATAGGGAATGGTACCGACGCGGGACCGAGCAACTTGCAGATAAATAACTTTGAACCATAGATTCGAATGGTCCTTACTTTGGAACTTGAATAGAAAAACGCAGGAACTTTTGGAGCATCCTAATAATCGCAACGCTACTTCTCGCAAAGGGTCATCGTATCGTACTGACCTCGTCGCTGAAGGTTTAGACGTACAAAAATATCGGAAACTACGCGAAGCTTATCACCGCGAACGATACGATCGTTCCCAGCTGAAATGCCCGTCCACGCGTGATCTCGAATCCCACCGGCAACATTCTTATTCGCGAAACAGTTCCCACCGCGAGCCTAAAAATTCCGAATCGCGTGTAATCGTTTCGATTTGTCCGCCAGGTAACGTAGAAGAGTCTACGACCTAGAGCAACCGTAGACACAAAACCTTCGTCCGGTGTGTTAAAATGCGTGAGCACACGCTCCCTGTCGTGTCGTGAGATCAGTGAATGGATTTCGCCGGTCGGGCTTGAAGGGGGATGATGAATCGCGCGTGCAACCAGCCCCCCCTTGTCTTTTCGACAAACACGAGGGCGTTCCGGGGGGATTGGTCGGAGAGTTTGACGGCGGGGGTTGGCGGGGGCTATAGCAAGGAGGAAAAACGTTTTGGGGGGTGGCGTCGGCGGTGGTGGTGGCGGTGGTGGCTACACGTCGGGCGACGACCGAAAATGTAGGTGAGCCCCCGACGTTAAGCCGTGGCGGAGTTGCAGGCTCGCGCACCCTTCAGGATGCATTGAGACGGTCACGAACTATGAGGACCTGGCATTTTCACGAGCCTTCGCGTTATACGCGTGTGTACGTGTCGGCTACGTGGATGTCGCCATCGAGCGACGATAGTAATTCATGCTTTGACCTACTACCCGTGAATTCTGGCTACGCTCCAGCCACCACTGGAAACTGATTTACGTTAGTACGTTTCTTGTCACCGCACGAAGATGTTTCACGGTGAAGCGTATTAATCTCGATGGCTCGCTCGGCGTATTCAAACGTCACGATTTGGGGATTTCAAGTTTTGGAGGTTTCGTTTTTTTTTCAAGGGTTTTACTTTGAAAGCGGGAGACGAGTTTCGGGAAATTTATTCGTGGACATGTTTGATGGGATTGTGTGACGGATGAATGGGAACTGGATCGAAAGCGTAGATGTAACGCGGCGATATCGCGTGGTATTATATTTTCTGGTAATCGGTTTCTCTTATCGTTAGTTTTGCGCAAGACCGTGGCGTGAAAGTATCACGTGATAACGGTTCGTATATTTTGTGGTTTCTTCGATATCGCGACGCGGATTTGAGAAAATGATTAGCGATGCGTTTAGTTTAGTCGATTAGTTTAGTAGAACAGCGTTTCCCAAACGGGGTCCACGGAAGCTTTGAGGTAGCACACAACAAAAATTTAAGAATTGTTTAACTGTTTCATTATCAGCCTTTTCTAATCGACGCATAAATATTACATTTAGGAATATTACATATCGTCGTATAAGAACCATCATAGCCGATTTCAGTCTTCCCAATTTTTCAGAACAAGCGAAAAAGTATTTTGTTATTAAGCATTTGGAAAGTTAACATTCCTCTCGACAATAATTAACTCTAAAACGTGTACTGAATTTTTCTAAAAAGATTGTTTTGACTAAAAATGTAGTTTTATAAAAAATAAGAAATTGGCATTGATAGCGTAATATTGGTACTAATAACAAACGAGTTTAGGTAGGCCATGATGATATTTCGATTTTTCCCGGCGAATCTGTCGGTCAAACCTTGAAAACGCGAGCTTATTGATATATAAATCTCAATTCCCCATTTTTTGAGATTGCCCATGATGGTTCTGGGGCGACGATATGCGTATAAGTATAGCGTATAGGTCCACATACGCACAGTTAGGACCCCAGGAGGCCACAGGCAAAAAAAGTTTGGGAACCCTTGCTGTAGAACGCAATTTGATAAGATAACGTTGTATCTACAGTTTCTTAACTTCCGGGTAATTAATTATTTCTTTTGTCACACCTTGCAGTTGTTCGTCTTGTCTTAATAACGCCACAACTTTTGACAGAAGCCCGCGGAACAGAAAGGTATTGCAGAAATACGGAATTGAACGTAAAAACATATCGCACGTATTTCGCAATAATAATATACCTTTGTTGTTCGGTCGCTGTGTTGCCTGCCAACTCTTCGTTCGGTTATCAATGATTTTATGTATTATCATAAAGAAGTGCTTTTGTAAAATTTGCCTAAAACTGTTTAAACAATTTCGTGTCATTTTTTTCGTAGTCCTCTTCAAGTCTCTCTTTCATACTCGTTAGTGTACAGCGCAACGTAAAAAATTCAATGTGGAAAGGTCAGGGTTCCCTTCTAAATCGATGACGTTAGAAGAAAAATCCGTTAATTGGACGTCGGGTGTTGGCACTGGGGAGTACGAATCAAATCACCCTTCCTCTACCTTCTCGCAATTGCTTTATCTATTAGTATCCGGGATATCGATTATACTCGTAATGGTATATAATAATAATCGCGCGTCGCACGCGAATTCATTCAGAGGTTTAAGCACCGCAAATTGATAAAAATGCTGCTATTCTCGCAAACGTATTCCCTTTTTTTATGAAGGTGGTAAAATAGAGCGCATTTTTTCGATTATCCATCAACTACAATACCTTTCAAATTTTTAAAGATCCGAATACCACACCAGTTGGAATCTTTTTGTAGATATTTCTATTATTTTCGAACGTGTATTTCTATTTTCTAAACAATAGAGAATAAGTTCCTCCAAACGAAACTGCGATAAAATAATGTAGATACAATCATTTTCCAGCTTAAGAAATCAAATTTTCTCGAAAATCATTCGTGAGATAGATACATGATCCAATCGAAAGCAATGAATTGCATACGTTAAATCGAACTCTACGAAAATAACGCGGATAAGATCTTTTTCAAGCTCCAAAACGTGACGCCGATTTTACCCCACGCATAAAAAAAAAATGTTCATTACGCGAGTACGGTTGAACCTCGGGTAAGGTTTGAGGAAAAAAGAAAAAGAATAGTTCGTCCGTCTCAAATGACACATTCATTCCGTTCTCCCGAGATTTTCGTGAAACCATCTGGACAGTCCGGAACAAGTTAAACAAGGTGTAACCACGGACGCACGTGGGGTCGCAAATAAACCAAGCTCAGTGGCCCCCGGGACCGTTATATCGCGTCTTAGCCCCGAAAAGGTGCGAGGCTGACGAGACACATGTTTCGTATTAGATCTTTTCTACCTGTCGACCCGAGCCAGGGCGCATAGAAGGTGTTTAACGAAGAATCCTACGGGGGGAGGTGGTGGAAGGTAACGCAGGAAGAGAGAGCGCGCGTTCCCGGTAAAGGTCGTGAACATTGTCCCGGAGCACGGCAAGTTCCTTCGAGAAACATATTGGCAACACATGTTTCCTATTTCGGGATGCACTTTGCTCGCTGCAAAAAGGTGCATGGCAAGGTGATTATATTGCCTCGTCGTAAACGGCAGGTTCCAACCTGTCATTTTCCAACGTCGTCGACGTCGCGTCGGCCAGCTTTTAGCTTCCGAGGTACGTGGCCGTGGAAATGATCGAAAAGGAAATTTCACGCGAGAATGATACGGTGGACGAATGTGCGAGTAAGCTTCGGTGACAAACGTTACGAATTATGTACGTCGATCAACTTTTGGCGTGGCAATTCCCAATGTCTTGGCGGCGGTATGCGGAGAGACGATTAGGGATTTCATGATCGATAAGAATGAAGATTGTTGATTTAATCTGGGGGAGAAAGTGAGAGGATTAAAATTTCGCGTAAACCTTGTACCGTTCACCCGATTATCTTTTCTAGGTACCGAATAAATCATTCTCTTTCCAATTTCATTCGTGCATTAATTCTTTTGATAGAATTCGTACGTTTAATCTGGAATCCAATATCTTTCGAGAGAATCTCCGAGGGTGTTTAATCAATAACATAGAAACGTTGTGAACTGTTGATTTAATTAGGGAGGAAACGGTGGGTAATTACACGGAGAATGCGTTAATCGAATATAAATTGTTACATTTTTGTAATTTTACGCAAACATTTAAATATTATCGCGTTATTTTTCCCGTCTCGGCGTATACATATCGTCAGAAAATTGAGTATTGCAGGTTTGACAAGGTAACGTCTACGCTCGTTCAAACGAAAAAATCGTCGCGTATCATCCAATTGCGCCACAATTGCATTTTACTCGAGCGTAACCCTTCACCCTTAACCACGCTGACAATTTTATGGTACCGACGCCTTTACTCGAGCTCCGGAAGACGCGTAATAAATCGTATTACGTAACGACGACCCTTTCAACGATCACCGAGCAGGCAACTCCCACCCCCTTCCCTCTTTAATATGAAATCTCGAGGCTCGAGTTCCGTGGAGTCTTGAAATTCCCAGGATCCGAGAGCATTCCCATTGGTCGTTCCGGCGAGTAAACTACGAGGGCGAACTGGGGTGGTTAGTATCCCATGGTGCACCTCGTCAAGGGAACAGTACGACCACCAGCAATCGCCTTTGCTTTCGCTTTTGATTTTGCCACCCGCTAGTTTCGTTGTACCCGACCGGTGTCCGACGCGACCGTCATTCGAATCACTTGGGCTTTCCCCGGCAATCCCTGCCCCGTCCCTCTTCGTCCCATGCCTGCCCCCCCCCCGCCCTCCCTCTCTCACTCTCTTTCAACACAGAAACGAGGAACTCACAGAGACGAGGAAGGTTTGCATGTGCGTGTGCCGAGGGGTCCTTCGACTGACCCTGCTCCAAGGGTGGAGCTTAAAATAAGGGTGGTACCTCACGGCTTTACCTACCCCATCGAGAAATAGCATTGGGGATGAGATGGAATGGTAGGAGGAGAGGAGACACGCCGCTCCGGAAAGAGAGAAGGATCAAACCTCGACACGAGGTTCACCAGAGAGAAGAACTCCGTGTACGTCGCGTTGCGCTAGTCGTAATTTCAAGCCGAGAGACTTCGGGTCGTTGTGGACGCTTGCTCCTCGAAGTTCCATTTGTCGCTCAAGGTCGCGAGAGAGGAGCCGACGTTTCGTGATTCTGCGATATTTTTGTTTCTTTTCGGTACGCGCACGACGCGACGCGTCAAAGTCCGTCGGAGGATCCGTTTCCGTCGGTGGTTCCTCGAAGGTGTGTCCTCGGCGCGCGTGCACGTCGCCGAGCAAAGGTGTTTGGAGGTGATTCGCCGGGACGCGGGGTGGGGGTGGGGGAAAGTTCGCGGGAAGTTTTGATATTGATCACGGCACGTGGAGCCCGACTGAAATGTTGTGAGAGAAGCGTGGTCTTCGAAGTGTCGAAGTGTCACGATCGAGTTTCCGCGGAAGACCGTAACTTCGGCTTGATCGAACCGTGTGCGGTGCGCGAGGGAAGAGACAAAAGATGGCGCCCATGGTTGAAAATCATGGTCGTGGCGGCATTCTGGGCAGTGATCCTTACATCGGTAGCTGGAGGCGCAAGCAGGCGGCTCAGAAAGGTATTGAGTCTCGATCGAGATCGTGCATCATCGATTTTTCAATTTAGCCCAAACGCCATTGGTACTTTATCAGAGACGCCATTTGACGTGGCGCGAGCGATGCGCGACGCTTTTTTCAAATTGATACGCCGAGATCATAGACGCGCTATCGGTGCTGGGTTGACAGGTAAAATTTCTAAATGGAGCCCAATATTTCTCAAAACGACTAGGAGTAAAAAATTGTGAAACGCAGAACTAACGAAGGCGTTGCAGTAGCACGAACAGTGCTTTAGTTTGTTGAAATTGAGTATCGTTACTTTAGATAGATTATCAGTGCACGATGACAGATGAAATATTTCAAAACGAGGCCCAAAATATCTCGAAACGAATTGCAGTAATAAATTGTGAAACGCAGATCTGACGAAACCGTTCAAGCAGCACGAGTAGCGTTTTAATTGCATTATAAATTGAATGACGTTACTTCAAGTAAATTACCAGTGGTACGATGACAAATAAAATTTCCAAACGAGGTCTAAAATTTCGCAATGCGATTTGGAACCATAAATTGCGAAACGCATGGAATGTTTATTCGCGTGTACGATACGCTGGCTAGCACCTGGTGCCGTTACGGCTAAACGACAATTGACGAAACAACTTGTTCTCACCTTCGGACTCGCATTGTCGGGGATCCGTTTTGTTTCGCAATGACGCGAGGCGGGAGAGAGTTCTATGATTTTCCGCGAATCGCGACAAAGACGAATGGATTTTTACAGGTGCATTCGAAGAATCTAGAAATAAACGTAACCGAGCTATTTCCACGGTGTTACGCGCGTTAACACCTTTGCGATACTTCCAGGTACCGCGACAATGTCCAGCAAACCTTCCCCCGTTTACGCCTCCCTTTCTGTTTTACCAGCATTTTCCTTTGTTTCGCGGTCATCTTGTTGTACAATGCGAATCAATTAAAATTACGCGTGACAAACTTCGTGCAGCTTCGATCGAATTATTGTATTTCATCCACGAATGTGTTAACGGGGCGTATTTCCTTGCGTGTAGCGTCAGGGCAACGTACCAACGATAACGAACGAATACTAACTATCGTTTTGAAGTCGAATCGTAAGTCTTTGCTAAAAAAAAGAGTATGAAACGATCAACCGACGCGAGTTTTTGTCTCCGAGTTTTGACAAGACGAAGAAATTTTGTTACGCGTCTTCCGGGTTGATACCCCAACCGACCGAAACAATCGCCGAATAGAAAGGCGAAGCAGGAAAAAAAATGCATTATTCAAGCGAATTTCCATCGGTGAGAAGTCTCGGTAGATGGGTAGCTACGTCGTTAGGTTGCTCTCTTGCTGGCGCTTTAATGACGGTTTGCTCCCTTTGCTTTTGGTTCTTATAACGAGAAGCTTCGGCATCGTTACAGCTTTCGCACCGTATCGCTCTTCAGCCCCGTGGTCGAAATCCCGTTCCTATCGATCGTGACATTAGCGGGATTATCACGAGATTCAACTAGGGAGACGAGAAATTTGTGCTGGAAAATAGAGCTGGCGTACCTTTCGTTTATTTGGACATAAATTATACGTAGGCATTCTAGTAATTTCAACGACATTTAGAATATTACAGTTCCGTTATTTCTTATGCGAGAAATTTTAACGCTGAACACTATTCGTTACAAAACTAAACTCTCGGGTATTCTTCGGTTGCTCTAACGTAAGTTGGTTGTCTGTATTTTATAATAATTCTAACGATACCGAAAAGTGTATCATTGCGTCATTCGTGTACTAATATGTAATACGGATCCGTGAATGAAACTTTGCGTATAAATTATTCGATTACTCAGATATAAAGTCTACACGAGTGTACTAATAACTTCAACATCGTTTGGTGTTACAAGTTTGTTACGCATTATGTAGAAAACCTACTCCCGAGGCGGGATTTTTCATTAAACAACGTAAACGTGAATTATATATTTGCCTTTTAATAATTTTAACGTGACGCAAAGCGTTGTAATTTTGTTTACTAATGCGCGCAGTAGCTATCCGCGCGCGAAATCTTTTTCGCATACATTTGTCGAATCAAAGTTACTTGGACAGTAGCTAGTAAGCTAGTAGCGTTAATTACTTTAGCGTTAAGCATCGACGGCTTGTAATTTTGTATGTCGGGAAAATTCGCGTAAGATTAGAATTCCGTTCAATCGAATTTGACTGACACGCTGAACGATTTAATTTCGAACGCGCTAAAATGCAATAGAAGAAAAGTGTTTCACAGTCAGTTGCGAGAATTAATATAGCAGAGCCGCGTGTCCTACTTTCGTCGTCGACTAACTCATAGACGCTGAAGAAGCAATTAGTGAGTTCTCGTATTTCTGCTTTTTCTTCCTTCGAGTCGCTTTACTTTTCCGCTTCGTATTTCCCTTTCTCTTCTGATAATGAGATTTTTTTAACATCTCGGATTGCGAATCAAAATAACTGTGGAGGAAACTTTGACAATGAATTGCTTATAAAT
Organism: Pemphredon lugubris; assembly: GCA_933228935.1. NCBI lineage: Eukaryota > Metazoa > Arthropoda > Insecta > Hymenoptera > Crabronidae > Pemphredon > Pemphredon lugubris. Next base: position 26,658,725 of record OW121815.1, read on the forward strand.
TTGCTAATTTATGTTAATCCTAGGTTTTTTATTCGTCGAGAACTACCTCGTAGTGACTTTTTGTTTAATAGCATCTTCCACAACTTTCAATTAATTAAACATGGGTGAAGATGGTACGTTACTCGTTAAATCCTATGGAACAAAACGACTATGCCAAATTTAGTTTATGGCGATTAGTAAAAAATTAATATCGACGGAATATCGTGGGGTCTGTTGAATCCCCAAAACCCACCGTTCCCGAGATGCTCCGAAAGGTGTACGCAAGATTCTTACTTCTTTATCTTTTTACTTTCAGGTAGCAGTCCAGTTTCGGATACTTTGGATCTGAGTTCTCATCATCATCGTCATCATCATCACCATCATAATAACAATTCGATCGGCGTCAGCAACCTCGCTGCAACCGGTCCGCAGGAAGTCGTGATGAAGGAGAAAAGCAAAAATGCGGCGCGTTTCCGCCGCATCAACGAAAATAAGGAACTTCAGGCGCTTGCGAAGTTGTTACCGTTACCACCGAACGTCACCACGCAATTGGACAAGGCCAGCATCATTCGATTAACAACGGGCCACTTGAAGATGAGAGCGGTGTTTCCTCGTGGTAAAATGTTCTTCTGTCAAAGATAAATATTATTTTTCAATCAAATGTTTTCAACGAGATCGACGGATCTACCAGACCAGGTTCAATTCTTGCGTCATTATCCGAGTATTATGATGTACATGATAATAGTAAACGGACGGTACTTAGGTCCTTAATTGACGGTTAATAGATTGGTGCAAGAGATCAAGCAGAAATGCGTCGGTAGATCAACGTTTTTCTGATTACGTGAAATTTATTTGAAACATATGGCCTGAAAAATTGTCAACCTCGTATAATTCGCATCATATCGAATTGTCGTATAATTATTGTACATTATTCGTATAATATTGTTGAAAATATTTTGTTGAAGGAGAATATTTTGTTAATAATGAGAAATATCAAAGTGCAATTATCGATCAAACGGGTAAACACGTACGAATTTTTTTGAAGTGGCCATTACAAATTAAGGTAAAAAAAAACAAATAGCGGAGAACGATAAAAAGGTGGACAAACCGCAGCCATTAATTTTGTTCATAGAAACTGCGAAAATATACTAGTCCGCGTAATTTTGAGCAATCTTTTGGCAAAACATTTTTTTCACAGTTATTACGCGTACCAGACTACTGTCCGTATAATTGTGCTCATTAGATATACTTTAACCGGGTGAATGTTAAAAATAATGCATCTTAAAAAGTCCAACAATCGTGAAAACGACGTATTGATTAATTCCACGAGTAACCGCTTACGTATGGCGCCACCGCGTGCCAATGAGAAAGTTCACTTAGCGGTAAACGAACGAAACACTATTCTTTGTTAATTCAGGCACCGGACACTTACGCGCAAAGGGCAAATAGTATCGGATGAGATGGATGCGATTGCGCACTTAATGCATTGTTAGTCCCCGATGCTTTGTAAGCAAAGCATGGGGGCTGTTATAGTGTTACAATGGCCTCTCCCGTCTCGTCCCCCTTCTTACGGCATCGGCGAATTGAATTTCAAGTGGCTGCATCCCTCTAGAATACGGTCGCGTCTCTATTCTTTAAAAAAAAAGACACGATGATGCCCTCCCTATGACACTTTAGGGGCGTTCATTTCACGTGGAAAATTGTCGAGCGAATGGGTAAACGAGCGTGAAATTTCCTGGGGTGACGATTGCGATGACTACAAATTAATATGACAAAAACGTAGATTCGTGGCGATACATTTACGGGCGCACAAAAATAACGTGAAAACGTGGCGGCACGTTTGTCCAAAATAAAAATTATTCGATCGCGTCCATTTTTGTCCTAACGCATGAGCTAATATTAATTTTCTATTCGCGTTGTTGCTGAATCTGCAATTTTAATATAATACGAAATAAAATCTCGCACCGAAAAGATTCGAACGAGCTTAAAAAATTCAATCGCTCGACGCTTCTTCATCCGTCCGATTGCGTTCCGATAATCTGCAAAGTTTGATGCGCCTTTATCGTTCGATTGACACTTTCATGGAAAAGCGTAATAATGGTGCGCGATAACCGAACAAAAAGAAAACGTGCTCTAGAATCTCTCTTGGATCAAACGATGTATCGATCAATGCCGAAGGTGGCTCATAAATAATTCAAATATTCGAAATAACGGGATCGCGGGACGTTCTTGCGCGTGTCCCGTGTTATTGTACGACACATGTCCCACAAAACCTACATACGAGTAGCATTTAATATAAACGCGCGCGTTGATCATCGCGATATCTGGTTAAACGTAGTGGAACAGCGCATCGTTGACAAGATAGCAATGATCAAGCCATTTTCCGTGAAATTTGGTTGCCAACCCCCACCCCCTCCGGCCCCACCGCTCAGAAAATGCCACCATAGCTGCAACTACGCTATGTGTAGATATGCTGTAATTAATGCACAGACACGAAATACTTGGCTATAGGCTTAGTTACACGTCGAGTATGAAACGTCGCTAGAAACGTGTATATTGGATCATCGGGATAAGGAGTCGACGTATTATAATGTGTGCCATGCTCTCAAACTCGACGTCTTTCTCGCCATTATTAATCCTCGAAACCTGCGTGTGACAATTTTTTCATTATTCATTTTCGACGATACGTTCTCTGTACACGTTGCCGAGATCTTTTGCGAATGAAATGATAAAATAGTTATCAACGGACTGCGGATGTTTACGCGATATGCATGATTTGCGCATTGATTTTGAACTAATTTTGTAAGATGAATACGCCGGTATGCGTAAAGCACGTCATTTGTTTCTCATTTCCTTTATTGTAGTGAAACATATACATATCGTATGAGCGATATACAAAGGTACAGTTTTAATGTCATGCAAGAAGAATATTAATTTCGTTTCGAGTTTCAATTCTTCAACGATATCCTACAAGAATACAAATTTACATAAACATCCGTAGTCTAGTTAATAATAATTGTTCTTGAAATTATATAGAGATTCACGATATCGATGGTTTTAATCTGTTCAATTACATTTTATATATTCCAAAAATGATTAAAGGTAATCTTCGCTTATCGTCGCCTTCTTCGTTGTGTTTTAGCGAATGAAACGATTCGCTCGAAATTCATTTTATTTCGATTAACGAGACAATATTTAGAGTGAAGTATCGTGGGGTCTGTCGAACCCCCGGTTCGCTATTCTATGATTAACGCTTAAATTTGGCTTCAACTGATTTCAAACTATGAGAGAAAAATAATAAATATTTGAGTGCCGTCCATATAGGTATGAAATACTCTCTCAATTTTTGAAGTTTCCACTTTGGAAGATTGTTTGCGGGAGTACCCGGGAGTTTCAGGGTTCTAAATCAATTTTTCAGGTCTCGGAGACGAATGGGGCGCCGCCCCACCACCGAACAATCCTCTGGAATCCGCTATCAAGGAACTGAGCAGTCATCATTTACAAGTGAGTACTCGTCGCTCCTCGTGTTTGTTCGCATAAATCGATGTTACGCTTTACGCGCGTGGGTGGACCATGAGTTCTTAAACGAAAGCTTGCGATTAACGCAAAGCTTAGCAACGAAGTAATCTGCGCGCGTAGAGAAGCATGATTATTAGTGGACACGCGAAATTCGAAACGTTAAAAATAAAATTGTTTCGACGTCGCTTTGATACGTTGAAATCAACGGCTTATTGTTTCAGACGCTGGACGGTTTCATATTCGTCGTGGCGCCCAACGGGAAAATTATGTACATAAGCGAGACCGCGAGCGTGCACTTGGGATTGTCGCAGGTCGGAGATATCTCTTCATTTATTGTGTTTATTTAACAATAGCATTGTCTTTATAAAATAATTCTGGAAATCCTTTCGGTGGCGCGGGCACTTATTCGCGTCGCTTAAACGCGACATACCTTTCGTTAAAAAATCGTAGCGTTCACAATGTTTGAGATATCCAGATGCAACGTACTCAATTTTGAGCCGGGAGTTTACAGGATTACTAAAAAAATTCAACGATCACTTGTCGCGACTGATATCTTAACAAGATTGAATATCGAGCGGAACGCTACGGCGATTCAAAAGACCTGGTTGCTTTAAAAAAATCGTAACTTCGATAATTCTTTAATTATCTCGATGCAACGAAGTGCAAAAATCAGCACCGGTATGCCGATAATAATACTCGATTGTGTAAGAGCGCAGTGTGAAAATGTTAACAAAATCTCGGCGCCGAAAGGATTAAACGAAGGTTCGGAAAAAAGTCGCGCGGATTTTGAGAATATAAGGAAAGCAGATTTTATGTCAACCCGGAAACTGCTGACGGAAGGTATCTTCTCACGCATGTAGGTGGAATTAACGGGGAACAGCATCTTCGAGTACATCTGCAAGGACGATCTCGAGGAAATGGCCTGTGTTCTGAACTTACCGGATCTCGCGGGAGTAACATTTCCGCCTCCCAATTCGCGGGGCGAAATCGAACTGGGACGTGCCTTTTCCGTCAGAATGAAGTGCATCCTAGCGAAGAGGAACGCCGGCCTCGTCACGGACGGATACAAGGTAACGTGATCAAATTTGAAGGATTTAATTAAAATATTATCGCGCCACTCGCCGCGAAGCGCTAATATTGGCACGAGTAAAAATACATTGCGCGACGAAGGTAAATAAAGGGAAAAATCGAAATTTTTTTAATCTAGCTCGCCCACGAAAATTTCCGCAAAAGTGTCGTTTCACGAGAGAAGCACGGGAAACCGTTAAAGGTTGCGTGGTTCACGATTTTACGATTATCCGCGAGGCAAAAATATGCGACGATTATGGGTTTATTGGCTTCCGTAAATCGCGCAATATTCGCGGCAAACAAGCGGGTTAAAAGGCGGTGTATACGAGAGTGGGAAGAAGAACCGATTGACGATTAGCATAACGCCCAGGCAGCTTGCACAGGAAATCATAAAACGAATAAAAATTCAAATGCTAAATAAGAGATAAGGATTGGTAAGCTAAGTAGGGACGGCATTGTCCTGGTCACGCGCGAGTCGAAAAGAAAACGGCCACCAGGTAGATGCGCGCTGCTCAAAATTCACTCCCCTGCATCCGTTCCGTGCAATAAAAACATTAGCTACGAATATGTTTTGCGTTTCGAAATGTCGGCGCTTTGGTATTTATTTATTTGCGCAAAATAGTTGGAAACGTTGTGTACAATGTACTTTGCCGAATACTTTGTGACTTTTGTTTAATCCAGTTTTCTGTAGCGCGCAAAATAAAATTGCGAAAAATGGGGAAAGCTAGTCGTTTGTTTATTACAGATATTTCGTGCATGAGAGAATATTTAGATTTGTTGCGCGTTTTAATGTCCGAGGCCGGGGACACGAACGCGATTCGTACTATCGATCACGGATTATCCAAATTTCTCCCATCCATCCGATCAAACGTATCGGTTTAATTCACAAATCACCGTTCCACCTCGCTCCAGATATCACTCGCAGCGGGTAATCTCAATTTACGGATATTAATATCGTCAGATTTACCGAAATCGGGAAACTCACCCCGTATCCTTACGGATTTCCTCGTATTCGCCAAATGTTCGACATATGTTGTCGTTATAACGATCCCGATAGTTCCGACCGACTTTCGGAAGGGGTCGAAATCTGGTCGTTGCGAGATGGGGGGCGGGGGTGGGACGGGTGGGTTAGATGGGACTTGCGACACTTCGCACTTGCTAACCGAAGAAGACAGCCCTCGAAGAGGAAAATGTTTGGCAAATAGCTCGTTCAAGCCCACACTGCCGTGATGACCGTGGCTCTCGACAAAATCGCACACAGAAGACCCCAATAGGCGTTGAGCAAAGTCATGAATGCAACCCCTATAAGCTGTTAGGCAAGCCTGGACGGAAGGGTGGGGGGGGGGGGGGGGGCAGGCGGGGAAGGGCAGGTTTTTGTATGGCACTTAAACGCACAAAGACCAAACCATAGTTGGCTTATCTTTGTGGAAGTGCGAACGCACGCTCGTTGAATTCGTACGTAGCATGTCGGAATACTTACGAATGAATTTAGTGAACGGGTCGACGGACGCAGAGCGACGGTAAGTCAAAATTTTACGAAAAAACGACACCGATATCGAGATCAAAAATATATCGGTGGTATTAATGACGCGTACGTTTATACGGCCACCGAGCGCAACGATCGATTCTTCGAACGCGTTTCGACGGTAAGACGGAATTTAAAAGGAAAGAGAGAAATGTTTATGGAAACAGCAGAAATGTTTTGGAGTAACGACGAAGGTTGATATTATACGCAATTTCTTTCGCAATTTTATGCGTTTGTAAATCGAGCCGGAATTGTGCGAACGGGGATCGAGTTGTTTGTCCGAATAAATATATCCACGTGTTGCGTTACGACATTACAGATATGACGTATTCGAAAGGTTCGTGCGTCAACGAAAGTGTAAACTTTGGTTACAAAAGCTTCCGAGCTTTATTACCGTCGCGTCGCCGTAGCCCGTTATACGCGTGGCCGTGGATTACACCGCCTTCTCCGCACGCACACCACTTAAAACTCGTTTCCAGAGTGAAATCGAGTGTGGTCGCGCGCCCTTGTCTCAAATTATTTTCTTTCTTCGAGTTCCGGAACCCCTCGTGTCCCTGTACTCGCACGCCCACCGACCGTCGCACCGATGCACCGGAATTGCATATGAGAAGAAAGATATGCAACGCGGGCATACGAATAAGCCTATTTGCTTCACAAATTCGTGACGCACTCGAGACGGGAGGCAGCGCGAGAGTGACGTTCAACGAGGCTTTTTTCTCGTTTCATCGGCCATTTAATTAAGCAGGAATTGTTAATTTGCTCCGGGAGTACATCGTTCCACGCCAAAATCCGCACTTCAGCTGCAGTACGGGGAAGTTGCTCGAGTGTCGCACTTATGCTCTACCAGGATTCCGGAATAATATTAGGAATAATCGCGTACATATGTGTGTCCCGCGCTTAATTGCAAAGTTTCATTTGAATTCGAAGAGTGCTCTAAGTACAAGGGGAACCCTATCAATCAGAAGTTGAAAACATAGATCTCCGTTCGGGATTCGTTATTTCCATCTTTTTGTTCCTTTTCTCTCGTAGTCGAAGGAAGTAGCAAGAAGGGTAAATTAATTTGTGCAATTATACTCCCTCTTTCAGTCACGTGTATTCAGAAATAAATGTTCAATTGTGTCGGATGGTGAACTTAAATTTTTATTCGTTCGCGGAATGAATTTCGTCGGGTAGAAAATATTCATAACAAATCCAAATATTTGTTTGGAATTAGAATTTGATAATCCATGGACTTAAAATAGGCCTTCCTGAAAGTCGAATATTCTTGGAAACAGAAGAAAATGTTTCGAGAAGAAGTTGTTTGCTTCAATATCTTCAAGGTGCTTTTTTAGCCGTAGGAGTTATTGTATCGTTATAATGCATATTATTTTATAAAGAAATTTCTTAAATATGAATGTTTATACAATATTATGTACAATGACAAGAATTGACGTCATTTACAGTCAAGTTACAAGGAGTCGATCAAATTTTGAAAATCATTAAAGTTTGACATTGAAATAAACATTCAAATAAAAATTAACAAAATGTCAGCACCAATCATATACAATTATTCGCGAAAATAATATGTCCAAGTTTCAGAGTGATTTATGTTCTCATCTTCAGGACATTCACTTGAAACTCAAACATGGCGGTATTATAAAATTGATAAAATTGTAACATGGAGCATTGTATCATGTTCAGAAAATTCATCCAAATCGTGTCTGCATCGGTCGCTGGCGTGAACGCGATCAATGGGTTTAAAAATTTGGTAAAATTCTTGTACCTTGACCGTAAACGTCGTCAATTCTTATCATTATACTAATCCATGTTATATGTTAAAATAATGATAAAAATCGAAAAAGCGCAACGATAAATAGTTGTAAACTAAAACCAAGAATGAATTTAACGACCACGCGATGAACGCGTCTCGCCGAAAAGTAAGAACAATCTCTTCGCCGAAAAGTAAAAACAATCTTTTCGCTTCTCGCAGGTCATACATTGTTCAGGATATTTAAAATGTATCGTCGAAGAGCCGGCTGGATCGGAGTACGAAAATGGTGGAGTTCGTTGTATCCGAAACCTCGGATTATTGGCGGTGGGTCATTCTCTACCAACGAGTTCCATAACGGAAATCAAACTCTACCCCAACATGTTCATGTTCCGCGCGTCGCTGGACCTGAAGCTGATATTCCTCGATACAAGGTAGGAAGCGGAATCGTCTCGGTAGCTCTGCCATAAAACTGATCCCCCGCGAGTCCGTTGAATCACGTTTATTTGCCTCGTGTACTGGACAAAGAGGCGAGCGAAGGAACAAAAAAATCAAGGTGGACCTTGATACGATCGCTGGAGCACGCTAGATCATTTCTGCTAACATAATTACGGTACGGTGTTGAATTGCTCCATCGATGTATGTATACATATGTATACGTATATCTCGTCGGTGATGGAAAGAAACGGTGGCAAAGGGGAGAGTGTCCCCGTTCGGCCAGCCATTAAAATCAGTTTCGTGTTACTGCGGAGCCGTGAACCTTTTTTTTTATATTCGCTGCAAATAAATATCCACCGTGGACGGAAGTACGTGGTGCGTTCGTGTACGTTGGGAACGAACACGTGGCGGGAATAGAAATACGGGATACTCCGCGATGAAACGTCGGATGAAATTTTATACATGTTCGGGAAAATCGATTTTACTCCGATGACGGTTATGTAAACTTGGAATTGCACCGGATACCTGTAAATCCGAGAGAAATAAATATCAGATTCGGAGTATTTGATGGTGGGAGAAAAATATTGTAGTATCACGTTTTTATTCCCTGTTGCAGCGCCACACAATTGACGGGATACGATCCTTCGGATCTGGTCGAGAAGACCTTGTACCATTTCGTGCACGGCTGTGACATGCTGCAATTGAGGCACGCGCATCAAATGCGTAAGTATCTGAGTTTTTTTTTTAACGAGTCTTCGCGGCAAACGCGTCGTTTCACCGATCAAAGAGTCGTAGCTTCCATTATTTTTCAGCTATTTAACGGGTATGCCATGGCACGGAACGTACAGTAGACAAAAGTAGTATTTGCACACTCTTTTTTATCTGAAATAACTTTACGGGAGATAGAAATTTTTCTTATTCGGTTAAACCTGTTCCACACAAAGAGTGGTGTGTAAATACATTTTAACCCACTGCACATGCCCCGTATAACGAATAGCCTTGTTCCTACGGAGGAAGAAAATTCTTTGAAGGCTCATTTCGTTGATTGACAGAATTTAGTAACAAAGAGAACATGGGTCCGGAGGCAAAGTTGAACCGTGTCGTCAGATTTAAAACTTTTAGTCGACAAGAAAATCTGCACCAGTTTATATAGTTTAACCTTTGTAGAATCGGAGAAAAATCGGCAATAGAATAGCACGGCTGGTATTTTCGCAAATCGGCACTGAATCTCGATTGAGTGAATAGCTGAGTGCCTCGAGAGAAAAAATCATAACTTTTATGATTTTCAAGCTACTTAAAAGACAAGTAACGAGTAACGATAATCACCCGCTATCTTAAGGGCGATACTCCCCTCGTTTGACCGGAACGGCGTAGCGCTATAATTCGTTTTATTGGGCCGAGTGAACAAAAGGAATTAAAAGAGCAAGGTACGTTTTGAGGCCAAAAATGTTGAAGTACCTACCTGCCAGACGAAGTAGGCCTTATTTTCGCAGTTGCGAAGTCTGAAAACGACCTCAAAGGCGTCGACGTGATATCAGAGCACTCGAAGAAGAGGCTCTCTCGCAAGGCCAAAAGCAGCTGACGCTGCTTAACTTGGCGACGCCCTCGCTGAAATGTCCTTTGATCTTTCCTTTCTCTCTCATCCTCCGCGTCGACTTTGAGGAAGAGTATGTACAACGTATTTCCTTTTTTTCCCTCCATTTTTTTTCTTCGATGCTAGACTTTGCACGCCAGCACGTTAAAGTCTAAGTATGTGCATACGTGGTACATACGTACATATAGGGTGTACATTATTGATTGAACAATGCTGCTATAGCGCTAGGAGGAGAGTAAAAGAGAGACTGCTACGCGTCGGTGTGTGAACGTCGGTGCGAGGGTGGACGGAAGGAAGAGAGGGAGAGGGAGAGAGAGAGAGAGAGAGAGAGAGAGAGGAAAGGGTGGTAGAAGAGGGCAAGAGAGGAGGAGGAGGAAGAGGAGGAGGAGGCTGTTACTGCTATCACTGTTTGAACAGACTCGCAGTTTCACGAGCGCAACTCGAAGGGAGCCTGACATAATGCCACTAATGTCTGCGCCTGCGGATTGTACGACCGCGTCGTTACGCCCAAATTTTCGTTCCGTTATCATTGTTTAAAAAAACAAACGCTTTTCGCCACTATTGAAAATTCTCGTTGCCCAGCGTTGAGCGAAAATGAATTTTTTCACGCGATTTTCAAGCGAACCGTGTTTCGTGCAGATCTTGCAAAATATTATTTACAGTCGGCAATCAAATGTTCGGCTCTATTCTTTTATTATTCAGAACGTGGTACAAAAATCAAGTACCTGAGACAATTTCTCCCACGATTGCAAATATCCCACGTTCCCTGTTAACTCGAAATGCCAATTTTTTTCTCGACGATTAAGCGTTCGTCCTTTTTTTGCATCGTTCACGGTGTCTCGCAAGAGTCAAATGCCGATTCTCGAATTCTCGATGCTCATTACTTAGCGGAAATGAATTATTGTTCCCATTAACTTTGAGACTCCAAACAGATTTGAACGTCAGTAGTGTCTGAATATTATTAAGACCCGCCACCGTAGATTCTCTCAAGTATTATTCGAAACTGTCGAAATAAACGTTTGTCTCCCTTTTGCGTTTTACACCGTAAATTCTCTGAAATATTATTCGAAACTGACAATTAAACGTTTGTCTCCCTTTTGCATTTTGCACTGTAGATTCTCTAAAATATTGCCCGAAACTAGCAATTAAACGCTCGTCTTTCTTTTGCATTGTTCACGGTACACAGATCCCCCCAAATATTACCCGAAACTGACCATTAAACGTTTGTATCTCTTTTGCATTGTTCACGCTACATAGGCCCTCACAAATAATACTCGAAACTGACAGTTAAAAGTTTGTATCTTCTTTGTATTGTTCACAGTACTGCGGAAGAGTCAAGTGATAACCGTGTACTATAGGTTTCTCACGAAATCCGGAGGATGGGTGTGGATGCAAACCTACGCGACGATCGTTCACAATTCCAGAAGCACGAGAGAATATTGCATCGTCTCTGCAAACTACGTATTAACGGAAATCGAGAACAACGGTTTGATGTTGAGCTGCGATCAAAAATCTCCTTCCTCGAGTCCAGGGAACCCTCCGAGCGCACCCCTGTCGGCTCCCGCGATTACGGGGAGCGCAAATGATTTGGATAATCACAGCTCTAGTCCCTCGGCTTACCGAAACCGAGCGAAAGAACCGCCGGACAGCGATTATGCGGACAGCACGGGTTATGCTAGTACGGAATATATCGCCGGATCGACCAATCACAATCAGTACATTTCGTCGCCTTACGCTGCTCAAAGCGTCAATGGAAGTGCCCACGAAGACAGCGCGTACTATAGTCCTGATTTGTTTTATCAGTATGGAGGTAAGAATATCTTTGTTGCCGGTAGCCTTGCATGGTTTCAATATTTTTCTAAACATTTCAAGTCATTCGAGTACTCAAAATCGTTAAACGATCGATTTATGTTAAATCTGGATTAAATTTAAATTTTTTAAATTGATATTTTAAGTCCCCGTTATCGGTGTTGTTGTTTTACAAAAAAATGTTGAAATTTACATAGATCTCAAGGTACCTCGCATCATTATCCGAGCTGTCGGGACAGTATTAGTAAAAAGGCACGTTTTTACTCGCAGATATCCATCAAGATCCGCTCGCAACGGTTCCGCAGCAACAGGAACCTCAGTATCAACACTTATTGCACCACCCAAGTCCTTTAGCGACTTTACAAGAGCACAGTCCTCAAAATGCTCAACAGAAACATCAGCAGCAGCAGCACCCGCACATCCTACACCACGCGACCTCGTTATACAGTTTGCAACAACAACAACAACAACAACAACAGCAGCAGCAGCACCAACAGCAACACAGCCCTCAAAGTGCCCAACAAAGACCGTACTCCACTTCATCTAGTTCGTGCGGTAGCACGGATGCTCTGGATAATCACCTGCCAAGCCCACTGAGCCTCCACTCCCTTCCTCCCAGTTACCACCCTCATCACCATCACCACATACCGGACTCCACCTCGTCGAATCTCAACGAACCGGAAGGCGTGATCATGTATCCCAACTGCGGCTTCAACAACAACGACAGCTACAGCACCGCTGCCACCACCACTGGCAGCCTTCAGCTCAACATCAACACTTATTGCACCACCCAAGTTCTTTAGCGAGTTTACAAGAGCAGTCCTCAAAATGCTCAACAAAAACATCAGCAGCAGCAGCATTCCCACCTCCTACAACACGCGACATCGTTAAACAGTTTGCCAGAACAACAACAACAACACAACTCTCAAAGTGCCCCACAAAGAAGACCGTACTCCACTTCATCCTGTTCGTGTGGTAGCACGGATGCCCTGGATAATCACCTGCCAAGTTCGCTGAGCCTCCACTCCCTTCCTCCCAATTATCATCCACATCATCCTCACCACATACCGGAGTCCGCATCGTCGAATCTCAACGAAGCGGAAGGCGTGATCATGTATCCCAACTGCGGCCTTAACAACAATGACAGCTACAGCACCGCTGCCACCACCACTGCCGGCCCTCAGCATCATGAGACACCGTATCAGCCTCATCTCGAGCCACGCAGTACAAACGGGACAGAGATGAATCATTCTCCGCATCATCATCATTCCGAGGCGAGGTCAACTGGCTACACCAGCGTGATAGTTGATTCGCAACAATATAGTCACAGATCCGTGCAAGACTTGCACACGCCCACTCATCAACCCGTGCCCGTCGACGGTGGCACGCCGCCGTTGGTGGTTCATCGTCAGCATCATTACGAGGCGCATCGTCAGTTCGTTCACTGACACCAAGTCGATGTGCCCTGCGCGTACCACCTCGACATCACTTGCAACGACGAGCTGTGCTACCGTGACACGCCTGGAAACAATTATTGTCGCGTTGAGAACAATTTAGAGCATCGTTTGAACAACGTTGCGAGAGAATACGCGCGGCCAGATGAGCCAGGTGAGTTCTGATCCCTGGACTTTGGCTATCCGGGCACTCCGTTGCTGGCATTTTGTAGCGGAAATGCATTCCCGCGCGAACGACGATTAATTCATAGAGAAGAGTTTAATAGCTCGGGTAAGAATGGTCTGGGATGGCGTTAATCTCAAACTGTTGTGTCAGTCGTTCAGCTCTGCGAATATGTTGAAGCACATGGAAAATGACTACGTTAGAAATGTTGGGTTACAAAAGAAGCATTTGATTCCGCGTTCACGCGATTCTATTAATTTAAGCGGTTCCCCGAAGACCGATTACAATAATTGTTTAAATAGGGAAATTCTGGTGAGTTCGCGATACCGAGAACTTGGTTCGAAAACGTTTGTAGAAATTAAAAATAAATGTAGATAAGCTTCAACTTACCGAAGAGAAAAGACTCTTAGTATCGTGAATTATCTTAGTTTCTCTTACTTAATGCGAACAAAAGTGCTTACGTAAAATGATTATCCATTCGGTGAGAAACTTGTTTAGAAAGCTATTCAACGATGAATAGTGATATTCTTTGATCCGTCGTCGTGAGACATATTGAGAGTACTTTGCTCGCATATCAATTAAATTATTTACCTGTCGTTCAAAGATATCCAGGCTCGTAAATGTTTCTTCTAAATTTCCATTAAGTATGGTCAATACATATCTTCGCGCGCCGTTTTAATAAGTCTTTTCTTAAATTCGCGAAAACCAGAATAATAATTTTATTATCAATGGCATTTGCTAGATGTGGCGGAAATAAATAATTATTGGGGATTCAAACAAAGTTAATTAATCAAATAATTGGCTTAATTAATTTGTATCAATAAAAACGGTCAAACAAAACAGCCCGTTCGAAAGCAATTGTTGTCAAGCTAGATCAAAGTCACTTCCGTAATGGCGAACTAAAATTCAATTGAAATCGAAATCAAAACGATCAGAGGAATTTTTCGCGGAGTTCACGCTGGACGTGAAAAACTGAAATTCTTCCACGTAATAAGTAAGCAAAATATATATCGGGCGAGATATGATTTAACAAAATAATACACGGTGTGTTCTGTGAGTGTGATTAAACGTAGACTTGTCACGAATCTAATTACAGGCGTTGTTTCTGTAAATAAGAAAGCGAGTCGAATCGTTTTTATGATATCGGCGTAGCGCGATGTAAATAATCGTAGACATGTAAATTAACCGATTGTTATAGTTGTAAGACGTGTACATAATATTTCTTACATAGATTTGAAGACTGACCGGTGCTTGTGCCAATCGACCAAAGAGACACGCCCTTCTTATCGAAAGATTAATATTATTATATTTTTATTCGCATTTATTTAACGAGCACCTAATCGCGTGGGCCGAAGAGATGTACATAAATGTACATAGTGCATCCCCGTCGCGTACACTTAACCATGAAATATTTTATTATAAACCCTTAGTAATCTATCGAGTTGTTTCTCGTCGCGTATCCGTGCGAGGACACATACACGTGTATAAAATATCCCCGTATCAAGAGGCAAGGTCTTGTCTCGGGCCAAGTACAAGTACGCGAGAACTATACATAATATATATATAGAATCCCCATTATTTATGTCGGTGTAAAGTAAGAGTGAGAAAATTCGTAGCGAAGATCACTGCGTCGTACGATAATTAATTTGTAAGTCGTGTAAATATTGTAAAAGTATAGCGCGCGCTGCATACCTATGCAAGAAAATATAATCATATTTTCCTCTGAAAATTTATCACTGCAATTCGTTTCACAAACGCATCCTTTTATAAATCGGTGGATAGTATCGATGAACCTCATCGTTGAATAATTCTGTTTTAGCGAATTGAAACTAAAAGTAGAGTGAAATAAATAGAATCAAGAAAATTTCCATCATAGCGATGCTTATTCGTCGATTTCACAAATAATCGGGTACAACGCGAGCGACACGACCACCTGCCCCGAGTATATCTCTGTAAATTTACGGTAAATACCTGTTTGTCTAGCGGTCAATTAGTATTTACGCTTTCAATACCTGCATAGAAGGTATCTGCCACCCGTCAGCGCTTCACGGGTGGTAGGATTTTCTTTCAACTGTGGGAATTTCCCATCACCCTTTCGTCTGTTTGACAGGTATTATTCGCGAAAGACGAAGAGCGTTAACGAAAATACGGTATATTTACCGCCCTCGTATTACGGAAATTAAGCTAAAACATATGGGCAAGCAGAAGGATTTAATTCTGTCATCTCGAAGAGTTTATACTTTTATTTATCAAATTTGAGCAAAGTAATGCTTAACTGTTGGTTGAATTTTATGGAATTAACCGTTAATGACTTGGATGGTCGGTTAAACTTCGAATCAAGAATGTTCGCGACCGGTTCTAAATTACACAAATATTTTGTTAGCATATTCCATTTTAATTACATTTCAATGTTGTTCAATATTATCGTTGATAATGTTCTTTTTCGCTCCTTTTTCTACACGAATTTCATTAAAGTTAAAGTTATTAAAGTTAAACTTACAAGTGGTAAACGAAAATTCGTATAACTTAAAGAACGGCGAGGGCCCTAACTTGATAATGAAATGCTGCACTTGTTTTCGTTTGATGAGATCAATTTAGCGACCGTTTAATCCTTGAATGTTTCGTTCCTTATGATGAATTATTATTAGCGCAATCGGTCTTGAGAAGATTGAGTAATATTGTATCGTTTCAGGATTCATTAAAGCTGTACTCGCGTGTACGGTAAGTGTCCGTTGAAACGCGCGCATAATATCATTTAAAGCGCACTTCACTCGCACCATTCTTTTTTTTCGCAGACACATCAAAAAGAATTTACCGCGCGGAGTGAATGCCGTCGGTTGTTCGATGACAAAAGGCAACGACGATCGCCTCCCAGTATTCGATTCACCCGGGAACCCCACGGAATAAAAGAAAGCAACGATCCTGTTTTTCTCGGGCGTTCTCCCGATTGTCACTCGGCTCGCACGAACAATAAATTAATTGTGCCATGTACGATTCTTGGGTTAGCTTTCGGTGGTCGCGTGCTTGCCTGCATGGGGTCGTTCGTGAAGAGAGCCACGTGCCTCCTTATAATCGCCGTCAGTTCTCGCTCACGGTCCTCCATTAAGGCGATTTCTAAAAAGACAGGTTTCACGAGACGAGTCAGTAATTTTCTGCGTGCGATCTGTGCCCCCGTAGATGCGGATCGATAAGAGATCTCGTAGTTCGAAAATCCCACGGCGTACCCTTTAAAGAAATATTTCCGGAAGCAGTATTTGGTCGAAAAGAGTGATCGATGAGATAATAATGTACGGTTGTCTTATTTCGTCGCCAGTGCGTATTAAACTAAAAATTAATCGAAAAGTTAAGGTATAAAGTTGAAGAGATTCGATAGAATTTCCGAGTAAAATTTTATGGACCCACAGTCCAACCTTATCATTCGAAACTCACTAATGTGAATCGTAGGAATGATAAATAAATAGGAATAATAAACGGGAACGATAAGGGTAATTTAATTTTAACCGAATACTTCTATCGAAAAACTGCAACTTTTTCCCTTTCCCAACTTTTCGGTTTATTTGTTGTTTGATATTTACCGAGATCAAATTACCAAATAAGTTACAAGTTACAACTGTGTATTTTTTATTACAGAGCACTTTTTTCGAATTAATCATCCTCCGGAATATATTTTTATGTAAACCGCGGCATCACGTAAATTGTTATAATGATTTTCAGTTAACGAATCGTGCGGTATCCAGTTTTGAAATATTTCCGGAGCCCTCGGTCGCTCAATCAGAGACATTAACTTCGTCTTTGTTTGTTAGACGTAAAAGGACATACATCCGTCCATGAATATACATCAGCCATGACGTCGGTGTAACGAGAACAGTGGCTCAGGGGTTTCACATTGACGAGGGCTGTTATTATCGTGCGCGACGAGAACGGCGATCGCACCGAAGGAGGGCGAGTCGCGTGCACCTCGTTAAATTCTTCGGGCAGTGTATGCGTGTGACGAAGCTACGATTCTGTGAAATTGTGCGATCACTCGTTTCGGGATGCGCCGATTGCCGACGGCGACGTCGCGTCACGCCGCGACGGTGGCCGTCATTGAGCTGACGACGACGCCCATTAAAGAACGCTTGTTTAAAGAGATCGTTCTGGATTTCATAGTTGTGCTTTCTAATGTGGAAAATAATTTAACGTAGCAAATTGTAGTTAAATGTGGTATGCGTGACGAATATATTTTCAAAGGATAATATATATAATATGTATCTATGATATATTTGCAAACGTGGGATATAATTTCAGCTTTACTTTTTTAGGGATATAGATATGAAACAGGGGCAGATGATCATGATTTATCTCGAAGAAATAGTGTATTACGATAGGTTGATAAATGTATTATGGAAGGTGAGCCGCAATGACTCGACGCATACAACACTTTTCGACAGTTCGACTTTTCGATGCTGTTCTTTGCAACAATGCTGCCCTATAACTCTACAATTTGGGCTCCTTCGAATCCCTCTTTACGCGATTTTATCACGTGCCATCCGGTCGCGTAGGCACCAAAACTTAAAGTCGATTGAAATTGGCACTCCATCCAACACACAATTTTCTAACATCTCACTCTCATATGACCTCAACACTCTCTTTCTCGCACTCTACACCTTTTATATTTTACATCGTCTATTATACTATCGTGTATTATTGAATTATGAAAATAATTGGGTACCGTATTTTTAACGAAGTATTTTTATTTATATAAATCTAGAATTTCCAACGAATAGATTTTCAGAAATAATTCCAGTATTACTCGTTGTATTTTATCACGCCAATTGATGTTCGCGTATTTCCGAATGATGGAAATAATTAAATATTACAATATCTGAATATCGCTTGTCGAAGACATCGTCGATGAATTATCATTACATTATCATTATTTACCCACGTGACGTAATCTCGCACGAACTTTTTACGTTTTACATTTTCTATTATTATCACGCATTTCCGAAAGCCAAAAATAACTGAGTACAGCGCGTTCATCCCGGCGCGCTTATTTAAATAAATCTAGTATATTTATAGAACACGTTTCCAAAGGATTACGTTCCGAACGACACGTGCAACGATGGCATTTTATAACATAACTAAAAAACAACATTTCGTATAGCAATCGAATCCCCGAAGAACAACATATGCCCCGTGCACTGGCTTATCGAGGGTGGTGCGCACGAACTAGCGATGATCTAGGACGATTAGGAACATAAATGCGGATTCGCAGTGTGCGGTTAAGCTAAACACTCGACGGGTTGCGTGTGCTAGAGAAACACTTAAGTCGAGATACATGGGGCGCGGTGTTTGCACGTCATTAAGTGGGAGTTTGGCGAGATTCGCGCGCATTTCGTTATCATAATTATTTCAAATTCTTGTTTCCTCGAAGAAACAATACCGATAAAACTATTACCGCGCGCACATAATTACCATCCAGGCTAACGTTCCGCGTACCATCGCCCAAATCTAAGCCAAAGTATAGTTTTCGTGAAATAAAGAAATACAAGGTCTAATTCTCGTGTACTTGTATGTACACGGGCCAAGACAAGACCTTGTCTTTTTGATCTGATAAAATCTCACGATAAACTATCAGAACGGAAGAATATAATATCCCTTCTGGACGCTCGGGATACTTTCGAAGGTACGGCGGCTCAACGAGTTTGCTCACGGAAGTACGGTACCGATTACGGATACTTGCACGCACACGTAAACCGGAGAAAAGATCGCACGCGCGCTAAGTACACGTAAAAAGAGGGCGTGCGCGCGTATTGCAAATCTGACATGCGTGCCAAGGTGAGATAGTAGCGGTGAGACGTACGTACGGCCAAAAACACAGGTACACACACCGAGGGGGAACGCGCGTATACACTCGCATATACACTCGCATATACAGGCGCATAGTACATATATACGGGGGACGGGCCTGTGCGCAATCAAGGCGAAGGGGTGCTTTAGTAGAGGCACCCCACGGTAACCAGGGTGACGGCACGTAACGCCGCCCACAACCCTCGGGCTGTCTTGTCCAATGTGTTTGCTCGATGATTTTATACCAATTACGGCCTATCCCCGCGCTATTGCCTACTCCCCGTGGCACCGTCTATATCCCTACCAACATCCTCATCGCCACCCACCCAGTGGATGCTGCGCGTATCGGTCGGGAAGGCGATCCACTTCCGTTCCGGTAGCGAGCCGCGAGTACCTGGATGTGTGAGCACCACGTATGGAACGTACACGCACGCATCGCAAGCTCGTGTGCGTTCGTGGCCCCGTGCAAGTGCTCCGTCCTTGAGAATCTAAATATTCTCCGTACGCGCATCGTTTGTACATACGCCCAAGGTACGATTCTCTTCTTCGATTCTCCTCGTTCACTTTAACTTTATTGTATCGTGATCCCGGATCCCTTCATGGCCGACGAAAAGTAGCTATCCCATCGATCCCATAGTCGCAGATTTCATTCGTAGACTCCTTTTCAAGGATCGATTGTAAGGCGTCTTGGACAGCTCGAGGAGATACGGGTTGAAAGGGGCGGCATCGGATTTCTGGGGATGATATCGGATTGCGAGGGAATAATTAGCGGGGTACATGAGTGCCGTGATTAGTTCGGGATTCACCGGAGTCCGGGTGAAGCTGCTATTTTGATCGCCACGATGGCCGAGGATCGATAATTTGAATTTCCAATGTCGCAGGGTTTGATGTTGCTTTTGGTATTCTTTTTTGAAATTAGTTCGAACTGAAACGATCAGTGAAGCTTTTAATTTTGTAGGAAGCTGAAATTTGTAATGAACTATTAACCAAATACGGAACCATTCGGTCGTTCAATTGTTAACGAAAGCAGAAAGAACAAAGTGGCTACGTTTTATAATTTATTAACAGAACTAAAATGCAGCTTGATGATACAAAATATGCGTCAGGTAAAGAATTGCTATCTTCTTTGGTAATTTTCAATTGACGAAATAATTATTGTCCGTTTCGATTATCTTTGGTAATCTATTACTGTCTGCACGTTAAGTACATTTAATGGTTACAAACAACAGAGTGGTAACATTTATTATAAATAATTTAACTGTTGGAAGCAAAACAAAGGTGCCAGTTTTTATAAAAAGCTATAGAGCCGAATCATCTTTGCTAATGAGTATAAATTAAATATCTAAAAAATCTAGCTAATGTGCCAGGAGTATGTCTCAATCAATACTCAATGTTGTACAACTACAAATACAAATTGAATCTCTAGAATTGTAATAACCGCGCAAAAACATTGCAGTGCACAATCGGAATGGCAAAGACATATGGCGGCATCTGACGGCAAGTTAGCGCACGATCATCGGTAAATTGGCTTCCTTTAATTTACTTACCGATTGATACCGCTCTATAATTACAATTTGAATTATGAACGATACCTCTGCTATCCTGCGAATTCAAATTAATCTTTGGATTTTCCCATACGCTTCTAATTATAATATAGCACGGCAATAACGACTATCCTTTGATCTCTATATCGTAAAAAGTATAAATAATTTATATGGCGAATAGAAATCACGTTTAATTGTACCTTGCAGATCGACGTAGAGTACAATCGCGTAATTAATTAGTCTAAACGTTTATTCAATATCTCGGTATTGAGCTCTAAATAATTAGTCGATACTTTACGACTTATCTATACGTTTGTTCGTCCCCTTGAGCTATCTTCTTTGAAAATCCCTCAAAATTTCGATCTGGCTTCGTTATAGGTACCATAAGGTATGCTCTTGTGCTTCGTTACAAAATCTTCGCCAAAATTGTCTTGGCCAGTGTACATTGAAAACCCACGACGAGAAAGTTCCTCTCCCGGCACGATCGTAGGGTTCGTGTAACAAAAGTCTGCCATCATATTCGTTTGTCTATTCAGCTGATTGGACCTGAATAATTTCAAACAATTAAAAACACTGATCCGCGCTGACGGAAACGCGCAAGCATTTTGAGTACGGACATTAATATCGTATTCTAATGATCGACGGTAATGATTCATCAAGATCATATTCGTCGTTATTAGAACGTAATTGAAAAAAATAATAAACAAATGTTTGCCGAGAAAATAATTACAACAGAAAGTTCGGCCGCGAATAGGTTTCTCGTCACCCGAATAATTTGAAAAACTTTTTAAAAAACTGAGCACCGCTGTCGACAATGCATAAACGATTCAAACACGGAAATTAAACTGATACATTAACGAACGACGGTACTGATCAACTGAGATTATATTAGTCATTAATACGATAGAATTTGAAGAAGAAACGTTTGCCGGGAGGAGAAAATAATTATAAGAAAAAATCTGTGCGCGATTAGGTTTCTTCCCACTGCTGTACCTGTCCCACACACTTTGAGAAGATAAGCTGAACAATCGCATCGCACGCAGTAAAGATATGCTATCAATGATTTCGTCACGAAATAGGAGACGTGAGTCACGGAATCAGTAGGAATGCTTTTATTCGCGACCAATCGAAGCAAAACCTCGCGTTTCGACGGAAATCTTATTTTAGTTTCTTAGAATGTGAATCTTACGTGACTTATTCCATCTTTCTTGCCGAGCTTGGATATACCTCGCAGAGAACGTGGTTCGTCCCAACAAAACGAAACTCCGGCTATGCCACTAACACCGACGATTTTAATCAACTGATTAAGCGTAAAAAGAACATCGAAAGCGTTTGCTTCAAAGCTAATTGCACGATGGATTTGAAACTGAAGCATGGCGATGCGCTTATCAAGTATGTACAACGAAAAGCGACGTATCGTCTGTAATTGTTGCTCCGAAAAAAAGAAACGGAGAAAGAAAAGAATCCTTACCTATCCGATGCTAATTGGTGTACTTTAACGAAAAGTACGCAGATCAAAATGAAAAGCAGAAAGAGTGCACCGGCCGTCAGCCCGCACGCTATAATGAAATATAGCGATAATTCTTTGATATCCTGAAAAGTTGAACAATCTACCGTAAGACTTAGAATGTTGATGTGAAATATGTTCATAAATGTGTTTTTAAAATGTTCCTGAATGTTTGTAATCATCTATGCTATGTTTTAGTAGCACGTTTGACGGGTAACAGTCTACATTGTGATCTACCGGAAAATTTAGCATTATATTATTATTTGATTTATTTATTCGTATGGAATACATACTTTTATTGGAAACTTTTCCTTCTGTGGAGTAGCCTAACCGAGCTGCCTTCCCCTCACGGGCTCTTCCGAGCCCCTGTTTGCCGGGACTTGTATAGGTAATTGTATGTACGTGATTGTGTGAAAGATAAGCGGTATGTATTGTTATATTTAGTAAATAAATAGGTCACATAATTATTAAGTTATATTTTATCCCAGACCGCAGTGTATCGGTAGATCGCGTTTTGCCGATAGATCACACCGTAGACTGTTACCCGTTTGACGTACAATCGAACTATTTTGTTGACAAGACATAAACTTCTCGTTCGTTAACAGTGATTTATTCGTGTATTTATTTTATTTATATATTCGTCCATTGAAACTTATTTTGTTAATGCTCAATTCCTCAATTGGGGTTTTTAATTATCGCACCGAGGCGATCTGTGTAGACATATAATAGTAAAGTTTCCAAAGTGGTCGTAACGAGGTCTTCGATTTGTCTCGCACTTGCAACAAATAACTTTCGATCAATTATTGACATTATTTCGTTTCAAAGACAAGTCAGCATAAATATCTTTCAGTTTTCCAACATTGAATATTTTCAATTCTTCACTTAAGGAGCTGAGCGATAACAAAAATAATTCACTAGCAGCGAACGTGTTACGAAAAGAAAAATAAATATTCGCTCGTATCCCGAGAAGCGTAAGATCAAACAAGAACCAGTAATGTCCGTCATTTCTTTCGTAAGATTCGCAAATATTTATGATGGTTAAACGTGCTGATAGAAGGGAAGGCAATTCGAAAGGATGGATGTCGATACGTTTTGTCGGCGAACGAAATGAGAATGCAAGAATGTGAAAAGGATCTTTTGACACGCACGGCTGCGTTGCACTTCCTCGAACCATTTCGCAACCTGCATTTAACGCGGATGTCAACACGCCGCGAAGGCTACCCGGAGATGTACGAGCACAAAGAATTTCAAGAACCATCGTGAAATCATCGTACCGTGAATGACTTCGAAAACGAAAGGAGGGACATGGATAGTTAAATGGGCGACCAACGCGATACTTTCTTCCTTTCTATTTCCAACGTAATACACAATTGCGCGTAAAAGAATTCACCCCGCTAATCTTCTTTCATGAATATTCCCCAAGATTCTACTTGCAACTGCAACAACGCGACCTTCGATGCACATAGTTGCATCTCTAATAAGTAGCCGTTCGAGTGGCCGTAATTAGTGTTACAAAACGAGGATCGTTACCACTCCGCTATTACTCTTGCTTCTTAAGAAAACGATCGAGCGGATGTAACGGGATGTAATGCCGGATACTTCGTTAACGAATTGGAAATAGGAACTCGTAAGTATAATATCGTGATTATCGATTCTCCTTTCAACAAAACTGGAACAATTAGAGAAGAATGACATCTGTCGTTGCAGCGGATGAGTAGCTGCTCATTGAAACGTACGTCAAGTCGACATCATAATCACAAGACAAGCATCGACCTCGTTGTATAAATTAAAGGAAACTATGTCGTGCGATTTGTACATATTAGCTGGAACGATTTGAGGTCAGGGACCGCGGGCATTACGACCTCGGGATCTCGGTGTAGACACAAAAAGTTGAAGAATTGAGCATGTACTTACCATTGGAAATATATATGTATGTATACCAATAACAATGATTTAATGTCTCTTCGTGAACGGTGCTAAACTGTTATGGACGATCAAGATAGCCGTATCAGCGCTTTATCGTCACCGATTTCATATCTGCGACAATCCGGTGGCATTGTCAATCTGGCATTCCTGCGAAATCGTCGGTCGGTGATTCGAAAAACTTCTCCGAAGAAAGAAACTGGTATAACGTGTATAAGAAATCTGATTATATCTCCGGAAAGTAGCGATAGTTGCTATGCTTCTGGATCATCAAGATCGTCGCGTCGATAGTTAGCAACCAACGATTGGATACTTTTAATCACTGTTAAGTACCATTTGCAAAACAAGTGTCCCCCGAATGGGCATCGCGATACATGTTTCAAAAACACAGAAGAATGGTTCGGCAGAATAATATTTACTGCCGATCGCGGGACAAATCCTCCGTGATTTCGAGGCTAGTCTCTTCGAATCACTTTTAACTGGAATCGAACGGATGGCTAGTTAAACGAACACTAAACCGGGACCGACGAGAGTGAGGTAAAGTGTGTAACAGTGCCAGCTAAGCAATGCTGAATGCTGATAAACCCCTCCAAAGTGTAGAAGGTGTATGTACACACGTGTGCGCGCAACTGACTCCTCGCAAGGGTACCTGCGTCCCCCGCATTCACCGACGAGGCGAAATACGTGTGGCGCGTAACATGCCTTTACGAGGTACGACGATACGTTTACGCGGGTACCATTAAATTCCTCGCATTAGAATCAAGCGCCGACCAGCCGCGTTTATACTCAGCATAAAAGAGCGACACTCGTGCAATTCGAATGACGCCTGTAGACTGTACACAGCTGTACAGCTGTACAGAGCTGTCACAGGAGAGCAGTAGCGTATAAATACAGGTAGTACCTGAATCGTGAACTTAATTGGTTCACGGGTGCCGTTCGTAAAGCGAATTTTATTCAATTAATAGTATGATTGGGGAAAGAAATATGTTTTTTCAATATTTTAATAGCGTCATGTAAGAAATAATACCGCCTATCTAGCATTGAAGAAATTTTACAGGAAACACAAGAACTGTTCGAAACTTATATTTTACGTATATATATGGTCGATTCCACGTCAAATCGCACAGCTAAATTCTTCGAAATTCTGATTTTGAGATATGTTATAGAGGGAGGTGAGACAAGCCACCCGAATTTTTTTTTTATTTTTTATTTTGACTTTCGAGGAGTTATGAGACTTTGAAAAATTGGGACACTTTTTCTTCAAACATTTCTAGGCGCGGTCTGGCTTGCCGTAGAATAATTTGCTTTTTTAAGTTCGATTCAGAAAAGATTGTAGTTTAACGAGAATTTTGAACCAATTTCAAAAAGTTTATTTTTCAACGCATAATTCATAAAAATAAAAAATAGTCGTTAATTTGACTATCTGGGCCCTCACCGAAAATTATGAAAAAATTATATCCTTGTAGCGCGTTTCAAGACGAAGAGTTTGCAAAAAAAGGCAGCCCCAAACACGCAGTAACTTCGGAGTAATTCAAGAAAAAGTGTAACCGCCTCGGAATTACTGATTTTGCCAGCAAGGACGCTGAATTGGGAGGTGGGAGTCGTTACGCAGGGCCGCGGCACCTAAGAGATCCCATAACTGCGCGATGACGCGATGACGAGTAGTGTTGACATTACGTGTTCTCAATCAGTTAAAAACACATGAAGGCCATTCCCGAAAATTCTCAAAAAATTCACGAGGGTGCCTTGATGATGCATACACACGGTGGTATGCGTAATAGTCGCGAGCACCACCGATTATTCCCGATAAAAATCAGTTTCAATGTTTTATCGCGTATCTCTTAGGTGCCGCGGCCCTGCGTAACGACTCCCACCTCCCAATTCAGCGTCCTTGCTGGCAAAATCAGTAATTCCGAGGCGGTTACACTTTTTCTTGAATTACTCCGAAGTTACTGCGTGTTTGGGGCTGCCTTTTTTTGCAAACTCTTCGTCTTGAAACGCGCTACAAGGATATAATTTTTTCATAATTTTCGGTGAGGGCCCAGATAGTCAAATTAACGACTATTTTTTATTTTTATGAATTATGCGTTGAAAAATAAACTTTTTGAAATGGGTTCAAAATTCTCGTTAAACTACAATCTTTTCTGAATCGAACTTAAAAAAGCAAATTATTCTACGGCAAGCCAGACCGCGCCTAGAAATGTTTGAAGAAAAAGTGTCCCAATTTTTCAAAGTCTCATAACTCCTCGAAAGTCAAAATAAAAAATAAAAAAAAAATTCAGGTGGCTTGTCTTGCCTCCCTCTATAACATATCTCAAAATCAGAATTTCGAAGAATTTAGCTGTGCGATTTGACGTGGAATCGACCATATACAAAAATGTATTTCAAATACTTAAAAATAGTTTCTTCAAGCACCCGTATTTTGCTCTAATTACAATAAAATATAATAAACGGCGATATTTATTATATTTTACGAAGCCATAAAAAACAAAATGTCTATTTCGTAAAAAGTGTCAGATAGGCTGTATTGTTTCTTACGCGGTGATATATGTAAACTTAAGTTTTTTTTTTTTACTGGCGTTTGTAGGTCTCTCAGGATTTTCTAATCTTGTGACAAGTAACTCAGACGAAATAGCGGTTACGGATAGTTTTGTACAAACTTTTCTTTATTTTGTGGCAAATATTAGACAACGAGAGTATACATAGTAAATGTAAAAATTATAAAATATATGACACGCTACAGCCTTGTCTCTTGCAAAAAAATATGCGATTGCATTAGAAAATCTATGGATATATACATATATACAGACAAGAGCGATAAACTTGTCTAATGAATTTACAAGATGTTAACAATTCTTGGTAGCTCGAGAACCTTTGGTTCTTGAGAGTAGATACTCATAAGAGCTTGTAATACGTAAGGTAGCGCCATAGCTAAACTTAAATATAAATAATAAGGAATAGGAGCTGTCGAACCAAAGGGATAAAACCACAAGCCCCTTCTCGTTCCATCTCGTATATGGTGACTCAGAAAGCTTGCTAAGATTATCCACGAGTAATAAGTTAACTTTGGAGAATTGTAGAGATTCGAGTACAAATTAAGCATAGCCCATATTGTAATGGGAACAGTCGTACAATGTAAAAACGGTCGCTTCCCACGGAGATGAGTTGCATGCTGCGAAAAGAATATACCATTTAACTAAAACTTACTATATTTGTAGTAGCAGACCATCGGCGTACAAAATTTGGATATCGGACCATCAATATTTTTTATTGATATAAATATCGATTACGTAAGGTCAGTACCAACATTACTGATAATTTTGCTGCGGAATTAATTTCACAGCCATGGGCAACAAAAATGAAAGTACCAAATGCCACGCGAGAAATTTGACGTCAATTAACTACAAACTCAAACAACGTTAAACAATTGATCAAACTGTGAAATGTTCGTAGGAGAGTACGGTAAAAATGATTTATATTCAATATATTCGAAAAATTTTGATTCATTCACCGAGTTCAATCGATGGAAGTACCAAGAGAAGATTTATAGTACGTACGAACTTCGAGAACTAATGTTCGTACGAGATCGTCGGTAGCGAATTTACTGTCAACATTTATACTGACAGTGACATTAATTGTGCGAGGTCCATTTAAAGGTTACCTGCCACTTACATCTAAGTCCCAACTGTGTGCCGCGATGAAATGATCAACGTCGATGAAAGACGATAAGAAGAAACACAGAAAAATACTAAATAGATTCTGAATAAGAGACTTTTTAGATAAGATTAAGATCAATGTCCATGTAAGTCCGCCGACAATAGCGTGAGTTGCATTGTCAGAAATTGCGCGTGTTACCGCACTCTTCCCGTATTTCAAACACTCGTCACCGATAATCGAGCAAATTCCTATTGCAGCTGTCAGTGCAACTTGTATAAAAACTATAACCTCTGTAAACAACATTATAACAGACTTTCCGTAATTATCTGAATCTTATTTTTGTGGAATTGTTGCTACAATCTAGCGGAAATGTCATCAATTGGAAACAGCCTATGTTCATTCGCATTATGACGATATCGCAAACAATCGCAAAGTCGAAGATTGAATAACACCATCTGTGAATCTGGAAACTACTAATTGAGGTGGCACACAATTCGTCTCAGACGGCATACGGAAATTAGACGGAGCAGGTGATTTCATTAACGTTTTTGTTTAAACGTATTTGAAAGTGCTTGTTGAACATATTATAATAAGCAGTTGCACTGTGCTCGTGATTGGACAAGAAAACAAAAGTTCTGATTCAAAGCCTGATTCACTTTCCGTCACCGTTGACACTTTGTTAAGGACAATCTATAAATAAATATGGGTCTGGGAAAAACGTCTACGTTACAAGTTGTTTGCTCTACATTCTGACTTTTTCTACATTATTTAACAGTCCCGCGACTGATTTTACATTAATTTCTTTCAGTTTCTTGTCCGCCAGGTGGCATTGCCGCCTACGCAAGATACTGTACGATATCAACATACTACCTTACACAGTCCATTTTAGATCAATTTTATTTCCACAACAAATTCAATTAATATTTTTCCAAATAAACTTTCGCCAGCGGGAGGGGAATTTCATATAATTCTGTTCGTAAATTATAATTCGTATACAGGAATATTTTATCGTTCACATCGACCAGATTAAATATCACAGTGTGAGATTTTCGGATAGCATCATTATCCCAATCAAGGCGGGAAACTTGTTTGACTACGGCTATGTCGGTAGCAACCGTGGTATTTGCAGTTTACTAACATATAGTATACAGGTCGCGTGAAGGACTGCCAAGATAACAAGACAAAGAAGACATAATTCCAGTTTCTGTTACTGAATCTGAATTCATTGTACACAATGGTAAATAATCCTGATCGCCCATCGGATATGTATCCCGTAAGACATATATATTGTTTTGAAAATCGTATATTTGATATGCCTTTTGTTCTGCTCGATTTCGTCGTCGTTATGGTACATTTATTTATTTACTGCTTACTCTATTCATGAAACACGTGTTGTCCGAATCAGTGAGTTTCATTGAGCGATTCGGTATTATCGGTATTCTCATAGTAACGCGACCAAATAATCGTAAAAATACATAATCGGTGGCAAAACATGTCGAACTACAAGGTAATAATAATTTTTTCGGAACTCTTTGTGTTATGCCACAAGGATAGTAATATTCCATAGTACGTCTGTGACAGAATTCATACAATTTCCTGAATATCGAAATTTGTCTATTTCACTTAATATATGTACATATATGCCTTAATTAGTGATAATCTTCAAACTTTATGCAATGTTTTTGCGAATGTGAGTACGTGGAATAGGCATGTTTTACTATCTTGCAGTCTTATAGATTACTGCTAATGTTTTATACCTTTTAGCCTCCTAATTCTAAAAGAGAAGAATTTCGGAAGTATCTGGAGAGAGCAGGTGTTATGGATGCTTTTACAAAGGTCTTAGTCTCTTTGTACGAGGAACCTGAGAAGCCAGATGACGCTTTACAGTATCCTTTTTGCAAACAATTTCTACCTCGTATCTTATGCAACGTTAATGACCTTCCAAATATGATATTTCCTTAAACGAAGCAAAGATACATCTGCAAAAATCTTGGCGATATCACTGACAGCAGCATGGAAGTGGATGCCTTGAAGAAAGAATTAGAGGAAGCCAAGACCAAGATTACCGAGCTAGAGGCAAAATTAGCAAAGTACGAAGCGGACAAAGGTCCAGAATAACTAAGACAAATAATACATTAGGCTATAACTCAACACTAGTCTCAATTGGGCACAGACTTTTCAAGAGTCAGACTGACCATGTGCCTTATATTAGATGTATAGCGGGCAACTACTAAGACAATTTAGGGTATAAGACAAACTTATTAAGTTTTGTTTCTCAAATTCTATTAACTGTAAGACTTCGATATTCATGTTTAAGATGTTATAGATGGTACGTTGCACATATTTGTTTTCTAACAAAATTAAATGTACCTGCCCATACAGACATAGCTTATAATCATGATACATAAACGGGACACTACAGAATAATAGAAATTAAAGCTCAAATGAAAACCTTGTTTCATATTTCACCAACGTTTGTACGGAGAACGTTGTTTATTACTTTTTTTGTAATACATTCATGTACACTTTTTATGGAAAAAATGGTAGAATTTAGATTGATCGGATTTAATATCATAAATCCGAGATAAATCTTATTGTAAGCAGAGAACGCAGCAACATATTACGTTAAAATTCCAATGTATTTGTGATAACATACATAAATATGGTGTATCTAGCTTATAATCTAAATGTACTTGAGTCCTTTATATCACCGACTTATTTTGACAGTAGTTTTATTCACAGGCTTTATAATCCATAGAGTGAGAAACCTAAAATAAAAAATGGCAATGTTACAAGATTGTCAACCCTTTTCTAGGACATACGTGTTTTACTTCTACCATTGGTACCTTTTGAATTTTAGGCGATCGTTGAGTGCGAGTTGATAGAAAAATAAGATTCATGTTGATTGGGCAGCTTGTCTGCGTTTCACTTCCCAGTTATAGATGCGGGCCATATTTACTTCGGTCGTCGTGAACTGATCTCTGACAAAGTCTAAGTCATGTTCGACGTATCCTAAGTTTCTCTTTGCCGCGTCAATGTTTTTAGTTAACATTTCTTGCGCATCGTCGAGAGTGTATTCTAACATAACATTAGCTCCCAACCATAGGCACACCATATTGGTGGGTGGAATAACAGCTTTTGCGTAAACTTGTTCCGACAAAAGGAACTGTGTTTCCAAATTTTTACTATTGTTCTTTTCCGATTGTAACTTTTTAATCATTTCCAACGACCTTTCTAAATCGGGAATTTGTGCTTTCAGCCGCCTCCTCTTATTAACCAAGTTGTATTCCATGAATTTATATTTCCCATGGTTCTCATCAAACATTTGCAACACTTTGTCGACAGATTCATTTTCTGGTTTTGCCAGAAACGTGTCGACATCATCCTATATTTAAAAATATTTTCATAGAGTAACAATTAAAGAGCAATGTATCGTTAGTTTTTGCGTTTCGGGATAATCGAGACATCGCGTTCTGTACATTTTTTATAACCATATAAGGTACGTTCTACGGTTAAACGTCTCGAATTCAATTCTACTTGTCGGGAGAATTATACGGTTCCGGTAATGGAATGCGAAAGTATTTTCTTCTTGAAAGCAATGGAATTTCTCAAATCAATCATAGATTCCTGTCTTTTTTTAGTACTTTTATATCGAGCCATGAGGATACGTAAAACGATCACCGCAAACGAACTTTGTTGAAAAAACGTACTCAGCTCATGTATTAATTATAATTTATCACTTATGCGGCACTGCACTCTTTCAGATATATACTTACAACAAAGTCGGCCTCCGGTATCCCGGCGTACGACTTTTTCTCTTTATCCGGTGCGACGTCCACTTTATTTTTACCGTCTTCCATCTTGAATTGATCGTACACAGTATACAGTACACAGATTTGGATTAATGGTGTCAAACTATCGATACTACAATCGTACTATCGATTGTAAATAACTATCGATGGTTGCTTCGACTATCGATAATCCAGATGGCGTGCAAAACCTGGGAAGCATTTTACAAAATTTGTATGTGATGATCAACCGTAATGTTATACCGACGTTATCGGACTGAATAAAGTTACGTTAATAAGTTACAAATTGCTTCCGTACGATGTTATATTCTAAAAAAAGGGCACGTAAATATAATGATTATTTATGTATAAAGCCATAATCTTGACCGTTAGAAATTAAGAGACAATATTAAAATGAATTTGATACATCATCAAGGTATTCTACCGAATAACTCGTCCCCGAGGTATAGTAGAACAAACCAGAAAAATTCTGTTGTAATGAAAGTCCCACTTTGAAACACATAAGTCATCTTTATTACGTACGGCAAATGACTTTCGACCTATTTGCCTTTCAGAGGAAGATTTTCGTTTTCTCTCTGTATAATTCTATTTTATTTTCACAACCAATCGGATTCTACGCACCGAGATCGTCAGGTTATTACGCTTTCGATACATTGGTAAAAGTGCAAACACGACAGATATCTGAGGGCTGATATCCCTTTAGGGTGGGAATGTATGTAGGATGTAAAAATGCAGCGGCACCCTTGAATCTCCCATTTCAATAATTAAAATAAAGTTATGCAAATACGTTGCAAATGGTTTCTATACTATGTTGCGTATTCTATCCATACTATCACATTCCCGAAAAGAATACATGACTATTTCTTAATAAATTTTCAAAATTATGTAGAAGTCAGCAGAAACAGATAAAAATGACTTACAATAGATGGTCAAGAGTGGACAATGGTCAATAATTAGTTCACGTCCCAAATAATATATTGCACTACCTAAATCGCAACGATATGATTCGCTGTCAAAAATATTCGTAAACAACAGTTGGAAGGCCTTCAGTTCACTTCCACTAGGTAGAGTCGTTTTCTAAACGATCCGAGGTGTCTGTGCTGTACAACGTCAAAACACAATATCCGCATTCGAAGGGCGCGGCTGAACAACGAGACGAGCGCCAATCTCGAAAAATTGCTTTTTTCACGGAAACAACGTGACACGTGTTCTATTACCCATAAGGTACATTGGTTATGGCGAGATCAGTGGAACAACGAGCTACGTGCGAACTTCAACCAAAACGTAAAGAACATGGGACGTGGACTTTAAACTATTCTCCTGTAAAATGCGCACATGGCGCTTGTCTCGTTGTTCGGCCGAGCACTTTATTTTTTTTTCTTTTCTTAGCAACGTTCAGCATGTTTTAGTACCAAGGACTATATCAAAAAGAAAATTTGTCTAGAAATGTTGGTTACTGTGTTTTGATGTTGTACAGCTGATCTGGTAGCACAGTCTAGCTGCCACATTCAGCGGAGTCAGGCCAGAGGTGGCCAGAGGTCTGTAATTTGTGCATCTTCCCTCTTGTAGGACCAGCGACATTGCTTTACGCACCATCTATCTCATCTTGAAATTTTTCAAACTAAAATCTCCAATATGGTGACAAACCCTATAAATATACGTACAAACGTTTATAAGCTAATATGTTTTGTTCAACGCTTAAGGATAAGTTGATAATTTCGATACTTCCAATCTTTTTTCTTCTACCACAATCTTCCTAGGGTCCCTGGTTGCACATTTTGGTTTACTAACACTACATATTATTGGGCGAATGACTGCGAATGTATTCATACTTGTCTTTTCAAAATTTAAATTATATTTATCTCATAATCATAGTCGAGGGCTTTGTCTAGAAGAATACTTTGCAAAATTATTCAGCATGAATAATTATTTATATAACTCCTTTGATATCACGTTCTTCTCTTGCAAAATCAATTTTTTGCGGTTGTAGAAAATTTTGCAAAAGAGCGATACCTTATATCAGGAAAACATAATATTGAAAATGGTGGCACAAAATCCTAATAGATCCCCGGTGGAAAGTTATGTGCGTACGACATGTATATAAATTTGGGGCTACTACTCGTGTTTCAAAAACAGTCCTGGCATCGAATTTGCTGATTTGTTCTACTACAGCTCGAGTGTTCGAAATACACGATAAGCATTGGAAATCTTCGCAGTGGAATTGTAGAATATATCAAATTTCTTTTTTTTTATATTACCATTTAAGGATCAAGATTATAAGTATATATGTATACATAAATAGTCATTGTAACCCTGTACCCATATTCTGCAATACAATAGTATAGAAACAACTTATAACGTATTTACATAACTTTATTACATAATATTATATCGAGTTGTTTGAAATAAAATATGTTACGGCTGATCTAACAATGAGCTTTTTTTGGAGTAACTTTTCAAGTTGAGTACGCCATCTGTTCGTCGCGGTATACGTCCCTCTCCTTCCTGCGATGTGTCACTCTCAAACTCACAGCAGCCTCACTGACAAGAACTGGGCGCAATCGTGTGCCTGGCTGGTGTGAGCGAGTTGGGACGTCCGGAGGAAAGAGAGGGACGTATACTGTGAAGTTGCCAACGAGCGACGTCGTAGTTGAGAGAGAAGCGAGAGGAAACATAAAGGGTGTAGAAAAAACAGATCGACAGGAGAACGTACAAATTTTGGGCCTGTGAAAATTTTGGGGTCAGCATTTCACTTGGATATTGTACAATTACCACATGCCACGGTGTAGATTTCGCATTACGGTCAGTGAGTGCGCTAGTGAATATTTTTGAATCACGAAATATCGACTGCACCATTGGCAATGCCGAAAACTATAGATAGTTTATCAATCACCAATTTTGATGACTGTCGGCGGTTTTCTATAAAAACGTTTTTCCCTATTATTTTAAAGTTTTCAGTTCAACTGTAATTTTCTTTGTTTCCGTAATCTTCAAATGAGCGTGTATTCGTTGGTTGTAATCAGTAACGCAAATTTTACCTCAAAATGGAAATAAATGAATTTTATATAAATTACTATTGGAGAGAATTTCTTTCCTTTATCAACGACCGTGAATCACATGGTGCATTGATTTATCTTGGAGAGATATTTTATAACCTGGGCTTTAGTGCCATTTGTGAACAAATGTTTTGTTAGAGTGACGAGATAATACGTTTTTTGGAAAATGCTTTTGATATGCTATTATATTGATAATGATAACGTCAAATTTACGTTTTTTGATAAAGGTTAGATGAGATTGGAAGTTAATTTCATAAATTACTGGTATCTAGTACGACTCTGAACTGGTAGGTCTCTATTATTTTACAAATTAAATTTTCTTGACTGTTATACAACATTCTTAATTCCATCAATGAGCGTTACTCTGATGTCTACTTGTTATTTATTATTATACAAAATGCTTACTTGTACTACTTTTGGCGTTCCATTCTACGGTTCCAAAACACTGCTGTACAAGGTGTTCATTTTAAAACTATCCAGTCGAATATCTCGAAAAGTATTAAAGATATTAAGGAAAGTGTAAAATAAATAAATAAAATTTAAAAAAAACTATATAAAAAACTGATACTGCACCCCTCTTTCTCCCTCGAAATTTTTGGACACGTGTGTTACACTTTTTGGATATCTGTCATACTCTTCGAGATATTTGACCGGAAAGTTATAAAATGAACACCCTGTATAATTTCTTATGTTTTCGCTTTTCCAATGTCAAGTTTATCTCAATATGATTAAGATATATTCCATTCACAAAATATTCATAGTTTCATTCCGGTTTACAAACTTCTAAACAGTACCGTAGCTATTTATCAGGCACAAATAGCGAATGTAGCGCAAGAACCTTGTGATGTTTAAAACTTTTTTTTTCCGTCGCCTATAATTCCTCGTTTTTTCCTTATACGACGCCTGGTTCTTTTAAAAAATGTCGTAATGTTCAATCTAAATTCTCTATCCACCCGCACCCCGCATATGAGAGCGAGTGCACGGGGCAGACAAACCAACGTTACATGCACGATTGACTCGGGGCGCATTCCTCCTCTTTGATACACTTTATTGGGCTAATAGAGCCGAATTGTTACTGTATCGTGTAAAGCAGGGTAAGCCCTCGACTATCCGTCTAGACGTCTTACACGAAAGCCTTTCTTTTGTATTACAATTACCTTGTATGCAAAACAAACGGCGGCCCACGCGAACATATAAATTAAGTCGTACTTGATACGGATCAAGTCACATCTTTCAAGAAATTAACCGCATCAATAAATCTCTCGCGTTTCACAACAAACCGCTTTCAGGGACAATAAATGAGAAACGATTGTTTTAACGTCAGTACCCCTTGGTCCTTCGGTAACTCCGTTTATGACTGTTTCAGAGCCACAAAAAGTAAACTGTGCACCTTTGACCTCATAGCCCTAAGGTTTTCTGGGTATCGGTTGTATCAGGCAGTTCTTACAAAGGGCACCAGCTGCAAACGGTTTGGGGTGGCCGAGTTCTTGCACGGCAAAGCTGGAGTTCAAATTTACCTGAAATTAACATGTTCACTGATAAACAAAGAAATATTTGTATTTATTTTAGGGAAAATGAATATTTCTTCTTTGACTTATTTTTCGATCCTGTACGCTTAGAAAGTATATTTATTCCGCTGGAAATATTTTTTATTATCTTTTATGGCAAAATATTGAATGTAGAAAAGTGAAGTAATTATGCTCATAATAAGCAAAAAATGTCTAAACCATTCTTTCACCTAATTACATAGTTCTATTTTCGAAGATGTTTTGAATTTCTAGTAGTCCACGAACAATTTTCTCTGTCAGCCAGCCGGGAGTAGAGAGAAGCGTTAATGCGGATTGTACATTTAAAATTCCCAAAGTGTTCAAACCGGGGCGAGAATATTTATTTGTTGTAACCTCGTATACATGCTAATCGGCGTGCAAAATTGTCCGCTTTGCCGTGCAGTTGTAGAATAACGTCAACTTTCTAGTTCAGCACGAGCGTAGGATCCACCCGACTAGGATGGATTAAGGATGTAACGTTTGTTGTAGGCGCAT
This sequence comes from Pemphredon lugubris, assembly GCA_933228935.1. Lineage (NCBI taxonomy): Eukaryota > Metazoa > Arthropoda > Insecta > Hymenoptera > Crabronidae > Pemphredon > Pemphredon lugubris. The sequence goes on from OW121815.1 coordinate 26,695,391, forward strand.
AGATCACGATGATGACCCGTAACGAGTACGTGTCGAGCGACAGGGCGATCATATGGGTATAGGGTATACCAAACAGGAGTGATCCGAGTGAGCGAGTGACTGAGTGAGTTGGAGGTCGGAGGAGTATATTGGCCATTTCCGCAGGAAGCCCTAGGTAACCTGTAACCGCCATTGAGGTTGGAACTGAACGTGCCACGGATCGCTGTCGTTTCATAACGAGCTGCTCCGAATTCGACCGTCGACGATCCTTTGACGTTAATTAATTCGTTTTGGTTTTCGCCACTCGTCGCCGTTACTTGGTTTCCGCTTGAAAACCGGCTGATTAGATATTTCGATCGGGGAATGAGATGCTTCGGCTTGATGGATTTTAACAGCGATCCTTGATCCAAGTTAGAGATCCTTGATCCATATCAAAGAGCCTCGAATAAGGTAGTGGGAGAAGATGTAGCGTTTTGCACACGGATTTTCTGTTTTAACGCTGTACGCTCGCGTCAATGTTTTCCGAGGCTGATCTTTAAGTAGATGATTGATCCTTGATCCATATTAAAGATTCTTGATCGAGGTGGGGGTGAAACATGTTGTAACACATTCGAATACTTGATTCGATGCGTGTCCAGTACTTACCACGGAGAATATATCAAGCTTAATTTACTCCATAATCCGCATCAGTGAATGTAAACACAAAGCGTAAACACAAAGATTAGAAACATTCGATAAGAACCTTTGCCCCATATTTGTGCTGTTAAATCAAGGTAACAGAAAAGGATGCAACGCGAATTTGATATGCTAATATTTGACTCCCCTAGGTTTGAACCTTTTTACACCTGTGGATTGGTGAGAGTAAAAGAAATATTTCATTGACCGCTAAGGCAACAAACCATTATTTATAATAGTAATTTATTTATCAGTTTTTAAATTTAATGGCAGGAAATGGTAATCTATTAATATATATGAATTTAGAACTTTTTGGCTGATCGACAGGGAATCGGCCGACTGTTTGGATGAAAATCAGTTTTACGCACTTTGCGTTTACATTTACCGAGGCGGATCTTTAACTTGATTAAGCCCGATATATTATATTTCCTGTAGCAAGCACTAAACGCACAGTGGGTCATATGTACGTATCGTCGCTATTAAAATTACAAACGTTAGAGAAGTCAGAAATAAAAGAAGTTGGGTATTTTTTTCTGAGGACATTCTTCTGGAAACACGATACTGGATAATGGTGTACTCGTCTGTGTATGCAAGATACGTGACGTACCTTAGATAAGAATTCACGCAGCTTCTGGAAGTGGTGGAGGCAAGGAATGAAGAAAAGATGAGGAAAGATGTGTGTCTCGTCTACTTATAAATTGCTCGTGTCGCATCGTTCAATGAACTATCCTGTAGATTCAGCCAAACACATTTAAATATCACTTACTCGTTGCGAAACATTTTCTTGTACCCTTTTCTTTTGGAAAAAAAATTCTAAGAACGTATCTGGTCTACGTATATTCGCGCTAAATCGCTTAATGGTTTATCCTGTAAATACAGCCAAGATAGTATTGTTCCGTTGATCGAAAATTAGCACAATTAAAAAAACTCGTATTTTTGAGATACTGACTCTAAGATTATAGAGAATTGTATTATATTTTATTTTATTTATATGGGACAATATAGATTTTTTTAATACGTGATGTCAATTTTCTACATAGGTATCATATATTTTTCGATATATATGTATTACAGTTTCTCGTATAGGACATCAACCGTAAAGACTAATATAATATTACACGGGGCGTGGGGCTTGCAAGTGACAACGCGAATAACACTCAGATTTTTGAAAATAGATGAAAACCGTTTGAGCAACGTTCTTTGCTAACGGGAAAAAGGTATTCCGATACCTTCAACAATTTGCAGGCGCTACAGTCATATCAGGACATTTTTTTCCGTTTCCAAAAATATGGGAGTTACTCTGGTGCCCTGTTTTAAGCGCCCGCGCATTATGATTATAATAAATAGTGGTCGAGAGTATCACATGGAAAACAGTAAGGTCATGCATATTCGTTAGACCAACGTAAATGTTGTTAAAATATAGCATTCCAAATTCCGCTTCTGCAAAATTGCGCATCTTCAACTGCGTCTCTTTTCTATCAACGGAAGGATATAAGTTTCACATATTTTTCGTGAGACAGTTTCTCGTACACGGTCGATGGAGCAGAGTTTTAATAACGCTTACACGGCGACGTCAACTTGAGCGGAGATAGAACGAAGTACGGTTCGATCGGATAGATATGCGTTTCTGTCGAAGAATGGACATCTTCCAGGTCATCGAAAAGAAAGAGCCAGTGCGTTGCTTTCCTGACTGACAATGGTGCCACGAATACTGACTGACTCCCGTCGTCCGCAGATTTAATCTGTCGAAATGAGTCATCATTTTGACTTGGTCACGGCTAACAAACGTGTTCTTCAGAATAATAGTATTCAATGAAGAAATGGGAGTTTTTTTAAAAATAGATCGAAGTTCTCGCTTAAGTAGATTCAATCAACGACGAACGCGTAAAATTTATTCTGGTACAAAAAGAAAACGAGGAACGTTTAAACTAACTTTGCCGTCCTTTTCCAGTACACGGTGAACGGAATGCGACTCGCAGCCAAGTTCTTGATGTAAAAGAAAAGTGTGTGTGTGTGTACAGAAATTGGGAGAGAAAATGCATTCCTTTTCGGAGGGTCAATAGGGAACGTATTTGTTTAAAGGCGGGTTTCGAATTTACTTTGAACCATCCGACTATGAGGATGCGGCTCAACCCGATGCCAAGGACTTAATAACATTGACTCAACGAGCGATCTTGAGTACACACGGTTTGAATTTAATCCGAAATTTCAGGCTTCTATATTAACAATTTAGTTTTACGTAATTGCACGATCCGGAAAATGATGCCCGATGAAGGAATTATCCGCGGACATGACATAGACCTAAAAATAATATGACATGTAGTCAAAGTTGTCACAGGTTCAATGAACGATGACTTTCAAAGATTCTTTTGGCAATTAAATTTTCTTGTAAGGTTTTGATTGTGTACTTGGATCCATCTCGTTTTTATAAATGATAAAAGTTACCTCGTCGTGGTGATTCTGAAGATAGAGATAATTTATTTCCATTTCTCCCATATCCAGATTGATATTTAATTATTTGATATTTGCTACTCGTTGTTCTTGATAATTTCGTATTAAACCAGATTGTTAGAAAAACCTAGAACGCAACGATGTAATTGGAAGTACGATAATTAAACGATCATCCTCTTCCCAAATTTTCAAAATGCTCTCCACTCTCGAAAATGCAATACCTAATTTATAAATGAACTTCCTTCCGAACTTGTCACGTTACTCGCCCCGACCGATCTTGCCAGGATCAACAGACGCCAAGACGTACGCGAAAGGCCGTTAAAACGGCACGTGCGAATGTATGAATGAAAGTTTACGAGGATAGTAAGAACAGGTCAATCTGCCAATTGACCATTGGTCGGTCGGACCTGTATGAACGAAGGTTCAAATCGTTCCTCCCTTCTGTACGTCCTTACACACCTACCAACGCGCGCTGGCTCACGTGCACGCTCGAACCGAGTACCCTCCACCACTGAAGAGAATTGGTCAAGCGGAGTGCAACAGATAAGGGTGTCAATGGTGGGGGATAGTTGGCTCTCTAGTGGCCATTCGGAGTCAGTTGCTCTTATGCTCGCCAGACATTAACAGCAACCACGCCGGGCTCTCTCTGTTGCGAGCCTCGTGACGCGAACGTCACAGGTGATTCGAAGGGACATTTTCGAATTTGAAAATTTCGTGACAATTCGCATTCCAATCGGCGCGGCGATCGGATTGGAATCGAGACGGTGGTGCGGTGGTTCGAATCGAATAACGGTTTTTGCTCGTTGACAATCTTATCTGTGGACTTTTGCGGTAAATGTACAATTAAGCTATCGAAATATAGTGAACGAAAAAGTGTTTTAGACTCCTCGAACAAAATCCCTGAAATTTGTATACCAGTTCTTCTCGGTTTTGTGACAAAAAGGATAAAGTGCAACGGATGATAATAAAAATAATTGAAAGTTTCTTTTGATAAACGACGCACGATGTACGATTGAATCTCCCTTTCTGCGCAATCTCTTGTTCGAACCAGCACACTTTTGTATTGTTCGTTTTTGCGCAAAGTCTCTGTCATCGCTCGGAACAGTCTTCGAGAAGTGTCATCGTACAATATTTGACGGAAGAAGGCAATCTAGTCGTCTGACTCTTGATGCGATCGTTTATCGTGCGATTTCGCGAGTGATCGTGGGCTACCAAAGTACTCCATACTGTTCTGTGCATTTGGAAGATCGTTTTCTAAAGACCGACGCATTTAAAAGTGTGAGAGTGCTCAAAAGGAATCGCTGGATCGATGTGGAAGGATGCGGCAGAATCGAGTTTGACTCGCATTTTCCATTTTCTCGCGAACTCTTGGAGATTGTTGGGATCGAGGGAACGATGACGATCAACGGCTGAAAACTCATCGCGAAAATTCCGAGGAGGGTGGCAGAGGGCTGGTGTTGCCGGAGGTGGGGGTCCAGGTATTATGTTAGCAACGGGATTATGCGCATTTCTGAAGGTGCTGGCGTTGGCGGGAAGCGTCGCGGCGCTTCTTCCAGAGGATTTGGAAGAGCGGTCTGTTCCTGCCAATCTCCAGGAAGAATGCGCCTCGAGATGTCCCGATCTCGACCTGAATCAGGTAAGGAAGTTAGTGTTTTAGAACTGAAACGTTTGAAAAAGCGTAAACAAATTTTGACGAATTTAAACAGCGCTTGTACCCGGTTTGTTTTGTTTTTTTTTCGAATGAACGAGTGTGATCTTTTTTCTTTTCAATTTCCATTGCTGGACAGTCTTGCATTGTCTTTGGAATATTAGTGCGAATTTTTGTTATCGTTAAGTAAATTCTTAGCTTCCGGACAAACTTAACCGTATCAAAATAGATAGAAGATGATGCAAGATGCAATTTCCTTCGAGCCGGTAGATCTCAAGTTAAGCGAATCAACGTTCCGCTTTAACATTGTTTATGACTCTGAACTCCTTAAGTTTTAAAACGGGCTTTAACAAATCGATATAGCAAAATGATTGTGAGAATTGTGACTATTCCATGAGAGCAGTGGTGCGTCTGACTTCTTCGATTGTGAGCGTTCACAAAAGCAAAAGGATAAAATAAAAATTGTCTACTCAAACGCAATGCCTATTATGCGTCTCTTTTTTGGCAGATACGCGACCAGATAACCGTATTTCGTTTGTAAATGATAATTTATCGGGATTAAAATAAAAAAAAAATAGTGTCCGATAATACGCGTCGATTCGCGTAACGAGGTGACAGATTGTTTATGCGCTCTCTGTCTGCCGAAATCATCGCTAATGACATACCGTCCCGATAAGACAAAATTTCGTACGTACGCGACAAGTAAATCGTGATTGTCCAGCGATTTTTATCCGCAAAACGTTTAGGTTCCTTCATCATCGTTTCTGACGATTACTTTCTCGTTACATTACTGTATTATACTCTTATTACGCGAGTGTCAACGAATAACTCGTAGATATTACGGATCTCGTTCGCTACCGATTCGGGGTAAATAAATTGTCCCTGAAATACGTACAGTGACTCCCATCAATATTCGGTTCGCCACCAATGTTTAAATTCATCCTTAGCATCCAATCGTTAATCGAACCCAACGTGCGTTTCACGATCGCGTGTTTACTTCCGTTTTGAAGGCGTTAATTGTTTACGGTAATAAATAATCGTACGGGCACAAGAAATTTCATGAGATTATCGTCCGATGTGTACGACGAGGTCAATATAGCCTCGAAGTTCGCGTTAGCTCGTGCATCGAAGTAAAAACGAAATTAATGGGGAGCCCGAAATAAGTCGATAGCCTTTTCCGTAAAGGCTACTGATATATTTCATTTGTTATTTCAATTTGAGTCGATTTATCTTCGTCCCTCATTTTTCATCGCGTGCAGCGTCATAATGCACGAATAAAAACGTCCCCGGTAGAAATGAATACATATTATTTGTTCTTGGAATTCGTACGAACGAGGAGGGTGGGTGTAATTTGACATTTTGATCAGCGATTTATTGGATGCGCAAGAAACGCTCGTCGGTGAACGTAACGTAGCACAAAAATGGCTCCGCACGAAGGACGTATCAATTTAAGTCTACTCTCCATCCCGACTGTACCATTCATTAATTAACTTAACTACAGGACGGCGCATCATCGCAGTCCATAAGCATAGTTTCGAGGATGAAAGATGAGTCGTAACGGATACAGGGACGTCCAATCATTGTTTTCTTTTTTACCGAAAAATGATCTTCGATCGAGCATCGACGAACGACAAGTACGTCGAATTTCGGGATCGATCTTTCAACCGACGCGACCACTCAACGTTCAGAATTTTAATTAATCCTTTACCTCTATTCTCCCTTTGACTTTTATAAATGGTGTGTGAAAAGTTTCGGAGAGCATCTTCAAAGAAATAAACGAAATACAAGGCGAACAAAAGAAACGGTTAGGCTGATCCTTTCGTGAAGAACTAAATTGATAATTGGTACCAATTTCGTTCTCGCCAATTGCTAAAGTCAGTGATTATAATCTTTTTACGTTGCACGTTTATTCGCACGAACCGACAGTGAGTTACCCGAAAAGAATTTTCTCATCGATGAAACAGAATTCTCAGAGTTGGACGATTCGAAATAAGATGAAATTAATCTCGGTAACGTTGCAATCAATTTTTCTTCGAATGTCTCATTCTCATGGGGAACCAGTCGAGAACTGGTCCATAAATCCCGAGACGAAATAACTCTTCCGAACGTTGCGTTTCAATTATCCCGCGGTTGTCCAGATAAAAGAAAGCGTGATCCAGAAATCAACCCCTCGATCCCTTATCTGACTTATAACTCACTGTCCCCGCGATCCCCGGTCCCTATCGTATCGATTTCGAAATTGACCGACAGAAAAAAAACCGATGATACTCGGGAGAAGCTTGGATAACGAATGTCGATCAGACCCAACCGAGGAGGAAAAACACGAAATGATTTATACCAATATCGGAAGAAAATTCGTGTTTACCAGTTTTACGTGGCGGACGAGTGGCGCCCATGTTATTTACTAAACAAGAGTAATAGTGAACCGCTTATCGTATCTCGGGGTGATGCTTAGGATGACCTTACTACGCTTGCATAATCACGACGGTGAGTTTTCTAAACTCTTCGACTTCTAGTCAGCCACGATTTCGACGTCGGCCCTGGCGCTCTAATCTCGAATTGCTTCGATAAGTCATTCCGTATTAACGTAATAATCATTTATCGTACTTTGGCATGAAATGATTTAATATACTTTGATACGCTTTGATCCCTTTCCTCGAGACACGCAGGAATTATTCACCTGTCATCGAAAGATTTGAAGAAAAATCTTACGAGCATTCGTTGAAACAAAATCGGTCTGATTTCAAAACAATTAATATTCTAGTTTAACAAATACATTTAATACGCTCGCTCATCGAACGATCTATCTGCCGCGTAAATCGCCCGGATAAATTCTACAAGTATTTGAGAAACTTGTGCCGATCTAAAGTTTTCACATTTAATCGGGTCTAAAACGAATACGCTGATGATAAAAATCTAATTTAAGACTCTCGTTTATCAAACGATCTACCTGTCACATAAAACTATTCTTATATTAAAGATATTTGAAAATAATAGATCGATTTAAACCTCTCTCATCCGATCTTGCAAAAAATTAACACTGCTCCTTTAAGAATATAATTCAAGACTCTCACTTAACAAACGGACGATGTGTACGCTCGATACCAAAGCTGTTTCAAAGAATCCTGGAAGCATTCGCGAAAATGAATGAATCCGACCTTCGCGCGAAAAGCGAAAGGCACAGTTTCAGAAATGCAATTTAAATTGAAAAATAATTACTCAATTCGCTCGAATAACGGCAGCCCTCCCACGCGTTAGCCTACATGGAATATCGCGGTGCGCGCGTTAACTAAACGGCAACGTAATTCGAGGCATTAATCTATAAGGATTCGAATCTCTCGAGTGATGATAGCGGGACAACCTACAGAATTCAGGCCACGTGTGCGCGAAGTACGTAGAATCCGCAGGATCGTTCGTCGTGCAACATTATATGTGTAGCCGTACACAATGAACTTCCTGTCGACCACATCCTCTCACCTACAACGCGTGCCTCGTGATTTACTAGGGGTTCACCTCGGAGTGCATCGATAATCGTGTGAAATTCGAAATCACTTTGACGATCTTGAATGTCTGTCGTGCGATTCGACGAATCCTTTCCCTCGCGACGCGTAAACGAGACGAACGGTGCGGAAAACAGTAGAGACATAAAGCGGGAAGAGTACAGAGCGTGTCGCGCAGTCTGTGACAAGTCAGTGTATACTCAGTGTATATGTATACTCGATATTTCGGAATAAGTCTGAACTTAAACGAACTATACTTCACAGAAATTTAGATGTTCGAAATATTGCGAACCCCTCTTAACAGTTAAACCATCGACGAGAATTTTTTCGATGTCTTGACGAGTTATCAAGATAGTGACTCGTGATATATGTATTACGTGACTCACCCTGTATGGGAGAGAGAGAGCGGGTGGCGTAATTGAAGAAAATACAACGATGCATTTGTTTTTCCTCGAAAGATGCTGCAGTTTATTTGGCAGCAGGAAAAGTAACGTAAACCCGTGGCAGAGTTTGTGTAAAATTGTTGAGTGAATTCAATTTTAATCGTATTTCTTATCTAATCGTTAACCACTATTATACCTGTAAAACTATGACGAACGAATTGCAGAAGAATCAGAAATACAATTATTAATTTGGAATCAAGTCAAGTTTCTAGAAAATTCAGAATGTTCGTGCAAAGTGACATAGTTCATAGTCTGCATGAACTACGATAAAAATTGATAATTTGGTCTACGCTAGGATGACCTGATTAACTATTTCAACGAACAATCTAGGTTATCGATAATCAACCCGTCCTAAGTGAAACTGACGCGAACGAAATGTTTTAGCGATAAGCGATTCAAATGCGCGTACGTGGAAATTTGTTGGGACACTTTTGTCGATGTAGAGAATTCAAAACGTATACGTCATTCTTGGAAGAGGGTTGATGATGGTGTCCGGAGTTAGATTCGACCCTCACGCGTGCATAAATGTGTTTGGCTAGACGCGTATACGGGCGAGCCCACATCCATTTGGATTTACCGAATGTCAAGGGTACTTGATTTTCAAAAGGTGACACAAATGGAGTTTCTCCCACGAGACACAAATTGGCGATCCATTACACCGACGCATCGTTAATCCAATGACATTGTATTTCGAGAGATTGATTTTTCACCGTTTCCGAAAATCTTTAAACAGTCGATCTCTATTTACCGTTTAAGATTGTCGCGAATTACTTTGATAGGGTATGGCTGATTTTGAGCTTATCGGCTATTTCACCGTAGAGCGACACGGACTCCGCTTCAGTTTTTAAGTACAAACAAATCCTGGGAACCATGGTTTCGGTGCCTTTACATGACGTCAGATCAATTAAAACGCGTATACGTTTACATACACGCATACATACGCCATTAGGAATGGCGTACAATTTAATAGTTCGTAACGGCCGGCAGCTGATGCGGCTGTTTTTAATTTATCCCTTGATCTTAAAAGTAATTAACAACATTGAACGGCGACGGAACGTCCCAAGGTTTATTTTTTGGTGACAGTCTCGACGAGCACAGGCACGATAAACTTAAAGAACTGCCTTACACCGAAACTCCATCATACTCGTTTAAAAGATTAACCTCCGTATACATTTTATTGTAAAAATGTGTCTGCATAATCTTTGACTCTAAGAGATTTGCTGAATTGTAGAACCGAACGACGCGTTCCTTGTTTCCTGAAAATGTAGAAACGCTTTTCGATCGCGAGACTATTATGAAAAATGTTTCCCCGTTCTCCACGATAATGACTTGGTTCGCCGTGCGAGGTGATGTGTATCTTTTTAATTCGTCACGTAACTCGAGAATAATTGATGCGGCTCGTAGACAAACGCAATGTTTGCACGCATTCGAACGTTAGAAACCCGGCTGCGTCGCGTTGCACGCTTTAAACAGGCGAGGATAGACCGTTGAGGTGTTTGCCAAAGACAAACCTCAGACTTGAAAGGTAGATGTTCCAACCCAGTGGACACCGTCCGGTGTACATTCAACACCGTGCGACCCTGTCCAGTTGAAGACCACACCGAAAAAACTTGATACCTTTTACCTTCAACTTGAACCAACGTTGGATAATTTCCAGCGAGTCAAAGGCCTCTCGCTTCGGCTTACATCGTAATAACGTTTTTAACGTATCCACGTAGAACGGACTAGGGTAAACAAATAATTTACGTTTAATCGAACGCGTTTGCCTCGATGTGTGTTTCCGAAGATTACGAGCTCCTAATATAAAATATGTTATATTGTATCATAGTAACATTAATATTGATCTCATATAATAGGTCAGTGAATTATATTTTACGTTTAAGTGACGAGCACTTAACAGAAATAATAAGTACGTCTTATCATTAACGACAATCGAGGAAAAGACTTCGAGGGGTACTAGGTATTTGAACGCGTCAGTATTTGTACCTTGAGTACGGTGTAAACGATAATGCCCAAGAAAAAAACCGTCGAGGGCGGGAAGTCTGATAAAAATCTGTCTTGCGTGGATCGAATTGAGGGGAGAGAACCGAGCATTAGAGGCAATCCTGAAAATTACATCGAGAGTTTGGGGTAAAGCGCAACAGTTGGCGGACGCTCTCGAGCGTGACGAAGACGTTGAACATGACGGAAGGACGTGCGGGAGGACGAGCAGGTACACATTAGACGATTACCTCGAGCCAGATAAAACGGCTCTTTAACGGGTGATTGCCGGTTTTAAGACAACGTGTTCCTTTTACTAGGAACGGAAGCTAGGATAAAGCCCGGTTGGTATTGTAATCAAAAGGAATGACTGTATAAAATAAAACAATATCGAGGATCGCGTTATGCCAAATGCCAACGCGTCATCTTTGGAAACTTTTGGAAAATAGTGGCATCGAAAGATGAAACGGACGAGTCGATACAAACCGCTTAATCTTCGAAAACTTTCGAAAACTAACAGCGTTGAAAAATCTAACGATCGCGACGATCAGCGTATAAACGGTAATTAAACTATTACGCGCGTCGTATCAATTTCGGCAATACGTTTCATTTTTCAAAGCCCTATCGTCATTGAGGGAAATAGGAGCGCGATCATTATCAAAAGATAAATTAATTTCATTTCGTTGTATTTGAACGGTAGAAGCGAGTGTGGGGGGTTGCAGAGACAAAGATAAAAATTTCTCGCGAACTTGGAGGCACTCCGAGAAACGTAAATTATTGTGCGAATATTCCAGTAAAGATTCGCAATGTCACAAGGGTACACGTTACACATGGTGTTGGAATCCACGCGGTTTGATTAATCGGGTGCAAAGTTAAACGAGCATCGCGTCCGTCTGCAAGGAACGGACAACGAGATCTTTCCACAATGGAAGAGAAGAGAGAGAAAAAAATCATCGTAAAATTGATACATCCATACTGGAAAGCGATAGTCGCGAAAACACTCTACTGTTCCCCGGGCTGACGTTATCGGACAACTCGTCACTTTTGCGCTCTCCGCGGTTCGCGGGAAAGCACGCAACGTATTCTCGGGATTCCACGGTAAACACCGCTCACCTGCGCACGCTCCCATGGATTTCGCGAATTTTACTTACAAAACGTTTCGCGAACACCTTGTAACGGACGCGGATGAAGCCGATAAAATTAACTCTTTTGGCACCGCGAACGCTGATAAGAGGCTGGTACAAACAGAGTGTTCTCTTTGGAAAAAATTGCACCTTCCACAATTTTTTAACTACTTTGGCGCAGCCGAGTGCACTTTGAAGGTAAATATCCTCGAAGTGATATTCACTAATTCCCTAATCGAATACCACTATCGACGCTTTTACAAATTTATGCTCAATATCGAACTAGTTCAACGCTATTGCGTTCGAGAGTCCTCTTCCGTTACAAATTTCTCATGACTTTCATAATTATCTGTCTATTTTGATTCAACGAAGTGCATTTTAAAGTTCATACGATCGCAGAGTTATCGGCAATAATGTGTCGATGATAATGCAGCTCTGTTGCGTGACAGAAGTTACAAAAGAAAATGTAGTCCGTTCACGCTCCGTAACGCGAGGGTAAAACGCGATCATATTTTCCAACACCCATCGTACGGGGTGAGGACGTCGAGCGTTGAGATATCTTCTCGACGCGCTTCGCAAATTTTATTCGCCTAGAACGACGGAAAAAAAACCGTCGTTGATGTGGCGGCAACCGTACGATTACGTTGCGCGCAGGGGCAGCAGAAAATAAATTGAATCGCTTGCCAGCTTTAAAAGATAGTAAATTGTTTCATCCGGTTCAATTGACACCCCCGGTGTATCTAGCGCGTCGCGAATGAATCGCCGAATAATCGTTTCAAGGTGCACGTTTCTAGTGCCGTTTCAGATAACGTGGGCGTTACAGCGGCTGCACCTGTACGTTACGTACTTCCGGTACACAGGTGCGCGTCCGGTTTTTAATGGAAACTAAAGTAATTGAACGAAAAAGAGTCTTCGAAGGACCGAGTAGACCGAGGGACAGTTTGACTACCCGACGAGGGTGATAGGGGGTGTGAAACCATGCGTAGTTACCAGCGCTGCATCCATGGGAATTTTGGAAGTTAACTCATTTCCATGCGAGCCTAATTACCATAACGATCATGTTTATTCAAGAAGTTCTACGGGCAGGTATCACCTGCCGCGTTGAATTTAAAGCAATTCGCGCGGAGATTATGGCGATCGTTTATTTATAATCAAGGCACGAATGGGGTTTCATTTCGATCAACGTCGAACGTTGCGAACGTTTGAAATAATTAAATTGAGACGTGTATGATTCTATACGATTAATACAGTTTTGAATATAATCAGAATATATGAATATAATCAGACGTTTTCATTTACGTTTCCTTTGCAGAATCGGACCGACGACTCGAGCTCGGAAGTGGGATGCGGGATACGATGCAAAATCGATCAGGTAAGTGACATCGCGATTCGTTTATACGTCGTAATTGATTAACATCTATTACAAAAACCATTATTACTCGTTACGGTGCCGTTTCTCCCGTTTCTTGATAAATCTCAGCGAATGGGATGTCCGAAAACACTGAACTGCTCCGGAATCACGAAACCAGTGTGATTCCCTTATCGTACTGCGAATTCAACATGAATTACTAGCAAGCAACACCGTCGAACGTTAAAAACGAGAAACTACATTTTTCACGGTAACGCGTAGACTTATTTCCTTCCTCGTCTGAGCTTAACGGATTCGACGCTCGAAAACCTCCAAATTGCCCTGGAACCGTGAAACAAGGGCAATTCTCATATCGTACCGCGAATTCAAAGTAAATTCGTCGGGGCAACATCGTCGAACGTTAATAACGTGCGCGAACGTCCGAGACGAAAATAAAGGGATGCCGGTCCCCCGCCACAATGAAAGTACTTCCGCTGGTGTTCCCGGGGACCCTGTTCACTGACTCGTAGTAGAGACGGTAAACGGCAAATAAAAACAAAGTCGGTGCCTCTCCCCCTCCGTCCCCCTTCCCCCGCCCCTCTACCTCTCATTCCCTCTCTCTCTTCATCACTCAGTTTTTACGTACGTAGGTACCCGATGAATGGGCGAACACGTATACGCATTACGCGCGTCCGAATGAAAGAATGGCCGGACTCGTACGGCTTCGTGACTTTAAATTGGATCGCGTACAAGTGCGGCCTATGGCGGATGTCGCCAAATTGTCGTGCGACTCCGGATTCGCTCTCTCTGTCCGTTACTCTCTTTCCGCCTCTCTCTGCCTCTCTCCTTTTGGTCCGGTTGTCGAAGTCCCGATGAAAAACCAGGGAAATTGAGGACCGCGTGCGGCGTGTGGCGAGCTTGGCCCCTGTCCCGAGTTTCGCGCTGATTTGCCCGCGAGGAAGAGTCGCGTAATCGATCTCGGCGTCCAAATCGCTGATGGTACATTATTTTATTTATTATTATTATTATTATATTATTTATTTTAGTATTATATTATTTTTTTCTCAATATCGGCGTATCGAGTGCATTCTATTAAACTATCACTGGAATCGAGTACTCAGACCGACTTCCGTTGCGAGTCGATTCACAGGGATGATCTTCCGTGCAAAACTTACAGCGCGAGAACAAATCCGTTCTCTAATTAATATAAACTTGATCGCGTTACGTTAATTGACTTACACGTCGGTCAATTACGGCATCCTGTGCCGGTAGTTAAATCGAGTAGGAATCGTAGATTTACGGAGCGAGCGAACGCTCTCCGTGCCGCCTAATAAAAAATAAATTGACCAGGCTCTGCCAGAATTGCCTTGCAGACAATCATTAGCAGATTTTGCTGGTTAGAAACGAGAGACATCCTCCGGTCTGGCATGGAGACAACGAGGAAGAAAAAAAGAAACGGAGAAAGAACCCCCGCGTGGCCGGAAGGATATCCAGCAACGCGTGTCTCCAGGGTAGGAAACGAGCCCTGCAATTAATGCCACCAAAAGGACAAAAGGGGTTCCGATACAGTTAATTACCGTGTCTCGTTCCAGTGTCCTCCGTACAAAAAAAAAAAAAAAAAAAAAAAGAGAGGAGAAAGGAGAACGCGATCGTTAAGCGGGGGACGTTCGTGTCCCCCCGGCACGCGGGTAACACTTTGGTATTTTATACCCGTCACTTTCACGCGATCGTACGTATTTTCCATAGCTATCGTGCGCGGCGTAGCACGCGCGTGTGGGAGTTGAAAATGCCACGAATACCACGGTTAGTACCTACGCGAATTGCGCTTAAAACGATTTCCTCCCTCGCCTCGTTTCACGGTTCGTACGTTCCAGTAACGCGTACGGGTAACGGTTAGGCTGCGAGCCACGTAATTTAGAACGAAGATGCTCCACTTTCGATTAAACGCAACCATAATTGTCCTCGCTCGCGAGTCTAACGATTATACCTTTCAACGGGAAGATTGTTTTCTAAGAGAATTACTGAAATCGAGGTAATATCGCGGAAGAGTGAGAATGGCTAGAAGACCGCCGTTATTCATCATCTCCCACGCCAGTGCCTCAAAATCCGTTAGTCTCTGTCTCGTTTTTTTTCCGGTGTACTTTCTACCCGATACATCCGCGTTATTTCATACGCGTTCGATTCAGCTTTAATGACACTTCCGGTAATTTCACGGTTGGCTAGCGACGAACCTTCGGAATTCCGTTTGTTCGGAATTCCATTTATATCGCTGGTATGGAAATATTAAAACGAAAATTTTGCGACGCACGTTGCCCGGCGGTTAAGCTGTCGCGAGTCATTTTCAAACTAAACAGGAAAGAATTGTTGTAGACATTGGCCGGGTTACGGCGTCTGGCAAAACTGGCGTAAGTCTGGCACAGACATTGGAGTATGTTTGTAAAGTGGAGGACCACCGGCAGCGAAGGTATTCGTGACAAACGCGAGTACTTGACGTTAGCTACCAGAAACCACTTCCATTAAGATACGCCACTTACTTTCCCGTTTGTTCGTAAACGGACAGAAGCCACGACACTGTCGAAACGCAGAAATTCTCAAATGAAACACTCGCGTTGTTTGGTTCTAACGAATTGGTATCTACTTGGCAAACAAACGGTAGCTACGAGAGCATCGATCAACTTCAAGTTATCTATTTATATGTTCCGTTTTTTTAGAATTGGAAACATGAATTAGATTTATGGAATAAATAATAGTAATATTAATGATGTCTTTACCGATGCGGATATCAGTTAAAATGCATACAAAAAGACTGGGGATGCTGCCGATGGTAATAATAATAATAATGGTAATACAGTAAATTTGTCTTTCACATTTCTCGCACGTAAAGAAAGAGTTTGATCAAACGAAAAATCAAATTTATAATCAACTCGTCTAGATGAAGATAGTACGATGGAGTTAAAGCGGAGGAAACAAATTGTGCATCCGTGTTGTTTGCTCTTAATGAGAACTATAGCAGCGTGTTTTCTCGTATTCTTCGAGTCTCCGCCGAGACTGCAGCTAGTAAATGGGGCTAAAGCAAAATGAGGAGAGAACGGATAGATCCTCGTCCGTGGTAGGATGAAGATCTACGATCTACGGGGAGTCGAGTGGAGTGAGAGACTGGCCGGGGCATAATATGTGTTGAGGTTTTAATGAGGAAGTGAGAAATTAGCGGCCGCAGCGTCGGGCCGCTGGTTCAGCCATTTTCTACCGTCTGATAGTTTTGTCAACCCCTATTACGAGGCTCGATCGTTTAAAAACCTATGTTTAATGAACCGAGTCGAATTTAACTACCAAGATGAACATGAAATATCGTTACGCGTAATCTGTCAGAAATTAACCTCACCGTTGGAACGTTTCCTCGATTGAGTGGCACATTGAGACAATGATAATGATAATATAAAAAGTCATCTTTAATTATCATAAAATAATATCGAAAGCAATTTCCCACATACAAAAGTCTACATCAAAAATGTCCCAGTTTCTCTCTTACCGCAAAAGAATGGTAACAAGGATATTACAAAAATTATTCAAAGTTATCTACATAATAATACGCGTCAAGTACGTTCATAAATCATCGATCTGCATTTCTTCGTAAACAGTTCATTCTTTCCCGATAAGGAACAGCAAACGACACGTGGATTGTGTGTTTACGATGTAGATTTATAAACAAATTTTATTTTCTTCGGGGACGTACACTTCAGTTTTCGTCCTCGACGCATTACTCGTAAGCACTATTTCAGAACTCTCTGTAATTCTAATCGTCGGCAATAGCGACGTTGCGATTTGTATCGATGTCGCGTTCATTTAGAGCGTTTTACCGGGCCGATGCAGAACACTGGCACAAAATGATTATTAATAACGTTTATCTGGTGCTGGAGGTCCCTTTCCTTCTACACTTTTCTGGCGAGCTGACCTATCTGATACCCTCGAACACCATCATGAGTACGCGTGTTATGCTAGTTATTATTGTACAGTTATACGTCATAAAACGCGGACCACGTCTTGAAAGATCTTCGTACAATTATCTTCAAATTTGACTTGGATCCGCGTTAACAATTTATTACAAACTTGCTTTCCATTAATCGTACGCGGAGATGATAGACAAAATTTGACCGTACCGTCACTTCCTGGTGCATGGTACCGCGACGCTTACAATTAGTTAGCTTCGATCCCAATACCTTGATTTTAATCAAAACGTCGTCTAAGATTCTAATCGCGTTCCGTGTAATAAAAATAAAGAGGAAAAAAGAAAGAGAAATAATTCTCGGTTTGAAGGTAACCGACTTGAAGGTAACCGGACTATTTAGTTTTCACGCAAAATTTACCAAAGGGCCATTGAGGATTAATTTCTCGATACAATAAAGCAAAACGTGAAGACAAAAAATATTAAAAAATTTCTCAGTGGATGTTCCGCGTCAAAGTTTGGAATTCGTCCTTGATACAGGTCTGCCATTAATCCGCAGGAATTGAGTTTCCCGTGCAGCGCAATTTGCTTATTATTCATAAAATGTCAAGAGGAGTATCATTTATGTGCGGCGCCTCTCGAATGGAGCGCGGAGTGTCGATGGGCTTGACAATTGGTAAATGGCTCTCTCGTATCTCGGGATACGAAGTCGAAATAGACATTTTCCTATGCTCAGCTGCGGAACAATGGCTAACCGCCGCGTCACGTGTTCGTCACGAACGTCTCGCGAAATCTTTCGTTTCTCGTCGAAGAGATTAAAACGCAATTATCGGGCTCACGTCTACGAGGCAAAATTAGAAATTGACGCGAGGTATCTATGGAAATAGATTTATCGCCTGCGACGCGAGCCGAGAATGTACGAATAAGGAAGAACCAGTTACGTTCAACGATGAGCAAAACATACCAGTCGACTATCGGTACGAGCTTACGTTTCATCGAGTTCCTCGAGTTCCTCGAGTCCTCGAGTCCTCGAGTCTGCCAAAACGCTCTTGTATATTTATGTATCGCGTTGCAACCGAACGTGCCTTCCATTCAGGATGTTGTTCTTTTTTTTTAAGAACACGACGGAACTCGAGTGCTCCAGTCCCAGTTTCAATTGCATCTGACTTTAGCCGCCCCCCTTCGCTTTCGTCTATCCTTTTCGATTTCTAATTGCGGCGATAAACTAATAACGGAATTTTCTCAACGATGACGTCGTCCATCTCCTTCCACGGTTATCGCGAAAAGTGTACTAGTGAAAATGACGAAATATTTTTGAACTCGTAACTTTCATCTCTCTCTTTCCAATGTTTAATAAGCGAGATAAATTGTCACAATTTTCTCGGCGGTGATATCCTTCATCGCGAAAAAGTATGTGTTACGTATGATAAACTTAAATCGTAATTTTCTCAACGGCGACAGCGTTGATCCACTTCCGCGTTTATCTCTCTTTAGCTCCGCGACTTTCATCCTTCTTTTTCCGATCTTTAATAACACAGATAAGTTATAACATAATTTTCGCAGCGTTGAGATCTTTTATCGCGATAGAGCATTCGTTACCACTACAGATTTCATTTTTCTTTATACATTTTTATTGACCATGATAAACTTAAATCGCAATTTTCTCAACGGCGACATCGTTGATCCACTCCCGCGTATATCGCTCTTTGGCTCCGTAACTTTCATCATCCCTTTCTAGATCTTTAATAACCAAGATGAACGGCCAATGCAATTTGCTCAACGACGACACCCTTGACCTTCCTTCGCGTTTATCGCGAAAAATGGTAGCGTTACCGAATGAATCAGCCGAATATTTCCTCGTAAGAGATACAAATAATGATTATATTGCAAAGAGGAAGGCACGCCACGTACCGCGTGTGCCTCGGCCGATCTGTTTTCTTCGTCTTCTTTCGCCCAGCTTGTTGTCGCCGACAAATGCCCACATCCTCTCGCGCAGAAAGTTAATGCGTTAAACTTCAGTTCGCAAATCCATGCTCGGCACGAACCGCCCGACCGTCTTATGAACGTAGGCGTTACTTGAGGCACGTGCCACATGTTCTTCTCTATCTTTAAAATACAGCTTTACTCTGTAAACGTACGACATGCCTCAATGCCACAGCAATGCCACAGCAATGCCACAGCAATGCCACAGCAATGCCACGTTTGTAATATTTCTATAGTTTGGACAGTCCCGCGTTATACAATAGCGACGCGGTAGTTAATATTTATTACAGCACTTTTCAAAGGAATATCTGTTCTTCGATTCAAGCGGTACCGTTTTTAAAATACAAATTGGACCGTAAATATACTAGCAATAGTTTTATAACTCTGATACTACGACTCGAATAGTATCAATATAAGTTTACAGTTTGAAACAAAATTCTGTGAACACTAATGAAGAGTAGTCGTACACGCCATAGCGATCGTATTTTGATCGATCGTGGTCAGCTATGGCACGGCGATCTTTCAAATATTTACTTATAGCAAGATATTATCAATCGCAAGGTTTTAATATCCGCAAAGAAGTTGTTCTTTCGACAAAATTGATTAGACGATACGAATCCATACGTTTTTCTCTTTGTTTCAGTGCACAAAAGGCTGCGGAGCATGGCAACGAGCGCTCGACACAAGCTGCCAAGCCGTTTGCGTTAGTATGACTTTGACGAAGTAGAATTTAAATCGCTGTGCAACGTGATAACCGCGTTTTTTCAAATATCCATTTTAATCTCCACTCGATGTAAAACTGTTACAATTGTTTATAGAACGGAACGCAAGAATTACTGCCGCCAAAAGAATTGTATTGCGTTCTGGGCTGCCACGATGCGTTGAATCGGTACTTTCAGCAGCTCAAAGGTAATACATTTTAATTGTAATAATCGACACCCGGTATTATCATTCTTACGCTAGATTCTCTTCGCCACTGTACGTCTGCTAGTGCTCTTATAGATATTTTTCACGATTATGTTGCCCGGCATCGAAGCGTTGTATTAAAAGTTTGCGAATTCTTTGGCAAAACGATCGATGTTATCGACTTTCAGCAATACTTCCTCGTAACTGTCGAAATTACTCGTATCCTCCGGGGCCGAACACTTCGGTATAAAGGACGGTTGTACTTTCTGATGATAAATTTGATTCCAATCAGTGGTCTGGAACCACCTGTGGCCCTTGATGTCTATGCTGCCCCCCTTCAAATTTCCGTATCTCCTGGTCAAATCCACTTGTAAAGTATTCTTCAAGACGTCCCTGAGCTCCTCGCCAAAGTGGTGAGCGAATTTGTATCTACCGGCGACGATCTTCTCGTAGATCTTCATGGGATCCTGCGCGTAAAAGGGTGGATATCCGGCGTTCATTTCGTAAATCAAAACTCCGAAACTCCACCAGTCGACGGATTTGCCGTAACCCTTTGACAGAATGACTTCCGGCGCTAGGTACTCCGGGGTGCCGCACAGAGTCCAAGTTCTCCCGTCGATCATCTTGCAGAATCCAAAATCCGTCATTCTGATGTAGCCGGTGTTTTGGATTAAAATATTTTCCGGTTTCAAGTCCCGATAAACGAGGCTGCAATTGTGCAAATATTCCAGGGCAAGGACCACTTGCGCGGCATAAAATCGCGCCAAAGTCTCGTCGAATTTTCCCATTCGCCTGAGGTGCGTGAACATCTCGCCGCCGTTTATGAACGGCAGGACCATGTAAACGTAAGAATTGTCCTTGAAGCAGTACTCCATGTAGACCATAAAGGGAAAGTTTACGCACTGAAGTATTCTCTTCTCGTTGTAAGTATGGTCCACCTGTTTCATCCTCACGATCTTGCTTTTCTCTAATATCTTCATGGCGTAGAAGGCCGAGGTGCGTTTGTACTTGACGAGTATAACGCGGCCGAAGGCGCCGGTACCGAGGGTCCGAAAAAGCTCGAAATCCTCGAGACGCGCGTTGTCGCCCTTCTTGTTCTTCCATCTGTCTAAGAAGGAAGCCTTCAGATCGCCCAATACAACCTCGTAATCTTTGAAAGACTTTTCCCTCTCGCGATCCTGCATCTCGTGTCTTCGGAATGGACCTTTAACGCTCGAGATCGTCCATCGTCGAGATAAATTGTACGCGTACGAAAATCGGACGTAGAAATCGCACGCGTAGCGATACGATAGCGGTTATGGTAGCTCGATAATCGCGAACGGAAGTAATTTTTCACGAACTCGGTGCAACGTACCGCGTTTGTGTATTGTTTATGAAGTCCGTCTGTTTTTCCATCAAAGATGCCGGGCGCAACTTAACCGTACAAAAGGAGCACTCGCTCTTCGTTCACGTTCGCGTGAAACTTGACTGACTTTCGTTGTTCCATCGATCATCAGCGGAAATAGGTATCCCGCCGGCACCCGCATTGGTAGCGGATTCCTTGACGGCGACGTCTCTGCGTCTCGAATGGAAAGGCATCGACATCGAGAGACGCGGGGGTGGGATTTCTTACCTGGTGCAATGGAGGTACGAGGAACTCGCTGAGACGTGGCAGTACTGCAGAAATCAATCTTGGGGAGAGGACGATCAGATTTTGGTGGAAAACTTGCAACCGTACACGAAATACAGAGTAAGTCTCCGGAGCAAGATCTCTTAATCGCCGACTCTCGGAATCTCCTAATTGTTTTAATTCAAGGAAACGCGTTTCAAAGTTATACGTTCGCGGAATCGTAAAAGAATTCGATAATAAAGTGTCTCGGTTGCGATTTTCGCGAACCCATAATGGTTGACCGATAACGATACGTAACGGGTGTGTAGCTGAGAAAATGGTCGAATCGTATTCCCCGCCGGGACGATTAGAATCCTCGGAGCCAATTATCTCGGCTCCTCAATAAACATTTCTTGACACTTTTTTTTTTTCTCAAACACCTAACGCGATATCTCGTATCATCGCGCGCGATATATTCTTATTCTTTCCTTCTCATTGCAGTTTCGCGTAGCGTTGCTCTTAAAGTCATCGCAACACAATCCCGAGCCAATTGTCTCCGCTCCGAGCGTCGTGATAAGGACGCTGGCAGCTGGTTTACCAACTTCGGCACCGGTAATTGTAAGGGCAGCGGCGGTAGACAGCTGCCGCGTCTCTGTGTCTTGGGAGCCGGGCCCTTTTCCGAATGGGCCACTTTTGTCTTATGTTCTGCGTCTGCAAGGGGCTGACCACTCCCAGCTTAAGGTATACGCCACGCCAGAACTTCATACGACAAACGACAACGATGATTTCTTTTTCTTTTTCTTCATTTTTCGTTTTCCGTTTTTCGTTTTTTGCCCGCACAATGTCTTTCTTTATCGAAATGCACAATTCTACGCACGCGTTGTCTCTCGATCTTATCTCTTTTTTCTATACTGCTATTACGCGTAGAACGCGCCGAGGAATTCTTCGGCGTAAGCTGATTTACGCTTCGCTATTTTACGCGACTATTGTTATCGAATAGATCTGCGAAATACCAACTGGTTCTACGAGATAAATCCTTTCTCCTCTTCCTCCTCTGTTCTGAACGAAAACGCCAAATCGTATCTGTTTTCGCGTTATTGCATCGAGCATGATCCAGTGTTAAGATAAACGTGATAAACAACACGATACACATCTCGAATCACATCCTGCTTTAACGCTAGAACTACCGACGATTAATATATACCTATTCCTACAATTGATTTACCAATTTTATCAATCTTTATATAGTTGAAAAGTATATGCTTAAAATTATACATATCCACACCACTTAAAAAATAAATTTTCGTTTATATACTTACAAAATGGTAAATTTGAGTAGCCTTGAGAAAAATTTCAAACCAGTCAAAATAACTGGTCAGGTAGTTTTAGTGTTAAGAGAGTGCTCGTCGCTTTGAATCATTAACAACACGCTCCCATCGCATAAATTTATTAACTGGGAATTAAATTAACTTCTATCGATTCCCGTTAACATCGATTCGACAACTTGTAAGAACCAGATCTTGTACGAAATACGTTTCTGGCATGGCGTTTCTACACCCGTTCGCACATTCACTTCCCAGCAAGGGTTTTTCGAAAGGGATGCCAATTATATCGAGCCGCTAAATATACTCTGTTATCAATTGTACAGGATATACCAGCTTCGGAGAACACCGATCATTACATGTTTCAAAACCTCGAGTCGAATAAAAATTATTCGGTGAGCGTGACCATGAGGAACGGCGTCGGCGAAGGTCCCGCCGCGATTATTTACATCGCCACCACCCCCGAGCCGGCTGGTACGTTATCGCACAACATCCTCGTGCCGCATCAAAATTCCCCGAGCTCTCAATACCAATGACATCCATTTCAGTGAAAGATACGCAACAGCCTATTTTGATTCTTGGGGGTCAGCACGTAGTGATGAAGCAAGACGCCGACATGCTGGACGATCCTAGCGTCGTTTACGAAAATGCCAGCGTGATTCGCGGGGTTGCGATCCACGTTGCGTCCGCTCAGCTCTTCGTATCCGATTCCATGGGATACGTCTACAAGACGTCCATAAAAAAAAGAACTAGTCCCACGGTGATACTGAGCCCGAGTCAGGCGAACTTTAAACCTCTCAGCTTATCCGTGGACTGGCTGAATCTCCATTTGTACATTCTGGGTGAAGTGAAACACGCCACGACCGTATGGCAAATAGCGAGGTGCAATCTGGACGGAAGGGGTCTGACTGTCGCGGTTGCTGGATTCTTGACCCGACCGTCTCACATCGAGGTGGACCCCTATAATGGATATTTATTCTGGGTAAATAGGGGCGGTTTGTATAGATTAGACCTGGCTGACATAAGCAACGGGGTGAAACACGAGGTACGTTTCACGGAATGAACGTTTAATTTAATATTGTAATAAATATCTTATTGCGATACGTTTGGTCAATCAATGGATTATTCTACTGGTTACAGGTTCAGCCATATTTAATTCTAGAAGACGCTCACCTAGGCGCGTTTACCGTCGACCATACGAATTTCCGACTACTGGTTCCGCATCATATTCAAAATACAGTGATATCGGTTTCTTTGGACGGTCGAGAGGTTTTGAATCTCCGAGGTAATACTCAGCAGCCGAAGTTCAAAAACGTGGTTTCGTTGGCCATGGCGAATGGTTTGTTTTACTGGACGAATGGGGAGGAAGTCCTGATAGAAGGATATCATTCGGGACAAAACAGATATTTTCACAACGCGTATCCTGACAGGTGAGATTACGCGACAGGAAAAGCTTGATTAATTTCTCAAAAGTTTGTTTACAAAAAGAGAATCGATAGGATAAACTTTATATCGGTAGATTCTTGTTTTTTGCGACATAAATTCTATTTAACACTACAACTATCACACCAGTCATTTTCATTGGTTTGAAGTTTTTGTTTAAGGCTACCTAAATTTACCATTTTTAACTATATCAACGAAAATTTATTTCTAAGTAGTGTCAAGATGTATAATTTTTAAGCATATGCTTTTGTACTTTATAAAAATTAGTGAAATTGGTTAAAAAAAAATTATAGCAATAAGTATACACTAATCGTCGGTACTTCTAGTATTGAAGCAACGTGCGAAGAAACCTTCTGTTTCTCTATACCGATGTTCGATTTGTTCGTAAACTTTGGGAAAATAACCTTAACTAGGTTTCCCCCTTATCATAAATGTTCGGTGCTCTGAATGACTTGTCGAAATCTATTTTTCAGATCGAATGGCTCGTTTGTCAGTGTCAATGTACTTATGGACGCGAGTCAACCCGTTCCCGTTCCGGTAAATCCTCCCACGGGTGTTCAAGCAGTTTTAGGGGCGGAGAGGGCTAAAGTCTCGTGGCAAGCGCCGCATTTACTGGGTGGCCAGGGTAAGGGTGCATGGCAGAATTGGTCGTACGAATTGGAAATTAAAGACGAGTCTACCGGAGAAACGATTCGTCAGAAAGATATAGCTGGATCGACTCACACGGTGCACAATCTTCGAGAAAAATCGGAATATTCGATTAAAGCCGCGGCTTACACGAGCGCCGGTAGAGGACCGTGGTCCACTGAATTTCGAGGACGAACTTTACGGTAAATTTTCATTTTGTTTACGTTCGTTTCAATTTTTTAAAACATCGTTATCGACCGTAATCGTTTGATTTCGCTGAATCGTTAAACCTCCGACCACCAGGTGGGCATGTAGGACACCGTTTACCGGGTGGAGTCCGCGCGAGCTCCATCATGTCCGTATTGGTTATCTTCGCAAGAAACACGGGGAAATAACTTCAAACTTAAAAAAAAAAAAAACAGATTTTTATTATTTTTCATTAACAATTACAGTTTGGCTCTTATCAACAATTTTTTCGCGGACAAAATCAACATTAAACTTTGAAAACATAATAAACTTAGAGGGAAAATAGTGTGCCTGGGGTCCGCATAGACCCCACCTAGTGGACGGCGGGTTAAATATGGATCGCATTTCTTGTATCTTGCGATTTTCTAACATAGACGTATAACGATATTACGCAAAGTGATCTGATCTCGTTGAATTAATAGAGATGGATCGCACGCTTCTATTTTGTGGT
Organism: Pemphredon lugubris; assembly: GCA_933228935.1. Lineage (NCBI taxonomy): Eukaryota > Metazoa > Arthropoda > Insecta > Hymenoptera > Crabronidae > Pemphredon > Pemphredon lugubris. The sequence goes on from OW121815.1 coordinate 26,721,048, forward strand.
CCGCGAACGAGGGTCTTTTAAGAAGCGACGTCACCGGAGAAAATATCGACACTCTCATATACAAAGCGGGGTTAAAGGAATCGGAAAGCGAATACCATATCGTGGATGTCAGTTGGTACAAAGACGTCTTGTACATCGTGGGTAATAATTCCGCGTTGTATCAATACAACCTCACCAGTCATCAGAAGAGTAAGATGAATATCCATTCCGTGGGGAGCGTCGCGGTGGATTGGATATCGAAGAAATTGTACTGGGCAAATCCGAAGCAACAGATTGTAAATGCCATTACTAATTGCTCGTCATTATTTGTTTAGTCTCGCGCGCTCAAATATTAATCTTGTTCGTTGCATATTGCAGATAACGAGAGCGAATTTAAACGGGTCGCATCAGGAGCCAATGTCGATCTTAGCGATAGTTAAAGAATTGATGATCGACTCGTTAGAGGCATATTTGTATTGGTCGACGGGACACGCGGTCGAAGTTGCGCGTTTAAATGGGCAAGATAGGAGATATTATCATTCGGATGAAATATTTAACGGCAAACAAGTGATGGGCTTAACGCTGGACACCGAGAACAGATACGTTTATTGGATCGTCAGGAGTTACGAAAGCGGATCCATCGTTTATCGCGCGCCCACCTCCGAGAGGATACCGATGACTCATAAAATTATACCCGAGAAGGTTAGTGCCTATTTTGGATTTTCTTTTTTTTTTAATAAATCGTTTTTTAGCTGGTTATCGATTGTCGACGGCAGTTAAACGTGATATTTTTTCGTGACAAAAATTGTAGCTCTCCTAATTTTGTGCCACTTTAGCGCTAAAACTATCAAACCGGCCACTTTGACTTATTTTATATTGTCATTTAAATTGACAATTTTTTAGTACAAAAGAGATGTGTTTTTAAGTAGCATAAACACATTTAACATTATGTATATGTATGTATATTTTTTAACGACATGAGGATTATAAAAATGTCAATAACGTTTTTTTCTCGCAGAACGTATTTTATAAATGACTAGTTACTTTGAGTAGTCTGTTAGAAATGTAATTCTAGCGGCAATGACGTTAACCGCTTTTTCAAGGTGAAGATTCATAAAATCGTAAAAAATTCAACGACAAATTATTACCTCCCGATACTTTTGGAAATCGGTACCAAACATCGATACAATTCGTTAAGAAACCTACTACGCTCCAAAAGCCATATTATCCGTAACTGTTTTAATGTCCAAATTTAAGAAAATGCATCTTAAATCCGAAAGGTAACGGAGTCGTAAAAACAAGTCGTCAATAACGAATGAACGGTAATAAGTAATCGCGCATCCATTTAAGTTGAATATGATACAAAACAGTTGCTTGACCCTCGCCACTCGATGGGGGAAAAACTTGACTATTCGTGACTTCTAGGTTTCAGTTTTGCAACACCCAAACATGCAGGGTCCTCTGTGCTACTTTTCGGAGCACCTTCTGTGGCTTCAGGACGACAGGAACGCAGTGATAGGCGATTTGTCCGGTCAGAATACAGCCATAATCAATGGAATAACTTTGTCGGGCCTCCACATGGTCGCAGTGGTGGATCCCGCGTTGCATCAGTATCCAACGAACCTCAGTTCCGAGACCGTGGTAGTTTTGCCAAATGCCGTTAATCTCAGTAGCATCAGGGTGGAAGGGACATGGAGAAATTTCAACATATCCTGGGATCCCGCTGAGAACATCAATTATGGCACCGTGTTTTACGAAGTGAAATTTGCGGATTACATTAACACCAACTCGAATCCAGAAATAACGACCAAGACCTCGATGCCGTACAATAATTCGGAACAAATCCTACCCTACTCCGTATTGGAGGTAACGGTGAAAGCGTTCACGTATTGGGAAACCGCTCATCACTCGAGGAAAATACTACGATCACCGCAAAGCGTGCCGAGTCAGCCGACAAATCCGCGAGCGTTCGTAGAATTTCATAAAGAACCATTGAACGAGAACGTTGACATTTTCGCGATGTTCAGGTAAGCGATAAGTTTCGGGAGAATTTATATTTCTGTCGTAATTAGGTTGGCAAATAAGATCGTAACGTTATGACTTTGTTTTGAAAAATGTTTATTTTTAATTGACCGGTGAATGATATGATTTCATTTATTAAAAATTATTAAGCCCATTCAATAGAAAAAAACTGCTCACGGAAAGATGCATCCCATCAAATATTCGAATAAATATCTGCTCGAAACAAGACGCTTGTACCAGATCGTAGGTAATCCTGATGATAACAAAATTGATAATTCTTTTCTTGTAGATGGGACCAACCAGAATTTACCAACGGCTTGATCGTTGGATATACAGTTAATTATTGGCTTATAGAAAATAACGATCAGATCAAGATCCACGATCGATCGATAATCCCAGCTACAAAGTTGGAACACGCCATCCACGATTTATTACCGAACACAACTTATTACTTTCAAGTACGAGCTCACACGGAAATTGGCGCGGGGCCTTATACGGATGTGATCAATGTATCAACGATATACGAGAATCCTGTCCCGCAATTGTTGGTTGCCACGATGGACGCCGTAAGGATCTCGGATCTCGATCAAGAAGTCAATTATACGATCACCCGACACATCGCCGTGGAAGTGACGTATTTAGCAGCGGAGAGCAAAATTTATTGGATAAACGAAATGCAGGAGCTGGTTACCTCCGAACTGAGCGGATCTAACGCAACGAAGATTCTTAAACTGAACAATACGGCGCTCAGTCTAACTGTCGATTGGGTCGCGAGGAATCTATATTGGTCCGAATCTGGGTACCGAGAGAACGGGGGTCATATCATCAAATTAGATTTGACTATGTGGAAAGCTGGAATCGTCAAATACGAGAATATTGTCGAGACGAGCAGGCGTATACTGAAGTTAGATATACTACCGTCTACGGGGTGAGTATACTAATTATGGTAATAATTATTACTTCCTAATAGGCAAAATATGGTTTGTCCACCTCGGAAACCCCTGTTCGTTCTTTCCGAAAAAGATACAAGATCTAGTTCTCGCGCACTTGCATTTGGCCCGAGATAGGTTTGATAATATACGAGCACGTTACGTTACCAGGATAGTATACGTGTATTTTACGTGTTATATATTAAGTACGTATTTTTATAGATCCCTGTACTGGATAGAATTGGCGGGCAACGACAGAGGAGTGATAATGCAATCCGACTTGAATGGCAAAAACGTTCAACCGTTCTTCGATCACGCGAAAGATTGTTCCTGTCCGTACAGGCCAACCGTGGTGCCCGTGATGACGATCGATAGCACCAATTTTCAAAAACCAGTCATGTATTGGGTGTCGTTGGAGGGTCACTTAAACATAGCCGACATCAATGGTTGTGTATGCAGCTCGATAGTAAACGCAGGCTTCGACAAAGGCCTACCACCCACCTCGCTGACGGTCGATAAGATGAACGTATATTGGTCCAACATGGCGGAAGATCAGATCTACTTTATAAATAAAAAGTATCCGGATGACGAAGAGATGAAGCACTTTTATTTACCAGCTGTCAGGAGTATCAAAGCTCTCGGGAAGTCCCTGCAACCCTATCCGACTACCAACTGCTTAATACCACAGCAGGAATCGTACAACGTCGTTCAAAGCAAGAAAACCGCGACCAGCATCACGGTTAAACTTCCACGGCCCATTCCTCGCGTTGGCTGCGAGAGATATAATTTGCCGACCACGCTGTATACGATCCACGTGTCTCAGTGTCCGGAAAACGATCTCAACAAATGCGAGGACAATAATGGAACGAAGCTGCAGACCTACGAAAAGGAATACGAGATAACGGATCTTAAACCGTTCTCGAAATATCGTCTGAAATTAGCACTTAGTAATTACTATGCCGATTTGGAATCTCTCGGTCTGGAATTCAGCTCGGGGGTCGTATTGAGAACGGGGGTTGGCGCTCCGACTACCCCCGAAAATGTTACCGTGCAATCGTTAACCCCGACCCTGGCTATCGTTTATTGGATGCCGCCGAAAATATTAAACGCCGCGGCTGTCAGATACGAGATACACTGGAGATTGGTTCGATTGATAAACGGAGCGCGACAGAAAGGCGAGCAATTGATAAAGGGCACCGAGCGCACTTCGGATGGGAGATTTTTCAGCACGCTAGAACCGTGGTTACCCGGGCAGGAATACTTGGTGTTCGTTCGCGCTTATCCTGCTCATTTCAACGATATTTATAGCCAAAGTCCTGGTCAAGTGGTCAGGATGTATCCCGAACCAAATAATTTAACGTTACTCGGCGTGACCGTGAATACTCTTAACGTGTCCTGGGTACCAAGTATCAACTTGACGATCAAGTATACTTTGGAGTATAAAGACGTTGCCGTGGAGGATTGGCAAATTGCTGACGACCCTACCGTGGACGAGGATAAAGTGACGTATTACATACAGAAATTGCAACCGAGAACTCTGTACAAATTTCGTTTATTGCTCAAATATCCTACTTACAAGAAGGACTTTGTGTGGCCTTCGGATGGAAGATTCACGTTTCAGACGCTTGGTAGGTGTACGACCATTTCTTTTCTACTCTACTTACCTCACTTGTTGCTTTACTCTTACGCTTGACGTACATAGAAATAAATATCAATTTCGATATCGATTAGGCGACGTACCGAGCGCCCCTGGAATGCCGACGGTGACCAAACTTCGAAATTCCGTGTACCAATTGAATTGGGAACCAGCCCAGGCTCATGGTTCGCAAATCACTCTGTACCGAGTGGAGGGAATCAAAATTGACGAGAGTAACGAGCACATCGAATACACCGAAAATGCGAATTGGAATTTATATTACAACGGGACGGATAATTACTGGATAATAACCGGCGACATGGACGAAAAGTATCGATTTCGCGTTCAAGCCAGAAATGCTTATGGGTTTGGGGCTTGGAGTAGATCGAGCTCGATCATCGATCTCACCGAAACTACCGGAGGAATATTAGCGGCGCAACAGCATTTGGGACTTGTGTTGGGCCTGAGTGTCCCAGTCATCACCATTATGCTCGTTTGTTTCTGCTATTTTCTCTGCCGTAAGTCCGCGATAATCAAGTATTCGTTTGTCGTTATTAAAAGCCATCCCCGATATTGAAACTAATTGTTCGAATGCAATTCAGCAGTGTACAGACAACGCAAGGAAGACAAGAAGGCAGTTTTACCACCGATAGTGACCGACGTGGAATTAGCAACGCTACGCGAAATACCACGTGGAAATTTTGTTCAATCCAACGCACTTTACGCGTCCACTTTGCAAAACGACCCTGACGATTCCACTCTGCCGAAAATCAGACGGGAGCAAATAACGTTGGCCAAGTTTCTGGGCAGTGGCGCGTTTGGCGAGGTATGGGATGACATATAAAATAATTCCATGATTCTCTATACCTTTTCCTACCGAGGTATAACGTTGTATCGCGCTTAAATACTTCGGAAATTCGGTAACCGTAACGCCCGTAATTGAATTTATTTAGTAATTGCGATATAAGTACTTGCAAATTAAAAAATTACCAAGATTCGTGATAGGGATTCGTATCTCATCGATTAAGGATATATTTATTGATAGTAACGGAATTCTGCAGGATTATGTTGGAATAATACAAACGCTATAGTAATCTCGTTTACGTTCGCTTTATCTAGGTATTTCAAGGAATCGCCAAAGACTTGGAAGGGCCGGGCATAACTTCAGTCGCGATAAAAACCCTTCGAAAGGGAGCATCGGCACAAGAGAAAACCGAATTCCTTCAGGAAGCAAGGCTAATGAGTCATTTTCGGCATAAGCACGTGCTCAGGCTACTGGGTGTTTGTTTAGACACCGATCCACCGCTACTGGTACTGGAGCTAATGGAAGCTGGAGATTTATTGAGCTACTTGAGAGCCAGCCGATCTCTGCAGCCCACGGATTCGCACGCGTTACGTTTGCAAGATTTACTAGCCATGTGCGAAGATGTAGCGAGGGGTTGTCGTTACCTCGAAGAGCTGCATTTTGTGCACAGAGATCTCGCGTGCAGGAACTGTTTGGTATCCACCAGGGATCGAGAGAATCGTGTCGTTAAGATCGGCGACTTTGGACTCGCTAGGGACATATACAAGAATGATTACTATCGAAAGGTAAATGGATTAATTATTGCAGAAATTTATCATTTCTTAACGTTAATTGACAATTCGCATCTTCGACTTGCGCAGCTTTGTGTACGATCGTGGACATTTCCAGCCTTACCACGAACTTTATTTAAATTTGATGTTTTCAAACATAGCAGATCTCGCAATTACCATAATGTGTTACTCGATCGATAGTCAGTATCTGATATTTTATACTAAATTGATGTACGATTCAACTTTAAAATTCGCTGTGCCGAATTACAGTATTCCCATCGATGCTTCATACCTATTCCTACTGGGACCGATCCAATAACTGGTCTTTAAAACAACTTATATTTGTTAATATAGAATGAAGATAATAGGCAATTTGAAAGTGAAAAATATAATTTCTTTTATTGAGAAATAGATAACGTACATTTTAACATTTCAGTTAAGTGGCGGTGGAATAGCGTTATGTGTAGGAAATTCTAGACGACATTTAAGAAACGGTCATTTGATCGGTCGTGGTAGGAGAAGTGGTAAAATAGCTCAAACATTACGGAACTTGAAATTTTGTAATCGAAGTGGAGATGTCGTGCGACGATTGTGTTCCTCTTCATCGATATTCACCATCGATTGATAAACATATCAGCCAAGGCGTCTAGTTGCCAAACTTTGTTCCTATGAGCTTTCAACTTTGAAGCTAATTTTGTTACAGTAAAATAATAACCCAAAGATTATTGGAATTACGATTCTTCGATGTCGCGCGTGAACCGTGAAACTTTGATCCAAAGCGTCGTGGAATTAATTAATTATTCATCGACTCCAAAACTGATTTTGCTCAATATTAATTTCGTATTGCAGGAGGGTGAAGGGTTGTTACCAGTTCGTTGGATGGCACCCGAGTCTTTAGTGGACGGTGTCTTCACTTCCCAAAGCGATGTTTGGGCGTTCGGTGTATTGATGTGGGAGATTACATCCCTCGGCCAACAACCCTATCCTGCTAGAACTAATCTCGAAGTTCTACATCATGTTCGCGCTGGTGGTAGGCTGCCCAAACCGTTGAACTGCCCACCTGTTTTGCATCAATTAATGTTACGTTGTTGGAGCGCTGCCGACGCCAGGCCCAGTTTCAAACTCTGTCTGGAAAATATTGTTAGCCTCAGATCTAGTATAGAAGATGCAACGCTGAGTCCAGTACATGCCGGTCATTACTTAGCTCGGAGAGGTACGTTCAAAATTTAAGCTAATAAATTCATTATAAATCTCGGTGAGGGAATGCCAAGTGCGTTAAGTCGATAAACTGTGTCTGATACGCGTTAGAAAATTTATCCCGAAAAATATCAGACAAGTCGTCTAGTTGCCAAACTATGTTCCCATGAACTTTCAAATTTGAAGCTAACTTTGTTTATTTATACAACCCGAGGAAACCTGAAAATAAATTTAAACTGATAGTTACGCCATCGGTTAAGCGTACCGATATTTCTTTTCTAACATTAAGTGAGGGAATCTTGCATAATTTTCTTCGATTAAATTTGTTTTCTCGAATTAAATAATCACGAACTTGACGCGTTTTACACATTTTACCGACGATCGTTAATCAAATATATTATTATGGATATACTTAAAGATGCTTGCGCATATACTCATATACATGCATTTACATCTGCCATCGTCGATAAATGAATCCAGTGTCTAATCTTATGCTAACTATATCGTTGCTTCATCATCCGATTTAAACTATCACGCTCACAAGTATCCTTACTTAATTGTCCGTCCGATTAACTAGAAAGAAATACGTGTCTATGTCTACGAAACAAGCATGCTTTACTCGAATAATCAAAAAATTCTTTAATGTTACGATATAACAATCCGCTTCGGTACATGTTTATCATTGCATGGCTCATGCTTGCAGGCGTCTCTAACATGGCTTACTTTGCTGACGAGAATCAAAATCATAACTCAGGTAGGTTCTTTCTTAACATCACCTATTTAAGCTGCTTCCGTTTATTTCCGGTTCGTTATATTTTTCGTAAAACCATTTCTTAAGCGTGCAATAATTCCAGCTATGTAAAACGAATGTAAAAAGAAATCGTTCGAAGGAAGATGTGGAAAGAAATTGGATAATAGTTCGGTATAATGATTTTACTAATTCTTTGATCAGGGAACTCGTGGAAGTCCAGCAGCTCGGAGGGTAGTCGAGACATGCAACCCTTCCTTCAGAATTCTCACAACGCAACCCTCGCGCCACAATCCGGTGAAGTGCCAAAATATTTGGAGTTACTAGCGGATAACGAGGAAATAATTTTAAGGGATAATCCAGCGAGCGGTTACGAGGTGCCGCGGGCGATTCATATTTCCGACCAAAACTTAGCGATCGAGAGTAAACGCAACGGTGGAAACGGGGATCAAAGGGGAAGCCTGCACGCGGATATTTTGCAGGAACGAAAGGATTCGCAGGTCGACGATAAGGGACAGTCGGAAAAAAAATATGACAAAAGGTCGTCGATAGCCAGCTTGAATCTACCTGAACGCAAAAGAGCGTCTGTCGGTAGTATAACCGAGAAGTGCCACACCTTGGACAGCTCGAAACTAACGAGCCCTGCCGTTAAAACTATTTTAAAGAGGGACTCGCTCACGTCATTGACGGATCAGCGAAAAAATAAAAAAAACATGACTGACAGGCGGGGTTCGGAGATAAGTTTAGAAGGTAGAAGTTGTAGTTCGCTCAGTTCGAACATAAGTATAGCGCCGCCTACTCGTCCTAGCTCATCGTTGATTAGTTCCCAAAATGTTCTTCCATTGAAAACTAATATTGGCGGCGCGGGAGACGCGACGTTGAGTGATACTAACGTAACGAAGAACACGTTGCCAAAGGTTCAGAGGACTCATTCCAATTTGCAGAACAGCAAGGCCAATATTCCTTTAGTGATAAATAGTGCGTTATTAAATTTATTGAGGCAAACACCGTTGGTAGAGGACGGTAATAATATTGTCACGTACACGAATATAAATTCGGATGCCGTTAGAGTGAACGGGTCGTAAATTGTTGTCCCTTCATTATTAATGATGACGAGGATCGGTCATGTTTTCGAAGCACAATCGGGCGCCCAGTTGTTACGTTATTTTGTGGGAACATGGTGAGTGAAGATACGCGTAAAGTTCCATAGCTTTAAACTGCCATATCAATGTATATATTTAAATTTTTGTATCCGAAGTCTATCTCACCGAAAAAGCCTGGCAGAAAGTTTTTTAGTCGTAACTCTATGAATTTTCACTGATAGCCGTAAACTTGTTTACCGGACGAATAATAGCACAGCTCTAGAGTATTATAATGGGATTAGTGTAGCGTAGGATAATTTTATAATTGTTATTGCAGATAATGTATTTATTGAATGACCTAAAGGTACAACAAGTAAATTTTCATCGTTCATTGTACAAACTTCATATACGGTGATAATGTAGCGTGTAACACAAAAAATCAATATTCATGTTGCATAGGGATTTGTTAAGTTTTATATGTAAATTTACCAATTGAACACTGTATGTGAATATTCTTATTAAAACGGTACAATTAAGAATAAGGGTTTTTGATTGTAGGAAATTTTATACGCATCGACTGATTGGACTTGAAACGTTCACTTTCAAGCTGCGGAAGTTAGAGTGAACTGTAAATAACATAATATTTTTCTCGTTTGCTATTCTCCTCTATAAGACATCAGGAATATGTTACGAGTATCGAAACAGAGAATTAACAGTGATAGCGGTAGTAGGTGTTCGTACTTTTCGTGGCAGTTAAAAGTGTGGTGTAATTTATAAAGTATTTTATTAGGTGAATTACTGTCTTCCTATTCAACGATGCTCCGATATGCTATTAGCATACTGTTATTCTCTCGAAAATGTTGTAATTCCAAAAATAATCATATGCTGATTTTCGTACAGAGATTTTAATACTTTCGAGAATATACATTGCTAAGATATTAACAGGTGCATGAATTTTGCATATTTACGAAGTGTATATTACTAGAACGAAGTGGATACACGACATGGAATTCTATACAAAGTACGAAAGTTATCGCCTAGTTTTTGAGATAAATTTTGAAATGTAAATAAATAAACTGCGACATATGTCAAAATGGTTTATTACAATTCAATTTTGTCCCTAATTTACATTAAACTATAAAATTTATGTAACTGCAAGTCATTTGATTTCTCAGTTTATCGTATCGTTTATTATGAATATTGCATTACGATAAATGCTACATCTGTGAGCCACAATCAATGTTGGTAGTATGAATTACAACTATTCGATCGAAAAGATTAGTAAGTGGTTCCCTTTAAGCTCTGATCTAAAAGAGAGAAATTCGTGATAGCGAGAATATCGTTATTAGTATGTCTGAAATATTAATTGTGGACTTCTTTCTAACGTTTTGGAAAACAAGGATTCCTGCAAAGAGAAAAGGTAATGAAGATAATTATTTGGTTCCTGTGACTATTGTCATAATAATTGTAATAAATTGTACGATACCTATGTTGTTGTCGCCGGAGGTGTTGTTGTAGTTGTCGTGGTGGTTAGGGGAACGTCATCGTCTAAAGAGTCGTCCTTGCTGTGTTCGTGCAATAAAACGTACTCCCTTGAACTAAACCCAAATCGCAGTACATCCCTCTCGAGTAATTCGTGATATCTCCTTGCTTCTAACTTTACATTATTTACAAATGTACCGTTTGCCGACTCTAGATCTATAAGGTAGGGGCGAACTCTTCTGCCCTCCACGCCACCTTCTTTTTGATAAGAGACCAAACGATACTGCAAAACGGCATGCTGTTTCGAGCACGAAGGATGATCTAAAGGTATATCGGCGATCTTTCGGTCCCGTCCCATTAAATATGCCGATTGTCTATGGACATACAAGGTGGGTAATGCTTTTTCTCCTTTAAAAGGATACAATCTCCATCTGCGCTTTGGTTTTCTGGCATCCGACGGTTCCGAGTACTTAATAACTACGCCATTCACAGTATTTACATCTTCCGTCAGTTTACCGGACAGTCCAAAATTTGGCTTCTCTTTCTCCTCGGGTTTCAATTTTGCCTCTGTTTTCACGTTAGGTTTACCCCATTCTGGAGAAGACTCTTTCCGCCCTTTCGCCTCGTCGAAGCTGCTTCTTTTTTGTTTATTCTGATCGTCTCGTCTCCTGCTATAATCGTTATTATCTCTATTTCTTCTATTTCTGTCTTCGTATTCTCTGTGCCTCGAGCGAGGACCCTCTTCCCTCCTCGGAGGGGATCTTTCGTACTTCCTTTTACCATTCTGTTTTTCTTCGTCCTTCCTTGGGTAATCACGCCGATTATCTCTGTATTCCCTGTCCCGGTCGCGTTGCGATCTGTCGCGATGGACATCGTTATTTTCCCTTCTTACTTCTCTGGTAAATTTCTGAACGTCCCTACCTTCTCTGCTGTCTCGATAATTTTTGCTTTTGTTGGCCGTTGCTTCCTTCCTGCTAGTGCGCCTTTCTTGGTTAGGACTCGCATCGCGATTAGTCTTTCGTCTCTTCTGTAACTTTTCCTGACGGGTCTCGTCGCTGCTTCCAGAACTACTGCTCGACATTTTGCTAATCACATTGATCGGATTTAGCGTGAAATAAATGCAATTATGGGCCCCGACGCTTTTCACGAAGTGACGTTCGGACAATATAACCTATTCCGGCAATACAGGACGCTCTTAGAACTATTTAGAGCTATGCACTTGGATAATAGGAATAAACTCGAGTACAAAGAAGAATGGAAATAACTTCGATTATGAGACGTGAGTCGTGTATATTTTTACGGTTACTGTTGCCTACTAAAATGTATCAGTTTTTAGCTCAAACTTTGATCGAAACACTGTGGACACGCTACACACGACACACACGGATCTCCCCTCCACCAACGATCGTAAATTTTAATTGAATCCAATCAATCAATTGTACTGCAAGGTAAATGCAAACGACACTGATGTTGATCCTAAGGTGAGACTATTTGTTAGTTACTCTGTTAAACTACGTTTCGGGTTTGTTGAGTAATATTAAACGATTTTTTCTATCTTCTAGTAATTTAGCGAAACCTTTAGTGCCTTTTTTGCTTGCACGTTGACAGCGCTACTGAACGGAAGTATTAAGGCGGTTACACAAGTAACTGTAAGTTTGACAATCGTGCAGCACAAATTTTTGTACAAGCTTGCATAATGTTTATTTGTCACCACATGGCACAGGCAATCTTGAATAAACTTTAAAACGATATTTTTAAGTGGAAATGTTAGAAAGAAAAAGATTGAAGAAGAAATATACTATGTAGTGTAAAGGCTGGTTAATGAAAAGAAAAACTTTTTCTCACATAAACATAATATTAAATGAGTTAGAAATATATCCACGCGATTGGCACAATTACCTACAAACGGACGAAGAAACATATTTAAACCTTTTGTCACTTATCACACCTTTTATTAAAAAACAAAATACGATCATGAGCGAAGCTTTCACACCTCATGAAAGATTAACAGTGATTAACAGCCACATTGAGATTTCTTACGGGTTGTGTGCACACGTTCAGTTATGCTTGTACCGGCGCGCAGATGAAAATTTAATTCATCTTCAATTCGTTTGCACAATCACAATGCTTGCACAAAATTATCGTACAAACATGCTCAAGCATGTTTGTGCATGAACATTGTGTCTGCATGATTGACAAGCTTGCAGTTACGCGTGTAGTTTACCACTTTAGAGCGGGTGATTTCTCACACCTGCTCACACCTGACCAGTAATTGAACAAAAAACAATACGTCGGTCTATGAACAGCATTTGAAAGGTTCGGCCAGGTTCGGCTGAACAACGAGACAAGCGTGCACTTTAAAAGAGAGGTGTTTAACCCTTATGTGCACACCCGGCTTTTACCACGTTGATACACACCCGGGGTACCCGGGTACCCTTCACTAGTTTTTTTTCAATTTCTGAGTTTGAATAAGAACGAAATCGTTTGGAATAAATTTCCTGTTTTAAATATGCATCAATAGAAACTATCTAAGCCATTCCCAAATCCCCTAGTCCGCTACAGCGTCTATGAAAAAAGATAGAAGTAGGGTCTCAAAGCGATGTACAGGTAACGCGCGTTCAGTTTTGCCCTTCGGCAACCGGTATGTTCAAAATCAGGGAATCGTAGCGTGGCATGGCTTTCTCCCTAGCATCAAGGCAAAAGGGTAGACACCCGTGCGTTATTCAGAATCATTCTATTGAGGGGGACTGACGTGTACTGCGGAGTAAACCGGAAATGCGTGTTGAGCGCACAGCAGCGCGTTGGTAGAACATCGCCTCTTTGGTATTTTATAATTTATCGCTGTGTGACAAACACTTTATTTTAAAATATTTATTTAAAATTTATTTAAATATTTATTTAAAAATAAAGTGTTTGTTACGGTAAATATTATTTCGTAATATAATTTTCTTTACTTTTTCTTCCTTTTACCATATTTTTCAATTGAAGAACTCATTCTTATTAATTCCAGATAGAATCGTGCTGAAAGAGATAAAAATTTTAAACGTCTATTTGGAGACTACGATGAAGAATCAGAGTTTGAATACAACAGTGTAAACGAGGCCAAGCTCAACCCCGAGACAGTACTGGTAGGAACAACATTGCAGGTTCTTGTCATGTTTGCTACAAAGAAATAAACAAAAGACGCAGGAAGACATGATAATTGTGTTCAGTTTGTGATAAAACCTGTCAGCGATGAACACTGTGTACCGACAATTCAGTGTATTGATTGCGCTAAATAAATGTAAATATATTGTAATTAATCTTTAAAATTATTGTAATTGTTTGTTTATTAACCCCTGTGACCACAATAAAATATTCATCGATGATATTAATTAATTCCAGAGTCAAAACATCATTTTTTATTTAGCGGGTACCAGGGTGTCCCGGGTGTGTCCGCTAAGCACATGTACTTTAACGTCATTTATTTTAGGTTCAAAAAATTTGAAAAAAAATATCCAAGTGTTTCATTAGTTTCTAAAAGAGTTAAATAACGAGGATCCAAAGGCTAAAGTGGAGATTTCAACTTGCATTCAAGTTATAAGCAAAAATACGACGAAGTGGGTACCCGGGTGTGCACATAAGGGTTAAAATACTGCATACCGTTTTCTGTACGCCCTGGTTGAACGTTGCACGTACCTAGATCGAGCCCCAATCTATTTCAAAATGAAATTGCAATGCAATAGTTATCAAATACATTAAATTTAATTAAATACAATTAACGCAATGTTGCCGAGATTGTTTTGTTGTTCGACCGAACCCTTAATGTAATGACAGATAGTGAAATTACCTTCTCAAAATGTGAGTATTCTAAATTTATATTCGCACGGTAACTTTAGAAGTGGTTCAAAGTCCAATCAAATGAAAATTTGTCAGACTTTAAGAGTATGAACAAAATTAATGAATACATACAGCACTTTATAAGTTAATACGAGATTGAATTAATTGAATTAATTGAGTTGACTAATTTCGGTCGATAATACGACAAAAATATTCCACGTTTCTCAGCAGAAAAGGATGAAAAACGTTTATCATAATATGTAATGATTAAATCATGAGTACTTATGGGTTTACGGATATAAAGAAACAATCGCTGTTTAAGGTTTATGGTGATTGGGTCACTGACCCAGAATTGTTCTGCATAGCACTTCATCGCATTCTTTTACGCGTAATCACGCGTATACCGTGATAGAACTTTCAAATGTAGGTTAATCTCGTTCAAATTTTGGGAATACTTAAAGCTCCGTATATCTGGAATACACGCGAGCTCTGATTAAAAATTCGTTCAGCGTAACGATAGTCTAAATCTCATTATATTGAGATCCAAAATAATTCGGTTTGGCGAACAGGAAGTAAAAAATTTCAAAGCAGGATTGCATTTATTTTGTATAAAAAGGTAAAAAAAAGTATTATATACATAATCATACATAATTAAAATATCTACAAGGACACTCATGCGTATCCTTTACCTCTCTTAAACCTTTGCCACTTTCGTTGTATCTTTAAAGTAGGACGACAGAATATTTAGTGTTATTTCCAAGTCTGCCAGTGAGCACCTCATTTGGTAATTAACATTCTGTCGCAATATTTATAACATCCATTAACGCAGCGTACGCTGGTTAGTACGTTGAGAAATTTGTGTCATCAAAGGAGCCCGTACTGTCGGAATTACTTTCAGCGGCATCCACGAAAGCGGTGGATAAATCGCCCGACAGTTTGCTCACGGAGTGGGAGCTAACGTCGTACATAAAGATCTCTCTGTCACCTTGCTCTGGATCATTCGGCCTGCAACATCGTAAGGAACCATCTCAAATACGACGAATATCGTTTCACTCGGAGCACGGCAAACATAAAACTTGTGCGACGCGAATTGCATGATAAAGAAACAAAGTTTCAGGAATGTATAACCGACTAACGAACAATTATCCCGGATCCGTGAAACCGGAAGAAAACCCCTTCTTCGCTTCGAGCTCCATGACTCATGGCACTTGCGCGATAGGAGTATTAAAAACAAGAAACGTAAAAACTACGGAAGGATTGTAAGGTAGCGTGTCTGGTTAAAAAGTAATTAAATCGACAAAGCTAATTAAAGTACGCGAACCGGTCAACTAACGATAAGGGAAACGAACGTGCGTAGGTAACGTAAGAGTAACGAACGCACGATCAACTATACGTACATGGTCACGAGAAGTACCACCGACTGCCTCTGGGGCTCCGTTCGACTCTCCTGTTCCAACCATTTCTTGTAATTTTCCGCTGTCGGCTTTTTCACCAATTGCTTAAGCGTGTCCCCGGCGAGAAACCTCACCGCCTGCGTATCGGTGACCTTCCTTCCCTGCCGCGACTCAATCTCCTTCTCTTCCTCTTGAAAGTTCTGGTCGACCGGTGCCAATACCACCACGCTTGAGATCTTTCTGCCGTTGAGCAGCGGCACGTCCGGTATCGGGAAGGAAGCGCCGCTCACTTTGAGCGGTAGATAACGATTGTATTGAGCCTCGTCCCTCGCTCCCACGGCGACCGGCTTCAACCTGGTAGCATCGTCTCTGATGTGCCGATCCGCCACAGCCTGGCCTTGCTCCGTATTCGGATCGAAGCGTACTACTTTCATCTCAACGCCTCCCGGGCGCAAAGTGGCCTGCTCGAACTTGGTCGAGGTGCCGCCGGTGGTGGTGGTCTTCGTCTTGGCGAAGGCGGCGAGAGCGCTGGCGGAGATCGAGGAGGATGCCGCGGAGGACGGGATCTCGGCTGTTTTCGGCCTCTTGGCGATCGACGGTATCGGTTCGCTGGCAGCGACCGCGGAACCGCCACCGGCGCCGTAGAAATTCGCCAGCGCCTCCGGCGGAAGTTTCTCGATTGGTATGTCGCCGACCTTGTCGTAATCGAGGATCTGTATGTCGGCGTTACCGAGGATACCGGAACTGAGTAGCTGTTCGCGTATATCGTCCGGTACTTCGTCCGGAAGGTTCGCGATGTTCTCGCGGATTTTCGCTTCGTTCTTCGGGGACTCCGTCGTTGACGTCGTTGTCGTTGGTGCCTCGGTGGTCGTGGGGGTCGTGGTCGTTACAGTAGTACTCGAAACGAACGGTCTGATCGTGGAGGACGGAATATGATCGTCGGAGGTACTGATCGGAGTGGCGTAGATCTTTTGGGAGGGATTGTTGCTGCCGGGAAAAACTGGTCGTCCCCAGATCGATTGTCGTTGAGAGGTTGGCGATGATAATGATGATAACGACGACGACGATGCCGATAAAGATGCCGATGATGGAATTCGTTGCTGTTGCGACGTGTGTAAATTTTGCGAGAAAAATGCCTGTTGCTGATTTTGAAAGATCTGTTGCTTCGTCTCAAGATGTTGCTGTTGATCGTTTAGAAATTGGTTCGATGGGTTTTTGGAAAACTGTTGGGGCTCGGGCAAATTGTTTAACGGTTGCGCGGAGGCGTACTGACTTTGCGGTAATTCTGGAAAGCTAGTTGGCTGTATTATCGGATTAGGTGGGAACGGGCCTGGATGAAGAGGATTTTCTCGAATTGCGTAATGTTGCTCCAATTTTGGGACGGCCTTGAAAATTTCTCCCTCAGGCTTTTGAACCTGCTGCTGAAATGGAATCTGCGACAAACCGTGCGCCGATTGACCCTGATTGTATTTCAATTGAGCCCGATATTGCTGCTCTTGCAAAAGCTTTTGCTCCTGCTCTTGTTTCCGTCTACGTTGCTCTTGTTGCCTTTGTTGCTCCTGTTGCCTCTGTTGCTCCTGGATTTTCTGTTCCTCCTGTATTCTTTGCTGTTCCTGCAACCTTAGGTGATCCTGCTGCCTCTGTTGTTCCTGTTGTCTCTGTTGTTCCAATAGTCTTTGCTGTTCTATGTGTCGCTGATGATCCGATTGCCTCTGTTGCTCCGCTTGTCTCTGCTGTTCTATCTGCCTCTGTTGATCTAAAAATCGCTGATGTTCCTGATGCCTCTGTTGTTCATGCTGTCTTTGGTGTTCACGGTGTTTCAGTAACTCCTGCTGGCGGCGCTGCTCGTGATACCTCTGTTTCTCTAATTCTTGCTGTTTGTATGGTGGCAAAGGCTGCGGCAAAGACTGTTGCTGCTGCTGCTGATGTGGCTGCTGATGCTGATGCGGCGACTGCTGTTGCTGCTGCTGCTGATGCGACTGTTGTTGTCGTGTCGGTGGTTCCGCGAAATGATTACCCTGATTACCTTGATTGGGTTGGGTCTGTATATGGACACTTTGATGGGACACCGACAACGTAGGGGGAAATCCTGGTTGTTGCGGATGATTGATGCTGACGCGATGTGGCGGACCGAAGTTGTTAAAAGGAGCGCGTTGCTGCACTTCCGGTAACCCTTGAATCGTTATAGGCAATCGTTGAGGCCTTTGTATAGGGTTCCTTATCTGAGGAGGGGTCTGGAAAGACTGTTGATGCTGAAGGTAATTCGCCGGCGGTTGCTGCTGCTGAGGCGACTGCTGAGGCGACTGATGCAGCGCCTGCTGCGGCGGAAAGGAGTTTACGATTCTTTGTTGCGGGAATGCAGGCGGCACTCTTTGCGGTACAGGTTGAATTGGTTGGTAAGGGCCGTGTTGTCTTTTGGGGGCTCCTGGAGGTGCCGGGGTCACTGCACTGGGCTTAGAATGTTGCGTGGACGGTGTCTCCGGGTCGCTGCGTTTATTATGATTGTTGGGTGGCACTTTATCGGTACCGAACGTGACCCGTATGCCACTACTCCCGGAATGATACACCTCGCTATCGGGTCGAATGATCGCTCTCAACGTCGTCGACGGTTCTTGTGGTGCCGGTGTCGCCGTGAGAACGGGCTCTTCTCCATAAGGAGCTGGATTATCCGGCTTTATTTCCTCGTGTTCCTCGACTGGCGTCAACGCCGGCACCGGTGGATCGTAGACAACGCGTGACTTCTCGCCGTAACCTTTCTTCTTCTCGTATTTCACGTAGAACACCTGTATGGGCTCTTTCGTGGATCTCGGGGGTGAAGGCGGCGCCGGTGGCACCGGTGTCGGCAGAGATTCGTTGGATTCCTTGATGATAATCTCAATAATCGGCTCCGGCTCGGAAGGATAATAACTTAAAGGGGTATCCTCGTAATGATCGTCGCTCTTCGAACTCGCCAGAGGATTGTATAGAGGATCCCTCTGGGAGTACTGAACGATGGGTTCCATTTGAACCGCATAAGGCGGGGGTCGTGCTCCTCTTCTCGGATAGAACGCGACCTGCTGCCTCTTATCGCGGCTCTTGGACGTGTCTTCTTTGGCGAAAGTCGCGGCGGCGAGGGCCGCTACCGCTAGGACGATCTGGAATAGTGAAATCGTATCGCAACAACGAAAGACGATAAACTAATTCAGCGAGGTTCCGCGTACCAATGTCACCCGATTGTGGAAACTCGGATCGTGCGTGGGTAACCGAGTGACCCGATTAATAACGAGAAGAGACATCCTGGTAGACCTTAAGAGGTCGATCGATTGGTATTCTAGCGTCGCCGAATGGACAGTTACTTGCTACCCTGATAAGCGATTCCCAGCCGCGATCGTGCTCCCGATATGGCGAGGCCGAGTTACAGCACGTATCGGGTATAGGATGACTCTCGAGCACGATTTATTCGAACGGGGCTGAATTCTTTCGCGAGACCCATTACATCGCGGGACCGATGGAAGAGGGAGAGAAAATTTAGGTTTTGGATTCACGACGCAAGCGTTTCTCCTCGAGAATTCGGTATTCTCACGCGGAAGAGGGGACTTTTTAACATTCCTCGCGCAAGAAGAGGACTCGGCCCCCCCGACAGACACGATCCAAGTGAAATTTGCGCGCGATTAACATCGGATAACAGCCAACTTGCACGGTGCGCTACGTTTCTCGAGATCCACGTACGATGGAAATAATTCCGTGTCGCCGGCATGACTTTATTCCGTGTTATATCGTTCATTTCATACACTTTCCCTTACTTTGTAAGTAGTTAAACGCGACACGCTGACTGATTGCAAATGATAGAACCGCCCCGAACGTTTCCCGGGAGCGTAAAACGAGGCATGCTTATTACGATGAAAGTACAAGCACATTCTCTTTAAACGAACTATCTATCTATCTCCTTAGCACACGACACTCACGAGAGTTTTCCCCGTCGCGGAAGACTCTCGAACGAGACCGAGATGATCTCTATAATTACCAGTTTGAGGAAGTACATGGTGCGTGCCACCGATCCGTTCCGCAGTTCCTATTTAATCGTTCGGGTCACACCTCACCGACTTCACGTGCTCAACTTAATCGAGACGCGGGGACTAACTCGCGGTGGTCAACATGATATCGATAAGACCGGCGTTGTACTGGACGATATTGAATGGAGCCTCGCATGGGAACTGAGGACAGATTGGGCCCAGGGGCCCGTTTCTCCCTACTCGATCCCACCACCACTGGACTCTTCAAGAAGCTCCTCTCTAATATCGAAGACGGTGGGGCACCTTTCTCTGCCTGCCGGCTACGTACATTCCACCGTCAAGTGTGAGTGCGGCGTTTAATTCCGTGACGTTACGGGACACGCACACGAGCGCACAAAGGTCTATGTGGGAGACCGTGTGTGGTAGGCAGAGGGGGGAACGATCGGCGCGGCGACTTTCTTTAAAACCGTCCACCTATCGAATGGAAAGGAAGATGATTAAATTAACCGAGCGTCACTTTTCCGCTGACCTCCAAGGCCCATCGAAACCGAAACTCACCTTTCCTCTCCTAGAAGGCCGTGTCCGCGGGAGGCACGCTGCGGACCAAACGGATTATTTGGTGAAAGACCGCGGCTTTTTAACGCCACCGACACGTATACGCGTCGTATACAATACTTTCGCTAAAGATTCGAGCAGTTCCGAGCGAATGCTTTCTTCTCGGGAACCAATCGCTTCCTTTTCATCCGATAATCCTTCTTTACGACGACAGATTGATCACTTCCGATCGTTATTATCATTTACTACGCGTAACAGCTATTTGGACTGCACGGTTTAATTAATTTCGCTCTTACGATCTTCGTCTCGACGAAATTGGGCATAATTAATGTGCAGCTAATGTCGAATAGAAATCCCGTTGATTACTGTCTCGTTACAATGATTCGCTAAACTCTACAACCAATCTTGAGTACAGAGACGCTTCTTTCAGATTAATTATGGACACGCACACGCCGCAACCGTACCTGGCTCTCGTGTAAGAACGTCTCGTGCGTGCACACTTTTTTCATAAGTCACGTTCAGTAGTTGCGAAAGGCAGAGATCTAGTAAACCAGTTAAATGGGATGACCTGGTAGAACCCAACAGTTGCAAAAGCTCTCGTGATGTAAAGTTCTCATACTTGCGTAAGAGGCGTCCCGGAGCCTATCACGCACCTAGATTAAATTGTCTGGATAATTTTCAAACATCCTCTCTTACTTCCTCTTTTAATTGCGGCAGTCAAACGAAAATTCTCGAGAGCAAGACGCTGTCGGGTACACTTTTTTCCCATTTACTGTTCGGCATTTTCGAAATCGAAAGAGTGTCCGTAGCACCGAAGTCAGGTGTATCGGAATTTATTAATTTCCGTGGACCGATGTGATGAGCATTTGGCAAATATCCAAGTACCGTCGGGATTCGACGTCGCTCGTCCTACTTGGAAACTTTCACTTGCGTTGTCGTAAGAGGTCCAAATAACCACCGAGAGATTCGAATGTGACGAATAGAGAATCTGTTCGGACGGTCAGTATTCTAAGCTCCGCTGCAACCGCAACTCGTTCTTGTGTAAATTCATTGGAATTCCTTTCCAAATAATTCGAGCAACTATCGATTCAGGCTTGCAATTATTGCACATATATGTATAATTCGATAACGCGGAATCCCGTAATGCTACTCTCTCGATCCATGCAATGGTATAAATTCCACGCAACCGTTTAAATCCATGATATTCGCGTATATGCCATAATTAAAGCAAGCGTGAAAGGATGGCCTCTATGGCAGCGTTTAGCAATAATTGCAAGAGCAGTTCGCGGAGCAGTTGGAGAGGATTGCGCGAATTTCAGTCGCCCAGTTCTCATGAAAGTCCGAAGCGTGGAGCGGCAGACGATTCTCCTTTCATAGGCTTGTAGTTTGTAGGTACGCATATAGTTCTGAGGGAGAGAGAGAGAGAGAGAGAGAGAGAGAGAGAGAGAGAGAGAGAAGCATGCTCATGAGCAATAACGTAACTGTTGAAGAGTGAAAGTGCTGTAAAGTGGGACACGGCGAGAATAGCAGCCGAACTTATAATTAATAAATAAAGCAAACAAACGGTTCCCATCCGCCCTTGTCTTTTGTATTCAATGAGGGGACGTTGTTCATTTCATAAGACCTTGGCCGGTATGTCGGAACTGGAGCAATTCGCGACAAAATGCGTTTTAATTAGCATGCGTTTCGTTAGTACTTTATCTGGAGATACGATTCCAGTGGTTGGAAATTAATATAAATCATAGAAGCACGAGGTAGTGGTAGTGGTGGTATCACTAAATTAATCGCTACCCATATAACTGCTCCAAAGAAGAGTGGAATAACTTATTCGAATTTGTTAAAAGCTTTTTTTGATTGCACGAGTGTATTTCCTGCTTCCCCAGAGTTCTGAATTTCGCTACTCACTTTCTTCCGCGCAACCTTTACTGTAACGCTCGTGTAAAGAAATATGTAAATGTATACATAACCACGTTATATAATTACCTTATGTGTGCAGTATTAAACAAAAAAGTATATGCCGATAATCGCCGTTATGCTTGCAGTACTTTCTATTTCTGTCGTAAAGATGAAACCCTGCCACCTTGTATAACACGATAATAGTTAGAATTTTAGTTTTATAATGTGATACTCGAGGATAATTAAATTGATATCGATAATTAATTAACCGTGCTAATAAAATTATTTTTTAATATGTAATAATATTTGCAAGATTCCAGCGATGCCGATTTCTTAAATATTTTTTCTAACATTTTGCTATATTTTTTAAATAATTCGTATACATTGAAAACCTCAATTATTGGTACTTGATAAAATATGCTTATCAAAACAGGAATCAAATATCCGCGGCCATTTCATCACAACGATGGCTGCCCCCACAGACGCAAAGTGCACATGCTGCGTTTGTACGAAAATTCGTGTAACGATTAATCAAATATTTGGTGTATTGGACGTATACGGCTGGCTACTGAACTCTTATGTTGTGGTACGTAACACAAGATAAATTTCTCTTTATTAATTATTCGATGCGTTATTATCCTTACAACAATCGATTTCTCCTATTAATTTGAGACGTCACCGTGTTTTAAATCAACGCTTATCGAACATATGCTTGTCATTTTAATGAAATGTGTCATTTACCCTCACATTGCAGGATTTCTTTCAAGAAGATTTGTGGGGGAGATTGCCAGAAAGCTGGAGGCTCGTGTTGCAGGATACACGTCCTCAAGAATTTGGTAAATGGTTGTCAGGAGACATCTCGTGGTGAGCTTGTGAAATCACGAATTTAAATTTTTGGTATATGTATTATGAGACGAATATTGTATAAAATTGTATATATCTGTAGGTACATAGGTACATAATTATATAATTACAACATTTCTCGTATAAATTTTAATCGTGTTTTACATATTTTAATGTAATTCTTTTTATACATCTATTTCATGCATCATTTATTCCATTACAGCACGCGCGTATGGCCATTATCATTACTGGCGCTCCGTCAAGCGACTAATATTTTACAACTGAACAGAAATTATGAGGACCCCAAAAGTATTCTCTCCTGTGTCAATAAAGGCAGACCTAAAGAGGAAAGAGAATGCACACCAGGGAATTTACAGTCGGCGTACAACAAATTCCAAAATTTATTTTCACGACGCGTGAAGAAGAAAAAGCGATACGAGATAGAAGAACTAGCTCGAGTAAATAGATACTTCCTGCCACTAGAAATTATTTATGTTCCAATGTATTTATTATAATTCTTTACAGATATGCGCAAATTGTGCTAGTGAATCTGGCACTAGTTGTATCGTAGATGTCGGAGCAGGAATGGGACACTTAGCCCGTGCATTAGCATTTAAATATGGACTATGCGTAGCGTGCGTCGAACAAGATCCCAAATTGTTACAGCAAGCCAGGTAAGATTCCCATAATTATGCGTAAGTAATACTTGTGGCCCGTTATGGGTACCATCAGGACACATTTTGTTACAGCAAATGCGATCACGAATTTCTATCAACCATACGGAAGCACTTACCAAGCTTCGATGGGAAAAGTCCACAGCACGTTGTAGCAAAGTTGGAATCGTCAAACCTCGTGGAAATAGAATTCTTTAATCAGTTGCAAGGGGTGTTTAAAGATAATTTTGATTTAAAAGAAGCAGAGTCGAAGTTTGGACTGGTAGGACTTCATCCGTGTGGAGATTTAGCTCCGATATTATTGAAATTTTATTCTTCTAGAACCGAAGCAAAATTTATTTGTATCGTGGGATGCTGCTACATGAAATTGACTCCAAAGTTTGTACATTTTGTATTAGAGCCTGGTTTTATGATTTTATCGCGTTAACCAACATTTATTGATTTCAGATACGACACAGGTGGTTTTGATGGTTATCCGCTTAGTAAATACTTATCGTTACTCAAACATTCAGAATTATCGTACAACGCGTTAGAAGTATCCTGCCACGCGATTGAAAAATATTGTGATAAGTTGATGACTGGAAATTACGAAGATTTAATAGTTAAGTATTAGAACAAATACTTTCCTGAAAAGCAATTGTTACACGAAACTGCTTCCTTACAGGTACACACGTATAGAGCGGCTCTGGAAACTATTTTAATAAAAAAGAACACTCAGTTAAGGCGAACTCATGTAAAAAATGTTAAAGTCACTCAGGGCATGACGTTCCAACAGTTAAGTGTCTTACAATGTTTACTTTATTATTCAATGGTGTAATATATTGAATATTTAATACTGATCATGTATTTTATATTCTTAGGTATTGTACTGCCGCAACACACCACTTGGAAACTTGTTTACACCCCCAAAGCACGGATGTCGATTCTTCGGAAATTCAGCATTTTCTAAGTTGTTGGCAAAAAGTTATAATATTCGGGTCGCTTCGAACGATGCTGGCACCGCTCGTAGAAACAATTGTACTTCTAGACAGATTTCTTTTTCTTTCCGAACAAAATTTCGCGCCGGTTCTGAAACCAGCATTCGACGCTAGGTTATCACCGCGAAATTTAGTACTGATCTCGAGCAAAGCGAACTGATTTGATTTTAATTCGATTGAGATTGTATTCATGTTTTTCGCAAAGCTAATTTCAATCAACGAAATGGTTATGTGCCTTTGGATGGACAATACTATTCAATTATACAGGAACAACCAAGTATTTTAATCCCTGCCCCTTTCTAAAGCGATCACGAGATATGACAATTCCGAGGTAATATTTAAAAATACACGTTGCATATCGAGTCATTCACGTGTAAGTAGAAAATTAGGTTAACTCCATCGTATTTTCAGCGTTTAAAGAAATCACAAGCATATCCTTTCAAATCCACGTTGAAAGTATCTCCATTCGCGTCCTTCCACGCATAAATAATAATCCACGTTCAATTTTCCTACGTGATCGCGACAATCGGATGTTGAATATTCTCTAAATACTCTTCGAACTCCATTTCGAAATTCGCGGGTTTCCCGTGCTACCACCCGAACCACTCGAAGCGTCATAACCAATCTCGGTGAAGATTGCAAGTTCGAGTACGCATGCGCGTGATACCGCCTTAAACTTCTCAGTCCTACCACCAGTCGGCAGATAGCGCCCCATCCGCCGGCTACTTCGCAAGAGGACAGAGACATTCCTCTCCGGCAAGACGGAGATCCAGTTTCCCTTAAGCCGCTCTCGCGCGTTTGTCTGTTCTCGTCGCGTTCGCGTCGTGTCCTACCGATTATTTTCTCCTTCCTCCCCCCCTGTCCCGTCCGCGCACGAGATCGTCGACGCACGTTAAGAGAAAGAGAGAGAGACGGTCGTGTATTCGTCGTCGTCGTCGTCGCCGCCGTCGCCGTCGTCGTCGATAACCACACCGAGTTGTGTGTGCCCCGCTGTTAAAAGTTAATCGGCCGGTGCACGAGCTCCGCAAGGATGGCGTTCAACGGAGACGGACCTCACTCCAAGAGGCAGCGACTCGAGGAATCCGGTCACAGGGTGAGTACATTAATACGTATTTTTCAAATCGAATCGGCCTTTCCGGGAAACGGGATAGGCACGTCGGGGCGATACCGCGCGAGGTCCTTACCTCTTCGGGGTTGTCGCTGGTCTTTCGTAACTGCGTGTCTCGCGCGTTCGGCGTGTCTCGTGAGAATTTACAACCCGCGAGAGGAAGCTGTCGCGGGGGGCGAGGGGGGCAGACAGCGGGGGGAAAGTCGCCATTTATCCGGTCGCTTTTACCCGTATCACCGCGTCGAAACAATGGACGATGCGCGCGCTCTCGAAGGGAAAAGGGAGAGACAGACGGAAAGAGAGAGATAAAAATTGTCTCTCGCGTGATCGTGTATTAGGAAATGCACGTTAGGAAATCTGGTTCCACGGATTCCCTCTGCCGTTTTCTCTGTCTCTCTCCCTCTCTCTCTTTCTTTCGCTCCCTTCCCAGACCGTTCTCTTTGTACATGTGAACTCTTGTGTTTTCAACGGCAACCTGTTATCCCTTGCCGTACGTGTCCGTCTCCTTCGCTTTCTATCGTATCACGGGGGATTTCGAATCGTCGACGACGCCGTCGCCACCGTCGTGAGAAAGAGACAGCGGCTCCCGCTCCCCCTACCCGTTCGTTTTATATCGTCGTTATTGGCGACGACCGTGCGCGAGGATGCACGTTCAAAACAAACCCCCGTTGGCGAAACCGGGGTCGATAATTTCCATCGTCGTTATCAGCGCGAGAGACGAGGCGTTGTCGCGACACTCGGGCTCTTGCCGTTATCTTGGAAAGTATATTCCGTTTCTACCCGGTGACCCCCCGCCAGATATCCGGGAGTTAAGAGGGAGAGAGAGAGAGAGAGAGAGAGACTGTGTGAAAGAATGAGAAAGGGAGAGAAGTAGATAAAACCACAGCCGTCGTGTTTGCACGCGTTGTGTGGACTTAGGAGGACTTCGCCAGTCGGGTTCTCTGTCCTCTTATCGAGTCATTTGTTTTTGGTGGTTCGCTTTCACGTTGTTATCGATCCACCCGGTATATTTATTTTGGTCGAATTCTAGTGACCGGCTGCATTTCGGGGTATCAGAGGGTTCGAGGGAATATGTTGATTTTGATACCAAGTAGGTGTTTTCGTTGACTCCCGTTTCGTAGAGAAGACTTTGGTATTTGTAGGGATCGTTGATTTTTGTTTGAATTTCTTTAATTACGCACACGGAAGATACGATTTTGACGCATCGGTGCAAATGGACGTGCTGCGGCATCAATATGCAATGCAGGGATAGTAGGTACCGATAATATGAATGGGATTTACAATTTTGACTGCACGCGTGCATATAAATCAGTTATTTGCTTTGTCGCAGCAATAACGTTGCGCCGATAGCAGGCACATAATATACGTAACAAAAATCAAAACGTGACTGACGAAACTGGACAAATTCTCCGTACCATGTGTAAAAATGAAAATTGTATTCGAACGCTGGAATGGCATACGTTACGCTTACGATCACGCTTGTGCGGTGAGTTTTTTAAATACGGTTATTTTACTACCATGAGTTCCGCTACTTTCTATATTTTATGTTGTTTTTATGCCTCGCGAGCATCATTTCCATTGATATTCGCAATACTTGTCAAAAGTATTCGTTCGACGTGCTTCTTAAGATTTCGGGGCAGGATACGTGTTTTTGTCTATACGAATCCTGACACGACTAGCCAGTCGACACTCGGTGTCAAAGCTGATATTCCTCGTCAAAATTGAGTATTTTATTTTCTTTGGGCATCGTTGTATCTCGGGTCCGTAGTTTATAAGAGTTTACAGTCATTGTAATCCGAACGGGAGTCTATGGCATAAGCAAGAAAGGTCATTGCCACGTCAACTACATCGTGACCTTCCTTCCACTGTTGCTACCACTGCGTGCTCCTGAGAACACATGGCACGCATGATGTAACAATGGAAACGTAATACGTTACGTATGCGTGTATGCCAATCATATTTTCATACCGGCACGTGTCGGTACTTCTTGATTGGGACGGTTTTGGTTGTTCAAATTCAATGACAAAAATCTAAATTTGAGAATCGTGATCGCATACATGGTATCCATATACAGGGTGTCCCGTTTAAAGTTGTATGCCGAATTATCATCTAAATTATTGGTTATTCAAAGAAATGTTTTGAGGGGAACCTCGCGCGATGAATACATATCTTATCTAAGTCGAGGAGATGCTAAAAGATGCTCGCGCACAAAAGGTATAATAAAAAACACCACGCACACACGGTTGGTTGCTTTCCATCGTGCACGCGTGAGGAACTAGAATGTAATCTCGGTTTTCTCGTTGAAATTGAATGGCACAAAAACTTTTGAGTTTCAGAATCATCACGATGAGAAACGTAGCTTTCGAATGATGAAATTTCTATAATCGGGTCATTGGAGCGTTATGGTGATCCTTATAATTTAACGTTATAATTAATAACCCAACGATCGCAGCGTATTATATCTTTGCATTATTCATTCAAATATATTCGCTTGCAAGCTTTTTGCAGTTTGTAGACTACTTACGATCGATGTTAATGCAATTTTACGTAATTGGTTTGATAAATATTATGCGAAACTTGTAGAGGATCGACATAATCCATCGAATGGAAATGCAAGCGTATATTACAGGTTTTGTTGATTTGCGTGACGCGCGCGCGTATAATATCATTTTTAACCTTTTGCGCTGGAAATTAATTGGCAGATGCCCTCAAATTCGCCCAGAGCAATACGAAGCTAGTTGTTATTTGAAGTTACTTCTATAAAAGTTTTAAAGGGATTACATGGAAATAGCCGCGCTATTAAGATACGTAAGGATAAGATTAACACTACATTAAAGCACTTTATTAGTAATTCTGTACAGTGTGATACAGTTCAAAACAATCAGAAACGTGCAGTGTAACGCGAAATTTTAAGGCGAGGCAAACTCATGTCGTGCAAATGCGGCTTTATATTCTCAGGTAGCTTTACTGCATTTACTGTGTTTTTTTTTTGGAAATTGATGAATAATAAAACTGCCCTCACTGTCACTTTCCATTTTGAAATTTGTCAAGTTAATACTCAAGCTTGCGCTGGTAGCCAATTCACAGATGCGTGTGCCAGAACGCTATGCAGTAATTCGGCGTGAACCATAACTTCAAATGGGAAGACTCGGTAGGGTAAAGGAAATGGCGAAAAATGAGGCGAATTTATTCTTCGGTTTGCCTGAGTTATGATTCAATGTACTTTACGAAATGCAGAATAGCCTACGGCTTCGAAAAACAATCTGCAATAGCACGTTATTTTAGCGCAAGAGGTTAATCTTGATCGGAACGTGGAACTTTTCTCCGTTAGAAAAGTTGCGACCTTTGTTACGCAGTCCCCTGAAGTCTCCAAACCGTCTTTAATTATTATGCAGGCTGTCTTGTAAATGGTGATACTCCGTTAAAGGTGTTATATCTGACTTAATTTTAAGCAGGGGCTTCCTGATCGAAAATGTCCAAAGCGCCTTAGTTAACGAGGAATTATCAAAAATCGAAGGATAATCAGAGAGCTCGCATAGGAAATGAGCTGCAGCGATAGCAATCGGTAATTTAGTGGTAGGAGCTGTCGGCATGTACCCAAGCGAATGTATTGCTAATAAATAAGTCCCTTTCGAGGGGTCTACGGTAAAAATTTTCTTATGAAATCTTTTGGGGGCACGATCATATAAATGCAGCCCGGAATGAGACACGATTCACAGCAACAACAAATTTTAATTGTGTGATTGAATTAATTGAACCCACATTAGAGAAATAGGTGACCGTGAAATGAGCCGGTTATTGTCAGATCATCACTTGCTTGACAAGACACATTTTACCACAATGTATAATTCGAAACGACGTCGAACACATTCTTGCATTCGTCGTAACATCAGTGTCGTGATAGTGATCGCCGCGTTAGATATGTAGACTGTCCTAGATTTTTTAAATCAATACGGGGTTGATTATCCAAGAGTAATGTAATTTCGAAAATTAATGCCCCTGGGCATAAAAGCCGTGTCGAGTTGAATTGCTCTTATTACGTTTCACGATTCGCAAACGATTTATTGCTGAGCATCCAGAAAGTTCAAGATGCGAATAGTTAGTCTTTGTAAATATAAATACATAGAGAACAAAAATTATAACAGCTTTCTAAACAAAGCTGCATGGATTTCTTTGTATAAAACTACGTGACTCTCCGTTCTTCGTAAAATATTGCTGATCTAAATAATCCAGCTTACCTTTGTTAGATGCAACGCGGGATAAAGAAAATGATTGTCATTGCTATGGATCTGTACTGAAATATGTATTAACGCCTTTCTACGATAGGATTCTCGTGCATACAAGTACGCACAAAAATATTGGAGTCGCAATATGGAAGTTCCTTGGATCGTTAACGAGGAATCATTTCCATTTACGGCGTGACAGGGAAAGATTTCTTGTTTCGCTAGACATCATGGTTGATGGTTCTCACTACCGTGACCAATAAAAAAAAATGATCTAGCTCGTCGCTAACGTCGATTGATTTAAAACATCCGTGGACAGTTTCCTGCCTCTTTGGTATCTCCGAGCGCGCCCATCGCGAGTCGTGACTGTTCTTCTTCCTGCGAAAGAAGAAAAATGTATAAAAATCTATTCCGAGGAATACAAAAACATTATCTACACGTCATTCATATTGTATTTGCAAATTACTGCTCCACTCTACCCTTCAATCAATCACTTTGACCGTGATTGTTATCGTTCAACGTTATAATTTTTAACACAACGAACGTAGCGTATTATATCTTCGCATTATTTGTTCAAATATATTGTCTTGTATGTTTTTTGCAGACTACTTACGGTTGACGCAAATACTTTGTGGCAATTGTACGTAAATGTTTTCGTAAACATTCTGGAAAATGTGTAGATGATGTTGGATTCTTGGTTGAAAGTAGAATACTTCGGTGTTAATAAAACTTATAACTTTATTAACTAAATGACGCGAAGTCAATTCTCACTTAAAATATATCAGTAGCCAACATAATTAATAATTTGAAGATGTCCTGAAGACTGGCCCGCACGTTAGTATTGCGCGTTTACAAAAAATGTCGATCTTTACTGACTGGAGTTTAGAGTCATTCTGAGGAACGAAAGAATCTGCACGAATTAGGAAAACCTGGTTTTCAGATAAGAGAAATGAAAGGGACGAAGGAGAAGTAGCAGGAAAGTTCCGGTCAAAGGACGACGGACTGGACATTGGAAATGCGTCAATCAGTGAGGATGCGTCAGGGGTGAATCGAGAGGGTTGAGAGTTTAAGCATTCAAAATATTTGCTAGGCAGAAGATAGGAAAGATACAGCGCTTGCTCGAAAATAATATAACCGTTGGACTGGGTATCCAACAATGATCGACGTAATTCATTAAATGAAAATGCAAAGGTATCTTTATGCATTTAATGATCTTAAATAATTGAGATCAAAGCAAACGGTCGTTTGAGGTTCCTTCGTTCTTGCAATATTAAGCAGCGTTAAATATCCATAGGGGCGTATTTGCTTGCGATTAAATTTCCCACGGTTCGATGCATCCCGAAGGGAAATTACTGTCGTTACGAATTTCATTTTGGATCGTGCGGGTTGTGGAGAAGTCAAAACAGTTTTGCGTTTTCGCTTCGGAGAACGACGTTTTTCCAATATTCACAAATGTAATTTTTATTTTTTTTACTGTCGGTCAACCGATTCTAGTCAAATAATCTTATAATCCAACTGCGCGCGAATATCATCACTGGAGAAAGGACCATTTGATGGAGACGTAGCTTTGCATTTTTATCATCGAAAAGTATATTCTATTCGGGAAAAACGTGCAGTCTCTAATGTTGAAAATGGAACCAGAATATTGAATGCGTAATTGAATGTTTACTAGTGCAAAACGTATTTTGTAGCTAAATGTACTACTTTTCATATTCGTAGTAGCTATGGATATAATGATAGTTCTGGCAATTCATTTTCCCACATACATATGCGTTGGTACTCGAGGGGAACGAATCAAAGTAGCGACACACATTACCGTACCATGACTGTCAGCGACAGCTATATTTTAAAGGAGACGCACACGTTGCGCTCGACGTTTTGGGTGGCATGGGCCGTTTCTAAAAGGGCATTGTGTTCCGAGAGCCAGAACCTTAAATCTGTCATCGATGGATTTAGGTTCTGCAATGCTTGGAGATAGGATAGTTTGTATATTCCTCGCGGTTCTTGGTACCGCGAGTGTGTCCTTTTGGCGCGTTACGAGGGGCCCGACGCTTCGATGTCGAGCACCGACGCAGGGCGTGTAGAGAAAGAAAGAGAGAGGGGGGCCGATGACTCGACGTCATCGATGCTCTCTGTCTTTGGAAAAAGATAAAGGTTTGAAATAAAGGATCTGGCCACGGAGTGGGGAAGGCGTGAGCCTTTTGGCAAGAGGACTGAGTTGAACCGCTCAGCACTTACCCCAGAACCTTCGAAAGTCAAAACTAACAGAATTCATTACACCGATATTCTAACATGCCCGATTCGTGTGTCGGTCGAGTGTTGGTCGCAGCAGAAATTGTACATTTAGGGCTTGACTTGATACGGTGATGTGTGAACTATTGCATTTAAAAAGCATTGCGCAATTTTTGTAACGGGTGACGACCAACACTCGACCGACACACGAATCGGGCATGGTACGGTAATGTGTGTCCGTAAACGATGTTCATGACGTATAAAAATCGTACTGGATGTTTTTCATTATTTCCACCGAACCGTTAACGCTTTGCTCTCTTTCTGAAATAATTCTTACAAATATTTGTCTTTCACCGCCGGGGACCGATCGAACCGGCAATGTTATCGGTGGAATAACGATAATTGACGCATGCGAAATTGCACATCGTGCCTGTCCGTCGGGGCGAAACCGTTTCTCGCGAACTTTGCCAACGCGAAGTCAAGCCGTCTCTCAAGCTTAGCGACACCGGCCGTTCGAATCTCGGTGTGTCATACCGACCGAAATATCTTTACCCTCGGCATATTTGTAAAGAAACGCACACGCATCATATCCGTAATCTGTCTTGTCGAAGTAACTCCGTTGTGTATGTCATACTCGATATAGAAATAGAAGACCGCGCGGAAGAAACTTAACAAATCATTGATCCGCTTGCACTAGGAAAACTACTAAGTTTCGTAGCATTAAGATCATTTCTCGAAACGTTGGTGGTAATCGAAGTAAACGCAAATAAGGTTTACGTCACGCGACGTAAAGCCGGGTACAGCCCTGTATAAAACGCGCGTCACAAACACCGTATTACAACTCCGTCGCAAATGTGTTAATAACGAATGTAGGAAGACACGATCCTAACTAGTCTATTGGTGCATCGTGTTGCGTGTTGCGCGTTACGCGCGTGTTTCACGCCTGTGCCAGGCCTTGCACGTCTGTACACGACTTAAAGTAAGACTTCTTTTCCGCGATACAAAGTCTACGTAGACGTATTTTCGTTTCTATACAAATTTTGGAAAATATTTTGATATCCCACAATCGTATGGAACAACGGGTACCACAAATTTATCATAGTCTCCCCCGTATTTTCTTGTTTGTCACCGCATTGCACGAAATATCGTTATCGCGTACGGTATGTATACGTTTTTTTAAATAAATTCAAGTTCCGAACACCGTGCGTATTCTGTCACGTTTAAATTCCGTTACCGTAGTATCGAATTAAATTATTCATTCGCTGTGCGCCCCAGATACAGCCGCCTCTTGAATCGCCGAAGAGCGCCGCGAACATCGATATAAATCGTTTTTGCCATTACATAATGGAATTACATACATTGGCCACGAAAGATAAATGTAGCGATGTACGATAAATTATCGCCGATCGCGATAATATTGCTGCATCGATCATGATTATTACTGTAATGCAGAATCAACCTTCGGACCGATGCATTTGAATAATTCTAAAAGTCTTCCATCCCGCTAACGATTAGTGATATCGATACGAGTATGCGCGCGTGCCGATCGTGACGTCCGCGATTTTTTATTTAGTTCTGCGTAGTAACACCGACGCGATACTTCGACCGAAGGTTCAGCTTCTAACAAAAGTATCTACTAGTTACGAATTATAATCTATCTTACGTTAGGCCAGTGGTTCTTAACCTGGGGTGCGTGCACCCCTCAGTTGCGAGAGCATTTTCTACAGTTTCGATGGAAACTACCGCCAGACTAAATATTCAAATTGTATGCATACGTAAATGTATGTGTTTATTTTTCAATCAATAAATTGTATTGCGATAGATGTAATTTTGCAGAAACATATTTTTGAAGGGGGTGCTGAATCACTAAGTTAAACGATAAATAATTATGCTATCTGAATATCAACGCGAGGAGTAAGGATATTCCTTTTATCACTCAATTCGCGGATTATGATTGGTGGAATCTTCGGAAGGTTGAGGATGACTGTAGAATTGTTCGTCGGTGAAGCGTTATTTTCAGAAGGAAATACGTACTTTTTTGCGAGTCTTTCTTTGAGCCGTTATTTCGGTACTTGCGTCTCAAAATAGCTGCACAGAAATAAAACCTCGTTCTCGTTAGCGTGGTATTTCCTCGGAGGGGGCAAAAAGTCTTAAAAAACTACATTACGCAACGTAACTACGGATCTTGCAACATATTAGAACTACTTGGACGCTCTTCGCCGTGAAATTAAACTATTACGACATCGGTGCGCGCCTCCGAAAGTAACTAGTAAATTACCGAGTGATCGTAAACAACTCATCATGAGTACGCAAACGAACCGTTCCTCTCATGTTCAAAAATCACGCGAAAAGAACACCGTAAACCTTCCAGTTCGATCATTTTT
This sequence comes from Pemphredon lugubris, assembly GCA_933228935.1. NCBI lineage: Eukaryota > Metazoa > Arthropoda > Insecta > Hymenoptera > Crabronidae > Pemphredon > Pemphredon lugubris. The sequence goes on from OW121815.1 coordinate 26,755,795, forward strand.
ATCGTGGTTAATCATATTTCGTGACCGTAATATTCATATTACAGCCCAACCGCTATAAAAATATGATAGCCGGCTCGAACAACTTACCGATAATAACGTTGGAAAGGCGATATTTACCTAAAATTCGAAAAACATGCGTATGGGCAACGTTACAACTGTCCGATTCAATAATTTTGTTCTATGAATCGCTGTACAGGGTGTACCCACAATGATTAGCGCTCCAAGTGTCTCCGAAATTGTAGAAGTCGGAGAAGAATGTGTCTAGCAAGAGTTGCGCGATATGGAATGGACCACCTTATTGCGATAAAACTTTTTTCCAAGACTCATTAAACAAAATTATGGGTGATTCGTACCATTTCATGGACGTGCAATTGTTAGCGGGCCACCCGGTATATCTGGTGATCGTAACGTTCTTACCGTATCTCGCTCGCTATCAAAATTTAACCGGCGGGGAAACAAATTACTGACCGAGAAGAAAAATACTTTTCTATTACACGTCGCGTCGCAATGAAATACGTGCCGGGAATGCCTTTCGCGAGTCGAGACGTAAAACGTTGTTCCGTCTCCTCGACCTAAACGCAGTCGTCATAAACATTCGTCGCGACTGTTGATATGGACTAATCGGGGAGGGAAAAACTGTTGGTAGTCATAATTCATTTGCAATTGGCCCGGAGGCGAAGACGTCGAATAGGGATGTTCTCGGTTAAAGTAGGCAATGGAATTTATTGGAGCGACCGAGGTAGCGAGACGCGAGATTATTTCCTTGTGACGGTGAATTTGTCCCTTTCTCTACCGACGGAGGAGAATATCAATCGTGGGGAGAGCACGATTTCCACGTGAAAAGTTATTCCGTCCCGGGAATCTGCAACTTTGGAATCGTGGAAAAGTTGCAGCCTCCGCAATAACGTTCGAGAACTTCTCTCATTCCGCGCATTATACATCGGCTATTATGATTAATTAAATTGAAAAAGTTTCTTTTTTCCCCCCGAATATTATTCCGCGCTATTCCAACGGTGGCGGATATCGCTTAATTTCCTAACGAACCGGCGGGCAGTGATTTGATTATCGATCCACCTTGATCAATGGACGGTTATTAAGTACCATACGCCACGGAGAATTCTAATTGCCCGATGGGAGGACGCTTCCGCATTACAATTAGCGTCTCTGCGTATGCGATTAAACGGGAGAGAGCGCGAATACAAAATTGATTCTCAATGCAAAAACGTTCTCGCGAGGAAACTTATAGATTCCCGTCGCTCGGAGCGTTACGCTTTCCTTTTTCTTTTTTAAAATAAACATTATCGGCTTTGCGATATCGATTGGCGAATAACGGACACGAGAGGCAGCAGAGTTTTTAATCGCGCAAAAAGCATGTCTTCGTACGTGCACCACTCTCGTTCAGCGAAGGACAGGGTAAATACGAGTGCTCGCTAAAAAATGATCGTCTTGCATTTCACGGGAATTCATTCCTCGGTGTACCGTTTTCTTTTTGTTTCTCGTTGTTCGGGCCTGAATTGCCGATTTTCAATATATCTCCGACGTGTCGTGCACGCTGCTCTCAGCCATTGGAATTTATGAAACTTTTTTTTTCCCCCCTCTCTTTTCCGGCGTCGTGCCTCGTATCGACCAAGCCGAGATATTTTCCATGCCAGATAATAGGACAATGTAATCCGGATCAAAGAGTTCGAGTTTCCATTAAACTTGTACAGTTTTTCTCGGCAAACATTCTTCCGCGTATGTGGGTGTACTTGAAATACGACCTCCTAAGAGACGAACTTTTATGCCGGGGAAAAATCGAGCTATCCGATGTTCCCGCCGGCGGGTTCCGCACAATCTTGAATTCCTCTCTTATCTCTCTCCCTCCACTCCACCTTTCCACTTTTGTCGATGCTTTCTTAGTCCAACGGGAAGGTACACGCGCGTTATATCACGCGGGAGAGTTTGTGCTAGTTTTTGAAGTATTGCATTCTGCATCGCATCCATACGGTCGGCTAGCAAAAGTAGCTTTATATGGCGCGAACATACTATTTCCGCGGAACTATCGTCTCGCAATAACGCTTATTCAGATATTTGTAGTCGGACGGATATTCTTACGCTTGGCACGAGAAATTCTTCGTACGTCGTAATCACCGATGATAGGCGGTACGTATCAGTCGAGTCGCGTGCTTTTATCGGTAACGACGGAGAATTACATAGACGTGAATTTTCGAGGAAAGCGTAATCATTTAGACAGTTTATTTTTTAAACGGTTGTAAGTCCATTAAAAAAATGAGATATCACTTAATTTGTGATTAATTTGGCGTAAAACAAAAAAAAATGGACTTGCATCACTTTCAAAATAAACGGTCCATTTATCGCACCCACTAATATCAGTGATAAAGAATGGTATATAAGGTAAACAGGGGTACCGTTTAATTCGCATTAGTTGAAATGGGAAAAAATGTTTGTGGAAAAAAAGTTATTTACTAATAAGAGAGGCACGGTTTCAGCCCTTTCGACGTTTTCTAGTTGACGATTATGCCGAATCTTTTTTTTCTGTTCAGACGAGAGTGGGAGTCGTTCGGGTCATAAGTCTCAAGTGTCTCGATTCGCATACATAATTTTGAAAATAAACATCTCGGTAGTTAGAATCAGTCGGGATAACGTATCGGGTACCATGATACGAGAGAATTTATTTGTACCATATCAATATTTATTCTTTTGAGCCTGACAACTATACGCCGATTAGTGGACTACATATGTTTACGCAAATTCGTATTGTTACGTTACATAAAAAAAAGTGAGACTTTGACGGAAAGTCGCCTCGTTACTGGAGGAGTTTTTAAATACGTATTCGTTTTATTTAAATACGTATTCGTTTTATACTGCACATTTTCCGTCTACATACCTATCGTATATTTCACTTAAGCGACGTATTCGCTGTTACCTTACACATTCCGCGCATGCATGGCGCGTTCGTATCGCTCGATCAGTTCAAAATCAATATAGAAAGCATGTGGTATGTATAAACATCCGCAGTGTAGTGATTAGGTTGGCGGGAACCATCGTCGAAGGGGTTAAACATCCTCAGGGTTGATTCTACCACAGAGGCGCTTATTTTTTCACGCTTTATGCTCCCGCCGGATCGAGCCGCGTATTATTATCGTGCCTTATCAACGAAAGTCGTGAACTCCGTCATCGCGGTATCTCATTATCGCTTGTTTACAGCACCGCCTTTTGTACGGCACAACGGTGTCGCGTGTGTATACATAGAGTCGTATACGAACTTGGGTGAAAATTTACGGCGTCGGGTTAAGGTAGATTAGTGCCATCGCGAAGTTACCGAGATAGGTAAAACGAAATTAGAACGGTGTGCTCTGCGTCGATCCCGGTCCGAATGACGCGGTCGCTTCCCTTTCCCTTCGGCACTTCCCTTTTCCCTCTTTTAGCGGTCCCTCCTTTGTGACGAAGTCGATTCTCAGGTCATCGGGTTTTTCTCCCCGTTTGCTCTGACAAGTGAGTCACCTTAACGTTTGAATTTGAAAATAACGAGGAACTGGGTGTTCCATTTCTTTTTTTGCGCTACTCGGGTGAATTAATCTTGCGCGTAATAATTCGGATACAGGGTGTCCCGTACTTGGTGGTATTCCGTACGAGGCGTGACATCTGGAATGAATCCAAGCAGGTTTTTCTTATCGAAAGTGTCCAAATCGCCAGAATTAACGAGTTGGTAACACGTTGACTGCTATGCTCATTTTATGTTTTGTTCGGTAGAGGACTCTATACATATAATAGATATTATACACGAAACTTGTATTATTCTTATTATTATAAAATACATATAATTACAGTTAAAGACGAGTAAATTATTTCAAGAATCGACCGGCATTACCTCAAGCATCAACCACAAGAAGTCTCTAGCTCAGGCCTGGGCAACGGTGGAGAAATGCACTCTCCTCACGCGATTTCGGTACCCCCCACCCGTCAGCATTTGCACGCTGTGCGAACGAAAAGAAGGACATCGTTCTCTTCCTGTCTCTCTCTTAGACACGCACTGGGAGGCATGATGGGAATGCACGGCGGGTTGCTGTGTTATTCAATGTGTAGGGGTTGGCCAGACCTGCTCTAACTTATTAATTCGAGCTACAGAAGTTCGAAAGTGCATTAACCGTGTAACTGATTTTTTGGCCAACATTGTACCAACGCCATCATTGTTTGACGCAACATTAATAATGATAAAAATTGATAAATGCTGATTATTTCTACGTTTAACCAATAATTTCGTGACGGTTGGCAGGTGTATCGCAAGCAACCAATCCCGTAATATACATCGACGGGACTAACATGGGGTAATGATAATCTGGATTTAATCGGAGATTTAATACAGGAGACAAACTTCGGCAGATCAGTGCGGTAGTTCGCGGGGATCTATCGCTACGAGCGATTGGCATTGTATCTGACCGAGTGGATTGACAATAAATAACTCCTTTCGATAGCTACCGATATCTCGCAATAAAACAATTCGAACGAGCAAATCCAGGCCTAAACTGCGGGTTTACGATGGCCCGTTTATGACCCTTCGGCAAACGTTTGCATTCTTGGAGACACATCCATCCCTCCGATACTGACGATTCTAGTTTCCTCGGGGATAGTTCAACTTTCCCAGGAGAAAGTCTGTCAAGTATTTTACGTGACTCCTTCGCACGAGGAATCAAAGCTTTCGAGATAAAGCGATATTGTGGATCCCGGACTTTGCTTATAGAAAATTACTCTTCACGGTGGTGGCAGTAGGGACACCGATAATAAACTCTATGTTCATTTTTGAAGTGTGCGTACCAAGACTAATTACGTTCCTGTAACTGTTCCCAACGGCGACGCCACCACCCACAGGTGGATCTAATTGTAACCTGGTGTCGAGGAACACTCAAAAAGTTGTATTAACACGCCCACCTACTCTGCCGATCGGCAGTGGTCGGGCACTGGCCGCCGCCGATCTGTGATCGTCATTAGTAAAATATACGACAAGCCGACACCGATCATGACTCGTGGCGCTTATAATGTTATCTGCCATTACGCGGCGTGTGTCGCCCAGTGAGAATAATACCTGCGGGGGTGAATGTGCTCAATTCAAATCAATCCGAAACGCGTGTTCGAACAACAACTTACCAATTTTTACCTGTACACATTGACATGCGAGTGTATAGTGCGTTTCAAACCAAGATTCAATACTACAAATTCAATTTTTCAATTACTTTAACAAATAAATCGAAAAAATGTGTTTTTACTTTCTCAAACGAAGCTCTGATTGATTTACTATTTACAAAGGTGCGTTGTGACCCGAAAAAGGATGAAAACCTTCGCTCTATCGCATTGTTTTGTTACGAGTTGAAGAGCTCAGCCGAACAACGAGACAAGCGCCAATTTCGGAAAATTGCTTTTTTGCACGGAAACATGTGGACGCGGGTACAATATGATGTATGTAATGACTATTGCATTGAAATTTCATTTCAACACAGGTTGGAGCTTGATTTAGGCAAATTAAATTTAGTTTTTATTCGTGGAACAATGTGGCACGTCTCAGTTCTATCACCTACAAGGTACATCGATTATGAGGAGACGAGCGGAACAACGAGCTACTTGAGAAGTTCGTCCAAAACGTACAGAAAACGGAACGTAGACTTTAAATATCTCTCTTGCAAAAGGCGCGCAGTAGCGCTTGTCTTGTTCTTCGGTCGAGCTGTTATTATAAATTTAATAAATCAATTTTCGGTACTAGTGACGGCGCAGCGATCCGTGTGTTACATGGGTGAGCCTCGAGTCGCGATCAGTTGTGCATTGGTACAATAAAGAAATTCAGCTGTACACTTTCACAGAAAGTAGTTAGCACACACGCTCCAGTCTACACTTGCAGTTGAATTGTGCAGATAAACCTCTCCGGTAAACCGCAACGTGTATGGCTGGCCATAGGAATGAGATCGTGAATCATCCTTGTTTATAAAAATGTACCATACTCCACCAGTAAAAACTCTTGATTTTCTATATGGATAAGTAGAACCTCTGGCATGGCTGCTCGTTACGTTTTTACATCTCAAGTTTCCGTTCTGGTTACAAAAAACACACGGATCTACACCGTCATGTACGGGGACACCCTATATTAGAAGGACCTTTGGTCTTGCTCCTCGTTTATGGTTTCCGTCGTAAAAAGTTACCAACTTACGTCGTTGCAGTTACAGAAATCAGTCTGTCACGTTTTTTTCTATTACGAGCAGTTACCAACTTCAATTTTCCGTTGGAAGTATTAACTTACGTTTTACCAACGGTGCTTTAAAGTGTTAGCCGGTGATTTAAGTTGAATACTATTTCCTTTATAATCTGCGTATTACGCCCACTTTCCTTAAGTTTAATTTTAATTCTGAAAAGAAAGTTTTGCGGATGAAAGATAAATACCTTACCAGAACTCAAGTATTTCGGATTGCTGACATCCGGGCTATTCCCAAGTACTATTACTATACAAGGCTATTCATCCGTAGTTCGGAGCTCGCTTCGATCGTCCGCATTGTTTTATTGCGAGTTATCGGTAACTCTCGAAAGGAGTTATTTATTATAAACGCACTCGATCGGATCGGAACTAAACTTCCGGAGTTCGTCTTCTGTAACCGGGTAGAAATTTTTCTTGGCGCCCCATTGGGAACCAAGAGGGCTGGTCCTATCTCAGCTTGGGCGCCAATTGGGGGCAGAGTTGGTTTCCAACTGGAAACCAACGAAAATGTAACGCTGGGCGCCAACAGGCTCCCCACCTTGGGCGCCAAGTGGCGAACCAAATAATACCCCACATGAAACCAAGTTATGCTATTGTTTATAGATTTCCTCGGGAGTGACTGGATATGTTTCAGGCACAACAATAATTACAATTTAGGTGATTTTAAAAATAACCAATTTGATTTTTTTATCCTGTTTACTCTGTCGCCGCTCCAGTTTCGCACGTTGTATAAAACTCCCTTAATCCACTCTTTCATCTGCGATGCTGACGGCATGTCGTCCGCTGCAAACGCCTGAAGAATTCTGCCTGAAAAATTGCAATAAGTGAATGAATAAATTAAATCATTCATGTTCATGTTCACTCAGTTACACTTCATAACCATTTTGGAAATAACATTATGACAATTGACAACAAGTTTCGGCCATATCATAGCAACGTAGCAAATAACTCTTCAATTATTTTAAGAAATTTAGCCGCATTAAAGTGGTCTAATACGATACACTGTTGTACAGAAAATATGATTAAAAATTAATGTTTTTACTCTTCAAAATAATTTCACTTATAAGGTAAAGTTATCCATAATGGTTAAACGTAGCAAATTAAATGCAATATGTAATAGATTAACTATGATGAAAAAATTATGTTCCCTTTTATAATGATGAATGGCGCAGCTATTTTCTGTAATAAAATTTGTAATGTCCTAACTAAAATATTTCATTGTTGAATAGTACAGTTTTATTAAAGTACGCTTTAATTAACTATGATTTTCAAATCCTGTTAGCTGACGATACTCATTCATCTTTTTTTTATTATAAAATCTCACGTACTTGTACTTTGCGCGAGACAAGACCCTTTTTCTTGATTTGAGATACTCTGATCACTGATAACCGTCATGGCGTCTTAAGTAAAACAATTTCTGTTCACACATGACCACCGTGGTGTTCAACATGTTAATGAAATCATTCATTTAAAGCGTGTTCTTCTTTTTAGAATGGTTGCGATCTTTTCATAGCATATTGGAAAGCCTAAAAAAAACAATAGACAAAAATATGAAATAAAATTATCAAAATCAAATAAGATAGCTTGTCACTTTAAAAACTTACTCGCATGGGCTCTTATGTCAATGGAATATTCTGGCTAACATCCCTTCAGTTCATCACAATTTGTTTGCATCCAACCCAACAGTGAATAACCAATTAATATTTTCTCTCCATTTACCATCTCATCAAGGAATGCGAAAAAGCTTGTGTTCACCTCCCATCTGAAAAATGACATCAATAATTGAAAGATGGAATTGATACGCTAAATAAAAAAAATAATATGATACAATGCATTACTAACATCTAAATGTAGCACATCTTTTTTCTTCTTTTTGCCAGTCAAGTCACTTGTATAAGGGTGTCTAGCATAGTCTTTCGACAACAAAATTAATACAACCACGCAGAAATTAATGGTAACAGTTAAGATATGAATTAATTTAGACACTACCGCACGTTCTTTTTGTTTTGAATTTTTCGTGTTTCTGCCTTCCGTTAACGCTCGATCGATCCGGCGCACATGGCATTGATTGTCGATCGTCAACCGTCAAGCAGTGATACTGAAATCACGCGTCGATTAGTTGACTCAGTGGCGCCCATCCAATTCATGTTTATATTTATAAAAACAAATTTTCTCCAGAAACGGAAACAAAAATGTTGAGACCTATTTAACCTCTTATTTCAATATTTAACCAATTTCGCTATTATTTCAGGTTATTTTGGGTAGAAAAACTCAGAAATAATTATTACCTCAGTGCAAGTAGCTAAGATTTATTAAATTTATAATATTATAATTTTACAATTTTATAAAACTCCACGCGGTCCAACTACGTAATTAACGCGATGACAATTATTGTTTTTTTTTAATTTATATTTTCATCTTTCCCTATAAATTTATCAATTCTGAGTCAATTTCTGAGTTTTTCTACGCAAAACATGACTTACAACCACTTATTTATAACAAAAGCTTTTAGCAAATCGGCGTTCTTAAAGTAAATATAATTTTTATGAAATTGTTCAGCTAATTTTTTTTTTATTGACCAGTTCGTGTCTAGGTTAGTAGACTCAAAAAATGAAATTGAAAATGTTCGATTTCTGCTCGCACTTACATAACTATTCGGGTTTAGCCAATTAAAAACCAATGAAATCATTAATACCGCAAAGGCTTGCCTTATTGGGAACGTGTTGGCGAAGCCCAAGAAAAATGTTTTTGGGCTGGGCCAATAGGAAACCAATGGGTTTCCAATATTATAACCCAGGTAGGGCTACGCCAACCGAAACCCCGTCCGCGCCACGCGTGGACTTGGGATGCGCCAAGAAAATTTCTACTCGGGTACTAGCTCTCCGATTAACTAAAGATTTCATTAGCGCGTTCGTTATAGGCAAGTGAATTCCGCCCATTTTCGATAATTCAATCAACCGAATGATCACAGTTCTAATAGTCATACTCGTACCTATGTCAATAGAAAAATTAAGCAATCCTGCAAAGATTACAGAAGTGTAAGTTTTGTATCGTTTCATTCATTCTCCGCGGATACATTTGTCATTTCGTTTCACTAAACTCCAGCCATATTTCATTGTATTATTCCCAAAACGACGCAAAAAGTGATTTAGGACCCTTGCTGGGGTCCGCGGAGACTCAATTATCAGAATTCAATATACAGACTCCCACGCTAGGATGTAACGACCATCAATTATGGGACAACCTGTATGTACGGAATGCGTGAGAATAATATACAGCGTAGGTGAGAATATCCGTGAAAAAATGATGGAGCGGTAGAATGTGGGGTTTCGCGTGATCGTTAAACCAGTATCGATTTACTCGGAATATTTTGGCGTCCGATATAATTGCCTGGGAATGGAATATTGAAACGCGAATCATCAAAGAGTATTCCCCGGCCGATTATATTCACAATGCATGGATTAAACGATGCCTCTCGGCTCGAGTAATTTCGCTTTGTCGCGTTCATGCGTACAAACCGTTGTCCAGTCGAACGCGATAATGGATATTACGGAGAAATTGAGAAAGAAGTGACACGTGACAATTTTCGAATGAGTTTTCGATAGTGACAGCGAGGTGAAAAGAGTTTACCGTAATTGATCTTTTCATTTGCATTGTGTCCCGATACTTTTTCATTAAATCCCAGGCCATATCGTGGAATCGTCGAGTGACACGGGACGAGTAAGCGAGTCGTTCACGCGAATCACTTTTTGTATTTAAAAAGACAAAGTAAACATTATGTTTAACACATTCGACGACGACCAGACTTCAGCGGCCGAATGTGCGAGTGCCGAAGACTAAGACTTGGTCCATCCATCGTACGTTAAGACGGTGACGCAGAAATTTATTACCTTATTCTATATTAATCCCTTGACTGTGTAAGACGAATTCTACTTTCTAACCAAGAGTGTGTCGCAAAAAAGTTAATCGGATTATTATCAAACTAGGTATCTAGAAGTTTTCTGTTTCGCGGAATTCGAATATGGCATCGAAATTCCAAAATTCAAAATGGCGGATCCAATATGGCGGATCGGAATTATAAAAATCGGTGGTTACTTCCAAAACTTGGTAGTTTGAAGTGTCGTTTAGGTCTCTGGATTCAAATATGGTATCAGAATTCCAAAATTCATATTTTTGGTCATTTCGATACGCCATTTTTAATTTTGAAATTTTTATATCATATTCGGATTCAGCGATGGAAACAATTTTGAGTTATCAAACTTTAGAAGAATCGAAAATGTATAAGTTCATTTTTTGGGGTTACGCACGTATGCTTACCAACGCGAACTTGGTCACTTCTGTTTTCACGGATATGTGCGCGCTACACAGTGAAGTGGTTAATCGAGTACGGTTGCCTTGTCGTTGGATCGATGCTCAAGCGTAGGCTGAAAAGCACGTCTTTTCGCGGGACCGGCGTTCAATATGTTAACACTCATTTTTACGCATAGCCCAACGTCAAACATCGAAACTGTAAGTAGAGAGAGAGAGAGAGAGGGAGAGAGAGAGAGAGAGAGAGCAATATGAAAAAAAATGGAATCGGTCTACTTGTCGTTCCAAACCCTCCATTTTCCAATATCTTTTCCCCACCAGTGATTGTTAGTCCGTTTTAAAGCCGATCCACTTATTCGGTACAATGAAGTTTTTATCGTGCAAAGAGCGTACGCGGTAACAGATATTGAACTGAAAGGACGCCGATGTTTAGCCAAGTCTACGAAGCTCACGGCACCGGGACGCTTTATTCGGCAGTTAGCGGTTTGTAAATTACACGCGACGAGAGGGATCGGGCACGTATGAAACTGTGAAACTTAAGTCGTGACATAACGCGAACTTTACGGATTCCTTTGTGCCGTCGTTCGTGACTTTACGGTTAACGGACTCTCGACAGAAAATTATCTCTTCGGGTTTTATTATTACATTTACGTTCGCGGTAGCTCTACCGCAGGGTAGAATCCACGAATCTCGGAAAACGAGATTTGAATTCCGAAGTTTTAACGTAAAAGCAGGAAGAAGAAACTCCGCGAAACTCCGCGATGTTGAGAAATTCCACCTAGCACCGAGATACTGGTATCTTTTTTTTAAAATGTCGGTTGGAATGAAAATACATACATATAGATGAGCTTGGCATTACTAGGAAGGGAGGATCTTATACCCTTCTCGCGACGCATAACTTGCCTACGTTCGTTTCAAATTTCAGCATGGAATTTCGAAACAGATTAGTGACATTGCTTGCTCAATTCTTAAAAGAAAATGTTGTCCTCTTTCACGAGGAAAACGCTCTCAATATTAGTTCGAGTCCCCGCGGTACTATATTAATGTCACTTTTTTTTAAGTACATAATAGAATGGAGCAAATTTTCTCCGTCGTGGTATAAAAAGACTGTTTCAATATTAAACTGAAATTTACTGGGTCTCGAATTAACATCACCGTTCTCTTTCTTTCTTTTTTTTTCTACCTCGCTCATTGAGCGAGGTGATCGCGAATACTTAACGCATTCCTGGCATACTTTCGAGCGGTCGCGGAGGCCAGAAAACTGGCGTTCGACGAATGACACGTGCTCCGGACATTAAACAAGCCCCGTCGCTTCGCGTTTCGCGCAATACGAAGAAATGAAGTTCCTCGGCGCGTTGGCGGGCCGCATTGTTCTGCTCCAATAATTGCGCTTAGAATCAATTAGACGTAACGAAAAGGGTTCCGCGCGGCCGACTATGATTTATAATCGACTGGGTAGCGGTTCGCTAAAACGAAACCGAGAATCGCGTTTACAAATTGTCAGGAATGCAACGCGATGGGTGGCAATTTTGCGCCATCTTTGACTTTTGCGCGTTCCGCGTTCGATGGTCGACCGTGATTAAATGGCTCGTGCCGGTATTTAGATGCTAATTGTACAGTTTCGTAACAACGGACTGATTCTTCCGACGAATTGTGGCCCCGGGTATAACGTCGGTAGTTAAAACGACGCTTTTACGACGTTTGTTACGTTGCTCGTTGCACGTTTGGAACAGAGAGGGTGGCGTGCCGAAATCGTGGAAGTCGTTCGGCCCTGATTTGTAGGATTTAATTAGCGGCAGGAATAGCCGAAGGTAATTTAGCGACGAATCCGATTCTTATCTCGCTCGATACCGTTGAAGATTAATAGGCGAGCACAACGCAAACAGACCTGCAAACTCCTCGGTACGCGTAACGGTATTCCAGATTATCTGGCATTCTTTTGGTTCCAGAAATTAAGGGTCTCGTCGGTGAACGATGTTTCCGTTAGATACGCGAATGTTCAGGTTATTAGCGTCTACCAGCTCGTAACTTCCCGATGCTTTGGTTTTAGTTTCAAAGATATTAACTAGCAGTGAATCGATGGCGTGTTCGACAACCATGTTGGCACAAAAAACCACTTTAAATTGCAATTTTATCATGCCTATCAATTTGATATTCTATAAACTCTATAAATTGATTCGACAAACCGAGGGGTACCAAGTCGTAGGTGGGTAAACGATAAAATTGAGCAGAATTTAATTAATCATGCTATTCAACTCCGGGAACGTCAATAGCGTCCATCCATCTTGGAATTCTTTATTCGTGTACCGCGACTTCCCATTACGCTTTGCGGTTTTATTCAAATTTTCGCGCTCCTTTTTTCTCGCATTCATCAACTTCAACCGACATTGCTGCATTTTACGTTGAATTTTACGAAATCGATGAACTTTAAATATGCAACGGTTTGCAAATATGTTCTGTCACTCTCGCGTAATCAGACTCGACAAGGCTAATCCGTGCCATTTAACGTTATTACGCTTCCTGGGCCAACCTCTTCGTATCTTTCGGCACACGGAAGTACGCGTGTACGCTTACGTATCTGTGTGCACGTGCGCGCACGTAAAATGGCCTATGGGAAACTGCGACGCGACAATATGGATCGTGCAAACAGGAGCTAACTCGGTACACGCAATTCCTTAGAAAATTCATAGGCAAAGGGGTTAAACCTTAGACGCGGCATATCGCTCCTCGCGTCTGTGTTTCTCGGGCTTCCTACTTCGTACCCGCGTCGGGGTGTGATTGTGCGGTGCAATCGCGGTGCCCCAATTATCCTGTCGGCTATCAATTACGTGCAAGCTTTTGCTTCCCCGCTCTCGCATCTTTAGTAACCTGTCGGGAGACGAAACTTTCCCGTGCATTTCGCTTTAATTTAACCAGAAGGTTGGATACTCGTTTCTTATTGTGAGCGGGGGAAAAAAAAGAGGGGCGAGGCAGGAAGTTGGTTCTTAAGGGTCTCGCGTCTGGCAATCTTTGCCATTAGGAGGGTGAGTAGAAAACGTGGGACTGAAAAAGTTGTCGCTTCGCTGGGCTTACCTGAGTAAACGTAATATGCCAATAAGCTGAGATCCTTTTATAAAATAATGCGTCGTGTAACTCGTTCGCGGATGTAAAAACCTGGAATTTTATATACGCGCTCGGTTGAAAAATCTTGCGTCTCAACGCTTGCGGCGCTGAACGGAGTCTGTGATTTTATTATAAACTTTCGTATTCGCGCGATTTTGTATCGTCGATACCGCATTCTGATCAAATTATTTGACAATTGGCAAAGCTTCGGCTTTAATTTCGTTCGCGTCGGAACAGTTAACGAATCGTTGAATTTGAATTGATTTTTTAATTCAACTTGGAATTCGATTCAACGTTCGTCATCGATTTCCGAAGGTATCAGCCGGCATACTCTAATACCGATTTTTTCTATTATCTTCCGAAGCTTCGGTTTTATAAATCGTTTCGCAGCTTTAAAGTAATTTGAAAATTGTAGGGTCTACGACCTTTTAAATAAACGAATACCGTGTTCTAATTACACGCGCCCGCAACGCCGACGGTGTTAACAAGAAAAAAAATACGAAATTAGCCCTTTGCACTCGACGCGTTTCTTTACCACTGCCTACTAGCAACTCCGGCGTGCTTTTGCAGCGGAGCGTTTGGAAAAAAGCAGTTTTAATTTAAAAAAAAAATTACATGCGCTCGCGTGTGTAGTTGTTTTTGCGTATTTAATAAATGTTCTTTTCCTCTTGTAAATAAATCATAAACTCTAAATTCTGTATTTTACCATGGTACGGTATCTTTGGAAACAGTTTCTCATGCGCATTCCGGGGTTACGCGGACGAGTGTTACGGTAATCACTTGTTTCACGTCTGCTACCCTTTTGCTTTCTTTTGGCACGCGCAACACAGCTTCCCTTCTTACCTTTCCCCGTTATGCGAAATTTTCCGTTTAAACTTATTTGAGAAATTGAGATACAAGTTCTCGCTCTGTCCTTTCGAAAGTTTCTTAACAATCAATCGACTAAGAATGTTCGATATTTCAAACGAGTCAGCGGTTTCTCATTTTTGTTACGTTGTGCGGTTTTATAGAAAATTTATGAAATTATCAGTTTACAGCACTATTCAACACATTTCCTAGCAGTGTGGCACATATGCGACGTGCTTTTACTTTAAGGTTATAAAAAAAATGTTAAAAAATCCAATCCGAATTGATACCATATCATACAAAAAATTTCACTCTGCTGTGGTACAAGATTTTTTACCCAAGCTTTGGGTGCGAACTTGAACGTTAACGCGTTTCCCCGTTTTCGATTTATATGAAAATTTAACGTTTACGTTAAATTAAGCTCTTTCATTTGTTCATCGAACATGAGCGTCGGTGAAAAAAACAAATTAAATTTTAAATTTCGTTAGCAAGCTCGCTGCCGCTCCGCGGGGAAGAAATTCGAACCATAGCCCTTTTTTCTCAAAATTTTAAAAAATATAATGGAATACAAAATCAAAATACACTACGGATTATTATTAGGATAATATTAAAATGCAGTAAATGGGCAGATAAGTCTAGTTCTCAATGTGCTGCGCAAATACGTGAGGCAGGGCAACACAGATAATTTTATTCTTGTAGCCCACACCATGTATTTGTGACGACGCGACGCAAGGAATCCATAAAGCAAATAAAATTAGTATTGCAAATAATACGTATGCTACGTTTAACTAATACAAATGTGTATTTTCAACTTAAGTACAATTTTAAAACATACGCTAATACATAACCTGACACACAGATTTACCCTCCTTAACGCTTTGGTTTCATAAACAAATATTTACAGTTTTGACCATTTTCAGACATATTTTGTGATGGACGGGACAGATTTCGCTTTTTTGTGCAGAAATAGCGTAAAAACTAACTATCGACACGCATCTGTGACGTTAGCCTCGAACTGATAGCTAACGTGTTAACACTAGAATTACTGACAATTAGTGTGTACTTATCTCTACCAGACCAGTCGAAGTGGCTGGTTATCTATAAAACACGATACGCGAGAAAAAAACTTTTACCGACAAACTTTTAAACTAGGCAAAATGAGTGGTTCAGTAATTCTAACGCGAAGCATGTTGAGCGCAGTTTGTTAAACATAATGTTCAAAATAATGATAAATATACAATGTCTTCGCAACGAAGCCATCGGAGTTACGAAACAAATGATGGTTGTCGCTAACGTGGTGCCAATGTAGCGCTCTGGGGTTAATGTTAACGCAGTTACGCTATTTTCCGCTCTCGCTTGTCAATTAATATATACGAACGGCGTATACGTATAGTATACACTTTCCAAATTGTTCTTACTGTACACACAGTTTTACTAAACCAATTTAACATTGAATTGATCGTTTCGCGTAAGGGAGCAACTGCAACTGATTGAATATCGGTCTGCTTCAATACTCGCCCGTTTTTATCACGCTTCTATTCAAACGTTATAATAAACATAACGATGCGCGATAGCCAGTCGCACCGACTGATAACACGAACATCGCCTCGTACGTATCGATGGTTCCGTGGGAGAGCTCGCCGCAATTAAAGGGTTATTTCCATATAACGAGTTAACTCGCCGCCGCAAGAATCGTGATGTATAACTATGAAATTGGCTAGCGTAGATTTAAACGCAACAGACTTACCATGGGCACAACGAGTTAACTCGTCACAATGGATATCTCGCGACGCGCTCACAGTGCGCTTTTGTTACGTTAGCTGCGCAGTTAAAAGGTTAAGAAAAGGTTAAGATTGTTCGTGCGTTCTTCGATGCACTCCCATTCGTGTTTCGCGAACGTTTCGGGAATTCCTGCGGCAGCTTGGCCGGATAGAAACGGAGTCATTAGAAAACATAAGCATTGTTCTAGTTTCTAATCTCTTTATCAGCACGTGGCTGGCGCGCAGCCAATCTCGACTTTCTCCCCGAGCGCAAAGCGATCCGCGACAGCCTCACCTTGCCTCGATTTTCTACTCGTTTCTACACGTTTCCGCTTCAAGTTACGCGATGGTGCATTGACCGAGGACGGGATAGATAACAGATAACTCCGTAACGGTCTTTGTCTAGACGCGAGACGTTTTAACGTATTCCTTGATAGTCAATTGCGCATTCGAGTCCCGTATTTGTGGGAAAGAATACATCGGAAATAGATCTAGAATGAATACTCGCTGTTGCTTTAACATTACGAAGTCAGCGCCACGACTGGCACAGAAGAACCGCGTGACAGTAATTTATTTCTTAATCGTCGTCGAGATAGGTTAATTAGAGGGTTAATATAAATAGTTATTTATCTGTATTAAAAACGCGACTAACAATAGTAAATTAACATTTCTCGGAGATTGAAAAAAGTGCATTTACCGGAGTAATTTGCAACCGCTATAAGAAAATTCTCTTAAGGGGCATATACAGTCGAAACTTTTGAAAAATCAAGTTTGAGTTTTTTCTATTTTCTGAAAGAAGAACATTTCAAAAGTGTTTCCAGAAAATTTCAGACTAATCTGAACAATATTGACTGAAATATACGAAATTTAGTGTACCAAGGTTAAGTTACCTTAGTCGTTCTACTACTTTCGAACAGAAGTGTGAATAAAGAATACTTCGTCGACAACAAGGGAATCATGCTGCAGAAGCTGCAATTGATGCGGAAGGGTTACTATATGGTCCTGGAATCGACGACTCTATTTAAGTTGATCAATTTTTTCATTCGCGTATTAAACAGAAAGAATCATTGAACGCGTTTTTCTCGAAACCACGTTTTCTAGCTTGTGGACACTTTTTCTCGGAGATGGATTGACCGATTATTATGATTTTTTAACCAGTCATTAGGAACCATATATCTCCAGCCTGGTCGAAGCATATCGCGTTCCGTCAATTATTTTTTTTTATTGCTGAAATAACACCGATTTCTCTCGAGAAAATGAATTTTTTTGTTTAAAAGTCCACCATTTTGTTAAAGACCGAAATTTTTACAAAATCCTTGATAAATCGGAAGAATATTCAATTTATTAACGATTCCCGTCATCTTTTTTTGATTAAGATAATCCAGTCCAAAATGGTGATGTCCACCGCAAATCACCTTTTTTTTAACCTCCTGCAAGATGATCTGTAACTCAATAGTTTAAACGTATTTTGCAATGAAAAAAATACTGGAAAATCTTGCAATGTATATTAGTCGAATAAAAAAAAGATCTAAGATAAAATATAAAAACATGTTTTGGATAGAAAATCTTAAAAATGGCCTCGATTTTGTATCAGTCGACTGTATATGCCCCCTTAACAACAAAACCGCACGTTTTAATATTAACTAGAAATCATCGAGGCGATTAAAGAGCATAAACTATTATGTTACGTACAGTAGGTCGAATAACTTTCGAGCCACTCTCGTATTTCGCATAATTTTACAAATCTTTGTCCGCGCACACACGATATTTAGAGTGTACGATATACTTTCTTTCTTTCTATCTTTTCCTTCGTCACGATGAAAATATTCCGACTTTGACCGAGTCAAAGCGTAAAGCAACGAATTTACAGCGTTCGTGGAACTCTGAGCGCGTGCTTTCCAAGCACATAAATTGTACTCTTCATTTTCAAAATACTCATTCAAAAACATTTTCACGCACCCTGTACGCAAGGCAACACGATATTTTTAAACGGGTCGCTTTGCGTCTCAATGAAAGTGCTCCCGACCGTAACGTTCGGGGGTGTGAAAAATTGACGCGGCTGAACATTTTTGCTCACCGCTGTAAATTTATCGGCCTAGTTGATATTTTTTTCTCTCCCGCAAGATTCGCGGGATCCATTGAGCGTGAAAGCCACGTGGTTGGCGCGCGGCCAATGCCGAGTTATGTTTATAACAACGTATAACGCATCCTACGTGGGATTCACCGGGATTCGTAACGGTGATACTATGCAAACTATACGACGATGCGACGCGCAGTGAGCAATCTTGGATCGTCTACCGGGCATTCCTTAAGATTCCGTGTAGCTTCCTCCCGTGCGTCGGCTTTGGCCATCTGCCCGCGGGAATTCTTTCTTACCTCCGGTTTCCCTTCTTTTCCGAGAGTATTTTGAAGCATTTCGCGTGTCAGCCCTGCAACGAGACAGGAAATTCACGGAGTGGGGGAGGAGGAGGGCGGATTAACCCTCAATTAGGGTTGACGAATGGCTCGATCGGACGAGTTGGTTGTTTCGGAGAGAGGAGCTCGTAACTCGAGCAAACCGATGGTCTATCGTTCGAACTTTGTCGTTTTGAAGGTTCGTTTGATAATAACGATTTTCGGGAATAGTGTTTTAAGTCATTCGAGACTGATTGCGCACAGTGCGCGTACTACATTTTCCAGTCAAAAAGACCAGTTACGCACCGTGCATGCGTTATGATCGGGAACAAAACAAAAATTGTCGCTTCTCAACATTTTTCTTCGTCCCGAATGGGTCAACTCGAAATCTTCTTCGAGGATCCGCGATGGGCGGGGAAAGTGTGTGCCGGTAAGTTCAGTTTTAATCCTCTCAGGTGATCTTAACGTTTTACCGTGGGCTTAACGATTTTATTACGTTAGTCCGCTCGGAAAAGGCCTAGACGCGGAGGAGCCTAGAATGATGATACGCCAAAGAATTCCGAGCCACATTAGACGAGTTTTAGTGTACGCCGATCCTGAGAGTTTTATGCAAATGGGATTAATTGATGTTATAAGTACATTTGTTTTGAGAGTATTAAATATTCATTGCCAACACAGCGTTTCTCGTCATTGACTTTCAAATGCGCAAAACACCGATCGATCTTTCCGCGCCGATGAGAATAGTTCATTATTCATCCGGATATATTAACGCGTGAGTCACACTTCTTACGTTGGCGTGCTTTTAATAAAACAAAAAAGAATAAAAATAAAACGCACTCCTCCACCGTTGATTATCTCGGCTGCATTCGGCACATTATTTATTTACGCACAATTCCGCGATCCACGCGAAATATCGTGGTACGTATTACGGTCGTATAGCGTCTCCGTGAAGTTTAATTGCGCGCGAGCAAAAATCTCCGGAAACTATCGACTTCGCTCGGTAAGACTACTCGAGCGTTTCTTGGAATATTGGCAAACTTTTGTCGAGACTTTACAGTCGTAGGGGCGTTACGATAACCGTATGATCTATGGTGAAATTGCAACGCGATCACGTTTATCTAAAATTGCCGCGAGCAAAATTCTGAGACCTCTTTCGGGTGTACCACTGCCGAATATTTTATGGTAGCGACATTATTCAACCACCATTCTACGGAAAAAAATCATTAGAACGAAATAAAATCGCATAAAAAGAAAAATGATGAAAATTGCGCGGAAATTGAATATTCGGGGCTAATGGTCGCGGTTTTGTATTGATCAATTTTTATAATTCTGTGTCCATATTTCTGGAAGAAATGAAATTCTTCGATAAACTCATCCCGCCGAATCACATTTTATATGTTGGAAACTTTATGAAACATTCCAGTCTCAGTGTGCACACATTCGCGCATTTCATTAAAAATTGTATCGTTCGTTTGGAATTTGGCCCAGTTCCGAAGGGGAGGTTTCAATTAAATAATAGCAGGTTGTAAAGTGATTGTGATTTGCCAATCATTTCAATACGTCATCTCGGGTAAACCATAAGCCCGATCGTATAGCATTGCTGATCGGCTTATGTCAAGCCAAAACAGTCCCGTGCACCGGCTATTTTTCCGCAGTTGAATATAAAATGAAAGCATCTAAATAAGCTTCGATTATTGTGGCATTGTCCGGGCAAAGGGCCTATACGCCAAATGGCGGTTTTGAGAAAAAGCCAAATGAAAGTTTTCAATTTTTTTATTGTATAGTATGTAAACCTTAAATATCTTTCACGAATGTAGTAATATAGTAAAAACCATAATAAAGTATTTTATTCTTGGATTTATGCGATACATAGATTTTTCCAGATTAATCATCTAAGAATATACGAGCACTTCATGTGCCCTTCTTCCAAAGAACAAAGTTTTCTTAACCAACGGAACGAACTTAATTTTTGTTTTTCGTATAATAAAATATTAATAAGCGTATAAAAACATTTGTTTCCGAAAATTAACGACACAGACTTATGTAAAAATACAATATCGTATTAAGATGGTCATAAAATAAAAGAAAATAAAGAAATACAATTTTTTCTAAAAAGAAAGAATTTTTCTCCTGGATACATTACATTACATTACATTATTTATTTAAAACGATCTCCGGAAAAAGGGCCTGTCCACCGATGGGGCCATTGTCCGGAGAATGCTTTAATTTCTTTTATCATGGCATCAGTCGAAATGAAATTTACTACGTATATTTAATCATTTTTTCGGCCATGGTGTACCGTGCACTTCTTTTATGCCATTTTATAGTTTTGCGTAAGGTAACACCGTTCGCCAAATACTGGTCTGCAGCGTCGACACCTTTCGTATACGATAGATTCCCGTATCACGCGATTCCTACAACACGAATTCCTATATCGCGCCAGAGATATCGCGACTACCGTTCTCATGTAACACGATTCCTCGTACAACGCGCCGAATAATGAAATACTTTATGAAATAAAACTACATGAAATGAAAAAAAGGATTCTTCGCGCACATTAATATATTTTTCTAAACCAACAGCGAATATGTGCTCACTTATTTCTAAAATACCGTCTTACTTGATAAAATTCAGAAAATAAATGTTGGCACGTCAACCATCATTCCAAATTCAAAAAAAATTTTCGTGCAGCACGATTTCGTACAACGCGTAACGTATTCTTACGGACGTAACGTGAGCGCGAACGAAGATTAGGCATTATTTATAATTACGAACATTTATTATACAAGAACATAACCGCTCATAGCGAGAGCTCGAATACAACTTCTCCGTTAACAAACATAACAACATGAATATCAGTATCCGGAAACCAACAACAGTCTGTCGGTGGTGCCGGACTCCAGGGAGACAAAGCTATTCGTAACAGTATTAATTGCGTCACATGGGAGTCGACGGTATTTATTATATTAGGTCTCGTTCTCGAGATTACAAATGTAGTACCGCCCTTTTGTACCCCATGTTCCCGCGAATATTCAGAGTTCAAAACAGGTGAGTTGCCTACGTCCTGGCAGCATCAACAACTATTTTTCGCGCATTTTGTCGTCGTCCCGCGTTGAAGATGATATAGTTTTATTTTTGAAAACATAACGGGTCGTAGGAGTTTGTTAGAACAAGAAAAATGTGGAATGAGTTTGCTAGAATGGGGAAAACGAGTAAGAAAGAGTAAAAGAGTAATTGCAGAGACGGGTTGGAGTATTTCATAGACGTATCACCGAAGAGTCGAAATCGTATGCACTAGTCTTTTGACTTTCCTTAAAACTGCATGAACAAATGTATGCAACTGGAAACACGAGTGCACTCGTGACCGGTTAGCAAAGCGATGTCAGTACAACGACAGACCCGTACGAATCCAGCTTAAGTCTCTCCGTGATGCTCTCTTCAAACCATCCGAAGCGTACAACCGCGCTTTCGCATACGTTTTAAGGATTTACCTAACGCGCGTCACCTACCTAAAATCTCTCGCTGCACTATTTCGGTCGCTTTGGGTGCTGTCGTAAAAAGACGCGTGAACGCGTATTAATAGGTTGCCCGAGTACGCATCGCTGGTGACGTTGCGTCCCATCGAAATTCAGCCAAAATCGCGTCGCAAATTTCTCTTACGTAACCTTCGGGTCCAGGAGTATCGGCGGGAAGATAGCGCGCGTCGGTTCGCTGAAGGTGTTGGAACGTCGCGTCGGCGCGCCGACGACATTGAATTATTGCGATTAAATCAGCAAGATTTGGAAAGCAGCTCCGATCTTTCGCGCAAAATTCCATAAATCATCGAGCCGCCTGATCCGCGTCTTCCATCCGTTTATATTTTCGTTATCGATAGGGTTTCTTTTTTAATACAGTGGTTCTTTATTGTAACGTATCTAATCAAAGCGAGTTCTCCGCGAAAACATTACCCCTCTCTGTGCGGCACAAAGCGTGTCGCACAGCTCGTGCCTTGTGTAGCTAGAGTTGTTGCAATAATGCGCTTGTAGTTAATTTAACACTGGTACTACACAACCAGTCTCCTTGGTTGGTTTTGCTATTTTTAAGTATGAAAAACGTATATTCCTAAATAGTATAAATATGTGTAATATTGCGTGTGTATTTTTGTCTTAGTAATACATAAATAATTTTTATATGCATAAACATTTTTTTGTTTGCATCACGTATTTTATAATTAGCCAATATTATCAACTGCTCCCGTAGAAATAGCTCCCAAGGTACGTTAAGTGTTAGAATTTCTAGCATTAAGAAACATCGCAGAGGGTACGAACTCCTCCCGTGTCGTGTACGTACAGTGCAGAGTATACAGACGCAACGAGTTTATAGGTTCTCGTTATTCGTTGGCGTTTCCTACATCGCGTCAGATTCCGTCACGTCGCTTATTAATTTACCGTACAAAGCGTTTCGGTATAACACCGGATAGCCCTCATTCCGGAGAGATCTCATTAGATAGCATTACAGATATACAAGACAAAGTATACATATAAATACGTACATATATAAGCATTATTATAGACGTTACGCGAGCGCGCACGAAGGTTAGGAATTTTATAGAAATAAGAATATTTATTACATTGAAACACAACCGCTGGTATCGAGAGCTCGAATACAACTTCTTGTTTAACAAATTCAATAACATGAATATCAGCTGCCGACAACAGTCTGTCGGTAATGCCGGACGCAAAAAAGGCAATGGAATTCGTAATAGTATGCATAATGTCTAAATATAAATAAGTTCGTGATACGTTTTTGCTTTCCACGAGACTTGTGATCAATCGGCGATTATGAGTCTCGTCAAACGTTCTCCACTTAATAATGAGTTATACATTCCGCGACAATATGATGGGACATCCCTACATTTTCCGTGTTTCTAAATACCGAAAATAGTTGAGAAGGTTGTACGTAAATGTATGTAAACAATGTTCTTTCCTAAACATTATTCGTAAGAACTGCGGCTATTTACGCTGCTTTTTTGGAATTATATTTGTTTATATGAAAAACGGGTGCGTCAAAATGATAGGACACGATTGAAAAGAACAAGATTTTGTATTCAATATTAATAATGTGTACATTTTCCTTGTTTCTCTAACACTTCCATCATTCTTTTAGGGAGCCATTTGAATAAGTGTTTTATAGTTTTATGAGAAATGGTATTCCACGCTCTTTCTATTGCCATTTTAAGCTCTGTTACATCATTATACTGTTTACAGTTGCTGTAAACTTTACGAGCTAATTGTCCCCATACATTTTCAATAATATTAAGGTCTTGGGACCGCGCAGGCCAAGATAAAACTTGAACATCGTTTGCTGCAAAGTAGTTTCTTACTATTTTGGCCGTATGCACTGATGCATTATCTTGTTGAAAGATGAATCCTTCTCCATGAACTTGTTTCATCTTCGTTATTTCTTTATCAATTAACTTTACATACTCTGTACTTTTTAATTTAGTACTGATAAAATGAATATTTGTTTTCCCCTTGTAACCCATTCCTCCCCAAATCATGATTCCTCCTCCGCCCATTTGACGTTTTATTTGAACCATTGGTTCTTTTCTGAGATCGTGGAAATAATACGACCAGCCGTCTGGTCCATCAAGTGTGAACTTTTTTTCGTCCGCAAATAAGACTTTTCTCCATTTCTTTCTCCATTTAACGTGTTCCCGAGCGAACGCTAGTCGATCATCCATGTGCGTTTTCGTTAATGGTGGCTGTCTTTGAAGTTTTCTACGTTGAATATGATCAGACTTTTGTAAAATTCGCTGTAGGTTGCTCACATTAGTCGAAACTCTTGCTTCCTGTGCTATTTGATGCGGTGTCACTGTGGAATTGGACGCAATTCGTAATATCTTTCGAACATCACGATTACTGACAGCACGAGGGCGACCTTTGCTTTTCTTCTTGCCATAATTTTTCTGATCTTTCAAGAAATTTGTGATTACATTCCGGCTTCTCGTTACTATTTTTGATATTTTGGCAATACTTGCACCGTTCCTTTTTAATTTAAGAATCGTGTTCTTCTCTGTTTCCTTTAATTGAGTGCCACGACCCATTTTTCAGTATTTCAAGATAACTAATTTTATAACTCAAGATAACTATTTTTACCTTAAATTTCTTACTATCGCAAAATAAACGATTTGTGACTTTCCTAATGTTAGACTTACGATAGACAATTCGGTACTAACTTCTATGTATGTTACTACTGTCCTATCATTTTGACGCACCCGTTTTTCACATAAACAAATATAATTCCGAGAAAGCAGCGTAAACAGCCGCAGTTCTTACAAATGATGCTTAGAAAGGAACATTGTTTAGATACATCTACTTACAACAGGCTTGGGCAACCCCTGCTCTTTGACTAAAACGGCAACCCGCCATGCATCTCCACCATGCCTCCCGGTGCGTGTACACAGAGTGAGACAGGTAGAGAGCGCTGTCGTTCTTTTCGTTCGCACGGCGTACAAATGCTGACGGGTAATGGGGGTACCGAAATCGCGTGAAGAGAGTGCATTTCCCCACCGTTGCCCAGGCCTGACTTACAACCTTCTCAACTATTTTCGGTATTTAGAAACACGGAAAATGTAGAGGTGTCCTATCATATTGTCGCGGAGGTACATACATGTGTATAGAATATTTGCATCGTTATTAAAACCTTGATCAAACACGTGTAAGACTTGGAGTAACATAATAATATGAAGTTTATTTACTGCGAGATTACACGAGATGCAGCATTTGCTGCAAGGATTAGGAAAACCCGGAAAACCTAATCAGACCACATTAAATAATAAATATATATAAATACTCAAGGTAAATATAATATGTCGATACTACGACGTCAGTAATACGAGTGAATACTGTGACAACTATATCACCAATCAACCATGACGACTATATTGCGAATCAACTACGAATCGACTGTAACCCTAATCCAGTACGAATCCACCCTCCTTCGGAGACTCCGTCCCTTTTAACCCTTTCGTTACGGGTGCCGACCACCGTCGGCGGCCACGAGACGACCTGTGCGTACGCGTGCCGACTATAAGGCCGGGCGAATATTGGGACGCGTGCGACGCAGCACAGCACAGCACAGCTTTTTGTAACACATAGGTTTAAATGGAAGCGCGAATATTGGGACACAGGGCAGGCGAAGCAGCACAGCACAGTACTGTACCGCGCGTCGACCTACGCCACGCAGTGTTCGCGGCACAGATTCCTAGGTATGCGTCAGGCAGTTTTTTCGTTCGACAATTTGACGATATTTGAGACCAGCTATCCAGATTGTATTAAGGTAAAATTGAAAACTGAATCTAAAGAATGGTAAACCACATAAAACGAATACTAGTATTACCATTATTTTCGTAAAAAATTCACTGCCCAACGACTTTTTTCATTTTTTTAACGAATACAATAACATAAGTTTATCCATTTCCTCATCGGAATCGGATTCAGAACTTAAATCGATTAATATTTCGCTATCGCTGTGTTCATCTCAACTGATTTAACTAAATCGCGACTAAAAACTGCGTGGCAATATGCGCTCACATAGGCCGCGTAGTTTTTTCCTGTGCTGTGCTGTGCTGCGTCGCACGCGTCTCAATATTCGCCCGGCCTAATCGGCGTTCACACACTTCGCGGCGTGGCGCCCCGTTCAGTGGCGTCACTCCGCGGAGCGGACCGCCGCCGCGCCGTAAGGAAAGGGTGAAGGAGTTTTGGGTCCTAATGACCCTCCAATAGCACGACATTGGAGGGTCAGTGCCCTCAGTGTTGTCGCAGGTTTGGTCAATCCGCGCAGGCGATGGAAAACGGGGCCTCATTATCGGCCGCCAGGGACGAAGCACGGAAATTCTTACACGCGCATACGGTTAGGCCCCCCATACGTAGCATATGTTTGTTACGAATTTAGAAATTTTTAGATCAAAGTTGCATTGAAATTCCCCTTCCAACTTCGCTTCAAATATAGAAGCAAAACTCAAAGGTTTGATAACGTCATACAACTTTTGTAATTAGCGCCGTAGGTTTGGCTGTTCATCATTATTTCAACATAAAGATATGTCAACTAAGTTTTATCGTAGGTACTTGATTAGGGGAGAATTTTTTAGCATCATCGAGTACACCAGAATTTTTGTATACCGCGAATTTTGTTGCAAATAAAACTTATCTATTTAATTTTTATATAAACCAAAATTTGTTGTATATATACTAATATCACTCGATTCGATAGAATTTTTGAGTGCCATCGACCAAATCGGAATTTTTTAACATTTTAAATTTAGAAGAGTTTCTCTGATGCGTGTAACGTGTTACCTTTTTTGTGTTTCAGAATCATGAGTATGGCGGTTACGGGGACGAGCCGCGACGCAAAAGGTAAGCCTATGAAGTCGATATCATTGTTTAGAATAAAAATGTGAATGTTAAGTTGGCTACGGCGATGCGGTTGTAAGCGCTGTCTCGATTTCTCTCCGGCAATGGTGTTTCACAGTATCGCGTTACTTTGACCCATTAACCCCTATAATAATTCATTTCACTCCGCAACCGAAGCTTGACTTCCACGCTCGATTGGACGATGTATCGTTTCGCGTTAACCGTTGCCCTAATAAGATTTTGAATATCGGCATTTATATCTTTCCTTTGCGAACATACTTCTGGTTCAAACGCTCATGCAGTTTACGTTTGAATAAGCGGGATAATAATTCCTAATCGTGAATTATTATTACAAATCGTCGGTTATCCTATTCTTGAATTTTCGAGAGCAAATGGAAAAGAAAAGGGTGCGACCGAACGGGAAATGCAATTGGACCATTTAAGCTTTGACGTATTTTCGCAGGTTATCAGGAGACAAATACAAGTATTATTACTCTTTCTCTAAATTTCCTGGCAGAAAGTTACGCGAGTAAAACGTTTGATAGGTTTTAACCTTTTCGTCCCCGGATATGTATTTTCTCCACATGCTCGTGGTATTTGTGTGTACCATTCGGAACGAAAGGGTTAAATTCGGTAAAGGGTCATCTGTATCGATTTTGGTGGTAAATAGAAATCGCTGCATCTTGCTCGTTCAAGTTCCTCTCCCCTGTTCCAATCGGGACGTGATAACCGTGGCTTAATATACATATTTGCTGCCTCGTTCTACTCGGAGGAACGCGTTTAATGGGAGCTCGCGCTGAAAAGGAAATTAATACAAGTCCATAGAGCGCATATCACTCGATATCGGATTCCTGCCGGTCTGAATCACACTTAACGCTCGAGTTAACTTCTTATTATTAGACTTGGCCCGAAGCGGCACTCAGGATCAGTCTCAAACTTCGGTGACCGGCTGCGACGTTTTAATTAATTTCACCGGTGCGACGTATGCCTCGCGTTTAGCGCGTTATCAACAGCCAATTCCACGCTCGATCGTTGCTCTAATACAGAGTCGTTATTGTAATCGCCGTAATTGCGAGAGAGACCAATATTGGCACGCACACCGCCAACGGGAATCGCGCAAATGCGTTTTAACGGTAACGCAGCGTTACGGGGGAAAGTGTTGAAAGAGCTCAATGAAATGTCAGATTAAATTTGGTCGGGATTAAAGTTTGTGCGTTGGGATATATATCCCAACGCACAACGTTCGACATTCGGGGACATTTGCGTTCGACGGTATATTATCAACAGTTTGATTAAAAACAGCAAATGTCCGAGGAGAGTCATGGAACATCTCGCTTTCTTTTCGAAGCCATAGAAACCAGCGCTTCGCGTCATTTTTGAACGAATACAATCGATTTGTAGCGCATGGTTTATTTGTAATTGTAAAATGAAGGTAAAGTTATCCATTCCTCTTCCCAGGGAAATAGCAGGTGGTTGAATTTCCAATTGGATGCAAAAGAGGGAAGAGGGAATACGTCGATGCGAGGCATGAAAAATGTATTGCCGGCCCGTATCTATCGATAGCTTGTTCCTTCGTATCACATTCGAGTCAAATCACGGGGGGAAAATTACACGACCGCTGCTTTTCCTTTATTTTCTTTTTTATTCCTAGTAAGGCGCAATCACGACCCCTGTTCTATTCCACCTCGCGCTTATCGATTATTCGGTCGATATTTTGCTTTAACAAAACTCGTTCGTCTCGGCGAAGTGATTTAAATTGAATACTGTTCGCGGGACACGATTCTCCGAAACTGTGTTTGAAATGCATTATTTAAAATACGTTGAGGCGTTACGACGAATAATACTCATGTGTATGCTCGTATTCTTGTTTCAGAGAAGACAATAATAAACCAAACCACGTTCTCCTCTTCACAATTATCAATCCAGTCTACCCCATCACCGTGGTAAGTGTCCTTCAACACGCTATACGTATACATGTCTGAACGATACACACAGCACAGTGGGAGTTTGGTTCATAACGAAAATGACACATACGCTTATGTAATCCCGTAGCTACGGTAACTACGAGAAATCCATAACAACTTGCTCCTTCCGAGCCAACTCTTACGCGCGTATTGACACAAGAAACATAGTAATTAGTATGCGAACAGATTCTGGCTTCTAGCAATGTAAACACTCGGCAACGGGCAAACGGTCCCGTAAGTGTTAACACGAAAACGTCAGAAATAAATATTAAAACCAAAGCTCGAGCGATGTTGAAATTATTCCTTATACTGCCATCCGTGCAACTGAAATGTTTCTCAATTCTCTGTTACTGCTTTTTATGTTTTACGAGTAAACAAAATTACGTGACGGGAAATTAGTAAACGTTGATGTACAGGTTCTTTATATTAACTGTCTACGACGCGTATCGAAGTATTGACATCTTTTATTCTCTTTCATAATTTTTAGACCACAACGTGGTGTGAAAAAAAACATTCAAAAAGGATAAGGAAATTCGTTTCACGGAGGATTTACGATTAATTTACAATTTTCAAACATATTATTCTAAAAGGAAAGTCGCTTTGTAAGTTTGGAGTTGCAGAGTTAGACAAGAACTCGGTTACGGCGAGGGGGTGACAAAAAACGAGATGAAATAACAATGAGGGAAGACTGGAGAATATCGGTATAGTAAGCGATCTGAAAGTTACTTGGCGTCACGGATGGTTAAGTTCCGTCTACGCGCGTAAACAGTAAAATCGAATTTAATCCTCGTGCGATTGTCGCGTGGTCGAATATTGTAAAAGAATCGATCGCTCGAAGCCACGTTCGACGTAACGGCAAACCAAGCGTATCCGATAATTGTGTTATCAATAAAACGTCCGTTGCAAAACAGAAAGTATCGGAACGAAAGCCAGGAGAAAAGTTGGCACAACGCGAGAGCACCATACGTCTCGCAGGCCGTCGCACTGCATTTTATTTCTGTTTTGTGCCAATAATAGATGAGCCTGTCGGCTGTTTCTGTCTCTCGAATGGTCGATGCTCGTGTGATCCGACATTGTTTGCGCTCCATCCATACGCTAGTACTTGCATACCTCTCCGGTCACAATGCTTATTTTTTTTCTTTTTTTCTTTTTTGTTGTTTCCACGACAGACGCACTAATTAAAGAGCTCCTAAGCCAAAGGCTTTTACGCGGACATTACTCGTTTCTGCGCCTCGCGAACCTTTTGCGATTGCTTCCCGTCAGGCGCGTCTTGTCCTGTTCTCCTGTGGTTTAGTTAGCTAATGGACCCAGTCGTTTTTACCGTAATTAGTCAAGTTCTTCGTCGAACGGTCGAAATACTTGCTTCACGATGGTGGAGCAGATCCTGTGCCGTGTGACTGGATTTTTAGGGTATTCAGTTTTTGTTTATTTTATTTATTTGTTTATTTTTTTTCAAAACGTTTAGCCTGAGTATACAAAACATTTCGGTGAGTGGTAGATTTGTGGAACCTCTGAGTTTCCACGTATACGTTGGAAAAGTATGAATTGCGGGAAAAAATGCCAACGTTGTCGTTAGTTCCTAGTTGAAAAAGCAATTTGAAGCATATTGTACAATGTGTCCCATTTCCCCATTCAATTTTTTTTTGATACTCAATTATCCGTCGAAAAAATATTTCGAGTGGAACTTACTTCATTTCGAGCCAGCATCTGTGATCCAGGTCTGCTAGAAACGAAGTAAGTTCCGCTTGTAACGTTTTTTGAAACGACGATAGTAACAGGAGATAATTGCGCGTGAAACTTCAACCAGAAAACGCTCTATATTTATCATGAATCTCATCACATTAAAATTTAACGAAGATAAATTATTCGAGGCTCGCTTATCGGAAATTTTCATTAGCACCCATTTCCGTTTATTCGTAAAATTTGTATGTAAAGATATGTAAGATGGATGTGTGTAGAATAAGTGTATCGAAAAGACGTGCCGACGACGCATCGTCTCATTGTCGGACCGTTTCAGGTTGCTCATTAACGACTGCCACATCCTTTCGGGCCGCCGCGCAGCGCTTCCAAATTAATGATGGCCGATCTGAATCCATCTTTTAAAAGATCGATTTTTTAGATCTGATATACCGATTTTTTTATCGATCTCTATAAATCAATCTTTTTAAAACCCAATTCAATTTTTTCGAAACAATTTTGTATAAACAACCTGCAGACCTTATCGAAGAAATCTACGCAAATAGTTAAGGACAGGAAGGGATTGCATGTTATTTGTAACATATCAGTTGTCCGTACATACTCATATTACGTTTTGCCATATAAACAGTATTTTAATAGTAAAAGAACGAAAATTATCAATGAAACTACGTACCTATTTGGTGAAAGATAGAAGTGGATATTTAGTTGTATAGTGAAAATGAATGCAGGTGCAAAGCATTATACGTTTATTTACGTTACAACGTAATAAAAAAATAACAACGATTGCGATTGTAAGGAAAACGTGTTCCTCTAATTCCTGTATTAACTTAATACAAACAAATCCAACATATTCTTGTAACAAATTTAATCCTTGATAAAATAAAAAAAAAGGTCCTCAAAATCGGTTAAGTGCATTCTGCTGTTGCAGAATTTTGGCCAAACAAGGCAGTTTGGAACGGTAACGGAGCGTAGGAAAAATTAAATACTGCGAATCAGCGAAAACGTACACCGTGAAAAGAACCGAGCAAGGAGTCGCAAAGCCTCAGTCGAAAGAATCAGTTGTCATAAGCGGGAGCCATCTTGAGCGTGTTATAGACAGTGAATCTTTTATTTTAATACTTTTTTTTTATTTTTATGTTACCCCAGCAACCTCTTTACCAACCCAATATCCCTACAAATATAGTCTTAACATTTCGAGTCTTCGCGGCCCATAGATCTTGAATTTTAATACTTTGTACAGTATTATTAATGCTTAAAGATTTGATACGACGCGATAACCTGCTGCCAATAATTTTCTCAGTAACGTGTCGACGTCGGGAGCTCTGATTTCTTGAGCCTAGTTTATTAGGATATGCAAATCGTTCCAATAATTTCGAGAGCTTTAACAGGAGCGCGTGTCGCGAGCCGATAAACGTCAGCGGCGCTAATAGCGACCCCGGTAAATTGTACCCCAAAGAGCACTGTATATCTCAATTTTCCAACAATTCCTGCGCAACGTTGGCAGCCGTGTGTCACCATAAACGCTCCCACCGTTACACGGAAGAAGAAGAAGAAGAAGAGGAGGAGGAGGAGGAGAAAGAAGAAGAAGAAGAAGAAGGAGAAGGAGAATAATAATAATAAGAAGAAAGTCTTAAGAAAAGCAAAGCTATTTCCGGACATTTTCGCAGCGAATCGCCCGACGTACGTTACGCGATACATTTATCTTCGTATTACGCAAAATTTATTGCAACAAATGTGTGCGCGCGCGCACTCGAATGCTCGGAATTCTACGGTCATTTGCGTGACGCTCGCGAGTATAACGGGTGGCTGCGCTACACGCTACAATCCTTATACGTTACGGCGGTCGGTTAGAAAAGCTTAGCGTTTGAAATTGCGCGTGGTCGTGAATTTTCGCACGCTTTAACTCCAGCGGTAACTCATCCACCGCCCCGCGCCAGAGTCAGTGGATTAAGATTAACACCTTCGCCCGCCATGCGAACCACCGGCGACTCCCATAATTCCACACCCGGTGTGCTTTTGTTTTAAATGCCAAGGTATATTACTTTGGATTACGATAGCTGTTATTTTAGAATTGCACCGCACAAGTCAAATTTAACCGGGCCTGTGTTTGCCGTCCGAGCGGAAAACGATAAGCTCGCGCCCGCCGTGCAATGGAAATATTTTAATTGGACGTAGCACGGGCCACCATTAATTCGAGCAAAGCACGGGACTAACTGGGTGCGCGTACGCGTCAAAGAGTGGGATGCACCGGCATAATGTTCGTTCGAACTTATGCCTATGCGACCGAGAGTTTGTTCGAAGCTGTTTCCTAACTCGAAACGATCAATTTCGAGGTTTCGCGTTTATTTCTGGAGTCCCGTATACATATACGATTCTGCTCGTCAAAGCCGTTCCCGATGTCTCATTAGAACTTGTGATATTCGTTTTCTATTATTTCCTAACTCCACTAAATTAATCTAGACTGGATTAATTAATCTTCGACGGGGTTGACTCTCCGAGCAAATTTTACGTTTTGTCTCGAAGTGTCTTACGTTCGATTATTCGAATAAACGACACTGTCGTCGACGTCGCATGGAAACTACCACAGCTTGCTTTTAATCTATCTTGTAAATCAACGCGATTTGTTTCCAGCCTAGTATTCTAGCGGTAATCTCGCGTTTACTCTCGGAGTGTCAGGTGTCGAATTATCTGCATCGTCAAAGCCACGTCATTGTCCCATTAGAATTCGTTTAATACTGTTTTACGTTACTTCCTGATTCAACTGGATTATCTTCCACCGCGTTTCCCGGATTGAATTTACGATTATTTCTAGAGTGTCGCGTATTGGAATTAATTGGATCGTTAAATTGTTTTCGCTGCATCATTGGTATTTCTATAAATTATTTTACATGCGTTTCCGAGTGTGAAGGATTCTCGCGATATATTTTGCGTTCAATCTCGAGGTGACGCATAATCGATTATTTGGATTCTCCAAGCCGCGTCCCCTTAGAATTCCTATGATCGAATGGGTATCCGGAAGAGGAGCGTGCGTTCCATTTTACCATGTTTACCACGAACCCGTATCAACAAATTCATTGCCCGCAGTAACAAATAACCTTCCATTTGTCGCATATTTCTGTGATGTACATAGTGAAACGTTAAATTAAACACGTTAATATTTGGTAGTACAAACTTGCCTTCTTTCGTCTGATTATTGTACGTACACAATTTGTTAAAAATATTGTACAACGATTCATGACTTATTTTTTTATATTCTTTGATCGAAGAAAATTGATACACTGGTGAAACGCTTGCAAATTGCAAAAGTAAAACTTGCGAGGCACATGCGACTAACGGAAAATTAAAAAAGCAGCCGATGAACTAACGAACAGTCCATTTTTCCAATTGTAAGAAGGGGCGGCGCACGTTGATCGACTACTCGTTTCATTGCCACGGCGAGCGATGAATCGGTTTTACTCGTTATCACACATTTCAAAGACGTAACGAACGTTCTTCTACCAGACACGCCCGTCCTGTTCTTTTTTACACTATTCCCCAATTTGACTCTATCAACTTTCATCAGCGTTCTCGGAACGGATTCACGATTATTCCCGGCACGTCGCATTTCCGATTATTTGGATCCTCGAACTCCTCGAGCTCCCAGTGTCCCATTACCGTTTCTATAATTTGTAGCGTCAAATGAAGTTCCAACCTGCGGAACGGCTTCGCGCTATTCCACCTGCATTACCTTCCCCCGTGGCACCGCGTGACACCGGCGTAGAATTATATTCCCATACGCGGTCGCAGGACGCTCGGCAATGCTTTTCGTACGCGACACATAAGCGCCTGACGTATTTAATGCTCACGACCTACTTTTCCCGTCTCTCTCCCCACAGACAGAATGGTTATGTCTCTCAGATTGTTACTTCTTATATATTCACTGCCAATTCCTAACTAACTCGAATCCGAAACTTCCGAGGACAAATTCACGGAGTATCTCGAGTGAATATACGACGGCCGTCGTAGTTACATACTGTGGCAGAAGTTCTTCTCGAAATTTGGCGGAAGTTTTCCCGGAAACTTTTAACGGGTTAAAAAAAGTTTCGTCTGTTATACATATGGAAAAAAAGGAATCGGCGCTATATAACGCATGCCAGTTTTGTCGCGTTAAAACTTTGGTAGCGATTTTGGGATTTGTGTCTCGCCGATGTTATTAATCGCTCGAACGGTTCGCCGGGACGCGTAACTCGCGGTAAATTTCCCGTAATAAAATTTAAACGGCGCGTGTTACGTCGCGCGTTACGGCGTGGCTCGTAGTTCGAGCGTTGATACGGTAGAAATATTTATTTTCAAGTTCGATTTACGCGCGACGCAAATATTTGAATTCTGCGGGTGCCTACGCATTTGTCGGTTGTTAAAGTTTTACCGTGGATATTCGTGCGGCTCTCGGGAAGTAACGTTTGCGCGTGCTCTTAAAAACCGTATCCATTTGACCGCCCGATATTTAGTTCTCTGCCTATAGCGTCGGCAGTATTTTTTTTAGTTTACAGCCTTTCCATTCTTTTACGTTTTGGGGGTTAAACATTTATAATCGCTGGCGCGGTACTCGTGTGGAAAGAAAGTGAGTAATTTGGTTTACTCGCGAGGAAAAAAGCGGGTACTTTAATGATTAAACTGTTTTTGCTAGCACCTGCTTCCGAAAATTCCTCTTGCATTTCATTCTCGAGGCAGTCTTAAATATGTATCCGCGCACACCGGCGCCTTATTTCCGTCAACGCTTCGCGTTCCAATTTTAATTACACCCTTGCATAATTAAAACCTGGAATCGATCGGAAGAAATTTTCCGAAATAGATTCCAAACAAATTTATAAACTATTCATTCAGCTATAAGCGCCGCTTCTTTTTCATTCAAATTTTATTCCCGGTCAGTCACAAAAATGTGTCCGTTTAAAGGGACGAGCGTTGTATTCCGCGCGTTTCTCATCCCGATTTTAATTACGCCTTTGTATAATTTAAACCTCGAATCGATTGGGAGAAATATTTTGAAAGTAGATCCTAAAAAAATTGTTATTACCAAGTATTATTTGAACCGCTTATTCGCTCGTAAATAACGCTCTACTGCCATTTCAATGGACTGTAACTCCCAATACTAGCATTAGTTAAACAGTATGGCTCGCGAAGTATTTTCTAGTATTTAATTAGAAATCTACCAAGCGGGATCCAGTTTCTGCGGTACGCGTAACCTTATCGCCTCGTTTCAATAGTCGTTCCAGAGTTGCTTGGGCACGATCAGGAACTCCTGGACTCTAACTATATGTATACCATTACCGACCACGCTCCCTGGGTTGCGTTTAACCGCTGCCAACGTCTTTGGTGTCTGTGAGGCTGCTCGGTGTTTGCACAAGTTGCCATCGTTTCTGCAAAACCCCATTATGTCGTAAAAAGGGATACGTTACAGCGGATCAAAATCCGGAGGGAAACTTCCGTGGTAGAAGCGAAGTTTCGCCCGCGAAATTGACAATTATTTTTCAAACTTTATTCGATTCTCCGAACGTAAGGACCCGCCCATGGTGAAGCGACAATGAGAAACTTTTTGCTGCCCGTTGTTGCTGCACGTTCCAAAAGGTGTCCAACGGATACTAAGGGGAAAGACTTGGCAACGAGCAGCGACTTTTTTTTTAGTAAAACGCGGATTGTTGGCAAAAAGTTTCTCGTCGTTACTTCGGCGTGGACCAGGCATTAGGGCAGAAAGAAACGATCAAATTTGTTCGTTTTGCGCGTCGGTCGGCCACAGCTCGGAAATTTGGTTGGTCGATCGAATAAGTTTCTTATGGAATTAAAATGATTGAGGAAGTGATAAGTAAAATGAAAATTCTTGTAACTTTAGGGTATCGCTTCGGGCATGGAAATCCTTAGAAACATTTTTTCCTGCGAAGGAAAAGCAAAACTCTGTCGATACGTGAAATATCTATATGGAAATTTGATTTCTAATATTATCTAAAACTTACGATAGAAAATAACGCTAGGACTACCAAACCAGCCATTTAGATTGGTTTAAAATGTTCATTCAAATTGACCATTTTTATGTATGAAAAAGATGTATTTTTAAATAGCGGAAATATTATATTATTATTAGATATATTTTTAAATAGCTATATGTATAAAAAATGAATAAACATGAATAAAGGTTTTTCGTCTCGCATAACATATTTTGCAAATAACTAGGCATTTCGGCTGGGCTGGTGGAAGTAGGAGGTATACAGTAATTGTCGGTAGTTCTAGCGTTAAGAATAAATATAGATGCAATTTATAGCGCACGGGACGCTTAAGATTTTGCTCCCCGTGGCGCGAAGCTGATTCGTATTCGCCGGTAATTTACACCTCAACTTTTGGAAAATTGCATCTCGTCCATGGACTAAAGATTTCAATAATCGCGAAGTAAGAGAGGGCCCCCCGACGTCCTCAGTGTTGAAGATCGAGACGTACGGTCGATTCCAATTTGAAGGAACTTCCCAGCACTCGTGGGAGATCACGAGTACATTCTCAAAGATTTCCAAAGATCTGAACTTCCCACGACAGATTTCTTCGGGTACTCGAGGAATGTTCGGGGCAAATAAAAAGAGGAGCGCTCCTGATGTTAGGCTCTTCTGGTTCTTTTTATTCCCCCTTGTTTCGTACTTACACGCCGCTTTCTGAAACGTCTTTCAACCACCCAACTTGCTACGCGAACTTCAATCGGAAAGTGGAGCTACATAATCGTGTGGAGGAGCAGTTTCCAACTGCTGGTGCCGGTCCTCGGAAATGTTCTGCCGATTCGCGGAAAGGTTACAAAAGTTTTAAATTTAGATCATTATATAATTTGCCTGGTATAATATTATACTTTGAAATTAACACCTAGAACGTTGTTATAAATAATTGCTTTCACCGCTGTCTCATTTCCATTTGTCCGCGAGTGTAAAGAAGGTTGAGAACCACTGGAACGAAGAACGTTCGAGAGGAAACGGAGCTTTTGTCAAAAGTCGCCTAATTTTCGGTATCGGTTCGACGTAGCAGAAATTGTACGAAATTTACGGAGATCGTTAAGATCGTTATCTCTTGTATATTACGCGAGATGTACACCGTGCAGGATTTAGGCGCGGTTCTTTGTTTTTGTCGGTCAGCCGGGGATTAAGATGGATCGTCGTTGGTAGGAGCCGCCCACGTGGCGCATAGATCTAACCGTGAAGAATCTGTATCAAAATGTTCTCGGAAGAAGCGGGGCACGATCGTTATGAGATATGCAACCAGTCTGACGCACGCCTGCAGTCTCACTCGCGTAGGTTGAGGATAATTAGAGAACCTGACATTATTTTAGAGCTGCATTTCTGTCCCAACTCGAAACATCGCGATAAATTGCCAGTGCGCCGAGATAAAGCAGACTCTTGCAATAATGGAAACGAGATCGCGCGCGCTTCTCTCCTGCTGATTTATTGTGCGTCATAATTAATTTCGCGGAAATGCAGCTTTTTAAAGGCATCGCGTTTGTCGACTGGTCCGAAGAGAAAAATGAATTCCAGTTGACGAGAATTCTCGGCTGGGAGAATTTTCTTTTCGACGGACATTCCATTCGACGGATCAGGTTTTTGCGATTAAACGGTGGATCGTGAAATTTTATGCTACGACATTTCGGTCTCGTTACTACGCCGCGAATGTTTATGCAAATTCATATTTTTATAAATCGCCAGTAATGAAGTGGGACTCGAATAGTAATTTGTGTCGATATTGGAGCTATTTAAAAATCTATTTTTTTATACCGTACATTCCGCATTATTGGCGTTATACGTTCCTGTTAAGCCGGGGATAGACGTGTAACATACGCTCGTGTCACGCAACACGCAACACGATGCACCAATAGGCCAGGTAGGATTGTGTCTTCTCACATTTGCGACGGAGTTGCAATACGGTGTTTGTCACGCGTGTACGTTCCACGTTTGCACGCGACTTTAAATGCCACGTTCAAGCAAACGTGTTACGCACCAACATCAAACTTTGCGTATTCGCTTCGTAAACTTGGTATAAAGTCAGTGCGGAAAATATTAGGTTTTGCGTAAATTCCAACAAATTTCACGTTATTCTTGAATGGATTGAAATTAGTTAAATAAATATCCTCGGCCTTTTATTCGAAAGTTATCGGTCGGACGCGTTGAATTTCTTTCTCATCTTTTCCCTCGAATCTGATCGAATCGAATCGAGACTGCGTTTCGGACAGGGAACTTTTCGCTCGCGTGTAAAGCATTAATTACGGCCGTTCGTACAAATCGAGACGAGGGGACGCGGTAAGAGGTAATTCGCGAGTGGCAATCAGCGAGAATCAGTTGTGAATCGAGATCCGATCGATCCCCTGCCCGATCGGAATTAAACGATGAATTATTCCCATCGGCTGAAATTGATATATGACCCTGGCGATTGGCGAATGTACCGCGCGAATCCGCTCTCGAATATAATAACGGCTTTTGCGCTTTCCATAAAATGATTAAAAGCAAACTACGCCGATGAGCAATGGAGGGGGGCATTAAACCGCGGCTCGTCTCTTCGATGTCACGCGATAGCATTGTTGCTCCTATTCCGGCTGCTGAGCATTTTGATTAATGCCTCCGCGGAGATATTATACTAACTGTGGGGAAATTCTTAGTATCCTCCGACCGCAAATTATTCATTCGCCGAACGGCGAGTTGAGATTTTCGAGAATTGCCAGTATTATCGAGAGATTGTCAGCAAAAATGAAGAAACGTGTAGCCTCGGAAATAATATTCTGCCGAGTTAAATAAATGAGAGTTGATCAATTTGTTATGCTCAGCGGCATTCGCTTGTAATAGCTTATGTTCATACGGGTAAACATGGATTGGTAAATTTATTATATTTATTGGCTGACACGAGTAATCGATCTTCGTTTATATTATACACCGCGGTAATTGCTCTGCGATTTTCATACATTTTCCGGAGCGAGTTCTTTCGAAAGATTGCACGGTAAACAGTGTATTTTCGAAAAGAATGTCTATTTGAACAAGTAAACGAAAACCGGTCAATTTATTATATTTGCTAACTGACACGGGCAATCCATCTTCATTCGAATTGTATACCATGATAATTTCTCGCCCGTTTTTCTCAATTTTAGGAGATTTGCCCGCTCTCTCGAAATATCGTACCATAAGTCATAGATTGAAATAGAATTAATTGACCGATTTAGATAAATAAAAATCAGTCGTTTCCCTACAGTCATCGACTCGATGACAACGGGTTCGTACGGTTTTCTATTTGTTAACGCGCCTCTTACAACAATTTTTTGTCTTTTAAACGTAGAATCATAGATATCGCAAATTCTCGGAGGATCGCCTCAAAAGAGAAGTTCTGTTTCAATAAGTAAACAGAGATCGGTTAATTGCTTGCATTTTGCAAAAATCGCGGTAAATGTATTTGCATTCGAATTAGTATACGTTTCTGCAATTTTCCCGCCGAGTCTCGAAATTTCTTGAGCAAGTTATCTTAAAGGACGATCCCGGAATCCGCTTGAAGAAGAAGTTTGATGTTTGAAGAAGAATTTTGCGATCGAGTTAGATGATACATGAAAATCACTCTGTTTGCTACATCGATCGACATGCGTACGTAATCGCGATTCGTTGATAACGCGTTCCCACGATTTTCTTCCGATTCATGAAGTACAGCAATTTTTCGTGCTTTTTTCGCACTCGATAGCGTTCTATTTTAACGACTCTCCACAATGACCGAGGTAGGGTGTGGTTGAAGTAGTCGGGAAAAGTGGTAGGCCGTGTTTGAATCCATCAAAGCGTGCTCTTTTTCCGGCTGTAGTCGATAATCGATAAAACCCACCCTTTCCTCTATCTCTCTCTCGCTCCCTCTCGCTTACTTCCCGTCCTACTGTCTTTCGCTGCAGAGCTTGGGGCGGGGATGGGCGCGGAAACAGTGGGAGGGAGGGGAAGGGAGAGAGAGAGTGAGAGGGAGAGGGGGGGGGGCAGAGACAGAAATAAAGATAGAGAAAGGGTACCTATCCACGAACGTACACGAGAATACCTTTTTCTCATGAATCGTACGAAACGAGATCCCCGTAAATCGAAAAGCTACGCCATTGCGCAATAAAGGCTATATCGTGCGTTCTTCTCCATGGGGGTCTTCGGGGCAATTCTGAAATATCTATGAAACTCCGACTCGCCGCGGCGCAGCATTTTTTCCAACCCCCCCCCCCCCCCCCCCCCAATCCCACCCCATAAAACCCGTCCATCTCGTCGTTGCATTTTTCTTCCACTTATCCCCCATTGCCCGATATTTTATCGGGGATCTTGCTGATTTCACGTTTCGTTCCCCCATAAACGAGGAGCACTCTCGGGTCGATCTTGATTTATACCCGGAAAACTGGATCTCTCTACGCGTCGCTGCCTGTCGATCAGTTTTTCGCCGCCGATATCGTATTTATATCATTCGGAACTCGATTCTCGAGAGGTCGTCCTCGCCGCCGAAACGTAAACTCTCTTCCGCTATCGAAATAGATCGTCGATGAGACGGTGGTGGGGAGTTGACACCGTGCCATAAATATTGATTCTTTTACATTCCGGGGCCGAATATTCGTGACATAATGGTGGGATTCCAGCGCGTTCGTGTAAAAGCGAGAGAGATGGAGTCAGGGAGAAAGAGAGGGAGAGAAAGAGAGAGAGAGAGAGAGAGAGAGAGAGAGAGAGAGAGAGAGAGAGAGAGAGAGAGTGCACGGCCTCGCGATTCTACCTTAGGAAGATATATAATCGTTTGAAATTTAGGAGACGCTCGTGTTGTGACAGCACTGACCGAAATCGTGTATCACGGCGTCTCCGGAGTCTTCGTGTCTCACAGTCGGGTACATTATCGCCATGCCACTGCGCGCTTGCGAGCGCGTACGAACACGTGTGTCGCGAAGCATTTACAAATATCTTCCCTGCGGGATACATGTGTGAGACACATGCCACGCATTAGCACCACTGGCCCCTACGGTGGAACAATATTTGCGTTTTGTTGTTCGGAAAATATTTGACGAAAGAAAGAAAACTGGGGTTGCGCGGATGCTTTCTTTTGACGGATAGCCGAAGCGAATTAATCGTCCTCCCGGTAAAATGTTTAAGCAACGTTTCGGATTAAAATGTGTTTTACCTGCTAGATATTCTTTTTCCATGTATTGCCGCAATTATCTTATTTTGCGTACGGTAAGTACGCAATAATAGGTAATATTGGAAGATGACCATTATTTATTCGGGAGCATCATGATTTTATTCCGGCTATCGTAAATAATGGGTAATACCAAAACGCTTATCGATAATTAGTCGAAACACTCGTTACGCGCTTCTTTACACACTTGTTACATACTCGGGACAACCGTTCAACAAATTTTTTGTTTCGCATAATTACTTCTGATGAGAGGTAACTCTTTACTATCCTACGTCGAAGTGGAGTTTACTTTACGATGATCTGCGCAAAGATAATTGTGCGCGTATGTTTGGGGAATCCGTTTTTCTTTTATTACTCGAATCGTAATATGGTGCGAGTTTAATTAAAATAAATGGAAACCGGAAAACATAATTTCGTTACATCTTTGATATCGAACTGTATGTCTATTTTCTGTCACGCTCGTGAATCGTACAAATATAATTATGCGCGAAAATTTTGATAAAAGTTTTCTTTTTCCTTAACGCATTGATTCTAATGCATTACGGATCCGACAAACGTAAGATAAAAAGAAACAACGTCGTATCGACCAAACTAGCCAAGCAAATACGAACGAAACGAGACGAAACTGGGACAGTAATTCGGCCTGCGAAGGGTTAAAGGGAAACGCATAAACGAACACTGACATTTCCATCGTCGTTACAGCCTCGAATTCTAATTTTGTCGCCAAGTGTCTCAGACTGTCTGAGCAGAGTCTGGCTGGGTTAGGTATGCGTCCACTGCACATATTTATACATGTATTCCGGCGCAAAGAACATTGCGTGACCGGCTACGGACACGTAAGTGGTTGCAACGCGCACTCGAAGAATTGCAGATTCGCGAATACGAACCCGTCGTCTTACGTACCTGCACGGCCGCAAATGCGATTGCTCTCGCTGATTTAACGACCGCGCTTTACACCGCGATAAATCTTTATCAAACGAATCTCTGTCGCATTACCGTCGATTAATTTCTCCGCGGACAGATTTAATTGTAACGGGCGTGAGACAGGTCTGAAATTCCCCCCTCCCCTATCCACCTCGCCCTCCCTTTTTCTTTTCCCCGCGAGTTTATCGCGATTCCGCCGTGTTTGTACTAGTCGTAAGTGATCGCGTCCACGAATAGCACCGGTGCGCGAGTTACTTTCGCGCGCGTTGGGTCAGGCAAAAATTAATTCCCCATTCATAGGCCAGATGTTTTCACATGGCGCGAAAATAAACAAATCAAACTTTGGAACGTGTTGGTCTAAATATAAGTATCGAGCGTAATGGGTTTGGGTATGAATGCTTTTATGATGATCGTTGCAGGAAGTACTTCTATATAAAGATTTAAGCGATTCCGCAAAGTATAGTAGATTCTGTGACGATTTTGATATTGATTAAAAACGCACGATTTCAAGGTTAGTTTGGTATTCTGGTAAACGAGGAAATACTTGGATTCTGATACAATATCGCTCATTTTTCGTAACTTGTACTTTAACCATTAATACGCATTAATGAACGTATTATTATTAAATTCAATTTACTCAGTACAAGAGCATAGCAAAGTTTGTTTACTGTCATACATATCACTGGGAATGGAATGTGCGAGATAATCTTAGAAGTGCTTTTTTTTACGAGTAGTCTACGACGATGCGCTGAGTCAGACGATATAAATAATATCTCTATTTCTGGATTAAAAATACCGCGCACTTTAAATTGTTTTCTCGATTGCATCCCCTTTGTAATTCAGCGCTACTTATTTGACATAACCTCACGACTGGTCATCGTTATTCGTTATTGGATCGTCAACACACTCTTATCTTATCTCCCGTTTTCTTTCTGTTCGAAACATGTTTTCCATTAGAAACGCACTTATCGGT
The DNA here is from genome assembly GCA_933228935.1 of Pemphredon lugubris. Lineage (NCBI taxonomy): Eukaryota > Metazoa > Arthropoda > Insecta > Hymenoptera > Crabronidae > Pemphredon > Pemphredon lugubris. The sequence continues at coordinate 26,799,561 of OW121815.1, forward strand.
ACATTTATCCACTTTCCGGAGCTCGTGAACTTAACTTTTGAAACCCAATAAATCTCATGGGAACGGAGCGGAAAAAAATTGGCACAAAAGCATGGAAATTTTTTAACACGCTTTTGCTCTCAAATTACCGTTTTGATAAATTGCTTCCGCATCGCAAAGTATTTTCCAATACCCGGCAAAATAAATGTCGCCCTCTCGAGCGCTCTGCTTGACAAAAAAAAAAACTGATTTTGCAACTTTTCGAAGCGAACGAAGATTTACCTATTCTCGCGAAAAAAGGAACGAATGACTTTGCTATGCTTTTCGCATGAAACCCGCTGGACAAATCTGATTTCAGGATCACCGCCGAACGCGATATATCGAAGAGCAACGCGGAGTTTTATTTGCACGGCAGTATTACCTCCGTTTTCCATTTGCGATAACTTCTTCCATCGTTTCGGTCATTTTATCGGACTGGCCATTCCTGTCGCAAAGAGAGCCATGTATCACGTATCCGATATCTGAAAGAACTTGTACTATACATATATCGCCGTGAATCGATCCGTACGATCGAATGTTCGGTGGGCTTCGAAGCGGTGACAATTTAAATTTGACATTTATTAAGCTTTTCTCATCAATTCGATTCTCATCTTATTTCATTCGCTTCGAGCGTCTCGATAAGATCGATAAATCATAATCGAGAAGTATCATAAAGTATAACCGTATTGATCATTTTTAACGAACCTATAGTTATCATCGATAAACTGCCATCGAAACGTATGATCGAATTTCTTCTTCCTCTTTAAACTTCTGTAGACCAAATGGAGGTAAGAACAACGCGTATACCTTTCTTATAACGTTACACTTCCTTGCGCCATACAATTGTCTGTTTTTACACGTTACCAAATTATTGGTAAGAATGATATGCTTTTAATGGATGCAAGAACGTTGCATTCTTTAAAGGAAATTTTTTTATTTTTACGTGACGCATAGTACATCGGGCGTGAAAAAAATTAACAAATCGCAACGAAGGATCACGATCGCTAACCTTCCGTCCAAATGTATCGTCACAAAATGTAACCGTATGAACGACTGTTCGAATATTCGAGAACGTTATCCGCGCCATTTGTAGGCGTTCCTTTAACGACTGCTTTTACGTCTGTTATTTGTCAAGTCGAAGGCATATTGCTAGAGATTATTGCCAACGGGATCTCTTCACTTCTCGTGATTAATGTCGAATCATCTACCGAGCAATATGACCGTTCGATGCCATCGACCTCGATTGCTTTACGTCATCTCCTCTCTCTCTCTCTCTCTCTCTCTCTCTCTCTCTCTCTCTCTCTCTCTCTCCCTCTCCCTCTCCCTTCCTCACTCTCCTCTATGCTCTTTTAGCGAGATTACGCTTTAGCTTCCTAAATAGCTCCATGATAAAGCCAGCGTGCCTAGAAGTAACTCGGAGGCGTGTGATTTCTTTTGCACGCAACTCGCCGACGAGACATCGAACAATTTGTGAAAAATTGCTGTGTTGTCGTAACATTGCGTTCACAACGTATCGCTTCGGGAAGTACCGAGCGTCCGGAGAAATACTCGTAGAAATGTATGCAGGCTTTTCAGAAGAAGATTGGAAGTTTGAATTTCTTTTTTCCTCTCACCTTTATCTCTATTTTGGGAGACTCGCTGAAAAGTAGATAGGTTTTCGAGTTTACGTTGGAACGATGTAATCATTGACATAAAATTGTTCGAAAGCTTATAATATTTCCCGATTGAGTAAGGGAGGGAAAAGTTAACTTCGAGCCCATGTTACACTTTATAATCCTTTGTCGGCCCGCAACATCAACGTGGTGCCGTCGTCGATCCGATCACCTTGCGAAGGCAACGCATTATTTCACCCTCCATTTTAATTTTTACTTGTTCCTTATTTTCCTTTTGGACCACGGGGTTCGTATTTTTTATAATGACGCAAAACCATAGTTATCGGGAAAACGGCGAGAAATATGAGATGTATTAAAAAACAGAGCAATACATTAAGTTTGAAGGAGTTATTATAACAAACGCATGGTTGAACGTTTACTTTACGTTTACTTTAGGTTTTTCGCATGCTCATGCTTGGCTCGAGCGGAAAGTTCAAGTTCGTGGCATAAAGAATGGAGGGAAGTTTAAATGATGAAATTTTGATAGGCTCGAAATTGTGCTTACGGTACAATTTCAATTCCGAACTGTTGATCCCTTTTACTGAGCTCTGGTCATTCGGCACGCGATGAATTTTTCAAATTGTGTCCGGAGATTCTGAATTAACGTGCATCATTTATCGTCGACGTCATTTATCATTCGGTAGTTATCGCGGAGTAATTTCCGAAACTAATTTGCGCCATGAAGGTTTAGCATAATCCGGATGTTCCATAAAACCCAAGGACGATGACAAAGTACCTCGTCTACCGGGGATAATGTTCCAAAAAGGACATAGCGCTCCATCGTCACGTACTTCTACCTTCGTTCAGCGTATCTATCTTACGCGAATACGCCTGAGGCTCGAAACTGTTTATGTATACATATGTATGGCACTCGTCGCTCGTATTTGCAAGTACATACGCGCAACATCCCGCGACGGCGCATCGTCGCTGCACTTTATCCTAGGGATACCGCCATTGCATATTTTCACGAATCCACTATGTCGTAGAGATAGTCCAACTGGGAACAGTTCTTCGCGTCTACGTGGATTTTTTCGTTTACCCCTGTGGACGGAACCATGAATACATTTGGCGCTCGTGCCTGGAAAACTTACGGCTCTTCGTGATTAAGCCTGGAACCATAGGCTTTACCTCTTGCACACCGCACGCTGGAGTCTGCTAGACCCCTCGACATCTGTTCGCTAATAATCGATACGAAGGCTGTCCATCTATCGATGTGAAGGGTGGTATCTGATAAATACTGGTAGTCCGGTAACTCTTCGAGACATACGATTATAAGACGTGCCATACAGGTTGCGGTTTACCTGCACAGTTTGCCTGCAACTGTAGACCGGAGTGTGTATACTAGAGTTGCTTATATTCGTGTACACGTGAAATTAAAAATTTCGTGTTCGAGTAATCCGGAATTCACGTGAATTGCGTAAATTTTTAAACAAAAGACTGTCACCCGCACAGCGGCTATCATATGGCGCTCTTGACAACCTAATGACCTCCAACATGAGCGGACATATAAAAATTACAAATTAACTTGAGTGTCATCGTGAAATTCACGCGTCACGTGGAATACGTGGATATGCAACATAAATATCCGTGACCCGTGACATGGATACACGTGTACAACAAAACATGTGTTCTATTGAGACCTCTAGTGTATACCAAATACTTTCTGCGAAACTGTACAGGTACCACGACCTGTACAGCTGATCCAGGAAGAATCGAAAACCGATTCTTTTTATCTGCGTAGTAGTTCATATCGGAATGCGTGTGTGGCTCACTCGTTATCTGCACAGGGTTCAGTTGGGTGAAGTATAGGAAGGGGGGGTTACATTTTTTTTACCGTACGGTTTGTCGTACGGTTTACCGTAACGCGTATGAGCTCGTTGACTGTACAGATAACTTCACTTTGACAGTTTAACTGTGCACGCAAACCGCAACGTGTATGACCGGCCTAAAGAAAATAAAAACCCCAGTTGCACAGAATTAAAAAAAATATAAAGCAATGGAAAAGAAATGTTCATTTCAATTATTTAACATAAAATAGCACTCAAGATGATAAGAAATTATAAAAGAATAATAACATTTCAATAAATCATTTATTACTGGGTGGAATGATTTAAATGAAAGTCATTGAAATCATTTTCGTGCCGTACCCCGGATTCAGGGATACAAAAATTCCAAGATACCACACAAGTTGCATCAAAATTCGTTCATTCTTTGTAATTTCGAACCTCCAATTTAGATCCGTCAATTTGAATTTTAAAAGATTGATATCATAGTCCATCCGTTTGCGGACGACCTCACAGTGTCAGCAACTTTCTAAATGCATTTTTGTTTGTACAAATTTTTGCTTTCACTTATTTACGCATTTACCGTTGATTCATAGCATTGCCCACTGATTGAAAAACTTTACATAAAATATTAAACTGTATGACTATGAGCAACTTCACCTTCTCGTAGTGGTTTCAAGTATATCCCACCATGCATCTAGAGCTAATCAAAAGGAGGGACAGATTTTAAACCACGTAACCGCAAAAAGTTAAACGTGCGATACTTGGGATAATTACGAGCTGGTTTTTGTGCATTGAAAATATTGGTTCCGCTTTAGTTAACGAGGTATTAACCGAAAGCGATGATCAATCTAACGGTGGATAATTCTAATCTCCAATCGCCACACAGGTTTCATTAATATTTCGTTAACCGAGGTGCTTCAGATATTTTCTGTAAGGAAATATATGCTTGGAATTATCCCACGTATAGCAATGAAAAAGGTGGTCCAAGTCGACATTGTTTTTAATTAATTTAACTTTAGAATTGCACATTTTCGGCGATTACGCGGATCCCAAGGAATTCCTTAAAATATCCGAACATAACGAAGGTTTAGTTAAAAATGCGACCGAAGAAACGGAGAATTATAATTTCCCGGGGAAATCAGAATCGCGCGGGGTCTCTTGGACCTCCCCTACGGTCGTAAGGTTAATTAACGTCATCGATAGTTTAAGTTAACTTTGGGTCATGTCAGACGGGAATTCGATGGGTTCGCTACCGTTAGCTTATAAATAATTCAAGAGAATTTTTCTCTTCCCCGAAACGAGCTCCTTTTCGCGCTATCCGTCTTGCGGAAGTTTTGATAAGTTTCGCGGGCGTTTTGCGCCTTAGGAATACTTGAAGGCGACCCGTTCTTTGCGACCGCTTTTTGCTCCTCTTTCCTCGTTTTTTTACTCCCTGTTGACGAAAGCATGAATATATTACATGCTCGACCGTGGGATTTATGAACTGTGCGTAATTAATTCCGGGCACAGGCGCACCGAGCTAACAACGAAAATGCCGCGAGGAAGTCGTATTTGCACGCCGGTGTTACGCGGGAGAACACGCTGCGGAATTTTAATTTGTTTCGAAGTTTTATTGCTCGATGGGCGATGCCATCCGAGGGAACTTCATAAGCCCGGTACGTAAGGTTGTACGGTAATACGTATACATATGGAAGCTTTTGTTTCGCCAACTATATACTGGTAGTCGGAAAAGTACGCTTAAGAGCTTACACCTAGTCGCAAAAGTAAGGAAAAGCAATTTTCCAAAAATTATATTTTCTGAAAGCATAACATCTTAGGAATATTCCCTGAAAATTTTACGTTGATCGGATGAAAATTCACAGAGTTACAGACTGTTATGTAGAGGGATGTTTAATTGGCTGTAATCAGCTTTTAAAACTTTAAACGCGCTTTTCTGGAAACCAAGTTTTGAGAATCGGTCAGCAAGATATCTGAAAAAGTACTGCATCAGTTTTTCTGAAATTTTCTATGCGCCTTTTAGGTAGAAAAATCTAGTTTTTATTCGAAGGATTTATTTTTCCGATGTATGCTTTCAATCTGGTGAACGAATAAGGAACGAATAAGGTTTTATTCGCGAAAATCAACACGTCAACTTTCAACGCCCGCCATTTTGTTCAAGCATAATCATCTGAAAAAAACTTTGATTAAAAATCGCGTGCACTAATACCTATACTAACGGAATCTCGAGCTAATTTCGAGCAACACTACTTACCGCAAAAGCAGGCTTTTTTCAAAAAGGCCTTCATAAACCATTCTGGAACTTCGTTGTTGATTCATATTTTTAAACGAAAAAAATACGGGTTACGCTTCAACTGTTACTTTTCTAAATACATATAAAAAATAAAAACTTTTGTACGGATATGTATATGTATGCTTCCGATTTCTAAAAATAATCCGACAAATTCGTATTTTTTCGGCTTGTCGACGAAGCAAAACCGCCTAAATCTATCCATCGGAAGTAAATATATACATACATATGTATAATGCGCTGCCGTTGGATCGGCGTCAAAATAGCCGATAACGCGAATAAATTACACTAATCACCTGGTGATCGATATCGATAAACAAGCTTTCGACAGAAACGCGGAAAGGGGCGGCATGAGATTGAGATTTTCTTATTAAAATATACAAGTTGATAATGTTACGCGAAATAATGGCTCGACGAGATCCCAAGTTCCAGAAATGTTTAGGAAACCGGATCGGAAGCGGAGATTCGCGATGTAGAATCCTACGGTTGTGAAGCAGTACCCACTATATCGATTATAATGTTTCGACCACATCTATCGTACCAATATTACGACGATTATGACAATATATTTAAATACGTACAAAAATACGGGAAAATAAGGGATAGATACATTGTGTGCCAATGAAATTTGTCTAACAAAAGTTACGCAACGCAAAGTGGGCCACCTTATCGCGATGACAATTTTTTTACAAAGCTAGATGTATGTAACCGATTCAAGTGTTCTAACCATGGAACGGGCTATTCTTATTTCGGGTATATCGCGCCGGCCTTGCACCGTGCAATGCTGTCAATCAAATTCCCAAGGTCAGATGGCAACAAAGTTCATTGACAGGTCCGTTGTCGTGCATCGGTCTTGCCCAAACCGCTTGCAACAAATTTCCTAAAGACCGGGCAGCAACCGAACACGACAATGGACCGATTGCACTGCTGGACCAACCTACCCAAGCGACGGGGCGTTGCCAACCAACAGTCGTAAAAACACACGGCAACCGCCAGGGCGGCAGTATTCAGGCTGAGATTCAACTAAACACCAAAGTCATGGCCGGTCAGCTACCGGGTAGTTGAGCACCTACGGTATTCATAAATGCGATTCGGTATTAGTATCTGAACGGGGTTAGATTCATAGTTAGCTATGAAGTAAAGCCCTGGAATCGGGAACGTGTGAAAGTAGAATGCCGTTTGAACGAGTCGTTAGAATAAGTAAATCTAATAAAGTTTCTTCATTTCCACGTGGAGTTTTAGCTCTTAATTGGCAACGGTCCCTTAAACATTCCAAACACATCCTGGACATACTTATCCTGACCGGAGCAATATCTTAATAATTGCACTTATCGCCCCCGGCGGTATAACGCAGGGAAAAGTTAAGGTCGTAGAAAATCATTTAATATTTTTTTAGCGCTATTCGACAAGTTCTTTGCTTTGAATCGTTGTAATATTCCGTATTGTAAGAGGCGACCGTTGGCGAGCCGTGTCACGCGGACGGATTTTTTGATACGACGCGCGACGTAGCGATTGGCTGCGCGGACGGATATCGGGCTAGGTTCGCGACGTTGGCGGAGAGGCATTCATTTCGGGGACAGACAAAGGGGACGCTTCCGAAACGCCGTACGTAGAGGCTCGACCAGATTGAATAAATCTATATAGTTCCATATTATATGAACGCTGTAAGATTATTGAACATAACCCGCCCTCCTACAGTCTCAAATAAATCACCACCATTCTTCCATTGAGAATAATTTAAATTCAAATAAGTCTAAACGAGCGCATACATATATTTTCAGTCTCTTCGAAGAGGTTAAAGAAAATTCTTTGCGACTCGAAAGTCTCGACAGAAGGTACATAAGGGTGTAATTGTTGTAAACGGTGTAATGCAGGATCCGTCACGGGGATCGCAAGGTTTCCAAATATGAAGTACCCAAACAATGTTGAATGAAACAAATTTTTATCTATAACAAAATACATTGTAAATCGGGAATTTTTTCTGGTAACCAGTATTTCATGGTTTGAATATCACGTCACATGTGACCGATGGTTGTCATTTATTTTTATGCAGGATTCCAGCCGACCCCGAAGACTCCGATAGTCTCAATTATCATCTGATACGGAATCCAGAAGGAAACCACCGGGATTCCGCGTCAGACGATAATTGATATTTGACGCTGCTCTGATTCCTCCGGACCGCCTTCAATCCTGCACGAAAGTAAATAGCCACCATTCATGTGACGGTGATATTCAAAACATGGAAAACTGTTTACCGAAACAAACATTCCCTATTTACATTATGTTTTGTCATAAATAGAAACCTGTTTGAAGCAAAGTTGGCTGAACACTTCTTATTTTGAAAACCATGCGATTCCCGTGACGTGTACAATACACATACACAGACTGACACGCACGGGCACAGTATATGTATACATACATGTGGTATAGGTTTTAAGAAAGATCCAATGAGTGTGGTATAGGTATTAAGAAAGATTGAATGTGACGCCGCGTTCTAACTGCGCAAAAGATAAACACGTGATGAGTGAGCTGGGTGGCGCGCAGTTTTCGGCGTAAGCGACCGGGCGACAAAGGGCTCGAGAAAAGGAATCGGAGAGTGTGTGTGAGAGAGGAGGAATGAAAGGAAAGACGATCGGAAAATAATGTAGCGAAGTCAGTCGAGAGGTAACGGTTAAAACGAGAAGTCGAAGGTGGTGTGCATAAGTTAGATATTTCTTTCTTTGTCAATTTAGCTCATAATCCCAATTATCTGTATTTTGTTCACCGTAATAAATAGTTCATTTTATTAAACAAAATTCGATATCCCAATCATTCCTACATACATGTGTGTGTATAATACCGAAAAGTCTCGTTAGATGGACCATCCCAGCGACGGCACTAGTTTTACATTGGGACCGGAGGGCGAGTTTGGGACTCTACCCAACATCTCGTTCAGTTTCTAGCGTCGGTAGCATCTCAAACAAAAGATTTACCTGCAACTGTTTGGCCGTTCAGCGTTAAGCACTTCCGGAGTTACTTTTACGATACGCCGCGCCGCCTTATCACGGGTCTCGGTATCTGCTCTCGTATCCTCTTAATAGTTATCCGAGAAGCGTTTAACGAGGAATCTCCATGAAACTGCCCCGCTCATATTCCTCGGGTTCTCGCTGCGATCCCCGAGTAGATTACATATATCACCATCCATCGGGATAAAAGATAGCGCTCATATTTCACTCGTAAACGTCAGGAGGCATCGAAGGGGGCGTTTAATCTTATCCGTAATTCCAGCACTCCCAGCAACGATTTCTTACCCCCTCCTGGGCACACACGGACACACAAACACCACACACCCATACACCGTGAACATCCGAGACTCGGCTACGAGTACCTCTCCAGAAATATATGCATATTCGGATTCGCGTTCGCTCGGAATAACAGAGGATGATATCGAATGCCGAGCGATAGTCTCTTCTGACAATCGATATTCGTCGCAGGATCGCCTAAGCGCTTTGCATCGAGCACTCAAGCCCGAGGATTAGGTCGGATGAGTTTGAAATCCGGATTTAGGATAGACCTTTCCGCGAGGGAACCTAGGAACATTAAATCCACCGACGCACATCGACGGTTCCCACTCGCCAAAGTGCCTGCCGCCGCGCGTACAGGCGGCTTCATTTTATGAGCTCCGCGCGCCGGGGACTCGACGAGTTTACGGTGTCGCGAACGAGTATTCGGGGTTGCTACTTGTTGAGCAACAATGTCAAGAGGGTGGCTTTGTTCCGCGTGTTGGTACTCGAAGTAGCTCGTCGATGGTTGCTATTAATCTTAATAATTGGGGTGTGAGGTTGCGAATGGGTTCGTGGGTAAAGCTTGCTCGGGTGCGGTTGCTTTAAGTTTAGATTGGTGGTACGGGGTCAGCGTGACCCCAAAGCTGTGATATATCGCGAAATATCCGACTGTAAGTGGCGCGAAACTTTGGTCGACATTGGTCATTTGAAGGTTGTATGTTTAATCCATTTGCATCGTGAGGAAGAATGAAACAAGGCCCTTATCCCCAAAGTGTTTAGAAATCATTTTTAAGTAGAATAAAATTGAGCGTGTATAAGGCTATGAGAGCAAAAGTGGCTTAAACCACAAAATCTTGAAAAGGCATTCAATACTGATAGTGACCAGGAAAATGAAGCTTATGTACATATGTATGCACTCATGATGTAAATGGATTAAGAATATTATGCTTTTGGAAAAGGGATTCTCAATTCCTTATTTCACACGTGCTATCTGAAATTAAGAGATCCGAAGAAGAGAAATGTTATATGAAATTTATTTGAAATTATTGCTGACAGGTGACAGCCGATTTTTTTAAACGTTTTTTGTACGATTTTTGTACGATTCTGGTAATCTTCCATTTTTAAATGCGCTCCATCGTATCGCGGTGTCTAAAAGATGTCGCGACTCGCGATTGTTCTATGAAACAAACGTCGCCTTTCGTTCGAGCTAAACGCCCCCAGCGGTGAAAGAGTTAAGACTTTTCTATTCGAATCGACGAACATCTCTATCCCACAAACTACCGGTCGCTCCAAATTTGAAATAGGAAAACTTTGGCGCTACGACCGCAAACAGTTTCCAAACAACGATCGCGCTACCGGGTATTACTCGAGACGCGAACGAAGACAGAGAATGGAGTTGAATTTTGAGATCAAAACTGTAGCCTCGAGTCACTCGACGGTACGTATTCAAAAGTACAATGCAATTAAAGATCCCTGCTCGGAATAATGATTTAGTTTGATCCAGTTCGCAGTCCTACAAATATTGGCTTCTGCTACTTGTTGATCGGGAGCTCTGAAAATGTCAGCAGCCCGCGTAGCGTTCAAAGTTACCTTTTATAGCGAGTCGTATTGTCGCTGAATTCCATTGTACCGCGTCCCCTCGAGTTAGTATTTATTCTCCAAAATCTGTGTCACCTGGACTGCACTAGAATCCAATTACTTCGTTGTACGACGCGTACACTTGCTTTTTTTTTTATTAATCATTCGTCTCGAGATTCTGTAGAATTGAACGAAGGAGAAAGAGTCGGCGGAGTTGAGAAAGTTCGATAGGTATAGCGGGTTGCATTTAGTAGGATGAGGTCGACGGTACTTGATACGGCCCCCATTTGTGATAAGGTAATGTCACCCTGAAATACGTAACCGCTTTTCAGATAAGCCTGTATGTATCAACCGCGAGCACGACACAGAGTATTATCGTTAGATACAGAAATGCAGCCATTCAGGACGTGCATTGTTAACGGAGGAGAAGAGACGGAGTAGGTGGATAGATACGAACGGGGTGGCTTTCCATCAAATTGACCGTCACCCGTAAATCACTTTTAAAACACATCCTACATCGACATTTTCAATTTGTATTTATTTCTTTTGTGCTTATCGTGGAATTCTGATAGTAGGTGTGTAAAGATAAGGGGGGAAGGTGGTTAAGCCAGTAGATTGGAACGGGTTGTTCCCGTCAAATCGACGGTCACCCTTAAATTATGTCTAAAACCCATTAACCAGTTAACTGCGTTCGACGTGCAAACGCGTCAATCCCAAACTATATTGCTGTGCATTTGACGTGTACTGAACTCGTGTAAAATCAAAAAGTCCCATTTACCATAAAAATTGAAAACTTCAATAAGATGTAATAAAACCGTCATTTGGTGGTATGTTTCCTCTGGATTGCCAATAAAACTGTGATGTGTTTAAACAAAAAAAATACATACACAACAACAATTTGTTTTAAATTAAAAAATCCGTAAAGAGTCACGATACTGTCGCATAACCTGCGAAGTGCCACTTTATGTGGTACCTTGCTTTGAAAAATACCACAGTGAAATCAAGTATATTTTTTAAAATTCTTTGGTTCTTTAATTTTTGTTTATAAATTTTATTGTTTAGTTTACAATTGTTAAGTTTTTAATAACAACCTTTCCAAAAATAAATTGTTGACTTTTTCTCGAATAAAAATGTAATCCTCGCTCAGTTTGTTTTACTTTTTTCGTAAAAATTTCTAATAGGCATTTTTCCTGCGTTCTCGACGTGTATACTCGTCATTGCTTGATTTTAATTCCGCATCCAGTGAGGGATTTTTAAAACCAAACTCTGCAGTTAACTCGTTAACTTGACCCATTGTACTTCATCATATTCGATTTATATTTATTTCTCTTATGCTTATCGCGAAATATTTATTGTACATAAAAATAAGGAGGAAAGCGGTTACGCGGGTAGACTGCAACGGGCTGATTTTCACCTAATCGATTGCCACCCTTAAATTATTTTTAAAGCACATGTAGAAAGTTTTTACGAATTCCCGTGTCTTTGTAAACGCCAAACGAAATTTAAAAATAAATCTATCTATACCCAACATATCAATATTCCATTTCGGCATTGATTCTTAAAACCTCCACAAACATTAGATCGTATTCCACCATTTTCTATTTGTTTGATCTCTGTGATATTTACCGTTACATTTTGCGTAGATCGTAACGAAGTGATTTCTGTCGTATAGACTGTAATCCGAAAATCATATTTACAACCTGCACCCTACATTGTCGCGTGGTTTTTGTTATAGCACTGTAAATTAATAATTTAGCCACAATATCGAATACTTTTGCAATACGTTTTGCAGAACATAAATATTAATTTTAGTGGTATTAATTAATTGAATAAATGTCAAATACAATTTACTTATTAATATGTAAAATAATAATTATATTATCGCAATACTACAATCGAAGTAAGTACATGTGACTGATGCAGGGTGAACCACTACGATGAAAATATTTTACGCTTGACGCGGTACTTGAATTCAAATTCCGCGTTTCAAAATTGATCAAAACACAATTTGTCATGACGGGGTGTCAACCTAATCCGAAAGGAACAAGGACGGTCGATTAAACCGCTTGAGCGCGGAATACTCCCGAACCCCCTTGTCTTTTTTCGCTTATTATTAACTTATCTTGTAAAAAATTTTAATTATCTATTTCAAATCCACTACACTGCTAATGGTCGCCGCGGATGCGTTAGATCGAAAGCATTACCAATCTGTCGCCAGGCCCGTGTATGCGTCTATCGGTTTCAAATGGTTAATTAAATCCAATCAAACAACTGTTATCAATCGATGAAAAATATGTATCGTAAATAACAATGCCACGCGTAATCGTGGCAGGATGAAAAACAGTTCCAAAGTTCTCGGTTTCCGATGAACTAGTAAATAAGGGGATAGCTATTCAGCCTTCGGAGCTATTCCTGGCACGTGCCGATCGCAGATTTAAGAAAGTTTCCTTCTCGGTGATTACGTTTCCGCTGAATTTCATCAATCTGTTTTCTTGTTTACCGAAGATGCTTCTTTGCCCTAGAGTACTCGCGAGTGTACAGTTCCGGTCAGAAGTTTGCGTCTCCATTTTTCCGTGAAAGTAAATTGTCTTTTGAAGGAAGTACAAAATACGGCGCAACGCAAGTATCATAAAACGACCGTTAGAAGTATTTGCACAAATTCTATTGAAAGTGAGCCGGTAGGAACATTTCAAGAATTTTGTAATTTTGAAAATCGTTTTCCCACCTTTTGACGTGGAGTGTATATCGACATATTCCCGTACCTCTCCAATCTAAGAAACCTTTATCGCATTTCCTCGTTAAACATCGACAGCAATCGCGTTTCTCACGAGGAGCGAGAATCTACCGCACGTACACACCGGGTAGCGATTAAGGTCAGCGCACACTCGAGTTTCGGGCTGTAAGCAAAACGACCTCCCCCCCCCCAACCCCCTGTCTCACTCTCTCTCTTTCTCACACACACTCCAGGAGTCTCAATGGAATTAGGGGAAGCTAGAGAGTAGCAAGGTGGTTTTGGTGGCGGTCGACAAGCGTAGGCGGAGACCTCGAAAAGTTAGCTTGGATGGTTACGCTTACAGCGTTCCCCGCGTAGATAGGACAATGGAGAACATTTTGAACCGACCATTGTAGGAGCCGGGGCAAACGAGGACTTGCGTTTTGAATGGTAATGAGGAATGCGAGAAAACAGCGGTCCTCTCTTCCTTTTTTCTTCCTTTTCAGCCCTCGCTCTCTTTAACCGCTGGCAAAAAAAGGACTCTGGTAGAATTTTTGACGCGGTAGCAACTGCGCGCGAGATGGGTCAAACGCGTCGTTACGAGGGAGAACGTGGGGTAGATTAACGGGAAAAGAATAGGAGTCAGTTTTGTCCGGAGCTATGGAAATTTCTGGCATGCGCGGTTTAATGATCGTTGGGTGTACGATGCATAGTCTGCGCTCTCTACGGGTATCGCAAGGTAATGCAAAGAGTCCGTACGTACTTTTAGAGTTTTGATATGCGGTATAATCTCGCGATAAGGGTTCCACTGGAATTAGAGAGAACCCGGGAGTCACGCAGGCACTCGCGAACGTGCCGGGTAAGGCATTTCAAAAGTTACCTTGTATGGTTTTATATGGGGAAAAAAGAGGAAATGCTGAGAAGTTTCGGATTAGGGTGCTCGCGTAACGCCGATCTGCAGTAGAATGCGATTCGAAAAAATTCCAATTAAACTTAGACAAAACGTAGGTAACACGCAATTTCTAAAACAACCGCATCGCTAATTTGCTGATAGCCTTTTCGACTGTTGTGAAATTCTTCCAATTTTAGTTTCCGCGTAGTCGGCTTTGCGTTGCCGAGTGTCTTCGATTTGCATATCTTTCACTTTTAGATAGAGATTTAAATTCGATTTGTTTTGGTACAGAAAATGCCTGCAAAAAACATAAAATTGAGAGGAGCGGTGTTGCAAAGTTTGCGAAAGGAAAAGGTCAATTCGAAGCGTGTACCGTGTAATTGTCGTATCACGAGACAAGGTCTTATCTCGGGCCAAGTACAAGTACACGAGAACTAGACCTTGTATCTTTTCAGGAAAGAACGGCCGGGGGTGTAAAATTTCACGGTAAAATGCAAATAAAAGTTCCTATTACGAACTATTTCTAATATTCTGATTAGAGGATTAGAAAAATTTCAATTTTGAACTTTGAATTTTCTATAAATACCGGTTCGCACAATAATCCACATAAAGGGACAGCCCACTTTTTCTCAAATATACATACCCCGCGAGTATGAGAAACGCGCGCTTCGGTTCATTTCTAATTACTCGAAGCTCGCGTTTCGACATGAAAACGAAGATCAGGCCTCTCCAATTTCAAAATGACACGGCCATGATTAAAGACTTCATGGGAATTATGAGGGATCCAGTTGTCGCGGTTTTCGCAGCTGTGGTCGCGTATATACTCGCAGCCTTTGATGCCGGCTCTAAAGTTAACCTACCAGTTGCGTTTATATCAGTCACGGTAAGAAAAGCGAACGAGGGGAAGGCGAAGGTGACTGGTACGTGAGGTAGGTCAATCCCGCGGCTCCGCGTGACGCGGAATAGAAATGAAGGAACAAAGTCGACGGAGATCCCACGTGCGCCGATTACTTCCAGCACCTTCGAGACGACCCGTTCTATACACGTACGTTGGGAGAGATTACGGGCTAGCGATATTCCATCGGAAAATCGATAACGTTATCGTGGGATCGATTCCTAGTGCCCCAGCTCGGCTGAACAAGCCCGAACGATCGCGTCGGAGGAATGAAAATTTACTTCCCGATTCTTTTGGAGGTTTTCTTCAAATTTTAAGTACAGCAGCTCCGCAAAACAATGCCGGAGAGGATTATTTTGAAGAAAATACATTTTTCAGTTCTTGGATTTTGCGATACTTTTTGTTCCGCTATCTTTATATACGATTCTGGGATATTACGCCAGCTCGGTTGAAGAGTGCTGGATAACATTTTGACGAAAAAAATTGATTTTATTCTTGGGTTTTGTAATACTTCATGATTCGCTGTCCTTGTATTCGATTCCGGGGATGTTACAATATTGCCTAAAATATTTGATAGAAATGAAAGTACGTAGATTCTGCTTCGGTGGTATTGAATTTTTTGTCAGAAGAATTGGAGCAATCCCGTTTGTGCTCGCGATACAATTTTGCGTGACGCTAAGAACGTTTTCTGAGAATTTTGGAGAAATATAAAATGACCGTTGATAAAATACAAGACTTTCCTTTCCCGCGAAAGAAATCTCGTCTATATTTATTTTCAGTTATATTAAATTTTCTTTCAATCATACTAGCGCCGAAAAATTAGCTGGGGCTCCCGGGTATTATTACAGACTTATTCCAGTTTCTTTTCACGTTGCATAGTTGAAACGGACTTTTTTTCAACGTCCTAGGGTAACTTGGGTATCCTCATCCAGCAGAGACAGGAATAAAAGCGAAATTAGGGTACGGCTGCTGCGTGAGGCAGGTCAGTCACCAAACTGTGCGAACCCAGGGGAAAAGTGAAAAAAGGAAAAAAGAAAAAAAAAAGATGTGCATGTCAGAGGCGTTCGTTCTCCGTGTGCTCTTCATCCTCGTTTTCTGTTAGCAGTCCTTTTCGACTGCACATCTGTCTTCAGCTTGTAACCGACATACCACTCTCGCGGAAGACCGCAACGCCGAGCTGTCGCTTCGTAAAATCAACAGATGCGCGCAAGTGGTTTTCCTCGAGATATATGAAAATTTCCAGTGAAATAACGTGGGAAAAGAAAAACGTAGACCGAGTTTCGCGCGTTTTGAGATGACCCGGCGCGGGGTATGCTTTTCTGCGTCGAAACTACTTGTTGACGGCCACTTTCTTATTTTCCCCGCCGAATTTCCCTCGAGAAATAGAGGGGAAATTGTAAAATCCGTCTTAAAGTCTCGCGCGTTTAGTTCGCCCTCACGGTTCGAGCGTGCCTCTTAAATATTAACGAGTTCGGCCCGTCGTTTCCTGAAGAGGAGTGCCGATTCTGGTTTTTTTGCGCCGCCAATGCAGTTAATTCGCGAGCACCCTTTAAATGCGCCCAGAAGTTTCGTAATTCATGGTCCGAGTGTAAGTAAGGTTTCCGCGGCACACGATTTCTGGCTTTCAAATCCATTCGACTCCTGGATTCCCCTTAAATTCGCCACAAATTTCATTCTTCATTACCCAAAGGGAAGTAGCGTTTCTGAAGCGCACGACTCAAGGCTCGGTTCGCGATTGCGTTTGCTTCGTTTCTTTGTCGCGCGCGCGTCTCGTCAATTTTCAATTCGTCCTCTCGATTCGCAGAAGCGGCCGCCATGCTTATTACTTGCACGCCAGCTCGCATTTTCTCTCTTCTCTCCCCCCCCCCCACTCTCTCTTTCTCTTCCGGTATTCACACCGATAGCGAATACATTTGCACGCGTACATGAGAATATTGCGGAATTGTACTCGAGGGAAATACTTGGTTCGCCGACATTCCCGGCGCTGTCTTCGTATCCGAGCTTCCGGTGCCTGTGCCGGGCAAATTGATGCCGTAATTGTGGCGCTTCATCACTTTTTCAAGTTCTCAGGCGAGCGAATGGAATTGCGGCGAGATTAGAAGCGAAATCTCGTATCTCGGTCCCTAATAATAGAAAAGGCTCTTGCCATGGGGCAGCGGATCTTTTTTAATTCATCGGACCGTGGCCGTTCGCCTTAATGCGTCTGATCCTTGAGTCGTTTATTAAACGCGGGGGGTACGAAGGAACGCGTCACGATTTATATTCACGAAACATACAAGACACCCGTTGACGAGCATGGTGGAAAAAATAAGTAAGGTGTCTTTGTCGAGTGGAGGGTATTGAAAGACGTGGGAGGATTCAATTGAATCGTTTATATCCATAATACTGGATATAAACAAAATGTAATAATCTCCGGACCGAAGACATCCTGCATCTATTTTCTTGTTTTATTGCCCATTAACAACTGTTTCGGCGATAAATCAGTGCGACATATTGACATAAACTGATACAGCGAACAAGTCGCAGATTTGCGCGTCTGTGGTCAAGATACAAGAAATGAGACGTCGTATATGCGCGACACTGGTAGCGAACGTGTTAACGGCCCCTAGACGATCAATCTGACCATAAATATTTGTTTCAATAATATTGACGGAGGCGTAGTATTGATCGTTTAGGAGGACATTCGTGCGGTCTATCAATAATTGATTGCCATTGATGGAAATTTTGATTGAAGCGTATCGGCGGGCGTGGTTGGCGGAACGTATTGAAAGTGGAGAAACGTTCTTGTCAATATTTCCGTTCGTCACTAATCAGAGAAAACGACGAAAGCACCAATGGGGGTGATTTCATAACCTTAATGATCAGCTTATATCGCGATTATCCAGAGTTGTGGCAAATTAAATCGAAACATTATTTTAATAAGTATAAAAAAAACTCCTGTGCCTGAAGAAATTGTACATGTCAACAAGGGGAAACTAAATTTTGGTGTAGATAAATTAATACAAAAAGTTAAAATCCGGGACCGAATGAGTATTGATGACTTGATTGACAAACAAATTAAAGCACACCGACGTTATTGACAATATCATTGATCATCAATGGACTGATTTACAACCCCGTGTGTCCCTACCTATCGATAAAACCAATAATGCCGGACCGCAACAGCATCGTGCCGGTGATGGACCGCAAAGCGCATTATACCGCATCTACATATTCGCCTCGTAATTCGACTTGTCATTAGCCTCGCCATTCCTGCGAATCTGTAGATGCGTCGTTACGTAAAGGCCCGTCCAGACCAACGCGGCATAGTCCGCCGGCACTCTCTCGCGGCCTCGTTATGACGTCACAAAATTATCTTTGCGCAGCATCTCCATGCCGCGCGGGTTGACTTGGTGATCGTGTAAGAGGGCGGTCTAGATCAAAGGAAACCCCTGTCTCTTTCCTTCGGTGTGTCACTCACAAACTCACAGCAGCTTCACGGATGTACTCTTGACGCATGTTTTTTGGTTCGTCTTCGCACATCTTGTTTGCTTAAAGCCGCGACATGCATGCCGCATATGTCTGGACGGGTACCTGGTCGGGCGGCAATTTTAATCAGGCCTGCCCAGACCAACGCGGCATAGCCCGCCGGCACGCTCTCGCGGCTTCTTATAAAAATTGCCGCGCGACCAGGTACCCGTCCAGACATACGCGGCATGCATGCCGCGGCTTTAAGCAAACACGATCTGCGAAGACGAACCAACACACATGCGTCCAGAGCATATCCGTGAAGCTGCTGTGAGTGCGAGAGTGACACACCGGAGGAAAGAGAGAGAGGGGCCAATAGGCCGCGTGCGTTTCCTTTGATCTAGACCGCTCCCTTACCCGGTCGCCAAGTCAGCCCGCGCGGCATGGAGATGCTGCGCAAAGATAATTTTTTGACGTCATAACGAGGCCGCGAGAGCGTGCCGGCGGGCTATGCCGCGTTGGTCTGGACGGGCCTATAAGAAGACGCGAGAGCGTGCCGGCGGGCTATGCCGCGATGGTCTGGACAGGCCTTAAGATTATTGAATAAAACGAACGTACAAAACTCAATTTATAAAAAGCCGTTTACAACAATTTTACCTTACACGCGCTGTGTCAACGAGCGTCCAAACAAGAACGAGGTCTTCGCCTTCCGGGGTTTTCCTGCAGGTCCCTAGCGAGAACTCCTTAGCACGTTCGGTGCCTCGCCGTTATTACACGAGTCCGAGTTCCCCGAGGGGTCGCGATGAATTTGCAAATATGCGATGTGTATCACAACGAGATTTTATCCAGAATAGTTAAGCCGAACCGTATAATGGTGTATTACCGATTCATTTTATTGGGGGTGAGCGTTGACCCCGGAGGCCTTGAAACGCATTTTGTTCGGTTTGGCGCGGTTTGCTTTTTTTGCGATAATGAGCGTTGAGCTCTAATGAGGAACAGACAATTCGCGAAAAATCAGAGGAATGAAATAAAATTAAATACCGGGAAAAGTCACGATCGTGCAATCTCTCTGTAAAATATGTTACGAGACAAAAATTGAAAAACTAGGTAGAATAAATGCAAAAATGGTACCAAAGGAACCGTGACATATCGCGGAGAATGTACTATGGTTCATCTTTTCTCCGTTTGAATTGGCTTGGTACGGTACATCGCAATATGCGCATATAATATTTACAGACACATTTTATATGTATAAATAAAAGTATTTTGAACTGAAACTACGCAATGTACCAAATCAATTATTTTCCTGACGTTAACTGTATTCATCGGGAGAAATAAACGTCCGTCACTACCAACGTACGGAAGACGCCTGTCGTTCGCTACGTCTTTCGTCCTTTGCATCAAAAGCCGAGAATGCAATCTAGAAGCGTATGCCTAGTCGATATTTATGCTTATCGTTCGTCACTCGTTCAATCAGCGAGAAGAGGAAATGCTGGAAGTTCTACAGTTTAGGGTGTCATCTCGCCGTAGATCGAAATGTATACCGAGTACGAGTCTTCAGTCGACATGGATTCCAAGAATCCTGAAAATGCCAATAACGATAATAACATTGGAAAATTTAAAAGTATTAACGTTTACTTGAATTATCCGTTTCGACTAATCTTGACACCGCCGCTCATCGGTGACACACCCCCCCCCCCCCCCCCCCACAGTACTCAATACGTTAAGAGTCGTTCCCTTAATTCATGGCCGTATGTATCGTCGTTCGGTTCGTGTTCTCGATATTCCTCGCAGTTAATCGGCATTCAACGCTGATTCACGGAAGTACCTATCAGATTGTGTACAATCGCGCGGATCATCAGTTTCAAGACGCGCTTCGTTCCATCGAGGTCTCTACAAAATTATAGGAGCTGGGATTTTTTGTTATTCGACTAACGTAGCGTCTGACTCCGCCTTTATCTGTCTTCCTCATCCGCGCGCGGTCCATCCCTTACCGCAAACGCAATTTCACTTTTCAGGTATCCAATTATCGTTTCGAATGGCGCGTACCGCTTTCGTCGACAAACGTTTCTCTCCCTTTTCTCTCTTTCTGTCCTCTTTGCATTTTTCGTCACGTGATTCCAGTTAAAAGGTTCGAAGGATGTAGATAGCGCCTTATCTTGGCTGCCCGTCCGATACAATCGTTCTTTAGCGGAATAGCGAATACGTTTCCGTCGGACAAAGAGACGGCGAAGGATTACATACCTGTATTCTTATCGCGACTCCTAGGTGCTTCTTCTCCGTATCGTTTAAGCGTGAGGAAGGCGGTGTCTTTGTTACGCTCGACGGGAGAAACGGAGAGAGACAGACATTGTATTGAATTTATACCGTACCGCAAAGCCCGGCTCGCGACAAAGGCCCTCTTCTTTTCCATTCGAGTTTCGGGCAGCACAAAGAAGCTCCACTTTCCGCCACCCGGAGACGAATGGAAATGCCGGATAATTAAGTCCGAATGTTGGATGCGTACTTTCCGGAAAGCAGAACATTGTATTTCTAGCGTATTCATAAGCCAATCTGCAATGCAACGAATCATACATTATACATTGTGGCGCGATATCCTTGCATGTCAAAAAATGTACCCGCATGCCGACGCGAATCGCGCCTGACTTTTTTTGCATATCAAGATTTCCTTCCGATTTCATTAAACGGTAACGCGGTTTAATTACCATCCTAGGGTGCATAGTCCTCGGCGTGACGGTACGGTCGAGTAGGTTAACGAAACAATTAGAAAGCAGCTTCGCAAATAATACGTGGAGCCTGCAGTGTAATTGCCGGTATTCCATGCGTATATCGTGCCTTCTTTTTTCTTTGCCCGTTAACCCATTCACGGCCAACTACGAGATATCTCGTAGT
Source organism: Pemphredon lugubris (assembly GCA_933228935.1). Classification (NCBI taxonomy): domain Eukaryota; kingdom Metazoa; phylum Arthropoda; class Insecta; order Hymenoptera; family Crabronidae; genus Pemphredon; species Pemphredon lugubris. The sequence goes on from OW121815.1 coordinate 26,820,985, forward strand.
AAGTGTATTGTGTTGGATACCTAGTTCAACCGTTATCTTATTTTCGGGTGAGCGCTGTACTTCTCCTCTCTTTCTGCCTACCAAATATTTCATACACTTAAACTTTTAACCCCCCCTTGTTCACAGCTGGTGCACCCTCATCGATTCACGCTTTTCCAATGTCCAGTCCGCCGTCCTTTGACGGGATCTTTCCTGCTACTTCTCCTTCATCACTTCCATTTCACTTATCTAAAACCTAGTGTTCGCGAAATCTGCTTTTCCGACGGATCGGGAAAGCAGGTTTCACGAAGCTCGTTATGCATTCGCGCCGGTTTCTAACCGGAAGTCAAATTCAGTCCTAATATAATTTCAGGGCGTTCTAGAACACTCTGAAACGCTTTGGATTGCGCGGTTTGTCACGTGACACCCAGCATGTCCTTCCAGTGGGCATGATGCGACGCCATATTGTCTTCTGCCCTTACCGTTGAATCGTCACACCATACGGACGAGTTTCATCGCGTAGGATGTTTCCTTTGCATAAGTTCAGATTCAGTGATAGTGCTCATTACGGCTTTTTCATACGGTTAAATTCAGAGTCTTATTATTCGTCTCAGTTAAACACGGACGGTAGCATACACCATACATTTACACGGATGCACGGATCACGGACAAGACTTTTATGACAGACACCACGTGCTTTACAAACACTCCACTGCAAAATCTCTTTATATCTCTCTACAATCACACGACACATTGGAATAAACATGTAACTATCGATATATATAGGTATATTCATTTTGGAAAGTTCATTGTAAATATATGCATTCTCATCCGTTCTCATCATTTTGAATAAATCATGTGTTATCGTTCTTCTCATTAAACGCACGTGTGTACGAATAATTTTTCCACCTTCTTTCCCACCATCCGAGATACAGTCCACATTAGTATCGAACACCTAGCTTTCCTAATTTCCATCGACCCTTTCGCTCAACAGAATTATTCCAAACTCCACTCAACAAAGTATACAATACTACGTGCGAGTCAGAGTCGTCAATGACTTCAAAACGATTATACATATTGTGGTTACCGGGTAATTTGAAGAGGGAAGTAACTTCGCGTTTTGTAGTTAATTAAGTTAATAAGTTTTATGAATACCGAAGCATTTCTCCTTACAACCGGGAATCCAACAATTGACAGAGATTTCCGATTACGATATATCTTGTGGCTCGCGCTACAAGCAACTTATAAATAACAGATTGTAATTGGTAATAGGAATTTTATGTCTGCAACTACATATTATTAGATTTTGTGAATTTCATGTTTTTTTTTTTTTTTCAAATAAAATCTTGGCGCCCAGGGCTAGACGCTTTGAATTTACTTGGCAATGAATGGGCTAATTCTAGTAAGATAATCATGTTTCAGACGGTTCTAAGACGGTCAGACGTTTCGCGGACGCACGTCATAGCTGTACCTAAAGTACTAAGGGCATTTACTGCTGCAACAGGGCTATCGTACGGTAGTTCTAGCCGACGACTCAGTTGCCTAAAATAGACAGTGCGATGCGTGTTATAAGTATAAAGAGATAGAAATATTTCGCGGTCACATACGTCTCGCTGACGTAGATCACCTTTCTAGGGTTAAAGAAGCTCCGACATAAGTTCAGATTTTTCTTAGTCTTCCGACCTTTTTCATAAGACTTTGTTTTTTGAAATTATTCGCGGGTTTCTTTAATCGCTTTGGGATTCTTGGGAGTCAAAAAGACTTCCATTGTATTAAGATTTACAGAAAAATTTCCAGAAGCTATCATTTTCTTGAGAGTAGCACGAGTTTAGAGATCCGTAATCAATATTATATTTAATAATTTCTTCAAGTTCACATTTTAGGTCATTTTTTAAAGCTTAAAAAGGGCGGTACCACTGATGTAATGCACAACAGGGTGGTTGTGCAAAAATGGACTTTCCAGAGTTTTAACAACTGCAGTTTAAGGTTTATTTCGCAATACTACGATTTAAATATTCGTGAGACTCGGACAGCGCGAATTTTCTATCTTCAGACTAAAAAAGATATTCTGAGTTAAAACTTTAAAGATATTCTGAGTTAAAACGTTAAAAGAATTTTGAAGATGGTGTGAGACGGAATTAAGGAGATTTAAGGAAAACTATTATCATGAGAAAAAGGATGTGGAAGGAAAGGGATGGCGACGAAGTTGTTTTCGAGTGAAAATTCATGAGGAGAAGACTAGGAATTTGGATGTTTGACTCCGCGATAAGGAGAGATACACGAGGGGGTAGTGTTTCAGAAGATTCGGTAGTGTACAAAATATTGACTATTCTAACTTATGAGTAACTTACGATTAGAAAAGTAGGGGACCGTGGGTGGTACATTACACTGGTTTTGCCTAAATTTCGGTACAAAATTGCTGAAATCGCGTAGCTCGATGCTTTTACGTGGAATAAACATTATAAAACTACCTATACTTTTACAATTATTATATTTTTCCCCCGATTCACTCGTGCACACGTATCACAAATCTATCTCTAAGAATTCCCGAGATATCGAGTAGTCTGCCTACCACGCGGAGAAGGTAGACCAACGACGTCACAAGATAGGCGTCGTACATCTTGCGAAGGGTCGTAGGATCATTTCCGCCGAGAAAGAAATACGTTTTCCGCCGTGCCAACAGTCCTTTTAACCCTTTAACTGCGTATGACGAGGTAACACTAGACCTGCCAAAACCAGTCAATTTGACTGATTTGCAATTAAAAAAAAAAAGTTTTCTCCTCCATAAACTATTTTATAAATAACCACTCATTTTGCCTACTCTGGTAGAAATAGGTATACATTAATTGTCGGTAATTCTGGCGTTAACTCTGAAAGACAAGCACGGAGTGCGCTTTCGGTAGGTTAGCTTCACAGTTAAAACGATAATGCATTGCACGCGTTAGTCATCTTACGAACTTTCTCTCCTCTTGAGATGTACAGAGGATGCCATAAATGCTGGTAGTCCATTAACCCTTTCGATACGGCTGCATCTTTGGCATTATGTCTCCGGACGGGACAGCCACGACGCGAACGCCAATTAACCGGATAAGGAGCATAGCGGTTAAATTTTGGCGTGCAATGTAATGTCCTTGGCCCGAGACAAGTCCTTGTCTCTTGATAAATTACTTTTAAACAGGTACTTGTACGAAATCGTAAGACTATCGAAACGCATGGCAAAATATCTCAGAGTTAGTGACCAAGGAGATAACAGCTATGATCCGCCCGAATAAAATTACGAATCGGTGCGAATTCTTTATGAACGACTACAGTCGTCGCTAGTGTCGAAAGAGTTAAAGGTGCAATACAGGGGATAATTCCAAGCAGAATTTTCCTCATAAAAAATGTTGGGTTGGGCTTTAGTTAACGAGATAGTAATCGAAAACGGAGAAGAACGCGGATGCCGGTAAGATAAATCTAATTGTAAACCCGCGTCGCTTACTGCGTTCCTTCCCTGTTGGTTTCCGATTTTCATTAATATCTCTTTTTAATTGAGGCGCTTAGGATATATTTATAAGCAAAAACCTGCTTGGAATTATCCCAGCTATCTCGTCTTTATCCCATCGATCGTCACGTCACCCACATTTAGGTGACATGCGTGACGCGTTAACAACTCTGATAGTAATATTAATAAAATAAATATTCTGGAACTATGGTACTGAAACTTACGTATCATAGAAATGTGGGTGACGCGGCGAAGAACGCGTTAACGGATATGTGTGTTCAAGATATACATTTCCATATTTTACGTGTTTTTTTTTTGCGCAAAGTTTTAAAAATTGAAGAAAAGACCGAATTTCGTAAAGCTCCCGAAGGCTTCTCACATCCAACAAAGATCGCGTCGCCCGAGGATCAAGCGGGTCATAAAAAGCTATGAAATAACATTGTTTAAATTGGATGAGACGCGAGACCAGTTAACGGCCCCGTTTGTCTTCTCTTTTACCATAAAGTCCAATCCGAAGATCTTTCCATTAAAAGGATTGGTAGGCGACCTTATTTTTCACCGTGTAAACGTTGCGACTCGCAACTTACCGCGCCCTTTCGTCGGGACGCGAGGCGTCGTCTCCGCTGCGAACTTAAAAGCGGGTTTGGCAAGGAGCCACGTTGTGTCATCACTCGTATCGTAGAAACTCGGGTTCGTCGTCGAGCAGCTACAGGTAAACATACACCTGCCCTTAAACGTTTCCAATTATCGGTCACTTCGGCTGTACAAAGCTTTTTGCCTTTACGGCCGAAAACGATTGTGATCAATCGCATTCCGGTTTCCGATTTATCGAGCGATAAACGGTAAAACCGGTCTCAAATTGTTTGCCAGATTTTTCGGTCCAATTGCCGCGTATATTTGCTATCGTAAACATTGAAATTGCGAACACCTTAGGCGGTTAACGTTGCTAGAACGTACCTTTGCTTCCCACGCGATACACTCTCACTTTGCTCGCCCATATGGAAACTAAATATTTCGCAAATCTCAGCGGGATCTTTCGTAAACATCCAGGTAAGACGTTCGCCCTAGCGTCGTTCGTTTTGCACGGCCCCGCCCCGTCGAGATTTTCTTTCAAACCGCGCTTTGCGGAATTTTGTTTGATCTTCGGCAATTCTGGTGTGAAACGGGTGAAATACGCATCCGCGTCGTTAAACGTTTCCCCGTTATCGATTGCCGTGTGCATGCCATGGGATACAATTACGAAATGTGGTAAATGTGAATGAGTAAATATCGAGCAATGTTTACGAAATGTACAATTTTGATAATCTAAGGTACTCACTGTATTATGATCAAGAAGCTGCGTGCCATCTACGATTGTTCGATCGTCCGTGTATGCCTGTCTTCTTTGTGAATGTAGCGTGTCTTTTTGGCTTTTTGGCCCTTTTCCGCGTGTGTCTGGTTTTTCTGTGTGTCGTTTGTACTCGGAGCGTACGACGAAAACCGCTGCCACTAATTTGTGATGGCAAAGTTAGTTGTGGCCGGCGTAAGAATTATCTGTACAATGATTTTAGAATGTAACGAAACTGAGATTTATTGAACTAAGGGGAACGAGAGGCGAGTTTACTACTTGTTGGTTCGAAAGATGGTTCGAGAGTGAAGTGGAGTGCGTTGGTCCAGAAGGGCTTTGCGAGATCGGCGAGTCGATTGTCCGATCGCGCGTCAGAATTTCTAGTATTTCGAGCTAACGTAAGCACCTCACGGTGATGAGCACCGTGGGACCGGAAACAATATTAAGTGGAAAAATATACAGGACGTCACATGCAAGTAATTTCAATTTTAGCACAGTAATGCTCAGGCGCAATTTTCACGCTTGCATTTTTTTTTCTTGTTTGAGTCTCTGCGATTCTCCGTCAAACATGACTGCGAAGTATTGAATTTGTCGATGCGTTTGCTGGATACATAAATCGTCGATACACCCCTGAGGGAATGTAAAGTTTGCCCGCGCCACCGGATTTCTATTCGGAGGCGTACGAAATAAAATGCGTGCGCAAACGGTGAATTCGAATTTGAAATATCGTGCTCGGAATAGTATTCCGTCTGCCATCCCGCGTGTTACTGTGCGAATCTTTTATCGTACGATTTTCGACTTGCGCTGTAGTAAACATGCGCGTTCCACACGTACATATATTATACACGCTGGGGCGGAAGAATCGATGCAAAAACTTACGAAGAAAATGCTTGAAATATCAAACCCTCGTTGCGCGTATCGAACCCAGTATCTCGGCGAAATAAAACTAGAGCGAGAAAGAATCGACCGGGAAGGTCCTTGAAATATTGCGCGTATCATATGCGTTGGCGCCGTGAAATCAGAAACAAGCGATAAGTATTAATTGACATAGAAATTCGTGGAACTTTACGGGGTGTACCTTTCTACGACCTGAAAATCGGTGTATAAAGTGTAGTGGATTGCAAGAGAACTATTTGACCAATTGTTTTAAATCTTATTTCATCAAAAAGTGCAAATCTTGAACAACAAGTATCATCTTAAAAAAATACAAAATCCTTTTAAATACGGCGACTGCAGCCAGTGGCGCGAAAAACTTTTGTCCCGCGGGCCCGAACGGGGTGGGCTTGCTTCAGGTCCCAGAGCTAGTCCAAAACAAAAATTTCAAACTTTATATTATTGTTCAGAATCGTGATGATAGACTGTCGGGTGAGATGCGAGGGGGGGGGGGGGGGAGGTTTGAAAAAAAGAAAAATACGGACTTAGTGATACTTTGAAAAAATGGATGCACGAAATCGTACAAATTAATGAATGGAAAATGGTTTAATTAAAAAATGGCGAAAGTTACCAGAAAAAGGCCATGATAGTCGCTAGAGAAACTAATTAGGAATATGCATGTCAAAATTGAAGTCAATCGGATGAAGGTAATTATCACGCCCACCACCTTGGGAAACAGCGTTTCGAGAAAAGCGTGTTTAAAGTTTAGCAGGTGCCATTGCTGATCGGCTCAACACTAACACTATCAAATTAGTCATTTTGACTGGTTTGAAATTTTTGTTTAAAGCTACTCAAATTTACCGTTTTTAAGTATAGAAACGCAAATTTATTTTTTAGCTAGTGTGAATATGTATAATTCTAAACATAAACTTTTCAACTATATAAAAATTGGTAAAATTGATAAACAAAATTGTAGAAATAGGTATAGGTATATTAATCGTCGGTAGTTCTAGCGCTAACAAGATTTGTTTAAATAGGTACAACTTCGTCAATATTTCACATACAAGATTTATTGAGGGTTTAAAATATCTCTAAACGACGTATCTTTCAAAATATGTAAGAAAAAAAGTTGATTTGTTGAAACCGAGAAACGTAAATATGAGACCCCGTTGAATACGTAAACGCGATATCGAGGTACACTCAAAGCTAACCTATCCCAAGTTGAATGGAAAGTCTCTTGGAAAACGATTACCCCGAATTGTCATGTAAAACGACCCAGCATTACTTACGATCGCTTTAACTCACGTTTCACGTTTTCTGTTACAGGAAGTATTGCACACTATCAGCGCACCCAGCGGGCAAGTTCAACGTATCGTTATCTTCAAGAAAAACGGCGTTCAAGCTATGGTGGAATATCCTTTGCAATGCACTTTGTCTACTTCGTGAATCAAATTTTCGTACACGCTACGTGCTCGAGCTTAGGTGCCAGCGATAGATGGGCCCGAGCCCAGGAGGATCCGCGACATACTTTTCCGGAGTAACTCCCTGCAAAAGTTTGCCCGCCACGGGCTGTTACGACGTAATGAAGATGTATTACTTGCGTTTCCTTTATTCGGGCACCGGGTGGTTTAATTGCCGTTACATCTCTGGCACAATTATCTCCGGTACGGGCATCGGGCAGTGGAAAATGTGCATTTTTTAAACGCAACCGAATATAGAAACCAAATCCAGATATATCCTCTTACTCGATGTTTATTGCTGGCGTATAGAATTTTTTACGGGATATACCAGAGGTTCGGCAAAAAACCGTGTATTCGAGTATACATGCGTATATGTATACATATTATATAAAATCCGCTGAAAATTTTCTCTGGTAACATCTGGTGTAGTCTGCAAAAAAATTTGAGTTCTTTAAAAAATTCATAATTCGCGGTTTTACAACAACCACGATTTTTTGTCCATACGTTATTAAAAAACCACGGCTCATGAACCTTTTTCCCAACGTCAATAATTGCAGATTGTACTGGAGTTTTGGCGGAAAGTCACGCACGTTGTATTTACCGTGTATTGTTTCCAAGTTGATTTGTACCGTTGCCCGTTTGTAATTAGGGAAAACCAGAAAGGAAACGTTACGTATAAATGTATAATTATATACGACTATAATAACGTTATGTACATATGAATACCCAACATAAACTTTTTTTCAAACCGTATGATAGCAATATCGAGTAAAGGGATACATCCGGATTTGGTTTCGTTTCTCGACGATCGAGTTAACGAACGAAATTGTTAAAAAAATATTTTCCACCGCTCCAGTACTCTCAAGTCCACTGGTGGTTTCCAAAAGAACGTTCTCAAGCTCGAGCACCGTTGCGTTATTTCGATACGTTTTTCTTTTTCAATTCGTCCCGCATTCACGCAAAATATCAATTCTATGTATCCTTAACCGAGCTTCTCGAAATCACGTTCGACTCGGTAGAATCGGCAACAAGAGCAAAAGAGACACTTCACGGAGCAGACATATACTCGGGCTGCTGTACACTAAAAATCGACTTTGCGAAGGTGAGTAATAAAAACGAATTCTTTCTCGCAATTCTGCATTCCCTCTCGGGAAAGAGCTTCCGCCGTACTGAAGCTTTCTGTATCGCGAAACGACGGGCGACGCCCGATTCCGTGGAAGAGCGTTTATGAAAGCAAAAAAAATGAAGCGGGGGGGAAAAATAATCCTCTCCCGTTCTGCCGTTAATATTCATGAGAAAGAATCTCGAGGAGAAACGCTTCCGCACATAATGAAAATGTTCTAAATTCGTGTTTCCTTTGGGTAACGTGGCTCGTACTTAGAGAGTAACCCGAACCGAGGAATTTCCTCATTCCATTTAGCCGCGTGCCCGCCTCGTTACATATTCGAATTATTCGCGAGCAAGTGGCGAGTACAACGATGAAATTCTTTCAGAGATTTTCGAGCTCCTAATTAACCACGCTCCGCTCGAAACATAAAGACTCGAAAGTCTTTCCGACGATCGTAAAGCTCGCGTTCTTTCCTCGCAATCCTTTCAGGATTTCTTTTTTATGTGTTCGGTTCAAGGTAAATCCGCGGCAGCTTCGAAACTGTTGTTCGAGGTTTGCACGCGATTGGTTGGAAAATCGATGTTTGCCATGTTAAGTTCGCGATGATTCCATTACTCCCCCGTTTATGGGATAACAAGTGACGCGCCAAGTTTCGAGAGCCGAACAAAACATTTCTTCACCCAAACACCTTTTCTGTTTATCCACCATTTTTCTTGAGGGCACAATAGGCAAAATTGCGGAGCGATAATTACGCTTTGTCCGAGCCTCGCTGGCGTAATTATTAACGCGAAACGATACACGTGCGCTTTTTACACTTCCGTCACGCCTCCCTTGCCATGTATAGGCACGTAAAAAAAAAGCCGTAGAGCAAACAGCGACGGTCCGCTTTGAAGGGAATGAAAAGAGAATCATGTGCATTAGCATTAGGCCCGAGGCAATGAGAGCTTCCCAGTCGTTTGAAAGAAAAAAAAGGGAGGTTCGTATACCGAGCTGTGCGAAAGCTCGCCTCTCTCGAGTTCCACGCCTAACGAGCGAGATCTTGTTGCTGCTCGTTGATTCCTGGATCGATGCGATGTTTTTCTTTTCTCTCCCCCCCCCCGTCCTCCCCCCTCTCTTTTTGCTCTTTCTGCAAATCAGCGTCAAAGTTTTCTTGCCTTCGGACCGACGGAGTGATTGGGAACGATTGATGCGTTTACAGGTGTCAACGCGTTGATCGCGGAGGAAATATTGCTTCGCTATAATTGAATTATTACAAAATATCATCTGCCGTAATAGAATTATGTAAACTCGTTACGCGACCTGTGCACCCGATCGAACGCTTTACTGCTTTTTTATGTACCCCGGAAACCAAAAGTATGTCATTGTTCCACCATACGCTTACTTTCTATTTATTATGTATTTTGAAAATCGTTTTTTTACGCCGTGGCTTCGATATTAACGATAATTGCAGTTTTCAAACCATCGCGGTGTACGCGTCGGAATCGTTTCAGTAGCGGAATTTGTAATCGGGACGCGCTTATTATTTCTTTATTTCCGCAGAATTAACAAACGTTTCGATAATAAACTGCACCGTCGGACGCATTTTACTCGAGTGTCTCAGTAATTCGGAGGGACAGTGAAATGTTCGCTCAATATATCCGAAACGTCCAATATATCGATTTACACGATTTCTGGCGTCGAGTTGTATGCGCGATTCATCATACGATTCGTGTAGCCCGTGCAGGGTATACACGCAGAACCCGTTTACATACGCACGAGACACAACGGTACTATTTGGCAGGTCTTTCTATTGGCAATAGCTCTACGAAGGGTGGGATCGTCTGGCCACGCAAGCTCCGCCTCGAAATCCAATTTTGAACTTTGGGTGGTGGCCTTAGGCTCTATTTTCACTGGTGGATCTGTGAATTTTATGATACATTTCTTGACTCTGCCAAATGTCATTTTGTTAGGATGAATTTTATATGGAAACCGGCGCGTATTCGGTAGAAATATCAAACTTTTCCGAAAATGCTGTCTGATTTTTGAGTAATTGTTTTAAGCGTCGGACGGCAATGGGGTTCTTGTAGAATCAATTTGATATTGTCACCTAAGCACCATCATGGCCAATCTCTGTTTTCCCAACTTTCTAGAACAAGCAAAGAAGTGTTCTGTTATTAGGTATTTGGAAAGTTTATATACCTCTAGACAATAATTAACTCTGAAACTTGTACTGAATTTTTCTTAGGGGACGATATAAAACCAACGCGAGTTTGGGAAAGAAAAAGAATAGTTTCGATTTTATTCCATGATCGTGTCGATATCGGAGCATCGTTGAGGGAAGTTTGCATTAAGCCAACAAATTCTTTGCGTAACCAAGAATTCGATTAGAATGATATTCATTGATATTGAGGCAATTAATCGCTCTGGAATAGACCAACGGCGACTGACCGGGGTGTAACATTTCAATTAACCGAAAGTTTCCTTTCGTGCGGTACCGATTGATTGCCCTACTCGCTAAACAGATTCGCGTGGATTACGTTTGATCCTTGCTCGCGTATAAATAGGTGAATAAGACCGCACTTTCCATGCAACTGAGAAACCGTAATCCATCGCGGCCCGAAGTACACGCTCGAAGCTTATCGTATAACCATAATCGTATATGGGATACACGCTACCGTATCGTTTTTCATATTTCGATTTATATTTATTTACGCTCGCTTGGATTTATAGTTCTTCATACTGGCGTGTCGCGTTCATTGTGTATCAAGAATTTCTACCCCCCCCCCTTCTCCCCCCTCTCCCTATTTCTCAAAATTCACCATTTTCCGTAATAGGTTTCGCAGCAGTTGCTTCACTTTGATTTTTCCATATATCCCGTAGAAATCTCTTGGGAAATTGTTATCGTGGAAATTTCCATCCAGAACATTTCGGCTCTTCGGAGGACGCATACATATTTCAACCATTTTCGACAACGCCGTCAAACCTGTGTACGTGCGCCCTCGATCTAGAAACGTCGATCATCGATAATAACGTGCAGGTAACGGGTAAATACATCCATCCACCTGGAAATCGTTTGTGTCCAATAAATTTTGTACGTTTTTCTCCGGGAGAAAATCGAACGATAAGCGAACGCGAACTGGCGACGCTTTGTCAATTCGTCGGACGTTCATCGCGATAGTTTTCAAAATGAAATGTGTGCGAGCGGTAGATAATGTGGAAAACGCAACGCGTACTCACGTCCACGCCTGAACGTTTCTTTATGCCGGCGTCGTCCACGGGGGAAAAAGTTGGAAAGCCGGAAAGGCGATTAATGTGATGAAAAATTGTTACCTTTCCGTGGCCCCTCTTGTCTCGATTAAAATTTTAATTTGATACATACCGCGTCGTATTTGCAAACCTGGAGGGCGCGTAGTATTCGGGGCAAAACGGCGGATTCCAAGATAATTATGGTAAATTAAACTGAGCGTGCGTTATTTCGTAGTTTCAACGGAGCGAACCTCGCGGTGGTGATATCGCGTTCATCTTTTGCGATAACATCAGATACATTTTTGAGAATTGTTGTATCATTGGGTGGATTAATCGCCGATGCTTTTTGAAGTTTGCGCAATTGTGACGTTTGTAATTTAATGTAGTCGTAATCGCAACATTTGATGCGTTTTATTATTATATCTACATACGACATAGTACGATTCCTAGATTCCTGTAGTTTCGGTGCAATCTTTATAAATCAAAAGTGGCCGAAAGAGGATTAAAGTTAAAATTCTGGTTGATTAAAGGTCTAAAGTCTGAAACCCCTGTTGGATTAAAGTTACAATTTTAAAACCCATTCTGACGACTGTTATAAAATTGTGATCGTTAAAACCGAGCTCTTTACTTCATGCTCGAGATTTCCGGATCCGAAAATACAATTTCTAGGTTCTTCTACCATGGCTTGGATGATTGTCGATTAAAAATAATAAAGAAGCCCGCTGGGACTAGATTACAAATTTTGAAACTCATCCCGACTGCTATTACAAAATTAGAATTGGAAATACAATTCACTTTACTTTATTATTCACGGTTTTTTGTGCGCGAAGATGCAATTGTCAGTATTATCGATCAAAGATAGCAGCGAAGCCTGCTGGGATTAGATTTGAAGTTCAGGAACTTATCCCGACCACTATTACAAATAGTTTCTACGGGGTAACTGTATAAATTCAAGATTTCGTGGTACGAAAATTCACTTTGCAGATTTTCCCATCCCGGGTTCGATTATATCGGATAAGGCAGTGCCGAAGCTTGCTAGAATTGAATTAAAGATTCTAAAATCCACCATGACGGCTGTTACAAAATGGTAATCGTAATCTGTATCGCGTAGTAGACGTTGGGGATGGCTCGACGTTACAAGAACCACGCAGGTCTCGTGCTATCGATCGCAAACGAATACACCAACTAGTTGTGCAAAGTGATTACGAACATTAACATTCTCGTAACTGGTTCTTCGCTCGCTTCGTCTCCCCCCCCCCCCCCTCTCTCTCTCTCTCGGGAACCATTTTGGCAGAACGTAGCTAATGATCGAGTTACCTCGGTCCGGGCGCCTCTATAATTATACCTCCACTTTGCACCCAATATTCGCATTACCATCTCACGAGGACTGACAATGAAAAACGGCCTGACAATTATTTCCTCCCATCTATATTGCCGTTACGTCGCCTCTGATTCTCATTCTCATTCTCGCTTCACTCTGTCTCCTCTCCGATCGTTTCATCGTGATTTTCCTTTTTCCTTGGTACAGATAAATTCCACGTTATTGCTTTCTCCGCGCCGCTATGCATATATGCCACCGGCGGACCCTTTTGTCCCGACAGCGTCGCGTTACCGGGGACAGAAAATTAAAACTGCCGTTGCCCGATCAGCGGATAATTAGTAGCCCTTTATCCATGACGTTTTCGGGACGCCAAGATTCTAGGCTCGCAAAACGAAAGACTACGGATACCCCGGAGGTCCCGTTGTTGGTTAGCGGAGACTGCCGGATATTAAAGGGAGAGGTGAAAGGAAAATTAGTTTAGCCGGAACATTCCCGTGGTAACGTTATTATTACCAGTTTTTTTCTTAGTTTTGGGTATTCTCGTAAGGGGACGCAAAATCACGTGTCATCTCCTACGTCCATCGTGAGCTAATCCGCGTCCACACGCTCAGTCTTGTCGTCAGTTTTGCATGAGATGCAAGACTGACGACAAGACTGACAAAACTTGTGCGACTACATCCGTATACAAGTCTTACCGTCCACCCGCTCAGTCTTGTCTGTTCGTCTTGCATGATCCTGTCAGATTTGACATACAAGACTGAGCGTGTAGACGCAGCTTTAGTTTGTCGAGTGAAGTGTGACGCTTTTTCACGCTTTAACGAGACATTTTTCCTACCTCGAAAGTCATGAAATATTTCAATGCAACGAGCGTACGGCGTTCCATCGTATACGTAGATCCTTTTCATCGATCACGAGGATTTTGTTGCATTAATCGGGAGGCTCGTTAACGCCATTATTTAGCGTTACAACGCCGTCGCGATCGTTCTTTATCCGCTAAATCGGATTATGATCCTGAATCACGAATTATGGACCATCGGAATCCAATAAGAGCGCCTGGAAAATGGAACTGTAACCGACTTCTCGAATGACATCGATGGATAATTATTTACGATCAACGATATGTCGTGACTCGCGTATTCTTTTTTTTTTTTTTTTTTTTTTTTTTTTTTTTTGGTTGCGTTCGTTATCGCGTACAAAGGGATAAATAAATATTGTTGCGAAATTCAGGGAGCTTTCTGCGTCTCGCTAATTGGACATCGCAAAAGGAAATTTATACAGCACGGTTTGTTAATACCGTTAACGGTCTTTCAGTTTGTCGCGATACGGAAAAATTTGTCATTAAATGTCGCGAAATTTGTTATTTATTGCGTTCCGCTCTTTCGTTAATTAATACAATATCGTTAGAACGACAATTGTTATTCCCAGATATAATTCTACCCTCCTTCCTTGAACAAATGTTAAATCGTGAAAAAACTCTGTAAAACCAGCCTCGATTATTCTTCGAGCACGAATTACAAAAATTACGTTTTTTCTTCAGTTTGCATCGTATCTCGTGGCACTTACGTTTCGCGACCCTGTCTTTGTTATTACGCAAGAATGAATTCAGTTACAAGTTATCGGCGTTAAATTCTGAAATTTCTGGCATCTGTCAGTCCCCCGGAACGTAGCTTTTGTCTACGTGTGCGGCCACCGCGCGGGAAATCCACCTTAGTCATTTGAATTGCAAATAAGGAAGCGATTCTGGCATCCAACTAGGTGAAGCTTTTCCGTACCACTGTTAGAACTCAGCCTGTGGGTGGGCGGTTCACATTGTAATTAGACCTTTGCTCCGAAAGTTCCGTGAAAAGAAGGATTTGTACCAGAGAGATATTTTCATTACCGATTTCAGGTGCGCGGTATGCAGATCGCCTCGTAATGGCACACCCGTTCTCGATGGAATCCGATGAAATTTTCCGGTGATCGGTTCGCATGCGCGATGAAAAATTGTTGCACTTTCACGACCCCGTTTCGTCTATTTTTAAAACCGATAAAATCGCAGAGTTTGAAAACGGTTGAAATCGATCCTTCGTAAAGTTCATCTTGATTTAAAAAAAAAGCGTCCTGGCTATCGATGGAAATTTATACCACAGACATATTTTCATTACCGATTTCAGGCGTGCGTGTATGCAGATAGCCTCGTAGTCGCGTGCTCGTTCTTATTGACATTTTTCGGTGATCGGTTCGTATGCGCGATGAAAAATTGTCGGAATTCGGGAGCTCGTTTCGTTCATTTTTAAAACCGATAAAACTCGCAGAATTTGAAAACGGTTGAAATAGATTCTTCCTAAAGTTTACCCTCATTTCAATATACATCCTGACCTCGATACGAATTTTTCTGAATTACCAACTGGCGCGTGTGAAAAAAATAGTCAAGGATAAGCAACCCGTTCGTGCGTGTTTAAATATTAAAAATGTGCCAAGTATGAAAAATTGCACTGATCCTTGACAAAGTCTACCGCATCTATAGTTACATCCGCGGACCTTCGTATTTCGGGATACAAGTTCGTTAATTTGTGAAACCAGGCGAAAGGACAAGCATCGTTTCGTAAATTCTTATTAGACTCGTGGGACGAGAATTCCGCTAAATTTCATTAAACCGACGTACCAAGTTGAAACGCATCCTTGCCAGTTCTCTCGATAGATATACATATAGCTTCTCCGATGAGAAATTCATCACCGGGTTTAATATAATTATATCGCGTAATTATTTCGTTAATTTTAATTCTCTCAAACTCGACTCCGCTGCCGGCAGGGCAGATTTTCGAAACTCATTATCTCCGTAATTACGTCAGAAGATGAATTTCCGTCGTGAGAGTCTCGTGAAATTTTCCGAAAGAGAATACCCGCTATCTCGTCGATGTCTGGTAATTCCGGATATTTCGTGTGAAAGCATAACACCTGGAATGGAGCCGGCGCAGCGGTATAGTACGTCTCGTTGCACTTCACTCGCGTCCCCGGTGCAATGCGCTAATTAAAGATGTGAGATAAAAATGGCAGCGCTGCAGGAGGAAACCCGATAACCCGCCCGGGATTCTACGGGAACTTTTATCGAACTGGCGTAAATAGGGTCGAACCTTTTGTGCTGACTGTCGAGTCGCTTCTCTCGTCATTACGGAACTTGCGCGAAGCGTCCATCTTTCTTTCCCGTGGAGTGACCATTACGTTCAACGGGAGCTCAATTAACGGTACAGTGCTCCGCCTCGTCTTTTCCACACCTCGCTATTAAATAATTATCGTATCGTTCGTTAAATTGATGTGCCATTACGTTGTACGCCCGTTACGTCACTTTCGCCAGCAGCACGTTTCGTTCAGCCGCGTTTACGCAAATGTCGAGAGATATAATATCCCTCAAAGTTCAGTGATTAACCGTGCACTAGGGGTTTTATAAAAATGATAAATTTAAAGAACTGCCGGATTTTCGTCTTATAATATTACATTTTAATTTCATAATTTTCGTTTTATAAGTACCATTGTGCCCTCATAAATAATGGTTTTTCATCTCCGCCTTAACGACCGGCCAACTATTCTCTCGCATTTTCACGGGTACGCTGGTGTAAATAGATTGAAAACCACTGCTGTAGACGGTACCGGCCCGTCTTTTCAGCACCTCGCTATTAAATAATTATCGTATCGTTTAGTAGAACGCACGTGCGTCGCGCGATACAGGTGTTACGTTGGTTACGCTAACCGCGCTCAGAAAGTTTCGTGCAAATTTTGAAACTGACAAAGTGGACGTTAGGTGCGTTCACCGCAGCTCGGTAATTAACGATCTTAGTAATTAGTTTTATTAACCTTCATCTTCTCTGAACCTCGCTACAAAGGAATTATCGTATCATTCGTTAAACGTGTGTGCGAGCGTTACCTTAGTTTCGCTAACGGTACACCGCATTCGGAAACGTTTCTGCAAAAGTCGGGACTGACAAGATAATCGTCGAGTACGCTCACGCTCACCGGGGTTCTGTAATTAGGCTCTTAATAATTCGTAATTAAGATTCATCTCCTTCAAACCTTACTACGAAGCAATTATCGTACCATTCATTTAAGCCCCCTCCCCGCGTGTTGTAGGTTAGTTATGCTAACAGCCGCGTTACGTTCAAAAGCGTTTATGCAAATGCGAAAACTGACGAAGTAACGGGATTCGAAAATTCACGAGGATTTACGACACCGATCCTCCGCACCACGGGTCTCATGTTTGTGCAGCGTGCGGTTACAGAATCAAGTGGTTCCAGGATAATACCGCGATTCACGAGCAGGAAATTAACGCACTCTGGTGCGCATTCGCCTCGGGTACACGCGCGTGGTTTGTGCGAGTGCTCGGTGGAGCGTGCCGAAAATTGTGCATAATATAAGTGAACGGCTAATTCCAGGATTCTGGCGACTGCGCGCGACGAATGCACGCGCGTCCCGACAGTGTACTTAACTAATTTACTCGACGTCGAATATCCTAACGAAGT
The DNA here is from genome assembly GCA_933228935.1 of Pemphredon lugubris. NCBI lineage: Eukaryota > Metazoa > Arthropoda > Insecta > Hymenoptera > Crabronidae > Pemphredon > Pemphredon lugubris. The sequence goes on from OW121815.1 coordinate 26,838,255, forward strand.
TTTGTGCCTTCTCGTGCCACCGTTTTTACGGGACGATTATAAACCTCGTTCGACGATACGAGCGGAACGATTAGTTCCCCAAGTGCTGAACAAATCGCGATTTGCAGTTTCGTTAAGAATCATTTTATGCGTTTCGTACGATCTTTAAAAGCTCGTAGTTGAACGCGGGACGGGTTTCTACCATTTAAATCTGCGCGGATACAAAAAACGTTGCTTCGTCGCATGGTGCTTGTAGTTGGTTGTATGAAATTCAAGAAAGTTAGACGTTCCAGACGAGAGACAAAATAATCTGAACAGCCTTTTGACACACTGAACGCCAGCTAGATTTCAACGGTCGAAGATGCAGTGTCGGCTATCGTATCACCTACGGTGGGCCCCATAACATTTCATCTATCGACCGTACTCATCGTGCGGATGGGCGAATGACAGAACGCGCGCATACGATTCAAGCCGGTGGAAGAGAAATTACCTTATTCCATACTAACAAAATGCCGTACTTTGACGAGTCTGACTCGTGATCAAAATTTTAGACCATACGTGAATATCACGGGTCGGAGTCGTGGAATCAAATTCAATAGGACAGATAAATGCTGAAACCTAAACAATCGCGGCAGTGGACAAACCAAGGAAGGAACTCGGTTCCACTCGTGATTCAGTTCTTAGAAATATACACACTAGGCTAGAGGGTGGACCATATAGGTAAATTAAAATTTTGCTCCTCGCACCCCCTAATCCTGTTCGAATCAAGAACAGAACAGGGTGTGGAAAACGTCAGTTCAATCGGACAACTGCTAGGCCTCAAACGCTTTGAAGGTGGAACATATAAGTATATCCAATGATATTAATGAAAAATCCCACAACATAATTCACACGGTAAACATTTGATGATTTTTGATATCAATTTACCAATAGCAAACCACATGTTAATTAAAGTAATGAAATCTCATATTAATTACCATTACAAGTGCTTGCAAGTGGTTACAAATAAAATAACTAAACAAAATTTTGTTTCTGAAAAAAAAAAACACTTTTCGAGCGAAAGTAACAAAACTTCATGGTCGATGAGGGTCGCCTCGCATTTGTCCGATTGAGCTACAATTTTGCATAGATCGTTTTTTTTTATTGAAACGAGAGACTTTTAGAAAGTTGAAAAATACGGGTCACCCTTGTGTTAATTTTTCCCGTTCTGCGAGCATCGCTTTCCCGACTAGCCCCGTATTACGAACGCTCGCGCGCATTCACGGTAGTTCGTTTAGCGAGTGCCACCTTCTACCGGTTAGGCTCGGATTTTGTCGACCTAATGGTACGGCAGGAGGTTAATAGAGATTAATTGCCGTGTCGCTGAGTAAAATTAAAAATACGCGTACGTAGTGGAATCCCGTAATATCACGGAACTGGCGATCAAGCGTTAGCTGAAAATTACGAGTTTTCGCAGGGGAAACTTGGCTAATTCCGTGATAAGGGTAATATATCCGCGTTGACGCAAAAGAAATAGTTTCACGGCTCTATAAGAAGCAGTTTTCGAGATTTTCCTGAGCAAACGCGTTCCCAACGCTCCTCCGTTCTAATTTCGTAATAGCTTCCACGGTTCGTAAAAAAGTAGAGCAAATGCTTATTTATCCGTTGCGAACATTCTTACTTTGAGATACACGATAAAATTGGTGGAACTACCGTAACGCTTCGAGTATCCCTAAGACTATCACGAAATTATCCTGGTTATTGCGAAATTATACGACCTTCTCGCATTGGCATTAAAGTCGGTTTGGCACTGCGATAAAATAAAAAATTTCTGAGTTACGACTAATAGTTTCTCGGACGAAGGCTGTAACCTCTTTTCGGAACACAAACTTCATTTTGTTCCTGTCAATTTAAGACTATTATAATAAAAATAGTTCTTATTAGGGTGTTTTAAAAGTTCATACGTTATTTTCATTCAAAACTTCCAATAGAAATTTCACAAAAACAACATAAACTTCAGTTTCGAAGTAAAGACCATTTGAATCTATGATTCGAAGCCATTTATCTGCAAGTTGCTCGATCCCGCGTCAGTACCATTTCTTATTCTTATTGCTAGTGCCGATAAACTCACGGCACCTCGTTTCGACCTCGCCGAAGTTCTTGAATTTTTCGAACTATTTTTCCGCTACACGGATAGAGGCCACATTCTCCCCTTCCACTTCACAGCTTTCTTTGCCGCTTCGGATGCTTTGAACTGCTGTTTTCAGAAATGGCGTAAAGCACTCGAATTTCAATATTTTCCATAGTTTTTCTAAATTGTCTCTTCTTTGCCTACTTAGATAAATCGGTCGTTTAATAAATTCAAATACCTGTTTTTCTAAATTAAAAAAAATAAATTTGTAGTTCTTTAATCATGGATAACATACGATATGAATGAACACTTGAAAAGAAATATGTATGAAAAGAAAATATATGAAAAGGCGTACCAATTTTTAAACCACCCGAACACCATGAAATTAGCCAATTTTCCACTGTAGTCTTAAGGTAGAGTTTCGTTACCACGACCGATCGCAGTCGTGGACGACCACGACAAACGTTGTCGTCGGTGCCCCGTTTTCGTTACCACGACCAGGCACAGTCGCTCTTTTGATCATTCGCCGATCTTTCGCTTCCCCCACTACTCGCCGGTACATGCTGTCTCTGTCTATCTTTATTTTCAACGTGCCTGTCGTCCGACGACCAGTCGCAGCACTAGACCGGGCTAGCGGTGCAATCGGTCGGGTCGTCGGACGACCGAGAGTCGTGGTAACGAAACCGGCCCCATTTAAAACAACGTGTCTAGGGTGTCGCAGTCGTCCACGACTGCGATCGGTCGTGGTAACGAAACCCTACCTTTAATCATCGTGAGATGCGCATACATCGTTGGAAATGTGAAGAAAAGAAAAAAAGATATCGTAGAACTATGTCACCGGCTACCAATGCGTTAAGGTACGGTTTCGTTACCACGACCGATCGCAGTCGTGGACGACTGCGACACCCTAGGCCCGCTGTTTTAAGTGGGGCCGGTTTCGTTACCACGACTCTCGGTCGTCGTGCGACCCGACCGATCGCACCGCTAGCCCGGTCTAGTGCTGCGACTGATCGTCGGACGACAGGCACGTTGAAAATGAAGATGGACAGAGACAGCATGCACCGACGAGTAATGGGGGAAGCGAAGGATGGGCGAATAATGACAAGAACCACTGTACCTGGTCGTGGTAACGAAACCGTACCTTAACGAAATTCTACCTTTGCACGGACGGAACTGGCGTGTTCGGTGTGTCCATGAATCTGCTTCCGTCATTAGCGTGGGTATGCTCGGAGGAGTTTGGTACTTTTTCAAATGTCACTACCATTAATACACGTTCGCTCGCTGCGACGCTCCATATTCCGTGTACAAGATTTCAAATTGATTTGACAACTTCCAAATTACCTTGGTACCTCGCGATATGTTTTACCGGTGGAAAAATATTTATACTTCCACCGCGCTCGTTCCGACGGCCTGTAAAATTTAAGATGAATCGCCCTCGAATGTTCTTAACGTTGCCACTATTGCACGATAATTTATAGCGTGCGCGCTCAGCTGCCACGCAGGATTTTACGAGCTCGTTTTCCGCAAGTTTCCTTCCACGGTCGTTCGGCTCACGGATCCTCCTGCCTCCGGATTTGTCCAGAGCGCGCAATTTACGCGCAAAAACTACGGCAAAATGCTACGCCTTGCTGCACGGAACATTTCGACATATACGATCCTCGGCCATAAAAATCAAACTGCTTCTTGGCCAGTACTCGCGTTTTAATTGTACCAGATTACACGGAGAATCTATATTTTGTAATGACCCTTGCTCGTAGCCCGAACGTCACTTCGACTCGTGCGTCTTTTATTTCCATTCCCCTCATATCAAGGAGCACTGGTCAGATTAAGTTTAGGTCTCACGGAACGTGGCCGAAATATTCTTTTTAATAAATCAGGTAAGGGTTCGTTTATTATCGTTATTATATTTTTCTTAATCAGTGGGATAGGATGACGGTTCGCAAGTTTGCGTTCATTATTTTCTAAGAAACGACGAATTCGTTCTTTCTGTACTCTTTATAGTCGGAACAAATTATTCCACAGTTAATTTACGAATACTACTATACAATACACTACAGAATACTACACTACACAATGTACAAATTAAAAGAAAGAAAAACTTTTAAAATGTTCTGTGTTAAGACCTTAAAGCAATTTTGAGGATGGTGTGTGATGGTAGCTTTAAGGAAAACTATTATCTAGCGAAGGAGGATAAGGAAAGGATGATGAGTACGGATATGGTCAATTAGGGTCTAAGGGCGATGACAGCAACGTACAAAATCTTGACTACCCTAATTTATGACTAGACTTACCATTAGAGACTTGATACAAATGTTGTCGGTACATTATATATCTACAATGTTTGTCGAAATGGCAATGCACTGAAACGCACGTATACACGCGCATACGCACGCACTTCACATTTCAAACACGACCAACAGCGTAGCTCCGTCGACGCGGCTACATCAAAGGTGACATACAGGGTGTCCCGTAACTACCCTAAAATCGGTAAATGAGGGGTAGCTGGGGTGATTCTGAACAAGTTTTTCCTTAAAAATAATGTTGTAACCCCTCTCGTTTTTGAGTTATTAACGAAACGGCTAGGCCAATCCCAGCGCGTATCGGGCGCGCGCTCGAAACGAGAGTGTGGTCTCTGGATCGTGCTCGACCGCGAGCTTGAACAAGTGCATCGCCTGGGTATCGAGGGAAGCGTACGGCAAATGTCACATCGCCTTCAAATAAACTAATACTCGTTGAATAACTAGCTGTGTCCGATGCTCTTACCCGTTATTCAATAGGAACGAAGATTGTAGTATTTGTGGAAAAAATGTTTCTCTTAACAGCACGTTTTCAGGTGGATAAATGATCGTTAGAATAATTTATAATAACTAACGTTAGAAAAGCCTTGTTAAACTCACCCATTCGTCCACGAATCACCCTGCCTCGACGAAAGTAGGTCATTGGCACTAGGTCACAGTGCCGATTTTGCCCTTCCTAAGAATCTCGAGAGCCTCGACAGCTGATTTTACGGCCGGGTCTGTGAACTCACTTGACACTGACACACACAGTAGGAACGGCACTTGCCTAATTTATGGCAGGGCGCACGGCTAATCGCAGGTACGCGGACACCCCCGAGAGTCGAGCGGCGATCGGCAATCGGGTCACTTTACCGAACGTGCATTTCACTGCGCGAGCACTTTCACCGATAACTCCGAATAAAACAATTATGTAGAGGAACGTAATTGAACCTACGTTAGAGATATTTGGTGGCCCTGAAAAGGGCCGATTGTTATTGCCAAAATTGCCAAGATCGACTCGACGTACCCTCCTCGCGCTTGCATGCACGTCTCGGAGCATCGGCGGACGTTGCGCTGCACTTCTTCCAATGCTTCTCGATTAAGAAACGTAACAAATATCCTGTAATACTCCGCGTTAGTTCGTTGCTGTATGGTACCCGTTCGGTTTGAAAAACGATTCTGCCAGCTCTAGCGTTTCTTGGGTCTTGCTTAGAAGGACGTTCGTTAGGGAAGGGATATTTTTACAATAGTACAACGTAGTGGCTCGCACATTTGGAGTCAATTCAGCCAAAAAATACCCGTGCGCTCGGGGCGGCCGCATGGTCTTCGTCACTACGTACGCGCTAGCGAAGACGCAGGGCAAGGAGTGCCATAAATTTCACTATTGTCCATACCGTGTCGTAAAGGGAAAGTGTGGCTATTTTACGAAACACGTGCATCGGCTTAAAACTGCATCGGCAGCATACACGCAACGTAAACCTTTAATATTTTCTTACGATTCTTTCCGCGAAGACGGAACAGTACACACAACTTGGAAGATGATCAATTTAATATTGTATTGTATTAGCGAAGACACTGTTTGATACGTATTTCGAGACAGACATCGTTATGTCTATCAACATTTTGGTCGCCTGGAACAGGTCCCCCTTATCGGGCCCATGTACCGCGGTACGCTTTGCTGCTCGCGTTCCCGTAAACAGTCGGTTGCCGCGCGCGTGCGATAATCATAACAAAATCGAAATCAGAGATTCTTAGGGAGCCGACTGTTTAAGAGTTTAAGCATTTCTACACGCCGCAAACAGTGTCTTCGCGCTTGTACTTTTATTCACGCCATGCACTCGACACTAAACATCCCACAACATTAAGTTTATAATATTACAAATGACACGGGCAAGCGTGTATGCGTCGCAAGCAGTGTCTTCGCAATACAATACAATATTAAATTGATAATTTTGGGAATTGTATGTACTGTTCCTTCTTTGCGGGAAGAATCGTAAGAAAATATTAAAGGATTATGTTGCGTGTACGCTGTCGATGTAGTTTTAAGACGATGCACGTATTTCGTAAAATAGCCACACTTTCCCTTTACGACACGGTATGGACAATAGTGAAATTTATGGCACTCCTTGCCCTGCGTCTTCGCTAGCGCGTACGTAGTGACGAAGACCATGCGGCCGCCCCGAGCGCACGGGTATTTTTTGGCTGAATTGACTCCAAATGTGCGAGCCACTACGTTGTACTATTGTAAAAATATCCCTTCCCTAACGAACGTCCTTCTAAGCAAGACCCAAGAAACGCTAGAGCTGGCAGAATCGTTTTTCAAACCGAACGGGTACCATACAGCAACGAACTAACGCGGAGTATTACAGGATATTTGTTACGTTTCTTAATCGAGAAGCATTGGAAGAAGTGCAGCGCAACGTCCGCCGATGCTCCGAGACGTGCATGCAAGCGCGAGGAGGGTACGTCGAGTCGATCTTGGCAATTTTGGCAATAACAATCGGCCCTTTTCAGGGCCACCAAATATCTCTAACGTAGGTTCAATTACGTTCCTCTACATAATTGTTTTATTCGGAGTTATCGGTGAAAGTGCTCGCGCAGTGAAATGCACGTTCGGTAAAGTGACCCGATTGCCGATCGCCGCTCGACTCTCGGGGGTGTCCGCGTACCTGCGATTAGCCGTGCGCCCTGCCATAAATTAGGCAAGTGCCGTTCCTACTGTGTGTGTCAGTGTCAAGTGAGTTCACAGACCCGGCCGTAAAATCAGCTGTCGAGGCTCTCGAGATTCTTAGGAAGGGCAAAATCGGCACTGTGACCTAGTGCCAATGACCTACTTTCGTCGAGGCAGGGTGATTCGTGGACGAATGGGTGAGTTTAACAAGGCTTTTCTAACGTTAGTTATTATAAATTATTCTAACGATCATTTATCCACCTGAAAACGTGCTGTTAAGAGAAACATTTTTTCCACAAATACTACAATCTTCGTTCCTATTGAATAACGGGTAAGAGCATCGGACACAGCTAGTTATTCAACGAGTATTAGTTTATTTGAAGGCGATGTGACATTTGCCGTACGCTTCCCTCGATACCCAGGCGATGCACTTGTTCAAGCTCGCGGTCGAGCACGATCCAGAGACCACACTCTCGTTTCGAGCGCGCGCCCGATACGCGCTGGGATTGGCCTAGCCGTTTCGTTAATAACTCAAAAACGAGAGGGGTTACAACATTATTTTTAAGGAAAAACTTGTTCAGAATCACCCCAGCTACCCCTCATTTACCGATTTTAGGGTAGTTACGGGACACCCTGTATAACACACCACACTCAGCATTCCACGCCAAACATAAATCGAAATGGATCATTACAGTTATTTACTACGTCGGTCTGACAACAAAGTAATGTCGGAATTTTCGAAAATGAACTTTTTCTAATTACGTGTTAAAATCTCGGCTCTTACGTGGACCGTACGCGTGCGTTTGTATAATTTACGAATCAAGAGACAAGGGCTTGTCTCGGGCAAAGTACAAGTACGCGAGACCGGACCTTGTATCTTTTCCGGAAACAACGAACCGGGTTTCCGACGAGGTCAAATAGGCTTTCGTTCGGAAACCAGCAGAAACCTCTTACGGAAAACTCTGACATTACTGATCAGTCAACCCAATATTATAGAAAACTGACGTTCTTTCACGTGGCTCCGTGGTGGCTCCAAATAACTGTTGGGAATCTACTATCTCAAACAGCGTGAGAATCACCGATACAAAAATACCGAGACGTTCTACGAGTGAAGGAGAAAGAGTCTCGAGAATGCTTTGCCAACGCGTAGACGTTTGTCATATTGGAGTGTAAGGTAAACTTCGATGGTTGTTTAATCCTCGGAGACGTTCCCCCTGTTTCGACCATGGTCGGCGATTTACCTTGCTCCTACCGTATGACCTCACGGATAGCAATCTCGTTCCGGTCGGAGGAACTTGGAGAAACATTTAGCAAACATCCGTGATACCAAGAACCCGGATGGGGGCTATTAGGAGCAGTGGCGGGGAAACATTCCTATAGTCAACTACCCCTTCGCAGCGTTTAACCGCACCAGATCTCGTGTTTTAATTAGTCGACGCGACGGTAGGGAAAATCGAAAGACTGATTTCATAAACGAGCCATCCCAGCGCGGTGAAATTCATTTGTCCAATCAAAATTAATCTGGAGACATTTCGTCTAGACAGGGGCCGCGAACCGACGAAACGCAGAGACGTATCTTTTCCCTAATCTTTTTTTACTGAAGGACAAGCGTCTGGCAAATGTAACCCTCTACTAAAATATAAAACAGCGTTTCCCAATCGGAGTCCATTGAAGCTTCGAGGGTCTCTATAAGAAGAATTTTGGAATTGTTTAATTGTTTAACTATTAGCTTTTACTAACCTATAAATAAATATTTCTTTTAGGAATATTACACATCTGTATATGGAGGTCCGTATGCGTAGAGTTATGTCTCAGGGGGGCCCACAAGCAAAAAAATGTTGGAAACCCTTGATTTAAAGATCGAGAACGCGTTTTCAGATTCATGCGTGTTTTATTAGCGCAAGTGGTTGCCGGGTGCCATAATATTCCCTGCAACCGCATAATGGAAAACAATTAAGAGCGAATCGAAAATAGAGAAGTAGGCGCCGAAGAAAACTGAATGGATGGGTGTTGCGCGAGACGTCTCGGTGCGGGAGGGTTGAAAGTATTCCGAGCAAACACTAGACTGCAGATTTGTATGGAGTTTCATATTTGTATCCGAGGCACGTAAAGAAGCGTGTCTGAGATGGAAATTTATTTCCTCATATTTTGCATATTTATACGCACTATCAGATAATAATGTGACGAGGAATGTTTGATGCGCGAATCGCTGCGATGAGCAAAAGTAATAGAATTACAAAATAGCAATTGCGAGATGATGATACAAAGAAGAACGTAATTGCGAATACAGTTTTGAGTACAAACGATGCAAAAGAAAGCACTGTAAACCGGGTTTACAGTGTCTGAATTTAGAAATTTTGTAAGATTATTCTTAAAAACACATTATAACGGAATATATAACGCGAGAAGACACCGAAGTTATGCGTATTCGCTTTATCGTTAAAACGTTGACCCGGTGCAAGATTCTAAAATCGCTGTATCGAAAAATTTCCAATTTTCAGACCCGTCAGTTTAGTACCTAAGTAAAATACTTAGTCTCTAGCCCCTGACTTCGATTCGAATAACATTTAAACTTCGCGAAAAGTTTACCAGCGCGTTAAATACAAGGATCATTTTTCATGGTAATTCATGCAAATAGGTCTCTTTGTTCCGAAGATTTAAGCCCGCTTCATCCATAATACGTTTTTCTTTTACCTCGGTATAAACGGCTCGGGTCGTTGGTCGTGGGGCCAGCTATTTCCAAACTATTCGTAGAGAGATTTTAATTTACGACGCATCGGTATCGGGGATATCGACGAGTACCAGAATCCCGGGATGCCGTTTCCTCGAAATAACGTATTCCTCGAGTAAAATCGTCAACGTATCGATCCTCCCGACGTAGGTCGAGCGTACGTAACTTCAGGTCGGAAGATCAACGCGACGGAGCGAAGGAGGGTTAGCTTCAAAGTGTTTGCTCGTGGAGGGAAAGTCATTAAAAGGGATCGTTCTAAAAATAACGGCGTGCCTCAAAGGCTGTGCGCCGGCGTACCGAGACAGTAATCAAGGTGTTGGAATATTTGACACGGAATTACCGTTAGTCGAATAAACCGTGATACGAGTGCACGCTCCTCGCATCCCGATGACGGCTTCGTACCCGTTATATTCTCGGTACGCGAGGTGTGCGTACGACGCCTCCCGCTCGTATCGTGCGTGGCTAGATATAAATACGGGGACTTAATAATCGCCCGTAATTAACGTCCCCCACAGCTCATTATCCGAAAGACCCCGTTGGCGGTGCGTTAACGCGTCGCGTGCGACGCGCTTGGACGCTCGAGAGCGAACGCACTCGCTTCACGGTTGACTTTGCTTTTTGTCAAGCGCGGTGTTTCAAGTTTTAAGCGACGCGACGTCCGGCAAAATTCAGGAATACGAAGCCAGAAGCTGAAAGCGCGGGACTGATTCGATTGGGAGTGGTTGCCAGGGGATTAATTCTTTTTAAACATTTTTGCACGGCACAGGGATTATTTTACTTTTTGCAGCGAAGGAAAATAAATTCGTTGTAAAGGGAGATCAACTTTTCTTCCTACTAAAGGAACGCTAGTGTTGTTAAAATACGTGGATATGCTTTCTCCGTGGTACGAGAAATATCTGTATTCGTTTTAAATTCAGCAGAAATTATCGAATAACTCTAGTATCGCGATTGCCCGGTCGATCAAGATGATCGTTCAAAACTCTGTTGAAAATATCTTCCTTTTTTTTTTTACTATACGATGCCACCGTGCGTTCGTTGATATGCGTAGGAAACTGAATCTGCCGTGCGTTTCTCAAATATCTCTAAAAACACTACGCATTTTAAGAAAAATTCGAGGCCCCGAGCGAATTCTGATTTTACGTTCGAAAATATTGCATCACGATTTGTCCGTCGAGGGAAACATTACCGTCAGCAGCGTTACCGTTCCCCGGAAGTATCTTTTTTTATCGTAACGGAAATGCACTTTCGAAACAAATTCGAGCCACGGTGTTGCGAGAATCATAGCGAGCATCGTCCACGGGGACTCGTATTTTCAGAATTTTCAAACATTGGACAGTTTTCGGCGAGCACGTTCCTCGTAGCTTTTGGCCGAAGATTGGGAGCCGAATCTTCGTGACGCGATATCCGGAATAGAATATATACCGAGCGAGAGGACAAAGTTTCTCTTCCCCCTTTTGCGGAATTCAATCACGTACGTATCGACCGGTCAAAAAGTACTGCTCCAGCTTCTCCATCTCTGATGCCCTTCGGAGCTATGCTTCTTCTGCCTCGTGCCGACCTTCTTCGCCCTGACCGAATTCGAGGAAAGGGAGGGGGAGAAAGAGACAGAGACAGATGGAGAGAGAGAGAGAGAGAGGGGGAGAGAGAGAGAGAGAGAGAGAGAGAGAGAGAGAGAGAGAGAGAGAGAGAGAGAGAGAGAGAGAGAGAGAGAGAGAGAGAGAGAGAGAGAGAGAGAGAGAGAGAGAGAGAGAGAGAGAGAGAGAGAGAGAGAGAGAGAGAGAGAGACGGTTAATTTAAATACCTGTTGCCCCGCATCGCCTCCCGCAAATGGAGAAAAGCGTAGACAGCCCGCGTCCCCTTCGAGCGTTGGTGAAAATTACCACGTTTAAATTAATATTCGGTTCATCCTCCGTCGTCCCGGGTCATCCTGGGGACTATTAAGTTAAACTTCCGTGCACCTCGTTTGAAACAACCCGCGGGAATCCGTTTCAACGACAAGACGTCGCTTTATCCCGACAGTTTCACCGGAAAGACGAAAATCTCTTTTTCTCTCGGCACGCGAGTCGCGTCAAATTGTACGGGAGACACGGAAAACTATAATCGAACTACGAGGGTGTACGTGTACGTCGATCGTGACGAGTGGTAGTGAATTCGCGTTCGTTTCTTTTCCGTGCTATCGCCGAAGCGCGGAAGTAAAAAGGAATTTTATTTTACACATTAGAGAATAATGGCCGAACGTAAGACCGACGTCTCGTGCTCCGAATGGGAACGTCGGAAATTCGAGAAAAAAAAGGAGCCTCGAGGAAGATATCAATCGGGACTTGGTAGATTCCGACGTTTGAAATTTTCAGCTATCGCGCCGTCAAGATCATCGACTGATCGGTCGAATTATCTACAAGGTGGAACCTTGTTCTCTTCGGTTCGCTTTATGTTAACCCATTAGTGCATGAAGTTCGAAAGTGTCGAATTTTGTTATCTTTCCGTCTTAAATTCGACTCCCAATCAAATAGATAAACGGCGTATATTTTTTACGTTTGATATTGTCGTAACCTTTATACGTTTTTCTGTTGCGGATTTTCTATTAAAGGGACTCTATGCACGAAATACTACTGATATACACGAGAACATTTGTATATTGAAATTTATTGTCATTAAATTAGCGATATTATGCAACCTGATCAAAATCTGCAAGGGCGCCAAAAATTAAAATATGTACGTTCCTGATAAGAATTGCTATGCACTAATGGGTTAACCGTTTAGCGACGCGCGCCTTTGCGATAATCGTGGGAAAAAATGCCAAACGGCGCGATCACGAATGTGCTCTTCGGAGCGCAAGACCAGATAATTTGTCACAGCAAAAATACTCTTCGGCGCGTAAAATGGGATAACTCGTAAAACTTTGAAAGTAGCGCGCATTAACGCGATTTAAACATGCCACGTTTATTTATCCCGCAGGGATGACGAATTAACTCGTCACAATAGATATCTCGCAACGGATTGAAAGTGCGCTTTTGATAGATTACTTTCGAAGGTAAAAGGTAGACAGCACGATTACGCTGTTTTTCAATTTATAAGCGGTAAATATTACGTGGCAAAACACATTTTTTTCGAAGAATTCAACTTCTACGCGAACCCAACTAATTGGCATTTTTAAACAGTGAACGGGAGAATCATGATTGCCCCGCTTGAACGATCAAATGGTTAATAATCGTCGGGTTTACATTAAATATCTGCTAAATTGATAAACCCGCGCTGCCCGATCTAACCACATCGTACGGACTCTCTCCATCTTTTTTTTATCTCGAATAGAATCAGCGAGATACAGTTTCTCGACGCGAGTAAATGCGTTAAAGGGACGACCTCCCCTCGAGGTCTCAGAGGGGTTAAGGAAAGCTATACTGTAACTTCACGTCGCCATCTTCGTACCAAAGGGCTCGTTAAATGAAAATTTAATGAGCTTCCGTTTTAGCGATGGTGTTGTATCGCGTATAAATAGCCCATATCGGAAGTGTTGCCGAGGTCAAGCGTTTCGCAGCGAACGTCGAGAGCCGACGGAGCGAGAGTACTCCCGTGATCTTTGTTCCTTGTGTTTGCGCAAACAAAGATCCGACGCTGGAGCAGGACGGAGGATCGCATAAACCTTTGTTCCGCGATGCTTTAAGAGAAGGCAACAACGAACGGAATACACACGTTTTCCTACGTACGCCCGTGTGCACTGACCGCGTGAATGCTCGACCAGCTATTAAGTTTCGTGCTCATAAAGTAACTTCAAAGAACTGTAGAGAGAGATAGAGAGAGAGAGAGAGAGAGAGAGAGAGAGAGAGAGAGAGAGAGAAAGGAGAGAGAAGGAGCCAGGGGATGAGGATGTCATTGCTATTTCATTCTCGTATACGTTATCCAGTTGCGTTTACGTTGAGCGCTCTCCTGCCTGCATCTGGCAAACCCATTTGCAAACAATCGGAAGATCACCGCGTGTGGCCACTTGCTCTCGCGACTCGCGTCCCACGTTAACGAGCAAAATAGGCGGTTGACGTTTTTGAGTTGGCAGAATCTCGTGTAATTAACCCGACGGGGGTAATGCTTTTGACCCAGTTATGTTCTTAATTTAAGTTTACTTGGCGGTAATTTCCTTTTGTTTGGAATTCATTGAATATCACTGACAATGGCACGATCAACGGGGGGCCGGGAGGAGGGGGCGGCCAGGGAGGTAGATATGTATATAATAATGACCCAAGTCCATTCTCGTAATAGCCGGTTGTCTGCCTGCACGGCACGCGATACGTTTTTTTTCTCTCCCCCTCCTATTTATTTTCATGCCGAGACACGTGACCCATTAGCGGTCGCAGCTTCTCCGCCCGCTCCCCCCCCCCCCCCCCCCCCCCTCCCGCCTCACCGGCCTTTCATGGCCGAAAATAGTCGATGCCGCGATGCATCTATGCGCATTGGGAAATGTCGGATGGTGATAACGCCAAGGGACTGCACGGTGCAACGTGACCTCGCAGTCACGTACGCGCTGTGCCCCCGGGTTACCCGAGGGATTTTTGTTTTATCTCTGGCCGGATACTCGCGAGTATCCGCGGTTATACCCGGTAATCTGATGATTTATTTTGCAAAAACTCGGTGGCAGCGGTGAAATCGTTTATTTATTTACGCGTTGGTTTTAATTTATTTGGCCGGTTCTGTTGTTGTACACTTGAATTTTGATACATCTTTTGGAAAGCGTTGTTACGTTTGCGCGTTGGGAGGACGGGGACTCGATTGCACGCGGTCATCCAACGATTCGATTTACAAACAGAAAGGTGAAATTCGTAGAATCGAGTACCTCGAGGTTTGGTAGTCTGCTTCTTTCCAGCAATATTTGCCAATCGATTCAGTGGATTCGACGGAACACTGTGCGCACGTCGACTCGTTACGCCGCACGCTTCGTTATCGATAATTGCCATCGATACCTGGCGTCGGCCCGGTGCCGAATTTTCCCCCGGATTTGCCTTGAAATTTCGAGAAACACGCGAACTCGGCCATTCTGTACACGATTGCTCCTGAAACCGCTGCATCCGCCGCGGAAGTGCACGTGCTCCTGACAGGACTGACGTCGAGCAATTGAAATAACGAACGGGCTCACGGGCTCACGGGCGCTTGTTCGCTCGACATTATGCATCGTGATTTGCTCGCTCTGTTTTTCTCTCCTCTCCTCTCCTCTCCTCTCCTCTCTGCATTCTTCTTCCCCCCCACCCCATCCCGCTGTTTCGGACATTGGCCTCGCTGTCCCCGGACGGTATTCCGGCATTACCGGTAATGGAATCGAATGCGAGGATAAAATTGAACGTAACCCGTCGAATCGGCACGAACGATGCTCTCTCGGATCACCGTTGCCTCTTGCATACTCGTTAATCGAATCGACCTACCTGCCAGTTGATTGCGACGTAGAAAGATTGAATTTTTTTTTCCAAGTACTGCGCCGCTTGATAATTTAATCATAAAATCGACCGACTCGCGAAACGGGTTTCTCCGTTCATGGATTATCATCTCCGTGATTGACGCTGATATTGGTTCGGTCACCTATCTTTTAATAGAGGATGGCGCTAATTAAATTACCTATTTTTGGTCGCTCTACGTGTTTCCGCTCGAAGTGCCTGAATCGGAGAACCATCGCGTCAGGGGTCGTAACGTTATCCGTCGGGATAATTCACCGGCGTACTCGTTCCAGAAGTTAGCCTGTTCAACGAGTCGAATGCTCCGATTCGTAGTTACCCTCCACATCTGATAATTAAATCGGGGCGATGCGATTGTTTTAATACGGTAATAAAAACATGGAGTTTTTCATGCTGCAATTGGAATGTATGTATTATTGCTCGGCAACGTACTCGCGGTCCTATCGATCGGATCGGCGCAGCGATACAAATGAGACGTTGGTAGTCGTCCGGCTCGACTTCGATATTCCACGCTAAATTTATTGATCGCATCGGTACAGCGCTACAAATAAGACGTTGGTAGTCGTCCGGCTCGGACTTGGATATTCCACGCTAAGTCTATCGATCGAGTCGGTACAATAGTAAAAGTATAGCGGCGTTAAGACTAGATTTACGGCACCCGTTAGTTTAACGGATTTTCGATACCTAAAAGAAATAGCGAAAAAACCGCAGCGTTGATTCTAACCAATTTCTTCCACAAATGAATAATTTCGTTCAAACAATTCATAGGCGCATTTATATCCTCTTAAGGTAGAGTTTCGTTACCACGACCGATCGCTGTCGTGGACGACCACGACAAACATTGTCGTCGGTGCTCCGTTGTATGTATGTGTGGAGTGCGTGTGTGAGGTGCCGCAGCAAAAGGTGGCACGCGACGGTTAAGAAGGAGCGTCGATGAGTGCAGATTTTAGGCAATCAGTCCGCGTAGCACTCGTACGAATGGTATCGAACTTTTGATTAAAATATATATCCATCCTGTTAAAAAGTGTAATTTATTCTCGGGAGGAATACCCTCTTCTCCCACAATACATAGGTTGTTGGTTAAAAAAAAACTTTAGTAACGTATGTGAAACATACTTTTCATTTCATCGAACCAAATTAAATTTCTGCTTTTTAAAAACAGAAAGTAAAACGGTAGTCGCCAATATCTCCAGTGTTGTGATCCGGGTCAAAGAATCGTAAATGCCGGAATTTGTAATAAAATAGATACTTGTATTTAACTAACTCTATACACTGGTCTAATTACTTTCGAACGAATTACGCAGATACAACGTATTTGTGTGGTTCGACAGCCAAATGAGCTTAAGACGTCAGTTTGAAGAGCCCTATGAATTTTAAGTACCGAGGTTGCAGAAAAACTGTGTCGACTATTAGGAATTCGTAATTAACCTGGAGGGCGGTTGGATCTGTTGAACTAAGGAAAACTAGTTTTTAGAAAAGCGGAATGGAAGGGACGAAGAAGTGGCAGGAAAGTTATGGTTAAAGGGCGACAGGCTGGACATATTGGAAAAGAAGTGATTCAGCGAGGTTGCGTCAGGAGTGAATCAGGATGGTCGAAAGGTTCACGGAGCTCAAAATGTTAGGCTTAAAACTACAGATCATCAAATCGCATAATCGAAAAACACGATTGTCGGATGAGTATTCGACACTGGTGCGTTGTAGGAACTCGGGTTATACGGGAGTCTATTGTAACAGAAAAATCGCCGTTTAGCAGAAATTGTAATGGGACCACGATATTTATGCTCTTTCGTATACGATATCTCAAATGCGTCAGTAATTCCTGGTTTTCATTGCTATTTTATCGATCGTGTTGACATAGCGTATGCCTAGCGCCAAAAATTGATAAGTGCGCGAATAAAAACGTACCCTCGCTAACCGAGTAATCGAGTAAATCGACTTTCCAAAGAAAGTGCATATCTTCGTTAGCTCGTCAATTTGACCTGGCTAGTAGAAATAAGTACCTACACGACAAATGTCCATAAACCTAACGTTAATTGGACTATTGCCTGGGACACCTTAATTTTGGTCACGCATCCCGCGGGATTGTCGGAAGGTTCGAAAAAGTTGTCAGTCTGTTTTTCCCCGTCTTTAAGCGAGAATCCTCAAGCGTCTCAGATTGTAAAGTAGCTTACGAGTAATCTCCCGCTTGATCGACGATGTCAGACGGCGGGTAGTAGAAAAACTTCACGAAAAACTTCCTGCAAAGTGACGAATTGCTCTCGATACCTACCCTCTTAGGGGCCTCCCGAGGGAAGACCGACTCGGGGTTAGCCTTTAACCTCCATTCACCTTAAACGCCGTATCGAACCGCGATACCTTCGATCCTCCCTTTTTGCGGGAATATCCGCATCCTGGCTGTAAACAGTATTGCATCAGCCGGATTTATTGGGTCACCGGTGAAACGAAATTCCGTTATTTATCGTACCGAGCAACACGGCACCGAACCTTAAACGATGCACAAGTTTCCATATCTCGAGATGTTTCAATCCTTAACAAACATCCATACGTTTACCCTGGAACGCGGAACATAAACTTGCATCAGGGCGTCGGCGTTAGATGTATCGTTGTTGGATATTATCCGTGGGGTGTTTCGAAATGCAGTGGAACCTTCATTATCCGAACGTGAGCGTTCCGATGAGGGAAATCTCGGTTAATGGAATAATCAATTTGGCGACGTAGGACTTTACATATTTTAGACAGATAAGATAAAATTGATCAAACGAATGACTGGCTTTCCTACAATATTAATACGTTGCGATCTACGCCAAATAAAATGCTATTCGAAGACATTTTTTTTAACTTCCAACGGTTTTCGAATACGACCAGTCAAAGTTCAGCACGACGTTTTTTTTGTTAATTCATAACTTTTGGTCTACAATGACCGCCGGATTGAAATAATCGCAGTTTAATCGTGAAAACTTCGGAGGGTTCTAAATAAATTGAAGATTTTATATTCCCAAGAATAAATTCGCTTTCAAGGAGACACTGTTCGCATGTAGAAAATAACACGATGTTTATTCATTTTCGTAAAAATGTTTCTATCTTTGCGCTACGCTCTGGTCTGCTTTAAATATTCTTCTTCCATGATAGAACTATTTCAAATTTCGATCATTATGCGTTCTCTCGAAGAATTGACAGAATCGTAAACGTAAATTTGATCCAACGCCAGATTTTGTGTCGGATAAAATCTACAGAATATTTCAAAGTATAAATTTTCATATAAAAAATTTGTATACTTTTGAGCTTATACATATAAGGATCAGACACGCTCGCTCAACGATGGTGCTATTTCCGCATTTTATCATTACCATTATCAGAAGAGATTTGCGAGCTTTTAAGGGTAAACGTAAAATTTCTTTCGAAACGACCGACACGCAGCCACTTTTCACCTCCAATGTTCTTATAACCTCGCGTAAAACGTTAGTCCTCCATATCATTCTCGTATTAAAGGTACTCTTCGGTAAAGAGCGTCGTCTTATGCCGGTTAGCAGGGTCAGAGATGAAATTCCGTTATTTATAGCGCATAAGAGGAAGTGAGGGGTTCGGCTTAGCTCACCTGATAACCGAGTTTCCGTGGAATCGTGAACTCGCGTATTCACCTACGCTCTACCCTAACGTGCAAATATGAACGAGGCACGACATTGTATCGCGTTGCAGTACGTCTTCGATGTTCTCGAAGTGATCGATTACGACACGCCTCTTTCTTTTTCCGTCACTCGTGTAAGAAATAGGTAAAATAATGTGTGAAACGTTGAGAAGTATATCCAGAACATGTTAGGCCGTAGGCCACCGCTAGATTTCCACCGTCGAGTGTGCGAGTGTTACCAGCTATATCGTCTGGAATAGTAAATATTTTTATAGCATCAATTCTTCCGAATCCTCTGATTCATCATTCCCTCGCGTACCTATCCCTATCGCCGAGTCCAACATCCAAATTCTTTGTCTACTTCCCACGAGTTTCCACACGAAAACAAGTTACTCATCATCCCTTGTACACCCTTTTCCATGATAATAGTTTTCTTTAAATCTACCATCATGCACCATCCGCAGAATACCCCCGAAGTCTTGACTGAAAATATCATTGGAATTCTTAAATCGTACTACCAGAGTATTGACCAATTGAATTGGTGAAAAGAAGAACAGTACTATGTAGTCCAAATTACACCTACTTTTTTTTAAATTGGTGGATGAACGTAGATTTAAATATTGAGTGTTTGATCAATGAAAACTTTAGGGAAGCAGCCGTAAAGTTAGCTGGCTTTCAAAGTCAATATGATGTAGCCTACAAATTTAGGAAACTTTGAACTTGATTACCTTAGATTGAGACTTTCGGACTGGTACTGTTCTTCCTCTCACCGATTGAATTGTAATTCTTAAATCGTCACCAATAAACCTTGAAACTTTGATTTGTTAAAACTCTTGAAAGTATTGCGCACAACCACCCCGTTGCGCATTACACGATAAGCTAAGCCCCATAAGATTCACTCCATCCACCGTATCCAGTGTACGGGTAGGTAACTAAGATTGAACCCACTCGTAAAATTTAATTCGATGATACAGAAATAAATGACCTTATTCTATATTAATACAGATTAATTGCTGCGTCGTTGACCAAAATTGAAAACACGCATACATGGCAGAATGTCGTATCGGGATGTCGTCACGGGACCGGCGATCAAACGTAGACTGAACATTTTTGCGGGTGTGTAAAACAGAAATAACCGTCAGGCGCACATGTGCGTCCATACTCCACACCGCAGCTTTCTCCGGACGCATATATGCGTCCGTACAAATTCAAGACTTAAGAAGAATGATTGCTCTGCGGAGAACGTAGTCCTTCTTTGGCGTGAACAGTCCTGCGGCCTTTCAAAGATTCATGATACTTGATTCGCTACGCCGGCGCCGTTACCCTTCCGTTACTCCACTCGAGAAACGCGAGGTGCTCGCGTGGTGCACAAACGACTCGACATTTCGGAAATTTCTACACTCGGTAGAAGGTAAACTCTTGCGTTGCTCCGGCTTGCGTCGGCGAATGAGAAAATTCACAGATTTCGATTTGATAAGGGAGAAACGATATCTCCAGTACCGAATTAAGCTCACGATGCCGAGACATTTAGTCCAATTCCCCGACGGTGTAATTTTCAAAAGTTTTCAACGAAACAAAAATAAATGTACCCGAGCTCCGTGCTTGGAAAAACATACAAGATTCTTCTTTCCCCAGATGCGCTTATTTCAATTCTCCAGAACTTTTTTAAGATGATTCTTCTATCGCCGAATTAATTCCTTACTACTAGAATCGCGAACCCAACCGAATCTCCTGCGCCGCAAGTAGAAATAAACGAAATTTGGCTCGAGAGTTACAAATGCACGGACCATCACCCAAGTCGATGGGCGCTCGTCTATCCGACCATGATTCCGTCCTCTCTCTCTCGGAAGGGGTGTTACCGTTCGCACATTCGTAAGCGCGTGTACAAGGAAGTAAGGCGAACCCAGGGAGGGCGTACACCTATTCGCAAAGACGTAGAACCCGCTAAACCGAGTCCCGGCCGCTTGCATACTTGATTCGAGCTCGTTCGCGTTAGTTAGCGACGGATATAGCTAGAGTATTTCAGAAACGTGACGTTGATGTGACAGGGACCGTGCCGGCCGGTTCCTCGGTGGTATAGAGTGTATTGCCTACCAATTAATTCGAGATATTTATGCGGGAGGCTGCGCGCACACTCTGGATAATCCTGAGACTTTGAGACCATTATGAATTTCCATTCTCCTCGTTCCCGCCTCGTTGAGCACTCTTTACCGCTTCAACTCGCTTTTAGGTTTGAGATGCACCTCGCCGCGATTATGGCACGCGATTCGCGTTTCCCCCGAGCACTCTGAAAATCCTTCCTCTCGGCGGTGGAAAATCACGGGGAGAAGAGAACCTTTGCCCGCCCCGAAGATTACGTAGAGCTTCCGTCAGTTTTGCGAAAACTTTAATATGCGATTAACGGTGGTTT
The DNA here is from genome assembly GCA_933228935.1 of Pemphredon lugubris. Taxonomy (NCBI): domain Eukaryota; kingdom Metazoa; phylum Arthropoda; class Insecta; order Hymenoptera; family Crabronidae; genus Pemphredon; species Pemphredon lugubris. The sequence goes on from OW121815.1 coordinate 26,859,489, forward strand.
CGCGTTCTCTCGTCCGTGCTCTCGCCTTTGACTTTCGTACCCAATTAAAACCGCGTCACTCGACAATGAGAGATTCTTCGATCTATCGGGCTTTCCGAGAATAGCGTCTTTCAAATTTCCGTCTGCTTTGCTTCGCGTTCGTTCCGCAGCGAATTTTCCCTTTACTTCCTATCAGGGGATTCCGATCTCTCCGGAGCGTTCGCCCGAAACGGGACGGAAAGCGCTCGAACACCGCCGAGAGCCTCGTTCTTTGACACCGTGGCTCTCGAAACAAGGGGCAGTGGGGGGGAGGGGGGAGATGGCAAGACAAAGCTCCTCTTCCCCACGGTTCTCATCCGAACGGTCCGAATACGCGAAATGCAGAGGTCTGATGGCCGTGGCGCGTTAATCGACCGCGACAATAGACCTCATCGGCGAATTTCGCTATTTCCAGGGTGACCTAGATTCGTCGAACGATTTTCTCCGCCCGACACCTCTCGCGATCCATCGTCGTTCGCACCACTGGCGCGTGGACTGGCCTCAAGCCAGACGAATTCGAGCACCCCGATACCAAGGTGTCCGGGGTCTGTCTCACCAAGGTAGAACGTCGCTAGACATCAAAGGAGATAGAAATAATAGGATTTTCTCCGTAACGCCTTTTGAAGTTTCCTCGGCCGACGGAGTTGATTGCGCCCGGGCACTCGTGGATCGTAAATGATTATTTGTTCTCCTAAAGTCGCTGTTTCGTCTCGGGTTTGCGGACAAGCGAAACGCGCTAATGATGTCTTTGCGAAATTACGTCGCTGTTACTTTCAACTTGAACGGCATCGCGCAACGTTAACACTTTGCCACCGGGAGGGAGGAGTCTTCTAGTACGAGGCAGAGCGACGCTCGATAGCCGGAGACGAGGTAGGACGAGTCTCGTACGTGCGACTCATGCTCGCTCTCTCCCTCGTTCTCACATCGCGACGCCACGTGTAGCAGAACGCGTTTCTCAACATTTGACCGAGCCTCGCACGACATCGGGGAAATAACGCTCGCCAAGACTTTGCTCTTTTCATTAATAAAATTTTCATACTGTAGAAAACGCTGACGCGCCAAGTGTATCACTTTGCGAATTTGCTCGGGTTTGCCCGCTGCAGGTGTAATACGCGCAAAAAATAGTCCAGTAGGATAGTGTTAATAAGGGACGATAGGTAAAGAGAGAGAGTGAGAAAGAGTATTGAAAATTACTTTGGTTAGATGTGGAGAGAGCGGAAAGCCAGAGAATAAACGCGTCCTTGAGTAATTTCGGTACGGTATTCGAGGTCGAGCTCACGCGATGCAAACGTTACGAAAGAATTTTGTATCACTGACCTCCCCTAACGGTAGCTACAGCTGGTAGGGAGAGCGAAATTGTACGCACGCGTGTAAACGATGATGCGTGAGAAGCGTATGTACGTAAAGATGGGTCCCGGAGATGTAAATATTCGCCGTAAGTCTTTCCGGAACGATAAAGGGGTCCTCCGCCGAGATGGAAAATGCGGGAAGATGGTTTTGCCGAAACAATGGGCTTGATCGCAAACTTTATGTTCGTCACGAGCGTTATCAGGGGTCTTAATTATTTAACCATGGATTATGTTGAAAGTAGAAGAGAAATTTGACGTTAAATTACGAGAATATTATAATTAAAATGGAACAAACTATTTTACCACGCGTTCAATGACCCGCGGGAAAGGAGCAATGGCCCCACTGTTGGGTGTGCTCTTCGAAAACGTTTCGCCGATAATCTCTCTCGAGGACAAAATTACTGCTTAATTCATCATAAGTTATATTTATAATTATCGGATTAAAATTTAAAAAACCCTACTGGCTTTCGATAAATATAATACTTAAAACTCTTCTAATTTTCATTCTCAAGTATATAGCAATTTTCTCTATTTACCAAATGCTATACCGAACTACATATCTGGTGATCCAAACCTGAGCCACCGGTGGTACACGCCGGCGTTAACGTGTCAATTGAGTTCGTAACAATGATCGAACACGTCGTAAAGTCGATTATTTCATTGTATCAAAACGATCGTTTTAAACTACCTCTTTTAACTAACATCGTAAGTATACGTATGTATATAAATTATTATTATTACGAATTATTTCCATTTTGGAATATCGCACACTATTAAATAAATTATACCAGACGTGGAATAGTTGCATCGAAAATCGCTTGTATCTTGTGGTGTATGACGAAACATCACGCATCGTTAAAATATTTCTGTACAATACATTCGATGAAACAAAGTGCCACCGCGACTGCCATTTCCAGATATTGTTGCTTTAGCCGTATCGCGAAGCCCTTTAAAGCCGAAAAGCTGCAACTCGAGGAATTATGGCGGGATCGCGAGTATGCAAATCGGGCTGGTGCTCAAGATACGCGGAGGGTGGAGTCGGATTACGTAAGGATCGGCGGAAAACAATCTCTTTCGCTCTTTCGCTCTTTCGATCGATCCGCGGGCATTAGACACGCCCTTAGTCCAAGTCGAGTTTCGCGATAACGAATTTCTCGCGAGACAGAGAAAGCGAGCGCTCGACCTCCGCGCTCTCACGATCCACGATCCCCGATCGATAGCATTTCCGTGTGCGGTCGTGCCGAACGATCACCGTGAGTTTCCGTGTTTAATAACGCCCGAGCCGCCTCTCTCGCCATTTTTTACTCGCTTTTGTTAGCGGTAATTAACGGCGCCACGCTGATCATTCGAACATTGCCAACAACGGAAGAATAACGAGTAAAGAGCGACGCTCGGAAATTTGTGATTCGATAATAACGATTAAAGGGTACGTACGAGCTTTCCTCCGGATAATTTCAACGTACCAGCCCAGCGTAGATTTCGATCTTCCCGCTCGACGAGCCGTTATCGCTCGCGTTTTATTACCCCTGTCCCGGTAATTTATTCGATTATCTTCCGTACGCGAGGAATCGGACGATTCAATTTCGACGTTCGGGAATAAAGTTATGCAATCGGAGCGGAGGGGGGAGGCGCACAAGCCATACCCGCGCCAATTTGGGCGAGTTTCGTTAATAAGGGAATTTTTGTCTAAATTATATGCGAAGCGGCCGGGTCGTAAGGCGATTACTTGTTTCCTGATTCATCGCTAATAGGATTTTTCTCATGTAAATTTCCTATTTAGACGTTCGTTCTAAAAGCACGAGACTGCGGGCCTAGTTGGTGGAAATTCAAGAACTTTTATCAGCCAACGCCAAGCCACTCCAACGACCACTTTTTTTTTCCTTTTTTTTCGTACTTCAAACCCGAGAGGAATATTTGATGAAGGTTCTTCGTCGCCCGGGTTCTAGGTGCATCGTTCCCACACAGAGGCATGTCTTGGTTGTTTGTATCGATACGAACGACAGCGTCTATTTTCCCGGTCGACGTAATTTACGTCGTTCTTTTCGCCATAGAGTCGTCGCTGTCGAGCATCCTAAGAAGCTCGGCACGATCAATTTTTTCTCACCGCGCGTCGAGAGAATTAAGCGCGCGATTTAGAACTTTCTTAAACTCGAGATACAAAAGTTTTCATATAACGGAGTGGTCTCCGAAGTTTTCGAGATCAGCTATTCCCAAGATCGCGGACCTCCGGTAAAGAATATGAATTTTCTTCAAATAAATGAGAAACAAATTGTATCGTTCCAGGAACGATGTATTCGATACGAAGAACACTACGGTACACGAATAATTCGCGTAGCGTCCTGTGCCAAAGATTTTTCGTTCCGCCCCGAAACATCGTAGACGTTGGTTAAAAAATAAAATAAATAAGTCGGCCAAATCAGTTGCGCAATGGTTGATGCGGTGCATAGTATGAAAAATACCGGAAAGATACCGTAACGTTTTCGTTCGAGTTAGATCAACAATAATACACGGAACGTAAATCGCGAATATCGATTATACATTAAACCCTTTATTATTAATCACTGTCGAAACTGTGGTAATTAGATTGTACGATTCTACTAAACGTTCTTATCGTGCATTTAGTTACACGCCTGCAAGCTCGTTGAAACGCTATCCGTACGAAGATAGTAAATCAATTATTATCGAGGTACGAACCAGGTCAGGTGGGCTTCTGCAGGAAAATCTTCGTTAGCCCCATTGTTCACCGAATGTAGGTTAATCACTGTTCACAAAAGTTCGCAGCCATTTCCTGACGTTTCCACCCGCACCTGTCCCATCGGCGGAGCTTTTCGACCCACCAGTTGCTGGTCGAATCGAACTCTCGAGTTCGCCGTCAACTCGAGTTGACGCCGATCGAGCGTCGCTTCTTCCTCGCGCCCCCGCTCTCTCTTTTTCTCTATCGGCCGTCCAGTTTTACTCGCCCCCCCTTTTTTTTCACTCCCAATTTTTTCGCCCGTGACGAATTTCGCGCGCGTCACGAAATCGCGTTTCGGCTCTTGGAGTAGGAAAGACCGTCTGGACGTTCCAATCGGGAACGGGAGCAATAAAATCGCCTCTAATCCCTCCGCGTGACACGTTGCTGGTCGATTGTCGCGGTGCACGTCGATTTCGTTTCGTTAAATTGACTCTGCAATCGGCCCCGCGGGTTCCCTCGAATTTCACCGATATACTCGACACGGTAATACTTTCTGGGACGTTTGTCGCCCCTGGGAAGGATTTCGCTGCGAAGAAAAAAAACCCGTTCGTTAGACTGTCCCGAGTTCGGCTCCCGCGCACGGGTAACGTGGCGGAATAAAAAATAAAGCGTCGAAGAGGATAATATCCGGAAGATGGTAAACTAGAACTCAGTTGGAGCGAAAACGATTCAAATTGGTACGCTCCGTTGCAGCGGGAGAACGACAGACACCGCCGCGGGATGTTTCTTGTGAAATTGGGAAATTGTTCGCGCAATAAATAAGTAGAAGAAGAACGAATGTTTTATGGGTAGCGAGAAACGGAATCCAATTTTAGCGATGTCAGTTGGAGATTGAGTTTGCAATTGGTCCCGAGTCGACCAGCGTTTACGCGCTTCGTTGAAACGTTTTCTAGGCGAGCTCTTTGTGCGCGTGAAACGTTTGAAAAGCGCACTGTCGCGAGCGCACTCATTGAACTCGGCTAAATTCATTGTTACGATCGCGCGATGGCGGTGGAGCCGACTAAAAAATTGGTAGGGGTGCGAAACGATCGCTGTGCGTGATATTGCGTAATTTCTGTATCGGTGAAATATCATAGAAACCTGGAAATCGTTAAAGAGAATCGCACGAACGTGCGATGGGATCTGTTGAATTCTGGTAACTGAATGTGCTTTTAGCGATTACGTTATACGTGTCCTGGTACACAGGATGATTCATCTGACTCGAACTATACTGCAGGAGAAAAAACGGTCTCTACGCGTATTTCCTTTGCGCGCCGCCGAGGAGCGCTAGCATGGCGGTTTCAAACGGCCGAATAGTCTTAAGGGGAATCTGTAATTGCAATAAGTTTACAAATCGGCTTTGCGTCTGTACTATGCCAGACAGAGAAAGAGAGAGAGAGAGAGAGGGGGGGGGGGGGGCGGCGGAGAACTCTGTAAGAAAAAGCGAGAGAAGAGGGAGAAACTGACCAAATCCTAAGGAGGAAGAATCGACCGAACGAGACAACGTCTTAGAGTGTACTATGTACAAAGTGTCTGTCGAAAGGGGAAAGTTTAAAGATTGCCGGAGACTATGGATTCCGACCGGACAACCTTCGGAATTGGACGAATAGCTCAGAATTGTGCGACGACCACCTGATGTGCGGCCATCATAAAATCTCGTGATCGAAAAGTAACAGGTTCAAATTAGATCCATCGTTCGGTGGAATCCCATGGATAACAGTGTTTCTCGCAATAACAGTTTTTTTTTTTTTTTTTTGAAGAAATGTTGTTTAACATTTTCATTTCTGGGAGGCTGTAGCGCTAAAATACGAAGTACGGGTCGCCTCGCGGTACTAACGCTGTATGCCGACGCTACTACTCAGATATTTACGCATCACTAAACTTCGCTAACGACCCAATGATTCTGTGACTTCTCTTTTACTTGTCTCTATCCCTCTATTTTCGTCCTACCATTTCCTTCGCCGACGTTTACGTAGAAGAAGCGGCAAGTTTATGTGCTGCGAACACCGCGAAAGGAAATAAAGAGGGAAGCGACGATGTTCTAATGTACCCAGATGCTGTGGCGGGCATTAATTCGGGATTAGCTTTAACGGATAGCGTAGCAGTGAGAAAACTTGGTTCTTTAACTGCACGGATTTTCTTTCGTTTTTACGCGCGAAAAAATTACGCAAACTTATGCAGCTTAAATATTTAACGGTTCCCCGTTGATTAAAGATACTTCGTCAAGATTGATTTGCATTATTTTCAAGTAAACCGAGGAATAATACATTATCGTTAGAACGGAAGTAAAACGTTGGCAGTTCGTTATCTTGATAAATAATGTAAGGTCGTTAGCACCGGCACACGGGAGTTCGCACAGGGAATGAGATATTACTTTTTACAAAATTTCTCGACTACGCTGGGAGAAAGGTGATTGCGTTTTCATACAGAACATACATACATTATGAACGTTAAATAATTCTCATCGATACGTATCGTCGTCGATTCATTGATGTTTCATTTCTCGAGTCTTATCGATTAAAAACAAGGACCCCTCGGTAGTACGTAAGTACCTCTGTGTTTATTCGAATGGCAAATAATAATATTAGCACTGTGCCGTCGGTTCCCCCTATGTCTCCTTTTATTCGGGTTCAGATACGGTTGTTTTACAGTCTTCAATAAAAGTTGATTGCAAAACCATGCATTCGAATGCAAATACGAGAGTGCTCGTATTAATTTTGCTCGATGCAAACAAAGTTTGGCGAACTCGCGTTGATCACGATATAAAGTTCCAGCGCGCGACTGTAACGCACTCGATTTATCCAGTCGATCCAAACTGAAATTTATTTCTATCTCGTAAACGTCATTGAAATACTTGGCGGCATAAATTCTCGACAGTTAGGTACCCCGAGAGATACAGTGCGTTTAGCGCGATCATAAATTTGCGTTATAAAGATAGAGACGAGCATCGACGATAGTTTTAAAATGGCTCGAATGATTTTATACTATAATATATCGCACACCGGTGTGCGTAAAATGAAACGCATTCCGCAAGATGTCCCGGGCAATCGAACCGATACGGTTGCATCTTTGTAGGTTAGTTTGTTTTTTTATTTCCGTTAAAAGCCTCGTACCCCAGTGTATAACCGACGCGCGTGCACGTTTATTAAGTAAATTTCGTTGTTTACGGAGTCCTAGCTTTTACCATCCCCCTCCGCGAATTTGGCAGAATCTCAACATCCTGATCGATGCGGTACAACCGTGCTGATCCGACAGTTATTCGCCGGTCATAGGTTTGGAATTTTACTGGTACACTCAGGTATTCGAGTACAGTTGAATTACCGCCGACGAGTACAAAATTTATGCGCCCAATAAATTAACCGCCGCGGACTACGGTGATCGTTTAACTTACAAACTTGGAAACTTCTTAGTCGCTTTTTCGCTGATGCGATTAAAAATAAAAATTGTACGGTGGTTGGATAAGGCGGTAAATTCGGTTCGAGTAACGCACCTGCTCCGGTTATCCGTTTTGTGCGCCGTTAATCGGAACGCAGGACTATAATTACGAACAACCCGAAAAATAATGTTAACTACTTAACCGCGTTACGTTAATCCAGGACTTTGCGCATACTTTGGATAATTTTACGCGCGAGTCCTGAGATTAGTTACTATGTGGCATACGTTGCCGCGGCGTATGCGTATCTTGAAGCTTGTACTTTCCGGAATATTTTAAGCTCAGTTCGAAACAAAAATTCCAAAAATTGACAGAGTTGCAGTAGTTTGAACGGAACGATTAGCCTATGCCACCCGGCTAAACTCACACTTCTTTTGCGGTTTTTCTCGAAACAACGTTTTTGACACTAGCGGAATAAAAATCTCGAAAACCACTTGCCCGATTTATTTCAAACTTGATGCAAGTTTTAATTCAAAATTTGTGGTTGCCCCGGAAAATTGAAGCTTAAAACTTGAATTATAAACAAATGGGTAAGCGTATCGAAAAAAAAAATGCTATTCTCCATCATAGATAATCTTACAAACAATATGTGTGCCTTTGAAAGAAATCGGGCAAGTGGTTTTCGAGATTTTTATTCCGCCAGTGTGAAAAACGTTGTTTCGAGAAAAACGTATAAGAAGTATAAGTTTAACCGTGCGGCATGCGCTAAACGCTCCGTTCAAACTACTGTAACTCCGTCAATTTTCGGACTTTTTGTTTGAAACTTGGCTTAAAATACTCTGAAAAGTACAAACTCCAAGAAAACTGAAGAAAAAGAAGTTGGATTTTCTGAAAATATCAGGGTGGCGTAACCCCCTTAATAGAGCCACTTTATCGCGACCGTAATGCAAACGGTGGCTGATCTAATATTGACGCAATACATTAGCCTGGTCCGATCCAACATGGATGTAAAATGGGCAGGTATCGCGGCAATTAATACATCGACCGCTAATTCGCACACGGTTAACCGAATAAACCGTGAGCGTCGCTGATGCTTTGAAACGCACCGTTCCGTTCTAGTATAAATCACTGGACTAGTCACTGGGAGTCTAATGAATTCTAGTTTGTCGGAATCAAAGGTAGACGAACAATCTGAATTATTGGTGCGCCTCGCCACGAGTGTCCCCTCTGCTTGAAAATATTATTCGATCTAGAGATTAAACGGTAATCGGAAACTAATTTCCCGCTCGACGGTTTTTAAAACAAACGCGTGACGCGTGGACTATCAGAGGTTTGCAACGTAAACTTTCCACGTTACGTACGCGAAGGTTTTGACGTGTACGAATTAACTGATAATGAAAATCTAATTTCCCTGCTCAACGGTCCCGTTAATTAAGCGCGTCCACGTTACTCGGGGAGCGTGATTTAAAATTTAATATGTCCCCGTGCATTTGGCTAGAATTTACACGCGCGGACTTAATTAATACGGATCGGTAGATCAACGGTTTCATTCATTAAATAACCACACGGACACCGTTGACGGTACGCGCATCGAAATAAATCTACCTGAGATTACGACAGATCTGCCGGTGCGCGCGTGTTCAGTCCCCACACGTGGGCGATTTAATTTTCGCGAAGCGCGTGTATATCACGGGAATGCTTGATTCACGGCTGATTCACCTCGCGACGTCTCGGCTTCCCGCGTAAACGTATTATACGTGGCACAGGTGCGCAATGTCGATGCAATAGTTGGCAGCTCGACATCCCGACAACCGATGCCAGTTCGACGGTACTGCCGAACGTTTCGAACCTTTGTCGCTGCGAGAGTACCCGATCTCCACGGAACATGCATCAAATATCGTAACCGTGATGGCACGACTAGAAATATTTTTTTTAGAAAAAAAAAACCGACAGAAATTCGTTTGTGAGCAAGATTCTGGTGTCAAACATGATTTTTCATTTCGCTGGTTTTTGTTCCGCAAGAGTAGCCCGTTTGACGACGCTGATTTGAGAGAATTGTAGATCCTTTTGAAATTTCTTTCTCGACAAGATTAATAAACATACAAAAATTGATGCCTATGCTAACGAGGCAACAAATTTATAGCGTAAAGCGAGGGGAAATTCATTTCATTCAAATCTTTTCGGCTTCAACGCGCCGGTTCGCACGTTCGTCTCGTTGTTGCTCCTTCGCTTAATCATTAGCGAGCGGCTCAAGAGAATTTTCGTGTCTCCTGTTCCGAGGCTTGTGGCCTATTCGCGAAGAAGAATTCGCGGGTAGTCTATTTTAACCCTTTGACCGCGATCAAACAATCTCGTACAACCGACAACACAATCTCGGACACAATCTCGCACGGAACCATCAGCATACACACATTGCACGATATTCGCGTGTCGGTCGCTGGAACTAATTGTCGCGCATCGTTATGCTCATTGACCAAAATGCACATCTCGTCCGCATACATGCACGGCACGTTTCTAAATAAAATACAAATGTAATTAAACATAAGGAAAACATTTGGAATTGATAATAAAAAACAAATTTAGTTTTGAGAGAGTGTACGTACGAGAACAACGAAATTAAACCCGTTACCGATATTCAGCCGATGCACTTGTCACGTTACGCGGAATGATAATTTCTATGATAGATTAATTTAGTAAATTAGTGAGTGCCTATATTAAGCCTCTGACAATCATAGCATTAAGGCTCGGGACCAATCAAAAGAATCCGCGGGTTTGCATTGAGTTTAGTCAGGCAGAAACGATGTAACGTTAAGTGCATACTTCAAGCTTATAGGTCCCAAAAATAATAACTGGTTTTAATCATTGAAATCAATAGGAAGCAAAGATAATATATTCTTTGCTTATCTCGACACAACGTGACCTCTCGCTCGATAAAGAATTTATATGGAATCACACCTGGGTAAAGCTAGCAATAAAACTTCTGGCCCGCATCTCGTAGAGAAACTCAGGCTCGCGCATGGCTATGTCCAAGTTTGCCAGAGATAAACGAGAGCGAATTGGTGCGCGTGTAAGTTTTGCATACTTATGTACATACACAGTCCTGTCATAACTGTCAACTCGTCGAGCCACGGTTGACGGATGTATTTTAAATGTTTTATCGCGGAACAAACGGGGGGGGGGGGGGGATAAGAAGAGCATCGCGCTCCACGTGTGCGATCGGGTAACAAGGTTGATAATGCGGTTGACCCCGATAAGGGGAACACCTAATTTCGTGCTCACGCCGCGCACTCCGAATATATTTTGACTATCGCGATAAAAAGCAGTAATGCGTTGTCTCTGTTACGTCTTGATAATGTGGTGTAGGATGGTTTATTGCAGGCGGTGACACGATACTTCGAGATCAACGTAACGTATTACGTTGCTTGAACAAAATTAATTTTGTTCGATAGAATATAATTAAACGTCCTGGTACCGTGAATTTCGTTTCGGTTTAATTTACTAAATTGTTAACTCAAAGACTGCAATTACTTCTAAACACCTTTATTCGTTCACTTGATACATATGTTTAACACTTGTCAAGGAATGATAATATGTTGATTGAGTACCTCGGCCACTATGTAGTGTTTATGCAAATAAGGACTCAGCCTCTACAGAGCGAAAGATTCGACGATAACGCACTATTAAGCGTAAGTAAAGGATTGTTACATATGTAACGCACAACGCGGTGGTTGTGCAAAAACTGGGCTTCGGAGTTTTTTTTACAACCCGAAGCTTAAAGGTTTTGTTTCTCTATATAATGTAACAATTCTAATACTTGTGAGATTCGACGTGCGAGTTTAGATTTAAGACTTTGAAGATGTTGTTGCTTTGAGACACGAGGATATTCTTGGTTGAGGGTTTGTAGTATTCTTCTGAGATGTTAGAGTATTCTGTAGAAAGAAAGGATCGGTTTAAGAAAAACTATTATCTATCGAAAAGGATGTGGAAGGGATGGTGAGTAAGATGTTTTGGTGGAAAGTAAAATAGGAGAAAGCTAGGAATTTGGATGTGGGACTCGGTGATAAAGATAGGTACGCGCAGGAGTGCTGATTCAGAGCTTTAAGAAGAGTTTGGCAGTCTACAAAATATTTACTATGACTAGCTTTTGACTAACTTACGATTAGAAGAGAAGGAGCGCGAGGCGGTACATTACACTTACTATCTCGTCTCGGCGAGTTATGTCTTTTGAGCTCAGAAATCTGACTGATTCACCGGTTCTCTGCCGGGAATCTCTTTTGAGTTTCTCTTTGTCCCTCCACCAAGTTACACAGTTAATTGTGTACTTGTAAAATACCCGAATGGATTAATGGATTTGTATACCATAATAATATCGATCAAAACTGTATGACGGTCTAAAAACCACATTTTACAGAGGCATGTATTCCCTTACTTTTTGCGGGTTATCGGCGCTACTTATCCCCTGTTCTCTTCTTCGCTCTTCATCGCGTAACCGGAAAAATATAAGGCCGCATCCCGCGTATTCAGACGCGCACGCATACAAGACAAAGTTTCCTGTAAAAGTCTTATAAATGCTTGTAATAAATACATATGTATAATCGAATATGCATATATGTATTGTTACGAATAGCATTGTCTCCCTGACGTCCGGCACCACCGACAGACTGTTGTTGGTTGCCGGGCGCTGATATTCATGTGTTAAGTTTGTAAACAAGAAGTTGTGTTCAAGCTCTCAACATGTGCGGTTGTGTTTTTATACAATAAGTGTTCTTGTTTCCTTAGAATATCTAATATTCGTTCGCGCTCGCGTGACGTCCGTAACAATGTGTATACTTACAGGGTGTCCCATAAATGGTGGTACTTCGTTAAAGGTGCGATACCTCAGACACTCCAAGCAGATTCTTTCTTGTCGAAAATATTGGTTACGCGTTGGTTCACGTGATATTAACCGAAAACGGTACAATCGGAGCAGAACGCGGTAATTAGTACCGCAGGTGGTTGATTATCTGGGGTAAACGAGTAAGATGACATTGGCTCCCGTTTTTTCACTAATGTATCGTTAACTGAGGCACTTTGGGTATTTTCGTTTAGGAAAAGAGAAGCATATGTATGTGGGAAAATTAATTAATGATGGCAATATTGTCTTCTGTTTAAAAGAGTAGATGTAAAAATATATCTTTCCTAGTGTAATAAAATGGGGATGAATAACAGAAACGATACAAACGCAGCGGGTGAAATAGTCTTACACGCAAATATTGTCGCGTCTAAAGAATGATAAACACTGAATGCGTTTGCCTTGATACTCTTAATGCTCTCAATGTTCACTCTATACTCGCAATGCTTTCTCAATGTTCACTTTACGACAGTCTCGCTAAACACTCTCGACTTCTCACCCTCGTCACTCGTTATGCCCTTTCGGGCATCAGACGCATTCATACAAACTCACTACGTTTTCTTAAAAAGAGACATTGCTTAGGACCGCACAGGACTCAACCGCCAACGTCTCTTCACGCTTATTGTTAACCTCGCCTTTACCCGCAACACTTGCAGTCGAGGCACGAAAACCCTCGATATTTTGTGTCCCACATGTGGGCTCGCAGTGTTTTATGTGCCGCCCAGTACGTTGAATGTTTGTATGTGTCCGTGTGTGATGCGTGATCCGTTGTACATTGTGTGTGTGCGTGCGTGTGAGATGACAGCGATCGCGACTGTTCTGGGCAGACGCGAAGCCAGTCGAAGTCGAAACAAAGATCGAAAAAGGCGCGCACGAGGTACGATTGACGCTCGCGGCGTATTATAAAGACGATCAAGACGTTTAGAAGTTAATTATATGTTCCACGTTGTTTTCCTGTGTCAGACATTTTTTCAAGTAACTTTTATTATTAATAAACGCATTTATCCATACGACTAAACAGCCATAACAAAATCCTACACACATGTATAGTTCTATAAAAACTATACATGTATGTATCTATGATTACTAGTAATCGAGCATGGCGTACTGGGTGGCGCGTACAAATGGAAACGCACGAATTTCTAAGTTAGGTATTGAAAAATTGTTCGCGAAAGAGATACAGCGTTCGATGAGACAAATGTTTCGAGGGACAGAGATGTCCCTTACGGCCATCTTTCCTCGATCCATTTGTTCATACGTCTACGAGTAACTGAGTGCTCGAGCGTTCCCTTTTAAAAGTCTCACTCCGTATATTAAAGTTTAAGAGTTGCTTAACTTTGATAGTTTATCAAAACCGTTTTCAGCGGTAGTTAAAACAGCATAGTTATTCCGTTCCCACCATAGCGACGGCATTCGTCAGCAAAGAGTTAATTGAGCTGCACGACGATAAAAGCAATTTTGATTAATCGACTTGAAAATAAAACAACCTTTTCCCTAACAATTTTCGACTAAAGAACTTTGAAAGAAGTAAACATGGACGATGCCGATAGCTCGCCCTGCAAAAGACGTGAGCAAAGAACGATGCACAAAGAACTGACTGATCAATTTCCTACGATGTCGTGACAAAGGAATCCACGGAGATGAATGGGTTTTGCGAGGTAATTATTTACTTCTGCCATTGCCCGCGAAAGGAGAATCGTGAGCAGACTATTCCGAACGGATCGGGGAAAAAAAGAGCATCTTCTGTTTTATAGTGAGCGAGGACGGACAAAAAGAAAGCAACGTTTGTCCGCATCGAAAGAAGAAGATACGCGTTATTTTACTTTCTGTGGAACGGTGGTGCTACTCGAGAAGATTACGTATGCAGTAGACTCCCGTATAACGCGATTCAGTAAAAACCAAAATAAATTCGCAAATTTTGAGGAAATATTTTCAAAGAGCAAACACGGAAATGGTTTCTGTATTTTTTTTAGTAATTCGAGCCACGAACTATTAAAATGTAGGGAATTTAATAAATGTAGACGGTAGAAATATATTTCCTAATTGAATATAAAATGGGAATGAATAATACAGAGACCAGTAAGTGTACAAAGTGTACTCCTAAGTATACAGCGGGTGAAAACTCACTTATACATAAGCACACACAGTTGGTTTACGTAAAAATTGTTGTCACGTCTCTCAATAATTTTCAATACGTCTTTCGTCTCAATATTCTCTCGAAACTCGCAATGCTCTTGGCCGCTTCTCACCCTTGCAACTCTTCATGACCTTTCGATCGTCAAACGGATTCACATAAACTCACCACACGCATTCCACGCACTTGTAAGGGGCCGTAATAATTAAATAAGGTGAGGTGCGTGATTAATAATTGAATAAGGAAACCAATAAGGAAAACAGAACACGTCTTTATTCGACGGCGGACGGGCCAAGAGTCTGGTCCACGACGAATCGTCTTTGCTACGTCGCACATCCGTCGGCATGCGTCGAGAGAAAGAATACATAAACAAAAGTATGCGGCGAAGTCGCCACAACGTCGCTTTCGAGGAACCGCCGTAACGGCTTCTCCGTTATCGCTTACACACTATCTTACGTTTTCTTAAAATCTTCAATCTTCACACCCTTATCACTTGACAAAAACACCGTTTGTCTCACTTCGCGACACTCGCCATTGAGAGTTCGAAGATCCTCGATTTCGTAGGAACCGTCAACATCGATATCTTCCTATCCCACAAAAATATGTTTATTAAATATAATATATTCGGCATCGCTTCATCTTTGCGACACAATTTAGATGTACACTTTTCAAAGAGGTCGGACCAGCGAACTGGTGTGCGAACACATTACCACTAAACGGAACAACTACAAAGCGGAACCCCCAGTTCACCAGATAAGGAACATAACGGTTAAATTTTACCGTACAATAGAATGAATTGTAGGAAGAAATCATATTTTAACGTGGTTTATAGTAATAGCCGTGCTTCGCTCGATCGAATTCTTTATAGTCTACTATAATCGCCGTTGGGGCACGGCGAGCGTCCAACGATGGACGATTATAGTCACCGTTGTTACACGACGAGCGTTCAATGATGGGTGATTATAGTAGCCGTTGGTATCGAGAGGGGGTTAATCCAACAAAATACCGAATCACGCAGCACGCGACACTCGCGATCTTTTTATCGCGCGCGCTAATCGCATTACGAGACACTCGGCCAGAAAGTGCAATTTAACTGGAGAAAGGAGAAAGGGACGACTCGTTTCGCCTCAAACGGATTGGGCTCGAATGAGAGTCGAGTCGAAGCTTTTTTCCTCGAATGACGGTGTTACAAATCCATAATTCAATGTCCACTCGGGACCTCGGTAAGACTGCGTTCCCGTGTAGCAAAGTGCGCGCGTCTCGGTACCGGCAGTTCTCTGAGCTTTTCATATTTTCCGTCGCGCACTGCACGATACTGCACAATGCCTCCATGCTTTTCTATACCTCCTTCTCGCAACACTTGCCGTGACTTGAAAAAGCTTTCATGTATCAGAGAGGGGGAGAACTGACCTACGAGAGTTGGTAGACTGCAGTCTTGTACTCCGTTGCAATTTTCTCTCCTCCATGTATATTCAAATTATACGCGCGTCGAATGGAGATTTTTGCAACTACGGCTGACCATAGAAAACTTATTAACGCGTTGGCTACCATTCCCATTTTATATCTCTTGATTCGGAGGTCGTAATAGAATGTTCATTGTTCTATACCAGTGGTACCCAAACTTTTCTATCTCCCGTACCCCTTGAGTAGGCTTTTCATTGATAAGTACCCCCTTTTGTCCACTACCACCAACATCCCCGCCCACCATACACATAGCTCCTGTACTGGGTACTATCATTTCAAAATACCATTTCTCGCCATTACCGATAATTTTCTGCGTACCACAAGTTGGGAACTGTTTTATACTATATAGTACTGTATGGTACCCCTGTTTTATACTATATCAGGCGCGGCAAACCCCTGCTCTTTGAGTAAATTCGCAACCCGCCGCACAGCACGTCATTACCCTCTCCTCGTGGCTTTACTCACACCACGTCTCCGCCGTTCGACTCTGCGACAGCTCTGTTTTGTTTTTTTACTGGATCGTGTTACCGAAACGATTGATGAAAAAACTGTATGGTGTAGCGCTGTTCTTCTTTACGTTCGCACGGCGTGCCTACGACGTAGATCGAAATGCTGACGGGTGGGGGTAAAAAATAGCGCGTGAGGAGAGTGCATTTCTCCACCGTTTGCCAGGCCTGTACGGTACATCGGAGAATTTAATTTTGGTTAAATACTATGTTCCAATAGAAATTTTTAATAGTTACATGGTGCGCATTTTATTGAACAATGATCTCTACCTACTCGCCTTGTTTGAAATTTTGAGAAACGGTTAAAAAAGATTTTATTTAAATAATAACCTTAAGGATAATAATAAATAACTTGTAATCTTAATCACAAAAGCAGATTTCATCGCACGGTGATCTCTACTTAGTTACGGCGTTCAAAATTTTGTAAAACTGCTTAGAACAAGATAAATATCGTGAACTATAAAATGACTGGCGGCATTCGCGGGTAACCACCGTGATAGTCAATGCGTTAAACGACTTACAATTGCGACAGGGGGAGAATAAGTTAGAACAAAGGTTTTACTGTTTTTGAAACCTACGGAACTGTGAAGTAGGAGAAATATTTCGCGGGCCGCTGAGGCAGAGATAAAAAACGATTATTCGTAGTTGTATTTCGGGTATTAATTTAAAAATATCATATTGTAAAAGAAAATTCTATAATGGTTCAAATTTAGAAGTTTTTCGTTAACCGGCAAAAAATATGTGCGAACCAGCGGTTGAACACAACCGTGGTACAGTATATCGTCGCCTAAAGAACCATCATGGCCAAACTCGGTTTTCCTAACTTTTCACAACAAGCGAAAAAGTGTTTTGTTATTAGGAATTTTGAAAGTTAATATTCCTCTGAACAATAATTAGGTAACTCTAAAACGTGTACGGAATTTTTCTAAAAAATTATATTGATTAAAAACTTAGTTTTCTAAAAAATGCAAGATATTAACTTCGATGGTGTGACATTCTCACTGATAACAAAGGATTTTAGATATTCCGTGTTGTTATTTTGGTTTTTCACAGCGGATCTGTCACTCAAAGCTCAACACTAATAACACGGTCTTACGCCTCTCGGAAACACGAATTCATTTATATATGTATAAAAAACTCAATTTCGCATTTTTTGAGATTGGCCATGATGGTTCTTAGGTGACGATATGTGAAAGTTTGTGCTCTGGTAGACGGAAATCGCGAACATTCGTCGCGCACTCCATTGGAGGACATTTTAAAGTATTATTTGCCTTATTCCGCCTACACGGTAATTGTAAGTTGTCCAATAAATTTCTTTTACGCGGGCCCTGTATTTTGTAATAATAAGCTAAAGGAGTTTATCCCATCCTATATAACTCATTTTTTTTCTCTCACGCTCGCTTGAACGATTCATCTCCTCTCATGTTCACTCTTTAATGCGCGTGGAGTTCTGAATCCTTAATTCAACCGTCCGTCTGAAAATCCAATAAGAAGAGGCTCGTTCGTCGGCGGGGAAATGAGGTGCCACGGAGTGTGCTCGCAGTTTCGGGACACGTACCTTCTTCCAGCGCGAAATTAGCGTTTTCGAGTACTCGAATAATTCAGCCGTACTTCCCGCGCTCCGCTTCCGGGCCTTATCTACGCGGTTTAATAATTTTACCTTGGAACCTGCAATTGTGGGATGCAATACCGTTGCTCGTGGTATTACCAGACCAGCGTTTTCCACCTCTTTTTTGGGCCATGACACGCCAAAGCATCTTTAAAACCGTAATGTTCTTCCTGTGACGAAAAACATGGCGCCCGTGGAAGAGGAAAATAAAAGATGGAAAGGACAGTTGAAGTACTCAGGAAGAAATCATCAGGAAATTCTTAAATAATAATAATGTGGTTATATTGACAAAAAGAAAATAAAGTTATAAATAAATATATTATAGGGATATAAAGGAGTGCATAAATTAATATAATATACAGGTGTTGTACCTGAGATAATTACGAGTGAGATTTTCCTTATCGTAAATATCCAGAGCGCCTTGGTTAACACTAATTGTACCCGTGAAATGACCGGTTACGAAATAAATATTGTTTTTAGGAAAGAATTGTCAATTCATTGTACGAAATAATGCACCTCGTAACTTTTAAATAATAATACAATAACCGGTCATATATTTTCATTTTTATATGTGTCATAAAGAGGACATAAGCATAATATAACATACCATAAACCGGACATGTGACCAGGCTCGGTATGATTACCGTTAACCAGATATTAATGGTAATCGCGAACTAATCGGAGAGGGATGGGATAATTGACGACGGTCGCTGTTGACGCGCGATTAGATTCGTTCACCCGATAACCAATGACTGGTTATCGCGTTCTTCTTTGATTGGTCGTTGTTTTCAGTTAATCCCACGATATTTAAAGCGCAACCAATATTTCCGACAAGGTAAACCGTGATTAAAATTATTCGAACCATTGCACCTTTGACGGATTACCACTTCATTTATGGGACAGCCTGGATTTGTGGTCTTGCACGTCTCACGATTAGACGCCTATTTATCGCAAGCTTCAGAAGTAATACCGTGTCTTTTTATGTCAGTTGCATTTCTGACATTTACCCCCATTCGATGAATAAAGTATTATTCGGTACCCCAGTTTCGATGAAAATGTGTATTTTCTTGTGGGTTTGGGAATTATTTGAAATTGTTTTTTTTTCGAGAAGCATGGAGAGCTTTGTAAAAATAAATATTTAATACGTCACGGGCGGCATTCTTTCAAAAATTTCGTACTCGACGCTAGAGCGTATCGCGCGGATTATTTTATCTTCCCTTTTTCGACGTTTTTCTAACAAGGCGCAGTTTTTATTTGTAGAACAACATCGCGGTAGAAAGGCAGGAACGTTGCACCATTTTATTTTTGTCTCTTTCCGCGACAGAGAACGCGCTGATAAATCACCCAAAATATCACGAAAAAATGCCGAGTTACATTCGGACGTACAAAGTCGCCTGCGCGCGATGGCAATTACAGTTTACAGTCGACTCGCAGCTCATCTCGCAGCTGCGATGTAGATACGCTTATTTGCCTGTGGGAGAGCATTCTTAAACGCGATTAACTTTAAAACATTGTGTATCGTGTTGCGGTGAATCGACCCTGGTTCATCCGGGGGGCGCCCCTATCTGCGCGTTTTTTTTTTTAATTTCTTTCTGCTTTTCCCGTAACATCCACTCATAAACAGATCCTCATAAAAACAACGTTCGTTTTTTTATCCCGACTAATTTATCGTACAATCGATTCGACGTTTCTAGTTTTTACTCGATAGATTAAACTGAAATATAGAAAACGGTGGTGGCAAACTTTGTCAATTTTTTTCCTAAAGTCGGCCGTCGAGAATCGCACGGACGTTTAGTCAGAGAAATCGGCTTTCGACTTATCGATAAATCGATGCAATCTGTAAAATTGGAAAACTCGTGGGTCGAGCATCGAAGTTCGTTTCGCAGAATCGTTCGCGGCGCGAGTGGGCCGTGGAGAATCGTAAGGGAACCGTAACGCTTCGAGCTCTTGGTAAAAGTCAATTTTGACTTCTAGGTTTTAATCTCCAACCCTTTGATCGTGCGTCCGCTAACACGGTGGTTCTCAATCGCCGGTTCGCGAGGGAGTTATCAAAGTTACAAATTTAAATTATTGTAGAATTTTCAACTTATCATATTATATCAGAAATCTAATTCGTAAAATAATATTATAGGCAATGACTTTTATTTAACTCGTTCCTGTTTGTGAAATGTTTATCCTATTTTCACGAATTTTGAACGTATGTATTTATCCTATAACCAATATTTATCCAATTTTTAAAAAATTGAATACCACCGCGCTACGTGTCCAAACGCGTATATCTAGAGTCTAGATTCCAGACCCAATAAATTTAACATGTTATTACGCATGAACAGTTTTAGCAAACCGATACGGTGTCAAACATTTTAATAACCAAATATCGAGCACAGTTTCGTTGTTTTTTGTTTTCAACCGTTTGACTGCGAACGATATATGCTTATAGGCGCCTAATTTGAAATCGTGATTTATGAATTAATTTTTGTTTCTATGTCAGCTCTAAAACTCTATTTTTGTAACCAAACTTAATAAAATAACTAAACTAAACTAATTGAGGTGATCCCTTTTGATTAAGAACGAACCGCGCATCGTACCTCCTACACAGCCAATCGCAAACTGTCGCAGACCGAGCGTCCACTGTCATGGCAGTTACAACACTGCACGATTGTTCCGTTTTATTTCTAAACGCTTTGCAGTCAAAGGGTCAACAATACGATTCAACGACCCTTCCCCAACGAGGAGCGCAACTACTACGTTCCTCGGTCAGCCACGGCAACTGTCACGCGAATATCGCCCCGCGCAATACCGATGGTTCTTTTTGTTTATTAAAGCTCGCCCGCGATCAAAGCTGTAAGAACGAGGGTCACGAACCGATTAAACTAATCGAAAATTGATTGTTTCCTGTCCCGGTTGGAGAGTTAAACGTTTGCAAGATTTGTTTCCATCCCGCTCGTTTCTCGTTCTCCGCAACCGGATGTAACTCACCGGTTTATTACGAGTGCCTCTGACTCTTTCCACCGTTCCGTTGATAAACGCACGGCACTCTGGATCGGTATATCTTTTCCTCCTCTCAGCGCACCGTTTTACTTTCTCGAACGTCGTGGAAATTATTCTTATGAGAAATAAGGGGTAATACTGGAACATTTGTTAAGCGCGCGGGAGGGGCGGGGGACAGGCCGAGACGTTTTTACGATCGTTGAAAGTGCGCCGGGGAAGAGTTCGAAATTTACGACGCGTTTCACGGTTGCCGTGTAATTCGATAAGCTTTATGCATAGGTTCCACCGACGAGACCTCACGGTCAATTATGAATTTCATATAGGAGCTACGCGCAAAAGCTCTTTTATTCGAGGCAAGGACCAATGTGCGGCAAGAGTTTCTCGTGGCGCGTGGTTATCGGGAAATCGACGTACGTATCTCTTTGATCGCCCTCGAAAGTGGATCGCCGTGGATTTCTCTTTTTCGATTTCCACGGAGATCGAGGAAATTATAGAAGTCGGATGATAAAAGCACGGAAGTAGAAATTCTTTGTGTTACGGGGAAAAAAAAAACAATGGCGAACGAACGTTCCCTGTGGGGAATGTAGGGATTACTCGACGGAGCTTTACCGCGAGGTACCGAGGAATTAATTTTTTTACGGAACAAAGAGAAGGGAAATATTGCTCGTGGAAAAATCGGGGAACGGGGAAAAGAAAGAAAAGGGAGACGTTGAAAAACAGCGGACCGACGTCGAGAATCGTGTCAAAGGGAAATTATGCGCGAAGCTGACGTACGAGATTGTTAACTTAATTGAGGATTAATAAAAATTGATAGATGATACGAGTTTACGATAAACGATTCGCGTAGCGTTAAATTTAGCGTACGAAAGGGAACGTTTAATGCTGATTGACATTACGCTGTTTATCGTATCGTACGCGCGTTTCACCGCTACGCGTATCGTTCTTTCGATTAATCCACTCACGATATCTGTGCACTCGCATAATTTATTTTGCAACGCTACACGCACAAGTAATTTCAGCTTTATGAAACCGCGAAATCGGGTGGGCGCTTTAAACTCCCTTGTTAACAATTCTGCTAAACATCGTTGAACGATGTAATAATTATTTCGCTCGCACGCGATCGAAAAATGGATGCTCTTTAAACATTTTTGATCTGATTGACGCGACATTATTGTTAATCCTAGAGCCGTACGATTTTTCGGGCGTCTCGCGAACCGCGGTTCGCCGTACCCCCAATATTTTGTTATCTACATTTATCCTTCGACCTGATACAACCAACGTAATGTCTAATTAAAGAAATATCTCATTAACGCGAAACTCATGCAACTGTAGCCACCCGTTATAATTCTGCATCGATTAAATTGTACTTCTTTATCCTTTGGGAGCAATTCACGCATCATTTACGACAAACTATCAAACGTTTATACTCTCTCCGCGATCATGCGTACGTTAGCATCGTATATAGGGCCCGTACAATAACATCGTATTTATGATTCGAGTATTCGTGCAGCGGAACCGTAACGAGAAAAAACATAACCGTAGCGAAAGGGTTGAAAAATGGAAAACCGCAAGGTGGTCACATAGACCACCAACATTTTTTCATCCATTGCGTTTAAAATCGATTTAGAGCTTATTGTTTCATTCCACCTGATATAATGAATATAATATAAATTACTGAGTATGTATTGATAATCAATTCAAATGTATCAAAATATAATTAAAGCCTGGTATTACAAGACGGATATTGAGAAATCGAAAGTCGCACGGGGTCAGCGGATCCCGATGCGCGATTACGAGGTTAAGTCGCGACTCGCTTAAAATATTTATCAACTATATCGCGCGTATCAATACATTTACTCCAAATAATTTCCAGCAGCTTATAAATTTCTCTGTTTCTTTTATTTTTCAGCCAACAAAGCTCAACGTCTACAAAAACGACGCCGAGAGCTGGGACTACACGACGCCGACGCTGGGTGAGTTCTTTTTTCCCCACGTCTCTCTCACCCCCTTTTTATCTCTCCACTTCTTATGTTCTGTTCCTCTTATCGGCGTTCAATCCGTGTACCTTTGAAACGTACCGTCGCGTCGTGTGTTTTCGCTCGGCTGTTCGATGTTTCAACCATTGACGTCGCGCACAAGTATGAACCGAGCGTTCAAACGGCATCTACGATACCGTAATGGAAGGCTTTACACCCTTTACGATGATCAAAATCACTCACTCGTCTTTTGCCTTTGCATAAAGCGCGTAAACAAACATGCATGCGTAGACCTGTTATCGGCAAGCGTCGCGGTATTCATTTTAACGTGTCACCAAAGCACCGAGTTTAACCGTGGGTTCTCAAGTTGCTTTTCATCGCGGGCAATTAAATCTTCTGTCCGCATTTAATTTAATCAAAATACCAACGCTATGAGTAATCGATACGCAATTACTTCTTCATTTATTTCTGAACCTGTGAGTTTCTGCCAGACGTTATGACTGTCTTTCTTTTACCCCTTTCGATACCAACGACGACCATAGTCGTCCATCGTTGAACGCTCGCCGTGTACTAACGGCGACTGTGGTCGTCCATAAAGAATTCGCATCAATTCGTAATTTAGATCGAGTGCAACGTAGCCTTTACTATACATAGCGGTAAAGGGTGATTTCTTCCCACCAATTTATACTGCGCGGGAAATTTAACCGCTATGCTCTTTACAGGGGTTCGCGTCCTAGTTTGCCCGTTAAACGCGTTGGGTGTCGTGGGGATCACCGGTGACCGGTAGCGTCAAGATTTATTGAAATGCATAATTCGGATAAATGTTTTTAATACCTATCAATTTTTCAAAATTATCATCGTTACTACAATACAATCTCCGCAATATGTTACAACTTTTTTACTTTTCTTCTATCTAGTTGTTTTCGTAACATATTGTATAGAAACACCGCGCGGTGTTGATTTTTGCTGCATTTTTTTATTTCACTCTTTCGGTTTTAGGATATCTGCATGTTTCTTGTCAGAACCCAGCACTGACTTTTGCAAAAAAAGAAAAGCAAACCGCGTGAAATCGAAGAAATGTATCTCAGGACCTTGGGTGTCAACGGTGACTCTCAGTAAAATAAATGGATAAAATACCAACAACACGGTTCAACTTAACTATCGTGGATAAAACTTCATCGTACAATAATGCATCGCGTTTCAACAAATTCATTAAAGCTCGTCGCGAAAGAAACGCGAAATCGACGCGGCACCCGACGTCTTAATGGTAGCGTATTCGCAGGCATAGCAATTAAAAATGAAGACGTATCGAGAGGCTTAACGAATAACTTCGACACGAGACGTTTACAGTTTAGAAATAAACAAAGAAGTTAACGGTACAACTATCAATTAATTTCTTTCGTACGAAAAATGTATTACGCTTAAAGAGACACGGTACATTGAATCGCCCTCTACGCAATTTGTGAAAACGCAACAAACTCTCGGAATTTACTCGCATTTAAAAAAGAAAAATGGAAAAAGACGAGAAGCTCGCGATCATCCGTAAACGGATGTTTTCCGTCGCGACATCGTGGTCGTCGTATGTACGAGTACGTCGAGTAATTCACCGACGCACCGAGAATCATTCCTCAAGGGTTTCTCCGGCGACCACTCGTATTTTGCGTACCACCCCGTACAACGGGCCACCGCGGTTTCTTGCAATTTCGCGGCTTTTCGAGCGTTCTCGTTTCCTCCTTTTGTCTTCTTAGCGCGCACACGGAGGAGACGCTAATTGGATAAAACGCAGTCCGGATGTGAGCTTGAAGGGTTTCCGTAAAATGCATCCCTCGTTAAGTTTGCGTGTGCACGCCGTCGTGGCTCGGACGCGGAGAAGTCAGAAACGAATTTCGCGAGCGTTAATTGAGGACGAGCGTGGTGTGTGTCGGAATTCAGAAAGGGTGGACGCGACGAAATATAAAAATGGAGGGAGGACGCGAGAGAGTCACGCGACGGGGAAACTTTTTATTCACAATTCGTGTTTACGTTTAATACGCGCGGGAAGCACGTAGTCGACAACGAAAATGGATCCAAGCGGATTCAATTTTGCATAGAGTTAAAATTATTGCCGCGTTCCTGTTTGTCCTTTTTTGTTTTTCTTGTTTTTCGTTTCAATAATTGTTTTGCGGCAACGCGGAATTATTTTCACGTGCGCGTGGACGAAAATGGTGGCGATAAGTCACCGGTGGAACGATTCTTGTGCATCGATGCAAATCATTCGCAACTCTCGCATCGATATATCGCCCACAAACATCGACAAACGAACCAAATAATTCAGCGAGACGAAACGAGGCGGATATAACGCGCCCCATACAGATATACAACACAAAACTGCGGTCACTCGAAACTCCGCGTTGCGCTTGTAATATTCTTTTACATCGTTTAATGGATATCTATGGGGAATATTTTTAAACTAGCGCAATATTTTGCTACGCGTATCAACGCGCGATCCATTATAACAGACAGTACGTGTTACGTATGAAATGAGGATGTCACAAGGAATTCAGATTTAGGCACCGTCGTAATTATAAAGAATTACTATTTATTGGCCTTCGTTCGGGCGCGCTCCTTTACGGTAATTTACAGTCTCCCTTTTTTTTTTTTTTTTACTTTTTTGCCTAATTCATCTTAAATATGGATAATATGTATAAGTATATTATAATACTATGATATATTATATGCGAACGGTAAAAAAATGTGTTAAAATTTGAACGTTACGAATGAGACGGTAAACTGCCGGCCGCGCGCCCGGATGAAGGTTAATTAGCCGCAGGACAGGTCACAGTTAGTGTCTCCGACGAATGTCTAATTTGATCTAACGGCGCAGTATCGACCGGCTAACGAGGATCGTGACGAGTGCCGAGGCATTTCGGCACCGCGGTTGCGCATGAAATTAACGAATCTATTGTCGCGAATGTGGCTCAGGGAAGACGGAAGCATGGCGTGAAGTACACATATTGATACATGTGGCGCTAAATACCAATGTCGTAAATTTCGCATAAGTACGAGACAGTACGGGCTTTTGTCGTCGACACCTGCGATTTATTCGTTTGCGCGTGACATCGGCGTTGCCGGAAAAGAATGTATCGTTATTACGAATTCCGCAACTGGATTACAGGTGTTGAATTCTTTATAATATACAACGTATCGACCAGCAAAAGAATATATAATGATTTGATCTGCTAGTAAATGAACGCGCTATATAGTTTTTGATATTATAAAAACGGAATCGAATGTCGTTGCACAAGAATAGTGTGATTCGTTCATTCCAATTTCTACGTAGAACGAGTGTTCTTCTCATTTTCAAAACGGGCGAAATGGGATGTGCAAATTACATTTATCGAAAATTAGGTAATTTCTATGACCCTCGTTTAAACTATGGTAATTAAAACAGTTTTTTTACATGATATTCCTCAAAAGTAGGGAAAAACGATGTCGACTATTTTCGCAATGCAGTCTGAAATGATTTGCGTGCCACTTGGCGACAAGACGTTTAACTTCAACTTTCGTGTAACGGAAAAACCGTGTTAGACTAACCAAGGTATTCTGTTTTTTTTTTTTAACGTTCGCGTATTAGTCAACGTAATACAATCCCCGGTGAGTAATTTTCAAACCGGAATTCTCAACTTCTTTTAAGCGTCTTTCTAAATTTTAACACATGGAAGTTAATCGATGAAGCGAGATCTACTGTATTTGCGAGCGTGTTGAATTACAAAAGAAATGGCAGCTTCTACAATTTTTAAACTATTTCAATCGAGCAAAATGCGTTTTAAAACCGACGGTTTACAGAATTTTACCTTTGGGAAACTGAATCCCACGTCTACAATTTAGGATGAGTACAATAGTTTAGTCATTGGCAGACGCGTTTCGTTAAAAAAATCGTGTTTTATAATTTCTCCGTCATTTTAATGAAACACTATTTAATGTTAATACGACGATAATACTTAACTGTACAACCATAAGAGTCGCAAATTGAAAAGTAGTTTTTGATTAGTGGCCCGCACTAAAAGTACTGATTATACTCGTTTCGGAGGAGTAACGACGTCGATCGAACCGTAATTCTCGCTCGGAGCTCCCGTGAAATGTTCATTCCTATCCATTTTCGGGTACAAGGAACCAATCCTCTTCTCCCGGCACGACGCGTCGAAGCAATTAAACACCGAACGGTTTAGCGCGAGGTTGAGAACGTCTGACGGAACGGTCTCACGAATCGCGTGCCAGGTACAAACCCCCAGATGCGATTTCGCGTAAACGACAACCGAGCACGGAACTCGTGGAATTCGGTCCAATTACGCGTGGCCTGACATCACGTCAGTCACAGCCGCCTCGTACTTTCGGCTTAGCGAAATCTCGAACTCTTCGAAGACGAATTTCGACGATAATTGGTACTGGTCCTGGGCAACGGTGAAGACCGTTTATCACGAAATATTGCGGTTGACCTTTGTCAAGCCTGGTCGCCGAGTAGGCGACCAGTAGGTCAGTTCCCACGTAACTGTAAGGAGGGGCGCACACGGGAGACTTTTTGTCGCGCAACTATTTCGTCAGTTCCACAAAGTCTGTACAGTTATAATATGTAAAAGTTGTGACCGCGCTATGTGCGCACTTACATGTGGGCCGTTTATTTTGAAAGTAGTGCTAGTCCATTTTTTTTTGTTTTACACCAAATTAATTACAAATTATGTACTATCTCATTTTTTTTTTAAATGGACTTATACCAATTTTCAAAATAAACGATCCATATGACTGTACAGACTTTGTGAGAAAGACGAATCAGTTACGCGATAAAAAGTCTCCGGCGTGCGCCCGCCCTAATCCGCGCCAAGGTTGTAACGCAGCATAAAAAGAAGTTCAGAATCAGCTACACCGTCCGAAACTCTAAACCATTTGCTGTGAGCAGAAAAAATGGGCGGGGGGGGGGGCTTTACCGTTCGAAGGAGTTTCACGTAATCGGCTGTACTGTCGAAACTTTCTCGAGTAGGAGAGTTCGAACAAATTCTCCGAGCATCGCGATTTAAAATAATAAATTCGTTTAGAAATTAGTTTTCGCCCGTTTAAAATAATCCTAACACTGTTATCTTGTCGCGAGACAGGATCATCTCGCGTTCGGGTTCAATCTCGTTGCCACCTGGGGAGAGGGAGAGGGACAGAGAGAGAGAGAGAGAGAGCGCATCAAAGCGATTCGATCCTTATTATCGGAAAAGTACCGAACGGTGTCAATCGTCTCGCGATTTCGTGCGATCCGAGCATAACCTTTTTGCGAACCAACGCGAGCATCATTAGACCGATGAAATTGAAGGTAGGTCAGGTCGGGTGGTGCACTTCTAACCTTTCGCTCGTATCTGCATGAAGGAGATGAAAGTTTCATTAGATCCAGAGGCGCTCTAGCGAAGGTTAAAACACGGGGAGGGAGGGGGACTGCCTTCATTTCCGCGAAAGAAACATAGCTCCGAGTGTCGGACTATTTCGAGCCTCGAGTGCTCGGGCAACTTTTCATGGTAATTGCCGTCATTTGTTACGATACCAATCGCCGTATTTGCCTTTCGGCGTCGATTCATTTTATATGCCGTTAAATTGGGGACGAGCCTGAACCGTGCGATGCAATTTTGCATCCTTGCACTTGCATTCATTTCAGTTTTCGTGGATGTAAGAGAGTAAGAAGAATGACGAAATGGATGTTCGGTGACCATTACGCGATCGTCGGTACATCGTCAATCGAATTACAATTTCTCTTTCCATTCGAGTTTTGTTTCAGTACGGTAAAAAATTCGAGGATCATTTATTCGTGTCCGTTGAAATTTTTAACGCCAAACTCTCGGCGTCAACGGCAATGCGTGGCTCCACACTCGTAGGGTACACGATAACACGATCGTTCGTTAAAAAATTTAAGCGTTTACATTCGAATTATTTACGGCAGGAAAACTAACGATCCTATTAGCGTACAAAGGTGATATTAACAGCTCGATTAAACGTGTAACTCACCCGGTGATATATTTCAAAGGGACAAACTCGCGGGCATCCGTCCGACCTCTCTCGGAGATTGCAACTATTTTCAATTTGCATACAAAATATACGTATTACACAAAATCTCCCAGAATAGCGGCTTTTAACGAGACTAATTAATCTCCCGATCCCGTTAGCTCCAATTTTCCGTCGTCACGTAGCGCTGCTCGATCCGGTATTTCACTTTGGCACCGTCCAACGACAATTTCGAGGCGCCATTGGCTGCATTCATTTCTCTGGTGGCTAGAGGCCGGTGTAAATGCGGCCTCGTGAAACGCACAAAGAACGTCGATCAAGACAAACAAAGCCAAGTTGCCGCGACAGCGGGAGAGGAAGCGGGATGGGGAGTCAACTTGAAACTTGGTTACTCGACAACGAAGATAGCGAGGGTGGAGAGGGTTGGGTGTGGGGGGGGGGGGGAGAGAGAGAGAGAGCAAGGAAGGATATTCGATGGTCTCGCAAACTATTCGAAATATAAATCTCATCTCGCGGCAAGAGAGATTTAAGTTTCGCGATGGGAGCTCACCTCGAATCGATGGAGGACGAAACGAGAATAAACTTCGGTCCATGGAAATGGTTGACAGGAAAGAATGAAACGGGGGATAGAGCGATCCTTTGCATAAAACTTTAAACTCCGTTTCGGGGATTCCTCGCGAACGCTTGGGTTCTTGGGGGGCAAATGGCGCGAAAAATGAAAATGTACCTGGGAAACGAGCGTGACCGTCCCCGGTTATCGGAAACCGTGCGTAAATATCTGAGATTTCACGATGTTTTACTCGAACGGAGGTCGACGGACGTTGATACGCTATCGACTCGAACGTTATATGGCGGAAGTTATACCGCGGTTACTTAGCCGATCTTTTCAGGAAAGCGATTAAATTTCTTGCCGGAAAGCGTTTCTGAACAGAACTAATAAGAGAATAGTGTAAAACCTAATTGAAATATAAAAATTGGGGTAACGTCGCGCGAGAATAAATGGGTATTTCAAGCACGAAATGTTACGCGAAGGAAACCGCTGAATTCCGAATTACTTTTTCTTTTTTTCATTGTTCTTATATACGTTTCTCCCTCTCTCTCTCTCTCTCTCTCTCTCTCTCTCTCGGATGGAGACCAGTGAACCCATAAATCTAACCTAGCTGCCACCGCGTACGGCGATGACGCGCATACCGCGACTTTGCAATTTAAGAGGGTTCCTTCACTTTGGACTATCTGGCATGCGAATATACCCAGACGGACAGTTAGTCATAACAACATGTGTCGCTTGTCTTATTGCGTCCTGATGCACGGCAGTTAAATGTTTTCGTTAATAAATCAGAATTCTATTTCCCGTTTCCGTTACAGAAATTCCTTGTCAAACGGTTGAAATGAGCGGAGTGTCTCCTATTAGTTCTCTCGATGTCGGGGATGCTCGTAAGCTTCCAATTCAGACGCGGTGTTAGTGTTAAAAAAAATCTTAGCTCTCGTCAATTTTTCAACAGTTTAATTGAAATTGCGAATTGCGTTTCAACACATTCAGGCCGACGACGAAAATCGAGTTTACACGTCCGATCGTGTATGTGATCACCGCTGGTACAAGTCGTCCAATAGGACCACTATAAATGTGTCATCGATGGTACCCACGTTTTGATGTTAAAAACGGAAGTTTGGAAGAATGTAAAAGAAAGCTGTAATTAAATATGAGGGCCGTTGAAAATTTGACCGAACGTTGAGTAAGTAGAATAGGATGGTCATTGGGCGGACCTCTACTTTCTTTCGAACAAATCGTAAGATCCGCGAATTTTGAGTTAATTGAACGCAACGGAGCGCACTTTACGATGGAAGATTTACATAAATCGGTAGGTAGTAATATGACAGCATGATTCACGTTTCGCGCGAGTGTTAGAAATTTCTACGATCTTTCTCAACCATCAACTGTCGCTTTCACAAATCATTGTTGAAAGCTGAACTCGTGAGTTGGCAACAGGTGTTTGCAATAGTTTTTTTACAACGCCAACTGGCCTGCCCACTCCCTCTCTGGCGATTAATTAATTCATCAACTCGACGGAGCAAAGCGTCGCGTGCCCGGGCGCACAAAATACAATGAGAACGGTATTTCCGGAGCCCGGCGTCGGAGCAGACGTTCCAATAAGCGAGTCTCGACGGCGGTAGCGAAGGTGCCATCACTTCGAATTAGGATTCCTGGGATGGAGAGCGGACTTCACGGAAGATTTGCTGCAGGCCGCCCAGTCAGTCACTATCGTCTACGTCAGAAGACGCGTGTTTGCGTCAGTGCGAGCGTTTAGATTCGAGTGTGGAGGAGAACGCGCGAGGCGAGAGGTCTGGAAAATTATCACCTCCCACGACACGGAAGCGTTGCGAATGAATTTATTAAATATTCATCGATCAAACCTTTCTTTCACTATTACTGTCCGACAAGAAACGGTACCGACGCATAGTTTTTGGCAAGGTGGATTTTGAAGTTGAATATACGCCCGATTACCGAAAAAATCTACAATAATACGTCAACGATAATACGTAGCTGGTAATCTGTAAAATTTCAAAATGAAACGACAATCAACGCGTAAAAAATTCGTCTCGGATCAGATTAACACTAGATCTACCAAGGGGGCAAAATGACTTGTTTGGCATTTCTTATCATTACTCATTTTCAGTACAGTTTGTTTTAAAAAATTGGAACAAATATAGATCATGCACATCTCCGAATCTCCGGATCTCCATACTATTTATAAAGCAAGGAAACACGTGTGATTCCTTGTGCAATAATTTTCAGTAGAATTGAAATTCTATAATTATTTCGAGATCAGGGACCCGAAATACACTTGATAGAGTAAAAAAAAGTTTGGAGATCCGAAGATCCAGAGATGTGTATGATCTAGATTTAACACTAGGTTTACGGGGCCCATAAATTTTACAGATTTCAATTTTTAAAACGAAACATCCCAAAAACCGTAGCATTAATTTGAACCATTTTGCATCGTAAATTAAGTCAGGCTTAAATTGAATAAATCGATTCTTTAAAGAAAATGCGTATTTTCGTTTACCCGTCAATTTGTTGGGTGCTCGTAGAAATGCTCGTAGAAACGCCCGTAAACCTAGTGTTAAGCCAAAAAATGTTGTATGACTTTCTCTATGTAAAATATGTAAATAATTCATTCTGCACAATACTTCTTTTCTTTTTGTTGCAAAATTGTATGCAAGTATAGCTACATATACAGAGATGTTCGTTAGTAGTTCCGGTGTTAAAGAAGAATTACGATTATCCGACCACCGTCGCGAATACGGTTTAAATTCGTCGAAATTTCGTAACGCTGTCCCAGCTGAATCGGATCCGCCGAAGTAACGAGGCGTTTTTGGTGGAACATTTCCAGCTACCTCTCCACACGCTCAACTTCCTGAAGCACGGGTACGTTCGTGCGACAGGTGAAAATACGAATGAACGAACGAACGAACGAACGAAAGGAAAAGCTTCCAATGGGAGCAAAACGAAAAAGAAGAAGAAAAAAAAGGACTCGGCTTGGCTCGGTAGGAGGAGACAGGATGAGAGGTGTATTGGACCATATCTCGAGTCGGTCGTGCATCAGCGAATTCAAAACACTCGTGGTTCTACCATCCGCGTTCCACGATGCCAGCCCATGGGATGGAATAAGATCGGTAATTTATCAACATCGTGCCTCGCGATAGGTGTGCGAGAATCGTCCACCGTGACTTTACGTAGACCCCAAGCTACTCCCAGATCCGAACTTTGGGAGTCAAAGGACTGGCTTCGCAAGACGTTTCTGGCAGAGCGTAAAGCCTCGGTAAGTTCGATGGTCCGGGTAGTGGGGATAAATAGATTATGGTCGGCAGAGAGTCTCCGAGTAAATCGTAACAAGGGGGAACAGCGATATAAACGATTTCTCATCCAAGTTGCGCCGGAGACGACGGGATGGCTATCTCGAATCGTTCGGCTTCAACAAATTCGAGACACATGCGTTCTCGCCACCTCGGGGCTATATTATCATTCTCGAATCTTGTTGGACGTTACTCCCGTTCTTCCCTAATAATGGTGTTTACGGAGAGGGTGTACGAAAGGGGGAATTGTCTTCGCGGGAAATTTGCGACGGTACATTCATTGAGTCGCGAAGTTCGTACGACGCAGAAGCACGGATAAATGGATACTGTACGGAAGCATTGCGACGAGGACGACCAAAATGGCTCCGACGACAAAGAAGACGGAATAGCGGCGCGTATATGCTTGACGGACACACCTGATGGTTCATTAGCAATTCCAAGACAGACTTCTGTTATTCGTATTTCGTCGCCTCGCTTTAAACTTCTCGACGGATTTATGACTCGGTAGGCAGTCTTCTCTCTACTTAAACTTCGTCTTCGAGTAATGTGGCTGATACTTCATTTCGAACCGAGTCCCATCAGGATCAGCGAAGACTCTGCCTTACCAGCGTGCCGTCCAGTCAATCATTCCCTTACTGCTCGTGTCGCCCGGTCGCCGGTAAATGTAGATTTTCGACGGACAGAAGTCGACGGCAAATGCGCGTCGGGTATCCGGCGTGGTACGACGATGACAAAAGATAGAATCGGACGGTTGGAGCTCTCCTTCGTTCGATCGCGCACAGAGAATTATTCAACTCCGGGGAGCGTAGCTATTTATCACCGTGCGTATTCGGAGCGACGTTTTCGAAAAGCAGAAAGCTTGGATTGGAACGTATTGCTCCGCGGATCTCGAATCCTCCGGTTGAACCCTCGCTGGAACAGGGATAGTTGGTTGGCGCACAACGTTGGGATGGGAGGCAAAACGGCGGAGGAAACCAGTCGCCATTTTAACTTGGCAAGAGCGAGGAAAAGATCAACTCCTATCTTGAGCCAATTTCCCATCAACAACCACGAAACCAACGGGCTCCCACCGTCCCCCCCCCCCCCCTCTCTCTCTCTCTCTCTCTCTCTATCTCTCTCTCTCTCCTCGCTGCTCATCCGCCGAAGTTTCAGACAAATTAGCAATTTGCCAACATCAGACTGCACCTAGGTTTCGAGTCGCGGATTGGCCGGGAGGTAATGGCCTCGTGGCCGAAAATTACGGACCGCCTATTCCGTGTCGCGCGCATACCGATAAATATACGTATGGCGCTCCCCGTTGTATAAATACACGAGCTTTATCGTTTCAAAGTTAAACATCGGGAAAGTCTACTTTTCTCGAAACAGCAGAGGGATTTGGTGAAAATGAAAAGGGTCGGTTACGTTCTGTCATAATAATCGCGATATTAATTCGTTACGTTTCCGAGCGACCGTTCGAGTTGACAATGGAGTAGCTGGAAAGAGCTGTGAATTCAGCGAACTAATTTGACCGAGACTTTTGTTGTCGGCGAAGTCGATTGCGGTTAACCTTGGATAAAAAAATCACGCGTACGCACAAACGATGTACGCTCGTAAAGAAGATGAATCTAAAGAGAAACAAGAGTTTAATTCCGATGTCGGAGAGAGGGCGGCGGAGGTTCAAAATCCAAATTATAAAAACGGTAAAATCCTATATATAGTCCCGTATAGTATTGACCCCATCAGGGTGCATTTCGAGGTTGAACTCTGCTCCGCGTTGGAAGTCACGATCGAGAGAATTTTTCCTCTTATCTGCCGCGGCACGTCCGTCGCATTTGCCATGAAAACGGACGTATAAGTCGACGCGCTAGGTGTCGAGCCACCCAGATATCCTGATATCAGGTTCATGAAGGCGCTCACCCAGTAATTGAGCATTAGGGTCGACATAAATGACCCGGGGAAGAGGGGTGGGGGGGCGGGCGAGCGCGAACCCAGGTGGTAAACGATCCAATTACTGAAAAATATATCTGAGATTACCTTACACGTGACGCGACGTCACGCAGCCAACGTACTTCTATCGCCTGGCGATCTTGTCTCTCTCAAATAACCTGACGAAAAATTGCAGACTTATAAATACTTGACGCACTAGAGAAGCTTACGCGAGTAATCAAAATTGTATTGCCGTTTTATGGATTCAACGAGATTGGATTGGATTCTAGATCCCTTGATTTGGAAACGGAATAAGCAATAAAAGTGTCCAAATGCGCATTCGCTGGATCAAATTTCTGCATAAAAAATGTATCTTTGTATCGAGGGAGCTCGGATAAAATTGAAATACTCAAGAATTTGTATTTACTTCCAGAGTAAATAAAAATTCTTCCAACTGGAATTTTGTCGGAATACTTGTGTAAATTGAAAATTTTTCTGGTTTCCATACGACCCAGAGATCATTTGCGTATATTCATGTACGCTTCAAAGGACATTTTTGGAAAAGATTCTACCGTCGCAAAAATAAACAGATTTTCCTTACTCAACGGGCGACACGTTGCGACGAGTAATAAAAGTTCTACGCTCTTGGTACAATTTCAAGGAAATTACACTATCGATAATCCAATGGAGAACGAACTCAAACTCCCACGGGAACTGACTCGGCAAACGTTCGGTCTACAAAAAAAAAAACTCCAAGATAAACGAGTTCGTTCCATTAAAATTTGTTCTCCCAGGAACACTCGTTTCTATCCGTGAAACTTCGGTATATAGAGTAATCCTTTTTCCGATGACCGAATGAGCGCTCTCCCTACAACACCCTTTCAATCTCGTTTCTGTCCGTAACGCGTATTCCACGGACACGGGATCTTAATCGTTTGAATCGTTAGAACGAGTACGATGGAGGAATCCGCCCAGAAGCCTGCGTTTTCTCGAACACTAAGCGCGAGATTTCGCCGGATCCCGTTTCGCCATGCGCAAGGATATCGCATTTTATCGCGTTTACTCCCCATTTCACGCTCTTCCGTCCCTCAGGTCCACCTCGTGATCCTCGGTTTGCGCGAGGCAAAGCTCCCTACGTGGCAATAAAACGACGAAGAGATTCCGAAATTCTATCTGTAAATCCGTCACGTTCGTGGCCAGTCACGATGACGGCGGTCCCACTTTCCGACGGTTAATTCGTTTTCACGAGTTTCGCGAAATTGGTCGCTTCGCTCAAAGTACACTTTTTCGTGGGATAACAGAACCCGACTAGTAGTTCGGGGATGGGTAAGCTACTGCTCAATGTAGCCACAGGTGTGGCGAATTCGAAGTAAAGTTCGCCGCGTGCTGGGGAAATAAATAGGTTACGTCGTTTGATCGGATTGTTTGAAATTTAAATAAAACGGAGCAGAATGCTCGGAACGATACGTTGTATTTTATAAAGCGACAATCAGCAAAAGGCGTAAGGAAAGAGTTAGTTTCATCGTGACAGTTTGCAAATTATAATTAGCCAACTTTTCTAGTCTCGCGCTGATCTTTGACAGAGGTGCCCATCCTCTCGATAAATATACTAACAGACAGTACAAGATTCTCGCTTCGTCCACGACGTAGATGACGAAGGTCTTGGGACGAATGAAAAAATAATATTAGTCATCGATTCTAAAAAATCGCGCACTAAGCGCGTCGTTGCGCCGGTACGAATGCACAACATATCACGCATCGTTGGATTAAAAGAGCCCAGGTTTTTTTCCACTACTCCACTCAAACCCCGCGCGGATTCTCGATAAACGCGAATTCAGTTTTTATTAGCGAAGGACGAGGGTGAAGCTCGTCGAACGTTATCGCGTCGACGAGGTAGACGATTCTGCTGGAAATGAACTATGCGAGAACAGATACGGAATGCGCGCGTATGGGTGCATCCAGATGACGAGGAAATTGCACCAGGGAAATGGAATAGCATCTGCCAAGCACTTTCGTCGAGCGCATCGTCAAATAAGCCGAGAAAGTGTGCGTTTGATGCAACCGAGGCCAGTAATTGAAAGCCTCGGCACTCCTGGACCGCAGTTTTCCGAATAACGGTCCTTTCCGCGCTTCCGTCGAACTTTTACACCGATTAATCGCGATTCGCGTTAACCCTTCGTTATTCGCGTGCTTCTGTGAGGTACATAGCGTAATGTTTTTTTCTGTCAGCCGCCAGGGAGTGATGGGAGCCCCCCTCCCCCCACCCTCACGGTAACTTCCTAACTTCCGGTCCCGCTTCGGGGGAAAACAAATTTTTTAAAAGGATTGTAAAACGCTTGGGGTAAGGCGGAAAAATTGTGAAAGCATCAGTGAGGTGCATGCGACTATCGGTGTCCTGAAACACATGCGACTAACGGAAGGTTAAGCGAAAGGAAAACGCGACAACGTCTGTGGGATTTATTGTTTTCTGGACCACTTAATATATTTAATGGAGTCCCGCGAACATTTCGACGAGTACACATATTTGTCTTTCATTATCGCGAATTCCAACATTTCTGCGCAGTCCTCCGTCCGTAGGTAGTTTCTGTTTGTAGTTTCGATGTTGATCAAACAGTTTTCTTCTCTCGGGGAGCGCGAGTTCCGAGTTTGATTCCCGGGATGATATTTCTTTCGTACGTGTTTCTACCGCGCTATACATATATCACGAGAGCAGCGTTAACAGACGTAACGTTTGGTCCCACCGACCCGCGAAAAGTTCATCAATTTTATCGGGGGTACGAACCTGTACACGAAAGTCGCCTTTTTCTGGGAACAATTGAGTTATGAGGACACTTGAGAAAATCCTCACCGAAACGCGGTCCGCGTGATTTATGTGTCTATCGGATCGAGATCATTTTCCGAGGCGAAAAATACCGCTCGAACATCTCTGGCACGATTCGTCTTCGTAACGTTCGAGCAAGCTGAATGTTCGTTGAATAATCTTCTTGTCGGTCCATTCGATCGAGAGATCAGCTTGTATTGTTCGTTTGTTTAAACGAAAGAAAAGAATGAGAGACGAGGATTTGGCGAGCCAATGGATGACACTGCATCTTCTAGACCAACTCACCTACTTTTCCAACTTTTCCAACTTTCGCCGTGATGGCTGACAGATCGCGAAAATCCCAGAAATTCACTTCGAAAAGTTCTGTACCACCGAGTAAATAGAAAAGATCCTCGTTAACGAATTCATCGTTTCAGTGAAAATAGCCCGCGCGGGACAGACGCCCGGCGCCGAATTCCCTTGTGCGTGTATCGTTCCGACCCGTTGCCAACGGGGAAAGATAAATTTACTGAAAAACGAAAGCTCCGCGTTTGATGTACGCAGTTTTAATTAAACGAGAGAGGAGCGCTGGCGATGGAGATAAAAGCTTTACAGTCAACAACCAAATTCTTGGTATTTTTATTTTACCTTTTCTCTCGCTTACTCCGAACGCCATGTTATTGTAGTAATTAAGCAAAGTCTAAATCTAATCTTTCTCATCGCACGAAAATTGATATCCCACGCCAGAATCTGAGTAGTAAATTATTGTCATATCGTGAGTTTTGATCGAGAAGCGCGTTCAAATTTTGCATAGTTTTATTACTTTACGAAACGGTAGGTCCGACATCTTGCAAACTTCTTTTTTTCACATACGATTAATGCAGTAAAATCGAAATTCCAGGTAGCTTTGCGTGACACTTTGTATAGCGCAACCGTGGGGGATTTAAATTCGTTAAAAAAAAAATAGGACTTTAATTTTCCTCTTCGTCTACATATTCGAATTCTCCTACTTCGCCTTAGATTTTCATCGAAAATCACGGCCTACAGTGCGCCACGGATAGCTGAACACAAGGGAAAAAACAGCCTGATTGTCTTTTCGGTAACGCGAACGAGCCAATCGCTTCGGCAACCATAGAGATCTGTCTATGGACTATCGATCCCTTATACGACGATTATTCCCGACCCATTTCCCGGAACATCTCTCCCTGATGTGTTTCCCACGTTCAGCAACTATGTACATGCCAGATCCACCCTTTTCCCCCTGAGAGTTCCTACGTTCCGGCTACGATAAAGGTGTTCCACGAACGGAAACCTCGGGAACGCCTCGCAGAAAATCGTTTATCAGCCTATCCGAAGTTTCGTTTCTTTTTTGTCTCTCCCCCACCTTTTCTTTCGCTCATCTTCGTCCCTCGCCTTGATATCTCCTTTTCCCGTATCGTTCGCTATACTCAAAGTTATTGCGAATCGATTCCGGAAATCTTCACGCCCGAACTGATAGTCGAGCTCAGTTTCCGGCACATTTGACTTACAGACGATAATGTATTGCGGCACTGACGCAAATGTACCGGGTGGGCGGAAAATATATTGTTCTTTCTGGAGTGCGTCGTTGGTTAAGTGTCCTTTCAAGTTTTCTCGTGGTTTGCTTTTTTTTTCGTTTGTCGCGAAATATGTTGTTCGTTCGGAAGCTGCTTCTGTTCTCTGCGATAAGAAGGATACTCGGGATGGGAAAAACGTTCGCTGTGACATTCTTGATGCGCGTTCGGTATGTGCGGTTGGATGTTGAAAAATTCATAAGGCACCTTGATGGCTCTTAGTTTCAACCTGCCGTCGGGACATGATATTTCAGTATTAGGAGCCATAAGTGGCATGGAAATACGAAGACCTCTTGAAGCTAGATCGTATATTACGAATGCATTTGGTAGAATCCGTTAAAATGCATTAAACCGCTAATACCTTCAGGGAAAAATGGTACTAAATTTTGATGAGATTCCATTGAGTTAACAGAACCAGATTCAGCTGAAATTTGAACGTTGCGGCATAATTTGATCGTGATATTTCGTAATATGTCTGTTAAGTGGATCGCGAATGGCTGGTAATTTGGAGAAATTGTAAATTTACTAAAATGCATTAAATTACAAATGCATTTAAGAAAAAATGGTATTAAATTGGACTGAAATGTCACTAAGTTGATAGAAATGGAGTTGGTTGATGTTTAAATAGAGCGATATAATCTGATTATCGTATTACGTAACATGTCTGTCAATTGGATCGCAAATCGTTGATACGTTAATCGACAATCGAGCAATAACGCGCGTTGCAAAAAATGCTCACGCCGTAAACGATACAAATCTTAAAATGCATGAAGTGATAATTTAAACAAAATTGATATGTCGTTATTGACCTACCAGGTGAAAACACTGTCGATCCGCGCGAAACTATCGTTCATTTATTCCGCATACCACGCGATACCGTCGAGCACGAACACTGGACATTTGGTAACAAAATAATCAAATGCAGTACACGGAATAGTTCGTAAAATTTCACCTTGTGTTTTTCCCGCATGTACCGTCTCTCTATAGTTGGTAATTTTCCGCTTACATCACGTTCCATTTGTCCGTTCCCTAGTTTCGCGTAACACGTGGGAGAAAAAAGCCCCCGGCGAGTAATTCCGAAATTATTTGTCCCTCCATATTTCTCGCTCCGAAAATGTACGGCAGGACATTACTTATCACCCTTTCATTTTTCGAGCACACATCCCCATCACGGATTTCTTCCCACGCGCTTCTTCGTTTCGACACTCTTCTTTCAACGTTTTCCATCACGCGTCTTGATTGAGGACAGCGCATTTCGTCGCTTACACATTTCGAGAACGAAATGTGTCAACCGAACGTGGAGTACGAATATATGTATTTATGATGTCAAGCTCGGAATGTTCAAAAGATTTTTGCAGGACAAGCGCGCGGATTTAGTCTTGCTCGTAGAAATATGTTGTCTGGCATAAATGGTACGTAAAACGCAACGAGAAACTTTCTTTTACCCCGTTTAGGTTTCCTCCGTTCAATTGAATTTTAAACGCCGTGCAAGAGAAGAAAGGAAACTCTAAAGTCCGATCGTGAAAGGCGGATTTTATTTCAAACTCACTCATAAGGGAAACTATTAACTTCTGGTCATAAAATATACATCTTACTTAAAGATCTTTTTACCTGCTTGCACGCCGAATCTACGATACCAAACCTTTGTTTTACGAACATTCGAATTTTTGGTTACGAACGGGGCTGGGTTTAGACTTTTGTAGTCCAACCACAAATAAAAATTAAAAATTTGCGTTGAGAATAATAAACGGGAGGGGGATACTTCCCCCAAAAAATCTGGAACCTATATACACATCCAAGTATTTCCTTCTAGCGTTTTATGAAAATTATAGTAACCGTATTACTTTTTGTACGCCAATTTCTTTTTTGCAAACTAAA
This sequence comes from Pemphredon lugubris, assembly GCA_933228935.1. Classification (NCBI taxonomy): domain Eukaryota; kingdom Metazoa; phylum Arthropoda; class Insecta; order Hymenoptera; family Crabronidae; genus Pemphredon; species Pemphredon lugubris. The sequence continues at coordinate 26,900,555 of OW121815.1, forward strand.
CGGAAAGGTTAATTATAGTCGGATGCCCGGGGCAAACACCCGTAAAACTGTTCGTCAAACCCGGCCCTGATTGCGAAACGCATTCTTGCAATATCATTCTCCACGCTCGATTACGCCTATTGCAAAAAAAAAACAAAACTAAACGTATCGCAACGTTGGCGCGCGCATACGCGTCGACTCGCGACATTCTCATTCACCACGCACCTCGTTTTTATCACCCGATAAAGGAAGAAAACGGTACGGAAACCGTTACGTACCCCGTGGCACACTTTCTCCGTTCCCTTGTGCGCGACGAAAGCAAAAGCTAAACTCGGAGCGCGCCTACGTTCCTGACGATTTTTCACTTCGCCCTTTCGTGCATCCCGGACCGTCATGATTCACACGACATAAAAATGCCCGGACGGTTATACCGCAAAATGCGAAACTGTTAAACTCAAAGTATCACTCTCCGGCAATTCGTTTGTCCCGGGCGCATCCCGACGTTGCGGCCGGCGCAACGTTTATTATTCCGTAACGTTCGTTCACTCACATTCGGCACGATTTTACCATCACGATGTTATACACAGTATAAGCCATAAAACATTGAATCCCGATGCACGGTCTCGGGCGAGATTCGCTCGTATAATCGTGAAGCGGAGAGTCGTAAAGGTGGACGAAACGCGTCGGCGTGTAATTTACTACGACAGTGGACGAGCTCGAGGAGAGTTAGGCGTGCGCTGTCAGTGCGGTGGTAAGATTGTCAACGACCAACGTTCGGTGTCGCGAGATTCGTCGAATTCGATGCGCTTAATCGCGAGACTTTTTTCGGAACGATCGCAAGATACCCACGGTATTTGTCTCGTGGATCGTTCGAAGAAAAAGAAAACTGGCCTAAATTTATGATAGTAAGAAATTCGTAAGATTAACTTTACAGAATTTTCTCCAAATCTTTCGATCGTTCCTCGACGTTCTCGCAGAGGTGTATCGTATAAACGTAGATAAGATTTGCGCGAAAAATCCTGTGCTAAGAAACCTGAACTGATTCCGCGATGCTAGAAGGTTTTTCTAAAAAAAACTTTCATAGAGAGGAAAATAAATATAGACAATTTTTCCGTGGCAAGAGAAGCACATGATTCTACTTCCTTGCAGCCCAAATCTGTTTTATATCTGCTTTCGCGACTGAGTGGAGTCCTGTGTCTTTCTTCCCGCGTCAAGCTTAACGATATGTATTTTCCTTTTTATACATTTTTTACGAAACATCGGCATCCCGGAGTGAGCAGGAATTTTGGAGTATCTCGAACTTGATCGGATAACGATTATTCGCGTTACGATTATCATACATTTTTCCGCTAGAATTTAACCAATCGGCCGTAATGTAATCGTACAATTTATAGGCTGCCCGTATCGTTGGTTAAATTTAAACGCAACGGTTCAAACGCACGACCGGTAGTAAGGACGATATGGAGAATACGTTCGCGGGACAATTAACTTTTCGTTTTTCTGGTCAAGTATCGTGGACGTGGAATTAATGGCGAACCGATGTGGGTTCGAGAGCCGCGCATTTCTGACATATATTTTCCACTTTCACAATGCCAATTTTACGACACCGTCCATTATTTCTTTCAGGAAACATAATACCTCCTATACGGTCTTATTCCCTCTCGAAAGACTGCCGGCAAAGTTTTTCCGTTTTTGTTGGAATTTAACGTCGCGTCAACCTGCTACGTTATTATCGATTTTTTAATACGCCGGCAAAATTCTTTCGCGCGCGCGTCGTGCCGAATTATCTCTCGCACCAAACTTTTGGGCATCGACGTATCGAGTTCCGAATTTTCTTCCACGTTTCTCGACCGTAGATGTCAATGTTCAGTGCAACGTGTATATGTGACATATTGTGCCTTCTCTTCATCCACGTAACTCAGCATCACACCGACGAGTCTTCGATACCAGTACGAGACACAATGTTGCTCTCGAAACCTGAATCGAGTCTCAAAAACCTTCCGAAACTAATTACCGTCAATCACAATCGAGCACGAGACAACGACAAGATAGCAATATCCATGTACGTCTTTAAATATCACGGGGCGAACAACATCGACAACAAATAAACCAACATACACCGGAATCGATCTATACATACGTCCGCAAAAAAAAAATATATGTCAAAAAGGATTTCCCAGAGCACATTGTTACAGGGGAGCCAAGCACGAAATAGTAAGCACACACATGGCCACCGTGTCTATGCATAATAAATAACAACAGCAAACGTCATTGCGGGATTGCGAGACAGTCATTAAAATTACATCGACACGATAACTACAACAGTATCAAAAACATCGACAACTACTAGTCAAATGAACGAAACAGGAACAATCATCGACATACAGGCAAAGAAGATACTAAAGCTCCATCGCATTAACTCTCCATTACATCAAGATACATAGGATATATAGCAGGATTATACTAACCAACAACAGCGTATACGAGCAACAGAACGGATCGAAAGATGCCGACGATCGTATTTTCGGCTTTTCCACGGGATACACGATGCGTGAATCTTCTTTCCTTTTCGTACAATTAATTTCCAACGATCTTCCCTGGATTCGAGCATTTTTCTCTCGGACATCGTTCCGTGGCCGTTCGCAAACTTTTACGGGTTACGAAGCGAGCATTCGAAACCGTTTCCTTTTTCTTAATAAAATTGAAAGGAAGCGTTTAAAAGTTTCCCCGCGATGAGGTGTAAAAAAGACATTAAACGATATCTTCTCCGTCGTAGAAGAAAGCAGAATTTATTATCAGTTCGTATATCGTTACGCGCCAGAGCGCTGTTTAACGAGTGCTTTATCCTACTTTTCGTTATGAAACTGCATCGATCGTTGTTTCCTTCTTTCAGTCTTCGCATCTCACTCGTTCCTCATTGCCAATGTACACCAATGATTCCGGCATAGTCGAATTGCCGGTGATTCCTTTTTGTTTCGTATTTACCCTCTTTAATCCGTCTCACGGATCGCAGTCGCAGTTAATCCGGGGGACGGTAAATTCCTCGAAGCGATTTTCTTTTCCGAAGTATTCGCGCATCAGCTCTATTTTCCGACCGTAACGCGAAACTTCCCCGTGGTCGCAGCTGATTCCGGTTTTTTTTTATCGCCGCGTAGGAGTTAATGCGATTTCGGGGAGAGTGTAATTTATTTCTCATCGTGAATCGCCGTTCGTCAGCGCTCCCATCAGAAATGATATACACCCCCACTCCTCCCCCGTCGGTCCCTTCTATCATTGCTTTTTCACCATAACGCTCGATTTATTCTTGGCTACTGCGCACGTGGTGTTTCGCTTAAGCTTTCGCAGTAACTGTGAGAACGAAATGGAATTTTCTCGGGCTTTTCTGCAATGTACAGCTGCTGGGGTAAAATCGGGACGAGCTTGTCGCGCAGGATTCATTTCCAGGAAAACACTCACGGAGAGTGCATTCGCGGTTAAAGTTTCCCATCGACGAAGTTTTTATAACGTTCGGTAATCTCTCGGGCTACCACGATTGTGGGGAAGAAATGAGTCGAGTACGCCAGTATCTTCAATTGCTCTTGATTCCTTGTTTTCGTTCCGTTAAAATGTAATCTATACGCGTTATCTTGGATATCTGTAACACAGGGGGGAAACACGAGTAAGCGTGTAGCGTGGGTATTTATTATTGGAGTGCTTTAACAAATTTTCTATCAAAACGAAAATGATTCTGTTATCACGAATTTAGACTCCGTTCGCAAAAACTCGCATCTCTGTCAGAATAAAAATGAAATTTTACGAACGTGCGTCGCTCCATATCTTACGTTTCGTATCGAACCTCATTTCGAATCTTCTCCAGTAATCTCGGTAGACCTTTTCCCTTCCCGCGTATTTTATATAATTTTAGCCGCCGCGATGAAATGTTGGCTGCGGAAACGCTTTTTTTCCTACACGCTCTCTCCCAATTGCGCAAATCTTGGCTGGCAGAAATCGGGATTACCCGCGATCGCGGAGTCGGAATGGCAATTAAGCTGGTCGAATGCTAGAACTTCAATTATCGGGTGCATTGGTAAGGAAAGTGCGCGCCCGCGGTATCGCGATATTGCGTTATAGCGATCGGAGCGGCGCCTCGGGGCGTGCGGAGTAATGCGTAATTGAAAATCCCACGAGAAGGTTTTACCGGTGTCGCCGACTTTAATTGCACGGAATCGGCGCGCAGTTGCATTCGAGCCTCGCGCGAACCGTCGGAATTCTTCCCTCGAAATTCAGCGATGTCGAAAGCGTAGCGACGAAGTCTTCCCCGTTCCCCATCGGTTCGCGGAACTCTGAGATTAATTTTCCTTCTATTTTGTTAGCGACCTTCTCTCTCTCTCTCTCTCGCTCTCTCTCTCTCTCCTACTTGGAGAATTTTACAACCAAGATTTGTCAGTCGAGTAGAATTTCCGTTCGACGTACGAGCATGCATTTATCGTACACGGGGCATACGCGTAGTGGAATACCGGCGAGCCATTTTCCTAACGTTCAATTTCTTACTTGAGAAACAAAGACTCTATCTTGTCTGAAAATTTAAATCAAGTAAAGCATCCCGAAGCCTCTTAGACAGACATTCGTGAAAATATGACTATTCGCGGCGCAGAAATCTAAAGTCTCGATTGCGAAATGAACGGTCAATAAAGTAGGCGCGGGCACGAAAATCGCAGCAAAAAATCACGCTTACGTATTGTTCGTATTGTTTAAAATCAACGGAACTTTCATCGCTAGAGCAACTTCCATATATCGTCGTTCGAACTCTAATATCAACGTTTCTCTCGCGAATATCGAAGCATCCGAGAGGAGTCTCCGTAATACGCAGTTATTTTTGCTCGAAACTTGGGCTGTTTTATTCCCCCCCCCCCCCCCCCCCGACCGTGCCAATCGGCGGAAGTTAGTTCATCCCGCGTTTGTCTTTCGTAATCCGTAGAAATGATTCACTGTTATCGGCGCATCCGGAAATACAGGTTTATTTCTGCTTCCACCGGTATCACGCTCGATACAATGGGATTCCTACGCAGCGGGAGAGCGCGGATCGATGTGCTCAAACGAGCAACTGAAACCGCACAAACGTTTGGACGAGCCTCGTTCCCCGGCGTGGCGCGGCGCGGCGCGGCGCGACGCGGAGACGCGCGTGCACACGCGTGTTCCACGTATGTAGCTTATGTGTCGTCCCGCTGTTGTGACAGCTAAAGCTTTACACGTTTTCTTGCCTTTTCTTTCTTTTTCATTCCTTTCGACGCTTTATCGCGTATCTGCGAATGCGCGGAGCCATAATTGGAAAAAGAATGTGTGGCTGCGATGATAGTACGATAGGTAGTGGAGTCTTTTAGGCATTAGGCCGCCGTGATTTTGCCATCGGAGGCGATGAGGGGTCCGCGGTGAAGGTAAACGTCACGAAGACGATCGATGATTAATTCGCGTTAGCTTAATTGACGAGTAAATGATTCCAATTATCCCGGCGATAGATGGCTTTCTGTCCGCGTGGTCGGTAGATTTTAATTTACGGTGATGGGCGAAACTCCGGATTCAGCTTTATAATAATCGATCGATCATAGCAAATGTTACGTCTCGTAGAAGAAAATTCTTTAATGTCTGACCTGGATTATTAGAATTTACGAGATCATTCGACCCGTCTATTCGTATTCCAATGCCCGACCCATCTGTTGCCGGGTTTAAATATATCTGACAAATTCTCATCATTAATTTTCGTTTCGCATCGCTGAACGTGGAAATCGGATAGAATTATATTCTCGGCGTAAAATGTTATCCGAGAGACGGGAAATAAAACGCGAAAACCTCTCGATAATCTGACATTAACACCGATACCGTGACCCCGTCGCTCTGCGATGGTTAAGATTTTTCTCAGCGCAGGATGCGAACGCGGAGCGCAAGCACGTCGATCGTCGATGTTGATCAAGACGAGAGAATTTTGGAAAATCGAGCTGCTGGAATCCACTGAAAATCCAGCTGCTGTCGAATACGGGAAATGAATTCCGTTATCGACGACGACAGTTAGGGCCTGCGATGTCTGTTACGAGCTACCGCTTTTCACCGTTGTTATTTTCACTCTTTCTCTCTCTCTCTCTCTCTCTCTCTCTCTCTCTCTCTCTCTCTGTCTCTGTCTCTGTCTCTGTCTCTCGGTCCGTCTATCTAACTTTCTTTCCGTCCATCTGATCTTTCTTCCTCGCTGTCTCGCAAACGGAGTTACCGTCCCGGCGATCATGATAACATCCCCACGCTTTCGAAGCAGTTATTCGCGCTTCTCGTGAAAGGGAGCACGGACCTTAAACGCTATCGCGTTCGCTTGCTCTTAATCGAATCAAATTCCTCTTCCCTCGCATCGTGTGCAGACGCCGATAAAAACGCAAGGAAGACTCACGCATCTCTCGTACACCCGATAATGGAAACGCCGGAAAACAATGTATGCGAGTAGAGGGAGACATCTAAGAGAATATAAAATGGGATAACAAAAACGACAAACATCATCAACAACAGTAACATCAACAGTAACAACATCAACAACAACAGCCACGACGGTATTCTCGCAAACAAGACGAACATGCACAACAAAAGATATGTAATATAATATATATATACCTGCCGGTACCTGTGTACCCATATATAGATTCCACATAATATACGTCACACAATACGCCGTAGATCTGCCGGACCCTCCACCCACCAACCAACCATCGAAAATATAAAAAATATATACCACCGAAAACTGAAAATGTTCTGAATTGAAAAAAAAAAATACGTCGAGAGTAGCACACAGTCTAGAGAACAACAAAAATGTAAGATAGGTGTAAATATGTATTGTGTCCTCCCGACAAAAATATGCCATACGCCTCAGAGTCAGTCCTCCAGTATAATGCTTCACCACCACAACGTTTTGCAAGGGCTACCAGTGCACTCACAGACAAACATTCGATCGACCACTGCTACCGTCAAAAAAAAAAAAAAAATATATATAAATTAACGTCCATATCAAAGTCAACATAATCGAGGCTCGGATCAAAACGACTCTCAGAGAGACCAAAATCTACTCCGGTCACGGCCGAGAAAAATCGGGATACAGAATGACCGCCCTTTGTCTACCCGTTGGAAAAAATATATATATATATATTTCTCTCTCTTGCCACATCTGTATGCGTATATACGCGTATATACGCATATTCGCCTCTATACATATATACTCCAACGTATATGTATAAATTACGCACACGACTCGATTAATCTGTCTTACCGCTTCTTACGTATGCACACCACAAAAAAAATATCAGAGAAACGCGGGGGGCCCACGATCGATCGAGGCCGCACCTGTATATCTAACTAACTCACAGAAATAAACCTCCTCGAGGAAGGGAGAAAGACACACATATGTACCACGTGTAACGTAGACGGACAAAAAAGTATAATACCGCACACGGAAAGACCGGAGAAGGCCGGAAACGATGTTACCGCACAAACAAAAAAAAAAGTAATCGTGGGATGGATAATCGGAGAAATGGAAAAATGGGGGTTGTTATGTTGGAATGTTTGTCTGTGTGCAGATGCAGCCTACTCGTTGTTGACTTGACGGTGATGATGGATTCACGTGGAACCGAGTTCAGGGCCCGGTGAATGTGGGGGCTTAGGCAGGTCTACGGCTCTTCTTACCCCCCCACTTCTTCTGTCTGCGAAGAGTGAGAGTGATTCCCCGCTCTAAGCACGGGCGAAACGTTCGTTCTCGTTCAAGTCGGAGACGGGGATCCGTGACTGAGACTGAGTCGATTATTACGGTAAGTCAGTGCATACCAAAGTGCTACCGTTTAGAAAGAAAAAAAAAGACATCTCTCTCTCTCTCAATTTCTTTCTCTCTCTCTCTCTCTCTCTCTCTCTCTCTCTCTCTGTGTCCCGTGCGAGAAGTCGGAACGTTAATGGGGTGGATTCCCGAGAGTTTTTCCGCTCGGTTGTCACTTTTTTTCTATCGTGCTTTTTATCTCTTGTTTTGACGCGATGCACTTTAGTTAGCGATAGAGAGAGCACGTTTGTCGTTAGCGTGCTCGCGGTAGAGGTAACAGCGACATCGGCGGCATGGTCGTGTGGGGCCGCCTGTGAGATTGGGCGTCAAGGTAAGTTCACAGATTTACAGTTTTATCGATCCGTGGCGTTGCGACGTTTCGATTAAAATTTATTTAACCAGCGGGGCTAAGATTTAGTCGACAGCGACGACGTTCCACGTGGGTTCGAAGGAATGAGAAATCTTTGATCGAAACGAGGTTTAAACGATCGTTGACCGACCGTTCTTTGACAGTCGCTAGTTACTCGACGTCGTGAGCGGAGACAAAAGAACGCATCAACGTTACGGAGCGTCGGATAGTTATCGTGAGAATCGATTACGTTTTTTGCCATCGGTTATATTATCGAGTACCTATTACGGGGAGGCAGTGATCGATGGAACGTCAGTCTGGCCGGAGGAGCGATGGCCGACTCACTCTGGGGATTACGAGTCAAGAGTATGAAGAAACGTCCAATTGGAGTACGTTGGTGTCTCGATTTTGAGTTTGGGATTTAACTTGAGAAAAAAAAAGAAACAGCGCGGAATGGCACGACGTCGGACGCTTTGACCGTGACACGAACGCGTGATAATCAGACGGACGGCCCGTAACGCTGTAAGTAATTTATCGATTGTCGGGCCAGAGTTCGTACGTCGAAGTGCGGCCGTAATTATTGAATCCACCTACTCAGAACCAGAAACACAAACACGGCGACGGAGGATCACGAACAGTGAGCTAGCTCACGTGGCATTATTAATTAACCACAGGGGATACCAACTGCATTGCCATCGATCATGTTACATAATCGCCAATTCGAAACAGCGTATGCACTTTGAGTAACGCGTAAGGGATGGAGCTGTAACGAGAAAGAAATCTAGTTCGCGAAATGATCGTCACGGAAATTGGTCAAATATTCAAACGAGATTTATCGTTACGCAAGGTTACTTAATTCCGTTCAATTCGTACGAAATAGACGGAATCTTTACCCGCGCTATACGTATTTCTCGTGATATTGTAACGAGAAAAATGAACTGCAGTAATAGCGATTAGACAGGAATTAATTAGAGACAGAATTTTATGGTTTCAACCAGACTCCAGTGCACCAGCTTTCGGTTCCCTTGGAATTTTACAGTTGCGTGATTCATTTTGTTTGAACTTAATGTAACCGCATTCGACTTTTTCCATTTCATTTTATTGAGTTTCCACGGTATCGAGTGTCACGATGCTACGTTATTAACGATATTACCCGCGTATATCCTAACAAAGTTTGAACAATGATCATTGTTACGTAAAGACAGATACGCGATTCGATCCGGATCTCCTTCACGTACATTCCACCTGAATGCATAACAATGGCAACGCAACTAACGATAAACACGGTTGTTGAATCACCCACAACTTCTAATTAGCGGGGTATTGATCTCCATCCACTTTTTATGTGCGGAATAATCATTGATGAATTTTTTTACGTATCATGAATAATTGTCGACTAATTTTCTTATACATATAGTATTCATGAGGCTGTTGTATCCCTATAACGGATATCGAGGCCGTTACATTATCCCACGCATAAATAACGTGTTTTATCGTTGCGAGCTATACCTGTTGATTTCCCATTGTACCGACGGACAAACTTTATTCAGCAAAACGTAGGAAAGTACGACGAAAACGCACGCCAGGGTCCAATTACGCGGTTATCACGATAATTTCGCATACCCGAACAGCTTCTTTGATGCTCCAAAGTGGCCGAGTTACCGGCTTGTATTAGATTTGAAATTGATAATTTAACGTAACGCCGGAGCGGCAAATTACGAATGCATTAAATTTCCAGCTGTAAGACTATTAAGGGCACCCCCTAATTTTGTGTCTCGTAATTCAGCTGGGTTTACTCACCAGTGAAGGCCAGTACTTTACAGTCAATTTACCGTTCAACGTTAGATGGCAACTTTTATTACGTCGCTAATCGCGAGAAGACGTATTATTTACAATGAAAATGGACGTTTACAAGAAGCGAGTGCCAAAAAGTTCCCTCGTACGAACAAGTTAGACGAACTCACCGGTTGATTTATGTTCGCCGTTGGGAGATACTTTTTCCCCACATCATTATTTTTCATCGACCAAACAGTTTGTACCTCCTGTCTTCATGGTATCGCGTTGTAAAGTTACGTGTTAGGTAGCGGGGATACGTGGCGCGGCGACATTAGGGTTAACAAAATTGATTTGTCACGCGTCAGTTTCCGACGAGGGAAGATCCCCGAACCAGAAATTTTGAATTTATGGAACTTCAGAAACCCGCGATGGGTGCCGTGATAACAATATTTGTTTCTAGATCGATTGCGCGGGGTAAAGTTAGTCTTGTAAAATCATTTTTCATTTTTGTTTTATTCACGCGCACACGGTAAGGATTATTAAAGAATGGTACCGACACAACGGTAGAAGGTGTTACCAATTCTGGCTATTCCTGTTTACAACATAATGATCGTAAAATTTACTCTGATGGTGTTGATTAGATTTTAACAACTAATTAATGGAGTTAAATGGCGTTCGTGGTGTGCCGTCTAATGTCTTTCCTCGGAAATAATGAAACTAAAATCAAGAGACAAGTTCTTGTCTCGGGCCAAGTACAAGTACGCGAGACTAGACCTTGCATCTTTCCCGGAAGGACGAACAAGAGTTTTTAAAAATCACAATAATTAGCACGCCGTAGGTTCGACTCGTTAGAATAAATTTGAGCAACACCAAAGAGAACAAAATGGGTGTTAATCGTCAAGATACCCTCCGCATATTCCTTAAATGCTACCTTTTTCTCATTTCCCGGTTAACGATACTCCTTCGTCAATAAGAGAAAAAAAGTCACGCGTCCAGTAACATCGTAAATTACATTTTCACCCTTCGCCCGTTAGTAAACCTTTCAAAATCATTCACAATTACTATCTTGCTATTAATTGGATCATAAGAACGTAACGCGAAAATATTTCCACGAAAGTAATGGATCCTCCGTGTTTTTATTTCCGCCATTACTCTTTGTCCTCCAATCCATTGTCACGCAACCGGTACTCGTGACTTTGCTTTACGCGTCGGTGATGTGTACCTATGGGGATGATACATGCTACCTACCCCTCCGTGCAGGTTTATGGGTTCGCGCCGTTAGTAGTCTGCGTGGCGACGTTCGAGGTCGATACAGCGAGGCACCTTGCAGTCATCCGTTTCCATCGTTTTTCGCAAAACGATTGAAAAGAAGAGTCAGCCTCGCGTTTCAAAGGGGAATCAAAAACAAGCCTTTCATCGCGCGCAAAGCAATCATTTGAAATTGGTGCCGCGCGATTTATAGAAACGATTGATTTGCCTCTGGCAGTCGTGAGTTTCGTTCGGTTAATCGTTTCAATTTTTTCTTAAATTACGTCACGAGGATCGAGCGAATATAGTGGACAGAGTTGCGACTGCATTTATAAAATAAATAACGTTCCCGTTTGGTCGGAGATTCGCCTCGTGTATGCTAAATTTATATAAAAAACTGTGAGAACCGTAAATATTCATGACACCGTAGATGGGAATGAGTTTCTCGTACAAAAAATTGGGGTATCCCCGAAATATTATTCATAATGAATTAGGGTATGCGCGTACAATTTTCTGCTTCTTCTCTCCATATTTCAGGTCACGGGATTTCGTTCGGTGACACGGTTCGCAGTATTAAAGCAAGTAATTTTTCCATCGCGCATCCTGTAGCGCTTGATATCAGAATTTCGTTAACCTCGAAGGACCCAGCCGTTCCAATATCCGATTTTAATAGTCTCGAGAGGGTCTACGTTAGGCAATTTATAAAGTTACGAGCCATGTTACGAAGCACAATGGATCGTTAGTTTCAAGGTGGAACAGTGGATGTTAAAATTAGCGTTCGATCCATTGATATTAGAATTTTTTAAAGGAGAGATCGATTAGAAGACAGTCGAAAATTTGTTTACGGCAACTCCTTAAAAACCGGAAGTGGTTCCGTGTCGCTCCATCCTTTAGGCCATTTTGTTAAATACACGTTTTTTTTGTTTCTTAAATCTTCGCGAATTGTCCAAAGATGGTGAATCATGTACATATTTCCGGAATGTTAATGTTGATTAACGTGCGTTATGAAATTTTGTATGATGCATTTTAGAAATTGTCTGTCGTATTAACGAACCTGGTATAGGCTTTGTATTATTATCTTTGTATGTATATTAGGCTTCGTAAACGTTTGATATTTTAATAACGGCAATGCAGTCGGCACAGGTAAAGTTTCTTATTATTTTGTTGAATAGGTATACACAAATTCAGAATTGAGATTAATATTGTGATTTCTCATTTCGACTTGATCCATAGAATTCATTGGCAAGTCGCTGCGTACCTCCTATCCAACTCCTATCGACGCACTTGAATGGAGAGCGGCGATAGAGAGTTTTAAATATTTTATAGAATTTCTATGAATATTCCAAGTTTCTTTTTATTTTAAGTAGAAGGCAAGACAGGTATCTCGGCCAATAAAGGAAGATTTATTCCCCGCACCGTACGAGCTATCCAAAGTTGCAATCTCCACTGTCCTCCGCGAGCCTCACGAGTGCCAATATCGAGTTCATAGTCTCCGTATGATCGCGCGATACCATTTCCCGAACTCACCTTTCAATTTCGATCAATGTTTTCTCTAGCCGCCTTATCGAAATACACCGACTGAGACAGAGGTTTGATGTAACTTTAAAAAGAATATCTCGCCGTAAAATAGTTGAGATCGAAACTCTCGTGTTTCATATTGTTATTATTATTGTGATTGTTATTATTAATACTATTACCTTGCGACCTCGTATTCTACCATGTTCGTATTACATTTTATTAATCCTTTTTACCACATACTTCCTAAAACGTGTCACTAGCCGTTTCTTCCAATACTTCCTTACTGGTAGTTAAAAATTGATTGGGGTTACACAGTTTCCTCGACCACCGAATATTATTTATTAGCGAATTATAATTACTTAACAATAATCACGGATATTCCAAGGGATGGAATTATGAAGGGGATAGCGTAAGCCAAAACTATTTTTAATCGTTTTAACTACTTGCCGCACTCTGATGAGCCTGACTCCTGATAACAATTTCAGACCAAACAGGTATATCACGAGTCTAACTCGGGGAACGAAGATTAAGAGCGGTATCGCGTGAAGCACATAAGCTTGTGGGTGCTTCACGGGCAGCCACGAGACGACGCGTCGTTACATTTACCGTCTTGCGAGCATCTGTCCTGACCATTTCGACTCGCATCGCGAAGGTTTTCGCGTGTCGCTCTATGCCTTTCACCGACCGTAGTCTCCCCTACCGATTGGGCCGGAATTTCGTTGGGCAAATTGACACGGCAAGGGGTTAATAATGTACAATGACAAAATAAAATATGAATCTCAATATCGTATCGCGAGATAAATATCCCTTCGAATCCGATGGGTCCCGGTCCACGACCGTACGCACAATAACGACGCGACGAGGCGTCGCGGACACGTTAACTCGCTGACAAGTACGAAACTTGTGAATTAGCGATAACGAGGTACTAACTTAGTTCTTTTTATCAGTGGCGTACGACGCTCTGGCGAGGGTTTAACCGTATAAACGTTGAACACACGTACAGGTACTAACTTTTATGTCTCCTTAGGAGTTTGTCAGTGTTCCCGACGTACCGGAGGCGGAACTTCCGGAAAAGAGAAATCGATATTCCATTCCACGGCTGAGAATACCAAGCCCGTGGCTTCGATTCGGTAGTAATAGTATCCTTCGGTCGGAGAGCCGGCTATTCGGCCAAATCAGTTTAAGCGCGAACGTTAAAACAATTCATCCGCGCGTCTCCTCCTTTGGCGCAAAAGACGAGCACGAAAAACGAAGACGGATAAGAACGGGCCGGTGGTTGGAAATAATCATAATCAAATCATTTGTGCCGGGGAAGGTCTATCGATCTTATTTGTTAGTTTTGATGCGATTGTGTGTGTAGAGAGAGCTATCCTGATTTTCTAGGTCGCTAGGTTCACCTGACGTAGATCGATGATGTTTGGAACTGTTTCTACCTCGCGTTGCTACGAGCTTATTTTCCGTACTATAATAGTTTATTATTCCTCCGTGCGTAATTATACACACGGCATTCCGTTTGAAATGCTTTTAGATCTTCCGACTCCCAGAGAACTCTTGGATTTCATTCGAGAGCGTCGGACTCTTTTTCTCGTATCGTAAAACATCAGAATTTTGCGTCTGTTTAAAACGTTCGTATTCCAAATTAATTGGGGCAACCTCCAGCGTAAAGCGATACGTACAAGGAGTTGTGTATATCGTTCCAATCGCTAATTGTTTTTTTTTTCTAATTATAGACGTGCATTTATTTCGGCAATTAACATCGTACATTGGAGTACGGAGCCTATTTTTGAAAAACAAATGACGGAGCGGTATTGCCAAGGACCATTGTTAAAAAAATTATTCAACAATTCGTTGAAACAGTTTCTTGTAGTTTAATATCATATAGGGTTACGTTTTATTACTTATTCAAGTTTTCAAGTTACTTTTAAGTTTCGTTTCTTTTCTAACAAATATTTCGTACAAAACACTTATACTTACTCATATCAAATTTTCACCAAAAATCGTCTACCTGAAAGAAGGATATTAGGAAAATATTATATAAGTTATTAGAAGACAACAAATTTAAGAAAACCCACACTCCTCCACGTTCTGTCACACAAAAATTTAATCCTGCACGATTCCTACGTCCCCGATTTATCCAACCAATCTTCCGGTTACTCGAATCGTCCTCTTTTTTTCTCAGTCATAAACCGTCCTTCGGTTTCAAACGACTCGAAAGGCGATGATTTTTTCAACCCTGTTCGATCGTGCCGATCGCGTAAGCGAGACGATGCACGCGCGGGAGAGTTTATTTCAAGCGAAGATGTACCATACTCGACGAGCCGCATCGATGCGTCGAGTGTCGGACGCGATATTGAATATTCGAAATCAATATATGTAGGTTACAGCTACGTGGCTGATATCATTGCCGTTCGCGTGTGTCGGCGCACCAACACGCAGTTGCAACGGCGCCTCGTATTACACCCACGTAGCTTCCCGTGTACGTAATGCGGTTTAATATAGACCGATTGTATACGGCGACGGTTTCGGCGGAGAGCCTAAGGTGGAGAGATTGTATCTCTAGGCGACAGAGAGGAAACTGAAGGAAAACACGTGACACGGTATGTACGCGGGGCGACCGTGTACAGGCGAGAGACGGTAGATAGCGAGCGATGTAATTCTGGAAATGTGCGCGGTAATTCGATCGATAACGGCGTCTCGTGAATTTCTTAACGCTTCTGCCGCGCCACTTCCGAGGGAAGATTGCGGCTGAAATTTCTAATCGTCGAAGGCGGAACTCGATTTTCGTCGGATCCCCGATGGCCAGGCCCGGCGGAAGACGGGGGAACGGATAAAAGTTTCTCGAGGCCCGATCTTACTTACGGAGCGGCCGTAAGCTCATCCGTCGGTAATTGTTATTTATTATCGGACGGTTAAAACAATGGTTCCGTTCTTTTTCCGTTTGCTCGTGCCATTCTTGCACGAATCGGTAAGAGTCGTCGGGGAGTGGTGAAAGTCGATTTTGTGGTCTCTGGTGGAATTTAATATCCCTCGAATCACGCGAGAGAAAACCTCCGAATTACAATGAAATATTTGTTTCTTAAATTCGTGACTTTATTGCGATACTTTGATTTTCAGCGATTCGTACGAAGCCGTGTGGAAGCAATAGATTCGCGCACTGATCTATCTGACCGATGCGATTTCGAATTCTCGAAACGATTTTTTACAATTTTTCGGCGATACGTTTTGCACGAGTTTATCTCGATGACAAAGAAAAAGGGGGCCGTGAAAAAAGGTTATCGCGCGTCCAAATCCGTTAACCGATTCTACTCCGACTCCCCCTCCTAACCCCTGTTGTTCCTTGAAATATAGACGATTACCAGAAGATCGAGAGCGATCGTAGACTCATCGAAGGATCTTCCATCTGTTACAGGATCGAGCGCACACAAAAACGACGCGACCGGAAATGGAAGGCCAGCTCCCCTTTTGGCGGAGCCCAGATACGGCGCAGCGCCCCAACCATACGGTAAGTGTGTTCGTCCCCGAATTACTCTCTAATAGGCAAATTAAGCTCCATCGATTGGGAAAACGGATGAGCCGCCGACGGGGATGATTACGGACTTTCCTCGAAAACGCGTGAAAAATAGAGTAATCGCGATCGCAGATTTGCCGTGGAAGTTTGCAACGAGCGTAGAGCACGTTCCGCGATCAATTTCTTGCTCGTAGAGAGTTTTGTTAAGGAGGCCTTTGCCTCGTTAACAAAATTTCGTAATCATTCGCGATACGGCAAAATCACGCATCTTGTGACTAATATTTTGTGCCTTTCAGCAGGGTGTGTTGTTAATATGTTTTTTTCGATGTATCGTCAGGAATTGTTTCTTGCTACGTAATAAAACATGTGAATATTATAACCTTACTGTATTTTGATTTTATATTTTCCTATTTTGTGCCGTCCGGAACGAATAGGTGCACGGTTCCGTTCGCTCATTGAAATCGGTCGTTAACTTTCCCGACGAACGATTTTCCGTAACCAATTATTTCGTAATTGCCAGAATTATTTGTTTCGCGATCGCATTTGATCACCCGTGTCATCCCTTATCATCATCCATAAATTACCGGAATAACGATCTTGCTCTCCATTGTAAGGTATCGACAGACAGGTGTTCGAATGCTACAAAGGTGTTCGAATGCTACAAAGCCGTCCTTGCTTCATTTATAAATCGGTAGGGTTCGTAAAGCGAATGTCCGTG
This sequence comes from Pemphredon lugubris, assembly GCA_933228935.1. NCBI lineage: Eukaryota > Metazoa > Arthropoda > Insecta > Hymenoptera > Crabronidae > Pemphredon > Pemphredon lugubris. The sequence goes on from OW121815.1 coordinate 26,917,464, forward strand.
AAGTATATTTCTATAATAGAACACTCGGAAGTTAATTATCGTAAGTCGGAGGGATAACGAGAACGGAGGAATTTTGACGGAAAATCGATGACGTAATTGTAGCAGAGTCTCGTTGAAATCGAATTGCTGGAGACTATACCTGTGGATGAAAGCCAATCTCACGGTTCGCGACGTTACCTTAAAGAATCGTAACCGGTGCGCGAGTTTCGATAACAAACGATTCTCGATCAATAGTTTTGATCGATCGATAAACAATAACTCTATATTCCGCTACGTACGCCATAATACACGTGTGTTTTATGTTACCACCAAACCCCGTATAAATGCGTACGTTCTCTGCAGCGTAAAACGTACTTTTACGGCGCTACGAATAATACAATGCTTTTCGAGGATAATCTTTTATTAATTACAGCGCTTAGCGTTTACCACCGGTAATGTGATTAAACGCGAGACAACTAATGTATTGTTAAAGCGTGGATTTTATGTTACTACGATACTATCGATTATACCATTATTTGCAACAAAACTCTTTTGTTAATTGCACCATTAATTAAACTCTGTCCTCGCCATCGGTGTTACGATTAACCGTGATATGCAAATTATAGACTTAAACCCAGTATTTCATGTATCCCCGAGCGCGACTAATACACGCGTGTACGTTTTTGCATAAAACATACACTCGTGGCTATAAATCTCACAGCTGTTTCCGATAATAATCTTTCGTTAATTACAGTACCACTTCTACTGTCTTCGCTATCGGCGGCACGATTAATCGCGACGCGACAATTATGGTATTACCGTAACGGAACGAAAGACAAAAGGTATCACGTATCCCTTCCCCTTTGTTCCAGGATCGACGCCACAGGTAACTTTCCCCCCGGGCGCCGGTCACGATCGTTACGAGGAGAATTTCAATGGACCAGCAACGTACGCGGAGCCGTACGTCGAGCGTTATGGCATTAAGAGTGAGTTTAGCGGTCGAGAGCCATTACATCCCACGCCACCTCGGCCTGGTTACGTACCTACCCTGGGACAAACACCACCTTCGAGTACGCAGGGCTCCGTCATGATGGTCTACGGTTTACAGCCAGATAAAGTCAATACCGACAAGCTCTTCAACTTGTTCTGCCTGTACGGGAATGTGACAAAGGTACGACGACGGAACGTCCTCGAGGTAGTTTCTGGACGGGTTTGCTTTTGTCAGTGGTTCGCGCGTTAAATTCAATTTCACCGTGGTGGCAATTATAACCATTGTCATTTGGTTAATTCCGTTTGGGACGAATCTCGGTAGGGTACACACGAAAACGGCAGAGTCAGTCCCCGTTAGGAGCGTTGTATTTAAATGTACTTCCAAATTCCGTTAAAATTTGATTCAACGAGGAAACTGTTGGAATATTTTAACGCGAGGCTTTCAAGTACCTGCCATTTAACACCTCTTCGATGATTATCCTAATTACTCATATAATATTTCTGAAAATTAGCGGGATGAACTGGCACTCTGATACTCGAGCCTGCGCTTTGAATTTCTGTTTGATATATATTTCATAATTATATGAATTTCATATATGGAATCTTGGAAAGTGACGAAACGAGGGAATACTCTAGTACATAATCCGGGATTAAATTTCGGTAACACGGATTCAATAATTATTTTAATTTAAGAACGATGTTCTTGGAAGTCGGTGAAACAAGAAAATGTTCTGAAATAGTATTTTGGGGGCGGTATTGAGTTCCTGGTGCGCCACCCGTTCAATAATTATTTTCACCTTACTTTGAATATCTCCTATATCATACGAGTCGGAGAAAGATGTATCCAACCAAAATTGCACAACACAGGTAAAACCACCTTATCGCGATAACAATGCTTTGCGAGACGAGACGCGTTAAACAAAGTGATCTGTGAGTCCCACAGTGTCGGAGATAAATAAACTGATAATTAACACTAAAACTACCAAAATTAATGGTTTCTACCAAACAAGCCAAACCACTGGTTATTTATAAAAACACGTTATACAAGAAAAAACATTTATCTATATTTCTTAAATTTTTATATGATTATATACGTAATATTATATTCATTTATACTACTTATTATAGAAACCCGGCTTTTTTCACACGTATAAATAGTCAATTCAAACGAGAATTTAAAAGCAGCCACAATGACTGATTCGGTAATTCTAGGATCAAAAAATAGTTAAATACTCCAGTATTTAACCAACTCCTTTGAATTTGTCCCTGACAGCTGTTCGATAATTACTTCACCGTTATATATATCTGACATTTCGGGAAAACAGAGGAGCGGGGTAAATAGCCAAATGGAAAGTCCGCCGCTATTAGACCCTCATCCGTCGTGATCTCATTAACATACGACGCGTGTCGACCATTCTGTCGCAGGTTAAGTTCTTGAAGACGAAAGAGGGATGTGCCATGATCCAGATGGGTGACAGCATAGCCGTGGAACGGTGTTTACAGAACCTGAATAACGTCACGATCGGGACGGATGGCAGGCTGCAGCTTGGGTTTTCGAAGCAGGCTTTCCTCTCGGACGTCACTAATCCTTACGTTCTACCCGACAAGACAGCGAGTTTCAAGGATTTCACGGGAAGCAAGAATAACAGGTGAAAGTTGAACCGTGTACCGTCTACTAAAATATTCTACCTTCCGTGGAATCAAGCGCGCTCTCCTTTTTACCTGTTTCCTCCGTGGATCGTCGTATCTCGATTGTTACTTTGTTCCCCGACTCCTTGACGTGGTTCATGATTTGAAGTGGAAGCGATTCTCGGATGCCAAGTGAAACGAAATTATCGATTTATCCACGGTGCAATTACTTTCGAGATACTGACTTCTGGAGCGACGATATATCCTCATCGTCGACTATCGTATTGACCGCATGACGAATCGAACGCGTTGAATGGATACTAACGACGAAGCCGCAATTCTATACGGGGCAGCATTTCCGGCTGGCCATCTTCGAGCTGTCAATGAGAATTATCCGTTAAAATCGGTTGATTCGGGTGTGCACCAATTAAGCCGCGTACCGTTGATATTCGACTAGCCTTTAGTCAACGGTTTTCGCTGCTTCCACAGATTCAAAGCCCTCCGCCTTTTGGGGGAGGCTTCAATGTTTATTCGATGAAAACTTAATTACGTTCGGGCTTTCGAATATCCCCTCCCAAACAACTTCGGACTCCCTCTGATTGCGAGAAATTAATTAGAAGTTCCCGAAAGCTTGAAAAACTCGAGATGCGCGCTGGAAACGTTACCTCGGAAGGACTCCGAATTTCGAGTCGACTGCTTTTGTTGATACAGCCTCATTCATCATAATTTCCCAATCATGAGATTTATTGTCGGAACAGTTTGCCAAACAGCATTCTCCTCGAGCGTTTATTATACGCCTACCTCCGATGATTAACAGCACCTTTCGTCGTGAGTTTATAGTATCCAGACTTTGACACAACGTTGCGAAAACTAAAATTGTTTATTTGCTCTATCAGCGCGAGGTACAAGGAACATGAGAAAGATTTTTATGGTGACAGAACGTGTATATACCGGGGAACGTACTATTATGCCGTATGTTAGGACAGAGAATTGGCGTGATGGCGATGACACACTGATACACTTATTTTTGTCTAACACTTGGTATTTGATAAGGTATATTAAGAAATAACGTACAAGGTTGCAAATTGATTTGCTTACTGCTTTGTAACAGACTGACTATTGATCGACTAACTGACAATTGATAGACTGGACTAATGGACTGACTGAGCTGCGGTGTCTTCGATGCTCATCCTTTTATCACTTCTACAAATACAAAGAGGATTGACAATACTGGTGGGGTTTGGCTTAGAAATACGTATCTCTTCCAAGACGAACGGAAGCTAGTCTATCGCATTCAATAACGGCGGATGTTGATCGGTTATACTATATTATATTACCTTAAAACTAGGCGCAGTATAACAGTACGGACTACAGACAAATTCATATCGATCCATTATCCATGATTTCAGGTTCCTCAATCCGGCAATGGCCAATAAGAATAGGATACAACCACCCTCGAAGATAGTACACTTCTTCAACACTCCCCCGGATCTGACAGAGGAAACTGTGCATCGCGTGTTTGTCGAGCGCGGCATCGAGGCGCCGACAACAGTAAGATTGTTCCCCCTCAAATCGGAACGATCCTCGTCCGGCCTCATCGAATTCAGCAGCGTTGGTATCGCGGTCGCTGCCATCATGGAATGTAATCACACGGCGCTGGAGAACAGTAGTAAGTATATTTGTTGCTGGATTTCGAGGAATACATTGCTATGATTGGATATAGCACTGTAAATTCTCAGCACGTAAATTGGGGAGTCTATAGTTGCGCGGCATCGCGAGGTGCCATCGCGACATTCTCCCCATGCACACATGCACGTATACGTACACGTACACGTCCACGTCACGTCACAGTTCATCCAAACAGATAAGATCTCGAAGGTAGGTGAGCGCTTAAGTAGGAGTCCCAGGAAAGGATGGTCAAAGACATATACACACAGTAGGTTTAGTTAGAAATAAGTTTAATGCAGTATCCTTTGCACGCGAGTGGCACCGCTCGCGAATATGAAAAATGGTGGTTTTGGGGAGGAAAAGTCCGTTAGCAATGGTAGCTATAGTTGAACGAATTGATATTGGAAGCAGTCGCGGAAGTTTAACTCTTTGCACTTGACTCGCTATCGCAAGTTGCGGCGCTCTCTCGTATGTATTGAAATAGTATACGGTTACCGGAGCGATCGACAACAGTTCTGTTCGTCAAAGTAGAACGGCTCAATTTACTCGAGATCCCCAGCTGGATGTTACGGTGCAAAGGGTTAATTAATCCCAGCACGAGATCGCTTCCTATTCAAAGAGCGCGTATCACCCGGAACTAACGGGCTTTCTAAATTTGCTCCAGACGGCAAGTTCCCGTACATCATGAAGCTCTGCTTCTCGTCCTCCCGCACTATACCGACGAGTTTCCCGCCGAGCAGCGGCAGCACGTCGAGCAATTCCGCCGGTAATGGCCACGTCAAAATGCAGCAGGACTCGGAATAGAACGGCGAGGTCCAGGGCCAGCAGCGTCAGCGTCAGCGCCAGCGTCCCTCTCTCGCCCTGCACCCGTTGTGTGCCCCGACGGGCACGGCCCTGCACCCAGCCGCAGCGATAACACTTTCCCCGGTCTTACCACCACCTGTACCGCCGCCCTTACCGCCCACCTGTCTCCTGATAGCAACTCCGACCTTGTATCCCACGGTACAGCCGCCGCCACCACCTCCGCTGCCCACGTTCTGGCCCTACTGAGAGGAGAGGGCCTACCTGGCAGATCCGACGACTGCACGCGCGGCCAGGCTCGACTGCCACATCCTCTTCCTCGTCTACACCTGGTAACCGCCATCGCGCGATTTCCGAGGAGATCACAGAGGCGCACGATGATCGCTGGGAGAAATCACGGGCTCGAGAAGGTCGGCGGAGCTCTTCGAGGATCGAGGACCAACGAGAGAGGGGATTCGTTAGCTCTCTCTCTCTCTCTCTCTCTCTCTCTCTCTCTCTCACTCACTCACTCACTCACTCACTCACACTCTATCTCTCTCTCACTCTCTCTCTCTCTCTGGCTGTCTCGCAATGCTCGAAGAACCTGAGGGAAGAGACACACGATCGAGATGAAGCTTTTACGGTATGGTTACGGGTCATCGAGGATCGTTCGTTAGACTAGACGACGTATGTCACGGATCGAGGAAGACGAAACGGTAGAAAGAGCGACGTGTTTGCGTCCCTTGGCAAGGATCTGGTAGAGGATCTTTAAGGTCGTTTAATAGCTAGCGTCAGTATTAATGTCGAGGCTCTCCTTTGCCGCGGAAGGAAGGATACTCGGTGTTTTTCATCCCCCGAGAAGGGTGGAAACAGCGATTTCCCGTCGCGGTGAGGATCATTCGCTTCGTCGCGTCGTCCACGCGGAAGAAGCTTCTTCCCTTCTGTCGGTTGCGAGGGATCGATCGTGAGGGATTGTCTTGTAAATAGTGAGGGAAAGACCGGCGTCCAATCGGAGTCTACCGTCGTCGGCATGGATTACATATCAAGGGCTGGGAAGTAAAATCAGTGCGCTTCACGGGGAACCGTTTCAGATATCGTCGATCAACGCATAGATCATGCTCGTACGACCGAATAATATTATATTGTAACGTGGCCAATTGGCTCGTTGGCAGAAGCCTCGAAGGCTAGGAAATAGGAATTAAATAGTTTCTCGTGAAGCAGACGGGTGGACGCTGCTTCCACGTAGCCCGGCGTATGACATTTCACGTTTCGTACGGCGGCGAGCTTTTTTGTTTTCACTTCTTTTTCTTTTTTTTTCAACGCCCGGGCGTGCCGTCGATTCATCCATACATACACACTTACACAAACTGGCGCGCGCGCGCGCGTACATGCACGGTACACACTAAACACACGATAAACTTATGCACACACGCATTCACAAACACGAAGAGAAAGACACCTCCACGATTTTGAAGCCGAGTAGGCGTTCCTCGTTGACCATTTCATGGGATCCAATAAATCGGAGGTTCCTCATCGACCATTATAATACACGGGATACAATTTAAGAGAGTGTTCAGAGGATCTGAATCAATTGTGCTCCGAGAACTGAATGATTCACAATGCAGCATCCGCTACAAATGTCACGATAATCGCTGCTCTACCATCATGATTACGCTTGACTCGCGAGAATCTTTTATAATTTCAGCATAAAGTCCTAAACATAGTAGTTTTATCTTTCCTTGTTACGTACGAACCTTTATGCATATATGAGATATTTATATATACATATATGTACGTATAAATGTATGTTCTATTTATTTGATATTCTAACTGCACGAAAGAAAAGATCGAAGAATGGAATGTTCGGAATTGTAAACGTCACTTAATCGCGTCGGACTTCTTTTTTTTCGAGTATCGTTATATCTGCATTCGTGTGATTTCAGAAACCTACAGGTCTCGCTAACGTCATCCCGAATTACGTTCATTCTTTTATTATTGCGCGATGAAGCTTCTCGCGAGTCTCACTTTTAAACAATAAAAAGTCGTCCCCGACTGTTATCGATAAGAAGATTAAGTCGTTTACTGTCCCCTGCTTCTCCAAAAAAAAGAAAAGAACTCTCCCCCAAGCTGTAGTGTTCAGATTGCGACGACGACTCGGTACTGTGCTTGCTAAAAACATTTTAACGAAGGAAGTGAGGTTATCAAGCATTGGTACACTTTTGATCAGATCGCGGACTGTGAATTGAATTTTATATGAAACAATGAAGTCGACAACACAATATATTAGTGTCCCTCGGCAATATTTTGTCGGGCCGGGGGATGTTTTTATAAGAAAGGTTTTAGATCTCCGAAAAATTTTGAAGCGAACCAAATGACTACTAATAAATATAGACTTGACTCGGCCATACGTAACGTAAGATAATAAGGGTGCGTACCCTTATCTACGTACCCTTAAGATGCGTGAGAATATCCGCCACTTTTGTCCATTGATCGTGAGAGAGACCTAACAAATGAGATATAACTTAAATAAGAAAAAAAGTTTATATTCGAGGCAATATTTGTTACAATACAACTAGAGGATAAGTTGTATAACGTTAAGGGGCTCAGTACACAAAGCGAGGATCCTTGTTGATTGCCGAAATAATAAGAAGAAAATAAAAAGTAAACGAAGAAACAACGTACGACCTGTACGAAGGATACACGTTGTGCGTTGCTGCTGACAATTTCATTAAAGCTTATCGATAGTAAGGTGATATATCGATATGAGAAAAACAAAGGTACTAAGCTAAGGAAAATGCACTGATCGAAAGTGCGCGATGATCGCTACGTTGATCATTCATTATATCGTTTCGAATTCCTGTTCACGATTGTGTTCTGTTCCACGGTTTAGATTATTTTTTAGTCTCCTTAACGGAGAACTGTAAAATTGTTTTACATCACATTCTCATATTTTTATTATTGATAATATTATTATAATGATTATTATAATTATTGATATTGTGTAATTATACGATTATAATATTAGGTTTCACTTATGTTAGAATAATACATCACAATTTTTTCCGATGAACCTTTCAAATTTCATTTATAGTGAGCAGGACCTAAGGCGTAAGGCAAAGTAGATGATAAGCAGTTAGGACTTGTAATCATATCATAAAGTTTTGTAGATATATATGTGATTGCGGAGTATGGCGTTTAAATCAAGAGTGTATCGTCGTACATGCGCTGATATATTGACAAGTAGATCGGTGTAAGTGACACTCACATTCGTTTAGACGATCGCGAGAATGTAATATTTGATTCGGCTATATAATTCTTTGAGAACGAATTTGCAGCGTCGAGAGAGAGAGAGAGAGAAAAAAAACAATGAAAGGATAACTTTATTCCGGTCTCTTTTTATTACGCGCGGCACGAGCATAATCGTAACGTCAATGTCCGATTGCCCTGCGCGCAATTTTACGGGCGACGTGTAAATTTAAATGCAGACATCGATTTTTGAACTTTCATATGCTTTAGCATACGTGTGATAGTATTCGTAATCTTTACATACCCATTCCTAATTATATTCCATACAACAATGAGAAATGAACAAAAAAAAAAGAAATGTCACGAGGAAGGAAGAATAAGTCTAGGAAGAAACGTGGAATTACGAGTGAGAGAGAAATATATTATGTACATATTACATAGATGCACCTTCGTTTTTGAGGAATTATGTTAGGTCTTTCGTTTCGTTGCTAGAGAATAGATATATATCTTGGCTGAACGATGCCCTCCTGATGAAAATCCCACTCCAAATGTGATGTACGTTAGGTACACATTTATGAAAACGCGTATGTATTTGAGAGAGGACAAGCACGCATGCCAGACTGTCGCTTATTTTCTGACACTTTACCTGTACATTAAGTGTGGTAAAGCAAATATGTAGTACATATTACAACGAACACTCACACGTTTCGGGCTGCATTTCTAACTGGAGCAGCAAAAAGCGCGATGTACGCAGCAGCAGCAGCAGCAAGAACTTTTAGACGTCCCGCGTCCCTTTTCGACGAGAGGCAAAACAAACCGACCTTTACATTTAACCCTTTTTTCCATTGCGATCTAAAATCAATACACATAGAGCGAAAGATCCTGAAACTTTACTCCGTGTGGATATTAAACGATAAAAAAATATCTAGTTCGACGATACTCCAATTGCGAGAGGTAACAAAAAAATGGTCGTGTAGTTTGTAGTTAAGGTTTAAGAGTCGCGTAAACGCGAGGAGAGAGCACTAGGTGAATTTGTTTTAAAGCGTAGCCAAAGGTTTCTAATGGTAGCTGCTTGTCTCGAAGACGTTAATGCCTAGAGTGACTGAGGGTGGAAGGGTTAAATTTAAAGATACGTAAACAGTAATAACGAGCGCTGTGCATCGGAAGATGGACGAGTACCCGCAGAGACAGACTATCTCGGGGCTCGTCTTCGAATGCGTGACGTCGCCGCGGATTTAAACGGAGTGACACGCGAGGTCTCTCGCAATCCTTCTTTTCGAGGAACAATTGTACATAGCCTTTTCTTTCTTCTGTACGTCAAGTTATTGCGTCAGCTGTCTCTCTTTCTCTCTCTTTTTTCTCGTATGTTGCCGCTAATCGCCAAGCTTCTAGGGGATCCAATTTACCCGGATAAGAACGAAATGTACAAAAGCGTTTACATCAACCGGGGCGACGGATATCATCTTCCGGTGGGCAGCTTCTTCTATGTACAAAATCAAATTGTAATTGTAGCGTGTAGAATCTGTAATAATACAGTATTCCAGGTAGAGTATAGCACTGTGTAAACACGATAACATTATACACTCACACGCGAAACTCGAGGTTGTAAAGAAGCCATCTGTGTCGATAATTAATTGTAAAAGGAAGAAATTTGTTTAAATCCTAAAAAAAATACATATCCCATCTATATGTATATATTTGCAGTCGCATGAAAATTCAATTTATTAATTATTGATTATGTAATTATTATTATTATTGCGGTTATTATTATTATTATTATTATTTATGGTCTCGGTTTTTAAAAAATCGGGACGGATAAGTATGTTAAAATCGATATTGCGTTTAAGCCTTAGGTTAACGTTCGTAGTTAGGTAACTAGGTAGGTAGGGTAGTAGGTACATATCGTTAATATTGTTATTAATTAATAGTATTGCGAAAAAAGGTATTACTGCCGGTGCGCTTTGATTTCTTTTGTAAATACGGAATCGGTTTCATTGCTCTCGTTCTCCTTGTCTCAATGCGAGGTTATTGAAATTCGTGATATGTATATTCCCCTTCGGATCTTGTTCTCAATCGACCTTTTCCAATATTCCAGAAAACCAGAAACGAGGGCGAGCTAATTTATCAGCATTTGTGGCCAAAAAATAAGTACCTGTACTAATGTCGATTTTTCGAATTAGTCTCGAAGAGACGCCATCTTCGTCTCGCGGTAGCGACTAACTTCTAAATAATTATATTTTTGTGCAATTATCAACGACGATGTCAGTTGGGCTCGAAGTTATCTTCCTAATTCGCGGATAACGCATGTTGAAATTATTCTCAATAGACTCGCCTACCTAAATTAATCTCCGTGCGTCTGCCCGAAGTCGAAGTTTCGGATCATCTCCCCCATCCCTCTCTCCCTCCCTCCCCCCCCCCCCTCCTCTGTCGGATTTCGAGCATTCTTCTAGGATATACCAAAGCGAAAAAAGAAAGCAAAAAAAATCCATCGGGGGAAGAGTTTCGAGAACGACGAGGCATTTTTGACAGCACTTTCTCATTAGATTAGAAAATGTTGGGCCAAACAAAACAAACCAAAGCGCAGTAACCTTTTTAGCGATCCTCCCCCATCCAAGTATTACTCCGGTAACGTATACCTGCCCCACATATCAGACCTTAGGTATCCCAAGCACCACCACGCGTCATATCAATGTTTTTAAGGATTAGTCCTGAATACCTTGTACCAATAATTTCCCCCTCCCCCCCTTCCCTTTTCCTCGAACTTTTTCGACGTCCCGACGCGTCACCTTATTATATATACATATATATATATAGTCCTTAAAAATCGAAGAAGACGATGAAAACTGTAGTATGCGGATTATCGATAGTACCCCTTCCGTTTCCCTTCTGCCTCCAAGAAAAAAAAATCCTTCTCCTAGTCTCCACTTTTACCCGAATCCTCCACCTCGTTATTGTACATCTGAGCCAACTGGGTCTCTATGCTCTGTCTTCCCATCGCTGCGTCAAAAGACAAACTAGATTGTAATAAGATTTGTTGACTGTATACATTATTATACATTGATTACACGCATCATCAGCATACACACGTTCGAGAGAACGCATGACACTACCACACATCGACTAATAACGGCAACCAAACAAAAAAAAACCCAAGAGAAAGAAAAATAAAACACGAATGCCCCGACCACGAGGCACTGCGTCAAGATAGCCCAAGATGGATCGGTAATGCTAATTTGTCGCGCTTGCGATCGCTCGTGGTGTATTTGTCACGAGGGCACAGTGGACCGCTGTGCTTTCAGGATTTTAACAGTGACAGAAAAAAAAAGGAGAGACTTATTAATCAGAATTCGTGTCGGAGATATCTCGTGCGTAGAAAAATAATGGAAAATGTGTGTTCGAATCAAGGATAATCTCGATAGAAGAAAATATGATATATTCCTCGATGATATTTACACGAGTCGAAACGAAAAGAGTTTACTTTTCTGTCAAGGACATTAAAGACTTCGATTCATGGGGACAATCGGGGAATTTGAGATAAATAGTAGTTCTACCGTAGAAATTTGAATAAACAAAAGGACGGTAGCTGCTGTGGCTCCGTCCCGAAGTCGCCGTTACAAGGTACGCTCTCTCTCTCTGTTTGGGAGCGGAAGTGCTTGCGTTGCATAGAGATTTCTGTTTCCTATCGGTACTCCAGAAACGAGCTGTTGTCATGCGCTTATAAAAATTCTCTCTCGCCTCGATTAGATTTGTTTTGTCCGTACACGGTCGAGCATTAGCAATCCATAATTAGTCTGTGATGCCGCAGCGCGCGTTCATCCGGGACATTGAATACTTCAAAAACAAAATAAAAACAGATGATACCACATTGTAGAAATGATCTTAGACACACCGCGATCACACCGTGAGAGAAGTTACACAAGGCCAAGAAACAAGAAACACACACTAAATATGAATTACTCTTAAAACGAAAAAAAGATGTAATGTGTATATTAATACTGTATGTCGTACGCTCTAATGTTGTTTGAAGAGTTATTTGCGAGTCAATTATCTGTGCCTAGCAGCCCTGTGCACCCTATCAAATGTACCACCGTTCAGATGAAAAATTAAAGTAATATGGGAAAAAAAGAAGATGCTAATTAAACCAAAAAAAAAAAAAATAATAAAACGAATATACATACATAGTTCGAGCAGAATTACGATTACACACGTGTGTTTCTCAGACAGAAGGAAAATGAAAATTACTAAGAAACAAACAACTTGCACCCTGTATACATAGTTCGCACAATGATCTGTTCCTATTTTGGAATCAGTTTTTTCGGATTTGCCAAGAATGTATATCTACAGATTCTATATAAATATATATAGAAAACTGATTATGAAATATAAGTATTAAAATCTAGTTCTGGAATTGTTACCCTTTCGACCGGACATCCAACCGTGTGCGCAATGTTACCGTCGGCCCAATCGTGGGTCGAGGAAATAAATGGGAGAAAAACTGTACGATCATTTGCTTTTAAGCTAACCAAGCCTAATGTCTTAGTTTTGTCCAATCAGACTGCGTAGATGTGCGATCACCGCTCTATCATTGGGTTTACGAGCAGGCTCAAAGTCCACTAGAACGGTTGTTTCTATACGGGGAAAAATGGTAGAATCAGAATACGAACAAACGAACGATGGGAAGATACATGTGGTGGAGGGTGACAGCTCGTTTCTAGTGGCACTTGGACGAATCGTACCTTGCGTAAGAGCGAACTCTCTTCAGGGTACCACTTTATAAATAATTCTTTAAGCGTAGCGCACCATCACACACAGCGAAAACCTCGAAAATGGCCATGACAATTTAGCAGTGGGGGGGGGGGGGGGGGGGGGGAACCACAAATAAAAAACGAATTGTAGCGAGCAATCCGCGATGCGCGATGAGTCGTCGATACTAATTTTGGTATCGGTCTCTCACCCTCCCCGTGGGTATTATTAATTAATGAAAAAGGAAAAACAAAAACGACAACACCGTTCGAAATCGCATGTACACGAGCTTTGTGACTCGATAATTTTACTCGGCAAAAATTATATATGTAGACCGTCACACACTGAACACAACAGCACAATTACCACGATCCACGCACATCCATGTTTATATATAAATAAATAACTACAAAAAAAAACTCATTCACTATAGCGTGACAAGACAATGGTTATACACGTTTCGGAAGTATGTGGGACGCTTGTATGTGTGTCTAAAAGGTAGTGATACATGAAATTAAGGTCTGCTTCGAGTACTCTGTTCACGAAAGAGCAAAACGAATGTTTCTGCACGTAAAACTGTGTGTTACTCTCGCAATCTTTTCCCCGCGCTTCGACCCCGAAATCAGTGTTTCCTTTTCAATGTACAAATCGTCTTTTTACGAATACGATATATATATATATATCGCGCGCTCGACGTTACATATCGTGCGTGCCGCGACTTTAATGTCTCGGAATGTAATTCTAAAGAAAAACAAAAACAAGTAGAAACAAAACAATACCGCGCGCGTCGCGATCATGGAAATGAAAGCGATCAAGAATCAACGGGCGGACAAAGTAGTGGACAGAGGTGAAGCAGCACGAGTGACTCGGTTAATGTTTTATAGAAGCGACAGGTTGCAAGGGACACGGTAAAACGAGACCAAAAGAGAACTCGAAAAACGGTACGAATGAGACATCGAGTACGGAGGGTAAAACACGTGAAAAATCTTTTTAAAAAAAATAGATCAATAACAGAAATGAGAGATAAGAGCACACTCACTGAGCGCCGCTAGTAAAAGACATGGTAGGCTATTATTATCGCTAATAGTCGTTAGCCGATAGTGATGTAGTTTACCCTTTAGAGTTATTTTAAGTTCTTAATTATAATGGTTACTATAAATTTATTATCGTATCACAATACACACTGTAACACTTCTATTATAATAACAAGAATATTTACCTGTGCATAATGACATATTATGGAGTCACATCATTAAAACATATACTACTCAATATTTTTCAGCGTCAGCGACTCGATTCATTGACACCCACACCATACCATGCATATATACCTACTCAGAGATACATTTTTTTCGCAACGAATCCGCATTCCGCTGTCGTTGCGAAAAAGGAATCTATATACTGCCTGCCCACGAAGATAATCACTGATGGATCTACAATTTACTTTTCTCATTCACGGCAATAAACGATACATCATCGGGTTCGAGGTTGCACGAAATTTTCAAGAAACACGATTCGATTGTTTCTTTCACTCCAATTTCGTTATTCGATGGTACAATATTATCGTGGAAATATTTTATCAATAAGCCCGAAAGCCTCGATACTTGACGTAAAATAACATACGGCGTTCTTTCTTTTTGAACTGTATTTCTTCGCGTACCAGAGGATGGGTGCACGCTCGTCACAAACAATTTGTCGACACGTATATTCAACACTGTTATACGACAACAGACATTATAATTATTTTGCCCCCTCGCACAGCGTCGAACAAAACAATTCGTTCGAGTTAAACGTTAAACAGAGGGAAGCGCGCAATTATTGCAGTAATAATCTCAAAGCTCTCGCGGAGGAAAACAATTTGCAAGGGACGCAATAATTCAAGCGTCAAGTACAGGCTCGGCTGAAAGAGTAATTAAATCTCGCGATAAGATGCCCCGCGTGATTCTCTCGCAAGGATGCGTAACGAATTCTGCGGTTTATTGTACGTACAACCTCCGCTCCCGTCGAACAAGTTGATGCGCACGTAACGAAGTCTCCTTGAAAACACTCCACTTACGGTATTAAAGAATTTCTATGAAACTACACGTAATTGGCACACCCAGAAAATACTTCGCGCACCTTTGCGCTACTATAACCGATGATTTTCGTTCCAAGAAGCAGAGAGGCGGAAAGAATGAAATACAAAGATGCGGAATAATTTTGCGAGTAGAGCGTTCCTCGAACACGTGGTTAGTTCTCGGAAGAACCAAAAATCTCCGGCAGCTAGAATTGCATTTTTTTTTCTTTAACGAAACGTGCGCGTGGAATAAAGAAATATTATTAGTGAAATGCGAGAAAATAAATAAACTACGTAGAAAGCTTATCTACCCTAACGATAACTACAAATTTATTTGACGAATCGATACGCGTTCCGTAATCGAAGATACGAACATGGACTCACGCTCATCGATTGACATCGATGTGGCCCACTTGAAACGATTGCCCTCAACATTCTACATATCTACCGAAACATTTCCACGAGATACAGCAATGCATATTTGTTCATTATCAAGCGCATAGAAAATGTGCAAGGCGTTAGATGCCAGCCCGAGTCCTTCGATAAAACGAAAATAACGAAATCTTGATAAGGGCTGCTTGAAATAGAGCTGCTTGAGCATGCAATCGATTCGCGAGCTTATAGTAGTTTTGCTAGATCTTGCGGCAAGCATGCGCATGTTCGTACGACAGGCATCTTGTCTTGTTTATGGTCGCGTCGTTTTGAAGTTTAACATTTTCTAGGGCAAATTGTAATCATTTAGTCACGAGTTACTGCGAATGTGAATGTTGTGAGCGCTAGTTTCTTGGAGGTCTCGGAGTTAATGCCGCATCTTAAAATGCAAAATTACGACAGAATTTTAATTCGAGGACGAACGAGAGTGCGTTTATTCGTTATGCGATTGCGCGAAAGAAAAAAAAGTAATTGCCGGCATAGAACACGTTTTCGCAAAAACGCCGGTCGAATTAACCACCGGTGTGATTAGGAGATGAAAGGTGGGAACAATTCCAGAAGAAGCGAATTAGATTAAAAACTGATGTAAGTAATATATTTTCATATTTACAAGGATTGTAAGTATAAGTTTAGTAATTGGATAGTTGAATATATGAATGTATGTTGTATATGTTGCGCTTGTAAAAATATAAGGTTCGTACTTTCAAAACGTAATCGTTACGTTGACGTCAAAAATTGTTGAGGGGGGGGGGGGGGGTGTCGATCGCAAATTCCCTTCGTTTGGAGCGTCGATGACTCTTTCTTTGTTGCCCTCTGGACGGAGAAGAAAATGGATTCGTTGTACAAAAGACAGAAGGTTCTCCTCGACGCGACGATTACGTTTTGAAAATACGTCACCGATAAGATGCTTTCACTGAAAGCGATTGATTTTCGAGAAGTTCATTTTGTTCCTCGGCCGCGAGCCATGACGCCTGTGCGGTTATACCAATATTTAAAAAATTCATGAATTCGCTCTATCGCAAATTTCACGACGCCTCGCTGACATACCAATAATGCTTTCTAAATAAAGTACTTCAACGATTCAGGCACCTTCTTGAAGCATCTTTTCAAAATCCTTCATCGCAAAATCACCGTCTGTCGATCCGACAGATAGAGGTACCCTTTAGTGTTCCGCAAACTCTGCGGGATAAAATTGATTTAATATTCGCAAAAAAATGGTAGATTCCTAGAGGCGCTACGTTTCAAAATTGTTTTATAACGCACGGGGGACATTATTATCTTTATTCGTAGTTTCAAGAAGGCACACGATGGAGGGTTTAGTCGAGCAAGATAATAAACATATCCATGCGCGATGGGACGAGTAGAAAATCGATCAAACAGATCGGGAAGTCGATTATCGTGCTCTCTCTATTCCTCTTAACGCTTGACTCGGTACTCCGGGAGGCAGAGCCGTGGATTCCCCTCCTCTTGCTTCCGGATCGTTGTTAGCTGCTTCGGAGGCCTTGAATCGCTTGTATTTTCCTAAATTAACGTTAGTCTTCGATTAATCGATCTTAAATCGCAATTGAAATCGGAGCCCTACAATTATTCCGTTACGCTTATTTATTACGATTATCTACGAATACTTACTGGCTAAACGGACTAACATGACACCCCACCAGATACTCCAGCCCCATCCGACGAGACAGAATAAAACGGTGAATAATTGACCCACCCCCACAATTAGGTTCACCACCAACGCACCGAGCCTCGATTTCAAACTGGCTACGGCGGAGAACCTCGGCTGTCCCGTGCACAAATTGAAGAGGCCACTCCAAACGGTACCTAAAGTACGATCGAGAAACCAAAATTATACGAACCTCGTAAAGAATTCATTCAATTAGATCCGAGTGAGCGTTATAATTTACCGGAACCAGGCAGTAGTATGTTCCATACGAGACAGAACCAGGCGAGAGGAACCGGCAGACATGGAATGGCGCCTCGCATTAATGAATTATGCTCCACCAGAACATCCGGTATCTTGGATTTTGGTTCCTATTAAATCAAATTAAATTAGATTTTGATTACCGTTGAATTCAAGAGGCAAGGTCTTGTCTCGGGCCAAATACAGGTATGCGAGAACTAGACCTTACATCTTTTTCTTATTTCAAAAGATCTAACGAAGCATCTCTGCGAGTAATCATTTTCCGTTCAGTACGAAACAGTAGGAAATTCAGTTGGAAACACTATTGTCGCGCCACGTGAGCTCGTGTGCTATCACGTTGGCACATTTAAACCGTGATGTCACGTCTAGAAACCAACTACTGTCATATACTACTGGCATGTTTTATCACAAGGCAGAACTCAGTCGGTTGTCTCAGTAGGTATATTTTGTATGATGACCCGAGTGTTGTGTTTGTTTCAAAAATGAAAAGTGCCAGTTCAACTAGTTCGTCAGATTGGGAAGAGGAATTGGAAACTGTGACATCTTTTGCAGATCACGACAAAGAAAGTGGGTTCGTGGGGACACATGAGTCGAAAATGTGTAAACTTTCAGAGATGAAAAACGTGCTGTCACGCGTGAAGTTCATGACGCCTGACGTGACTGTAGTGTGGTTCTGGCATACAGGTTGAGTCAGTAAAAGCAGAACAGCTGAATATTTCTATTAGATTTAAAGATACGAAATATGGCTAAATCAGAATTATAATGGTTTCGAAGGACGCACGTTAGCTTCATAATATCAGAAAGTCATATTATGTTTCATGGTTGAACTCGTATAGATGTCGGCTACAATATACAATGGAAAAAATATGCAATTCTATTTTTAAAAAAACGTTGGTGACCTTGAATACACGGAAAAAATGACGACAAAAAAAATTATATTATGATGGTAATGTGCGTCCTTCGAAACCATTATAATTCTGATTCATCCATATTTCGTATCTTTAAATCCAACAGAAATATTCAGCTGCTCTGCTTTTTCTGACGCACTCTGTATTTTTAAGTACACGTAAAATACACCCCCTATACTTTTTTTCCCCGTAACATGAGATACCGTGACAGCACGTGAACTCAGGTGACGATAATGTGTTTCCAACTTTAATCGTGCATCAAGAGACAAGGTCTTGCCTCGGGCCAAGTACAAGTACGCGAGGCTAGAGCTTGAATATTTTCCGGAAAGAACGGACGGGGATTTTCGAGATGGTCAAACTGTATTAAAAAATTAATTTTTTATTTATTACGCGACTGCGCGTAATTTGTAGACGATTCAATTACCTCCGACAATGGCGGCGGTGCTACGCTCGTAAGACTGTGCTTGGCACGTATGCTCCTTGTGCGTTCTACCTCGGCGCGCTTGCATTTGCAGCGATCGAACAATCTGCGACAGATCGCGCCGAATCTTCTTTCCGGTGGACAACAGACGGTGGCTTCCGCAGGCGCGATTCTCGCTCTTCTCGCGCAACACTTCATTTCCCTCAGTCGATTGCATCTGACGTTGAAACATTGATCGAATTATACGGGATGAATAAATCATTTTCTCCTCCACAGGGGGTGTCCCATTTGAAGCTTTACGGTCAATTTGCTCCCAAACCATTCGTCTTACGAACAAATTTTTCTAGCGGCACTCGAAGTCCACCCTCGGATTGAGGTTCCGTCAGAAAAATTTGTTCGCATAGTCAATCGTTTTGGGAGATAATGGCACGTGAAACTTGAAATGAAACACCCTGTACGTACACTCATCGCTATTGAACGGCTATCTGAGAAATAAGATTGCAAGAGAAATCTCGAGTTATAGTCGATCGTAGCTGATGAGGAATTATCGAACGCATCCTGCATGGTAAATGAATTCATAATTGCGCTGACTCATCGAAATTAACCAGTTATCGGAAGAACAAAGTTGAAATCGACCGAATCGAAATACCTATGAAGTATATAACCGCGTGGTTTGACGCGCATTACAAGAGAACCATTTGAATTAATGAATCGGAGAAACGAAACTGTGTCAGGCCGAAAGAAAGAAATTGCGAGCAAAATATTAACGCTAAAACTACCGACGATTAATGTATACCTATTTCTACAATATGTTTGAGCAATTTTACCGATTTTTATATGGTGATTTTTGTATGGTCAAAAGTATATGCTTAAAATTATACATCTTCACACTACTTAGAAATCAATTTTCGTTCGTATACTTAAAAATGGTAAACTTGAGTAGCTCTAAAACAAAACTTTCAAACCAGTCAAAGTGATTAGTCTATTAGTTCCAGTGTTAAGATTGCGAACGGCAACTAAATCGATCTACCCTCGAAATGAACCAACTACGCGGGAGAAAGAAACGATTTTAACCCGAAAAATTGAAACTATATTCGCGTTACATTTAAAGGTCGTAGTACCTGCATCTATTCTTCAATTTCGACCAACAACCAGTCGGTGCACCATCCTCGGCAGCATCCCTCGCGACCTGCGGCGCAACGTCGTTCCCGATGTTGGTCGCCGCGTTTCTCCCGTGTTTCCTGGGCCAGGCGAATCCCTTGGGATCGGTCCGACACGCGAGACACCTCATGCTCGAGCAGCACTCGCAGTAGCGACTCAGAGATCTTTTCCAGCGCGTCAGAAGTCTCTCAGGGACGCGTTCCCCAACGCCGTTCGCCGCTGCCAGCACCCTGTAATCGAAAGTAAGCCGCGCCCCGGCGCTGTTAGCGTTATTAAAAACGCCTACTTGGCCTACTCGTGTGATCGATCTCGCGATAAAGGTTTCGCAGTCGCGAAGGCGAGAGAAAACACCCCGATGATGAGAAATCAATGGCACGCGAGAGTTCCTCAGATTCGAACTTTCTTACGTGGACTGTCCATCGAATGGAATGCCCTAGATCGCGGAGAAACGGTTCTAGAACTTCGGGTAAGTAAGGGAAACGTTTCGACGTCGAATAACTTGCAATCGGCGCGAGTATAAATTATAATTTAATCGAACCGTGATACCGCGCAATTGCAACGACGATAATATTCGAACAGTGAGTACGGAACACGATCGATCATCGAGAACGGTAATATAAATGCTCGTCAGGAATTATCTACTTGTCACACCCCACTTGGGAATTTCCTATCGAACGTTACTACCGCGTAAAGTCGCGTTATAATATAATACGTAAAACACTGCCATCGGAGCGGAGGTATAACTGTCATCCAGGATTCCTATCGATCGAGCAACCAAAGTGCACAAAATCCCCACGTGTCTCTCCCTATCGCGAACACACACGCGCGCACACACACCTTTCCTACCCTTCCAGGTATCTCCGTTTAACACCTTCTCCTTCTCCCCCCCACCCCTCGTCCATTCACCACGGAAATATTTGTACACAAAAACCTTACCTCCCCCGTCTAACCTCGTCAGGACACCTCTCGGGAACTTATGGCTTCGAGCGAGATAAATATATACCTGTCGCCGTGGGTATCTGGCGGCGTTAGATCGTCGATGATCGATCAGTCGCGATCGTTTCTTAGCCGAAAACGGTGGTGAGAAGCGTAGATCGACCGGAATCGTTTCTAGCAGTACAGAAGAATTGTACGTACTCGAAGGCGACGAGCGAGCATCGCGGCTCTCGCTCGGGTCACACGAAGATTGCAGGTACCGCAGTCCTCGGGGGTTGGTCAGACCTCAGAGGACGAAGGGTGGGCGAAGGAGAGAGGGTGGCCGGCCGAGTGGTCACGCAAAGATTTTCTCCTTCGTCCACCTGCATACACGTAGAGCGCGGCTTCCGTCGGTTGACCGCGAAATCGATACGCCGACGGCGAAGTTCTTTACCTTAAACGACCGTTTTTCAAGGCGCTTATGGGTTCCGCCCCGTGCTCGGTTCTTTTTTTTCCTATCGGTTTGCGCGAATTTTAATTGATTTTACTCGCAATGTCGACAGGGTGCGCGAAAGTGGTTTTCGCGTATGCGTATTGGCACGGAGCTAGAAATTTAAGTTTAAGATGTAATTCTACTTTTCGCGAAGGAACGTTTTAGTTCCCTGATTTTCATTTGCCGTTTAATTAATTTTCTTTATAATACCGACCTATATATACGTATACAAATATTTATATACGTAAGTTAAATCAACGTTTTAAACTATGACTGTCTTCTCAACATACTTCTCAGTAAACTATTTACATACATACTAAATGTTAAATGATTCATACACAGGCACACGCACACAAGTAATTTCCTCGTATATTGAGAAAACAGTGGTAGTTTAAAACGTAGATATAGCTTTGGAAAGGGATTTTTCAGATCATTGTCAAATTTTATTGGACATTTTACTTATAATATCGACCGATATGTAAAGTAATTTTCTCACGCGTCAAGACGGTCGAGGCCTTGTTTTGTAAGGTAAAATACGTAAAATTCGAAGTTCACTCATGAATTTTTCTTATAATGTCGAGCGATACACAGAAGTACTTTCCGCGTATTTTTATATCGAGATGAAGCGATGCAACTTCAAATACACATTTAATCGCGACTGGCATCACGTTACTCCGAATATTTCAATGACAAAAAGTTTTTAATTGTATGTGCTTCGGCTGGCAAGTTTCTCGCGCTACACTTGCGCGATAGGCGCAAGCAAGTCGTTTCACCCGCGACTCCCTCAGGGACGAGAATTCGTAAATTGGCTTAAATGCAAACTTTTTCCTTTAGCACGCATATTTATAATTATCATGGAAATCGTTTCTCCCGCTGTTCGTCCCGCTTTCGCGTATAAGGTTCAAGCTAAAACCTAATTCCGCGTACCCGACGCGCGGAGTTTTCTAGCTCGTGTATGAGAAAAGAAAATAATGTCGCGACTCACCGAGAGGGAAATGATTTCCAGAGAGACATTTTTTTACGACTCTACTCAGCCGTCTCGCATAATTACCACCGAGCCGTAAAACCCGGGTGAATGATAACGTCTCGCAATTCTGTCGCGGGGTTACGACGCGGAGAACATAGCATTATGCGGTGTACGTGAATTATGCGAAACGCAATGCAACGATGTCCTACGCGCACTGGCGTATCGCGGTTGATCGCGTGGCGCCAATGGAAATTACTTTCAACCCTTTCTCGTTTAATTAGTTTTTGCACGCCGTTATAGTCTTTATTAATTCGTGGCAAAAGGAGGATGGGCTATGCCGGAAGCTCTTTTAATCGCCACGCTTATTTCCTTTTGTCCAGGGTTGATGGACAGTGAGCAGGGTCGGATCGAGACCATTCGGTGTGCCATGCGCTCGAAAGACGTGCGGCTGCGGCCACCTTTACGAATACTGCCGCCGTTTTTTACTGAACAAAGATAACGTTTTGAAATTTGTTGCCGTCGACGGAAGACCGATAGCGTCATTGGCAGTGCCGTAACGACAGTATGAAGCGTCTGTAGCAAGTGTCTAACTTGCGCCTCCCCGTAACCCAATAAAGACAAACAAATTTTAAATTTTAATGTAACAAGGTAAATTTTACTAAATGCAATATATTAAATACTAATAACCTCATCAAAATGAGTTGCCTGTATACATATACAATAATGTATTTGTCAAGGTATTTGTTTAAATTATTAATCTGTGACCTAAAAAAGAACAAATTTTCATTTAAACTCAATGACGACAAAATAAAGGAAATACAGAACATAGGTATATGTTAAACTAATATAAGAAAAATATAAAACAGTTCAGAACATTTTAGAAACTAATTTTTCTTGCTTTTTCGTTTGCAAACGCATCTATTATATCATCATAATTTAATTTTAGGCAACATCTTTTTCAATTGATATTATGAACATGTTTGTTAACCGTTCTTTGTCCAATAGAAGAACGAAAGCACAATTTTACAATTTTTAATTTGGTAAACGAATGATTTCGTGAAGCTTTAACCGCGTCAGCTTTCGCGAACCACCTCGTGTCACTTAAAGCTTTAAGACGAACAGATTATTTTTCCTTTAAAAGATCCCATCTACTAGTAGAATTGACAAAAAAGTTGGACAATTGTTGAATTGTTTCAAACCATGATTTCATTTGAACAGATGTTTGTGCAACATGAACCCCTACTAAATAAAGGCTGTGAGCCGTGCATGGAACAAACCTCGCCATATTGTTTAAACGTAATATCCTAGCTTGTACCCTCTTGTATTTATCTGCCATATTCGCTCCATTATCATATGATTGTCCTCTTATATTTTCAATATTTAACCCGTCTAATGTTAACTTGTTTTCGATGTCATTCGGAAGTGCTTCGTCAGTTTTTTTCATGTGTCACAATAAAGTCTATGAAGGTTTCTTCGATGCTACTGTTATACGCGTAGTAGCGTATAACCGAATTGGACATATTATTATATTCTTATTATATTATTGTCACATTATTCTCAGCATTCCTTACTTTTCTTCGAATAGTTTTATAAGGATATACAATAATAAGGATTATAAGAATAGTCTTATAATAGTCCTGAAAGAATGCACCACACTCGGTCGTGCCGTGCGCAATGCAAAACCGCTGAGCTCGCGGCACGTGCCCGGAGAGCGCGTGAGAACGGACATCATACGATTTTCCAAAACTGCATAGACGGCCGACTTTGGTTGGTTACGAAGCGAAATCCCCACTCAGGATTTTAGAAAACGTCGCGTGCATAAAAACACGCGACGGCCGCTCACGCCCCAGTATTCAGGATGAGACTCAATTAAAGATCAGAGTAATTTGTCAGCTAAGTTAAAAGCTGAGTGCGAATCGGACACGCCCTAGCTGATCTGTATTTTACACTGAGCAAGAGTAGTTAGCTCTCGAGCAAGCTCTTGGAATCGCGAACGGGCGTGAACGTTTGAGTGCCGTTTGAAGAGTGTTAGAATAAGCCATTTCTAAATAAAGTTCCTTCTCTACTTGTACGCGGAGTTCCAACTCCTAATTGGCAACGATCCCTACAAACATATCCAAAAACATCCTGGACAAGCTTATCCTGACCGCAGCAATATCTCAAAATTGCAACTAACACCCCCGCCGGATAACACTACACTACTACACTATACTACTACACTACTACTATAACACTACTACTCGTGTTGGCATCATTCTTAACATGACGCAAAGTTTGCGTCGTCTGTTCCTGTGCTGTCAAATAAAATAGAAAAATATTTTGCTTTTTGAATATTTCAAATAATATGCTGTCCAACTTTAGACGCAACTATATTAATTATACCATTTTCTATTATAGGAGAGAAATAATTAACTTGATTTTTCTTATGACTTTCAATATGTTGTGCAATAATAGGATTGTAATGACTAATTAATTCTATCGTGTTCAGAAATTTTCCACATTCGGGATGACCAATTGTTTCACAAGTTCCTCTCAAAGCGTCATTATTTTCTACGCAGTGCGGAATGGCACCCAAAATAACTGTTAAAATATACCTCTACTTTTCTCTTTCTTTTAAAATTTCTTTTTGTAACTGATCGTCTATAAAACCACCTCTCTAAATTTTTGATTCGAAAGTTTTCGTAAACGAATTTTCCATTCGATATAACTTTTTTATGATGTGATGAATTTTTATGGCGTGGTAACATAGGATTTAAATGCTGCCAGTTTCGAAACCCCGCAGTGGTCCATACATTTTGATTTTACCCAAAAATAATACATAGGAAACAAAACAGTGCATCTTTTCGCCTACAATATATTAACCGTTTCCTGCGTTTGACATGGTTTTCACAAACCATTTTTTGTCAAAACACCTATTTTCTGTATCAGGATAAACACTTACATTATCGCACAACTCTGGTCCATATTAAAGAAATATTTGTGTGTTACTAGCATTTAAATACCATGTTGTGAGATCATTAAAATCTATTATTTTTGCATTATTATCAATATTTTGGAATTTAACATCAACTATATAATTATCATCGTCACATGTACATTGCTTCTCGATCTTCTGATTTTTATGTTCAATTTTATTTTTCTCTTCGGTTTAACTTCACATGAAACATGACTACTTGTAGAAGCCTGATTTAATTCAGTTTTTAAGCTTTAATGAACTAGCGGTGTAGATGATTTTTTAAGAAAAATATTAATCGGTGTTACATTTTTCTTCATATTTTCAAGCTTCTGTACTCTTATTTTTTTAAACTGTGCACCGGGCGGGTTTTTTGGTGGCATTTTATCCTTTTTTTTAATTAAAATTTGTGTTTTTATTAATATAATTATTTACAGTACTTACTTAGTCAGTGTGCCAGTACATAAGTTATATATGTATAAAAAAAATTATATTTCTTCTGCAGTATGTTTTGTTCCACAAAAGAGAAAACATATAAAAATAATTACGATAAAGCAACAACACAGCTGATCTTATGAACAAGGAACGACCAACAAAGACTGTAGCGTCTAGAGCTGCTCATAACTCGTGTACAGATGAAATGGAAAATTTCGTGCCGAAGACAGCGTAGCACGGAATTCGCGTAAGTCACGTGAAGTAACCGAATTTTTAAACAAAAGACTGTCACCCGCGCGGCAGCCATCATCGCGCGCCCCCAGCAACCTAACAAAATCATGCAGATTTATATATTTTCGTTACTCATTCACGTAAGTGTCATCTCGGAATTCACGTGTCACGTGGAATACGTGAATATGTAACATAAATATCCGTGTACACGCTACACAGTATATGTACATAAATACTTCTTGTATGAGTCTACATTCACATAACGCGGTAAAAAGCAGCGTAACGTATCCAACGTAACTTACTCAGCCAATGAGAACGTCGTATCAACGTCATTTGATTTCTCCTGACGTTCTGATTGGCTGAGCTTTTCGCCTGTGAAAAGTTTGAACGCGGGCTAAGGGTGTAAAAAAGGGAAGTGTGATTAATGCGCAATAATACGTGTCTCTGTCTAATTGGTCAGGAGTCGAAAAACGCCTAGTGCCTGTCGGTGTTGATTCATGTAGAGTAGAATGGTCAAGTAAAATAAAAACCACGTGCAACTCTCAACAGAGTCGGTATCCTCTATTTTGCGCGCCAAACCCAGTTGCGCCCGTGGCACTGGTTCTGCACTGGACATCGGTTTCGTTTTTGTCGACCTGACTTTAAACTTTTTGAATACGCCGTGTTAACGATCGCAAACACGAGGTCCGGACAGTAAAAATAAAAAATTGGATTGCTCAAAACTGTATTCGTTTCATAGATTTAAACCCCATTGAAAATCTGTGGAGAAGTGATAAACAAAGATTGGTTTGTAAAAAATAAAGAAATCGCGACGAATTGTTGACAACGGTAGAAACAATATGGAGATCTCTTCTTTTAACATTAATTCTAAATTTGGTGATGTCCATGCTCAGACCTTATCAGGCAGTTAAAAACTGCAAAGGACACGCACAAATTATTTTAAAAACATGTTCTAATAATTCGCGAACAATCGTTTCCAACCAATTGTCCGATAACCTTCTCGACTGTTTTGAGTTTATTAAATGTTTCAACGTGAAAATAAAATGAATTTTCTTTTTGATACATCGTTTTAAAGCTTAAAGAATTCCCTAACAAATGCTCTATGAACATTTCATTGATATGCATATGCGACAAAGCTACTGCGAAAGAAGTTCTACGAGCATGATCGTTTCGTGAAACGTAAAATAAAATTTTACTTTTTAGATTGAAACCTAACTTACGGTAACGAAATGGACAATTTTAAGGTACTCTGAACGCGTGCTTTTTTGCTTAACCGTTGATCGTGTCGTGATGTTGAGCGGCTATCGTACAGGGAAACTTGTTTTTCAGCAACAATGGAATACGTGCGCGTGATTACCAGGCCAACGAAACAGGTTAAACAAAATCATTAGAAGTTCGCGCGCGACGTGTCTGAAAGTTTGTGCTTTGCCTGCACTACAATTTGCGCTATAACGATTAACATCCCGAGCCATCAAAATCAAGCTGTTAAGAGTTCACGCGGCGTAGAAATGGAGCGGCATTAACCCTCGAGATGCGAAGGAATAAATTGCAAGCTAACGCGTTTTCCCTGTTATTATCTAAATAAAAAAAACGATTGGTCAGCGTATAATTGCATTTACTAAAATTACGATTTCTAATTACCGCCGTTTCAGATCCACGGTTAAAATTAAATAACGAGTCGTGTGAGTAACTCTGGAAATGCGGATCTACAACTCTCGATCTTATTGTTTAGATTTGATGCAAAGTTGATCGTGGTGGAGCATTATCAAATATCGATCAATCGTAGACGACCGCGATTACGATTTAAATATGAGTCGAAAGGTCTGCAGCGTGACACGGGTAATGTTTCCTCAAACGTTTCCAACGATTTCGCGAAACCAGAAAGTAGACTTTCTCCCGTAATTGTTTTCTTATCTAGGACATTCGTATTACACGACAGTGACAGGACGGAAGCAGGAAAACGAAATTCACGAATTATTTCGTGAAACAGACCATTTCCACGCTACTTCCTTAATTACCCCTTAATGCTTTTCTCGGTCATAAAAAACAGATCTTCGTGAACTCACAGTATGCTTACGAAAACGTTGCTCAACGAGATAAAGTCGCGTTTTTAAATCAAAACTCGCGCACCGCCAATAAAACATTTGCACATCTTGCTACGTTATGCGGATCGAAATAATAACAACCTTTTCCTTTTGAGTTAGAACCTCGTCGTATCGCGTCCCGCGTTATCGCTCGGCGAAATTTTAATTATCGAAGTGGCAAAGCTACGGAATTGTTACCTTGCCCCGTAAAACAGAAGTTCACGGCTGGGTGTATAAAAGTAAATAGAACGATGGTCACACAACTTCCCGAAGTTACCTCGAACTCGTAAACGAACTTCGCGAGACGTCATCGTCAGGTCGTGACGTGATATTTAAATCCGGAACAGTCGAGAATTTCAAACATCTGTGGACGCGATAGATAAGCCAAGCTTTTAATTAATCGGTTGAATAATTATGGGAAAATTAATGGCGTCGTTGGTACGGTATAACGAAGTTACGCGTGGATGCTTCATTTAACGAACATCACAGGATGTTATCGATAAACACTCGCGCGAAGCATCATTTTCGCGGCCACGATTTAGTAGACCGTGCATTAATTAACACCGATCAATGCCAAGTTTCAATGGCATTGAAAATATTTGTCTATCACAAAATCAAATCGCGCGTATCGGTCCCCTTGTATCATAATTTTCATTAACGACAATGGTGACATTTTTGTCGATAGATTTGGTCTTCGAAATAATCGACTTCTCGTTACCGCGGTAACATAAGTTTAATATCAATGGAGTTGGAATATCTTTAGTTAGTTCACGCGACTAGCAAGTATGCCGTGTAAAGGTAACCTAATTTCATTTAGTTTCATCGCTGACATTGACCGTCCTCCGTTCGATGATATAGAATTTTGTCTCCAAAGCGAAATTCGTAACGCGAGAAGTTATGGTTGGCTAATAGAGCCTTTGCGGAAACGTATAGCTCTACTTATCGTGGATCACGGCAAATCGCGCGTAATTTTCCAGCCCGAACAAATTGCGGGACTTTCTTAGAACTATTTGCAATGCGCGTTATTAGGACAACCGAGGGAAGAAAAAAAAGGTCGAGCCGCGCGAGTTAAGCGTAGAGGCATGTGTCGCATTAAAATTCATTTCGCCTGATCTTTAATAACACACTCTTACTTTTAATGCTTTTCACGCTGCGCTGCGGATACCGTGACGCTTCTTATCGCGAGTGCATCACCACGTGGCGTGGTCATATCCAGACAATCATCACGGATTGATTGCGAAATCTGACAAAGTACGAGCAACCTACCTTCAGCGATTAGTCACCCTGCGTTATCATTGATTTATACTAAACAACCCTCGTTACACCCTTCCCTCTGCTCTCCCGCGGAACATTAAATTCCAGTAACTGGACGTACCCACGCAAATCTATGTCGGAGCGATATGCTCCTCGCGAAAAGGTATCCAAGGTCGGGATTTTTAAAGTTTGTTTGTCGTCCTGTTTAAATGAAATAATAAATTCCGAGAGTGTTCGTGGAAAAATCATCTCTGGAAATGCATAACTCGGCGGGGTTACGGGATTTTAAGGTGCGCGTCGGGAAATTAAATTATACGCTTCTGGAAAAATCAGTTCGAAATTTAATAATAGCTCCTCGTCGAATAACGAAGGAAAAACGACCGCTGTGCGCGTATTTTATCGTAGCAAAACCCAACGAAGAGAAAAAACACGGAGAATTATGAAACTTTTCACTATCGCGTGTATGCAGTTTTCAAAAAATCCCATCAATCCCAACAATCAAAATCGAACGAGAGGATAAAAAAATTCCTTTTCGCGAGGGAGTCGTTCGGAAAAGACTACGGAGCAGAAAAACGAGAACGGAGAACCAGGGTGAGTGAAATACGGGGGTGGTGGCGACTCGACCTTGGCCGCACGCGACGCTGACGACTCGCCGGTCAGTCCACGTAGCCGCGTTACGTCGATTTTCGGTTATGCTGCCCCGGCACAAACACGTACACACACGAATAATCCGACACGGCGATCTGACATTATGTAGATGACCGGATGCGTGGTATCGGACATGTACCGCGATCATTCGTCAAAAAGCGAATCGCGCACCTAAAGTGGCGGGAAGCATTTTCTTTTTTTTCTCTTTCCCTCTCCCCCCCCCCTCTCTCTCTCTCTCTCTCTCTCTTTCTTTCTCTGTCTGAAAATCATCTCTCTCACCCACGTTTTATATCTCGAGGAAATCGATGAGCGCTTTTTTACGCTGCGCGAAGAAGGGATAGTATAATGAATCACGTACGTATACAGCTGATTTGCATGTATTCTTCGCAGATCTACGTTACAACTTTGTAAACTGTTTTATGCAAACTAGTTTATGCCGTTGTTGCTTTGCTTCATTAGCGTTGCTATTCGAAGAAGTCGTTAAGTCGTTAAGTTGGCGTTTCACACATTTTCTATGTAACATAAAAATGCTTAATCCTTCATTGCAGCGTGTCGCTTTGACAGAATAAACAGAAATCGTGTTTCCTCGTCAAGAAAGGGATGATTACAGGTAATTAACGTTGAAGGAAACGTGTCATCGCGCTGCGAGAAACGCGTGACGAGTCGCGTCTTTTGTTCTAGATTCTAGATAAAATCGCGCAGAAATTCGTAGCGTTCGCATTCGTTCTTGGTGTTTAATTCGTGTGTATACGAGAACAACGTCGCACAATGGGGGATCAATTTAGACCCCTCTCGTGTTGCTGCGTATCGATTCGAGAAATGTACGCGATTATTTTTCGATCATCGAAAAGTAACGCGATGATTATCGCAAGCATCGTTAGCGGTCATTAATTCGTAACAGCTTCATGTTTTTAATCGAGGGGTCGAAAGTTCAGGTTTCGTTAAGGACGATTTGCGGGCCTCCGATGCTATTTTTGCACCGGACAGAAATTACGTAGGTAAACTCGTTCGTACAAGTGGAACACGACGTTGCATCCTTTCGGCAAGTGCATGTGTGCGCGCGTCCGTCTGCATGTACGTCGAGGAACTTTCAATGCGTATCCGAGGACGATACGGGATATATTTTTGTCACGGAGAAATCGGACATTCCGTGAAAATCCGTAACCGTGTCGCTATGGGGTCATGGAATCCCGACGATTTTACGGAGAAAGACGAAAACGAACTCGAAGCATCGCGTTGAATATTCAGACTAATTATCCGCGATGTCGTTGGCATTCTTTACGTATCGCATGTACGATTCGTTGTTCTATTAAACGATGAATCGCCTAAGACGCGAATATAAAATCGACATAATTGAAAGTAAGAAGCACGGAGGAGAAAGTTAAGGTAACGCTCGTTAAGCATTTTATTATGAATTACAGCCCCAACGGTGTCCTATTGCGCGATTAATTACGTCCTTTTGTTCCGTAACTCGTGAAGATTAATATATTCCACTCGAGTTTCGTCATACCAAGATCTCGTTAAAATTTCAGTACTTTTTCAGGTTTAGAAATTTCATGTGAAATCCATATCGAGATAACGGAAATCAGCGTGGCAAGAGTCAAGGAAAATTTATCGTATGTAAAACTGTAACGAGTCACGGAAATTTCTCTTCATTTCCATGGAAGATCCGTATAGACTCGGTATGCGAGAAAGAAACAGATGTATCGTAGATTTTATCCGTGCGAAAGTAGACAGATTTAATCCGCGCAAAAGTGGATATAACGTACAAGTGGGATACAGATTTGATTTCTTTGCAAAGCCCAAAGGAGAATGCACTCCCGAAAACTGTGCTATGTATATTCGACAGGCCGGAAATGGCGTGCACGTGCGCCCGGTGTTTTGAGAGGAATCTCGTTCGGTAAGCGAACGATCGACTAATAATAGACAAGATAATATTTGCTCGGTCATATGGACCTCGTTGCCGTAACAACTGCAATTGTGCGTATCGCGCATCGAGAGATATTATTTTTGGAATCAGAGCGAGCGAGATGAGCGATAGTATCGGAATATCGTCGCTCCAATTTATTCCGCGTTCGCATGTTACGCAAAACGCTTTCTTTGCGTAGAACAATTAATAACAATTGTGATTAATACTGGGTGTGACAATGTTACAGATTAATATCAAAGACACGTAACACAGGGTATGGAGAATAGCTGCAGTTGTTTAAAAAATGTATGCGACATTCCAATTTTATTCTTGGTGGGCTTATCTGATTATTTCGTTGTGTTGCATCGTCTTTCTGTTTCTCGTTAATCACAGATTCTGGCAATTTACAGGCTACAGTGATCATCGCGTCGTTCTTTCTTTTTCAGGGATTACATTTGCATGGAATATTCTTTATTATAAAACAAAAGCAGAGGTACGTAACATTTAACACTCCAATGTTTGCACTGGATCTAACAGATGCGTCAACTGTTTTTGGTTTCCAAGTATCCGGTTTGGTTCAACATTTATAGTTTTTATAAACAATGTAAATTTGAAAAATTTGTAAATCTTAAACGTTAAAAGTACCATTTTGTTATTATTGATGTTTAGCCAGTTTAAGTTAGGATAAAACAAAAATTTTGGCGTATGGATCTGACAGGTTGACTGTTAGGGTGCAATCATTAGAGCGTTAAGTTCGATAAAATACCGGAAAAGTTTTAAATCGCGTTTCACTCTTCTGCGACTTATCTGATTATTTCATTGATGGCGTTGCCCTCCTCGTTCCAACGATTCCAGAATCTTTGGATACGCACGATTTGTCGGTAATCGCGTCTTCTTTTTATTGTCAGGGGTCCGAGTTAATTAGTCGCGACGCTATAGCGAGGCGATTCAAGATTCTGATTTATTACCCCCTTGAGCTAGTCCGTGGTAGCTCGTCGATGTAAATCTCCGCGGGATCGATAAACCCACCTCGGTTACTTCGACCACCACCAAAGGTGGTGGCGTATAACTAACCGGGGTGAAGGAACTCTGGATCTTACGCGGACGGACCCTGGATGAGCCAAGTTTACGCCGCAAGCGTGTCTGGTATTGTCCCGAGAGTATACGGTCAATTTTTAGATTAAATTACGGGAGAATTTCGAATTTTCCGTACCGGCCTGTCCAACGCGCACGAGAATTAGTCATACGTGTCAAATCACGAGACAAAGAATACATTTTTGGATGAAATTGATTTCTCTTTTAATGACGATAGTCTCGATTATTGACGAAGACATTGAGATTAGCGATGACAGAGTTAATTTGGTTTATCCGTTTTGTGTTGGATTGGCAAGACAGTAATTTCGGTTAATGCAACGCTCTATACGTGACTCAACCGAAAAAACTTTCTCGCCAACACAATACAATAGGAATTACAAATTTCGGAGTAGAAATGCGTTCGCTCGAGGAAACTAATATTTTACCACGTCTAATATCGTAGAATCGACTTTTCGTGTAAGAGTCGTTGTATCGTTAAGAATTTTACCTACTTAATTCGTACCGTGTAATGAATTCCTGAATAGAGGAAACACACCTGTCGTCGAGGGTGGGTCGTAAGGGTGACACTACACGTTGGAAGACGCGACGATGAATAACTGCGCAGTAACGCGGTTACCTTGCGATCTACATTAAGATATTCGCGAAATCGCTGCAACACTCGGGCCTCGTAAAGAACGACACTGCGTACAACGATACGTTATCGCGGAAATAGAAATTTTATCCGAAACGTTACAACGCGTACGGACGTTGAAGATCCGA
The DNA here is from genome assembly GCA_933228935.1 of Pemphredon lugubris. Classification (NCBI taxonomy): domain Eukaryota; kingdom Metazoa; phylum Arthropoda; class Insecta; order Hymenoptera; family Crabronidae; genus Pemphredon; species Pemphredon lugubris. Next base: position 26,951,144 of record OW121815.1, read on the forward strand.
TTAAAGAGGAACCGTTTCGGAGATTCTCATTGGAAACGATTATATTTTCCGCGCACGGTGAAACTAATTGGAAGAGAGATTTATTTAATTAAAAATAGATTCAGATCGAATTTCGCGATGGAGCGTTCCGTACAACGATAACATCGTGCAAATAGAAATTCGATTCGTTAGATTCTAACTCGAACGGCGTCAAACGCTCGATATCAGAGACGAACTATTTTAAGGAACCGCATCACCTTTATCGGAAGTAGCGGCTCTCTTTTCCGTTTACGTGAAAACTTATCGCGAGAGGGCTTCTTAAATCGATATAGATCCAAAGCGTATTTCGTAAAAACAACGTTAAACGCGATAAATTGGAAATAGAAGTTTTTATCTCTCTAATTATAACTCCAGACGAAAAAGGCAATATTTTTAGGATTTTTGCCTCTCTTACCGGAACTAGGGAGCAATTCTTTTATACGTCTACGCGGGGATTCATCGCTAGAGTGATTCTTAAGTCAATATATGTAGATCCAAATCATATTTCGTGAGAGCAACGTTTCACGCGATGAATTGGAAATAGAAATTTGTTCCTCTAATTATAACTCGTTACTCAAATAACTCAAATAAGAACGTTTGTAACTAACGATACGAGGAAACAGTAGAAACGAAAGAGCCACTATTTTAGGGGTTTTGTGTTTCTCACACCGGAAGTGACGAGTAATCCTTTTTTATACTTCTACGCCAAGATTCACCGCGAGAGTGTTTTTCGAGTTAGTATATATGTATATGTAAATCCAAATCGTATTTCGTAAAAATCACGCCGCGATGAATTGGAATTAGAAATTTCATTTCTCAAATTATAACTCGAACGTTTATGGTTAACGATAGAAGGAAGGAGGCGCTATTTTAGGAATTGGTGTCTCTGTTACCGGAAGTAGCGTACAATTACGAAGAACGTTACGCGTGATGAATTAGAAATAGAAATTTGATTTCTCAATTTATAACTCGAACGTTTATAACTAATCGAACGAGGGAATACTCGAGACAAAAGGGGCACTATTTTCCGGATTCGTGTCTCTCTTTATCGGGAGTACCGAGCAATTCTTTTATCCGTCTACGCGGAGATTCATCGCTAAAGTGATTCGCCCTAATTGAGAATGATGCTTCATTGTCGTGCGGCGAGATCCGCGTGTAAATTCGATCCAACGATCTATCGCGTTCCTTTGATATATCCTATTACAGGTAATACGAGCGATTTAAACCGAATGGAGGACGACTCATTCTAATTTCGAACCGCGTATGCACAGCGACGTTGGGTATTACGAATTATCATAGATTAACGTCATAAATCAGTGGCTAAATAACCAGTTTCGCGAGTACCTTGATTGGAATCTTTCGCCTAAACAAAAGCGCGAGACTGCATTACAATTCCCGCCGGGCAAACATCGTAAAAAAAACAAGTTATTAATTTCAACCAACCGCATCGGTCATCGTTTCTAACGTAGATTACGCTTCCATGCCATTATCATAGATTGCACGAACCACGTACCTAATATAGTCAATTCCCGATTACTCGTGGGAGGTTTTACCGATTTGCTCTTTATCCGGTCGAAAAAAGTCTCTGTTCCAAAATTCATCTTCTAAGACTCGCAACCGGATTACTATTGTATCGATTCTAGAAAAAACTGTATTCTAAAACTGCTAAGTGCCCGAAGCTTTTGCTCGTGATTACATTTGGATTATCTTTGGGCGCCATTGAGAAAAATTTCCGGCCTAAAATTTCTACGCGTGGCAAAAGTTTCGATCGACTGGACTCGCGAATAATCGCAAATCGGATCACCGAGAAACGAAAATCGAGCGTAAATTATTTCAGATCAGAAATTCCCACTTACGCCGGCTCTCCATTCTGCTCGAGATGCATCACATTTCCGCTTAGCGTCTCGATTTCCTGCGGCCTCTTCACCACGTGCATCCCCGTCTTCTCCCTCGGGGAGGACACCCCTCTGACGGTGTTGACGCTGACTCCCGTATCCGTGGACCTTGCACTCTCGATCGACTCCACGGACATTCCCGTCGATGATTTCAAGGACACGTTGCTGCCGCGATTGTCATTCCGCACCCGAACGATGGCACTGTTCACATTCTGAGAATCGTTCACCGGCACGCTTCTCGTTTCCGCGTTGGTCGTCGTCGTCGTCGTCGTCGTCGTCGTCGTCGTCGTCGCCGCCGACGACGATGTAGTCACTTGATTCGCGGCAGTACTGTTCGTCGACGTCCTCGTCGCCGTCGTGGAAGACGCCCTTGCACCCCCGTCGTTCGCTGTTCGCTGGATGGCCTGTGGGGCTCCGGATTTAATCGTGGCGCTTCCCGACCCTCCAAATTTCCGCGTTTCCGTCGTTGCGTTGATCGATTCCTCGTTAGATTCGTTCGCTTTATCGATCTCATTGGATCTCAGTAAATTCGCTGCCGCTCCTGATTCGACGGACGATGGAACCTCGGGAATCTTTTGACCGGTAGATTTAACATTTTTAGAATTAACATCGATCGTTGCGGTTGTTTGATTTTTGTTCGAACGTTGAGTCGCGGAACCAGTGCCATTTGCGGTGACGTTGGTTCTATTGAAATTCTTGGCCGATTGACTAACACCGCTACTCCTCGACTCACCACCGATATTTTCCGTGGGGACGGGCGAATTGCTTCTACTGTCTCCCGCGATTTTCGAACGAGCATAATTACTGCCAGGTTTGTTGGATTTGGACGATACTTGAGGATTCGACGCGCGCTGCTCCTCGGCGAAGTTCGAACCACTTTGCGCCTGCCTCGTCGCCGACGAATCTTCGCTCGGCGCGACGGAATTGGAAGATTTACCGCTACTGGAAGCACCACCCTGATTTTTCGCCTTTGACTTTTCGGAAACATCTTTCTCCGCTGGACCCGCGTTCGCGTCGATGTGAAGAGGTTGAACGGCCGTCGTGGTCGTGGTGTTTACGACACTCGACGTTCCAGTGGCGGTCGAAGATCGTTTCAGAAGTCCCAACAGGTCTAACTCGCTGCCCTTTTTACCGTTGCTGAGTAATTTCTTGTCACTCGCTTCCAAATCCTTTGAGCTTCCCTCGGACTGTTTGACACTCTGCGATGATCCTCTTATCGATTCGCTATCGTTACCAGTCCCGTTGGATCCCTTGTCAGCTCCTTTCCTAACGCTCTTATCCGTCGGCTGATTGGCGATCGTGATGAATCTCGCGGGATTGATCGAATTCGTGCCATTTTTTACCGTTTTTAAAGGAATTTTGGACGGTGATGTTAAACGTTCTCTGCTCGACGATTTCTCTACCGCGACACTCTTTTCCTGATTCGATCTTCTTTGGTTCGCGACATTTTTGTTTGGAGACGACGTGAATCTTGAGATTTTTGACGGCGATACCCTCGTAGCCTCTTTGGTACTCCTCTGTCCAAGTTTCGGTGTGGATTTTTCCGGTTTCGTGGGGGTGCCTTGGATCGGCGACAACCTGGTGGTGGATTTCGTAAATTGCCGCCGTGTAGCGAGGTTCGCGATACCATTGCCATTGCTGGAAGCATTAAAACGATTTCTTGCGTCGGAAGCGTTTAGCCGATTTCTCGAGTCAGAAAGGTTCAGGCGATTTCTCGAGTCGGAAAGGTTCAGGCGATTTCTGGAGTCGGAGACGTTCAAGCGATTTCTCGAATCGACTCGTCGACCGATCTTTGGCGACAAGGGCCGGTCGTTCGTTTTGGTGAGGGACGTCGAACGTTGCCGCGTGGGTTGCGGTATTAAGCTTCTTCTTGGGCTACTCTGTTGCGACACCGAGACTAGAAATCACACAAAATACCATCATTTTTATCGACCCATTAATTTTCCTTGACTTTCAAGATTAGTCGCTTTTCACGGTTACTCGAACTCTATGACGTCTAGCCTAAAATTCAATCAACCTTTTCGTTCAAATTTTGTACCCCTCGTAATATACAATAAGCTTTATATTCCGATAAAGAAGAATCCCATATCTGTCTTATAACGCAAAGAATATCTACATACGTCAAGTATGTACAAGAAAACCAGAGTAGACCTTGTCATTTTTTATTCTTTCTACAAAAATTGGACAAGTTCTAGTATAACGGAATTATTAGTAGATCTAGGAAAAACCACTTCATTCACATTTTTCCAAATTTTATGTCGTTGAAGAATATATACACAATAATAATTTCGAAAATGCACCACGAACTATCCCTTACCGCCGCGTCGTCAGAACCTTCCTAACCACTTAACAGGTTCGCTACCAGAACCTGGGAAGAAAATCTCTTACCACAGCCCAGGGAAATTTTTCTTATAACATTGAAAATAAACAAAATCTAATCGTCTGCAGATCAAGGATATCCTGCGTCTATTTTGTTGTTTTATAGCCAATTACAACTGTTTCGACGACAAAGCGATGCAACGCATTGTCATAAACCGATGAATTAAACACGTCGCACATTTGCTCCGCTGGATGGACTCATATGCAAAAAATGAGACGTCGCATATGTGCGAGCCTGTTAGCGAACGCGTTAAGATCGAATGTCTTTGGAAACGCGTTAATCGTGAAATCCTACCTCTCCGTTCGTTCCTAACTCTCCTCCGTGCATCGGGCTCCGGCGATTGAGGCCTCGACCTCGATCTAGGTGGCGGTCCCTTGAATCCCCTGCCCCGAAAGGGTGAAACCCTGCCCGTAGCCAAGGTCGGCGACGGGCTCCTCGTTTCCGGTGTGGCCGGCCTCGATTCCGCGATTATCACGAAGCTGGAACGTCTGTGCGCCCTGGAAAACGCCGTCGACGATGGTGCGACCTTGTACGGTTCAGGTGCACGTGGCGGCGGCGGCGGTGCAGCGGTAGGGGCTGACAGGTAATTCGCGTCGGGTGCCGCGAGCACCCTGAACGGAGGCGGCCGTGGAACATGGCCGTCGTCGAGCCGCCTCATCCTTTCGAGGCCCCCGAGCTGCAACAATAATATCTCCGATCAGACGTGGGCCGTTGGATAGATAGGTGTCCGAGGTGTTTTGAGGATGAGTTCGGAAATCATTTTATCTCGAATCGACTCGTCGCGGTTAATAAACAAACCTTTTGTATTCGTACGTTCGCGTTACGCGCGATACTCGGTAATATCGATAATATCGGCAAGAATGTTTTAGATAAATTCTTATGAAAATGAGAGTAAATACGAGTACGGTGACTCTCGTTGGTATACTGATAGTACCGTTGTTTAAATTCAAAATATAATGAAGGATCTAAGTATCATTGAAAGTCACCGCAGGTAAGTTTTAAGTCGCGCCGGAAGCAAGACATTTTTTTTTATAACACACTACTTATGTATGATTATCCGCATTTTAGAAAAGTTTTGCAGAAACCGTCTATACATATTTGTTTTCAATCTTATACAAACTTTTGGGTAAGATCCTAAAAAGGCGGAATTCGGTAAAATTTCTGAACATGGCGGATTTAATCGAACATCCGCCGATTAAAGAGACTTTATCTTAATTAGTAATGTTGAACGTTACCTCGAGCCCTTCATGCAGACCACCGAGACGAGGGGGGCGTCTAGATCCGTTCGTCGCTCTCACCTGAAAAAAAAAAAATGTCGAAACGTTCGCTGAAAGGAAGAGAGAGCAATTCTCCGACCGGAGAAACTCGAGCGATCCATTCACTCGTTCGCTACGAATCATCAACGGGATCTACGATCATCTCGCGTTGATTTCTTACAAAATTCCCTTATTGTTGAAGCTTAATTGCTCACTCAGCACCGAGGGAAGCAGACAAAATAATGAAAAGAAAGTTCTACGTCGGGAACGTAAACGAATTATCGCGCGTATCTACGGAAACTCGCGTTCGCGAGACACGATTGTCGAAAGTGCACATTTGGACGCACACCTGGACACCCGCCGCGCGGTTGTTTCTTTTTCTCTCGGCTCAAGGATCTACGTGTAAAATGAGATCCGAGCGATACCGCGAGTCGGGCAATTAGCGGTGCCGCGTGTAACGTCGTAATTATTCGTTGACTTGTCGTAATTATTCACTCTGGTTTTGCGTGGTTTTACCGCACACGGGGGCGTACGTACAGACGTATGCGGGCGGGCGCGCACTCGCGAACGTCGTCTCATCGCAAGCTACGTAGACGCATTTTATTCACGCTCTCATAGACCAGGATTCTTTCGCCGATCGTCGGTCTCGCAACGCGTGCGATGCTTATTACCGTGGTACCGTGACGTTGCTGGACTACATTTCTAATTATACTGCTTTACCGTACATTTTTAATGTACCTCGTTGCGTTAAGTCGGGTGCATCAACCGCCACGGGTTTGAGGAACCGAATAGATTCGAAAGTAACATTTTGCGGTATTCCAAGAGATCCTTCGTAGGCTGGCGTCATGGTACGTTTGAACTTCACGCGAAATTTTGTAATAAGGGAAACTAATCTATTCGTTTTACTATGAAATTACCTATGGTTACGTAATAATAAGTATATTTTTGAAAAATTATGAACCTCATCGATATTCATTATCCGTCAATTATTTACCTACGACCATCGCGATCTTGTCACGAGCCACACACAGAAGTATCGGTGTGCAACTTGTCTCTTTTCATTTTTACAAGCTTTATTTCGTAAAGATTCTAGGAGCATTCCTTCGATCAGTGTTGTGTAGTAGTCCACTGATATTCCAATTTGAAAATGTGCTTTTATGAAACCGCTAAAAAAGAGATTCTATCAATTTTATCTCATGGTCGATACGAGAAAATTGATTATATAATCCTACTGTAGTGCCGCAATGACGCCAAAGAATGGACATGTGATTCTGGTGGTGATCACACTGGAGCGTCCTGCACTGCCCCGATTGTACGTTAGTACGATCAGGCTAATTAGTTTGGGTGTAGAAATTGGATTCACACTTGTCTAAATTTTTCTACACACGTGACTGTGTATTTTCTGCACTATATACAAAACAACTGGAACTTATACTAAATTTTAATGCGAAGTTCAACTGCAGAACTTAATGTCTGTCGAACTGAATATCAATGTGGTAATGTCAACGTGAGAAGTGTCCCGGATGGTTGGTGACTGCTTTCTGACTTTTCTGTCTAACGATAATCACGAAGAAAACTTAAAGTACGCCTCTTGATAATGTGGGGGTACAAATGTGCGAATGGGGTGAAAGTGGGTGGTCCTTAAATGTAGGGAGGATACCTCGCGGTGGAGGAGATGTTGGTGCCCTCGCTCCGGTGGTTACCTGACCGTCGAGGAAGTCCAAAACAATGCTACTGCCCTCGAGGACCATCGTTCGAGGAAACACACTTTATGACCGCTCCAATCCAATGAAGTAATTTAGGCGGTATTGTGTGAGGATTAGGCTAACTAGTCGAGAATCCCGAAGTCCGCACACGTACGCTGGTTGAAAAATGTAATAAAAATGCTTCGTCGGTTATATTATGCGGATTAAACTAAATGGTCACGAAAATACGAATGGTTCAAAAACATGTGCGCTGGCTTAAGCAGCTGTTTCACGATAGCCGATAGAAAATAAAAAGTCTGTAATATAATATTTTCCGTTACTTCCGTGAAGACGGAACACCTACGCTTACTTCAATTTTCTCAATCAACTATGCAAAGGTAAAACTAACACGACATACTTTTTGTGAGTTGTATTCAACGCTTCGCGTGAACACATTCCCCAACTATTGTCCTGGGTGTACTTTACGCGTACGCGGAACCTGACTCACCCCTACCCGTACAGTCACCATGTCGATAAGGAACATTTACAAACTCCTGAACTTTGGATTAGTCGATTTTCCTACAAAAAGAACCTTGTTTTTGTTGACTCACGAAACTGTTCTCTCAAATCTACGAAGCAAAGTCTAGAGACAAATACTTGTACTATATTTGTCGTCTGTCGATGGACGGCTCGTATTCGGATTACGGATTCTCGGATAACAGTTAATTTCTACTCACAATCAGTGTACCATTCTCATTCCGATCAACGAGAATAATATCGTCAGCAGTAGTTTGTTGAAATAAATTATCGGAATAACCGATAACCCAAGTGCCAGTCGAGGATAGAAACCGCGATATATTCACGAAATTTGGTCGCGGTAAATAACCGAATTGCCTCTGAAATCGTCTTGGAATATGCTAAATTCATCGTGACACCTTATCTGCATTAAGATTTAAGTCTGGATGAATGAGAATGGCCTCGTGCCGAAAATGTAATTCACGATGCTCCCACCATTTACAACACCAACGCGTTGATTTACGACTACCGGTTGTTTCGGATTAATGGTTCATCCAATAGTAACGCGAATTACCGTAAACCCGTAGAACCGTATAGGAGAACATCGATTAATATCGTTACACGCTTTCCAGCGAGTAATTTCTACTTTTTTTCATAATGAATGCATATGTCTACTTCGCATATTAATATCTCTTCGCGGTAGTTTATGGTTCTAGACATTGTTGAAGGGTTCACCGATGACCTTGACATCGAGGAAACTGTTTATGAGATATGGATGCACTATCACGTGACGTCAACAATTTTCCAAGTGCGTCGATACGGATCGTGCACTCTATCTAATTACAATCGCTAATCAAAACTGCTGGTGTGGGGTGCATTGGAAGAAACGTTAACCAAACCTCGCGATATATTCGTATTATGGCTGCGGCGAATATTAAAAAGGTCTGGCATATAATTCGTATACATGTACAGGGTTTCCCGCGAATTGTGGTACCCCGTTCAAGTTGCGATACCTGGGATAATGTCAAAAAGTTCTCTTCTTATCGAAAATGCCCCGATCACCTTTATAAACCCTTTTCATACTAACGGCGAATATAATCGTCCATAAATAGTTCGTATCAATATTTTCACTTTGGTCGAGCGGAATACAGTTATCTCCTCGGTTACTAACTTTGAGATATTTTGTTCTATGATTCAATAGTCGTACGATTTGATATAACTCACAGTTCTAAAGTATAATAACTAGTTACATTGCACGGAAAACTTTAACCGCTATGCTTCTTATCCGGTGAAGTGGCGTTTGTGCGGTAGTTGTCCCGTTCGGTAACAGCGTATTCGAACTGGGACTCTCCGTTCAACGGAGGCACAGCGAGCAAAAAAAAAGTCGTATCGAAAGGGTTAACGAGATGTTAATCAAAATCAAGAGCCAATCACAGTCCCCGTGATCTGGTGCTAAAAAGCGATCGACGTGTATGTAAACGAGTACGTGGATACTAAATACATTCCAGAGAACAGCGCAAAAGATTCCTTTACGAAAACTTGGTAAATGGCGTAAATGCGCATGATCTAAATCAGGTGTCAGAAACCTTTTGTGGCTACGGGTTAAAATCAACCAAATGTGATTATTAAGAAGGCGATTCGGGTCAGTTAATCTTATGTTAATCTTGCTATTTATATTTTCTCAAAGAGTTCGTTTCATTTTTATATTTTTTCATTTATTTTTATACACTATACTTTATTTGCGGAATTTAAGTAGGTCACTTGAAATTATCAATTACTTGGCGACCCGCGGGTCATACGTTGCCGACGACTGATTTAAATTATCAGTCTTAAGTCGTGGGCCTTTTCAAGATCGCCCAAGATCGCTCTTCGGTAAAGCTTTCGAATTCCAGGGGACACGTTGCGCTAAACAGGTGTTTCCTTATTGATAATTTAACTTTCTTAGGAGAAATTCTGCCGGTATTTTACGAGACTCCAAAGAGTGACCATAGCACTGGAGATAAAGCGACATTACGAAATGTTTTGATTATTAACCCTCTGCCGTGCGGACCCTTAAAAACCACATGATAATGCGCCCGGCGGCATTTTAAAAAATCTGTATTTTGAATTATTTTAAACCCATATTTTGAAGATTTTTTTATGGTCGATGGTACATACTATAAGTAGAACATATAATCAAATTGCAAAATTTATTTTGTTAATCCATATCACATAAATTCTAGAAAAAGAACTCTCATCAAGCAAACTTAAACTTATGCCATTTTGCGCCTTAACGAGTAACTTAAAGACACCGTGCACCCCAAAGAGGTATACTGAGATTTAAGAAAGTTACCGCGTATTTTCAAAAAGTTCGATACTGATGCCGCACGGGCGCACAACAAAGGGTTAAAAGATTCCCTACGCGATGACCACTACCGCGACACCGATACCGCGACGAGCACGAGAAAACGTTAAACGACGAGAAGGACTCTCCGAGGTAACTTCTCTAACTTGCGGCCGACCGTGAATTACATTCCTCCACTTCATTGTTTTATCACTTTTATCACGAGTTACCGTATCGATGTTATTGACCGGGCAGCGAAGTACGAGTTAGGTACAGTGACCCATGATTTTCGGCGATACCATGTGTTCGCGACCATACTGCAAGAAATGACTTCCTCCTTCGTTATCCAGGATCGGTACGGTGACCCAGTGACATTGCGACACGCATGCAACAGCACGAGGCAAATATTTAGACAAATAGATTAGTTTAAACCTTTAAACTCTCAAACTTTTTCGTACGAAAATCTTTTCTCCAGGTCTCACGAACAAGGTTATTTACAAGCAACGCACTCGCTTAGATAAATACCGACGGCTGTGACAATAGAGCCCGACAGTTATTGAACTTCGCTGCCGCGGTTCGTTTTCTGTACGAGCTTTCCGATTGACTCCCAATTTTCATTAATATCTCGTTAGCCAAGGCGATTCCGACGTTTTCGATGAGGAATGGACTACCGCTATTTTAGGGACACCCTGTACATACGTATATACATATATTATCTCCGGTAAACGTATCGCTGCCTGACTTCCTTTAGTCACGTAGAGGGTAGATTTTACTCATTGTTTCAACAACTTAATCGATTCGAAGTGTGACGGCTAAATTTACTTGGCGATACTGAGCATACATTCCTTGGAATGGCCCTCGTCTTTCGGCCATAAATTCGTTGTAAAACCAAGAATCAATAGGGTCGGCAAAAAGCATTCTGTTCAACGGTTGGCAAGAAATTAAATTTATTATCGAACACGATTTGATTAGGATTGAAAGTCGAGGCTGCATCGTCTACGAATTATACCGCGTAAAATGAACAGCGCGATTGGAAGAATTTGTGTCGGCACTATGTTTAAAAGTTCAGAATAAATATGTAAATAAATGCAAAGACGTTTCTCTGATCAAGAAACAAGGTCTTGTCTCGGGCCAAGTACAAGTACGCGAGACTAGACCTTGTATCTTTTCCTTATTGTTTAGACTAAGTTCATAGATCCGACTTTCAGTTTTTAACTCATTGCGTAAGTAGGAATTAATATTGTTTGAGGAAAGCATCCTAAATGGCAGTAAACAAATTATATTTCAACGTTCATCCCTCTCATTTTAACCGTTCACCCACTAAAACTGTTCGAATCGCTCTGTTTATTCTCTCTAATCAAATTTGTAGACAACGTAACATCGTTGCAAATCGGCCCGATTGCAGCGTTAATAGTTATAAAGATTTACGAGTGACCCAGTAACGCGCATAAAGGCACACGTAATTAACGTTTTTGAAACAAAAAAAAATAGCCGGCGCGCCGCGATGAAGCGCGAGAAGACGAGCGGAAAGACCTGTCAGTTTAATTAGCATCCATTGCGCAATATTTAATTAAGTCGAGGGCGTTAATCCAGATCAGCTCACTTTCCAAACGCGCTCCGTGAATTTTATTTTCCGACGCAACCGCGTAATAACGCATCCTGTCGCAACGCGTGTATCGCTTGGATTAATCGGCGAAATAATAAATCAGTTAGGGAGTAACGAGAGTGGAAAACGCAAATCGGTTCGTGGGGGGATCAACGACCCGAGTACACCTGTATTTATCGGGCAAGGAAGTTCTGTACGCCGTAACGATCATGTAATACCTGATTATTTTTCGAGGCAGTCGAGCAGGAATCGTCGAATTAATTGTTACGTGAAATTTAGCGATACCGCATCGTATCCTGCTTTGAACGTTATAGCAATTTAATTTAACGTTGAGTAATATTCGTTTCGCGAAACTAGGTTTCTATTACGATTTTTTTGCGATTCGTGCACCAACGATAATAATTCATTTTGCGATAAAATATTCTGTTGCAAAACAGAAATACATATAAGTTACACCGTTCGTACCGGGCATAGTAATTTTCGTAGTCTACCCGACTATTAAGTAATATTCGTTACGAAAATTTGAGTTTACGTTACGATAAAAAGTTGATTCGTAAGAAAAGAAAATCGAATTGTACCAAGTCCCACAATTACGTATCAAACTGCGACATTTTTATCGGCCCGCAGTTATTCCATTGTCTTAATCTTGAAAAATTGAGCTAAATGCTAAACGGAAATTTTGTAATTTTTGTGGTTCATTTCTGAATCGTAAACCTTCGAGTAATTCGTTTCGCGATATAAAACTTGTCACGGTAAGCCAAGAAACGTAGATCTTGACTGTTTGGCTATCACTACACTTGGTATATGTATACTGGTTTCCGCTACACGAGCGCATCAAACTTCTCGCGTGCGAGTCATTGTCGTTGTTTTAATTTCAAACAAGATTTCCACGGTCCCCGTTCCAAGTACGTATCACGCTCCACGACGGTTAAGTAAGTCATCGATCAAAATTAAAATAAGTCTACGTACATAATAATTCCCTCGGTAGATACACATTACGCGCCGTAATGCCGGAATAATCTGAACGAAAACGTAGCTATTGAACCGCGCTACATAAAAATCCTCAGGCGCGTGGAAATTCCGTAGGATTTTTCCTTCTTAAGTGGAACAGTTGGTCTTTTATCGATCTGATTTAAATCCAAGTGCGGAGACCGCCACGAGGGACGCGTAAAACTTTTTTCCGCTCAATGAGAAGTACAGGCGATTCACGAGTTTCCAGGCACGACCTCTTTCCGGTTGACTTTCGCGATATCTTTGATACACAATTCGAAAAAGTACGAACCACGATCGCGGGTAAGAATCAATGAAATAACTGTTTAAACGCAAACTGCGGGACTTACGCGTACAACTGCACCTATGACAAATTAATTGTCGCGTTTTGTTTGTGCCCATGAGGACTGCCCATTATAAAGATTATACTGATTTAACAAGAGATGTTATCCGACCAAACCAAAAAAAGACACGAGCCATGAAATTTCAAGTACGACCTCGTCCGGCAGTCACGACATCGCCAACATACCATACGAATTCCAACGATATAACCAGAGATCCAAAATCTACCCCTTGATCGCTATGTTATATAACTAAACATCCCAAGGGAATAAAAATACATCCTGACCCAAAATAGATCCGTAATCCGATATTAGGATCGCTAACGCAGTGTACAAAATTCTAACGATGTAACCGGAGATCCAAAATCTACCCCCAAATTGTTATACTATATAACTATAATCTCCAGGAAAGCGAAAATACACCGCGGTGATATTCTTAAAGTAGAGTAATAACCAGATGTTAGGGCGGTCAACGTACCGTACAAACTTTAATGTAAAGATCGAAGATCCAAAATCTATCTCCCATTAGTCCTGTTATAATATTTGATACGACATAAGAAACTCAAAATACCCTCGGAACACATTTTCAAAACAAACCTTAACGGTATGGTAAGGTTTGTGCGAATACTAACGTCGCTCGTGCAACTTAAAATTTTTTACTAGACCATCAGGACCCCCAAATCTATCCTCGCCATGCTCTATTAACTATGGAACATAATTAATTCATTCTTAGAAAATACCCTCGGAACGTATTTTAAAAACAAACCGTTAAGCGGATAATAACATCGCTCGTACAACTTACAATTTTTAAAGAAACCACAAGAAACCCTAAATCTATCATCGCCTTGCTCTATTAACTATAGAACATAATCAATCCACCCTGAGAAAACAAAAATGCCCCGCGAACGCATCTTCGAAACAAGTCTATAACCGGAAATAAAGTTGTCACAATTACCAAAATTACCACGGAAGATCAGTCGCAAAAAGACAGTGAAAACAGAACTCGGAAGATTATCAAAACGGTGCCGACCCGTTAACGAACATCACCGAACCGACGCGACGATCTACCGACGCGCGTACGCAAATCACGTTAAACGCAGACAAATCGGCGAAAACCTCAACGACACCACATTCTTACCTGGCTACCAGGTGGACAGAGAAATCGAGCCTCCGGGCAGATTGCATTTACGGCGATCGGGGCACGAGGGTGTTAAGTCCCAATGGGGAAAAAGCGTCGGTGTGCCGCGCGCCGCCGTCGGTCCGCGTCTTCGCGTGAGCACGTACGCGTCCTTACTGCCGTGGGGTTGGCCGTCGCGACTCGGCTCTTCGTCGAGAAAGCGAAGGGTATACGAGGCGTGTTAAAGTGGTCACTCGGTAGGCGCTGGCGCGATGACCAAGCGTCGTGAAAACGTTGCCGTTTATCTCGGGATGTCAGTGTCGCGCGGAGAGATCTCGACGAGTTAGCGGGTAAATACCGATACTTAGATTTAAGTGTGTCAGAGATTTTACACGAACGTATCTAATTGGCAAATAAGATAGACAGAGGATAAATTCGATTTCGGTTATGACAATACGATAATGAGGTTTTTTTTCGTTTTCTTGTGAAAAAGGTACGAGGTTTTGATAATGGAATGAACTTTGACGCGAGTTGGTAGATTGTCAGGAAATCATGATGAGAGCGAGCAAGTAAATACCAATACCAGGATAAAAGTCTTCAATTGACTAGGGACGATTAGTTCAATTCTTTGTTTCAGTTGCACGGACAGTATTCTAATTTACATTGCATAGGATTACATATATGTATAATTTGTATAGTATTGGATCAATTGGGAATTTTGCGATAAAACCCAACGGAAATGTTTTTTAGTTTTGCCGCGGAACATTAGTGGGTTGGCGGGAAATAATTGCAACAAAATTCAAAATGATTTCTGTTAAATCCCAACTGCCCCAATAGATTGATCTTCGATGCGAGCAAGAGACTACGAGCGGATCGTTTGTACGTAAGTATGAAGTTTCGACAGTAAGTGAGGATAATAGATTTTCACGAGCACCATAATCACGACGATTGTTTTGAATGATTTTTTAAAAATCTATCGGCAATAAAATGAACTGTGATCATCCACACACGTGCTCGTCCGTGTGCACTGCGGAAGGTGTTACGATACCTACAGATAGATAACTGGGTAACGCTCGAATACGCGGTATACTACTAGAGCGTTGCATCTATAATACGAACTCGTAGGCGAGGCCATTCATTCATTCATTAGGGGCGGCCGAGGTCTGCTGGATCCAAATTATTAGAACATTAGCTTGATTGAACCAGAAATGGGCACGGCCTGATCCTAGGATCAATTTTCCGTAAACCTATTGATACGTATTCATCGCCGCTGCATATATTCTTACATATTCTTTTTTATTATTATTTCGACGATGTCTAGCATAAGTATGCACTTTAGCGAAATACACTTGTGTCAGAATTAAAATACCCTTCATCGGTGTTTACCTGAATTCTTGTTCTGTACAATTTAAAATCGATTTTCTCCAAATACATCGGCACGCGTTTATCGCCGTCCGTATATCGCGGATAAAAACGAATGGCTTGAGTTACCACGATTGTGATAGATTACACTATTTTGCGAGGTAATGCGCGTGACAGACGAATTGGATGGTTGCAATGACTAACGGTAAATAGTAAATCGATTCTAGCGAGGATAACTTGATAGCGTGGTAAGTGCAGCAAGACACCAAGAATCCACGTGCGCAAATAGTCGGGCGCGTTGCGCATTTGAAATAAGTAACAGTTGTCTGTTGTTAATTTTACCAATCGAAATGATAACTATTATCTACTACGATTATTTAGTAAAACCCGCTGTCAGAAAATAACTAAAAAGCATTCTTTTTTCTAATTTGGTTTGACCAGTTTTAAAACCCCTGTTTATTCGTTCCGGAAAAGATACAAGGTCCAGTTCTCGCGTACTTGTACTTGGTTCGAGACAAGACCTTGTCTCTTGACTTGTATTACCATTGCGATTACGTTTACGTCCAAAATAGTAAAAAAAAATCTCGCTGTCTCCGTATACCAAGCGTGACCAACATTTTTTTCGTAATAGCTTTACATCCTTATACTACCTTTGATTCAATTTCGAAGTGCAGATCGCTCTGGATCATTTACGGTATTACGATAGTAGATAACAGGTATAGCCTAAGGATGGTCAAGGCGATGGAATCACCTTTTCGTTGATTTTTAAATATACTTTTATTCAGCTGTATATGTACAGTTTAGATAATAGTCGTCGTCGCGTTACATATGATACATCTGACTTCGGATTAAATGGGTGACCGTTACACGCGGAATACTTTATGCCGAGTCCAAAGCAATCGGTGAGTTTCTAGTAATCTCAACTACGATTAGTATTTCGACGCGGAAATTAGTCGTTCGCGTGGAAATTGCTTACACGAAGAAATCCCGAGAACGTATTCTGTCTTCGTAGAAAAAAAAACATTTTTCTTTTCACTTTATCAAAATTTTATGGGAATGTAATGAGGTAGTTGGGAAATAAGATCAATCGGAATCCATTCTTCTTGTTTTTTTGTTCTCGCGGTAGATTTGGTGTCGGCATAGACATCACATTGGCATCTAAGAAATTAATTAAATTAAAGCATCACGCTATGCAGGTAAAGCCATAGGCAGCGGTAAAATCTTTACAAGTCGAATCAATAAAACTGGATAAGACCTCTCTCTCTCTCTCTCTCTCCCCTCCCCCCTCCCTTCTGTCTGTTCGGCGAATTTCTTTCGAAACTTGCCGCACGTTAACGCCAAGTAGATATTGTTTGTTCGTTCCGTGTCATAAGATACTCTTCGCAAGTTTTTTCTAATTGATACTTGTTACGTTTATATTATTCTAACTTCCACAGCGATATATCGGTTAATTCGCACAGTTGCTCGATTAATTATTAACTTAAACGATCGTTACATTCGACGATTTAACATCGACGGATCAGATTTCGGATGCAGGAGATCTGAGATTTCAGATGTAACGGTAAACCTTAATTGTACTTGGAAACGAACTTTATTGTTTTGCAAAATTGCAATTACGAATAGTATTGAAATAAAATACATAATCTTCCGATTCATCGATTATTTTTTCAACGCAAAGTAACTCACGTGTACACGTACAGGCGAATCTGCATTATCATTTTTCTTTAGCGCGTGTCTACTTACACCTGTTCACAACGTTACGTTCGGTATAATTATTTTCAATTGTTTTCGTTTATAGTAATTTCAATGCAATACACAAGTTCCCATCTCAGGATTCTAAAAGCCATCAAGAATATTGTCGCGTACCTTTCAATATATACTTAGTCGTTAATTAATTCCTCTCCATCTTCTAAAGAGAGCAATATGAAATTGCGGTATTGTATTCCTTAGTATTCTATTATTGCGATAAATCCTCGTAAAATGCGTGGCGCAAGCGGTCAGCAATTTTTTGACAATATTATTCGCGATTTAATCCAATGATAATGAATCCGTGATCCCGAACGCTCTGCCAGTGATTTAAGTGGTATTTTATCTCAAATTTATAACACCATTATATTAGTATAGTAGAATAGATTACTATTAAAAATTTGGTTAACAATTTGGCTGTAAAATACGTTTGAATTTTATTAGTGTTTGTAATTTAATTTAAAAAACCGCTTATCTTTTCACAGCTTGCCGAGTTACACAAATCAATTCTTATAATTCTCTTTCTCAATTGTTTGCCTGAATGCATGCTTTTCAAGGACAACAGACAGGAATTTTTTTGACGCGATATGCTAAAGGAAAGATAATAGAATGTGCGAAAACTAGGTGATGATCCTCCTACGCTAAAATAATTTATTTTGCACAATTAAATAAGTACTAAAGTTATAACTTATCAGCTTTGTAACGAGTGATGCTTAGCTTTGGTACTGTAATTGTTTAACACAGACGATGATCTTTGCGCGTAAGAAATTTGATCGTCGATGACCTTCATTGAAACGTGTGCCTCTCATTGTTTCCGTTAATTAGCGCATTTCTTAAACGCACAGGGAACGAAGTTCACGGAACATTCCTTTACAGATATTCTAGACATAAACTATAATATTGTCTTTCCTATATTTAGTAATATCTGTACGAACCGGCGAAAAAAATAGATTATTTTTTTTCTACCCGCCGCGCTCATGACAATCTCTTAAATCATAATTGAGAGTCAGCACTTACGTATACCGATTACATTATACTTATAGAAGAAAAATGCTGGGTTTAATTAAATCATTATTTCTCGTATCCTATCATTTGCAATGTCTTCCCGCGGGGTCTGCGTTAAAACGTAAAATGGAATTTTTCATTTTTATTAAATTAACAATATGATGGTTTTACTCAGATAAATAACGGATCATTCGTATTGTCCCGATTTTCTTTACACACTAACAAAATTTGCGCTACAAACCGCCGTTCATTCGCTTGCCATAACAAAAATAAGAATTTAGACATCTAGATTAGTTCGTCTATCGGCAATATAGAATGTAATCTATACAAAACTATAGTGAATCAGAAGAAAATGAATTGACAATAATCCTTTTTTGTATTCTTTGTAAGGCAGCTTGTCATCGTTCATATAAAAGGAGAATTGAATGGCCAACGTTGATAAATGATTTTTGTTTTGGCCATAGAGCGTACCACGCAACTATCAACGACTGCATTAATGTGACAACTAATAAAATTACGTATTAGCCCAATTTTTACTGCATTTGTGATAGAATTCTCTCCTCGAACAATATGCTGCGAAACTAATAACTATGATAGAAATCAAATTAATATAATTCTACTTTTCCGGTGGTGTATAGAACGTTTCTTCCTAAGCTACTGATCTTGGTACAGCCTTAGTTTAATATAGTTACAAAAAATAACGCTCTGTTATCTTTAAAGGAACTCCCTGCTGAAATAGTGAATCTTCTTTTTAATTATTCAGCTGAAATACTTTTTTAAGTTTTTGATCCCGCCTTGTCATGACCTCTTTGAACGTGTAATCTTTTGTGATCCTTCCTGTACTTCTCGATTGTTAAATCGGCGCTGTCCGTGCTCGATAAACTCAGCGTGACAGGATCTAAACTCGCGGCAAGCTTTAAGTAGGTCTCTTCCATTTCCTTCGTGATTTTCACCTCATATTCGAAATCCGTAATATCCGCTTTATTCGAATTCTTAAGCAACTTCTCCTCTTCATTCGCTACGTCGAACGTTATTAAATCCTTATCTTTTTCTTCTCCGACGTAATTCAGTTCTAACGGAAAACTATTTAAATGGATTTTTGAGCTATCCAAATTCACGTCATCGAAATCCCCAACCTCAATCACTGCGCTCTCCCGTTTGCTTTCATTGCCAGTGCAGTGCGATTCCGGATTGTACTCGTTTGTCTTGCGCTTTGATTGCGACTCGTTTGAATAAATTAAGGAAGAGGTCTTGTTAATGATGTTCTCACTGGACTTCAGTTTCGTGTAATTTGATGCGGTTTTCTCCATATGTACGGAGGATTGAACCCACTCGGCTACTCTTTGCAACTGATTATTGTCATGTAACAAGACCGGAGAATTCTCTTCGCTGCTAGTCGAGATGGATCTTTCCGATCCAGAACGAGACGATTTCTTTGAATGAACTAAAGCAGTATTTGGCTTATTACTTCCGCTAGTGTATAATACAGTTTTATAATGACCAGCATTATCTAAAAGAATATTCTTTGATCCAGGTGTGACCCTAACGAGGCAGTTTCGCGGTCCGACTATGCGATTTTGGCTATTAGGCTTTAAATTACTAAGATTATGCGTCAATTTCGTCGCACTAATAGAATGAAGGACGTCACTGGAACTACTAGAAGGGTCGGAGGTCGAAATTATTATGCTGTCGCTACTAAAACTCGGGCTGGTAGCTACTTCCACTTGCCCGGAATCATTTTGATTGTTCGCATTGTCAATGTTCTTCACTTCTATCAAAGTTAATTGGGGCGGATGTCGCGGCTCAGTTGTCGATCTATCGTTCTTCCAAACTCTAGCGTTAATTACGTCGATTTCTATGTCGCTGTTCACTTTCTCCGTATTTCTGTCTTTTGACTTAACTTGCGTCTTCGATTTCGTCCACTCGTTTTTCCATAATCGATCATTAATTATGTCTACGTGGCTCTGCTCCTTTCCAGAGATATAACTTGTCGAATTCTCAAGAACCGATTGGCTGTTGCTCGAAGAATTATTTTCCACTTTGTTCCAGCAACTAGGATTAAATCTCGTATCGATCTGTGCCTCAGACTTTTTGTTGAGTCTCGTCAGCTTGCTTTTACAGATATCGCTAGTTTTCTGCGAGGGCATCTGCTTATTTATACTTTGATTTTGGAAAGCACATTGATTCTGCGTATCGTTACGACGCATGGAATTCTTTTTATTCAAATTAGCCTTAACATTGGTGTTAACGCGGCCGTCGTCTTTCGAATTCTCTACTATCTTACCATTCCTAACTACAAACTTATCCCTAGTGCACGCGTGTTGGCAGTTAACATTCTTCGTACAATGACTATTATTATGATATTGTACCGTAACATTGTTAATGTTCTCGTTAACTTCGTGATAAATTGTGTGCATTATAGAATTTTGGCCTTCTTTTGCCAGAGAATTCTTCTCGATATTCTTTATATTATCTGCCTGTTTCTCTACGTTTTGCGCATATTTCATCGTGCATTCGTTACATGAAAATACATGCTGAATATTGGTTTGCGTTTCAGCATCGACGATCAGAATGCTTCTATTACAAGTACATGTACTACAGTGTTTAGCAAAACTTCTTTCCTTTTCCCGATCTTCCAATACCTTGGCCATTATTGCAGCTGATACAATGTCCACCGGTGGTTTCACTTCGTCGGTATCGTCATCGCTGTCCTTGTCGGCTGCTGGCTTCGATACGTTATATACCATTGCTGTTGGGGGAAAAGTGGATATCGGCACCGTAATACTTTTCACGTCGGGTTGAATAACGTCACTGGAACGTCTTTTCTGTGCGACATACGTTCTAACTTTGGCTTGTACTTCAGAAGGTAACTGAAACAAAAATCTGGTGAGATATTTGTACAGCTGAATAACGATACGCTGGAAATTGTAAAAATTTCTGTAACAGAACAAATTGTACTTACTGAATCGTACTTTTGACCAACAAAATTGGAAGGCTTACATTGGAGTAACTGTATTGCCAAATTCACATCGTTTCTATACTTTTCCTATAAGTTTAAAATTGAAACAGATTGTATAAAACTTAATATACTTTGCAATGGAATTTATTCAAATGAAGTTTATCTGACGTACATTATCTTGAGATAAACGATGTATGGTATTATTTGCATCTGCTAATCTGTGAGACAACGTAGCTATATCCTTGGTGAACGCACCTTTCTCCGTTTCACATTTATCTACAATTCTCAATAACTTATCTTCAAGGTTTTGATTGACTTTTTGAACTCTTTTGTGAGCCTCGCAGAGTCTAGAATATTTCTCTTGCCAAATGAGAAGTTCCTCTTTCATAGATGCCAATTCTCCATTTGGAAATTTATCCGCCTCGTGCAAAAACTGTGTTTCCATTGTTACAATGTGATTGTCCCTCTCCATCAAACATTGACGCAAATTCTCTATCTCTGCATGGAGGTGCATTTCACTGTGATGCGCATCATCCTTGTTGCAACGCGCACAGTTGCATCCGCACTCCTGAAATAGCATATATGTGCAATATCGTAAAAACATAACAAAGCGTAACGAAATCGAATGGACATACCAAAAAAGATATGTTTAAAATGACAAGCCCGTTTAATGGCTTTCAACACCGAGCTTGTATTTATTACATTTCATTTATATGACGCTATTAATCCTGTCTTAACATCGATGCGCTTACCTTACATTTTTCAGCCATCATGCAGTTTTGAAACAATATCAAAAATCGTGAAAAAATATCTTTTAACGCGGAGACTTTGATATTGGGGCCTCATAACCCTGTCGTTCGTTTCGTAGAGAAAAATATGGAGATTTTTCTTAGACTTCCGCGCTACAGACTTCGCTAGACATCCTTGGCAACGCGAAAGATATACGTGGGTGACTGTTGTCTTGACGCAATAAATGTCGCTTAACCGAGTATTTTATCCAAATTAGCCACAAAATGACAAGTTACAAAAACCCTGTCGTCTGCCACACGTCCAAGTGAAGCAATACGATCGACGAACCATCAGGTTGCGACTTTACGCTTAATACATTCTGTAAATCCTATGTATTAATATAATGCTCCTTGCATCTTTCTCACGAACGCACAATACTTCGCGGACGTATGAGAATTAACAGAGGAGGAAAACGTGAAAGTAAATTCCCGATAAAGAAAATATGTAGTTAACGTAGCACTCGAGTACGGCCAATGTAATAACTTGGGGAGACTATTGCACTTCCCATTGGCTATCGATACGTGTCCGGGTGTCGTACAAATTATATGCGGCAGAAAGTATTACCACGAATTAGTTTTTTTACCACGATTGTGTTCGGATCGTCCTCGATTAGTTTTATCTACGCGATTTTTACACATCTTACTTGGTAATCGTTGCGAGTCTCCGGTAAAAAATATATATCAATTCTTCCCGCTGTAATTCAAACATTCATATTTCACATTCATTCTCGATGGCAAAGTAGAAATAATTTAGTATCAATAGGATAATGTTGTTATCAACTGTTTTTATAAAAATTTTAATATTTTCTATGGTATTACGATTCATTGTGATTGAAATAAGCCAAGAAAAAAGAACGTACGTTATTCTATTTTCATGCAAACATTTTTTAAGATGGGAGATTGATATTATTGTAGGACTTAATTATCTTGGGTTTAATTAAGTAGATGATTCAATTAAACATTTAGCGCAACGACGAGTCTGATTTGCAAAAGTGTTTATTAAGTATTTGTTATATCCCATACACATGTAATTTATGTATTCGTAGAATCGTTAATGGCATTAATAATACAACGATAATAATCTTACATGTTCACAGTATTGTGTCGTAGATAATACTCAAGAAAATAGCTAAATTCCTAGATTCTTGATTAGTTTGCAGTGAAAATGTATCGAACAGCTTGGCATTAAAATTAACCTAAATTGAGAGCTAATGCTGACATATATATTAATTATATTGAAATAGCGATTGGATCAAATTAATTCAATACATTTATCGATCATTTTGATAATTGTCATAAACGCAAGTCCGTGGATTTTTAACAATTATTCAACATATGCATGTTCTATTTTTTATATCTTGCTTGATTCAGGTATCAGCAATTATCGATAACAGTCATAAAATTTTTTCTTACGCAAATGCACTATATCTTGTAACTATACGCAATAACGAAATCCTTAATTATGTAATACAGACGTTTATCACGAACGCAGAAAAGCGGCGAGTCGGTTTGTTTGAAATCTGAAATAATTTAAATTAACCCCTTCCTCTGATTTTTGTACGGTAAACCTCAAGAGATTGCTATTAACGCCTTTTAATAGACAAATTCTTCTAACATTATTAACAATCGTGTAAGTTTTTGATATAACGCAATGAAAATAGTATACAGGGTAGTGCAGTCAACTATGATCTGTGAATATTTTGCCTGAATGAGTAATATACTTTTTATTGGATAACACGAAACAAAGTGTTGAACAAATATATATATATAGGTTGGGGGAAAAGAAATTCATTATTTTTACGTCTTGAAATTAACGTAAAATAATGGATTTCTTTTTCCACAACCGAATATATATATATATATATATATATATATATATATATATATATATATATATTTGAAGTTATGAAGAAATGCATAGTTCGGTACGTTTGTAGAACAGGATTGTAGTTACCGTCGTACAGTTATGCAATAAGTATATCCTATAACATATGACACAGCAGTGGTATTATATATATATATGTGTGTGTGTGTGTGTTTATATATATACACGCTTATAAGTGCCTTACCCTACAATCGAAATGATCCAAACGTTAAGACGATCTATGAAATTGTTGTTCATTTACGAATCAGCTTCTTTCCGAATAATCTTTCTTTATGCGATTATAAAGTAGTCTTATTTGATAAGAGGGTGTACAATAATAATGTATTAAAATTGATCAATTTTTGTGAATTGGTCGTATGTACGAAGCAAATGCGTCGGAGCATGTTTTTAGAACGCAGAAATCGAGAGCTTGATCGAATCTCCGAAATATAAAAAGTTCTCTTTCTCCTCCGAGTTCGATACAAACAACTTTGAATGATTTTTCTTTTGCCGTGACAACGTATTTACTCACTTTGCACATCTCAATTTCTACCTATCGTTAATTAATATATTCAGATATAAAAGAATTTTTGTTTATATATATAAAAAAGTGAAGTATCCTTTTGGCCAGAGATTTGTGTGAATTTTGTTATCAAGGATTCAGATGTATATTTACCATTACGTTTGTTTTTTATCACATGTCGTTTTTTTAAATATAGTATGTATACAAAAATTGTTCTTGAACTTCGTGGGATTTGTAAACGCTGTTGTATGGGTCATAAAGCTTTTTACACGTGAACACAATGAAAAAGTTTGGAACATTTCAAATGTTGAGCATCCATATATATATATATATATATGTATATCAATAAAAGAATACGTCCGAATGCAACATTGCTTAATTCTACATATACACCGCAATATATCTATAGATTTATATAGAATTTCCATATCCTTCGTAACAACAAAATCACTCTTCCCGAGTAAATTTTAACGAACTGAACATAAAGATTATCTACGATGGAGCAAGTACCAAGCATTTATAAACGATGCTAATTGCAAGACACGAAAGTTACACGAATTCATACTACGTGTTTGATTAAAATCCCTTTCTAACATAGTCTACTATTATTTACGCCCAGTAATATCTTCAAAAATTCGTCCGCAAGGACACTAACGAGAAAGGTAAACAAAAGCGACTCAACTGATTTTTTTTAATATTATACGGAGTAAATGAAAATAAGGAACTTGCGTAAAAGTATTTTCGAAACTTTCTTTGGTGTTTCTTATTTTCATTTAGTTCACAACGTGTCGAATATCGATGAAAATCAGTCGATATCACTTCGTTAATATTTCCTATAATCCCCTCTAACGACAACGATCATAAATAAACTTTTATTCCAATTAACTAGATTGGGGTTAGGTAATAGATAGATATTATCTGTGCCATTTAATATAAATTCACTACTTTCATCATTGATATTCGTGCACTAATTTATAGTGCCGAGAACATTATTTAAAACATGTTTCGCCGTTTAAAAATGAGTTACATGTGTCGGTAAAACTCACTGCGTACGATATATGGCAAACAGTTTTGAGAAAAGCAATATCTTCCCGTGGCACCGGAAAAATTGCACGTTTTAGGCGTTCATATTACTAAAAACTTTATGGTTGATATATGCAAGGGAATAATTTTAGAATGAAAGTAAGATGCTCGTGTACGTTATTAACAAAGCGAGAAGGGGTGATTTAAGTAGGTATAAATTACTAATGTGTTACAAAAATGACCTATAAATATACAAGTATGAATGTACACGACATTGGCATTAATATCGTAGAATTAAAGTTTCAACTTTGATAACAAGTTTGTCAACATCAATGACTTACGTATCCCTAAGTGCTAAATCATATTAAAAACAACTGAAGCTTAATTTTGTTTTCAAGTCGTGTATAATCCAAAGGAAAATTCAAGTTTAATTTTTAATACTCGTCCCACACGACTGATCGTTCAATCAAATATTGGGGCAGCATATTTAAATAGCAGGCAATGGTGAGCTTTTTAGGGACAAAAGTATTATAAATCTTTCCGCACCATAGTCCTACAAATCCAAATAATAAGTATCATTCTACTATTCATTAAGATAACGCAATAATACACATATACAATAAACGGACAAAATCAACGTTTCAAACTTGTCAGTAATCACTTTTCAAATCATTGTAAGCAATGTATCATTCTATGTACATGAAAGAAAAGGTAACACGATACACTTTCTTTTTAATATAAGATAGATTTTGTTATATGAAAATATTTACTAATGAACAGAGATCGTGCTGCACTTGGCAACAAAATATATTTATATGCATCGCGTACAATTGATCAATTGTACCGCAATTTTGGAAAATCACGTAAAATCGAATACTGCTTCTCCCCAATTTGTCATATACATGATTTACCTTCTAGCAAACAATTCTCACAAAGATCGATCAGGAAAAAGTAGTGTCACAAGTGACATGACATTCATATTGACGTCTGATACACGTCTGACGTAATTTACTCTAATTAAATTCTCACTAATCTACCATATTACAAGCAACCTTGCATCCGGAGTTAAACATCTATCATCCATTTAATTATTATTATTATTATTATATATATATATATTTATATATAACATGTAATAATGTAACATTTCTCGTCATAAAAAATCGTAAGCTTTAGTCGTAATTCGAACAAGGTCATTTGTAATTACAGAATGGATCATTTTCGTCACTGAAGAACGTTAATAAACCTGTTCCTGATATAAAAATCATTTTTATGTAGTCTACAACCGCTTAAGCTGGTATAGAAAATTTGGTAAATTGACGAAAGGAAATCCTGATACTTTTATAGGAAGGAACAGATTTGTTAACTACTTTCATTAAGAGGAGTTTTGCTTTATACTTTAAGAGCAGCTTTGGGAGACCAGTGATGAAAACGGGCAGGACCTGTAGGATAGGAGGGTGGATGGATCCACTTATTACCTCGATGGCCCATAAAAGGTGGTGGTGAAGGACCACCCAAAAAATGAGGTGGCATTATATTAAACCATGGTTGACTTATGGGATGAGGACCATAGCCCATACTGAAGGAGTGACCAAACCACGAACGATTTCTATTCAGATGTAGCCTAGGACTGTTCAAATTGCGTCTCCTACCTGTACCGTTATTGCTATGCTGTTGATTTTGATTAGCAGTGCTTAGTGGTTTTGATTTCTGCTGTTCCGTGTTGGTAGTCAAGGGGGATTTCTTTAATAGAAAGCAAGATATTTGTTTCGGTTAAACTTACTCTTGTTATATTAAAAAATGTTATTATCTACTCAGTAGAGATATAGTAATAACATAATTTTGTTTCTATATAATCATTATATACGGATACAATTATCCACCCACCTGTGTTTTAATTTGCCCCTCGGATTTATTCTCTTTTTCTGTCCCTTTGGTACTAGCGTGGAAAATTGGTACAGTATTCTCTTTATCATCAAACGATGCCAGAGTGCAGTACGAGCCTTTACTTTCTCCAAAGCGACAACAAACCTCATTAGGATCAACCCAAAGCGTTAATTCTACTGGTAGCGACAGATCCTCGTATTTAACACCTGCGGCAATCGCCGCACTCTCCAAAGTAGCATCCCTTCGATTATGGCCATTCACACGAATACAACGGTAACCTTGGCCTTTGAAGGGCTTCTCAGGAAACCAATGGTTTTTAAAGCGCTCCGTTAGCAATTCGGCTAACCGTCGTTTGAAACATTCCAACTGATCAGGACTAAATTTTTCGTTTTTTTCTATCAGCTGCACTAAGAATAGTACCGCTGCAGTGATCTCGTTGCGCATATTGCCTCTGCCGTACGCCAAGCTTATAATTCAAAAATGAGTTTTGTTTTGCTTTTCGCGATACGATGTTCTTGAAAACTAAAGTACCATTTGTCGAAGTCAATGTGGAGCACATAGAGCCCTTCTGCGACGTCCCAATGCTCAAATTCTTCAAGATCTATGATTTTCCTGTACTGTGAAATACTTTCTTTATGTATAAAATATTTCGTTTCTTGTTTCTATTTAAAATTGATCTGAATTTTGTTTCACGTTCTTATTATCTGAAAGCATGCAAACAAATAACATTGGGATCATTGTGTGATCGAGTCTTAAGTTATATAATTTTCATTTGGCTGGAAGTATATATAAATATTTCTGAACTTCTCACTGCTCACAGTTCGAAACCTTTATCCGATTAACAAGTGTAAACAATGCTACCAAAAACCTGTTAGAGGTACCTAATCTTCAGGAAGTACTTTGTTTATTTATTTTTCTACAACCCAAACAAGAGACAAGTTTCGAGTAATCGGAACCCGATCACTCCGTGTGTATTCCGATCCCCTACATCACATTATCCGAGTATACACACACACGTAAATTGATTGATTACATTTCCCGACGTTACCAGACAACAATATGTTATGAGTGTTTAATTAGGTTATGAGCCATAATAACGCAGGTTAGGAAAATCATACGTTGAGCGGGATAGTTCAATCCGTTTAATTGGCGATCGGAAACAAAATGCACGACAACACCACGGACGCTTTTAGATTTTAGTGAGAAAACTAACGGAACAAGCCAACAATGGGCAGAACAAATTATGCCAGCTCATTCTTGTCGTACCAGTTCGTGCCGTGAGCGATTGTTCCTGAAATATCACCGTTCGCGATCTTGATCATTATTTATTTATCGTTATGTACCACTGGTATGACCGTCCATCCTTCCCATCGCACGATAATACTTAATGAGATTAATATCAGTATTAAAATTGACCTTACGAGCCAGTGACGAAAATTCCGTATTTCTGGCGAAACTACTACGTCTTCTCTCTCTTTAAATAAACGTACTCGACCCAACACGTGTTACGTTGCATCAGTCCACGAAGTATATACAAACAGATAGATCCGTAACAGAATCGTCTATACACCATCAAGTTCTATGTAGTACTGATGAATGCAAGATAATCAATAATGAAATACATATACATGTGTAAAGCGGACCATAGAAGAGTCCACTTTGTCAAACTTATTGTAAGTATTCGAAATATTAATTTTCGTGGAAACCAATTAGTTGTTCTGCAAATTCTTGCAAAGATTTCATGTTTAATGTAATTTCAAATTATAGCCAGGTTTTGAGCTTGTTCTTCGATATAGTGTTTTGACGAGTCTCTTATTTGAAAATGAATACAACAATTCATTTTTATCCGACTGATGTGATGCCACTTTTGATCAACCCTTTCTTATAATAGACCAGATTTAAAAAATCTACGAATTAATTTGCAGCACCAGTGCATAATTGCCGCGTGCGTGTTGCCTGTGTTCTACCTGGCTCTACCATTTAGTACGTATAGTACTATGTACTACTATGAGTGTAATATTCTGATATCAAACCAGCTGGATATTTCGTCGTTAAAGATAGGAAATTACATGTTAGAGAAGGATGAAATAAGGAATAAGTGGTTGTCCGCATTTCGCAGAGAACTATTATTGTTTTAAAGTACGTATTCCCAGATAAATTGAAGAATGAATTTTTCTACGCGCCGCTTTACTTTCAGTCAAATTTTAATTTCACTGCATTTGCATATGTACAACATACATACTTTTCATTTTATTTTGACTTTAGACGCGTTCACGTAACGATTGCAACGACCGCTACGACCACAAAGTCGTTCCACACGACACGATAATATGCATGCAATGACTTCGCGGGCATCGCGCCGTTTCCATCGATAAATGGAACGAGCCCTTCGTAGCTGTTTGTAGCCATTTGTAGCTGACACTCAGCGCCCTCATTAACTTACATGTGCTTGCCATTGCTTGCGGCGTATGGTCAATGTACTGAAAACTTGTTGGTTAATAGCCATGTTTACTGCGAACGATCACTTCATTTTCATCATTCGTAACGTGTAATTGAATTATTCTTAAAATGGTCAACATGAAAAGAACCTTGCCAAACATATTAGTGACAGGTAAACATAAGGATTACGTTTACTGAAGTATAATACAACCATTCAATTTGTATTAACATTATGAAAAAACAACATTGGAAAAATTAATTAACGAGGCAGTTGAAAAGTAACAAGCAAAGGTATTTAATGTAGTACATTTTCAGGCACACCTGGAGTTGGAAAAAGTTTAATGGCTCGCATTTTAGCAGAAAAAACGGGGTTAGCATGGATAGATGTTAGCAAGTTTGCAATTGAAAACGGATGTTTGGAAGAATATGATGAAGTATTTCAATGTCCCATCTTAGATGAAGATAGGGTAATTCATATTATATTATTATTAATTATCAATAAATTCATTTTAAGGTGTGTCATCTTATTTGTTGTATGTAGTTATTAGACGAAATGGAACCACTTATGGGAGACGGTGGAAGAATTGTCGACTATCATGGTGCAGATTTCTTTCCAGAGAGATGGTTTGACATTGTTTTTGTCCTTAGAACAGATAATACGTTATTGTATGACCGATTGACGGAAAGAGGCTATACAGGAAAGAAACTGGAGGACAATATCGACTGTGAAATATTTCAAATTATTCTTGAAGAGGCAAGAGCATCTTACAGAGAGGAAATAGTTCACGAATTGAGCAGTAATAACTTAGAACAGGTTGTGGAAAATGTAAACAGAATATGCCAGTGGGTTGAACAATGGAAAATAGATAATCAGTAAGAGTAACAAGAATTTAGATTGATTCT
Source organism: Pemphredon lugubris (assembly GCA_933228935.1). Taxonomy (NCBI): domain Eukaryota; kingdom Metazoa; phylum Arthropoda; class Insecta; order Hymenoptera; family Crabronidae; genus Pemphredon; species Pemphredon lugubris. Next base: position 26,981,770 of record OW121815.1, read on the forward strand.
AATACCATGTATAGAACACTAGATTTAAATTTTGGAACTCGCACATGGATTTTTTAATGATGAGAGAGATTCCATCAGATTGGGTGGTATTCACCGGGGTGATTCATAAGATGAATTATTAGGACTAATCATTGAGTTCAAGTTGTATGCTTACTCAAATACTGTATTATATATAGTAAATTTTATTTTACACGTAATATACAGCATATAAATATATACATATATATACATATATATATATATTGATATATATATTTATACATGAAAATTAATGTATTCTAATGTCACAGATAGTTCTTCATATTCATTCAATCCACTATACCTCGATCATGTTTCAACTTTTTTAATCTATTGTTTATACTGTCATAGTATTTCATTCTTATAATAACAGCCTCTGCTTCACGGATATCTTTTCGACAAAATGCATCTGCCACTTTCCTACGCAAAGATGTGTCTTTATTATCATGTCATGAAATATTAAATTAAATTTCCTTTTATATAAAGATGAATGTTACTTTGATAAACTTTCGAGCATCTTTTCATTTTCTTTGAGTAATTCAACTATTCTTCCTGCATTGTCAGCAGCATCCTCAATCTCTTCGTTCCTGTCCATGATTTCCATTAAAAACTCTGAATTCACATTGTCGGTTTCTTCTCGTATCAATATGCCGTTCAATTCCAACATGTACAAACCCCTTTTCAATGGATTTGCCAATGTACTGTAAGCTTTATTCACGAGAGATGACAAGCTCTCTGAAAGCTCTCTTTCTTTCTACCAGAATTTTTTAAAATGCAAAAAGGATAGCAAAATCGACACAAATTGAAATATCGATTCTTAGATAATTCTAAAATTGTAAGCGGATGTACTCACCTCGGATTTAGTACTAAATTTATCTGGATGCAATAACTTTTGCAGTTCTCTATATTTGTTATGGATTTCTGTAACGGAGACATTGTAATCTTGTGGAATGCCCATTAGATCGAAATAGGTTAAATTTTCGGGTGGAATCTGGAGAACTTTGCATTTCCCGCAGAATAGATCGGATCGGTAGAGGAAATTGCAATTCCAACATTTTAACGGGCTGTCGCTTGAATATCGTAACGAATTTATCAGCACTAATGAATTGAAAAAACAATTGGCTTCTACGCGGTACGTTTGTAAATAACGTTGTTGTCTGATCATGTGCAAACAAAGAATATTGTACTTATTCGTAAGATTGAGAAGCAATCTTCTTGAGTACATTTTTTTTTGTTTACGTAGAGGTTATGGATTATGTGGTTATTACATACAACTGCATCTATTCTTTATAGAATTTGCCTTTGCCAAGTTTCAGTTGGCCACCACTATTGAACAGGTGGCGACCCTGCGCCGGTAAAGATAATTTCCCTTGATCACATTTAATAATCGTTCTAATTTTACTCATATTACAATTTTCGCAATCCTCACCGTTTCTGTACTTCGTAGAATTGTTTACATCTCTGACAGAACTATATTTTTGAAATCAAAATATTATCGACCCGACACACACCAGTGACCCGACAGTGTCGCTGAGTGTCGCTAAGGGTCGCGACCATCTCGTGATTTCACCCAATTTCACTGGCCGTGATCTCATATTGAAATCTATTCTCAGTGGGAACAGTGTGTCGTGTGCATGTGCCTGCTGGTGCCCTGGTGCCTGCGTGTGCCATTCATCTGCATCCATTGCATTTTGACTTCATTCATCTGATCTGCATTCATCGTCGGACAGTGCTGGACAGCGCACATGAGTGGTCAAAAGAGAAACGGCAATGTTTTCGTATCTTGAACTCTTGATGATTGCTGTGATTTTGGATGAAGAGGAAGCAGAACTAGCGAAAGAAAGGGATATCAGAAGATTAAGTATGAAAAGACGGGCCAAAAGAAGGAGAGTTTCCTCTCTCTACAAGAAATTAATGGATGACAGAGAAGTTTGACGAATACCTCAGAACATCACATTGGAAGTTCAACAAAAAAAACATGACACACACTAAAAAAAATGCTCTCACATCACGAGAAGGGCCTGTCGTTTGTTTGAGGTAAGTGTATAATTTGATGTATTTGTTAAAAAACGTACAAAAGGGTTACAAATTTCCCAATTTATACTCATTATATATTTTTTTAGCTACATTTTTTCAAAAATACTGTTGTGATGAATACTGTTTACTGTGATCAGTAGATGAATTTGTTACATGTGCGTGTCCTCAAGTAGATTGATGGTAGCTTTCTGCAGGTGAAGGTTGTTCAGAGAATGATGGGGTAGAACACGTTGACATAGATTCCGGATAAACTCCAGGCGAAGGTTGACCAGAATACGATGGGGTAGGACACGTTGGGATTAGAGATGTCTCTACGAGTTGCTCTTGGTCCATAAGCAGCTTAAACTCATAGTTTTGGACGGCAGTAAATATATCGGCTTTGGCATAATGCCAGTATCTTAACGGTAATTTTTTCAAAACTGGAGCTAATCCTGATAAAAAGGCATCAACTGGATGCTGTGATGGCGATGAAAAGGGAGCTATACTTTTATCTTTTTTAATGGGATACTTCATAACAGTAGCATCGGCAGTTTGGGGCAAAGGAGCGTTTGGTACCGATTGTTTTGGTTTCTTTCGTGGTATAGGACATTGAGAGGAATCTGTTTGTTTTAAATTCGATGAAGTGCGACTTTGTAATTCTACAGCCTGGGGATCATCATCTTCTGTTTTACACTCATGAATATATACTTCATTTTTGTGTGGTATTGATTCACTCTCGTCATCATCACCTGTGAAATCTTGATTTGTTATGTCATCAATATTGGGTATGGCCTCCTTCTTCTCAAAGTATTTGATCAAAAATCTCAATTGCTGTGAATATTTGTACTGCTTCATTGTTTTCCCCTTTAGGACAGTCACAATTTTATATTTCTTCAAAGATTTTCTGTAGTTGTCCCTGATATTGCTCCACCTAGTTTTACATAAAGGCCCTGAAATATAAACAGAAAATACATTTTGTTGTTTTTTAGTGTTCACTGTTTATCTCTACTGTCTTCCTCCATTCTGTTGTTTGGCCACTGGAGAGTCGCTAAAGACAATTCGTTTAGCTATCGCATGGGGCTTAGTGCAGTTTTCTGGGTGTCTTCTCGATGAAATTGTGACAGAAAGTTTCGTTACAAGAGGTGGAGGCGCTCATTTCAAAATGATGCTATAATGGCTGCGTTAATCATACTCATCCGTGTGACCACTCGTTTACACCCGAACGATATCCACTATATGCCAGATGAAATAACTTCTAAACAAAATTTCCTGTAGCTCGCTGGGGCCTTGTAACCTTACTTTTCGGACGACCCTCCTAATTACTGAAAATTTGACGGATGTGTTGATGTCTATTTCGACGGAAGAAAAGTGGATGGACATTGCTAATGATTTCTATCACATGCGGAATTTTCCTAAGTGTATAAAGAGCTGCGGATGGAAAACACGTTACTATTCAGGCTCCTCCAAAGACTAGATCAATGTTCTTCAATTACAAAAAGATATACCACATAGTTTTGTTGGCTCTTGCAGACACTCATTGTAACTTTATTGCTGTCCATTTAGAAGCATATGGCACGAGTAGTGATGGAGTTTTTGTGAATTCAAAATTTGAGCCTAACACTTCGACGTGGCTCATTGAATGTTCCAGAAAATTTCGTCATACAAGGTAGAAATAATCAGGTTCCGTATGTTATTATAGCTAACAAGGTGTTTCCTCTTAAAATGTACTTGCTGCATTCTTAACCATATGATGACTTGTATGATTGGAGGCGTAACTTCAATTACAGTTTAAGTCGTGCTAGGAGGACACTAGAAAAAACTTGGGTATCCTGATTAAAAAATTTAGACTTTAATTTAGGCGATCGCTCAGGCCTTTCCTAAATGCGCAGATTACATCATTTTGGCCACTTGTTTACTCCATAATTTAATTCAAAAATACGATTCAAATATGTACAGGTATGTTACTCAGGAAGAGGATTTCAGGAGTGGCCATGCACCGCAAAATTTACATTTGCAAGGAGGTAACAACAGATGCATTTGGTGCAACGGAAATATTCACAGAACACTTCAATTTTGATGCTGGATCTCTCCCGTGGCTATCAAATACTTGGATACAAGAAAATGTTATAATTGGAAGTACACTTAGTGAAACAGATGAACAACCTTGAAAGATATATATTATAATCTTAGTTCATATGTCGTTGTTACTCATAATGTAATAATGATAACAACATAATAATGATGTCCTAATAAATAATGTACTGTTATAATGTAACACATTATAATGTAAATAATGTGTTTCTTACCTTCTATTTCCATTGCTTTTCCTATTTGATTCCAAATAGCATTCTTGAACTCTGTGTCCATGTATTTTGGATGGGACAAGTCATACAACACGGGGTACTTTCGCACTAACTCAATAAGCCTTCTGTCATTCATGTTTCTGATAATAATAATGTAATCATACAAAAAATAACATACATGCAAGTTGGCTACTGAAAGACTGAAGAGTTTGGAAAAGTCATATCAGTTCATTTTCGATTTTTTTTTTTATTGGTTAATGAGCATTCCTTGGAGATTAAAATGGCTGCGTATGATGTTCAGCAACCTCATTGAGTTTTTCTATTCTAGTGAAAGATCAATTATTCAAAACCACAGTTAAATACCAGCAACATTTCAATCTCCTAACAATAACATGATTCAAGACTTAATTGCCCGGTCTTTAGGGTCTGTCCCCGGAAGATCAGTGACTGATCTAGTTCTTTCACACTGGGCAATTATGTTCCAAATCATGTAATCGCTAGGAGATAATTTAAATTTTCCCTGAGTTTTGAACAATTGATCTTTCACTAGAATACAAAAACTCAATGACTTTAACTCGTTGCTGGACATTATATATAGCCTTTTTAATCTTCAGGGGGTGTTCTATAACCTACAAAAAAAGAAAATAAACAAGTTATACCTTTTCCAAATCCTTTAGTTTTTCAGTGGCCACCCTGTTTAAATATATATGTTCATGTTGAAACATTTAAAACAAATTTCCGGAATAATTCGTTTATTTTTGATGACATAAATGTTCTTTGGTTCGAAGTGGGACATAATTTGATGCTAATAATTATTATAAAGGTGAAGGAATATACGTCGTATAAAGATCACTGTTTTTTTTTTAACGGAATGTTACAACTTTTTATCTATAGCCTGAAAGTGTGTTTCCAGGCGAATACAATGACATATCATAAAGGTAATTAAAAGCTACTCAAGGTCAACTGCGATAGAAAATAAATTTCTCCAAATACCAGTGCAATTTACGCGTAAATATTTTATTTATCTACTGGGGGTATTACAATTGTTCAAAATGTGGACCATAAATATTAATACATAGTCTAAAACGTTGTCACACCGATAACATTGCACAACAAAATTTCGTTAGGATCTATTGCTAAGCAAACTCTTCTTATCCGTTCGTCCATATCGTCTTTGGTTGTTGGTTTCTCGAAGTACAATCGTTCCTTCAGTTTTCCCCACAAATAGAAATCAAGAGGTGTTAAGTCTCGCGAATATGCTGACCATTTATTACTATATAGTCACTTAACTAGTCAATAGTCAAACTAATCATATAATACTATGTTTATTCGTAGTACACTTGAACTGTGATTGAAAGCTTTTGCCACGCCACCTTCATGGCGATAAAGCGGTTTAGACTGTTCCGAATAGGGCCCACGTAATCTGCAAGACGATGAAATGTTTCTGACTAAAATTTTATTTACCGGCAAAGTTATATTTACGTATGAACTTCATAATGGACCATTGTATTTGTCTCGAAACGCTCTTTCGGACTATAAATGAAGAAATTGTATCATTCCGTTGAAAAAATCTGTATTGCCCTTCATATGACCTGTAGCCCTCCACCTTTATAAAAATTATTAACATCAGATTATGCCCCACTTCGAACCAAGCAACCCTTATATCATAAAAAATAAGCGGGTTATTTGTTTTAAATACCTCACCTTATGTATATATATAACATAAATGAAACAAACAACAATATGATACCTTAGAGAACTAAAAAGATCCACTAGTTGCCCAGCCGTGAAAAGTGTAAAATATTGTCCGCAAGTAATTACACGCTCACGGTACGGTAGTGACGGCAACAGCACTGTTTGCACTGCCACGGTCATGGCACTGTCGCGTCACGGGTGTGTGTAAATCGAACTTAAAGGTCGGATTCTAATGCGACGACTGAAGGCTTGCCGCCACAAGGCTTAGGCTGGGACCACACGGCAGTTCCAAGTACGGGCGTAACGAGTCACATAATATACGCCTCTAACCACGCATGTAATTACGTCCGCGCTAGCAATACATTGCTGTATATGAACGCGGCCACACGAGCGACGTACGCCAAAATGCACGCGCGTACAATGTTAGTTCACAACTCGCGACGAGCGAAATACACGCGTAAATAAAGAAAATACGCCGATAAGGCCACGCGTAAATTCAGACGCGTGCGACGTAGCACAGCACGGCAGAGCAAAGAAAGTGAAAAAACTTTTGTTTATTTCTTATTTTACCCTAAAAACAAAAGAAAAGTTATATATCCATAAAACAATCAGTAATATATAAAAAAAGGTATTATATAATTATGAAAGTTAATGAAAATCGCTTCAGTCACCCGTGACCAGCCTTGTCTGTTTCGTTAAGATCATGCCTTGCCCGTGAAGGGTTAAAACCATTAACGTTTTTCAAGAGATAAGGTCTTGTCTCGGGTCAAGTATTATAAATCTCTCAAAATAAGGAACGTTTCTTTGGCGAAACGGTTTGGAGAAGATCGATGGAAAGAATATACGTGAGGCTCCAAGTCAAGCGCGCCAACTTGATGCCGCTCTTGCGCGTCATAGCGAATGCCATTTTGGTGGCCATTTTGCGCAGGCATTTGAGCGCCGTTACACTGTCCTGAATGTTGTGGCCACCTATGGGCAGTTTTCGGGACAGTCTTCAAAGCTGCCGTTGTATACATAATGTATATGGTCGATTCCACGTCAAATCGCACACTTAAATTCTTCGGAATTCTGATTTTGAGATATGTTATAGAGGGAGGTGAGACAAGCCACCCAAAATTTCTTTTTTATTTTTTATTTTGACTTTCGAGGAGCTATGAGACTTTGAAAAATTGGGACACTTTTTCTTCAAACATTTCTAGGCGCGGTCTAGTTTGCCGTAGAATAATTTGCCTTTTTAAGTTCGATTCAAAAAAGATTGTAGTTTAACGAGAATTTTCAACCCATTTCAAAAAGTTTATTTTTCAACGCATAATTCATAAAAATAAAAAATCATCGTTAATTTGACTGTCTGGACCCTCACCGAAAATTATGAAAAAATTATATCCTTGTAGCGCGTTTTGAGACGAACAGTTTGCAAAAAGGCAGCCCCGTGCACGCAGTAACTTCGAAGTAATTGAAGAAAAAGTATAACCGCCTCGGAATTACTGATTTTGCCACCAAGAACGCTGAATTGAGAGGTAGCGTCGTTACGCAGGGCCACCGCGCCTAAGGTCAGGCGCAAGTTGAGCTGGTTATAATCATTTAAATGCGCAAGGAGATGTTAAGGAATATTCACGTCACCGATGGTTAGCATCTCTTTGCTCATTTAATAATGGATTGTTATTTTCTGCATACTACCGATAATGTGGAGAAGTTGCACCCGAATATTTAGCTTTGAATGCCGTTATGGTCCTTGCACTCCTTCCGACAAATCTAGTGACCATAGTAATTAAATATGTGTCGCAAAAATCCAGTTCGCCAGGTTTATCGAACGCTCTTTGGACGTTAAGACTTTTATAATCTCCGTGCCCATTGTAGAGGGGAGGAACTTTACAGGCGACTAACAGGCACCCTAATCATTACTTGTGTTATGGCTTAAAGTTTAAAACGTACGAAAGATACATAGACAATTAATCCTTTCATGACGGTCCAGATGCGAGGTAGTTACTGGTACCAGTCGTTCATTGCCATGTGTTGGCGTCGGAAGGTGGCGTACCTGAGCGCGACCTGTTTCAATATTTTTTATTCTGATCAAGTGTGGGTGTGTTCAGAACAATTAACCAGGCTGCGTGTATGTATTATCGAGGCACACTTATACATTTTTTCAGAATTTTCGGGGATGTCCTTCACCTGCTTTTAACCGATCGGGAATACGTGGTGTCAACTAGTGATGGGCGATCTGAATCGATATTTCAGAAGTTCTTTTGTTTTATTCGATATATCGATTTTTTGAATCGATCTCCAAAGGTCAATCTCTTTGAAAATTGATCCACTTTGTATCCATCTTTAGTCTTGACCGTCAGACGTTCGTCTGACATCACGTGTTTTCGTCATGTTCGACTATGAGGGGATGGGACGTTTCGGTACCGGGCCGTTTCGATGTCAGACCGTTTCAACGCCGGCCGTTTCGATGCCAAAATTAATACAGCGTGAATTGCACGCCTGATCTTAACGCTTGAATGTTAATGCCTAATTAGCACAGGAATACCGCGCTTATCGAAACATCGTTTCGGCTAAACGATTTATTGTAAGATTTTTAATTGCGAATATAAAATTTATGTTTTTAGGAAACTGTTCCTAAATAACGCTCAAGCCGAAGAATATCGTTGAAGTATGCTGTGGTAATAATTAATTCCTGAAGTTCTCACCACACTTTATATAAGGTCTCAAAATTGAAATGTCTATGCAGAAATTTATTTGGTTTACATTTCCTACAATTATGCAAGAATAAACAATTCCTAATTCTGTAACTTAATTTAATTAATTATTTAATTATTTTATGTATTGCTAGAATACTACATTCTCGATAATTTGAAACTCAAGAGACCAGAGAAAATGTTCTAATTACCGAGAGTTTAAAATAATAAGAGTTCAAATAATCGAGCAGGGGGGAGGAGAAAATGCAAATAAACGAGAAATTGATTGAAAGTACAATGTATATAATATCTCGCTTGATTTATACATCTATAATCGATCCCAGCCAAATCAGACATTCAACATCTCCGAAATTCTGATTTTGAGATATGCTAAGAAGGAAAGCGAGTAAGGCCGCACAAACTTTTGAAAAATTTTTTATTTCGATTTCCGAAGAGTTACGAGATTTTGAAAAATCGGTACACTTTATCTTCAATTAAATGATGATTTTAAACCAAAAATATCAACATTGAAAATGCGAGAAATTGGTTAAGTTAACTGCGGTATGAATTCAATTGCTAATAGAAAATCACTGGACCGTAAGCACAGGTTGAATGTAATTAGGCGACCGAATCTGTCTTAAAAGTGTTGAGAAACGGAAGAAAGAGACCTCAAATTTAGCGCGGTTTGCAGATAACCTCTATACTTGGGTAAAACCACCAATGTGCTTTGTTTAATGGTGCAGGCACATGCTTGCCCCAACGCGAGACCGAGACATTCCCCGAGCGCTGGTAGGACGAGCGTACACGAGAGGTGCTATTTGGCATCATTTGACGCGAGGCAAGGCTCTCGCCAAGCGCTCGGGTACTATCGGAAAACTTTGCCAAGCGCTCCGGTGCTATCGGAAACCTTTGCCAAGCGCTCGGGGGCTATCGCAAACGTTCGGAAGAGGCGCTTCGTTGCCCCGAAAGGACGAAAGGAAGAAGTACCCCTTTCCCCCACCCACGCTACTGTATTTGCCCTGTATTTATTTTTCTTCGGGTGTTTAGGCGGGTCCGTGGAGTACTGAAACTGCGTATTTCCCCTGGCGGGTTTACGACAGGTCCGTGGAAAATCGGAAGATACTTAAAAGGTACCCTGGGTACAATGGCGCACGGTTGGAGGTCTCGCTCTCGTCTCGCCTACCTCGGCCAAAAAATCCCTTGAAGCGAGGTGTAGGCGAGACTACGCGAGAGCCGGCTAGGCGAGACATTTGGATGCGCGCGCACTTGCAGGACCGGACGAGACACCCCGAGAGCAGTCCCGAATCTCTGATACAAAGGCTGACACGGCTACGAGAGCCGGCGAGGTAGGCGAGCGCACCGGTTACATGCTCGCTCTCCCGGTGTCTCGGGTTGTCTCGGGCAACATGTTTCTGCACCATTATACTTTTTCATGAGAGAGAAATACGGAAAGAAAAACTACTTTCAGTTCGTGTCTGTCTAATTCAAGCATGCGCAACTATGCTCACTGAAACACAGCGGCGACGGCGCGGGCTCGAATTACACCGCTATGGGCAGCTTGGGCTACCTGGGGCTACCCAACTGCGATTAAACAAGTGAACGCGCTCAGCAGTCTCTACGGTACGGGTATATTTCATATATGTATATATATTGCTATCCTTCTCTCCGTTCGGTGCACACGGCGAAAGTGGGGATAGTGAATTCAGCGGAGGAGAAGTAGTGAGCCACTGTTGCCCATGCCTGGTCTAAATTATAAAATATCCCGATTTTGAAGCAGCAAGCACATTTGACACGATTGGAATATTTATCTGTTAAAAATGCATAAAAAGAAACATTTTATGAACCGACGTTGAAACTTTTAAGAATGTCGGAATGATAATAATAAAACAGTGTAATAAAATCATGGACGTATACACATAATGTAACATTTATTGGTCCGTTTCTTTCCACGACTCAACATAAATTATATTGTATAATTTATTCACGCTTTATTGTTAGATAAAGTTTGCTTAATCTGATATTTAAAAAATTGAGCGTTCTTGCTGGCAAAATTAGTAATGCCGAGGAGGCGACAGTTCTTCTTTTATTACTCCGAAACAATTTAAGATATCAACTTGGTCGTTTTTGCTAACTATTCGCGTTGAAACGCGCTACAAGGATATCATTTTTCATAATTTTCGGTGCTTTCCCTGGCAATTAAATAAACAATTTTTTTATTTTTATGAATTATTAGTTGGAATATACACTTTTTCAACTAGACTCAAAATTCTCGTCAAACTCCAAACTTTACTAGATTTAACATAAAAAAGCAAATCATTAAACGAGGAACGAATTCGCGGCTAGAAATAATTGAAGATAGTGTTTCAATTTTTCAAAGTCTCATAACTCTTTGGAAGTCGAAATGAAACATTTTTTACAAGTTTGGGTGGCTTAATTCACTTTCCTCCTTAAGGCGAATCCGGAGTACCTAATGTTTTTAAACGGGCATTACATCTGTGACGTCAGAAGCGAGGAAAATTCTGAAAAATAAGCGTTTCGTACTAATCACTTAATTGTTTAATAAAACAACGTTTCGGTCCACGCAAGGCCTCAAATGAAAGATGAAAGTCCAAAGAAATTGCCTCTGGTCTCCAATTCAGAGATCAATCACCCTAAAGTAACACAATTTCGCTGCAAATTTGGACCTGTCACTTTTCGATCACGATCAGTTTTCAACATGGCCCCCAGCAGGTGGCCGTCGCACAATTTTGGACAATTTCTCCAATTTTCGACGTTTTCCGTTCCAAATCGGACCAGAGGCAACTGCTTTGGCATTTTATCTTTCATTTGAGACCTCCCGTGGAGCGAGATGTGGTTTTATCAAACCGTAAAGTGATTAGTACGATTTGGTCATATTCTCTCGCCTGTTTCTTACGGATTGATCCGCTTGGCGCGCTATCGTTTAACCCAATGCACGCACAAACACTGATAATCACTTTCACGATGTTACGAAGGAAGATGGCGAAGGAAAAAGAACTGACAGCATCGGTCCAGACCACTAAATTTGCAGCCTCGATTCCGCATGCTACAACTTCGCGGTGTACATCTCTCCAACAGCTGCCAACGGCGTTCTTTTTTCTTCCTTCGCAACATGGCGAAAGTTGATTACCGGTGATTGTGCGTGCATTGGGTTTTCTGCGAGAAGTAATTCGAACAAATTTCGATGAAGTTGACCGGTGTAATCAAAGTGTGTAGTGTAATGAATGTGTAATAAAGTTCCATGTTATTGTTCCGCAGACATTTATGCGTAATGTAAAATAAGAAGCTATATATGTATACATATTATGTGTGCGACATTGCATCGGTCGCTATGTGGCCTGTCTCCTATGTGTTCTTTCTTTACAGGTGGCATCAGAGTTTTATTTCTTTCCCTTCCCCCAAAATATATAACATTGCAGCAAAAAATAATCTAAGCATTCGTATTTCGCTATAAATTCTTATTATTGTTATTTATTTCAATAACATTTCACGAACTTTCAACAATAAAGTCAGTTTTGATCCGCGATTAGCATACAGACGAAAAACGTAGCATTCCTCTTCTTTTTGTAATACGGGCAAAGTTTTGTAAAATAATTTCTCCAATTTGCGTTCTGCCGAGTGTAGAATATCTGTTTATTTTCAAGATCCTGAGAAGTAAACGATAGCGCGCCAAGCGGATCAATCCGTAAGAAAAAGGCGAGAGAATATGACCAAATCGTACTAATCACTTTACGGTTTGATAAAACCACATCTCGCTCCACGGGAGGTCTCAAATGAAAGATAAAATGCCAAAGCAGTTGCCTCTGGTCCGATTTGGAACGGAAAACGTCGAAAATTGGAGAAATTGTCCAAAATTGTGCGAAGGTCACCTGCTGGAGGCCATGCTGAAAACTCATCGTGATCGAAAAGTGACAGGTCCAAGTTTGCAGCGAAATTGTGTTACTTTAGGGTGATTGATCTCTGAATTGGAGACCAGAGGCAATTTCTTTGGACTTTCATCTTTCATTTGAGGCCTTGCGTGGAGCGAAACGTTGTTTTATTAAACAATTAAGTGATTAGTACGAAACGCTTATTTTTCAGAATTTTCCTCGCTTCTGACGTCACAGATGTAATGCCCGTTTAAAAACCTTAGGTACTCCCACAGCATACTTCAACGATATTCGGCTTGAGCTTTATTTGGGAACAGTTTCCTAAAAACATAAATTTTTTATTCGCTGTTTGAAATCGTAGGATAAATTATTTATCCACAAGGATGTTCCGATAAGCGCGGTATTCCTGTGATAATTACGTTTAACATTCAGGCGTTAATATCAAACGGCCAACGTGTAATTCACGCTGTATTAATTTTGACATCGAAATGGCTTGGCTTTGAAATGGCCGGCGTCGTAATGTCCTAGGCCCCCTGCGGGGTGACCCTCACCTCCCAATTCAGCGTTCTCGCTGGCAAAATCAGTAATTCCGAGGCGACACTTTTTCTTCAATTACTTCGAAGTTATTCAATGTTCCATGCTGCTTTTGTTTTGCAAAATGTTTGTCTTAAAACGCTCTACAAGGATATTTTTTTTCATAATTTTGGGCGATTCCCCTGATAGTTAAATTAACGATATTTTTTTATTTTTATGAATTATGCGTTGAAAAATAAATTTTTTGAACTGGCGATCAATTTTCGTTAAACTACAGTCTTTTCTGAATAGAACGTAAAAAGTGCCATAATTTTAGAAAGTCTCATAAATTCTCTAAAGCCGAAACAAAAAATAAAAAAGAAATTCGCCTGTCGTATCTCACCTCCCTCTATAACATATTTGAATATCAAGATTTCGAAGAATTGAAGTGTGCGATTTGACGGTGAATTGCTGGATTCATGGTTGAAAGGAGAAATTCTTTGGTGTTAATAAAACTTACTAGCTTTATTAACTATAAAACACGAAGTTCCTTCTCACTTAAAATTACCCAGCAACCAGTGTGATTATTTCAAAGGTGTCCTGAAGACTCTGACTCGCACGTGGTATTGTGCGTTTACAGAAAATCTGTGTTTACTGATTGTGAGCGGAGTTTGGAATGATTCTAATGAGCAGAAACAAGCGGAAGGATCTGCAGAAATTTAGGTGTATATCGTTTATGGAAAGTTAGGTTTTAAATAAGTGAAACGGAAGGGAAGAAGGGGAAGTAGAAGGAAAGTTCCGGTCAAACGAGGACGCGTTGGACATTGAAAAATACGTGGGTCAGTGAGAATCAGTCCGGAGTGCATCAGGAGGGTTGAAAGCTAAAGCGTGGAAAATATTGGTTAGGCAGAAGAATAGGAGAAATATTGCCCTGGCTCGAAAATAAGATAACGGGTGGATTAGGTATCCAACAGAATCGTTGGATTACTACAACGTAGCAATTATTACGAGTAAAATTAATTGTGGTGAGAAAAACGCATTTTCGATTACGCTTTGGCCGTTCATCAGGATTCGGTCGATTGAGAAATTGTCATTTACCGTATAACATATTCATTTTAATAATGTCGTTTACGAGTATCAGGAACAATTGCTACGTTTACACGATACTTGTGCGATTTTATTATTTTATTACTCATTTATTTCCGTGCCACACCGTATTTAATAATCAGGACGTTCGGTGCATCCGCTTACGTAGCCACGATTGCATGTTCGGTCATACTTTATCGGCGAATTACCAACAATGATCATCACTTTCCTGATATAAACACTTATATTAAATAAATATTTCTTCCAGCAATTTGTGTAAATTTGATGTAGGCACAAAACTGAGAATCGTTCGCAATATCCGTGGTTTCTAACACGAATTAGAAGTATTTGTAAACGCAAGCTTCGTAACAGAACGAGAAGAGCTGTGAAGCTCTCGAAGAATGGTGGCGTACTGCACAATGTTGGTCACTGTTGCGCATGTGCGTGGTAAAACACGAGGTATAGGAAATTATAACTTATTTTTACCTCGGTAAGAGAAATACAGAGGCACAAAATAAAAGGCCTGAATTTTCCCCTTCGATAAACGCATAATTTCTGGCTTTACGGTGTGACATCCCTGCGGAAGAAAGTCGATCGATGCACGCTGTTTTGCGAACACGGTTCCTAAATTACAGCACTTGTCAATCATAACGTAACTTTCTACATTTTCTTTACTTTTTGCGCCTATACCTTGTGGGATAAAAAAAATTTCAATAAGAAGCTGAGGTCCCCGAGTCAGACGTAATTCAGCTCTTACGCACGATAGACGCAATCGTGAGGTATTGTTATAAACTGAACATATACCTTCTTTCATTGATTGGCTCGGGCAGTACGCAAGTAATAAAATTAGGAATATTCAGACTATTCTTGTTTCTACTTTCCTGTGGTTTGGTATTGTTGCTCAGGTAACTACAAATTTTTGACTCTACGGACAGTTAGTGTAGTGACACGCATAGCGGGTGCGGAGCGGGTAGAGCGGGTGCGGGTCCCACCAACTTGTGTATGTATTGAAATGGGATGTGGCACACACAGCGGGCGAAAAGCGGGGCGTTTTTATGGCCCGCTCCGTGCCCGCAGACTCGCCAACTGGTCTTGGGTTGCGATTCTACTTGCGAGTACCGGAGAGAGATAGGAAGAGCACACGTCCGAATTTCTGCCGCATAGGTGCTCCTCTTTCCTTTCTTCGCTCCGTTCCGGTCGCACTTGAATTTTCATCCAATTATGCAATTTTTATTTTTGGGTTACAGTGGGTATCTATATTATACTGATATCAGTGTTATTGTATTTTGTTAGATATACATATGTATATTCCAATTCGATAGTTGGATGCACGGTTTTCTATCCACAAAAGCAAAACTACTTGAATTAAATAATAATTTTGATAATTATGAAGTCAGTTGTCACTAAATTAATCCGCGATACACTCGCTACGTGTGTCATCTCCACCAGATCCGCCCTCGCTCCGCTCTCGAGTCGCTCTCGCTTTGCACCCGCTATGTGTGTTCCAGCTTAGAAGTAGTTTTTCCAGAAATAAATTCCAGATGTGGTCTATCAATTTGATTGACGAAAACCATGTTTGAGCAATCATTCGATTAATTTGAAATATAAAAAATAAATAATAATGGACAATTACCAAGTAGGTGATTGTTTACCCTCGGAGAGATACAAGGACAGACACGTTTTCAAATATTTGTTTGTATGTACATAATTAGTACAGAAATATCGGGCTTATTAAAACAATCTTCCGGATAAATAAAAAAAAAAAAAGCATATAAAATGCAGGCATGAGCCAAGTAGTGTGCGCCGATCAGGAGATGGCACCTGAGAAAAACGCGGCCTTATTGGTTGTAATGTTTAGGTCCTACCTATTCCAATACAACCATAGGGCCGGGGCACACGCATTTTCGCCATTGGCCAAAATGCCACGAACATTAATAAACTCGTGTAGAAATGACCGACGAAGAAAGAAAACGAGACGGTTAGGGACTGAGCGGGACAAAGCGACTGTGCAGTGGCGTAGGAAAAGAATACTTGTTACCCTGTAAACTACCCCAACTAGGATTTACCTGTCCGTCGCGGAAAAGGGCTACTACTACTATGTTAAACGGCGGGTCGAAAGAGCGTCGGAAGTGGGGATAGACGAACCCACTCTTGCCTTAGGATCGCCTCAGGTGCCAACTCCTGATCGGCGCACAGTACTTACTTACACGGTTTAACTGGTGCTGTTCTCACTCGTTCGGCACGTGCCCGTCCCGGCACATTCGTCAACGTATCGGGAAAGTCATTTATACACAGCCGTAACGTCACCGTAATGTAATGCCACCGGCATCGTAAAAAGTATCCTTCCGTACAATTTGAATGGTGCTGTTCCCACTCGTCGAGCACGCGACCATACCGGCTAATCCCCCACCGCAACAGCTGTGTAACGGAAGTCTCGGATTTGTTGCCGGCTATATTTTTCACTTTTTACGCCCGTGAATTTCGTGGAATTTCATATTTTTCCACGAAATTCAACGGTGTGAAAAGTGAATGGCAAATATCTTGCTTATTTCCCAGAATGAAAAAAAATGTTAGAGGAAAAAGTTATTGCATCCGAGGAAGTAAATATTCTGATTGTTAAAGAAATTTGCTCAAGATCATTTTTTTCGAGATTTCAAGATCATCGGTGTTTTCTTAAATGAAACCATATATTTTTGTTATCATACGATGATAGCTAATGTCAAAGCGAGTTCATCGACCTATGACACTATGACCTGCAAATGACCTTGAGTTTCATTTAAGAAAACAACGATGACTTTGAAATCTCGTAAAAAATGACCTTGAGAAATTTTTGTTAACAATTAGAATATATTTGCCCCGTCGGATACAATAACTTTTTCCTCTAACATCTTTTTTCATCATAGGAAATAAACGGGATATTTGCGATGCCTTAGTTAGCTGGGACACCCTGTATATAGGGCGTCCTGTAACTAGTGTAAAATCCGGAAATGAGGGGTAGCTAGGGTGAATCTAAACTACTTTTTCCTTTACCAAAAAGTTGGTCGCGCCCTCGTTTTTGAATGATTAACGAATAACACTGGCGAACCAGAGCGCGTCAAACTTTTGCGCACGACTGCGAGAGCGTTCGCTCCCTGCCGCCCTCGACCATGGCCTTGAACAAACGCACTGGTATGTACAAATGTTACATTGTTTTAAATGCAGACTAACGCGGAATGATTCGTTATTCTTGAATAACTAATAAGTCGTTTAAGAGGGGCTGTCGCCTTGTTGGGTCGAATATCACACGTTTTTCGTGAATTTTTTTTCTCGTGAATTATTGAACGAATTAATATCGAATTCGATTTTTAGATTCGCTGTTTCTTCGTGTATAAGTGTAATATTTTATGCAGGTGTCGAATAAAACACAAAGGCTATATTAAATTCTGATGTATGTATTGTAAAAAAAACACGGCGACGCTGCGTTCATGGAAAGTCTGATAAAAATGATCTGAAACAAAAAAACAAGGCGAGGTTCTTAATCTGCATGAAATTCTCTTTGGTTGCAAGCAAAATCATTCAGAAAAGTGGAGAATTCGATAAATGGCAGGCGCTTGAAAAAAAATTCAATTTTGACCGAGAAATCTCATTTATTTGTTTAATTAACTAACGAACAGTGATAGATATCGAAATGTTTTTACTTGCAACGATAGGCATTACTTTACTCGACATATCTGCAAAAACCCAAGTTCGTAGTTGCGTTTTATCGAGTAGTTATTATCAACGCAGAGTCGAAAAATGTAGTTTCGCGAAAAACCCGTTTAAAGTTTTACGTTATGATTACAATACCAGGACCCTGCTTTCGTCAAATAGTTATAGCTGCGTCAATTTTTCGAGTTTTTGATCAAACTTGATATTAAAGTATTCTTTAAAGTCCAGATTTTAAGAATATGTAAAAAATTATTTGTTCGACCCAACAACGCGACAACACATCTTAAGCAACTTATTAGTTTACTTGTTATTCACGAGTAACGAATCATTCTGCGTTAGTCTTAATTTAAGACCATGTAACACAGACCTGGGCAACGGTGGAGAAATCCACTCTCCTCAATTCGGTACCCCCACCCGTCAACATTTGCACGCCGTGCGAACGAAAAGGAGGACAGCGCTCTCTACCTATCTCACTCTTATGGTGCAGGCACATGTTGGCCGAGACAACCCGAGACACCGAGTTCGCGAGCATGTAACCGGTGCGCTCGCCTACCTCGCCTGCTCGCGCGAGGCGCTCGCCGGGCTCTCGCGAGACGCTTGCCGGCTCTCGTGGCAGTTTCGGCCTTTGTATCAGAGCCTCGTGACCGCTCTCGGGGTGTCTCGTCCGGTCCCAACGAGAGCATGGATGGTGCGCGCGCATCCAAATGTCTCGCCGAGCCCGCTCGCGCGTAGTCTCGCCTACGCCTCGCTCCAAGGGTTTTTTTGGCCGAGGCAGGCGAGACGAGAGCGGACCCCCAACCGTGCACCATTGTACCCAGGGTACCCTTGAAGTACCCTCCGATTTTCCACGGACCCGTCATAAACCCGCCCGGAGAAATATGCAGTTTGCAAGACATTTTTTTTAATGCCATATCCTTCTTAAAAATAAAGATATCTGAAGATATTACAATTACAAATAAATACATACATAGGAATCATATAACAACCCTTTCTTGCAAAAATGACGGTGAAAATACTCTCCATGTATGTACATACACCGTTCTTAATGCACTCAGACCATACTGTTCCTGTATTGGATATATTAGTACTCGATAAACATGTTTCCTTATATAAAAAGGAGTATTCTAAAAATTAACTATCATTCGATGTGTTAAAATGCCATCGCAATCAATTTTAAACCGTTTATTACGCCATAAAATGAGTTTCTGCGAAAACGGTGACTCGAAAGCAATATCATTATCCGGTCCCACCTGGAAAACCCAGGTAACGTATCAGCGCGAGGGTACCGATCACCGCCACCACCGCAAGGCACCCCCCCAACTTTTTGTAAATCATGAGGGGGTAGATACAGTAGCGTGGGTGGGGGAAAGGGACACTTCTTCCTTTCCTCTTTTCGGGGCTACGAAATGCCGTCCGAAGGTTTCCGATAACACCCGAGCGCTAGGCGAGGGCCTCGCCTCGCGTCAAATGGTGCCAAATGGCACCTCTCGTGTACGCTCGTCTCGATGGGTCTCGGCGAATGTCTCGGCCTCGCGTTGGGGCGAGCATGTCCCTGCACCATTACAAGCGAGAAAGGTAGCACGTTGGTTTCGGCAGACCTCGCTTATACCCGAGGAGTGCTAATAATGAATTAAAAAATTTATTATTATATTACAAAATTAATTATTGTATTTCGTTGTGTAACATCAATTCTGTTTTATTAGACATATTTCGATGATTACCGATGATTTACTTCGAATCCTTTGGTTGAATGCTTTTATATCATTGAAGTTACATAACGAAATACAATAATTAATTTTTTAATTCATTATTAGCACTCCTCGGGTATAAGCGAGGCCTGCCGAGATCCACAGGGTGCCGGCTCTTCTCAAGTGGCCCCGAACAAGTGTGGAAGCAAACACACCGACAGAGTTGCGTGATGGTATTGTTAATCACCATTGTATTGTTAACCACCATATTTCATTTACAAATATAAAATGATCAAGTATGGAAAAGGGAGTAGAGAAAACCCACGAAACAATCCTATGAAATAAAATATAATTTATCGATAAACACGTAAATTTGAAAATTCTGAAATTATTAATTTATAAACAATTTAGGGCTGAACAATGTGCAAAGTGGGGTAAAAATGGGTACATTTTATGAATGTAAGTAGGGGCTACTTCGCGGTGGTGCAGGTGACGATCCTCCACGTTGGTGCGTTACCTGTGTCTTCCAGGAAAGACCGCACCATGTTGTTTGTATAAACGCACTTTATGACGTTCGAATGGTCGAATGTAATAAACGGCTTGGGGGTGTTATTATCCGTGGATTAAAGGCTAAATATCGCCAAAAATACCAGAAATAAAACACCTACAGTGGCTTAAGCAGCTGTTAGCAATGCACCTATAAAAACATGAAATTTATAATACATATACTAATTAGTACTAAGTGAATAGGCATTGACTTTCTAAAGCATAGACATCAGCCAATCGTAATACCACGAATCCCGAGATTTTTGGGAACTCGCCCCAATCCCGAGAAAAATTCTCATGTCGGCTCGACCCCATATTTTCGGATTCTCGCACGCCTATGCACAGAACACTCTTGTTAACCTTGCCGGTGGCATTTAAGTTCGCTGAGTGTCATATTGTTGTTTGTTATATATTTGTGTATGCAAAAAAACTTTACAAAAAGTATTTTTTTTTTCACTATGTGTTTCTTCCTCTTCTTCATCCAAAATCAGAGAACAGAAAATGTAGCCGAAAACAATCACAATTTCTTAAATGTCTTCCAATGTTCCTCGAAACAATGGCTACCTTTTTGCAGCGCACGGTGGTATAAGCTAGGGGTCACTAACGGCCGGCGAGCCGGTTTCCGCCCGCCAAGCTAACTGAT
Source organism: Pemphredon lugubris (assembly GCA_933228935.1). NCBI lineage: Eukaryota > Metazoa > Arthropoda > Insecta > Hymenoptera > Crabronidae > Pemphredon > Pemphredon lugubris. Next base: position 27,002,527 of record OW121815.1, read on the forward strand.
TTTAGTTTTGAAAATATATTAGTTTTAAATCAAATAATAGAATAATTCTTATCTCACTTCAATTTCATTACCTCTCTATCCCCTTCTACACAATTTCGGCCCGCGATGCTGTAGCGTATCTCAGATTCGGCCTACTGTAAAAAAAGGTTGGAGACTCCTGGTATGGGCAATAAAACATCTGGCCGCTAGAGTCTCTCGGGCAAGAAATCTGAACACCACGCTACGGTGAAGTTACGGTGTCGAATGCGCCGCTGTGGTCACGCGCCAGACGAGTGGGGACAGCCCCATTAAAATCCCGCAACAGACTACTTGTCGCCTTGCCGATGGCATTACGATACGGTGACGTCACGGATGGATGGATGTAAACACTTTCTTTGAAAATCTCAGCCGGTGGAATGCCGCGCTCGCACCAGATCGAATCTCACCGAAGACGCACACGACCTCAACCACTCCTCCACAGAGAAAAGATTGGGAAGGCATTCCTCGGAGGGAATCGAATAGTACGAGTACAGGAAAGGTAGAAATAGTAAAGACGTGCGTGGTAGGATCAAAAAGTTAAAAAAGGCCGAGCAAGGTAGTCAAAATAACCACAGAGAGCACAAAAACCAACATTTAGTGTATGAGTGGGGGAATTGTCCCTTTTTGAAGATTGAGAACGTTCCTCGACGATATATGGAGATATGTATAAAAAATACAAGAATCGTTAAAACACGAAATATGCAGTTGATTGTATGGTATGGAATTACACGTATACGTTGCAAGAGACTGTTGGGTAGTGACTTGTGACTTTGAGTTGGGATCAAGAGACAAGGTCTTGCCTCGGGCCAAGCACAAGTACGCGAGACTAGACCTTGTATCTTTGACTTATCATCAGGAAATTCTGATTCACTTCGTGTGTGACCGTGAGAGGGAGGTGGATAGTGTACCTGGGGGTACCGAACTTCTCCTTCACCCGAATTCCGCGAACCCCAAGGGACTCGGGTGGCCAGATGTTTTATTGCCTATGGCCTATAGCAGGCCTGTCTACCCCTTGCACGCCGTGCAGGTGTGTGCAGGCATGATTCATTAGCCCACACTCGGCTTACACCCACCATGGCTCACGGTGGATCCCTAATTGTAAGAGTGAGAAAGGTATAGCGCTGTCCTTCTTTTCGTTCACACGGCGTGCATCTAAAAACTCACGAGTGGGGGTACCGAAACCAAGTGAGGAGATTGCGTTTCCCCACGGTTAGACAGGCCTGGCCTATACCATTGAGCACTGCAAAAAGGACGCTATTGTTTCAAAGGGCATTGGAGGACCATAAGAAAATTAAGCACCCTTGAAATCTTATTATTACAGAGACGCAGACGGTGGAGATGACGTTTCTTATTAAAAACTGCTTTTTGACGTACCATGTCTCATGATTGGCTGAACCAATCTTGATCAAATTATACTCCTCCCGGCGCCGCCTTTCCGAAGGTTATTTCACTTTTTTTTTTAATTCAATTTTTAACGCGGTTTGACCACCTCGAAAACTCCCATTCATTCTTTCCTGAAAAGATACAAGGTCTAGTTCCCGCGTACTTGTACTTTTGGGAGCTGAAAAGAAGGCACCCGGGAAGGCAGGGGTAGGAAATGAACTCCGCACTAACGACGTTCTTTTGACATAGTAGTAGGATTACTGTTAACGCGAGGGATGCATATATCCTACCAGAAACATGAATCGACTCCTACGCCAATGCTTGGAAAAGCTACCTGACTTAATTAGTGTGTGTGGCAGTTCGGCGAGTGTCGAAAATGCGTGAGTCCCGTCGGTATGGTTCTGTTAAAATAGGTTGGACCCACGCGCTAGGACCAATCAGGGCCGTTTACCCCTCGGGTACCTTCTTTCCAGCTCGCTGTAGTACTTGGCCAGAGACAAGAACTTATCTCTTGATTATCGTAAAATCTCTTTGATATTATTCCGAAAATATCGTCAAAAAGATACACGTGCTAGATACAGGTGCAATAGAAGAGGAAGCAACACCTGATCAAAGTTCTTCAGTTCAATCGCTCCCGTTCAGTTGTCCAGGGTGGGGAGGATGGGTTGCACGGAAGAGTGCTACTACAAGCTAACTGTATATCTGCTATCTAGCATTGGCCTATGGCCAGGCCAATCTACGATACTTCGCCGATTTCAGAAAGTCCGCTGCAGCTTCATGGTGCTATTTGGTTTGATTAGCCAGGTAAAATCATTATTCGTTCGTTAAAGTTAGATTTTTTAACGAAGCGCGCGCGATATATGTATTGTTTTACCAATTAGAACGCGTTTATGACTTTTTCAAAACTACATTAATCGGCGTAATTCTGGATGGGACTTTGATACCTTCCCAGGTCACAAAAACTACCACCATTACGCAACCCGTCCGTGTGGTTCCCTTGCCGTCTGTTTATTTTTTTTCGTTTCTCTCTCGCGGTTTTCCGGTGAGATTTATCTGCACACTTCAATTGCAACAGTAAACCGGAGCGCGTGGGCGAAAGACTTTCTCTGAAAGTGTACAGGTTAGTCCTCGACAGGGTTGCCAACTACAGAGAAATTTCCCTATTTTAAGGAAATTGTATATAATTTAGGGAAGAGGGAAGCACATATCTAGGAAAATTTTGAATCAAACCATAAACGTTTTTTCAGTTTTGAATCAATCATTGTGGAAAGCATACATTTTTTTGTTAAAAATAATTTTTGGTTATATACATGGATTTGTTAATTTTCTCTCTTTTTTTTTTTAGCTATTTCTTACAGAGTTCTCCGCTCTTTCTCTCTCGGGCACAGTACAGACGTAAAGCTCGTTTATAAACTTAATAAAAATGTGTTGCGGTACCTTCCCCGTCGGGGAATCCTTTATATGAGGTTTTGCGCAGAGGAGATGTTTTATTTAGCCCCAAGTTGACAACTACGAGTTGCTACGATTTCACCACCTTCCTCTCGCTTTTTCTTACGGAGTTCCCCGCTCCTTCTCTCTCTCTCTCAGGCATAGTTCAAACGTGAAGCCTGTTTATAAACTTATTAGGATTTATTACTCCGTATTCCGCTTAAGAGAAATCTTAATGTTTTTAAACGGGTGTTACATCTGTGACGTTAGAAGCGACGAAAATGCTGAAAAACAAGCGTTTCCGCCGCGGGGGGGGGGGGAGATTTCGGTATAAATAGAACAACGTCTCGCTCTACGCAAGGTCTCAAATGAACGATAATAGTCCCAAGCAAGTGTGTCTGGTCCCCAATTTAGAGATCAATCACTCTAAAGCAGGCCTGGGAAACTCCTGCACGGCGTGCAGGACGGCAACACGGCGTGTAGCATGAGTCAGCCCCACCATGCCTCCCGGTGCGTGTCTAAGAGTGAGACAGGTATAGCGCTGTCCTTCTTTCCGTTCGCACGGCGTGCACCTATAAGCTGGCGAGTGGGGGTATCGAAACCGCGTGAGGAGAGTGCATTTCCCCACGGTTATCCAGACCGGCCCTAAAGTAACACAATTGCACTGCAAATTTGGACCTGTCACTTTTCGATCACGATGAGATTTCAAAATGGCCGCTAGCAAGTCATCGTCGCACAATTTTGAGTCATTTCTCCAATTCTGGACGTTGTCGGGTCGAAATGGGACCAGGCACACTTGCTTTGGACTTATATCTTTTATTTGAGACCTTGTGCAGAGGGAGACGTTGTTGTATTCATACCGAAATCTCCTCCTCGGGAGACGCTTATTTTTCAACATTTTTCTCGTTTCTGACGCCACAGATGTAACGCCCGTTTAAAAATATTAGGGCACTCCGGATTCCCCTTATGTTGCAAGGTTTATAATCTGCACCACAATATGCTGAATATAATAACAAAATCAAGTTATAAAACAATAATATTGTAACAACATTGCTAAGAGAGATATTATTCAAATATTGTTAAAAGAGAAATTATATTTTATGTTATCTAATTTTGTAGTTATTAGTACTTCTGTTGATATCATCGATATTACTATGTACATAACATGATCCACACCATTCTCAAGATTATAACCAAGAAGGGTTTTGGTTGCTTAGTAAGATTGTGGTATGCTTACGGCTGCCATCTGTAGAATCATTAACCGAGGACAAGGAGTTCGAAAACCCCGGATTTTCGAGCTTGAAACCCGGACATTTTTGCCGGGAAGGATTTCTTCTTCTGTCGGTCGGCGAGATCAGAAAGTGCGAGATGATGGCGTTATTATTATTAGGTTATATTACACGTACATGCACACGGTACACTATACCAAAATTACATTTTTATCCAATTTGTTTCTAAAGTTTTCAAATCTCGATTGCACAAAAAATTCCGTCCGGACGGTTCCCGGGTGCCCCTCAAAACTAGGACAAATCCGGGGAAACCATGACGGATGGCAGCTCTAGGTATGTTCATAGATTAAAATTGTTTCTTTATTCTTGTTTTATTCCTTCTTTATAGAGGAAGAACTGATAGTATTACAAAAAATGTATTGACAGGGAAATTTTGATACCAAATACACGGAGATTACAAAAAATAAGTTAGCAACCCTGGTCCTCGACTCTACGATATATATCCCGCTGTTCCCAGGTGGGGCAAGATTCGGAAGGCATCATTGTCCGGTCGTCTGAATTTTCAGTGAATTTGTAGCGCTCCGTTACTCCCTCTCTCCGTCGCACAGTGGTTCCAAACTGCCTTATACAGTTCAAATGCAGTAACTCTAGAACGCCGTAACCGATTTTGACGAATTTTGTTTTGTTTCGGCGGGTATGAAATATGCTACAAGAATATGTTGTATTCGTGTGTATTAAGTCAATACCTGTATTTCTGTAAACCTGTACTCCTGAGTGACAAGAACATGTTTTCCTTACAGTCGCAATTGTTTTTACGCACACACACGTATAACGCTTTGCACGAGCTTTAACTTTCATTATACACTAACTGTCTACTTCGTTCTTTCTCCAAATACGTATTTGCATTGTTGTTCTTTGTTTTTTTTTTACTTTTAAAATACTGTCTATACGCAAAACGTAATATGTACACTTTTGGACTTATTAGCGATCTCAGGGGGGGATGGGACACCTCGCCGCCGGCCGTTTCGCCGCCAGGCCATCTCGCCGCCAAAATTAATATAGCGTGAATTACACGTTGGTCGTGTTACCTTAACGCCCGAATGTTAATGCATAATTGGCACAGAGATACCGCGCTTATTGAAACATCCTTTCGGATACATTGCGAATAACAAATTTGTTTTTAGGAAAATCGAAATGTCTATGCAGAAAGTCATTTGATTTATACATAGTTAAGTAATATCTTCTTTATCATTCGGTTTACATTTCTTACAATTTATCTGTTGGTAGAATGATATTACATAATATCTCGCTTTATTTATATATGGTCGATCCACGCCAAATCACATATATGCCCCATTACTTCCCCACTACTCGCCGGTACATGCTGTCTCTGTCTATCTTTATTTTCAACGTGCCTATCGTCCGACGACCAGTCGCAGCATTAGACCGGGCTAGTGGTGCGATCGGTCGGGTCGTCCGACGACCGAGAGTCGTGGTAACGTAACCGGCCCTATTCAAAACAACGTGTCTAGGGTGTCGCAGTCGTCCACGACTGCGATCGGTCGTGGTAATGAAACCGTACCTTTACGCGGCGAAATCGGGCTTTTGCAGACTGTCTGGCCGTCCATAGCCGTCCCGGGCATAAGGCCGGGCGAATATTGGGACGCGTGCGACGCGGCACAGCACAGCACAGCACAGCTTTTTGTAACGCATAGGTTTAAATGGGAGCGCGAATATTGGGACGCAGGGCAGGCGAAGCAGCACAACACAGTACTGTATCTCGGGTCTAGGACACCTCGATGCCAGGCCATCTCGATGCCGGGGCCGTTTCGATGCCAGGCCACCTCGATGCCGGCCACCTCGATGCCAGGCCACCTCGATGCCAGGTCATCTCGATGCCAGGCCATCTCGATGCCAGGCCATCTCGATGCCGGGACGTTTCGATGCCAAAATTAATACAATGTGAATTTCACGTTGGCCGTTTGATGTTAACGCCTAAATGTTAATGCGTAATTAGCATAGGAATACCGCGCTTATCGAAATATCCTTTCGGTTAAATAATTTATCGTAAGATTTCAAACTGCGAATAACAATTTTATGTTTTTAGGAAATTGTTCCCAAATAACGCTCAAGCCGAATATCGGTGATATATGCTATCTTAATAATTAATTCCTGAAGTTCTCGCCACAATTTATATAAGGTCGGAAAATTCAATTTCTTACAATTATGGAAGAATAAATAATTCCTAAGTCGGGAACTTAGTTTAATTAATTATTTGATTATTTTATGAATTGGTAGAATGAGATCGCTTTTTTAAGTATTAAATATGTAAAACTTGAGTATGTTACTATGCTACCGATATAATAATTATCCAACGGCGGTGCTTGTGCAATTAAATTAAACGATGATTTTAAACCAAAAATATCTAATTTGAAAATACGAGGAATTGGTTAGGTTTACTGCGGTATGAATTCAATAGTTCATAGAAAATCACTGGTGCGTAAGCGCAGCTTGAATGTAATTAGGCGACCGACCCTGCCATAAAAGTTTTGTCAAACGGAAGGAAGAGACCTGAAATTTGTCGCCGTTTTGCGGTTAATCTCCATACCTGGATATTACCACTAATGTGTTTTGTGTAATATAATTCCATAATAGAGAAATACGGAAAGAAAAACTACTTTCACAATTCGTGTCTATTAATTTAGAAAATATTCAGATTCTGTTTTATTTTTATGAATAATTAGTTGAAATATATACTTTTTCAACTAGACGTGAAATTCTACTAATCTCATTCTACCAATGCATAAAATAATTAAATAATTAATTAAACTAAGTTACAGATTTAGGAATTGTTTATTCTTCCATAATTGTAAGAAATGTATTTTTCCGACCTTATATAAATTGTGGCGAGAACTTCAGGAATTAATTATTAAGATAGCATATATCACCGATATTCGGCTTGAGCGTTATTTGGGAACAATTTCCTAAAAACATAAATTTGTTATTCGCAGTTTGAAATCTTACGATAAATTATTTAACCGAAAGGATATTTCGATAAGCGCGGTATTCCTGTGCTAATTACGCATTAACATTCAGGCGTTAACATCAAACTGCCAACGTGAAATTCACATTGTATTAATTTTGGCATCGAAACGTCCCGGCATCGAGATGGCCTGGCATCGAGATGGCCTGGCATCGAGGTGGCCTGGCATCGAGGTGGCCTGGCATCGAGGTGGCCGGCATCGAGATGGCCTGGCATCGAGGTGGCCTGGCATCGAAACGTCCCATCCCCCTGTATCTCACGTCGACCTACGCCGCGCAGTGTGCGCGGCACAGATTCCTACGCGCGCGTCAAGCAGTTTTTTCGTTCGACAATACATTGTACTATTTGAGACCAGCTACCCAGATTATATTAAGGCAAAATTCAAAACTGAATCTAAAGAATGGCAGACCACCTAAAACGATTACTATTATGACTATTATTTTCCTCATAAATTCACTACTGAGCGAATTTTTTCGTTTTTTTAACGGATACAATAACATATGTAAGTTCATCCATTTCCTCATCGGAATCGGATTCAGAACTTAAATCGATTAATGTTTGGCTATCACTGTGTTCATCTCAACTGCTTTAACTGAATCGCGACTAAAAACTGTGTGGCAATATTCTTGTCCAGTGCTGTGCTGTGCCGCACGCGCCCCAATATTCGCCCGGCCTAAGCGAGGCCTGTCAGCGCTATTCTTTCCAAGTATAGAGGGGCGGTAGTCCCAATACAACGATGCAGGCCGTTGTCGTTGAATTTCTACCCGGAGTGACTGCGAAGGAGCGATGGAGGAAGAAAGAAGGTCTTACGGACTTACGCGACGACATCGGCATTTTTGCGGACAGTCCAGCCGTCCATAGCCGTCCCGGGTATAATCAAGGCCTGCCGTACGTCGTCTTCGAAGTGCGACCGTGGAAAAATAATCGATGTGCGAGGCCTGCCGAATTCCACAGACTAGCGGCTGGTGTCAATGGGCCTCGAACAAGTACGTCACAGCAGGAAATAAGGACCTTGGGATCGCTAATAAGTCCAATAGTATACATATTACGTTTTGCGTATAGACAGTATTTTAAAAGTAAAAAGTCGAAGAACGACAATGCAAATACGTATTTTTAGAAAGAATGAAGTGGATAGTTGAGTGCATAGCGAAAATTAAAGTTCATGCAAAGCATTATACGTGTGTATACGTAAAAACGATTGCGATTGTAAGGAAAACATGTTCTTGTTACACCTGTATTGACTTAATACAAATGAACACAACATAGTCTTGTAGCACATTTCATCCTCGACTAAACAAAAAAAATCGTCAGAATCGGCTTACGTCCTAGAATTACGAAATTTTGAATAGAAGAAGGCAGAAAAGGCAGGTCGAATGGAGAGGAGGCCAAGTGACCAAGTGCGAGCGCGACGGAACAAGGGAGTGAATGAGAGAGACTTATCCGACGAAAATTCGGACGAGCGGACCCTAATGCCTTCCGAATATTACCTCTGTAAAGGAGTGGCTGAGGTACTGTGCGTCGTCGGCATTAGTCTCACTCACGTGAGGAGTGAAGGCAGCGTTCACGCGACGCATGGCACTATCCACCACGGGTTTTCAAATACCCCCTGGCACTAAAGCGATTAAAATTGTGTTGTAAAACCGGCGCGCTTACGCCCGTCCTGTGTCTTAATATGTGCGCTCCCATACAATAAATCGATAGGCTACAGAAAGCTGTGCTGTACTCCGACGTACGCGTCTCAGGCCGTGCGAATATCGGGATGCGTGCGACGCAGCACAACGCAGCAAAGCACAGCGCAGAGCAGGAAAAAACTGCACGACCTGTGTGAGCGAATATTGCCACGCAGTTTTTAGTTGCGATTCGGTTAAAGCAGCTGATGTGACAGTGATCACGAAACATTTACTCGATTTAAGTTTTGAATCCGATTCCGATGAGGAATTGTGTGAACTTAGTTATTGTATTCGTTAAAAAAACGAAAACAGTCGCTGAATAGTGAATTTATGACGCAAATAATAATAATAGTAATCGTTTTAGGTATTTTACCATTCCTTAGTTACAGTTTTCAATTTTGCCTTAATATAATCTTGATGGCTGGTCTCAAATAATAAAATATCTTGTCGATGAAAAAAACTGCGTGGCACGCGCGCGGTAATCTGTGCCACGAACACCGCGCGGCGCGGAACTGTGCTGTGCTGCATCGCCTGCCCTGCCTCCTAATATGCGTTCGGTCTCGATATGCACGTAAGTTTCCAGGCTCATAAAATGCTACGCCGACAGGCCTCGTATTTAATCATTAATATGAAAAAAAGGAAACGGATTTTATCCGTGCAAGGAAACGCTATATAATAATATCTTGTTTTCAGTTAACACCTTTTATAACAACGCCCTATTCTACAAGCTTTGTTTTGCATAATATACCAATGATAATAGTAACGATGGGCGCTGTTCTCAAGTATTTTACTTTCCTCTTTCAAAGCGATGACGTGAGTTGAGAAACAATTTGAATCCATGCTGCTTGTGTTAAATTTGTCGTTAAACCAACGTTTTATGCAATGTTGCTAAATACAGGTTAAAAAAATTATGGAACTGGTTAAACACGATTGGAGTAACACAAACGATGACGAAGAGTTAAAAATCTTTATGCATCATGCCGTTGTGGGAAAATCTTACACGATAATGTTCACAAGTGAGACAGAATGTTCGGTAAAAGTTTAGATGCGTGCACGCTTTTGTCTGACAAGGATGCAATCTATTTTAGAGGTCTTGTATCCATGGCTGATTCTATGTCTGTTAAGTCTGTACTCGCCCCGCTTCCTCGACCTTGTGGCTCCTTTAAATGAGACTCGCAGTCTCCGATTTATTATCACTTTTGAAATATTTGTCGATCAACAAAAGTATTTTCATATTCTTGTATTGGTGGTCGGCGTGGAATGCCTTACAGTGGGTACAGTTTATCTAGCTACGGAATCTTTGTACATAATGTGGCAACAGCATCAAACAAGCCAATTTGAAATTTACGCGTAAGGAAATTCGCACATAGTATTCAAATTTACGTATAGTACAGACGGGGGGCCCCCAACCTTGTTGTATGTAATTGTAAGAACACAATCTAGAATATTGGTCGGGCGGTGGGCACCCATTTATTTTTAACTATTTTTCAAAAACAGTTATCTGAAATTATTTTCAAACAAATTCGCATATATTTGTCTAATTTTTACATAACATTTTATTGAAAAGTTGCATTTTTTATCGTGGTCGTATGTACATGCATACGCGTATAATAAAAATCTAATATAAGTAATTAGCGGAAATAAACAGCATGTGAATATACTAAAAAATTATTCTATAAACTTCACGGATTTATTACGTCTTAAGCGTTGGTAGCTCAAGGATAATCTTGGGAATTACGATTCATAGCTATCGTATACGGAAGGCATTCCTCGGGAATCGAGTTGAAATGGATATTTTGGATAGAAACGCCGGTATAAACAAGATTTTTGCATACGCATTGGACATGTACGATAGTGCCATTCTGTTAGTATACACCCACCATGTTTCAGTCCACATGTTTATTCCATTTTTTCCATTTCAATATCGCATGATCGTTTACCTAATATAAAAAGATCCGTGAATTGTAACTGATCTTTCTGAAAATAGTTGAGGCGAACTAAATCCTCGCCCTACGCGCTCTATGTATATCCCTTGATTACCTTTAGTCACTGTTATAGATACAGCATGTATGTGAGGAAATTTTGGTGGTCGTATTTAATCCTGCTTGGTTTTGGCGTGACGTCACTGAGCGTTTTTTTGTATCGCGTGAGTAATGCTCTTATCTATTTATTGTGCCATGAAATTCAACAACTTCAAATTATCTATGCACGTAGGATCATCTCTCGTCCAGTTGCAGAACCCGAGAATATACGAATTTATAGAAGTGACAAATGTTTCGTAGCGGAGCACTATCCGTTTTGTTGTGTTTAATCAATAGTGCCTCTCCGTGACTTTTAGCTTTCAGAAGTCCTAAGAACTTTGGATAATCTTGGTGAACTACTGCTGTGTGCAATGTTCATTATTGTTGAATTCGGATACATGTATTACGTCAACAATATGGTGCAACGAGTGATAGATTCCTATGATGACGTCTGCACTGCCACGTAAGTACAGTATAATTCCCCAGCAATGAAGTTATACTTCTGATATTATTATTATTATGTATCGCTATCGGTTATAATTTGCCGCATCCGAAACTCGATAGGTACGAAATTAAATAGAAAAATATTTCGCGTCATTTCAACGTACACGGTGGACAAAAATGTTGCGATGAAACGTCTGGAGCGGGGTCTAGGACACCTCGACGCTGAGTGAGGACACCTCGCCGCCAGGTCATCTCGCTATCGCAGCCGGGACACCTCGCAAAATTAATACAGCGTGAATTGCACGTTGGCCGTATCACCTTAATGCCTGAATGTTAAGGCATAATTGGCACAGAAATACCGCGCTTATTGAAACATCCTTTCGGATAAATTGTGAATAACAAATTTATGTTTTTAGAAAAATTGAAATGTCTATACAGAAAGTCATTTGGTTTATACATAGTTAATATCTTCTTTATCATTAGGTTTACATTTTTTACAATTTATGTGTTGGTAGAATGATATTATATAATATCTCGCTTTATTTATATATGGTCGATCCACGCCAAATCAAATAAACGAATTCGTGGCCAAAGAATTTTTAAGAAGTTCAAGTGGCTTAACTCTCTTTCCTCCTTAACATATATGTTAAATTGATATATCTCAAAATCATAATTTTGAAGATTTTAAATATGCAATTTGGCATGGATAGACCATATATAAATAAAGCGAGATATTATGTAATATCATTCTACCAACACATAAATTGTAAGAAATATAAACCTAATGATACAGAAGATATTACTTAACTATGTATAAATCAAATGACTTTCTGCATAGACATTTCAATTTTCCTAAAAACATAAATTTGTTATTCACAATTTATTCGAAAGGATGTTGCAATAAGCGCGGTATTTCTGTGCCAATTATGCATTAACATTCGGGCGTTAAAGTGATACGGCCAACGTGCAATTCACGCTGTATTAATTTTGGCGGCGAGATGACCCGGCGGCGAGGTGTCCCATCCCCTCTGGGGCGTGTAGTACCGATAGAAAAAAACAAAAAAGTTCAAATGAACATGTGTATGTTAATCATTATTTGTGGAATTACGAGACGTTTAAAAGTGTGATGGGGCTGGTGTGACAGAGCAACGGACTGTATTGCTCGTCTGTTTAAAACCTACCGAAAAACCTATTGCAATAAATCATTTATTATAAAGCCAAGCAAAGTGAAAACATTTTGGTCACGCTCCTGACATTACGCCGCAACATTTTCGACTTCTTGTATAATTTAATTACGGATCTCCGAACCGATTATCCAGGTACGATACGAACTGGTACGAAGCACCCGTGCGCGCACAAAATATGCTCTACCTCGTCCTGTTAAGAAACATGCGAGCTCTGAACAACAAAATGTGCGGTATGGTCGACCTGTCGATGGAAAGTTTTATGATGGTATCTATGTAATTTTATGATTTTTTAACGCGTCGCGATGCAGTTAACAAAATCGGGAAAGAAGGATAATAAAATTAAATGTTACAGCAAGTGAAGGTGACATTGTCTTATTTTACGATGATTCTTTCGATGCAATGAAAAACTGGCTACAATAATAAACAGATGGCGCGCAAATGGTGGACAATGAAAATAAAATCAAATGGGTTAGCATTCATTGCGAATAAAAGTAGTTGTAGGGAGAAAAATGCATTTCCAATTATGAATGAAAAAATTATGAAAAGTAATTGTCCTTTACTGTATGTACTTTATTGTCTCCCTTGGGGTTTCAAAACTCCTTTTACACAGTCACCCTTACCACTCACTTAATCGTAACTTACTTTTAACCCCGAGTTTATACTCCTAATCAGCGCGAGTATGTGAACATGTCACTCGCGCTGACCTGTTCCTCGCGTTGCCAATGCCGGTCGATCTCTCCGTTGGCGCTTTTTCGTGCGGAAGTCAAAGGTCCGGCAGCGGCTTTTGTCCAAGTTCCATGAGTGGCGTCCAGAAATTGTATGTATTGTATTTGGCCCGGTCAAATTAGCATTTCACTTCGGAAAACATAGTACCAAGCTGAACTTTGGCATACACCTTTATAACGTCGTTATAAACAATGTGTAAAAAGTTCACATCAATATCAAATGCGCTTAAAAAGTTATTCGAGGCCAAAGGTCACGAAAACGACCTTCTCATAAAAATCTCGCTTTCTATTCTAAAAATAATACGAATGCATTCGTTTCCACAGCACCATTTGACTGGGTTAATTGTATGTTTTTGACTTTTTGCAGCTTTCGGGAATATTTAATCCTAAGCCGCTCATAATCGACTTTAATCCGTTTGTTACGTTTAGTCTTACGAACGGCATAAACTGAGTTTCTGCGATAACCGGGCCTGGAAAGCAATATCATTGCCCAATCCTACCTGGAAAACCCTGGTAACGTATTATACGCGCAAGGATACCGTCACCACCGACACCACCGTCACCGCCGCGCCGTCACTGCGAGGCACCGCTTTCCAAATTTTTGTACATTCATACGTTCACCCAATTTACCCCACCTTGTACATTTTTAACCCCCGCGGAAGCAATGGGCGTAGCCAAAGTTTTCGTGAAAACCATTTTAACCCATTAATCCCCAAAGTTGCATAAACGCAACAATTTAAAAAATATTTTTTTCCAGATAGATCATCGAATGAAATGACTCTTTTGTTTCTAGCCATTTGAAGAAAGCAGGGTTCTGGTGTTGTAATCATAATGTAAAACTTTAAACGCGTTTTTCTCGAAATTGCGATTTTCAACCCTGTGTAGATGATAACTACCTGATAAAATGCAGTTACGAACTTGGGCTTTTGCAGATATGTTGAACAAAGTAACGCCTATCGTAGGTATTAGAATTATTACGATATCTATCGCCGTTCATTAGTTAATTAAAAGAATACTTTAAATTTTTCGGCAAAAATTCAATTTTTTTTCAAGCGCCCCCCATATAACCAATTCCCCTCTTTTCCTAATGATTCCAGTATCTGCGAAAGAGAATTTCATGCAGATCAAGAATCTCGTCTTGTCTTTTTGTTTCAGACAATTTTTATCATACTTTCAATCCACACCGCGTCGCCGTTTTTTCCGTTCATATTGTAGTATTTCAAGATTCAATACCGTGTTCGTATTTTTTTCGGCTCCCTCATAAAAAATCGAACCCGATATTGATCCGTCTAATAGTTCCCGAGAAAAAATTCGCCAAAAAACGTGTCATTTTCGACCCAACAAGGCGACAACGCCACATAAGGACGTTGGATACTTACCGTTTTCCAAATGTTTATGCCCGCCGTTTTGCAGGTCGTAATTGTTGGCCGATTTCGATAAACGATAGGTCGTTTGAAAAATAAAGGATGATCACACGAGAAGACCAACAGAAATTTTGATACAACGTTTTGTTTATGAAATACATCTCGTGTGATCATCCTTTATCTTTCAAGCGTCCTATTGTTCATCAAAATCGGTCAACAATTACGACCTGCACAACGGCGGGGGTAATGCGTGTTTTCGCTCATTTTTGTGAAAAATATGCAAAAATTCGCCCCAGGGGGACGTAACAGTAATGGAGCGACACTTTTCCCCTCAGACCCCTGTAGTTTGCATCTTGTCTGCCCATTTATTGTTAACCGTCGCTCAAGTCACTCACGGTTCGCGCTGGAGGTATCCTAAAGGAGGCATAACGTTATATTTGACACTGTGATTATATTGTTTACATACCTGACCTATTTTTAACATTGCTATTAGTATTTTTAACATTTTGGTGTAAAAAAAAGTAAGAACCTTAAATAATGTTTAACTTTATAAACAGTTATTTGACTATATGTTCAATTGTAAAATACATTAAATACATCAAATTAATTATTTTTTCTAACCTTGGGAATTAATAGGTTAAATACGAAAATTAGAATTCGGTCGAGAGCCACCAAGGACGTTTCGCGAAGCATATTTTATCAATTCATATAATAAAACGACTGGCCAAAAGCTTGAATCGTGTAGTCGCACGGTTTTCGTCTAACGACGAGACTGTACGTGCAGACCGAGTTCAAGCCGTTGCACGTACTTGCGACTCTTCAAAGAGTATAAAGAATATTTAGCCTTAAACGTCCATTAATGTACTTTCCGAATTTATTACTTAGTCCATACGGGTGCAATAAAGTGCGTTACGCGAAGACAATCACATTGGCCGGTCGTTCCGAGAACGCGCTAGCGCAAGGGGCGCGGTGAGCTACTCCACCGCAAGGTTCCTCTCCTTGTTCCTTATTTACCCTCTCTACTAATTTTCGTGCAAGCAAATTTGTTAATCGACTCAAAAATACTTTATTTAATAGCGCGTTTTTCGGCGTAAAAATTAGTCACTAAGCAATCGAAGAACTGTGAATACTTTGAAAAAACGATGCGAGCATCAGTGTCGTGTGAAATACATACAACCCGCACGGAGCGCATGGCTCAACAACTATTAAAATGCAAGCTGATTGGAGCAACAAAAAAACAATAAAGTTTTGGAACCTTACGAAAGCGAAAGTGTTGTTACGGGATCCGAAAAATAAATATCACAAATTAAAGCACAAACTGCATGATGCGTGAAAAAAAATTAGTTTAGACAAAGATATTTAAATAGAAATGATAAAAACTAAAAAAATATCACTTATGGCTACATTTAGGCCTCTGCTAATAATGAACAAATCGTCGATTAAATCTGGAGTATCTGGGGCGCTTTGCAGCGCTAGTAGCAGCAGCAGCAGAATGTGCACGGTCAGTGCCTTCGACGCTGTCAGGGAAATATTTTGAAAAGTGAAATACAGCAGCGCGTGGAGCAGTGGCAATGGCTAAGTGTAAACCAGGAGTAACAACGCGATTGCGTGACACCTTGTGCAGAGCGGTTTATTTTATTTGTTTTTCTATAGCCCGTTTAAAAACATTGGGCAATACTGATTCCCGGTAAATTATTAATCCTTACAAAACCCTACAAAGAAACCACATTTTCACTTGATTCAAACAAATAAATTCGGAATCTATTAAGTTTTCGTTCTTGGCGCTACAGATTCTCGCGTGGTCATAGACTCTAATGGTCGTCATCTAACATAGAGCAGTCTCCAACATAATTTTTCATGAATACCAGCGCTACCTACAATCGAGAGAATGATTAATTTTGTGTCACGGTTCTTCCATATGAGCACAAATGTGTGAAGTTGTGATGGTTGCGGTACTTCTCCTATAGAGTTATTCATTGAATAATAATTACATTAGGCTTTATTAAAGGTATTAAAGTTTCTCCAGAAGAAAAGAACAGACGACCATGCCGACATACGAAATGCCATTGTTATTGCGGGTTATGAAAAAGGTATTATAGCTTGATGTAGGCAAACATAACAATCTGTGTAGGTTATGTGTACACCGGGAATTATTTATCACAGACTTGTCTTAAAGTTTAAGTCCAAGATTAAGCCCATAAGCTCGGTTCTACATCCCTTCCTACGCCTACATATTATTGATTAATATATATTACTACCTTATATTATTAGTACATAGTACATATTGTTGAATTGAAAGGGATAGACACCACCAAAGTTCCACGCAAATGCATACTGGCAATGTTTGGCATTCTTAACAAGAATGAGATACCTTTCGCTATGCAAGCTGGCTTCAAACTTGAGTAGGCCTGATTTAGTTAGGTGTTAGTCCGTTAATCCTAGAAAGATAATCATATTTCAGATAATTTTAAATATGGTCAGATATTTCACGGACGTACGCCATAGCTGTACCTACAGTACCAAAGGCACTTACCGCGGCGACATAGTTATCCTATAGCAGTTTCGGCTGACGACTCAGTTGGCTGAAATAGAGAGCACGCTACGTCTCATAAGTAAAAAGAGATAGAAATATTTAATGGCCACGTACATCTTGCAGACACAGATTATGTTTCTAGGGTTAAATGTAAAGTTCTGGGTGGGATATCGATTGCCCACGTGGAACCCAAAGTATTAATCTAATACAACACACAAGTTTTTGATACTATCATAGATAATTTACAACATAATATTTGATTGGTAGCCAGAAAATTTTGCTACTTTAAAGCGAGTGGCAGGAACAATATTCAAGACTGGTGGATTTATAAGAAAAATTGAAAACTGGGGAGTAAAAGATCTCCCGTGCAAAGCAGCTGCCCATGGACAAACACATCACAAGGCTGGGTAAGAATCCCAGTTTTTACAAATTATCTTCCATATGACATTATTTTCTTTTTTGTACACACGCCAATTAACCAATGTTCTAATAAAATTTTTAGTCACTTTTTATTGTGCTTCGATGTACCACCGTCGTCGCTAAGTATGCTTAAAGACGAGTGTATCAGAGATGTAGATATTGTTAGGACCAAAATATATAAACAAACAGAACCAGAAAACGTAGAGTGCACATTTCACGAGGAATCATTGCCTCCAGCTTATAGGTAAGATTTGAGTACGGGACACATTCTATGTACTATGTTATTTATATTTTACACTATTCGCATTTTGCAGACCGAGCGTGCAAAAACTGATGGACATAGCTGAGAAAAGGAAGCAGAGGAAGGCTAGATCTAAGTTCAGATACAATTCTGGACTAGATTATTATCCGTTCCAAAAATAAAACATGCGGCAACCGTAGTGTTATCATACAAACTGTTACTTTGTACATATTATTTAATAAAATTAGATATAAAAATGAACTGTTTTATTCATTGCGCACACGTACTTCTACACAATATAGAGGAAAAGTGATGGTACTTGTCATCTATGTGTCATTTATTAACTCATATTATCGATACATTTCAAAAAATTATTTTTATAATCATCAAAAAATATTTGTACAAAATACTTAATATAATTATATATATATATATATGTATATATATCATTTATCATTATATAATAATTATCGCCTCACGTGCAACATGAATTTTTTTCAAGGTAATTTGATTACACCGTAATTCGTAAGAGGTTCTACAATATAACAGTAACAGAGCGGCAGCTCTGTTTTATAATCCATTTGTAATATTTAACAAATATACGGTCACGTTGTCGAATCGGTGTCACTCGCTCTGATTATTCTTTCAGTTATGATTTAATTGTTTCGCGTATCACTTTCAGGAAACTCCCTCGTACCGTCTCCAAAAAACGTGGTAAATATTAGAACCCGGAGAAAGTATGTGTTTTCACTCTTCACATACGGCCACGATAAAACATGTTTCATTTCGAGCTGCTCGTTACTCCAAAAATGTATAAACTTATCATTTATCGTTGTTAAGCTTCTTTTCTCGTCTTCGTAAATTCATACGAAATCACTGATTCGCGATTCGAAAGCGTTGCTCAAGTCTGAAACGCGCTTTCAACTTATACCGGTATTTAATAGAATAAGAGAGACTTCTCTAAACGAGTTTGCAAAGGCGCGTTAGAAGTATATTAGTGTCGAAGTCGAAAGAATACTAAAATCCTTGACTACGCGTCCTTTACGTGAAACACTGTTGCTTGTCCTTTAACACGCGTGAGGATTTGAATCACAAATGAGAAACAATTACAATGCGACAGAATAATGTCTACAAATCCAGTACGCCATTAAATTAAGATAACAAGGGGGCGAGTGAAAGAGGAATATTTTGTTTCTTCTAGTAGAATTCTGTCCACTGGGATTTACATGTGTCTGGTGTTCCCGAAGTTAATACCGCTTTGATTAGCACCCTTATTGCTGCCGTATTGCAGACTAATAACACCCTGTCCAGCCCTCAATTGTTCCTCGGTGAAGTTACGAACATTTTTGTCGGCTTCTTTTGGTCCGATACTTGGTTTTCCATAATTGCCCGCCTAAAGAATAAATATTTCGTTCAAAATACAAATAAAACGAATCTCGACGATAAAGTTTATTAAAACAAAAACCAAAGCTGTCTTACCTTTCTGCCGAGAGATTGCAGGCAGATAACGACGGAGTTGAGATTTTGTCGCTCCCAAAGATCGACGGTCTGAAAGGTTTCTTGAGCTGGGACACCCAATGCTTTTGCAGTTTCCAGGAATGCATTTATATTTTCCATACACTTGAAAGCGAGAGAGGTTTTATTAATTTTTTTAATGGACCCTTCCTTAATGTCGTTCACCAATCTGAAATAAGAAAGCATGGTCGTTTACGCATTTTCTAATTACGGGTCTTTGGTTTCAGTCATCGATGTCGGTACAGTTTAATCACCTGCAGAGGAGAATCCCGTCCTTGAGGGTTTCATAGAAATTGTCCATATCCCCATCGGTGTTTATATTTTCACCAGTGATCGTCTTGATCCATTCCAAACATTCCTGAGCTAATTCCTCGCTGTATTTGTTATTGATCTGTAACAGAAAAAAATTTACGATCATCGCTTATGTTTCCTCGAAAGTTTCATATCTTATCAAGAATAATGTATAATTATACATATAGCATATTGTGCTATAAGATACGTCGCCGGTGTTTTGATAATAAAAACAATTTTGATAATCGATCTTATCGATCAATGAGATCAGTGATAAATCGAACAATGTTAATCCCTGGCCGGTGACTCAATTTTTGTTTTTCGAATTGTATAAGTTCGGTTGTAGCCCGTAAGGAGACATTTCACATAGGAATGAGCATTGGATCTTACAAGACTTATTAATAAAATCCTATATCTTGCCGGAAGTTATACGTATAAAGTGACTACGTGACGACGCACAAAACAACACGAGTTTCTACTCGTCGCTGATTATTAATTATGCGATGTCCCAGTGTTCCAAGTAACGCTTCCCGTAGGGTCTGCGACACGAGCGTTACCGGAGTCACTGACCCAACTTGTGTGAACATCAGTCTGTTGTTCCTGCGGAAGATCGTGCGAATTCTCTCTTGATTTCTAACGTTACGCGTCAAATCATTTCGCACGTTCCGTTGGAATTTTCATTATTCGTGCCTTAGGTCTCGTTCGTCGATTAACTCGACTTTTATTCTTACCGCGATGTTGTAAAATTCAGTGATACGAATGGCAATGACGGTTTCGGAGATGGAACTTTCAATACATTAATTCTTGTCACCCAGTGTTTCTTGAAGTATTCTTGATTCTCAAGGCATTAACATAAATGACGATAGTTCGAGCCGTGCGTATCGCACGGATTCACTGTTTTGGAATAGTTTTTACGCAATTTCTTTCTTCGTGGAAAACAAAAGATCGAAGAAATATTAATGCGCGGAACGTGAAGACTACGAATAATAATATCTAAATTGTATTACTCGCATAGAAGCAATGTTTCTTTAATGCTGTATAGGTTATGGATGTCAACTCTTCTCGGTGTAATCGGCTAATATTTTTGAAAATTATATGATTAAACCTGTTTCCAATCATCGGCTTATACAAAATATGACGAATGTTCAGTCAAAACGACTTGTTTAAATTACCCGTAAAAACAACGTTTGCAATTTGCTGTACATAGGTTCGTAATTTTAGATAGAATTAATATAATTTCAACGGGACGGTACATTATTGCTGTCGGGTAAAAAAAAATATATTGCACGGTACGACGTCCGACTCGTTTTTCCTGTTCTGGCGAGGCATTTATTCGCTCGCGAAAAAAATAAAACGCGAATCGAAAAGACCGTTCTGATTCCAGTGTTCGGGAGAACAGTTACTCGCGTAAGACTACCTAAAAAGGTAAGGTTCGCAAGCTTGGACCGTCACATTCATCTTCACCGCAGTATGCATATTCCGTTAGACATACGGTGTTCTTGATCGTGATGTATTTCACGTGCCCCGTCGTAAAACGCATCGTGCTCGTTGCATCGCGTAATTATAATAATATACTACGAGTTCTGGCATCTGGTAGCCACGCAAAAGTGTTTTCACAGCGACCGAGGCGAACTGAAATTTTTGGTGGATCGCTATAAATTGATACACGCGATGCAGACCCGAATTTTGCCACGGTTTAATTTTACAAAAAATACAAGAACAGCGACACAATTATTACTTAGCGTAGGTGGTAATTTCGTAGGGTCTTTATCTGGAGCGTATATTTGTTTCAAAATAAAGTTTTTCGGGAGTACTTCTTGAAATTTGTATAGCTCGGAAAAAAAACATCGTGAATGGAACAGAACGATGGGTGCTATACATTACTAATCGATCTTATCGATTTTAATCAAAACATGTATTTCGTTAACGTGTTGACTGCCAAGCACGAGTTATATCGTTTTTACAAGATCAAATTTAAAATGTTGGAGTCCACAACACATTTCTTCAAAACAGGCTCGACAGTCAACGAGTTAAGTAAAATCGATACGTTACGAATTAATTAGCAGACTCGACGTATTTCATTGTCGCGATTGAATGCCGAATGAATTACACGTAAAGGAAAACGAAAGGGATTTCTCATTGCGTAAGAGTAATAATGAAGTGCTTCCGGGCGATTCAGGAAACCAAGAAAACGAACAATGTAGAAACGCAAATCCCGCGCAAAGTAGTTTCGCGCTAGCGGTATTCACTTTCACCAGACACGTCGCATTACAGAAACCCCATCTCTGTCGCGGTGTAACTGCATACGAGTAAAAGCGCTTGTAAATGCGGATTAACTTGATCGGCAAATAAAAAAAAAATATGTCATCGTTTGTATGTACACGTTAAAACTTGGCTCGGTAACATCTCTGAAGACAATTCCGAATGCATTAGCGATGCGTTACGGTAAAACTATTTTCTCAGGTAAATTTCCGTGCCGAAGTTAACTGTGTTTCTACAAGTGTTCATCGCAATCGAGTTGTATGATGAATATTCGACCATTCTCCTCGGTGTCCTATCTCGGCGATACGACCATAGCTGCCATAATGTGGAACACAATGCTTTCTATATTTAGGCATTAAGTAAGCGCCCGATAATTTCATTAGCGTGGAAAAGAATAATACTCGTCAATCTGTCTCGCAGAGTGCTTCGAGGACGATATTAGCAGGTTTGCGGTATAGAAAAGAACGTGCTCCAAGAAAAGTTCCTCCTCGATGACGAAGGCATGGTTCTAATCTTTTGCAACTGTACATAGACGAAGACTTTGTACATGTTTTCGAAGCGTTCGGAACATGGTATAATGGAAGCGTGAAAGAAATAGATCCAGATATCTGTTTAATGTATTGCTGATACCAGAAGCGATATAAACGATTAAAAATGTTTATCTAATCGAACTGGAGGCATTCCTAGTAGTTAAACTAATAAACGATATGATTTTCTATTACCGATATCAGCGTGAAACGTTTACAAATTCGCCGCTCCGATGTTCGCGGTGTACAATTTCATTGGAAAGCGAAATTCACGAATAATATTTACATCGTCGAGGATGTTCGGTTAAAAATTAAATATCAATAATACGATTTCCTTGGTAGGCGATTATTAAATAAATTCTTAGGGACGTTCAGCCAGGCTAGAGACAACGGTTATCGTTCTATCGAGCACCAACGGGTCGTAGTCTAGACCTTATAAAGAGCTGAAAGCAAAAGGAGAAGCTTAGGGACAGGGTGTGACGTCTACCTATATATATTCCTGCATACCTGGCGATCTTGAGCCGGGGCCACCTCGAGCGGGCACCTTAAAGTACGAAGGGTGCGGTAAGGCCTATTGTGTTAAAAATTATGCGAGGTCACACCCGTACCACTGGCTATGATCATTTTTCGCATACGCGGCAAAAGTATGACAATGTTTATCCAGATCATGCACCGTACCGCGATCAAAGATTACACAATTTTTCTCCCGATGAAATCGGAGTATCGTCCGTTTTATAAGATAATCCCGATGATTTATTTCGCTCGTCCAATCAGGTAAGCGCAAGTCACGGAAGAACTCAAAGCGACGTTATCAATCCCTTTACGATTCTCGCGATTTGCTTTATCATTATATCTATCATTATTATCATTACCTTTGTACGCTTATCGGTTAAGTATTTGCAATGTAAGTTAGACCGAAGTACAATTGCATTGTACGATAGAAACTAGCGAGCATGGAACACGGTATAAATTTATGCGCCAAATACTTCGCTTCCTCCACATTTCCTTTCCACGTATCCGGCGATGTTTGCGGTGGCGTCAATAATTAAAATGCGTTAAGAAAAGCTTGCGGGACAAGTGTTAGCAATTAAATGAATACCCGCTCGTTCCCGCGACACATAAGTTGCGACATTGATGCTCTTAATGGCACGTTGGCTCGTTCACGGCCATGAAAATTAGGTCAGAGGGCTACCATCAATGAATTATCAGATAAATAGAAGGAATTGCTTCGAGCGAAACGGCGAGCGAAATTGTTTTCCTTGTTACGCGTGCCCGTTGATTAATTTATTGGTTGTAGTATTAATACCGTTAAGTAAACGGTCGAAAGTGAAACGATTCTTTTCGATACTCCGAAAAACCAAATTAATATCTCATTTCGAAGCGATGGAATTAAAACGATGTCGATTAAAGTAATCAACTAGAATTGTTCTCTTGCACGATGCATGAAACAAACACTTAATTAATGTTTCGTTATAGTACGCGTTTGGATAAAAGCGGATCAACCATTAGCGGAACTATATTAGTTTTTGAAAAATTGAACGAGAATGGTACAATTTTAATAGATTAAGTTTACATTTCGGTTCGGTTCGAAATTCGTAAAACCGTTCGCATCGATAAATCTAACCCCATTGCAAAAAGTAAATCGGTTACATCGATCCACCTTGGTCGTGAGTACAAGGAGAACTTCATTTAAAAACGTGTATTCGCGACCCTCGTTCAACGAGTTTCCATTTCGGTGCGGATCTTAAATCGGCGACAGAAGATTTTGCTCCTTAAAGATTCTTGAAACACCTCCGGCACGATCTGACTTAACGATTATCCTTAAAAGGGAGAAGATCGAATACATCTGTAATTGATCCAATATAAATTAAATTACCAACCCACTTTCTAGTGCAATCCTAAGCTTTTCGATCAGCGGTCATGACGAATGTAGAACAATGAATTTATATAGCGCGTTAAGCCGGACTGACATATTTCGCGAAAGAGAATAAATCAGATTAATTACATGTATCGTCGTCTCTTCAATTCCATCGCCTTCTCTCAAAACATTTCATCGCTATCAAGATTCCAATCTAGTTTCCGATTAGATCGATACCTTTTCCGAAGAATCGTTGACCCACTTTGTAGGACCTTGTGTTGCGTAATTGTTGTACATACATACGCATTCGTACATTCGTATGCGTCCGAGACATTTTCAAATGCGAGTTACCTCGAAGGTTCTTAGTTGCTCTCATCCATATAAGGACTTCTAACCGAGATAAAGCGCGGACGGTTAAGGCATCGCACCTTACGCTTGTACGTAAGTATACTAACGCCAAGATTGGATGCTAGCATTTACGATGCGGTGGGAACAGTGTACATAAAAAATACTTATCGCAGGTTGGAAAGTCTATTAGGTTTTTTTTAATGAAAATTGAAAGAACTTTGTGTTATATTATTTGAATAATACTGGTTCTCCATTATGCTAGAGATCTATACAAACAATACTGTTTTTCTTCAATCGT
Organism: Pemphredon lugubris; assembly: GCA_933228935.1. Taxonomy (NCBI): domain Eukaryota; kingdom Metazoa; phylum Arthropoda; class Insecta; order Hymenoptera; family Crabronidae; genus Pemphredon; species Pemphredon lugubris. The sequence continues at coordinate 27,027,332 of OW121815.1, forward strand.
ATGGCCGAATATTTTATGTCGGTAGTGCTGCTTCCGTGGCATCGCACAACTGACATTTTTACACAAACAACAGCGTTTTTCTTGGATCCAAACGATACTCCCTTTGATGGATCGGACAATTGAAATTTGTACACGAATGATACGCTCGAGCTGCCATTGGTGGGCGAGTAGTACACTCGAACGGAGAGCATTTGGTTAAGTAATAAGCCATCAGTGCGAACGATCGATAATTAAAGTTGACTATCCGGTATCGACTGACAGGAATATGACATAAGGAAGAAGCTATGCTTGAATGACTCACGACTTAAGCGGGAGAAAGTTTTCTTTGCGGGATCGGGTCTGAGATTTATACTCATTTTTGTTGCAAAGCATTTGTTTACCCCGCTACCAGCGATAAGTAGAAACGTAAATTGCGCTTCGAACGGTTTATTAAAGTGCTTTTGCAAATTTTAACCAAAGTATCGACATAACAAAAAAGAAAGTAACGAGGGCCTACTTATGTCTTTAATGGACATCAATCGTTGAGGTAATATCTGTTTAAGCAGCTAAAACTATTCTCTTGTCTCTCGAGAAACTAACGGTTCGTTCAACTGGAAAAGGCAATTAGCTTGTTTACAACGTAGACAACCGGTAATTGCGAATTTATCGATCGTTTTGGACACAAAGAATTTATTTTTATCTTTTCGTTTTTCCAAGATACTCTTATCGCACACTTTCACCTTTCTACCATTATCGTAAACGCTCGGCTCATTCTCGGCTGTTATTTTAAATCTTCTTCGACGCTCGACTATTATTTCAAATGTTTTTTTGACGAGTCAGACACAAAATGCAATCCGATTCCCTTCTTTAGTATGTTTTCGCGAAAACGTAAGCGAAACGCGGTTATAGGTTTCCACGTACGTACATACACGTCGATTTGCTTAACAGGATTAGCGTCGCGTGCGGAATGTCCTTCGCCTCCATTACCATGGTTGGCCTCGTACGACAGAGAGACAACTAACGATTTGTGTACAAACTTATATCGCCATTCGCGTGTACGCCAATTTCGCAATTCGACTTGACGACGAAAAGAATACCGAAACGATTTTTCTCAACGCGTTATTTCGTATCGTAATTCTTGAACTCCACGTTTGACACGTTTACGAGCCTGATATACTTTTTTTTATCTATGTGTCATATATTGGTTCAGCGCGATTCGAATATCTTTACGTTAAACAGTCATAAATATTAAATCGGATATCGCGGACAGCAAACTACGAGAACCGTGAGATGCGAGAATTCTCGAAGGTGCTTTCAGTTATTCACTCCTAAAACGGAAACCACTTTATACTACTTCCGGTGGCTAATACAGATATCCTCCTCAGGGATGAAGCACGCCTATTTTTAGATCGGGAGTATAATACCGTACATTCATCGCACGGTATTCGGATAAAAAAAAGGCGCGGTTTTTACTATTATCCGAGTTTTATCCCGAAGCAGTGTTTCTCTTAAGATGTACAGCATAACGAGGGGAGACGAGGTGGATTAATCATTTTATCGAGGGCAACGATAAAAAGTTATATTTCAGCGAATAACTAATAAGGGTTCTTAATAACGAAGGAAACAATGGTGGTCGAACGAGCGGGAAAAGATACGTGATAAGGGGTAATCTATGAAAATGAACATGTATGCGCATCGCTGTTCAATTTATAAATTGACGTCATGCAATGATAATCGTAATACGCGTCCACGTAACGTCACGTCCATCGAATTTCTCGCAGCTGTCGATGTGTCGCATCGTCGAGAACGTTCATACACACATACATATATGTATATATTTTGTGTTTCTTTAGCGCATCTCATCGTAGATATTTTCTTTGAGCGTCTGCAATTTCTAAATACCAAGTTCCAAATCAGAGATGACTAATCCATGAAATTAAAAAAATTTAATCGAAGCATACGGATACTTTAAAGTTAAATATTGAAGTTAAATGATTTATTAATTTGTTTAACTATTTCGTCCGAACCTTTGATATATAGACAAGCTTGCGTTGGAAGAAGCGTACACAATTGTCCTTTTTCGTGACGTAAAACTTACCCGTTTTTCTTTTCATCCGTACAATGTTTTTGTAATCTCTTAATCGAATCTTTCGTACTTATCGTTAGAAAAGTATGTACGTTTGTCAAATATTGACGCAAATGATAATTGGTAAATCTTTTTAATTTTACGAATAAATCACGTCTAACTTCGAACGCTCCGAACGAACCAGAAATTTGAAAATTTTAACCTACAATCTCTACTCGAAACGTCTCGATAATGAGATCGAGATTTTAATTACGCATCGCTATTAAAAGAAATGAGGCAGTACCATTGAATATCAAATTAATAAATTCCTCTCCGGAAATCGTCTCTATAGCACAAAATCTCGGAGAAGCTTGCGTCGGAAAAGGAGATCGTTGAACTGGAAAAGTAGTAATTACGAGAGGTGGTCGCGGTTCACAATCTGTGACTTATGGTACCGATAATAATTATTATTGACCCTATCGCGGCTTTGGTCCAGCCAGCACCGCGGGTGCACGTGATTCCATCGACCGATTAATTAGACAGTTATTGATTAACGCGACTCTCAGTTATGAAACTTTAATGTCAAATAGATTGTACCTTCGTAACTAATTCTCCCCGAATAGAGTTAATTCCTGCCGCTATATGTTAATTGCTAAACAACTTTGTACCAACGGACTATAATGAACGAACCCATTGCATTCCGATGGCGATAAGCGTATCTTTGTAACGAGCGTAACGATACGTTTCTTCATGAATGTTATAACGAATGTCCTTCGGGCTTACCGAGAACGAAAGGAACCATTTTAATTTGGTACTCGCGTAACGCGAACTCGTTTCCGCCGTGTCACGGTATAAATATTTTGCCGCTTTATCGTTTTGAACATAGGACTGCGAGATCGTTATCGCCCTTAATGGCCCATTCTTTTAATTAGACTTAGGTCCGTTAGGTCGAACTGCTGTGGCACTACCGCGAGTATAGTTTTATCTCTTCGGAGTGATATATTTCAACTACAGTCGGAATAAAATCAAGTTTTCGGTACCATATTATCAATACTAGAACCACCGACGATTAATGTATACATATTTCTATCATTTTTTTCTCAATGTTTCTACCAATCTTCAAATAGTTAAAAAGTGTATGCGTAAAATTATACATATTCACCCTACTTGGCAATAAATTTTCAATAATATACTTAAAAATGGTAAATTTAAGTACTTAATCCTTAATCAAAATTTAAAAAAATGGGGAAACAATACGAAAATTGCTTGACTATTATACGATTATTGTTTTGTTTTAATACTCGATTTCGAAAACCCGGAAGACTATTTTGAACGTGGCACCAATGTTTGGTAACGCTACACACGCGAGAAATCTTAGATTTAAAAAAAAGAAAGTTCACTGCTTTATTTAAGTTAAATTAACGTGTGTCGGGAGGGAAAAGTGAAAAAGACTGGGCCATCGCAGAACCATGGAAATGTGTCTATAAAATTGAAATAACAGGCGAGATAGCGAGGAACTAACGTGGATTCGAAAACAACGTAAATATACGACAGGTTACGAGTAACAATGGGATTAAGGAGGGTTAAGGAGCTACATTCGAAGCGAAGTTAAGTGTACCATGGCCAGCGAGTTTCGCGAGGGACGCTCCCTTCTTTGGCAACTGGGTCTCATTTTAATTCCCCCCGAAAGAAACGTTCGCCTGGCAGCTGTTGCTGCTTACGGAACGAAAACGTACACCGGTGATACAAAGGAATGAGTCCGAACCATAGGCGGGATATCTCAGGTGTTTCCACGAGAGGAATATCTGATTCGTACCTGAGCCACGATAATCTTCGGGGAATCCTCGATTACCGCTAGGAACTGGTAACTGTTAGCTCGGTTTATCTGTATTACGTGTCCGTTTGAGATTACGGTTTAAGCGATTTCACTTTTCCATCATTTTTTTTAAGCACGATACTACAGACTTGGGGTGGTACGGTACCTGAGTATTATTTCTGTCGCGAGTACAAATTGTATTGTAATTTAATGGGTTAAATTAGATCGCAATTAGGGTTATGAAATTGTTGTGATATTGAGAATTCACGGTCGCTTGATTTGCGCGACAGCGCGAATAAAAAAGGAGAAATGAAACGTTCGTGTTAATTACGACAACCTCTGTAAAAGTACAATATAATATTATGACATTTCATTTTCTTCTACTTTATTTAATTCTATCGGTTTGGGACGTAAATGCTGTTTTTCAAGCCGCAAATCAGATAGGAACAAACATTTGTTAGTCACCCCATGGGGATTCAAAGCTTTTTGATAAAAATTCTATTAATTAATCGAGAAATTCTGTGAAACGAATTTCACGTGTATTTCTGCGAATTGCAGCCCACCGAATCTTTTGCGCCTGCGCGTATATTGCACCCTATCTGGGTCATTGTACCACGCCGGAGGGTGTAGGTGCACTAGGTCAGGGTGGCAACAAGCTGTCCGAAATACAAAAACGCAAAAAAAAGAAAAAAAGAAGAAACAGCACGCCCTACACGAGAAAGAAATCTTACCTTTCTTTGCGCTTCGGCTGCGAAACCCGATTTGGTTGCTCTGTTACTGGCCATCTCTGCTAATCTCGATTATCACCGTAGAAGAGGAAGCGCGAACGTAAATCAATGGTCCACGAATTTGTTTCGGGGTCGAATACAGGTAAACGGGGTAGGGGTTCACCGACACGATACAGTACTCACTCTTCCGAAGTTGCGGCTCGACTGAGTTCTACTTGGCTATACTGAAACTCTGCCGGTCCGTAGAGCACGCTCGTGAGTCTGTTCGACGCTTATTGGTCGCTTCGAAGCCGGCTCAGTATTGAGTTTTCGACGGTCGACGAGGCGACACGTGACCTCCGTTCTCCAGTCTGCCACGAAGGTGACGTCAGGCGCCGTCTGACGAATTCCTGGAGATGGTACCGCATCGTTTCTAAGCATTTTCGGTTACTCCGAACGAGGAACTTGATACATAAGACTCCAATGGCTACGTACAACGAATTTTGAGACAGTCTCATGACGTTTCCAACAGTATTTCGTTACTACCAACGTAGGGTTCCGTACGTAAGAATCGAATACATTCTACGAAGCACCGATTCGAAGCGCCATACGATGAATTCCTGTCAAGTTCCCATAACGATGCTCGAAATTCACCGTTACTCCGCATGCAAAATTTCTTATAACAATTCCACGCATTTTGCGGAATATCTTTGTTGATTTTATGGCTCGAAACGTTTTTCATGGCAATCTCCAAAAAGTTCTACCAGTTCGGAATTATAATTACGAACATTTATAGTACGCTTATCTCTTCAAAAGACCGAAGTAAGCATTACGACTGAACTCATCGAGTATTACATATCGAATGTTTTTCAGCGCGTAACACTTTATATGTACTTCCATTTTTCATCTTGATACAACCACCGCTCTCTTGATTTGTGTACCCAGATGACGTCAACTCCAGATGCGGACCGACGAATTCTTTGAGACGTAAGCCTCGCTTCGGATCTCTTGAAAAACTATGATTCAATATAACGTTCGTGTCGCATTCCGCGGCTATGTAATCCATCAGCGAATTTAAGAACTCCGTGAGTTTTCTATCAAATTTCGGCGTGCGTTAAAAATTACAACCGATAATAATTGGTCCCTTTCGCATTTGATTACTATTGTATTATTATCGTATTTTTAACGATCGGGAGGAGCACGCTTTCCTTCGGAGTCCCGTGCGAAGCTTCTTCCTTCATGGAGAAAAAAATACCTGGTAGGTCGTGGAACCTTCGATGAATATAGGCTGTAGAATCCTCGGTCCCTACCTTCGTCCCATTCGCTCTCTCGGGGCCCCTCTGTTGCTTTAGGACGGTGCGACGAGAACTCGTTCTGGAAACGGAACTGGTATTAGACCGACAAAGAATTTTATACGTACAATTTCGCTTCGTTGTTCTTTGATCAGGCTTTTTGTACCGCTAATATACGAGAGCCGCGTCGTTTGGTTCGCTCGCAGCTGCGGCCGCTAGTTATAATAAATTAAATTAGTGCCATTAGAATTGAATTTGATTTGAGAAAGTATTTCGGAGCCTGGCACTTTTTTTTATCTGTCGCGAAGGATGCGCCCTGACTATACCATACAGTTTATACGCATCTCCACTGTATTCTAAGGACGTTCACTGTCCCGTGAGAAAAGCACTGCCGTAACAAAAGGAATGTCAGGAATTTACTTAATAACAAGTTCTCCTCCCTCCGCACGGACACAGGCATGCAGAGAGAATCTACGTAAAACACTTTTCTCGCGCCGTATTCCGTTTTCCTCCTATCGTAACACCGTTTGAACAACTTGCGTATTTTGCGCGCGATGAAAATTAATGTTGGAGATTCGCAATGAATTTCATAAATCAATCGTTCGTTTCTAAAGGCGCGTTATCACATTCGTTTCCTCGTTCTTTAGAAGTTGCGTCTACGATAAATTAGAAAGGAGATTATACTTAATTATTTTGTAAGGATAACAAACGTGTAATATTGTTTTATTTGCACCGATACGCGAGTATTTGATTAACACGCGCCATAACAGGGAACGATTACGATCGGCCTTCGCCGATCTTAACGCACACTAAATTTCTGCTTACGCATTTTTGTACGCATGTCACGTATCGATGACTCAATCGGCTGTACTTCGAGCCCGACGAGTGTCGGATTTTTATACAGATAGTCCTTATTCGCCATTTCAGACATTGATTGTTAGATTGAAATTGTATTGTTCATGAAATTGTTTACAATAGACGCGAAACGAGAGTTTACTAATACAAAGTTGGGTATATATTTCTTCAAAACCGACCATAGTCAGAAACGGTATTTACATTATACCCAGCAATTCTCGATCAACGAGTTTTTCGATTCTGTGGCGCAAGAAAAAATTAAATTATTACTCGAGCATTACGCCACTGCGTGGGACGATGCATAGTGCAGTCGACCAATGCACCAAGGTCGAGGCCACGTATGCCAGTGTTAAGTACCTGAGCGAGTGTTTCTTACGAGAATAAGTGTATTACCAATGCGAGCTTGTACTCGTGTGCCACGCGATTCACGATAGTCTCACGCAAAGAAGCGTTAAGAGCAAGGGTCCCCCGTTAGCGGATTCACAAGATTTTAATTAAGCCCTGGTATATAACTACTTTGTTTAGCCGAAGTAAAAAAGTAATGTCAGAGTTTAATAAGGCGAACGATATTGACAGATTTTAAACTTGTACGATACGCGTGGTTCAACAAAATTTTAATTAAACTCTGGTATAAGTAGTTCTTATTTTCTTATTGGTATCGATATTTGAATTTTAAAATCTGTCTTTAATATCGGGTTGCTATTGATCGGCATTGATATCGACGAGTGGCAACGTTTGCAAAATTCTAATAAAATTGTCTTATTTCTGTTGCTAATACCGATATTGGAATTTTATGATGAATATCCATCTTTAATACCTGGCTAGTATCGATTTGGAACGCCATACTATGTATAATTGAGAGGATTTCATTCGCACGAATCGTCCTGCGTTAATACCGATGTATGAATCTTTAAATTATTATCAGCGTTTAATATCCCGCTGATATAAGATCGGCGTTAATGTTGAAGATAAGTATTGTTTCAGTTAATCTATAGTTTGCCTGCGTTTCACTTTCCGTCGGATATGCACAAATTTTCAGAAACGTCGTGCAATCTGGTCGGGGAATGCTGACGGCATCGCTGGAATTTGAACCAGAGGAATGCACTTTATAAGGCTAACTTAACTATTCCCTTTGAAACTGTATCGCATTATAAACGACGTATATCAACGCAAAAATAATTTCAGTGGAAACGCGGTTCTTCATAGGAATGCTCAACGGGTGATTTGGACAACCTTTAAAATAATTTCATCATGCTTCTGTTACATTCGTGATTAAATTATGCACGATATAAATAAATACCTGGTACAATAGTTCGCAGGAGGACGTACACCACGAGTGGCTACGCTTGACCATGCGTTCGGTTTTTGCTTGGCTTACTTACGATTTCCACCGAAGGATGATTAAAACCGGATCGAATTAAAACCAGTCAAGGTAACGTACCTGCGATCAGGAGATGCGCTGCTACCGAAGAACCTCCTTTTTTTACGTGCTCCCCGCGATACAGTTTTTAAATTCTATCGCTTTGGATCAAACCGATTTAAAAAGACGGGAAAAGAACTGGGGATTCATCTGTTAAAATGTATAACACGTAATTATTTAAGATTAGGATATCTTCTTATGTATTTGAATCATTATATCGGATGAAATTTATAGTTTTGGCAAGCTCTGTAGAAACCTGTTGACAGAATTGGCAGCAAAACTGCAATGTTGTACCGTTACAGTTCTGGCAGCGGTGTACATCAGAAGCTACAAGGAATACTTTGATTATGATATCATGGAAAGACTCGTGCCAAGGGCCTTATGAGGCCGCTCTATCTGTATTGAAATATACATATAAGGGGGACCGGGAAGTAATTTCCTTTCTGCGCATGTGCATATATGTTTAACATTTATTAGCTCATGGTGTACTTCAAAGTCGTGTCAAAAACATTTTAGGATTAAAGTGACTTGTTTACTTGCAAATAATTAAATCTTAAATTTTCTTTGCAATTTTCGGTGAAATAGCCAGCCTAATGACAGAAGAGGCACATACACGGCATTGTATGCTTTTTGAGTTTCACAAGAGTAGTAGCAAAATAACAGTTGCTACCAAAAACATTTGCGATGTTTATCCAAGTATCATTAGACGTTCGTAAATTCAAAGGTGGTTTTCTCAGTTTAGATCCAGTAATTTGGATGATATAAAAATGCCATCTCCAGATATTTTGCGTAAAACCAATTGATTTTTATCGATCCGGCAATGAAAATTTGCACAGTATATAGGTAGCAAAAGGTTGTCGATAACGAGGGTGGTTACATCGTTGATTAAAAATAAAATATTGTTCAAAATTTGTTTGAATTTATTGCAAAAAACGACATTACTTCTCGGTCTTCCTAATATACATATGTTACAGTTACCGGACGCAGGATAAAAGAAAATAGAGCGTACAGAAATTCTCGGCAACCGTAGAACGACAGAAATAAATTAAATCTATATCGCTTGTTGTGAAATTAACCATAGGTTTCAGAAAAACCTGATTTTTCGAAAATCGAGTGTGTCTAGCTCATTTGATCACGTTTGAGGATACGAGACCTTCTTTACCGGAGGAGTAATAAATTCAAAGTAAGTGGACATAAATTGAATTTAATGGGAATTTCAAACCATCATAATATTCGTAAATTGGTAAAGTGGTACTACAAAAAAGATGAGATGCCCTATCACAGTAAACATCGCAGCGTGGATTATTTTCTAGACAACTTTATTACATATCAGAATACAGCCTACAGTTTGTAAATTAGATACTTATTAATATACTCTTAAATATAAGTAACATCCGGCAGGCTTAAATAAGAGACATTGCCATCTAAATTCATTAAAAAATATGAAAAACGATGTAACTGGATAAAAAATAAATTTGAAAGTCATAATGCACATTGCTCTCTGCTTTATTATCGATTACAAAAAGTCCCCGTGTGTGTGTCGATGTAAAATTCAAGACTGCAGAAGTACAGAACGACCAGGTATACGGATTCTCGTTTTATTTCCTGTTATGTGTCGCCTACAAGTCGCAACATGTACATTGTGGTAAGTTATGTCGAGGAAGAGCCCGTGGCAGTGAACAGAATGGGTATGTAAATATAACCTACGATCTATAGAGTATGTGATTTGATACATTGCTTTTGCATGCATTGTTTAATGATACTTCCTTTCGTGGATTCTTTATAATCATTATATTCTTTTTTTTCTCGTATAGTTTAACTAGCAAGCATAACAACTGATTTTTCTCGTATGATAGGTTTTCATGATATGACGTGTCAATATGTAGTAAAGTTACTCTCAGGGGACTCCGCCAGAGCCAAACCATAATTGTCTTATTAATATAATTTAGCTATACAACGGTGTATATCAAAACTTATAAAATACCCAAAACCACTATGGCGGGTCCCCTGACCCTGCATTTTGCGCGATAGTTATACCACCATCATCATCTCTCTTTCTCTCTCTTCCTTTCTCTCTCGCTCTCTCTTTCTCTCTCGCTCTCTCTCTTTCTTTCTCTCTTTCTCTGATATGCGTTAGAGCCAGACTTGTTATTGGTCGTTGATTAAAGATTAAAAATTTCGTGGATCTCTTGCGTATGTGCGCGCGATCGGTCGATCGATCCCTCTGTTTCTTTGTAACATACTAGCGATATCGTTCGAGTATAGTTTTCGCACGTGGTAGTACGGTCGTTATTTAAAAGCCGGCGGCGGTGCCCTTTGTCCGTTCGTTTTCGATGAGTCTTCCGTCATCACTGTCACTAATTCGCCGACAGCCTTCCCTAAATCTCCTAAAAACAAAATTATCGTGATACTCGAGTTGTTCAACTTTGAGTGACATCTTCTTCATGATTTGCAGGATTGGAAAACAATTATCATTACGTGTACATAGCAGAATGTTTCTTTTTTCACACCCAGGCACACATTTTGATCATGGATCACATGCACGAACACGAACGTCCAGATAAATGTCGAACATTGTAAACATTTTAAACGTGGGTCGATATATTTATGCAAAGAAAGACAACCAGCAGACAAGAAGTTAACGATGTAGATTAGATATCAATCCTACGAGGTAGTAAAAGAAAAATAGCATTTGTTTTTCTGTCTCTTTAAACAAACAGCTTTGCATTACTATTGAAAAAAACGAGAAAACGACGGTTGTTAATTGCAGTGCAATCCAATACGATTTAACCGGAATTGAATAAAGGTTACAGTCGATGTAAATCAAATTGAATTAAATTCTAATTAAAAACAACGCGTCTGTATGATTTAATCAAGTTTTCAATGAAGCATTGGATTGATAAATTACCTGACAAACGAATAAAAGCCTGAGCGAATGAATTAACGTGATACGATCGATGTAACGCGAAATATCAGTGTCAACTGTGCAAAAGTAGAAACATTAACGTTCGACTGGCCGATAATACAGCAGATTTATGAAGCTAACAAGATTTGGTCGACAAAACCAGTGCTATCGGCTAATACACTCGAGTAGACAGTTCTTTATAAGAATTGACGGGGCACGTCAAGTACGTTTGGACAGTGTACTCAACAATTACGCGGAAATTGATTGGGCTAAATTCGATAGGCGTCGATAGGTAGATGTTCGATAGGCTTTGCGATGGTTTTTTGTCCAATCGATGACACAAGAAACGTTACGCGCATTCTTTCGCACATAAATACACCTGTAACCATAGTATGTCCAAACGCGAGTTACATTCCCTCCAGTTTTTATGATTCTTCAAAGTTCCACATCTCGGGAACGGGTTTTTCGATCGATTTGGGGAAAAAAATATTTTTATCGTCAAAGCGAACAGAGGAATAAATATGACGAGGAAATAACTGCAATGAAATAATATACAATGACGATCAACGACGAACGCTTCCCGATTTAGCGGGGCCGAGATGTATTTTGGAAAATAGCGAGGTACAAGAACGAGCAGGGGTAGAAGCGTTTGATAGTCTCACCTTACATCCATCCTGTGGCGTGAAAAAACAGGAAAGCATTGTTATTTTTTGAAGCAGAGCTTGGTCGTGCATTATAAAACGTTCGAACATAGCGGTTTATTACACTACATAAAATGATTACACGATCGAGTACACGAAGGATGAACGAACCTGCCATGTGCAAGAGATTACCCACATTGTGGGCAACGCTGTGAGAATGCGGTGGCGGTGGTGGCCTCTCTAAACTGCTCACTCTGTCCTCGTTCGAGCCTCCACCACCTACGTTCATACACCCAGACCGATAAGCTTACGCTAATTTCTTTAGTATTTCGTCAAATATGTATTAATATGCAGTTAGTGTAGCGCAAATAGAATTGCATCTATGAATGGGCACGGTCGTCGAATTATTGGCTCAACGCGAACTAATCGAACGTTATCGCGGAGATTAAGTCTTTCAAACGCGTAACGATACAGCTACTCAAAACTGTCAAAATCGAAAGATTCAACAATCCAGGTATCCGTATGCCGAACAATGGGAGGATGAAATGAAATAATTAATACGGGGATACGTGGCTTTGGACTGCTGAAATATTAATTGGGAGCAAATGATGAAATGACTTTGATCGACGGTTTCTAATTACGATTAAAACCTATACACCATTAATTATGATTCCCGAAAGCATTCCATGTAATTTGAACATTCGATCGATTATTATACCTGAGGAATCGTGATAATGGCCGTTCATTTTAGCAGGAGAATCAGTCGCTAATTGAGACGCCGTCACGCTTCGAGTCTGCAGAGTACCGGTCTTCGATGGCGAAGAGACGTTCGGCTGAAACCCCAATATTAACGACACATTGACATTACGAAAACACCCAGACCCGGTACAGGCAATGAAATACCACCGAATAAAAGAGTAATATCGATTTTGCAGTACCTCGTCTAAAAGCTGTCGGAGTCTCTGTAACTGCGCTTCCAGCTGACGATTATGATCCTCCAGTATCTGCATGCGCGCCTCTAATCTGCCTTTATGCTGTCTCAACAATTTAGCTTCTGCGATCATGTCGCAATCCGGCTGTCTGTTACCATGGCCATCCTCGGGTGTCGAGCCCGGTGTCTGTTTCGAGCGCAATCGTTCGTATTCCGCTTGCAGCGTCGCGTTCTCCTCTTCCAGTTCCCGTATCATCGCTTCGAGCTCCTCCCTCTGCTCCGCGTCGATCGCGGCCATCACCTGAACGGGGCTCCTGGGCATGTTGACATTGTCGCCGCCGTTCAGGCTCTGACAGTAATGCGCTATCAATTGATGCTCGTCATCGCTATCCGGCGTCGAGTTGCTCCTCGTGCGCGATAGCTCGACTTCGGCGAGGCGCGACGCGTACATCTCCAATCGCGAGTGCATATCCTGACTGAGGGAACTGTGCTGCGGCGACGGCGCCGGGCTTTCGAGCGCGTCTCCCTCGAGCACGGTCTGCACCGGTAAATAACCAACTCTGGGATGCTTCTTGAAGTATCTTTTTGACTTGAATTTGTTGCGGAGCGCTCTTGTGAAGTCACGTACGTCTTCTCCAGACGTGGTCTGTACGATAAGGATATATATTGTTATTTAAAGTTCAACGAGTGCCCGCGGACACTCGCATGGCGAGTATACGTGGCGAAATAATACAATAAGACCTCGCTTAACTCTGTTTCAGTATTACGCGCTAGTATTGGGATTCCCCGAAATCACCCACGATTTTGTTACTTTGTTAGTAGCATGCATGCAGTCCCGTGGTAGCTACGGACGCATGTTTGCCGCGTCACAGTTGATTTTTGATCGGTCATCAACGTTATTGTGCGCGTAAAAACATAAGCAAAATAGTTTATTTTATTATGATAAATACGCGTTAATATGACCTCGTTTAACGCTGTTTCGTTTAGCGCTGGTACTTATTGGAACGTATCACCCGCGTTAAACGGGATCTTATTGTAAAGAAAACGGTGAGAATCGTCTTACCGCGGTGCAATATTCCTGCATAGGATGCGTTAATTTATGATTCTTGGCTTTTCGTCCCGAGAAGAAACAGTTCTGGCACATGTCGAAATTAAAGCACTTCAAGCAGCGATATCTGGAATTTCGGAGAACGGGGTGTCAGGATTTTCCGATAAGTCGATGCCTCGGGTTTCGATTTGGACTAATTACGGGAATACACGCTACCTGAATCCAGTGATGGGATATTCTTTGCATATGTTACATTTCGCTTGATGCTTTGCGCTCTCCGCGGCGGAGAGTCTATGAAGCACAGGCAACCAGACCATACTTTGCGGTTCTTGTTGTAGCCAACTCAAGAAGTGCACGGCTTCTATCTCGTTCTTGTCCTTCCCTGCCTTCTCGAAGCAACTGCGAACACTCGGCTCAATGTTCGATCCACCGAATGCCGCCACTTCGCCCAGCTGTCTCGGTACTTGTATACAGTCGTGCAACAATAAACCAAGTTTTCGTTGATCCACCAGTCGGTTCGGATCAGCGATCAAACGAAATAGATCTAAACGAGCAAAGATTTAACGATGAAAATAATAATTAAGTGTCGTTAACATTTCTTGCTTCGTCGAAATCCAAAAATCCAACTTACATCTATATTTTTCCTCCAAGTGTCCTTTGCACAACAGGACTAGACCGACCTTGAACGAGAGAACTCGAATCTGGCCGGTTCGTTGACTGAAATGAAAAGGAAAAGGATATTTTCTGAGTATCTGTTTAACGCTTCGATTCTTTCTTAAGTAAATAATATTCTGACAATTACTATGACGGTTCCTCTAAAGCTCGTGAATATTTTGTGCAACTATTCCCAGAGGTTTTTAAAGATATTATTTTTCGGTACAAAGTTCACGCACACAGAAAGCAAACGACGAGGAGCGTTGATCTACGGCGACGATTTATTTACGCGTGCAACGATTATATTCTCACCTATCGTATACGTTGAGGAGCCAGTTGATGGCCAGATCGATGCACAACGGTACGGACATCGGTGTCTGGTTCTCCGTAGTTATTACTTCGTAAAGAGACGTCAGTACTGTCACCATGTCAGGGATGTCGATTAGTTTGTCATTTTGCGCACGGAGCCCGTGCGAGTCGAATTGTTCCAGCGCGCTCGAGAGACTCAGCATATCCACTGCGAGAAATAATTAATATCAATGATCGAGACAGCCCTTCCGCAATCGCATTCGTAATGAAAGAGTCGAAGAACAGGTCGCTTCTTAAAATTAACGATGCCCTTCTTTCTAACGAGAGCATGCGCGGTACTCGTTACGCGCTCATTTAATCAGATACGAGAATAAGGCGGAAAGAAAATGGAACATCGTAAAAGACGAACATTCATTGCCGATAATGCAGCATCGCGGGCGGAGGAGTGATTAACAGGGAAAATTACAGTCCCTAATGAACGCGCCGAGAATAAATAAGATAACAGGACAAGGTGGACAAGACTGATTGGCAGGAATGTACTCACGGCATAGTCGTTTCTGAACGGTGCGAAGCTTCATCGCGGTTCTGTACGCCGAGAAGCGCACTTCGTTTAGATCGGCCAGAGAGGACATCAGGTCTATCATTTTCGGATGATCCCAGTGGGTGGTCTCCGATTGATGGCTGCAATGCGTTCCGAATTAGAAGATTAATTGAACGATCTGCGAGACCGACTGGACGGAGAGATTAATAATATTCGGTAATGGGAAAGATTTTGCGAATGAAAGTTGAGAGAAGCCGAGCAAGGAAGAACTTTGTTTAAACTTGGTGTAAGCCCGGCGATTTTCTTGGCGCAAACTTAGTTTTCAGAATTTCATTCGGGATTAATTAATTTACGGTGTCGCCTAGTTCGCGAGATTCGCGAACTCTTAATACGACTGAAACGCGATGCGTGGTTAAACGCGAAGTGTGATTTAACGATAAAAATTACGTTCCCGAGTCACGATTAATAATGGGGGATTAATCCATGGGGTTAATTCCAACGCGAAACAGAAACTTGTGAAATTCGAGCGCAGATTTCTGTAAACTGACTGTTTAACTTCTGTTCCTGTTAAATATATCTATTGCCTCCACGCGACATTCGTTTGTTTATGTTAAGATATTCCAGTTTATGTACTCCAGCGAATACCACGCGCGCGATTGTATCGTAAATTCGACGCGACAGGGCGGAGTGCAAGGAAGATCGATTACTTGATATAGTAAGGCACTTTGGCGGATGTGAGGGCTCTCTCCCATGGTGGTTCCACGCTGCTCGCGAGGAAAGCCTGACTACCCGGAGTGCTGCCATCCTTCCCAAATCCGCTTAGCAACTTGTAACGCTCGTCAACCGCCACTTGCAGCACCTTCCACCTGCGAAAACACATGAAAAAGTTTGCATCGCGACTTCCAATCCTCCTGACTCCGCGAGAAAAACGGAAAAATAACCCGTCGTAATGCTGCCGTGTCAACGGGCGAATATTCTCGTCAAAGTAAATAACGGTATTAATGAAGGGTCCATACTACTGTGACCGCCCGAGAAATAAACGATTTTCATGAATTTTTTTTTTATTCGATCAAACGAACAGTCATTTTGGAAGCTTTTTTATTTATTAATGTAGCTCATTGTTTAATACGAAAGTTTAAAAGAAACAAAAAGTCCTATTTTTAAAATAAACAAGGGAGGATTGAAATTATGTCCTCCAAAAATCGGGTTTCAATTTTTTTCATAGAAAAATGTTTGGAAGAAAAAAGTAAATAGCGATTATTAATCTACATGAATGTCGCTAACGCGCTATGGAGCCATTTTTCTTTTTTCTGATAATTACGTTTTTTATAAACAAAAGTCTATCGAAAAAAGGGTGGCAATCTGCATGAAAACTTCAATCAACTGCCCTTTTATTTAAAAAAACCACTCCATAGCGTGGTAGCGACATTTATTCAAATTAATAATCACCATTTAGTTTTATTTGTTTCATACATTTTCCTGTGAAAAAAATTGAAAACACGATTTTTGGTGGACACAATTTCAATACTCCCTTTCTTTACTTAAAAAATAGGACACTTTCTTTCCTTAACATTTTTCGTGTTAGGCAATAAGTTACATTAATAAATAAAAAGTTTCCGAATTGATTGTTCGTTTCATTCAATAAAAAAAAAAAATTCATAGAAATCGTTCATTTTTCAAGCCGACACAGTAGTAGTCGGTTCATTAACCGTTCCTAGTGCTGAGCATAAATTGACCATTGGTTCATTTCTATCTCCCCAGTGGCGTATTGTCGTTGACATATTATTTCTGATTTTGCGTTTCATTCCTCGAGCCTTCACGTTCAAAATGAGTTTTTTTCGCATTGAAACAGCTCAAGTGGTGCGGGAATAACCCCTGTTTTCAGCAGAGTAGCCTTGCGAAACGAATTGCGTTCGATTTGACATTGTATTTTGGCATTGTAACGCTGATATTTTACGAGTATATTACTGTGCGAGTCTTCGACTTTATAACGTACTTCGTTGTATCAAAATATTTCAGAATGTGAGGGAGCACCGATCTTGCAACGAGTGGAATCTCGCGTTTACATCAGAGCACCAAATGGGTTACAATCATTTTAACCCGACGATCGATGGTAATATTCAATTATTGTTAATAAAAGCCGAATCTACCAAATAAACGACAAACATTTTTAAGGGGTTATCCGTTCTACGAAACTCACTAAATCCCCGATAAAGTTTCGTCGAGTTCGTACGTACCTGGTGTTGAGATCTTCTAGTTTTGCTAGCAAAGCATGAGAAACGATGACACTGCTCGAGGCGAAGACGCTCGCTTGATCGTTTGCGTCCTCGATGTTCCTCTGAATAGGTACGAGTCGTTCGCCGAATTTCTGCAATTGCTCCAACAATTCCGTCGCCTCGTTCGCGTCGTTCGGATTTTGCCAGCCGCTTTGAATCGCCTCGGCCGCGGCCATTCGCGACGAGAGATCCTCCAGTGACTTTTGGAAGACACATATTTTCTGGAACAGCAAACAACGGGGAACTTTAAATTCGGAAATCGCAAATAAAGTTGAAATCTAACAAAGATTTGAATTTTTCGGTCTGCAGGGTACGCCTCGAAGCATTTTTTTTTTACACATTTGCGCACATAAATATCTACCTATCATCAATGGCGTAATACCCAGATCGATTAAAAATGTTCCCCACTTGCGAGATTGTTGATCATATGTCTAATTAATTCCGATAAAAGTCGGGAAACGTGCATGTAAAAAACTGTACGCGTATACCAATGTTTATTGTTTATAACGTCAGGTTCTATTTTACGTTAAAAGACTAGAAAAAGGTTAGCTGTGTCTCGAAAGAATGGAATTTGAATGAAAAGTCAATTAAAAAATAATGAAAACTCTTGCATACACCTAAAGGTATGGTTTCGTTAACACGACCGATCGCAGTCGTCGACGACTGCGACACCCTGGACAGGTTGTTTTAAATGGGGCCGGTTTCGTTACCACGACTCTCGGTCGTCGTGCGACCCGACCGATCGCACCACTAGTCCGGTCCAGTGCTGCGACCGGTTGTCGGACGACAAGCACGTTGAAATCGAGATTTGGCTACTCCCTCCAACGATTCGACAGAGTCAGCGTGCACCGGCGGAGTAGTGGGAGAAGCGAAATATCGGCGAATGATCAAAAGAACGCCGTGTTTGGTCGTTGTAATGAAACCGGGGCACCGACGACTGCGGTTGGTCGTGATAACGAAACCGTACCTTAAGCGTTAACACGTTTATTTCGCGGGCACGGATAACGCAATCCTCCCATTCGAAACGATATTTTACATTTATCTCCCAATGTACGAGCCGTAAAAACTAACGACATTTTAAGTCTGAAATTCATCGAAAACTATTTTCTCGCGGCTAGGACGATTAGAAGGTAGAAACCATTTTATTTGCCGACACATTTTCCCCGAAGGAACTTAATCTACCGGACAGACATAGTTTAATCTTATCAACTGTTACCCCGCGCGTGTTAGTCGTTGAAAAATGTGTTTAGGTCGTTCCGTGCCGACGGCTTGTGACAAATCCCGTTATAACGTGTCAGAAACTCGCAGGTGAGATTTCCACGAACATTTCCCGCTGAGAACGTATTCAGATATTTACCGGTGAAAGGTTCATCTCGCTCGAATGAATTCTAACAGAGACGATGTTCAAATCATTTAAAACCCAGATGTCGAACCATTCGCGCACTATATTCTCATGAATTATTTCAACGTAACCCCGCGCACAGAATTACGTTTCGCTCGGAGTACGGAAATGAATTTTGCGTTTTAATTTCACGACGATGTTAATTGTACCGAACGTGGACTCGTATGGTTTTTCTTTGTCTCCGCGGATGGTCGGAGCCAAAAATAGTATTTTCCGAATGAACGAACGGTTTTCCGCGAGGATGACGCTACGGTTGCTCACCGAAAAGAAAGTTGCGCCCGTAATTGTCGGGGCAGAAGTTTATGGTAATGGAAACCACATTTATGGTTTACCACGTTTCACGTGCGCAAACGTATATGGGTCAGTTATGAATAATTGCTGGTACTAAAATTCGCTTTAAATTATGGTTAACTCGGCCGTATTTTCTAACGTAACTTTTCGCGCCTCGGCCGACGACGGCAGTGGTTACCGGCTATGCCGTTGAAAAACGAAACACACGTGACCGAGTTTAACGAAGAATCAGCACGGCGAACGTCGTTTTTATCACGTTTCGATAAATTCGGTGGTGATATTTTTTCATTTGTCGCCTCGCGCCAGGAAAACTAGCGGTTGCTTATATAAGAAAATCACGATAAATTTTCAATTCCACGGTCGATGTACCCTCGCGTGGATAAAAGTTACGGAACAGTTCGCGCGAACTGTGTCGTGATTGTTGCAACGTGATTCGACCGAGTCTATTGGGTTGGCAAGAAAGTGTTTTCGGTTAATCACAACCCATACATATATGTTGCAACCGAAAGTACTATCTTGCCAACCCAACATATTCAGCGACGATTATTTTGTGAGGGAATCGTTGAAATTCAGATATTTACAAAAATTATCGTCAAGATTCTTTATAATTGAAATTCGAATGATCGCTTCCGTTTAAAGAGACCGAAACTTCCGTAACTTTTCAGTTTTTATATTGCAACAAAACGCAACTGAGAGTTGACGATTCGTAGGATCATAAAAACCGGGAAAAAAGTAAACCAGGACACGTGTCTCCGCGTCATCGATTTCTCGCCTATAACTTTTGTCAACGAGCGTGTATCGCTATAATAAAAGAGTTCACAAACCACAGTAACAGGAAAATCATAATACGCTTCTCTTCCACCCCAGTGAATTACATTTCAGACCGGAATACGGTAGTATCGCGGAACACTGAACCAGAATTCGTCGCGTAACCAACACAAAGGGTAGCGACAATAACGTTTGAACAACGCCTAACATCCCTTTTCAAAGCAGTACCGTCGATTCAAAAGCGTTAGTCGCACTTCTCATTCATTCGATTACTTCCATTCAAACGTTCCATCCTTCCTTCGACCGTTTCTCGTTTCCGTGTTTAAGTCGTTACCGTTTTGTGGCTAGGCGTGAGCGAACCCCGAAACAGAAAAGGAAAAGGGGGACGACTCTGCGCCGCTAGTCTGCATAGAAGGCTAGGAGGCAATTGGCACGTTGAAATGGCACATCTGTGACGTGGGAATACGGAGGGGTGTGGGTGGATGAAGGGGGTGGTTGGTCCCTTTCAATTTTCATTCGCGAACAAAGGCAGGCGACTCATTTTCAACGCGGCGATAAAATCCTCTCGGTGTTTATCAGCGAGCGGTATCATGCGAGGAATTGTTAATGGGAGAGGGAGAGGGAGAGGGAGAGGGTTGAAGAAAGAAAGTTATTTCCAGAATGAAGTCATAACCAGAAAGACAGTGGAAGAGTGAAATAAATGAGGAGCATCTAAGAACGAATGGACGAGGGCGCGGAGAGAAGAGACAATATCAAGGATAAAATAGAGAACGGTAAAGGTATAGGGAGACGAGTAGAGAAAGTATACATAGAGATAAAATAGATGGTCTGGTGAGGTAGAGAGGGGGAGGGGGAGGGGGAGGGGGAGGGGGAGAGGGAGAGGGAGAGCGAGAGTGGGAGGACAGAGAGAAAGTGAGAGAAGAGCGGAGAGAAGAGAAACGCGAGTAGGGGGCAAAAGTGTTGGGTGGAGTCTGAATTTGCATTCCAAATAAACGTCGACGACGGACGCTAAATCGCTCTAATTAGTCGTCTCGCTATGGAAGTGCTTTAAGCGCCGCTTGTTCGGCATCCGCCACCCGTTCTTAACGCGCCTCCAAGAAAAAGGCCCGCGGAGAAAAGTCGATGGGAGAAGTTAGTCGGAGTTGTCAGCGGTGCGGAAAGCGAAGCAATCGGAGGGCGTGCCGATGCAAATTCTTTGAGCTGAAAAGTACCACCGAGCACATGTCCATGCTCCATCGACGGCAACAAAATAACGATAAACAGAGCGTGGGACGAGTAATCGATAATGATGAGTCATTATGAGGCAGGATGATCGTGTTACGTTTTGCATAATCGTCCTAACGGCGGCGCGACGGTTTTGCGGGTGGCATTAAACGCGGATGCGATTCTTTGATAAGTACGCCGCGTACTATTTGTCAGCTCTCGCTCTTTAACCCGTTCGAGCGTGAATTAATTTCAACGGATTAGGGAAATTAAAAACGGTGAATATATGCGGTTACACGCTTTGGAAATTCGTAATAAAGGTTCATTTGCATTCGCATTTATTTAATTGGATTAATTGGATCGCACGCTATCGCTACATTGTACCGAAAGCTGCAATTAACGCGAGGTTGACAAAAAAAATGAAAATTCAGCATATGGTACGATGGGGTTAAACATTTGCAAGTATTACATCGTATCACAATTGTTTTTACCCCTCGTTTTTATGCACCGCTATTAATTCGCTACGCGGCAGTGCCATTACCCTGCTACGGCCGGCGTAACGATCTTTTCGCTGCTGGCACCGTTAAGTAAAAGTGCTAATAAACATAATTAGCGGTATAATTAGTAAGGTTATAATTACACCGGACCACTGGTGGGAGCGAAATAATTTGCGTTCCGTTTCGTCACGAGCTACTCCTTTTTCGAGGCTCGCGCGAAAAAGTGATTATAACGAGTGGCGATCTCGTTAGAAACTTGATTTATTCGAGTGCACGCGAGCGACGAGCACGCGCGCATGCAGCCGCCGATGTATGCACAAGTGCGGAAGAGCAAAAAGTACGGTAATTTGATTGTACAATAAGATCCCTCTTCTCTCAGAGCGCGAACACGCGAGGGACGATGCGAGATTAGCCTCGAGGAACGAACCGCGGGGCGGAAAGGTGATTTTTTTAAAAAGGATTTACGGCGAAACACGGTGGCCACGCACCTGCCCGTCCGCGAAATTAAATAAGGTTGCAAAAGCGCTCGAGTAAAACGCGCTTAACCGGCGCGTTGTAAAATAAACATTAATTATGGGAGGCATGCCGGCAAGAATTAATTATTTGACTAGAGCATCCGCGAACGTACGCGTCCCGATCGTAAAAATAATTTCGAAACTAATTAAATCTCTCCGGGGTCTCTTTCGAATCACGTTGGAAGGGGGAGAAAAGATTTAAACTTGCGACGGGTTGAAATTGCGCCGAACGAGAGGTGAACGAAAAGGAGAATCGATGTACCGATCTAATTGCGCGGTAATATCTTTCTAACGGTAAGCATTGTCGCGCGAAAATGTAATTAGAGTGATAAATCGTGTTAGAATGGATCCAACAACGTCGATGCCGACGCGTTTAAAATGAACGTCTACCTGAAAACAAAATTACACGGTCATCGATACGTCTCGGCTGCCTTGAGAACGCCAGCGCGCGAAATTATCAGGGTAAAGCGAGGATAAGGCCGCAGGAGGGAGGAGACGGGAGGGGAAGGAGGAGGCCGAGGACGAAACAATTTTTCCTCGGCTTCGGCGTCTGCAATGTCATTTATTATGTAGCCAACCGGGCAATTAAAGTTAACTCGGCCGTGCCTTTGGCCTCTTCTCGTTCCCTCTCTTTCTCTCCCTCTCTATCTATCTATCTCCCCCTCTCCCCTCCCTCTCTCTCTCTCTCTTTCTCATTCTCCTCGTCCTCGTGTCGCGTCGTGTCCTGGCGAACTTCTTCGTGGAATTTACTAAGCTAATTGTCTGGCGCCATCGAATACTCTCTTTGCGTTGCACACTGCACGGACCATTCGGCAATTAGCAGCACGTAGCACAATTCCCTTGGGATCACGGTGGAAAAATTATTTCGGAATAGGATAAATGGAATGCGAAACGCGATATTGGGATATTCGTGATTGCAACGGAACTGTGTTCTTTTCCTACTGAATGCAGCGCATACGAAACGAGGAAACCTTGGGCATTCGAAGGCGAGTACGAAGTATACAACGCGGAGCGCGTAATTGTTGTTGGAGGGAAGAACGGACGAGAAATAAGGATAGATGGAAATCGTTTGGTAAGAAAGAATCGTCGAAAGGTAAAGGATAAGCTGTAAGGACTTGGATTTGAGTAACGAAATAAAAATGAAGTATACGTGTATTAACGCGTCGACTACCACGATAGTTTTTAACACGCTCCCTGCCAAGCTGCATTTGGGTAACAATAAGTGTCATCGCTATGCCATGTGTCCCAAAATGGTACACGGTATGATGTTTAATGTATGTATCTGTGAAATTTGCAAATATTTTTCTGTTTTAGTTACTTTAAATTTATTTTTCCATATTTTTAAATCTATAGAGAGAATAATATCATTTGGCGCAGAAATGAGTCACAGCGCGTACCGAAAACGGTATACCTGGCCGGGAACGTGATAATATATAGAACGTCGATTGCGCGAAAACGAGTGATTTTCAACCTACGCTTGACTTGTATGCATGTTTCAATTTTAGTCAACGACGCAGAAATTAATCTTTATCAATATATAACAAGGTAATTAATTTCTGTGTCATCGGCTTAAATTTAATTCGTGTGTTCTCTCATAAGGGACAAGGTCTTGTCTTGTGCTAAGTACAAGTACGCGAGAATTTACCTATCCGTACGCCGCGCCAAGTACGGTGAATGGACGAAATCTTACGGGGCCCACCATAGACGATATAATCGCCGGCACTCGCATATTCGACGACTAAAATCTAGTCAGCGTCAAGCACACTCCTAACAATAGAACTTAGCACGATGCCGCGATGTAAATGCAGTATATTATTTGGTTCATTTCATAGCGAAAGAGAAGAAGGTATATAACGAAATGATCTAGGATATTCTCTCGGTCCAACATCCGTCGCGTCGTCGAGAACGAAACAACTACGAAATAGCGGGTATAGCTGTCACACGTATACGGGTGACGCGGCATGTTTCGAATAGTTCAACGTCACCCACATACGCGTAACACTGTATATTCCAAATTTTCAGTATCATCCACATACGAGTAACGCAATTTTCAGCGTCATCCTCATACGTGTAACGCCGGCATCTTCCAAATTTTCACGTCACCCACATACGAGTAACGCGGCATGTTCCGAATTTTCAGCGTCACGACGGTCACAGCGTTGAAAGCTTTTCGCTCGGTGGACGTTGCAAAGTTGCGTCAGAGTTGGCCGTTTCGCGACGCACCTTCGGAAAATCTCTCTCAAAGACGATAAGGAATACGTGTTCTCTCGCACGGTTTGTGTAAAATTCTGTTTTAGCCGGCCACACTATTCGAGATAACGGAGATCAACTACACCGTCGTACAGCATTAGATGTATTTATATGATATTCCAGAAATTTCGTACTTAAGGTGCCGCCTCGCCTATGAGCGTAAAAAATAGTTTTATGAAAAAATGATCATTTATACAGGTACTTGAACGCGGCGGAATGCGTTTCAAAGTTGCAAATCGCGCAATTGGAAGAAATCGACAATAAAAGATATTGCACATCGACGCTGATCGGCGATTAACTCGAAAGTAGTGTACAGATATACCTACTTTATTTAAAAAAAGAAACAAATTCTACCTTCTATATTTCAAAAATGGTGTTAATGGAACAATCATGTTAATGGAACAAAGTAAATTTAAAAATATTAAAAAATGGGCGATACTACGGTACGTAACTGGATAGAGATAGAACTGCAAGAGCAATGAATAAACACTCGGCACCGACCAAAGCCGATTAATTAAATTCACCTAACGCGCGTTTAAATAGATGCGTAGACGCATCGTCACCCCCCCCCCCCCCTCCCCTGCCGGCCCCTTCACGACCTAAGCAGAGAAAGTTCTTCGTTATTTCAGGAAACCATCCTAGAAGCAGTCCGTAATCCGAGGCGGCAACTTTTCTCGGAATCGCGTTACCCGCAGGATATTCTCGCGATGCTTTTATCCGCGGTGTAAAAGCCACGGCCGAGTCCGTGGCTTTAACGGCAGAACGGCGGACAGAAGAATCCGTGTCAAAAAGTGCGGTGGCCTCGCGATATCGCGTGAAAAATGAAATTTTGTACAAAAGGAAATGGGCGAGGAAAGAAGCGTAACCGAGACGACGACCGTCGCCGAATTCTCTCATAAATATTCAGATTTTCCGCGGTGGTTTCTCTTATTTATTACCGCCGCCGAGCTAGCAGCAGACAAAGAGGTGGCCTGGCCGAGGTGACTAAGCGGCAATATTGTGGCGCCTCCTCTCGCCGTTGGCAATACGCCATGTGCATCTATTATAAATCTGGCCTCGTAGCCACGCCGAAGTACCCTAGACCTTAACCTTACCGCTTTTGCCGCGATTCTAACCAGTTATTCTATCGATTTTCAACCCGCGACCGCGTCCGCATCCGTACGTTTTGCGATAAAAATCATCGATCGGTGATTGACCTTTCCTTCGATGATTCCTCATCTACGGCGGAGCCGGGTGATCGAGGATTTTGACCTGCTAGGAAATTACGCGCGAGTCTGACCTCGTACGCTGGAGCATGAACTTTAGTCTTGCGTTTCGCCGTAGAAATTTTCGATTAATTTGTTTGCTCGACGATTCCTCGACGACAGCTCCGACTTGTGCTTCTTATTGGCTATTAAAATGCGTTGCGATCGATTCGCGGAAGCTGAACGGACGACGTTCGTCGAGAGTGTCATCGGCGCGTGCCTCTGGAATTGGAATTCGAATACTTCGCGCTGCGCGGCTCGTCCTGCGGTTCGTTTATTTCGCTGTCGTTTGAGTCGAGTTAATGCAAGATCAACCCTCCATTTATGCCATACTTTTTTAACGCGCGTTTCTTTTTACGCGTTAAATTATTATTCATTTGCGCGATCTATTTTTACGTTTTCAGATACGTTTCGTGTTCCATAATCTTTAATTGAATTTATTGCGTGTCAGGGAGAAGCAAATTCTTACTTGACCATTTTTGATTTTGTCTGGGATGTGATTATTTAAAACAGATCGTATGAGCGACATCGAATAAAACTTGTTTTGGTTTACCGAAGTATTATTACCTTTTGTGCCAACGTAAGCGAAATAAATATCTTTATAACTTTTACCGGGTGTTCTTACGATAGTTTGTCGTACAAGTTTACGCTATTTACGCGATTTGCAGTTGCGTACAAAAAATTTACATGGATTGTTGACAATGCGCGTAATGGATACATCCCTTAATTTATGGCCCTGCGTAGCGACGCCTGGCGCACCGCGTCGCACATGCTCGTATCCGTTGTAGACCTCAAGACCCCATACCCGATCAAGCCATTTGCGCAAATATTGTGTGTACTCAAGTAATTTGATTGTGTATGGCGCGGCTTAAGTATGCTTGGGCATGAATTTGCGCAACCAGATGCTTGCGCGAATAGGTTGATCGTGTGTGGAGACCTTAACGCAATGCCTGGTTTTTGTCCTCCAAATTCCGCACATTAATTTTGAATAATTTCTTAGCGTTGAATATCGAATTTTATTTGAATAATGCTATTACTATTGTTGGGATTTGTTTGAAAATATAACGAGACATGCTGGTAGAGGACCGTGAGGGGTAAAATACGCACGTGAGAAAAAGGTATATTCCCGGGGATGAGAGAAATTAGACACTCCGCCAAGGGTGGGTGTTATATGGGTAAACTTATATCCAAGAACACTGATCCTTCTCGGATAACCATCGATAGGGGATTTTGTTCTTCCAGTGATAACGGTCTACGTTGAGAGCCTGTCCACGTTTGTAATGCGGGTATAGATTTTCTCTCGTATTAAATTCAAATTCATAACGCTAAAGCTGCCCCTACACGCTCAGTATTGCCTGTCAAAACTGGCATGATCATGCAAGACTAATAGAGAAGACTGAGCATGTGGACGGTAAGTCGGCCGACTTGCATACGGGTGTAGCCGCATGAGTTTCGTCAATCTTGCATGACATATGCACGTCGACCGACTTACCGGCCACACTCTCAGTCTTGTCAGTCTTGTCTGAGCGTGTAGACGCAGCCTAAACCTAACAACGCGATCGGTCAAATGACTGTTTTAAAAATTCCGTTCGAAATTTTCCACGCACGTTATTGCACCGCCACTTGCGATTAACTTTGCGATCTTTCTTGTATTATAAGTATAAGGAATTTTCAATATCCGCTTCCTTTCTTGTCGTCTGTTTTCCAAGAAAACGACCGGGACAGGTCGTTTGACCAGTCGAACGATTTATATTTTTCTTGTAATAGTATTCTCGAAGACTCAATTCCGAAACTATGAAGACGTTACAGATAAAAGGTAATGCAAGCGCGGCATGACTTTAGTCAAAAACGTAGTGGTACGCGATTTGAAGGGGTTGCGATAACGGAGACGTTAGATTACGACCGAACAAAAAATTACACTTTGCGTTTACTTTTCCTGGTCCCCAAACGCTTCGATCTTTACCACTGTCTTACCTATCAGCTACTTATTTTTCCAAGTCCGACTGATTATGAGACGCACTTACCATGGATTTGGTTGGCAACTAAGTGATTGCGGATTTTAAATAACACACCTATCGATAAAATCCGCAATCATTTAGTTGACAGCCCAATAAATAGTATCGTAACCTCTATCGGCCCATTCGGGTGCGACAAAGTTTTCCGTAAGAATAAACAGTCGTCACGTTACGTTTAGAATCGAGGATGACGAGCCAATAGCAATTCACAATTTGTGCGGCGATGCGAGTCGAAGATAAAAAAAATAGTTTCGTCTCGGTAGCGAAAGGGTTGATGGAGATCGTTATCCTGCTCGTGACAAGTATTTTAAATTTCATCAAACGCTGATATTCCGCAGACGGGTAAGGTTTGCCCGATAGAAATATTTCGCGATTCGCAAATGCATCTCTCCTACGATCCGTCGGAGCACCTTTATCCAGGAGACGAAGTATTCCTATCTATTCTTGCGTGAAATTCCATCGTACCGACAGATGTTCTTAAAACGAGTAACCGCTCGAATACGTTCCCATGAATAGGAAACGATATTCTATGTAACCGAAGGTTCGATATTCGGAAATAATCGATGCGCATATCTTCCGCGATTTTTGCACAACCGTTATCGTCATTACGAGTTAACGTTTCCATTATTTGCGACCCAACGATCGAATCGGCGGATGTTTGCAAATGGCGTTAAGCGCCGTTTTTATATTATCATCAACCGCATCGAGAATTGCGATGCGTGATTCAATATCACAAAAATCGCTTTGAGAGTGCCAAACGGTTTAAAATATTGTATTAGCAAACGTAATTTTAATTGGATTTATCGGCCACGAGCATGGAGGGCCGGGATTAAGATCCTCTGGGGAGAAATAAATCGGCCGGCAAATACAAAATTAGTCCGGCAAACGGAGAAACGAGGGAATTCAAATTCCCAATGCAGTTTCAGCTCCGGGAATCGCGATTCGCAAAGTGGTTCTACCGTTGAGGGACTCGAGGTTAACTAAACTCACGTTAGTTACGGAAGAATTTAATTGATTGATATTCCGAAAACGTAGTAGCCCTGGTTCGTGATTAAAAAAGACAGACCGTGGAAACTCGATGAAATTGTTGAAACCCAGAAATTTCGGTTAATTTCGGGAAATAAAAATTTCTCCAAAAACTTTTTCCACGGATCTAGTGAACGAGCTTTGATATACGGCCCATATAAAAACTGCATTGTTGATTAGCCGTGTGTCACGATTCTCGGTGCGTTTCGAGGTAGAATTAAAATTTGTATAAAAAAAAAAACTCGACATCGCGTGGTTAGTTGATTTTTTTAATTTGAATCCGTGCTGCTCGGTGTTTGGAATATCGGACGATTAAATTAAAAACTCTTTGTTTCGACAAAATACTGATGTATATTTCAACCATTTATTCTGAAACCGGTGTAAGTTCATTTCCGCATATTTTTCGTCATTGCGATGAACGGACGAACGGTATCGATTTATCGCAGTTGCCTGAGCAACTTACACAGTTCCCAAAATAAATGGTCTAATTGTTTCTACTTCCACAAAATATTTTTACGAGCGATCCACGTTCCAATTCCGTGGCATTAGACAATTAGAGTTTCAGAGTACGCGAGTTTAACACGTTGAATGCCACGCTAATTTTACATGGATTGCCTGTGGCGCCAACATAAATTTTTTATTATGCCATACATATTACGTTGAAATTTTATTTGTAACAGATAAATTGCGGGGAATAACCATATTTAATGAATTTATCTTGCTAGGTGTCACGGGTGACTCCCGTGGAGCTGAATGCATTCCTGGGATTTGGCAAAATGTGTTATACAAAAAATTCAAATCAACTGTGTAGGACAACAGCAAAAATCAAACTAAAAAAAGTCGTGAGTATCGGTCTTACCTTTTTTTTATTTGGAGTGTTTCAATTTTTAATACGACACATCGCAATGTTCACGCATAATAGGTGTATATTTTATGTCTAAATAAAACTATTTTTATATGTTTTATAATGCATTAATGCCTTCACACCATTGCAATAGCGATAGTGGTATTAACAAATTTGTAAGTATTGACGTTCATTATAATTGTGAATCTTTAATCTTGGCGCGCCGGGCATCTATGCCCCCCCGCGCTACCGTCTAATTGACCGCCGGTCACCGGTGACCCCCATGTCATTCAACGCGTTTCTTTAATTCAAATGGTACACGCGCAACGGCGCCAATCACCGTGTGCGTAACGCGTACGATTAGAATATTTACGATCCGAAGCTTCCTCGTGTGTACCGTGCGTCACGGACGAGGGATCAAAGCGAAGTGCCACGGTTGCCCACGGGACACAACGGATAATTAACAAATTAATTAGCGAGCGCAGATACGGTCAACGCAGAGGAGTCGAGATAAATACGGGGACGTTCAAAGCCGCGTTATTCCGACGATAAAGACGATTTCTCGGTGTAATCATGCGCCTCGTGTACCAGCCGCAATGTCAGCATTACGAGGACCGTTTCATATTTAATGTCTGAAGCTGACGCCGTCGTCCCGACGCGCGACGCCACGCCGGCGATCTTAATATCACCTCGGCGGGCATAATAAATGCGTATTAACATTTCTTAGGCTACGTCAATACGTTCTGTATCTTTGAAATTATATACACTGCCGAGCGGAAGTTCAGCAACGATCGAACGGACGTTATTCGAGAAACTTGAAGTATTTGACAACCAAGTGCTTCGGGCGTACGTCGGTGAAAAGTGTGGCAGAAATGTAGGCGAAATGGCGTGTATGCTTAGTAAATATGTTTGAATGCTTTTCTCGGTTGAAAGGTATACAGATATTCCTTCGGTCGGTTTTAATATCCCTTTTTTACCGGTAGAAATACGAGAACTCATGAGCTCGTTGACTTCATAGATTTCTGTTACATATCTATCTATAAAAAGAAATTACTTATAAGCATCGCAATTATTAATCGTAATTGAGGAGAGTCAATCTTTAAAGCTGAAAGTTGACCGAATCTCCAAAAAGAATTGATCCCAAAGGGCAGGAACGTTATCAGGAATCTAAACGCTCTTAGGATTCGGTCCGACTAATGTTCTTGACGCACGTCACGCAACCTCGTTCCTCGGTTCGTAACAAAAGAGGACATTCGAGGAAGGAACATGCTCTTCCAAAAGGGGTAATGTCCCAGCGTTTGTCAGACACTGTATCATGCTCTCTTATCGCTAACCGGTCATCTATTCCTTATCTGGAATCAGTCATCCGGACTTAGTATCAGGCAGTACCGCAGCTAGCTGCGAGTAGAACGTTACATGGGAATCGGATTAGCAGCCGGCGAGACGGTAAGAGCAATTTCCGTGATTGTATCTCTACACGAGGGAGGGCCACGAGATACCGATATGCCTCGCACTGGGTTGTTTCCCAACGACGGAGTACCATGGTGTTAATTACGCGCAATTGTCTGTTAAACGAAGTCGTCTGTGCGATTAAGCGTGCCGAGGTTACGGTTTCGCGGGTTTCGGCTAATTGACTTATTATCCACGCCGTGCGATATATTCACTGGTGCGTGGTAACTTGAAGTGTCTCCAAAAGTTGGCGACATTGAAATAACGTTAATGTAGGATGTACTGTAGAATGTGTGTATTAACGTAAGTATTAAAGTATAAGAACCACGACCGTTCGCGTTTAGTGTTCACCGCAATGTGGATGGATCGTCAGTCGTGTCAGGCATGCCATTGGGAGTGAATTTATTTTAACCTTTCAGCGGGCGCTCTGATGTATAAATAATCGTTTAAACAATGTTCTATTTGCATCTTATTAACAGTTATGGGTATTCTTGGGGAATGTTTTCATCTATATTTGAGATATAAACAAAATATATACATATATTGTCAATTGATA
Source organism: Pemphredon lugubris (assembly GCA_933228935.1). Lineage (NCBI taxonomy): Eukaryota > Metazoa > Arthropoda > Insecta > Hymenoptera > Crabronidae > Pemphredon > Pemphredon lugubris. The sequence continues at coordinate 27,058,831 of OW121815.1, forward strand.
AATAATCGAATAAATCTAATAAATATTGTCGATTAACAAAATATATTATACGCAACAAAGTTTAAACTAATAATAAATGTGTTCATACCCAAACAAAATTTAGTATAAAATTGCCTCTGAAATGTTTTTCCAATGCTCTTAATGAATGTTGTAAATAATACAACGCGCGGCTGCTGTTATTATAAAATATGACGTGCCCGCTGAAAAGTTAATAAATTCTCCTCATTTTTTGTGGTTTTTACATCGGTGTCTTCATTACAACACAAATATCCCTATATTAATATTGGCTAGACGCGATTAACTTAACGCGTAATAGTGTCGAAGCTGTATTCGTACATGGATATTAGGATCGTAATGAATTAAGTTTGAAATTAAAGACTGGAATGACACTAATATTCACGAAACACTGAACTTTTCGTTCGAGCGATGTACGCGCACAAGACTCGCCTTGCAGAGTGAGCGTTCAAGCATGCGTTTATTAAAGTGATTCCTTAAAACTAAATTTAATATGTATCACTTCTTCGATACGTCTTAAACTGCACAGTAGATTTTCTCTTGATAATGATGGTTTTTGGACTATTATAAAAATTGTGAGGCACCCGTCAGAAGCGGAACTATCAATCGTATGATAAAGTAACCAAAACTCGATCCGGCTTCGAAAGTACGGGAACCCTCTTCAAAGTTGGATAACGATGTATCAGCTACGATCGAGATACGATAAACCTTGAGATCGATACTCCATTCGATTCACCCGGTAGTGGATTTGGTGAACGTTCGTGTACCGAGGAGCTGGACCGCTCGATATTAGCAGCCTTATATGCAATCTTTTCTAGCGAATAAAAGTATATTGCAGCGTATAAAGTGTACCGAACACACGATAAAATTTGTGCAACGACTCTTTCAAAGTAGAATTAATTCTGACGGTTTTACCCTGACCAAGCCGAGCACCGCAACTTCATTAAGAAACGACTCCACTCGAGCGGTTAACGGTAAATGAATATTAACGAGACGCAATTAATACAACGTAAAAGCTCCTTGAGACCGCCCGCAAAGATGGACAACGCGCTAACCACGATAACAGCGCAATGAACTCCGAAACCGAACCTTTATTCAATTCCGCGATACCTAAATACCCTGTAATCTATATTAACGGTAAACGGATATTCCTGTAATTGGATACAGTTATACCCTTCCAAACGTTTCATCGAAATTACCTAACCGCGCTCCATTCTTGCGCCATAATCCCCCGAGTAACTTGGTCTGGTCTTAGGTGCAGTGCCGTGTCTACTCTCAGATTCGCCCCTGGGGGAATCGGATTAGCAGTCGGAGAAACGGTAAGTGCAATTTCCGCGATAGTATCTACAGACGAGAGGAGTACACACGGGCCACCGATACGCCGGTTTGTCCCGCAACGACGAGGCTACCCCGGTGTTAATTACGTGCAATTGTCTGCGAGATCAGCGGCTCCAACCCCCCCCCCCCCCTCCCCTCCTCTCCTTCCCACCGTCTGTCGTGCCCCCCGCCTCCCCCTCCCCCCCTTTCGTCTCCATCGTGGCACTTGGTTAAAGCTCGCCTATAACAAGCTTGCTACCATACGATAACAATAATTATCACGCTCGTGTTAACGCATCGCTGTGATTACGAAATACCAATTCGCGGTTGGTCGAGGCTTTAGGGGAGGCTTATGCTCCCGTGAATTAGATTCTACGTGTACGAATATGTCTGCCGAGCGTCTACGTAACGTTTCGCGCATTGATTTTCTCCGAACTCCATACTTTCGAAAGTACACGAATGTCGATTACGGGGTTCGCAAAAAAAAACCGTCGCGTTAGGTTCTTGTACCGACCAAATGATTATTCCGCGACTGATTCGAACGATGATTTATTTTTACTGGCTTCGAGGCTTTTAACGCGTCGAATACCGCGTGCGTGTGGAGGCGGGGTGTAGCGCGGATCAATTAAAATACGCGTGACACGCAAATCTTAATATTCGCGAGAGTGCGACTGGCATAGAACGGGTGTCCGGATAAATAGCATACGTTGGCTTTTATAACATTTACTCGAACGCGAAACAACGATTCGCCGTAGGCGGATGTATCCACCAAATAACAAGAGCGCCGTCGAACAATCGGACATTTTTAACTCTATCGATATGAAACTAAATAATTCGTTTGATATTGAACATTGAGAACTCCTGGCGGGTAACGAATACTACGCGACTGATAACGTGGAACGAAAAGCAGTGTGCTTTGCAAAAAGAATTACTACTCCTTCACGATTCATTCCTTCGTTTATAATTACCTCCTTTCCTCCGAGTGCCCTATGAATTTTCGAGCACCCTGTATACCCGCGTACGTGTGCGCCGAGCGAACTAACAATCGGACGTGGATTCGTGCACATGTGTCGAACACGTGTACACGGGAGGTTTCTTATGCGGCGGGTTCACCTTTTCAAGAAAATGGAAACTAGAGCTTCGGTATGAAAAGGGTCAAGATGAATGTGGAACACGGTACGGAGGAAGGAATGGAAGAAGAAGATGAAGAAGAAGAGGAGGAGGAGGAGTAGGAGGAGAAGCAAGGAGGAGGAGAAGAAGAAGAAGAAGAAGGAGGAGAGGTGACGGCTCCGGCAAAAGATGCTCGGCTACGTGGAAAATGTTGGATAAAAAATTCCCGCGAGCCAGGCCCGCGAGGAATATGTCTTTCAGAGGCAAGAGTGGGCGGAGACTTAATTACTCCGACGTTTCCTACGTTCCCTGTGATCATTACCAAACGTAATTAAAATCTCCGTGTCGTACGGCAAATTAATTTCACGGATAACAGATTTCGTTGGACGTTTTATGCGGCCGGTGACTCGGAAACTTTTGTCCTGACTGGACGATCGATTAATCATTCATTTCATTTTTCGAGGGAAGAAAATGCGCGCGATAACGCGGAAAATTGTGCGACCAATTTAACAACACGACGGAGTGTATGATTCAATTAACCGACGCGTTACCGTCGGAGTTCCTCTTCGCGTCGAATCAATTTTGAGATACTTTTTCTGGCGGATGCGCGTATAAATAAAAAGAAGGATTGAACATTTACGTTCAAAGGTCAAGAGTTCTAGGTTGGGTCGATTTGAATCAAACATATCCTTGCAACGTCAAAGTATTTCTGCCGACCTTTTCTTTATATTGGCGGTGACTTTTTTCAAGTCTCGATTCCCCGTTGATCGACGAAATTCCGAGATTTCATTAATCTAAACAAAATTAGAAATTGAAATCGCGAGAGGTTTTTGATCCTTCGAGAACGATCGAGCAGAGTGACTACTTTCGGAAGAGTACAATTTCCAGCTATTTCGAGAGGATGGTAACGATATTGCGCGTAGACCGTGCGAGCCAGACGACGTGGCGAGTACATTTTTAGTTTCAGGGTCGTTTAAAACAACGTTCGCATTCTTCGCGCAAAATCCGAGCACTCGGGTCGTTAAAACAAAAACTACAATAATAAGCCACTTTATCTGAAAATATTTGTACGAACAATTAAAAATTCTCATTCCAGTTTCTCTCTTCGAGGATTACTTAGAAAAAAAGGAGAAAACGGGCTGCAAATGCGTTGCCAACCGCCAGTACGGATACTTTTTTTTACACCGTTAAGTTCAACAAATGAAACGGAAAACACTTTCGGGGAATTACAAAAGTCCTATCCTAGATTGGCCGTACAGATTAGTTAAAGTTAAAAACAACAGTATTTTTTGTTCTCCTCCGAGACGCGTGTGCGAGAAATTAGACTGGAAAATTCTGAGGATTTAGAAGAAAAAAAGAGAGGGAGAGAACGAACCAAATTGTCTCTTTCGGTTTGCTAATAAAAGAAAGCTCGTGTCGACGATTGTTTCGCGAATAGAATGCAGTTGTACCGCACGACAATTGGCGGCGTTATGCGGCGCGTTTAATTAAAGATTCGGCGCAAATGAGTTTCGCACAGCCCTCGTAATTTCACTCTCAGCCGTTAGGTCGATTCACGCACATTCACAGGGCCATGAACCGGCGACCTACTATCGCTAGGAATGCAAGGTAGTATCTCTAAGCGTGTACGCGTGCGCGAGTGCTCGTTGGGTATATTCGAAGTAACTTTTTTTCTCTCTCCACAAAGATGATACAATCAACGTCGGATGAATCCTGAAATAGAATGGAAGTCAAAATTGTCATTTTGATGGAGAGTCGTAATTGCAGTCCCGCGTACGTGTACGCGAAAAAAAAAAGATCTAGGCCACTTCTTTCCGGCGGCACACGGAGCGCATTTACATAGAGGAATTTAGTTTCTACGAGTATTTGTTTTTCACGCGTACAAGCCGAGCGAATGAAACTTCATAGAAGCACGCCACGGTGGACCAACAAAAAAAATATATACGTATATGTATACTATATTCCGCGGCGCATGACTTTAACAAAACCATGCGTCCGGCTAACCGGTTCGGGCTCATCAAACTTTTGTAAATGCCGCTTTAACGTTTCACGAGCTTTTGTAATCACCGTAGACGGGTTATCATGAATTCCAAGCGCAACGAATTCGTTATGCGCGCCGGTACTCGGGTATAATTAAAAGTGCAACGACGGTGTACATACGTTTCTCCCATTTCTCGGCCATTTTATCAGTTTCCGTTACATTCCACGCGAACATTATCGCGACAGGTAAACTGCGTTTGACTTATCTCCGTATTAAATTCAAACGCGACACATCCAACGAGGCGGAGGTACGAGTTTCAAAATTACCCGGTTCTCCTAACATCGTTAAATCCGAGAAAATAGCCCCGGTATAATTTAATACTCGCGTACGCGTTGAAAAACCACCTACCATCGCACCCACGCAGAACTAGATGCCAGCTAACGCCGTGTGTGCGTGCCACGCATTACGTTGGAACTCGGACGAGGCTCGGCTCTCCTACTCTCTCTCTCCCCCCCTTCTCCTCCCCTTGCCATTCTAGCTCCGTCCGTCTCTTTCTTTCTCTCGTAAATACAGCACAGTGCAGGACGAGATTGCGGTGTACTTAATGGGCCTTTAACCCCTGCTCGCTCGCTCCACCGGCCCGTACCACGGCGCGGAGACTTCCGGTACAATTTTCCCATTGAGAAGAGCAGCGGTAGCCCCGCTGCCCCATTAAAATCCCTTCCCCTCCCGCCTCCCCCCCCATTGCCCCCTTCCCGCGTTTACCCCCTCATTGGGGCTACGGGTGTGCAGCCCGCACAGCAGGGTTTTGCGAGAAGAGCGAACACCTCTTGCTCTCTTGCCGGTAGAATTCTGCCCGTTGCCTCTTGTTTTCTCGTTATACCTCGGCTTCCTCTCGGATGAACGGGACGAATGGAGAGAGGAGAGAGAGAGAGAGAGAGAGTGAGACGGGATAGGGCGGACGAATCTAAATCGAGCCACGAGATATTCGTACCGGAGACTCGAGTTTTTCGGGGCAAACGCGCAGACTGTTTGGAGAATCGAGAAGATAGGAGAGAACGATGGGAGATCGTTGAATTTGGATTATTGGGTCGACGTATATTGATTGATCGATGAAACAAACTGACCCGCGACGTATGATCAAAATTATATTCACTCATTCGAGATGATTACAAATGTGCCACCGCTAGTTTCTGCGCAATGTTGCCACGAATATACAGAATTCACAAAGGTGACTACAGCCGTTGTTAACGCTAGAATTACCAACAATTAAAGTACCTATACTGGACCAGTCGAATGACGGGTTAAATGACGAGTTATTTAAAAGAAAAACATTATGCGTGGAAAAAAGCCATTCATATTTTTTAAATTTGTATGTTGTTAAAAATTATGTGCATAATGTTCTGCGTGTTTGTACTACTTAGAAATACACCTTATTGATATTTAACCCCTTGACTTCTGCACGGGCCACCGATGATTTGCATATTTCTATTTAATATTAAGCCGCGTGTTCCACCTGTACATGCATACTTGACAATCACGATGAAACAGTATTTGCAGTTGGGCACTTTAGAAATAATTTGATTTTTATATACTAGCGGCGAACGCAATGGAAATGGTAAATTTAAATGACGATTTAAAATCAGTTAATAAAGCAGTATGGCATCTATCTTCGTATAGTTACCGTTTAAAGGCTACGGACCCATATTTGCGTCTGGCGAATGTCATACGCATCGACCATGACGAATTTCTCCGGCTTGGAGTTCCAATAAATGTAAAAAACATTGGCATTCGCGATGGACGCGTACACTCACGTTCGTGCGTCTCGCGTTAGCAACGATAAAGCGAGAGTGATAAATCCGATACGAGATAAATAAGATTCGATAAATACGTAAACGTATAAGTGCTCCGTTATCATTACCACGAACCGCGCGTTCTCTATGTATAGGAAACGTTTAATTCTCGAATGTGTCGCAGTCAAAGGGTTAAAATATGTAGATGAAAATAAAAAACAGAACTTAACGAGTGGGTATCCGGTGAGATGTAATCCTTTCAACCGAGACAATTTAATTTTGATCGAATCTTGCGAATAAGTTCGTTTGATCGTTCAATTATATTACGCCTCGTTTTCGAGATTATGAATGTAGACGTTCAGAGGTGAACATGTTTGATGTTTCTTCTTCTTTTTTTTAACACGAAACTCAAACTTTTTTGAACTTTCCAACGTGTGACGACTAAAGACGCACGAAGATCGTTATGGAGATAGACGTCGATGCTGCATGAAGGACGGCCCAGTCAGTTTTTTGAACAATATTCGTGGTGACATTGCGTAGAAAGTAACGGTACTACATTTGCAAACTCGACAACGAGCCGCAATACTCAGTAATTTCGATCGAACACGTTTTTCGATCTTATACCTTTGATGGCGTACGCGTAAAATTCCCATTGTTTGATACTCCAATCGGATATGATAAATACAGGCTCCGAAAAAATTCGAAACTATAATTTACAAACGTATCGGGCGCGATCCCTCTTTCCCCATTTTTCGATTGAAATTCGATGTATTGTAAATATGGTGTGCCTGAATATTAACGCTATTCTACCGCGATCCGTCGATCGTTAAAAATTTTTTTTTAGAATTTCGTACAAGCAACGTTATCGCACCGCCATTTAGCTTCACAGATTTAAATGTATTTAATTGTAATTTACGTGTAAGGAGCCGCGATAACGTTGACGTTAGTTTTATGTTTGGATAAAAAATGACATTTTGCGTTCATTTCTCCCGAATTCGATACACCTTCGATCTTTGTCACCGTCTTATCTACTAAGGCTGTAAAATACCCTGGACTTAATCTGGATGAATGCATGGATTTTATACATATAAAGAGGCCAGGGGGAAGTAATTTCGGGGCAAGAATTTTGGTTTCGATCGGCGAACGAACTTGCCACGAATATCGAATAGAGCAACATCTAGTCAAAGAAGATCCCGCAAAAACAGTCGCGAATAGAAGCACAGGTTCGTGCAAACTGAAAACATGTCGGAACGAGGCTACCAAAATCTGTTCAAAATGTGAAAATGTGTAATTGAAAAAAACATGTAATTTGTAAATAAATGCGATAAAAAAGATTAATTTATGCATTTTTGTTTCTAAATAAAAAAAGTATATTTTTGTGCGCTACCGAATTGGGTATTATTTTCACTCTACGTATATTAGAAGATATAATTTGTTTTAAAGACCGGTCATTTGAGTGATCACCGTAGGAATAGGTATACACCGAGTGTCGGTAGGTTTAGCGTTGGCGATTACTATCGCTACATAATATCACTATAAATATACATACACTATTAATATAAAAGATATTACCATTAATAATTCGATAGCGGCAAGCAGGATTGAAAGAGATTGAACTTGGAAGTTGAATATAATTAAAAAGTCGTATCAAATTGTAAATAGATCGCGATGATGGTTGAAGTTGTTCTCGTAACGCATAATTACTGGTGCGTGGATAAATACTTGCGATACGAATAAATCTAGTAGGCGAGTTGCTCGGATCTACAGTGTAATACAAGTTGGAAGGCCACTTGAAATCGGAGACTTTTAGTTGCCCGTCTATCTGTATAATCTCTGCTCGGTTAGCCGCCGGATAACCACTACCGTTCGAGCAAGTATATGTATACATATACGTGTATGGCGTATGCTCGTAATAATAATGACGCATCCTCAATATTTATCAACGTTTAATACGTTAACGCGTCGCGTGTAACTCTGCTTTCTAGAAAAATTGTAATTAGAACGGGAATCCTCTCAATGAGCGTATCTCGTAAGAGGGATCGGTTTAAGGTGCATTTGCTTTCCCACTAACAATAAGAAAAATCAGCATTAGCACTTTCGATACGGTTTCGTTTTTGGCGACTATATCCCCGTTGAACGAACAGTTCAAACGTGAATACGTTGTCATTGACAGGACAGTTACTGTACGAACTCTACTTCGCCGAATAAAAGGAGCAGAGCGGTTAAATTTTGCTGTGCAATTTAATGAATTACTTTAGAATTGTGGGTCATACCAAATCATACAGCTGTTGAAACGTATAACAAAACATCTTAACACGTTCGCTACCGAGCAGCTCGTATATGAGCCACATGGTTTGCTGAAACAGACCAATGACTCATACGTGGGACGCTGATAGAGGCGTATTCAATATACATATTATATATATTTTTTTGGTCTGAGGAGGGCGGTGCCCTTTTACGCGTCGGTAGTGAACGTTAATGTTCTTAATCAAGGAGATAACATTTACGCTCCGCACGATCGAAGTTACGAATTGATGCAAATTCTTTATTGATGACAATAGCCGCTGTTAGTTCACGGTGAACGTTCAACGATGGACGACTGTAGTCGTCGTTAGTATCGAAAGGGTTAACAACGTCATACTTTCATTTTACAGTACCATATACTCGAATATCTCGAATATCTACCCTCTTCCCTAGCATCGAATTTCCCCTACTCCCGATATTAGGAACTCCTGTTTTAGTACTCTGGCAGAAATCCCGAACATTTTTGTAGAAACGTGGAGTAAACGAATACTAGAAAACGTAGTCCGAAAACTGCAATCGAGCGACGTTAACCACGGTATCATTTTCAGTTACGGGGAAACAATGAACTCGCGTGCGAGCATCGTCATTCGAAGATACGTATTCAAATGGAGAAATACGCGGTCGTTATATCTTTCATTTAATTTGACGCGCTCAGTTTTTCCTTATTCTTTCAATGAATTCTGTGCTCCATTCGCACGGTAATATGAATTTGGAAAATAATTTTAACGTGGAATTAGGTAGAATTCACAAATATCATAATAAAGACATCCGTATATCATAGAAGAGGAGGCGGCGGTTAAGTTCATACTACTCGTCCGTTGGTTTTAAAATCCCTTTCAGAAATGTTCATTTCTACGAAATTTTTTGGAAAAGAGATAACGCAGAATGGGCGGGAACTCTCAGGCACCGCGAGCTTAGCAAAGCGTTCGTTATTCGCGACGCATCCCTTTTCAGACGTCTTTTTCAAAAATTGGAAATCGGGGGCATCGTTCCTGGTGACAGACGTCGGCACGAAATACTTAACATCGTTGTTTATGGGTGACCGTCGATATCTGTGTTCGGAGAACCAGTGTTATAACAGGTTTCAACCACGTTCTACATTCGTAAAAGGTCATTGCACCTCACGGTATCGTGCGCTATGACAATGCCGATATACTAACGTATTTCGTTGCAAATGGCCCCGGGAGAAAGTATTCGCGATATTTTAGCACTTAAACGGAGCCACGGAGATTCCGGGACGGTAATAAAACGCGTAACATTCCACGGTGATATTGAAACATTCTCCATTTTATTCGCGGCGAGTACTTTCTAAGGGAGTCATAACAAACGCAGATTTCTCTTCCTCAAAGTTTTTCTCGTATTTTTCATCCCCGGCGTTACGGCGAATTTAAATATTATTCCCTTCTGTCCTTGCGAATAAATTCCAACCTTTTCATGCAAATCCGAATGCCACGATACCGCCAACTAAATTCGTAAGTTCACATAATTGCGGTAAATTTCGGTCACTTTTCGGCGAAGAAAATGTTCTTTTCGCGCGAAACTCTGTTTTTCCTGGCATATATCTAGGAAGCAAGTGCATCTTAAATCGATGCCTTCTCGCCAAATACATGCGTTAGAAGAATTCTCGCGCGGGCGTAACGTTACCCGCGTAAATGATCGCTTTACGCGAAATTAGATTTATACCCCGGCTAACCATGGACCGGTTATAAATATCATTCTCACCGTTCTCCCGTATCTCGATAATGTATTTGAGGCATTATCGCCTTGCATAAAATTACGTCGATATTTCACGTGACAAAATAACAAACATTATCCGCCCCGCCCCCCCCCCCCCCCCACCTATGGCGCGTGACGTTGGCGCACACGCCATGTACACAAAACTTCGTCACTTTGCATAATATAATGTTAATATTTCACGTCGCACGCTAAGCGCTAATATCGCCGTAGCGTAACGTACGAGCTCGGGTTCCAGGTAAATCGTGATTCGCCGATATCAAGATTTTAGTTCTACGGTGTACGAGTACCTAACTCCCCCTGCCACCGCTCCCGCCCCACCGACTCCTGAGGGCGTACGAACGAGTTCCCGACGAGTCGTAATAAATTATCCCCGGGATAATTATCGAGTGGGCGTCCGAAACAGACGATCGTATTCGTCAAGTACGTCGATTAGTCTTTCACGGGCGAAATGCTTGATACGACGTATAATATGTGAAATCGTTACCCAACGTTCCTGCACGGTCATGCTGGAAACTTGGAGCTAACCGAGGAAATCCATAGCAGCCGGTTCCATGCAGGATTTCGATACATCGGTCTAATCTGTTACGCGCGGGGCTCGCGATAGCTCGAAATAAGGAGTCACGATGATTTTGTTTTCCCCTTCCCCTCGAAGCCCTCTTCCGCGATGTTAATTAAGATAAATTAAATTGAGATTTATTTACGATCCAGATACACACTCGTGGACAGTAGTTACGAAACGTTTCCTACAACCGCTCATTTATTTTTTACATTCAACGCAAATTACCTTGCCGCGCATTTCAAATTGGCCGCGGTATAATTTCCCTGTCTCTTTTTTATTATCTCGCGTAGCTTCCGCTTCGAAACGCACTCCGGTGTATGTCTAAATACCGGAAGAAATATGAAAGTCACGGTTTATTGGAGTACCGTGGATTTATAGTAAATGCCGGTTGGTAAAAAAAATGACCTAAAGATTATGATTTTAATTAAACATTCCATTTCGAAGCTGAACGTTCTCGTATAATCACATTACTTAGCAACGACATACCCGCGTTGAGTATAATTAAAAAGGTTTCTCATTTGAAATCCGCTTCGGATCTGGAGAAATTTTGTATACCAATGGTTCGATCGTTCGTCGTAAATGAAATCGAGTTTATCTTTAATTAAGATTGAATATAGGACGAGGACCGCGAGTATCGTACCGACTCGTTTATTAGAAAAATGGTTTTCTGGAAGGGGGTTTTAAGTTTAAAATACGGGGTCGCAAAAAAGAGAAAAATAAAATTCTCGAAAGAAGTTTTAATTTATGCCACCGGTGTATAAAATGGGACACGGAGTTGCAGAGCGTTCTGCAATCTCTCAGAACTATAATTTATCTGTACCAAGGGATGTAAATTATCACGTAGCTCCCGCGTCTCTTTACAACGCGACGAGAGTGCAACGAACGTCTTATCGGAGCAATGTCGCGAAGACACAAATTGCTCGATTGCACGGTCGCTAAGAGAAGAGGGAGAGAGAGAGAGAGAGAGAGAGAGATGGAGAAGGGTATGGTACGCGCCTATCTCTCCCTTGCGCTCGATTTCAAATTTCACCAAAGGTGCTTCTCACCCTCCTTCGCCTGAGCCGTTTAAGATCAGAATTAATTACGACGTGGTAATAAGGGTGATGCAGACTTTTATGTGATACGAGACGATCTTACCAGGGGCTCTTAAGGTTTATAAGGTCGTCGTCTTCTTCTTCCCCATTTACCCTCTTTGCTCATTTTTATGCTACGCGTTGCACGATGTTACGCCCGTGGTAGACGATCTTGTCGCGTAATCAGAATAACGAATAAACCTAGAGAGAGAGGGAGAGAGAGAGAGAGAGAGAGTGCTCTCCCTCGTTTCCTGGGGTAATTACATGGTTTTCTTATCCGTTTTTTATGCACGAGCCTCGGGAGGACGTGTTCGCGAAGTACACGAAGTATCGCGACAACGTCGATCGTAGATGAATTTCAATATGCGAGGAATAGTTCGATCTTTACCTAACATCACGGAGAGGCGATACGAAAAATGAAAAATTGGAAAACGCGACGCAAAGATTTTGATTCCGACATGGATGATAATCGATGCTTCTCGTTTAGGGGACAATTCGCCCCGCGAGTCGAGCAATGGTCAAATCGCGCCCGAGTCACGGTCCGGTTACAGATATTGCTCAATGCTTTTTAAATAGAAGCGTAGACACCGTGACTGCGACTCGAACGCGATCGTTAGCGCGTACGCTTCCGTTTAAAAAAAATTCAACGATACTTAACCGCACCGTGACACGGACCTTTGTCCGACCCATCGCTTAAATTGTCCCTCGCTCCGTCACATAAATTCGAGTATCATTAACGCGCGGTTGATCCGAAAAAAAGTAATATTTATTCTCTCCGATGGAACAAACGAGTAACATCGGCGAGAGCTCGCGTCGGTGCGGTAACGTTTGCCCCAAGAGTCTCTAGCTCCTTTATTTTCGACCTTAGGCATAAGACTTTCCGAGGTAACTCTAACGAACCCCCCCCCCCCCCGTCCATGGAAACACCAATTAAAACAAATGCATTCCTCGTAATCGCGAGGAGGACCGTTCGACGAGACAGTTTAGCAATTTACGCGCATACTCGCCATCCTTGACCGGCGATTACCATCGCAAATCCGCCGTTCTCTCGTCGCTTAAATCCAGCCGAACCTCTTGGAAAAAATCGATCTCGCCCCCCCCCCCGCCCCGCGCGCCAAGGGGGGACGTTCTTCGTTCCGTATTATTCATAGTTCCGTCGATCGGAAGCTGCTGCCTCGCAGTTTGTTCGAGAAGTTAAGTCCAGCAATCTAGAACGAAAGTGTAATCGTCGCTCCCTTCAGGATTTTAACGAGGCGAAGCGAGAGAAGTTTTCGCGACCCGGCCTTTCGACCCTCCCCAACCTCCCCGTTTTCCTCTCACCGTATTTATCTTTTCACCTCCCGCGAGCTCCATCCGGGTCGCCCCGTAAACAATGAATAATTTATTCCATTCTCGATGGACGACCTGTCCTTTCGTTTTGCCCGTTTCGCGCGAGTGATTCCGAAGCTCCCAACGCAAAATATAAGGGAAAGGGGGTGAGGGGTGACGGGAGAGAGAACGAGTCCCCCCCGTAGTCGCTCAATTGGCAGGATTAAATGGCGAACCATTGTACGAGGCGGAGCAGTGACGAATTTCATTTGCTTCCGGCGAGATCTACGATCCACCCTACAGACTGAAAAGCGATTCCACGCGTTCTTTCTCCCTCCCCCCCCCAACCGATTGGAAAAAATATTCCCCTGCTGTAACGTTCCGTTTTAATACGCGTCGAACGGATTCCAGGATATCAAAGTTCATTGCTCGACGTTCGCGCAAAATTTGTTCGTCGGGGAACGATTATATCTCCACGAAGCCCACCCGCGACGCGTTTTATGCGCATTCTTGAAAACTACGGGCTACCGCACGCGCGAACACGCCTTTGAGCGGCCCTCGTCAAGAGAGAATTTTTCATACGCGTACCTTTCAATATTTACCGATTCCCTTTTCCCAACGAACGGAGCGCACCAATTACGCGCCGTAACGCGTTTAACAATTTAAACCCTCCCGACGGCGTTGACTTCTATATAGGTTGGCGCGTGTCGAACCGAATTTCAGCGCATCGAGGCGTGAGAACCACGAAATTAATTTTCTTAGCGAAGCAAATAAAGAGTACCGAGGTGCCCGGAGCAAAAGGGCGGACGGTACGATTAAGCGTCGCGTTAACCTCGTAGCTGGAGGACGGGGAAACTCGGTGGAACGACGGAGACTACTAATTATTACAATTATCCGCCGACAATTACGACGTTAAATTACATTCCCGGTGGCAAAGGCATCGCTCCCCTCCGGGTGAGGAACGGCTCGAGGAGAATCCGCGTTGCACGCCGCAGAATCGCAACGCGTATACATGTGCATCCGCGACACCGTCTCCACGGGGGAAACTGCCAGTTAGAACTGCACCGCGGTGCAGGATGGCCACCGCCGACTGCTCTAACGTCCGCAAGAACCGCGGAGGATAGGGGAAACCAGGTTACGCGCACGAAACGCGCGGACCTACGAGCGGTAGCCTAATGTCTTGCGCCAATTCACGGATGTTTACAGTCATGTTTTCTCTCGGGCTTCGAGTCGCGTTCTAACGCCCCGTGGCACTTGGAAAATTTGCGAACCACACGCGAGTACCGGATTGCACCGTGTGCCGGAGGGGAAACGTAATCGTAATTGCGCGACTCCCTTCGTTTAGCGTGGCGTGAAATGGCAATGAATTTTATGCATTCGGAGTAATTTGAATTGCGAGTCGCGGCGAAGCTTTGCCCTTTCGTTCCAGGGTCGTAATTCATATGCCTTTTCTCGCCACGCCGCTGATCTGAATTCCATCGCTCGACCCTATATCGTTGGTGCACAAGAGTAGCGACGTTAGGTCAAGAATGGCCATGTTCGAGGGTATTGTGAAAATGTATACCAAAATCAGCAAATTTTTATGTGGAAGAACGACATATTGTTACGTCCAGAAATTACGGACAGAGAGCGGTTGTGCCGTTCTTCCTTACGTCAAAGAAATGTTTAAATGGCAGTTCTGGAAAATTTGCTGTTTTGAGTTGTGTTACTATTCTTGCGCACCAAGGATATAAAGGGTGTCCCAATGAGAACGCACAATTTACATTCCAAGTAGAATACAATTTTTTTATTTAGTGCCGAAATTTTGATTTAATCATGAAATCACAAAAACATGAAATAAGCTTGTGGGAATTATGCATGGATCAACAAATCTGTTAAGTTCCTTTCCTGGCTTTACCGACACATTTGCGTTTTTTTGACAAAATTTTTAATCATGGCTTGGTAATTGTGTCCGGATCTCAGTAATGCCGCGTCTAATCTCCTTCAAGGCTTGAGTGATCGTGGGATTGTTGATATGAACTTTTGAGTTTAGAAAATCACAGAAAACGAAGTCCGCCGACGTTAAAAATCGAGTCACTGAAACGGGAAATTACACGACCAAGAGATGTCTCGTGCAATTATGCCATTGTTTAACAATAATCTGTAACAATAAGAATGCGTGTTGTGTCGCATAGGCATCCATTTTTAATAACGACGGACTGTATACCATCAAACTGTCATATTGATTTGACTGCCAATGCGTAGCAGCAGAAATGACTCCAAATTTAAATTCTCCGTTCTTGTTGGGACACCCTTTACATAACAAATGTATTTTTTTTAATAATACACGCTTGCTACAGGAGCGATCGTCGAAATATTGAACTTAATGAAGTATCTATTAATTCTATTAAGTTAAAGGCAGATACGAGTGATTATATCGTTTGATCCACCAGTGGCACAAGCGACACGATGGAACAATCCGAACAATCGCGTATGTACCACCACTGTCACGAACCACGCGATGAAACAGTCATGAGTGTACCGCCAGTGGTACATGTTGGCGCGAACGTGTTAAAACGTCGTGCGTCCGAGCGAGCGCGTTTGCAAAGTAAGCGAAAGTGGTTCGGGAATTTCGAAAAGTTGTGAAATAACGGTTCGAAGTAATTTTGTGCTTATCGGTTGCGTCATTGCGTATTACTTTTTTTCGTTCGTAGCTCGGAATGCCAAGCGTTCCGTTCGCTTTTTTCCAGTAGGTACTAATTTTTCGGTGCGTCGAGGCGCCGGACGGGAAGTTCTCCACACGTGTCTTCGCGTGGGTGTCTGTCTCCCCCCCCCCCCCCTCCTCCTCATCTGTCCGTACACGCGGCGTACACTTGAGACGCGCGTATACGCGAGGTCCTCTTTTCCATGGGTGCGCCCTGACACAGAAACCGTCTACACGCAACCTGCTTGCCACGCGTGTACCGACGAAAGAGAGGGCATAATAATACACCGAACGAAGCAATAGGGCTGGTTCTGTTGCATCGCCTCGCGCATTCCAAGCGTACCGACACGTCCCACTCCGTCGAACGCATCGAGCAGCGGCGCATTTTACGCTTCTCACCTTTAACGCATAATTAACACGGTCGTCGATCGGACCGACAGCGTTTTACGTGCGATTATATGTAAAAAACCATTTTACGGTCTACAATGTGCTGTTATTCGTCTGTAGAATAGTACGCTTATGGGGAGATATCGTCGCTAATCATTTCCGAGTAATCAATTAATTTGGAATTAACGAGATAACAGTTTTTCAACTGATTCGACGCTACGGTGAACGTAATCCAATAACGAGGGACTGCGAGACCACACTACGCGTGCGGGTTTCCCGGACCTCGGTGCACGTTGTATGCGGCGTCAGAGTTATACCTAATTGACGACGCGGCAAATTAAGAATTGTCCATCGTGCCTATTTTTCGAATTCCGAATTCGCAAAATTGCTGTGTCATGGTTTGTGAATTTTCGAAGCGTCTTCGGAGTGAGAGAAATTTGTCCCGATCTTACGCACGGATAATCCGAAAATAGGAAACACACGTACGCGAGGATAATCGAGAGTTGATTCGCGTATCGCGAAATAAGTTAAACGAATCGATAAATAGGGCGAATAAAGTTACGCGGATAAACGATGCAATTTGCGAGACACAATCTCGCCGCGTATCGCCTAGAAACGCGAGACTCCACGTTAGATCTCTCTGTCGTTTCTGTGGCGCGCGATGGAAGCCACTTACAATTAGTCGAATCAGTGCCAGTTACGGAAAGCGAGAGGACAAGAGGTTCTACTATCTTCGAATACGCGAAACGACGATAAATAATACAATGAGTCAAATTATAAGCACGGTTTACAGCTGTACGACGCACGGACGAGAGTTAACGTTCCGCGGTTGGACAATTTATCGAGCGCGTACACGTACTTGTATTTAAAACGATAATCCTTACGGCAATCGCGTTCCTGCTAACATTATTTATTACGTCGTTTTATCGGGCAACTGGTTCGCCTTGAAATCTAAGCGGTCATCCGAGATTGGTTCGTGAACCCTGAGAATGCACGATCGTGGTGCAAGCTGAAAGCTACGAATTACCGATCGTTAGTAGAGAAGAGCTTTCGACGCAGGGAACGCGAAGTTACTTTACAATTTTGCACGTGATTTTAATACTCGCACTGTACGCGTTAATGGTAACGTCAGCACGGAAATTGTTAGATTTCGCGGTACGGGAGATTTGTTTCTAAAATTTCCTCACTTTAAATATGATGTCTCCCGTTTAATAAAGTTCTATATGTAACTATCTCCAAAACTATTCGTTATTAAAAAAATATATACATATGTCTCTACTCAAATCTAGATCATCGCGAGACGACCTCTTCGAAATAAAGCGAATTCTGCTGGAAACATTTTTTGAATAACGAAATCTGCGATATAATTTGTGTGTAAAACTTTGAACGGGACAACCTGTATATTATAAAATTCTTGTACGAACGAAAGCAAACACGGCAAAGTTTCGTGTTACGCGAGAAAGGAAAATCTCGCGTCTCGGTTGAGATAATTGAGGAGAAACACTAGAATCTCTCGCAGAATTCGAGTACAAATTAAAGTAAATATATAGACGAGCATCGCGTCGCGAGAAAGAGAAATATTACATCTTTCTCGTCACAAATCTCTTCGACGTTCATCTTCTGTCCTCGCTCGAGATTTTCCGAAAGACGCTTACGATCGGCATCGCGCGATTAGCCGCCCCGCGAAGGTAAACGGGTTACCTTAACCATGTCTGACGTAGGTACAAACGTCCTCAAATACAAAGGATGGATTTTAAATCGGCTTCCCGTCGGACATAACGCGACAACGCACGATTGTCGGATTAGCAATCGGAATGGACTGGATTATAAAAGGTGTGTCAATGTTATATGTATACCTCCTCCTGTTCGAACGACGAGATGACCTCGTAGTAAAACTGCTCGGCCATCGAGAGATCAATTTTGAGAGACGTACGATCGCCCTCGTCCCTCTGCTCCTCTTCGTCGTCGCTCTCGACGTCGTAATCCTTTATCGCCACGCTCCGTCGAGATAACATCTCGATCGCGTTATTTTTCACCAGCTCCATGTTTCGCCGTGTCACTCTTACTTTCGCTCTCGTTTCACGGGTAATTTCTGGCCGGGCCTGAGATCAGATTCAACTTCGCGCTGTTTACGTTTTAAACCCACGTGCTTTCGTTACGAGGCGAATTACAAAAAAAGATTATTTCACATATATAGACGTTTAAACTTATTCGCGTAGTCGAGCTTTAATATACATTTAAAACACGATTATGTAAGTTATCACAGCTTATTCACACTTTTGGTTGACTTTCACTATCGTAGATTGATTATGCATGTTACATCCTGCCGTCTCCCACTCGTTTCCCACGTTCTCGCATCGCAGTTATTTTAATTATGCCTTGATATTGATAGCAACGGTCCTCGTACGACGTGTTCCTCGAATCGATTTCGTTGACATTTCCGGCGCACAATTTTCACTAATCTCGTAGAGTTAAATGGTCAGAACGAAAAATCCTCGAGTCAACGAGATCGCGTTCAAAGTCATCGTTTCTTCGTCGCTCTCTCGTTATGTCGCGCTGTCTTCATAGAAAATCCACCCTTAACCTCGGCACTCATTTTCACGTCACGTGTACGCGACGGGCATCCCGATCTCTATGATTACCGGTTCTCGCGTAAATGAAACGCACGGAGTAACATCGATCGTACGCGTCGTTCACGCAGCCGATGGATAAAGAAAATGTCAGGAAAGCATGCTGGCTGCCGGGAGAAGCCTGCACGCTCACGAGGCACGAGTGAACTGAGCCGAAGTAACGAAAGAGCACGTATAATACCGCTTGTGTCGACTCGTAACGCGGTGTCAACCAACACCAACGCTAGATAAGCCCTACCAACCGTCCTCTGTTCGTGGCGAAAAAAAAAGATTAACCGGGAATATACGTATAAGGTATCCGAGAAGTACGGGGAACGCGTAATTCGATTATCTCGAACGGAGAATGATCGGCGTAATTAGGTACGATTCTTTAACACCAGAACAACCGAGGGGACTCAAAATGACTTGTCTGTCGTTTCTCATAATCATTACACATTTTCAGTATACATTTTGGTTTCTAACGTTTTGTACGACTTTTTAAAAAATATGTAAATCAGTAATTCTATAAAGCAGTTTTCTTTTTTCTTCTCTTTTTGTTGTAAAATTTTATATAGTATACCCACATATACCGAGATGAATCATTTTGACCACCACGAATCGTGGTATATAAAACGCATACAACGCTACGTCTTCTCATAAATGACTTGTTAATTTAAAAAACAAGTCATTTTTACCCCTCCGGGAGAAGTAGATACACGTCAATTGTCGGTTGTTCCAGCGTTAATTAAATTTAATTTCTTAAAACTACTATTTTCGAAGCCGAGGATGCGAGTTAGTATTGTAAAAAGATTCAGCGATAACGTAACAGGGCCGACAAAGAAATCGACGCTAAACGTGGACCGGGTCGGATGTTAATGGGGCTTTGGTAAATGAGATCATTTAATTTTTTAAATACAGTTTGTCTCAGGGAGATCAAGGAATATTAAATAAAAAAATTGGTAATAACGTGTCATGTTGAATCTGAAAGATCCAGCCATGTGTTACGTATTACGACCAAGAATATCTGGCGAAACGTATCTTAAGTTTTGCGCGTGTGGAATTCCAAACGATAAGTTTGACCATTTCGCGTATTCAGCCACTGCAATCAAGTCCCGTATCATATGTTTGCCGATGTGGCAAAAAATCGTAGACGTGCCGCGTGAGAAAACGTTTCCAGGATGAAAGGAGGAAACGAGTGGAAAACAATACAGATACGATGTTGGATTAACTGTACAGAAATGTGAGAACAAAGTTCGAGTTGGCAGGCGATATTAATGGAAGAGCGTGGCGGAGAATGCGCGAAGAATGGAGGACACGAGTAATGATCAAACCAATGTAACGGGAAATGGAGGAAGGTGTTCTCACCGCACCAATTCCGGCAACACCGGGAACTGGTTTTTAACGCGAAAAGTGAAAACCTACTCCGCTCAACGTACCGAGACTGCGCGAGAGATAACGAAGAGTCTAATTTGCCGTCGGGGAAGCATTTGCGTCCGAAAGTTTCGAAATTCAGAAAAATGATCTCCCGACGCTGTTCAACGGTAAAGCATCGTTTTCCACGATATTTTGCTTTTGTTTCGGACAACGAGTCTGCTGACTAAAGAGCTTAGAAGACCCTGGGAAGCCTCTCGTTTGTTACGCGACACCACTAAACAGAGGCTAAACACGGTTCGCTGGTAACGTTAATGACGATAAATTACCAATTTTTCCCGAGTTTTGCTTCGCGCTCCGGGCACTCTCGAGCGTCCACGAAAGAACATCGAAAATCGAACAGCAAAATTGCGATTCTTATGCATACGTGAAAATCGAAGAAAAGAATAAGAATCTCGTACGTGCGGAAATGCGTCGAATCGTAAAACCGTGTCCGTGAAACCGTGTTCGTCAGTTTCTTCGTAGAAGATCTACGGACACACCGTAACCAGAAAAAGGATTGAGCGAGATAGGGAGAGGGGGAGACAGAGAGAGACGGAGAAGGGGACGATAAAACACACGCACTGCCGGCTCATCGTACATTCGCTGCACCTTGCGTCGCGATAAAGCGTACCTCTCCTAGTTGTCACGCGTTTACGAGTGCGGGGACAATACTGACAAAACAAACGCGTACGCGTCGAAGAGCGCGAAGAGATAGGTCCTAATATTTATTCGATTCCAAACGTTGTACCAAATTCTAATATTAATTAGACTATGCGTTATTAGAGCTATTTATCCTTCACGATTGTTCCGTAAAACGTGCAGTGAGAAATGTTTTTCTAACGCCAAAGATCGTTTCAAAGGTTAACAAAACTTTGCATTATTAATTTTCGTTCTAATACGACAAACACAGCTATCTATCTTTTATGATTTTTTCGTAAAACGTCCAGTATTAAATATTTGTCTAGCGCCGAAGATCATATGGAATTCTAAGGTTAACGGAACATCGCGTTATTAATCGTTCGTTCTGATACGACGACCGTAAATATCTATCTCTCAAAATTATTCCGCAAACCACGCGACACTCCGCAACGACGTTTAATAAATATTTCCTCGGGTCGTAGGTAGAAATATTTCACCCTCGACTGCTTTCGGCGTTAAATTCTCATTTTAATTATTTCAGATCGTGGGTCGCAATATACTGAATTTCGCGGTTACCGTCGCGTCACATACACCATTACGCGCTGCGTGCATTACATTATGCACCATCTGCAAACCATCGTGTACCAAGTAATTCGAATTTCGTCGCGCGTTTCACACTTCCCGTTAAAAAGCAATAGCAATCGTGTCCTGAATCCAAGAACGAGAAAGAACCACGATCAAATTACAATCGTTTCGTGCTCCCGATCAATTAGCGACAATCCAATTCCCGCGAAAAGGTGCGTTAGGTACGCGAAAGAGCGCGCTTCTCCCGAACGTCAGGAATTACGTTGACGGTGACTCAGAATCGCGATTATCAGGAGAACCGTTTATGGGCACAAACGAGCTGGAAACGATGCTCTTTAACCGCTTCGAGCTTAATCCAATCAATTTTAAACGAGACTCGACAGTCCTAGGAACCGAAGACTGACCGAGCGTAAATTAGGGTCGCCGGTCAATAAGACTCGAGAGGTTCCATTAGCTTTTTTTTTATTTAATTCAGGCAACTCGTGGACTCTTGGTTCAAATGTTTCTTTCCGCTTTCGAAACTCATCGACGCTTTTTCATCGGCCGTGAAACATTTTGTCGCACCCTTCGGGCCAAACGCGGGTAAATTGTTCCGCCACTGAGATTATTGCGTCGAACAACAAACAGTATTCAGACTATTCGCTTTATTATGCTCGACTACCGTTCCGACTAACTTTACCAAGTTCCGCAATTACATTATAGCTACGCGTTTCATGAATAGAGCTAATAAGACGAATAGCGCACGAATTGTCCCGCTTCTGCTAATTAATATTAACAAAGTTTGTATAGAGCGGGCGTACTCGTTTAATCCAACACGCGCAGTCGTGTTTGACTGTAGGGGCGAAGGAAATACGACGTTTGGTTAAAATACACCGACATCCACTTTTTTTCGTAGAAACCGCTGCGAGAAACGTTGTCCTGTTCAATTTGACTACCGTCTCTCGTAAGTGCTCTGAACTTTTGTAGTAAATACGTTTTAAGGCGAATTAATCCAGTTCCTAACGCATAAACATTCTGAAGCAAAGTTGTTTAATAAATTCGTATGTAATTGTCGGGCAACGGGCTTTACGGCACGCGTAAACGTAGAAATTAAGATTAACAAATTATTTATAATATCGTACAAAGCTTTCCCCAAACGATAATTTGTCGAATGAATTTTTGAAGCGGAGAAATAACGAGACAAACAACGATGTTTATACGAACTTACATTGTTTCATCGCATTTCTCTCCCCTTCCCGTTAATTACTACAACTCCAAGCCTTTAACGAATCATGTCTCATATGTATACACGTAAGCGGATACGCTAGAGCGTAACGAATAACCACGGAGTCTAAACTCAAAACGAAAATCGACAAACTGGCGAGTTATCGAGCCATCGGGTATGTATCTCGAAGCGATTTGTTGCGGTTGATAGCGAGCGGACGTACACGGCAGGCGGTTATGGCTGGCGAGACCAGCGCGCGGAAAACCATTTGACTTTTCACCCAATTCCATTTAAATCCCCGACATTTCGCGAGCCGTTATCCGGGATTTACGAAAATCTCTCGTACACGTGTTTTCCCTTCTTGCGCCTGCACATACATTTCGGCGCGCGCGCGCGCGTGTTAGCGAGTTTACGGGTGCCCGAATGTACATGCGCGTGGAGCACAAGGGAGTATATCCGAAACCCTTTAACGAGTAGGGACGTTTAATCGGATATCGAGGCAGAAACGTCTACGAGGTTTGAGAAGGTGTGCGGGCAGCTACGGGAGATCGTAATCGAATCTTATCGAACCATCGCGACGGAGATTCCGAGGTGTATTTATGCATCGAGGAATAACGCGTCACGAAAGTTTTCGATTTTATGCGAAACAAAGAGTTACGAGGCAATACCGAATTTTTAGTAAAACGCTTTTCAGCGAAGACAGGACGACGTTTCTTTCGCTTCGTCTTAAGAAACGTTCCGTGCTTTGCGCGATAATCCGATGAGACGATGACAACGGTGCATCATCAGCTGCCATGAATGGACTGTAACGTAATTAAGATTCCAATGGTGGGTGGGTATGCGCGTCTTCGTCGATTATGTCCGTCTAGAGCGAGGGAGAAAGAGACAGAGAGAGGGAGAGAGATAGAGAGAGGGAGAGAGAAGAAAGGAGAGAGGCTTGGCTACGTACAGCCACCTCCTTTGTCTTTCACGAGTGGTATGCACAAAAGAACTACTCTCGGAAATTACGTAGTAAAGATTAAATTTCACCGTGTTTTAATATATTCATTAAACGTCATTTTAATTTGATTCTTATTAGATGACGGAAGATTGCACGACTTTTACACATACTGTATAATTAGTTTCTTGTTTACTATGGATAAATCGGGTGGTATTCAATATTACGCGTCTTTGAAGATTCTCCTAATACTATAGAATTATGGTAATCTTGTAAATTAGCAATTTACGGCAGCTACCGTTGATAGGATATTATTACGCGCACGCCATAGACCTTTTACAACGATTCAAGACAAATATCCTTGATCGCGAGATAAAGAAAAAATAAACGTAAGAAATTCATTGCTCGACTAAGCGCGAGTTAACGAGAATTCAAAGATTTCGGCCGAAAATGTTCGCGTTTGCTTCATAAGAATCATCCTGACTCGTATAAACGTGAGTATGGAGAAGCATGAGAGGAAAGCCAGAAATAACCCAGGCTTATGACGTTAAAAAAAAAGAACGACGAAATCTCGCCAACTTCTCCCTTCTTCGACGACTCCTTCCTCCGTACTCTCCTCTCTTTTCTCTTTCTCTCTCGTCTCTTCCTCCCGCGAGTTTCTCGTCTGAGCACGCGGTATACCTTCTTCCTCGCTCCAATGCCGATTCTCTCGCTCTTCCTCTCACCCTCTCTCTCCGTCTCACCGTACTCACTTATTCCCCGCTCGGCAGAAAGTTCGCGCAGTGCCAGAGCAAAAGTGTCCGGGAAGATGTATTCATAATGGCACAGGTCAAAACAATTCGTGCGATGCGTTCGAAACGAGGGAGCATCTGGTCTCTTCGATAGCGAAGCGGATACGTTTAATTGCGACGATCGGGGCAACGGATAAAACGATCGCGAATAGAAATAAACTACAGGGGAAGTTGCAAAGCAGGCGAAAGCACTTGGACAGAATGCACGAAGTGGATTAATATTGGGACGCTCGGTGATTTACGGCGAGTCGAATAAAATATATTGAGGCATTAACTATTTCGAATCTATGATGCGCTGTAGCGTATGTTTTTTCTCGCATGCGATTGTATATTAAGTATGTGGCTTAAGTTATTCATAAAACATTTATACATCGCTCTTCGTGCATTTCTCTCCTTCCGTTATCGTTAAAATACTTCAAATAACACGGATCCCTGAATTATTACAATCCGTTGAACCAGGATATGTCGGAATGTCTGCGTCTGAAATTATTCGAAGAATTACCGATCCCTAATTGAAACGTGTGTTTTGCGAAAGGAATTGAATAATCAATCGGATCGATAACTATCAAATTGAATAGAAGATACCTATTTGTCCCTGAGCGTAAGGAATATACAAAACAAATGAATGCAGCGTGTTCCGTTTGAAGCTTTCCACGCAATTCACAGACTATTCGTTATTTTAACTCGTCGTTCGCATTGGTATTAGCGTTTCGCTACCATTAAATTTGTATTAGTAACCACTTGTTCTTATGTATAATAACAGCTTGCTCCGAAACTACATGTACCTCTTATCGATATAATATGATACCAAAATAAATGAAAACAAATTTTTTTTATTTGCAAAGATTTGTGTTGAATTTTTTAAATAGAAAGTTTGAATAATATCAACTACAAGTAATCTCATTTTTGTTGAGTATAACGAGATAAACAATTTTACTTTTGTTGCACTACTCCAAGTTCATTAAATCATTCACAGGAGCAAAAAAATACCTATGTAGCGTGACACTAAATCTGCAACACTATCGTCACGTCAAGTGAGCTCGTGTACTATCATGGCATCTGTGATGAGTGTAGCCTGGGTGTGTACACGTGGTACGCGTGACATGACGTAACGTTAGTGTGGTTCTGATACATTTAAATACATTAAATATACACACTCTACACTTTTTTCCCGTGACGTAGGATGCAGTGATAGAACATGAACTCACGTGACGTTAGGATAGTGTGCTTCCAGCTTAACGCGATACCAATCATATTACATATTACAGTGATTCCTACGACGGGTTAAAAAATGTTTCGAGTGGAAGTACTTCGTTTCGAGGGGGACACGAGAGATAGACCTTCTCGAAATGAATTAACCTTTATCTGTTCACGCTCCCTAAAGTCACACTTCCGCTCGCTACAGGCGGCAATTTGGCCGCGCATTACGTTTTATCATCTTCGTGTGTACTTCTTCATTTAACGTGCACGTATCGCAATATTTAGGATCATTGAATTCTGGGATAACATTGCAAGCACATTTTTGGCCAAACGTCATTATTTAACCTTACGTTAGTCGCGTGAGGTACAAGTGTAACTCGTTGTCAGTCTACTTTAAAATTAAATTACTCTTATCGCATGCAATTTACGCCTGCGATATCTCCAGTAGGTTTCAATTCTTTTACAGATATGTATCGCTTACCTTACAGCTAACCGACGCTCGTTCAAACACTTGTACATAGATTTTATATACGTATATGCACAATTAGCTGTAAGGTAAGCAAAACATATGTGTAAAAGAATTGAAAACTCATTTCTCTCATTTCTATCATTATAAGAATATTTGTAATGCGATGACTGAAATGAGTATAATTGCACATCAATAAAGGTTTGCCCTGCAGAGGACCGGAATTCCGGTCGAATCGTCAGCCAAATTGAAAACCACTGGTAGTGATCTTTACAACCCATCTCCAAGGCTTACATCGCCAACCGCACATTCCTAATAAATATTGATTTTTAATAATTATTAAAAGTGATAAATGCTGATTATTTCGACTTTTAACCGATAATTTGGTGATGGGTGACAAAAACCTTCAAATTCAAGTTTAAAAAAAGATTTAAAAAAAAGAATTCAGCGGAGGAGTGCGTAACTGGAGCCCGCCCGCCACACCCCGGGCACCCTAAAAGTAGTGGTTCCCAACCTTTTTATCTCCCGTACCCCTTGAGTAGGCTTTTCATTGCCAAGTACCCCTTTCTCTCCACCCCCCCTCTGGCCCTGGCCCCCGTCCACCATAGACATACTTCGTGTACTACGTAAGTACTATAATTTCAAAATATTGATTTCCGTCATTGCCGATATTGTTTCGCCTACCCTCAACAGACTCTTTGTGTACCCGTAGGAGTACGCGCACCACAGGTTAGGAAGAAAAACTACAGACGAACATGTCAGAAAATTCAAAAAGGCGGCCAATCTAGCGCCCTAACAAGCGGATAAAGGTTAAGTTCTTCTCAAAACATTTGTACAAATCACGAATAGTTCGGAAGACTCTTGCGCGTAAAACTTCAAATGGGACATCTTCTACAAAAACCTTCCCATAGATTCCCCAGACATCTCTCGAAAAACCTCTGTATCGCTATTTGCGAACCACTGGGTTCAAAGGATCGGCGACCGAACGGATACGCGAAACACCAATTTCCCTCGCGCTACGAGCGGAAACCTATGAAAATGGTAAGACGGAAGGAACCGCAAACGTGTCCAGCCGATTTCAACTTCCACGGCAAGTGGAATACGATGGCGTAACGCGAGGCACAAAAGACCGTTATGCTGGCGGAGCATTGCGAAACGGCACAGCGAAGAAATGGGTCAAACGATTCAACTGTCAGTCTGCTAGCTACTGCGAGACGTACGAGCAAGAAGGAGGAAGGTGCAGACGTACTCGATGCATCGCTCGCAAACGTTTTCAAGAAGCTAAACGCTTGGCCGAGCTTAAACGAAATCGAGGAAGGGAAGAAAGTACGGAGCAGCGGTTATTAACCCTGCTGGAATTCGTCAATGATTTTCATCGAGTCAGACGCTGTTTTCTTCCTACGGTCCCCTATAAGTCGCTTCGATATTCTTTCGTCGCAACAGTGGGATTTAAAAGTTGTTGCACTTCAAACGAATCCGCGTTTTCAGTTAATTTCAGTTAAGATTTCATTGTTCGGCGGTACAAAGTTCGTTCGCTTTTACTTGACAGGAAAGATATTTCCATGTATTTCTTTGTCATATGGGAAGAAGAATGGCGAGTGAAATGGCAGTAGTTTTATTCTTTTATTTATTGGAACGTTAGGGGTTTGAAGCGGGCTACGAGGGTAGCAGGCTTTGAAAAATGAATAATGCGATTCGACAGCTGCTTCTTGGATCTCGTAAAGCGACACTACCCTCTCTCCCTCTCTGAACCCATCTCAGTGCTCAGGAAAACAGTTCATTTTCAGTGTCCATTTCTCCTGACATTAGCAAACATTGCTCCCCGGGGAGCTGTAACCGTGAAGAAAAATAAAACGCGATAATTCCGTCAAGATTTCTCAACATTCCACTCTTCGACACCGTCGTAGATGGGATGTCCCCTCTAAGGTGAGCTTTTTCGAGATGAGCGAGAACATTTTTGAACTTATCATTCCATTGTTAAGAAGATGAAAGAGAAAACAGGGTCAAATGACGGAGGGTAAAAGAAGACGTCCAGAAGAGGAGCAGGTACGCGAGCGAAGAGAAGTTGGTGCTTGAAACGTAACGCGAGTTCACAGGTCGCACTTCAACGCAATTTCATTGTGAAAACTAGATTTCTCCGCTGTGCCGGGAGCATGGAAATTAAGATGAAGAAAACACGGTGGTTTATCAACGCGGACGTACAGTTTGACGTATCACGCGCTCAGGTTTAAATTTATTAATGAGAACAATCCAATAGATACTTTTTATTTACCGTGCTCCGGAAAGTCAATTAAGTTTGCGACAGTTACAATTCTAGGTAATTCCGTGATATCCTAAAACTTAGGATTTCGGATCTAAATCATTTCGTATCGATTTGAATAAGTACGAATAAGAATATAGACAAACTGTTCGTTTGAAAAGAAAAATCGTTCATTTAAATAATTTTTTCAATCATTATTGAAATGATTGAAAAGGAGAGATATTAAAAGTAGAAGAAAAAAGATATTAAAAATAGAAAATTATAGACACCGCTTCGAGGCATCGAGGAACTGATAAAAAATTCTTTACCGTCACGTACTTCTCAAACTATCTTCCCTCCGTCGATTTACATCGAGGAAAATTTTCCAACGAAATTTGAAATATCCGCAAAAACTCGATCGCAATTTCAAAGACATCAAATAGAAAGTGTCAGGTATTGCCTAATAAATAAAACACCTTTGCTCCATCGCGTATTGACCCGAGGAGATATCAGCTCCTCCGCGTTATCGAGAGGTCGGCCATTAAGGAGAAATTCGAGTACTATGGGCAAACTTGAGGAAAAAACGCCGACCGCGCAGACGTTTACGACCTGTAAAGAGATCCATTTCGTCGAGTGCATTTGAACGTCGACAAATACCTCGACGGAGGAGGAGGAGGAGAGACCTCGAGGAGGAGTAAACTCTTAAGCACTCGAAGCCTCCAAGGTTGGAAAGCCTTGAAACTTCACTTTCTCTCTTTTTCTTCCCCCGTGATCTTCGAAGAGCAGTTTGACTAGGCGACAAATCCAACCAAATTACTATCGTTCGCGAATAAAGGTATCGTCAACCGTGTAACGCGCTGTGGCATCGTTACGTTTCAGAAGAAACGAGTCAATTTGCACAGATTTGCGAGAATAATCGCGAGGTATCTAAACTTGTTTTGTTAGAAAAATAACGTACGATGTCACTGTGCAGAGTTCGAACATTTTTACCGCTGCTGCAGCGCGCTCCAAAACGCACCGTTCTTTGAGGGTATTTCGGTGATACGTGAAAGCGTTGGAACAAGAAGATCCCGAGGGGAATGAACTTTGCGGGTAAGTGATTTTTTGTAACTTGCAGGTAAGATAATGTGCGAAAGCTTTAGTCGATCCGGCGACTTTGCTTTTTAAACATTTACACCATATTGTGGAGAAGAAAAGTTAGCTGTCTAGATTTAGAAGGGGGCTGTTTTGGAATCAACTCGCCGGGCTTTACGATTTGGCGTTGGCCCGATAAAAATATTTTTTTCAGATTTCGTGCGTTTCCCCCGTTTTTTAGGGACACTCCAAAGTCACAAGGCTCATTTTTCAAAATTGCTTCTATACCACTTTTCACTAGTTTCTATTTTCAATGATCTCTCGCGAGAAATACCTTCCCCCTTAAGATCCACTTCCGGTCCACGAGTGTTTCAGAAATAAAAAAAAAACACTACCAATACGTAGTGGTTATACCTGAAAAAATAAACAGGCAGTTTTACCGATTTTACCGATGAACCAAAGCCGAATAATTTAATCGATATCTCACAATTTACCTCGAGACAACTCTAGTGAAACGGCAGAAACGAGGACACCCAGCCGTGTGTCGCTAGAAAGCAAAGATGAATTGAGATAAATAACCCTCGGCACGACTATTAAACTATTCGAAACACGCACAGGCGGAGATGAGAAACACTCTGATCCTGGTCGATGTATCGTGATCCAAATCCAAACGCAACGAGAGCGCAAGATTCCGAGAGGAAGGCTAGAAAATACGATCGATAACTCGTAATCAAATTATCATTTCCGGCCACTGATAAAAGTTAACGAACTACAAACAGAGCGGCTTTTGATCCTCCGTGCAGTATGCAAATCGGGATAAGAGAGCGGATCGAGAGAGAGAGAGAGGGGGGGGGGGGGTGGGGGTGGGGTTGGGGGAAGGGACCGGAGAAACGAAGGGAAGTTTCGTATCGAAACCGGTCGTTTCGTCGGGCAATTTCATCGGTGCATTTCTCGCACGTCCGCGTGGCATTACCGCGTTCTTTGATCGTCGCTCTAATTAACGGCGAAACGACGCGCCGAGTGCAATATTGCATTGCCGCGGTATATTTCCGAGTTTATTTAACTCCACTCGCGAGTACGCCATGACGACCAGGCACCAAAATTTGATTGGGTTTAAAGTCACTGACTGCGAGGAGAAATAGAAACGAAAGGTTAACGTTGCCATTCTCAGACGAACAGATAACGATTTTACCTATACCTCGCGTTTTATTGGACTGGAGTTCCAGTTGCCCGGCATTGCGATTAACGTTAAATCCGCGCGCTCGCAGCTTTATTTTCTGCTAGCGCGATCCGTGGATTTATGGCAGCACCGTGTAGCGCAGATTTCTGCATCTCGTTTTAATAGTCCATTCATCGTGCTATAAAATCATCGATTTATGCGAGAGCCCCCTGCTACGTTCGACATCCCGCCACGCGCGAATAAATGCCCGCCGAGACGCGAATAGCGGGATAGGCGAATGTCTCAATGAGCATTAATTGTAACGTAAACACGATAATCGTGGATAGAAATTAGCCCTCTAACGTATCGGGGAATCTCCCTATCGCGATCCATTAATTATACCGTGCTCTTTCGCGATTACTTCGAGCGGGGCGATTATCGATCGGCGTGCGTTCGGTAATTCCGAACATTACGAGCGCGCGCGTGACACACGTTTTTGCGTAGCGCTCGATCAGCGAGAAGTTGTGCGGAGTATTTCATAATTTCAATACCGTGTATATACCAATATTAGTTTTATTACGTGCGGAGCGTTGCGTCCGAATAAAAAAGCTTCCACTTTTTAATGGACAACGATGTAACGAGGCAATGTATAAATAACATTCAAATTTGCCTCTGAAATATACGATCCAGGTACCTGTATAAATTTTGACGAGAGAAAAACTGGGTTTGTAACGTAATAATTTAAATATCGATTATGAATAATAATCGCTATATGCCTACGAAGTGCTTTTGACATGAAAAACTTACCGGGGATCAACGACGTAACGAAATAATCTAAACAAGTTCCTGTATCGTTTGTCAATCATTAAACATTGTGCCAATTGCTTGATAATTTAAATATCGTGTACGAATATTAATATTATTCCGAGAAGTACGCCACCGGAAGAAAAAAAATAGAATGGTCGGTTCTCTAACGGTATTACGTAAACAATACCGTTTCAATTTTGATGATATATACGATATTATTAAAAGTAGCTGTTCACGTGATTCACCGTGCAGTTCCTTCCGCCTCGGTGCCCTTCGCATCCTTTAAACCCTTTAACCGAGATTCCTGCCGCACAATCGGCCGGATCTCTCCCGCGTATAGCGTTGCCCCGATCCCTACGCTCCCATGGGATCGAATTTTTTTCGCGCGTGACCTCCCGCCGCACACGCAAACACGCGCGCGCGCGTGGACGCACACACGCACACACACACACACACACCTCTCCCACTACCCCAGTAAAGGGCGCCGGACGCGCCGGTTGCTGTCACATTTTTCGTTCTCAAACTCACTCGCGTGTAACACTCGCCCGTCCACCGCTTTCACAGCTTCCCCACCGAGAGGGGAAAAAAAGGAAAAGAAAATACCACTTTTGAACGCGGAGCACAATCGACAAGGTTCGCGATCACCCGACCCAATGAATAAAGATAACGCAAACACGGTCTCACATTTTTTTTCGCGTTTCGAATCACCCGTTAGACTCTTACTTTCACTCCCGAATGCTGTGCGCTCCCTTTACGTATCCTAAACGAGATCGCGGTTACATTCTTCGTACACTCTTCGTAAATCACGTTAAACGGTCTCGCGTTTCCCTCTTTTTTTTATTTATTATTTACAACTCACTCCCGCACTGGTTTAACACCTTCGTCCAAGAGCGGGGTAAAGTTCCACCGCGTAACTGGCCCGAGAAACGTCGCGATCACCGAGACGGATAAATATTAAAACGATCGAAAAGCAGGAACAAAGAAAGTAAGAGCGAGAAACGTGGCACACGAACACGCTCCGGCGTTCGCGCCGGAGAAGCGGAAGCCGGCTTGTGATGCTCGCTGGAGTCCCCTCGTGCAGAGTCGCCGGGCATTCGGCCGATCTCGGCTAACCTCGGCTCCACTCGGGTTCCGTCCGGCCTTTACTATTGCCGGCTCGTTGATAACAGGGGGATCGTGTTTATCTTGAGTCGGCCTACCTCGAAAGGATAGAACCAAGGTTGAGGATCTAGCGAGCAGGCGCGTTGATCCTTGTAAATTGTTCGCATCACGTCGTCAATGATCAATTTGACGATAGACCTGAATTTTGAGAGACGATTGATTTTTTGTAATTAACATTTCATCGTCTCTCGCGATTGTCAAATTTACTCCCAGTTAATATTATTAATTTTAATAATAGGCTTCGTCGTACTTAATCGTTATTATAGTTTTCCATTTGACGCCGTTTAGGTTCATTAATTCTGCAATTGGCTCTTCCAGTCTGTAATTAATTATTACGTATGTTTGAGAACTTATTAATACTCGACATCTTTTACGGGTTATATTCGCACCTTCCGTAAATAAGAGAAGCGGGAAAGGGAGAGCGAACGAGCGCATTCCAAAGGTAATCGTCAATTAATTAAAGGTCAATTGAACGTAAACTGGTTGTTGCAGTATTAAGAGTCTAATTAACTATTAATCGGCTTACCATAGCCGGGCCAATTAGCGATATTTCGTTGAGCGATATACGCGGTCGTTGGGACGTCAGTTACGAAACAAAGTTTCTCTTTGCCTCGGACCGAAATTGTGGCCAATTTTTACGACTTCCGGCGCCCCTTTTTTCTTTTTTTTCCTAAACGGAAACAATGTTATTAATCTGCGGTCCAAGCAACGAATCCTGGGACGTCGACGTGCGAATAAGCTGGCCTGGAATGACCGATGAGTAATGGTTCGTTCGTCAATTATAAGTATGATTAAACCAAACTGCGCGGCGGTATAGTTTATTATTAATAGGACCATGCCTCGTCCGCCTATCTCGACCGGTTTATTTTATACACAATTCGTGATACGTCGTACGGCTTATCTGTCGTTGAAGTTTATCCGCTGCTTATTATCGAGTACGCTTATCTGTCGTGCTCGATTGCACTCGATTATACTCGAGCGAAACCCCATTACAAGTGTATTTGCCCATTTCGCCGTTTCCTATCCTTAAACACTGCCCACCGTTAAGATATTCCACGTCGTTTTACGCGAGGAGCGTTATTTTATGCATCGGTATCACCGTTTCGTTGCAATCTGATTTGCATAGCCACGACGGTAATGTTAATCCACGATCTCCCCGGGACTCTTGTCTACGCGTAATCGGTATTAATATTATCCATTATGTCCACCGATTTTCCGTACGAAACAGATTATCGTGCGCTCGCAAAGTAATCCTTAGATTTTCAATCCCGCGATAATTAATAATTAGTAAAAGCTTTACTATCGAAACGGCTCAAGGATTTTTGCTCCATTTTCTTAACGCGTTTCATGCTGCTCCGTTTTCGCACGTTGGCTCGTCTATCGTAGGAGTTAATAACGTCATCTCATGATACTCGCCAGATTGGAAATATTACTATTATTATTAAAACAAAGCGGTAAGATTCACAACTCACCGTAGATTACAATAAATGGTTAGAATGTAAAGTTCAGCGTGCACCAACGGCGGTGCACACGGCGCGAAACGCGTTATAATTCTACTGGCTCTAGGAAACCGATGAAAAATTCTACATTCTCGAAAGAAAGCCCAAAGAATTATAGCGAAAATATTTCAATCTCCTGAAACGTCTGAACCGAGAGTTCTCCTTTACCAAAATCACTTTAATTTTCTTCAAGACAAAGTGATGATCGATGTTCGTTCTCCATTTTTTAACATTGGAATTGCTAGACCAGTCATTTCGACTGGTTTGACATTTTTATTTAAGGTTACTTAAATTTACCATTTTGGAGTATATGAACGAGAATTAATTTCCAAGTAGCGTGAATATGTGTAATTTTACGCATATACTTTTTAACTGTCTAAAAATTGGTAAAATTTGTCAAAAACATGGTAAAAATTGGTATACATTAATCGTCGGTAGTTCTAGTGTTAACCTTTTAAGGACTTAACTTACTAAAAGCGCATTCTGAGCACATCACGCGGCATCCGTTGTGACGAGTTAACTCGTCGTATCCGCGATAAATAAACGATCTGCCGCGTTTAAATCTACACACGCCACTTTCAAAGGTTTATGTCAAGCTATCTCGTTTTACGCGCTGAAAAACATTTTTGCGATTATGAGTTATCTCGTCTTACGCGCTGAAGAGCATTTTTGTGACAGCGAATTAACTCGGCATACGTGGTTAAAGGGTCAAATAAAGACTGTATACCATTCGAAATAAATGATCTCCCGTACACCTGAAATTTGTATAACACGCTACAACGAATCTTTCGACTACGTTTTCCGCCGCGAAAGAGAGTCCAAAACGTGAGACGGATCTAGTTCGTGGAGTTATGGAACACGCATCGCGACATCGTCGACAGTCAAAGTTATCGCGATCTGGAACGTTCGGAGCTATTCCTCGAAACCGGATACCAACATTCGGTCCATTCGCACGAACGACGAGCAACTCGCTGATCTATTTATTCAGCCACGCCGAAGGTAATCGTGATACGAGATAAGCGTACGGCGTTGTCCTCGATCGTCGAACACGATACACCGGGTCGCTTGCTCTTCTTTTTCTTTTTATGTCAAGCAGAAACATCCGGAGAGCTTCGTGTATTTCCTTTTTACCGTAGAAACAAGTAAACCCTTTAACCCTCCAACGCGTGATTTTAATTTCGATTAAATTAAATAGTCAAATTTTACCCAAGACGCTATCCAAAGCGAGTCGACGCTAATTTTGAAGTCGCGCTTGGAACGCTCGAAAAACGTTTGAAATAAAGGAACATGGTTCATATATTACATTGTACTTGCGTTCCGTTTTCTCGACACAATACGCTGCACTACAGTAATCGCCGTATTTCTTCAAAGATCGCCTTTCGTTTGTATTCGTTTCGTTGCAAGGAACAAAGATATTAATTTGTCAAATTGTTGAAACCGCTTGAATGCATTAACAAAGGCTTTTCGATCGAAAGGGACACTCAAATATTCAAGTTCGATTAATATATCGCGTGGTACGATGACGTTAGAGCATTTCATTTCACAAGATCTCAAATTTCAACAGTGACACGTCCCGTTCAATTATCGACCACACGAACGTAATGCAAATCTAGCTGCATCATGGCTATGTCCAGAATATTATACCGTCGACATGTATCTCATGTATAATTCACAAGGCGAAACCATGAGTGTTACAATACGATATTACAACACCTACCGAACTCGGTTTCCCGATTTTCGTCGTGATTTTTCGCGGGATCGTTCAATATCGTGCGTCTGACGTTCTAATAAAATGTGAATTTCCGGAATCTCCCCAGCTCGATTACCAGCGTAATTCGAGGGGTTAAAATTTGTAATAATCTATCTAAAAGAAAAAGAAAATACACCCTGTAACACTCCTATCACTTTCCCCTATTACTTCGCGTGATGCTAGAGCGCCCGCGAACATCGTTATTAACAATTCTCAGCTGTTCAAAGTAATTTTGCGTAAACGCTATTGGCAGGCGTTACCGTAATATTTTACAAGATCAGAGTTAACAAAATTCAGCCCCTCGCGATAACGCGAGTTTCGATTTACCAATTACCAAAATTACCGAGTGCTCAAAAACGATTGCTTCAGCCTGTCTAGCATTAATTAATATAGTACTTAATATATGTATAGTTAATTAATATAGTGCAAATAATTGGTTTCGTCGTATAATTAACAAAGTCGATACACATTTTGTTACAGCCTATATTTTTTATCCTCGTGCCTAATAGTAAGACTGTTGGAATTTTGTTTGTTTCCTTACAAAGGTTTAAATCTGCGTGGTGTCGCCGTTAGAGCTAGCTCGGGAAGACTTAGTTAGTCTTCGAACACGGTGGTTGGAAGTACGAATCCATCCACTAGCTTGTATTTCGCGATTTGAGAACTTTGAGGTGGATTTCATGCCTTCGAGGCTTTTCCACCTCACGCACCAATTAATTATGATTTTGGTGCAAAGAGGGCGTTTGATTTAATTCCGGCGATTTCAGCTTTTCTTTCCATCGAGACATAGATGCCCAAGAACGAGTTGGGCAAGGACCAGCCGGTCATTGCTGTGGTTAGAAGAAACTATATACAAATGCAGGTATTGAACACATTTTTTATTAAAATTAATCTTTTGAAAAATTAAAAAAAAAAATCGACATACGACCGCAGAGGGTTAATTGAACTTAACTCTCCCTCGTTTGCACGCGAGACCGTCAAATGTCAGTTTACCGTGCCAAAGGACACGGACCAACGACGGAGTTTATTACGCCCGAGAAGTATTTGCGCAGGAACGCGAAAAGGCGACGGAGACGCCGGGATGCGTCGTTGCACGAGGGTGCGTCGAACTTGAAAGTCGAGTCACCGCGTACGCACGTATATTTGGACGGCGACGCGAACAAGAATTTCATGCTCGGCTGAACTTGAGGGCAGGACGGGCGGGGATAATAGTCCGTAAGTGTTCGCTTCCGGTGGTAGTTTTAATTCAAATTAACGGGGGAAACTTTCGTGCCGCGAATTCGCCAATAATTCCGACCGTGGAGCGTCACGACTCGCATTTCCAGATGGAAATCCGTCGCTTCTGACAGTTGCATCCTTGAATAATGAATGGGTTAACGTACCGAAGTGTCATAACTGAATAGCATAAAATTTGAACACGCCTCGTCAAAATCAATGGAGTCTGGCAGGTATTATTTCGATGATTATGAGAAGACTCAGGGTAAATGTTAACAGAAATTTATTTATCAGAAAGCAACCACTTAATGTATTTTTGCCTTGCAAAATTCAATTATAATCCATTCGAGACTGACTACACACCGGGCGCGTAATGCATTTCGTAGCCAAAAAATGAGTTACAGTTTAGTTTTAAAGTTTTAACACAAAGTAATAATAGCTCACGTTTTACGGATATTTTAGATATTTTTCCAAGGTCATCCTTTAGTCGGTGAAATGTTCTTATTTTCAAAAAAATTCATTTTAATGCGGTTTGACCACCTCGAAAAACACCGTTTGTTCTTTCCTCAAAAGATACAAGGTCTAGTATCGCGTACTTCTACTTGGCCCGGGACAAGACCATGTTTCTCGATAGTTCTCGTGTACTTGTACTTGTATCGAGACAAAACTTTGTCTCTTGATTGCTCTAAGACACCCGCAAAACAAATAGATAGGTACTTGGAGAGGTTGCATTGCTGTTTTTATAATATTCATCCCACTTCACTCGTGATCACACTTATTTTTCGCATCGACTTTCAACTACGGTTATAATCATAAAACTATATGCTATTTACCAATCCCATAAATAATATAATCTAACACGTGCGATGATCGTGGACGAACCAAAAATTGTCGTTCTTGAGAATCGTCTTTAAAATTTTCTTTCGTCTCGAATAGGTTAAATCCAGATTTAGTGATATCCTATTTCGTATCCTGTAGTAAAGAAATTCTAATCGTTCCTTTCCAAATAAATACTTCAAACTTTTCGATCTCACAACGTATACCCCTGTCTATAAAAGTAAACGGCGATGATAACGGTACGACCGTTGGGTATGATGTTTTTAGTAAACGTTTAATATATTCCGCGAAGATAAGTAAATTAACCATCGAGGGTGTTCTGAATAGCCTTCGAGTTTTAGCCCTCGATTCCAGTAGGATCCGTTACATCAGATCGAAATAATGGAGCCGAAGCATGATATTGCCGGTGAAAATGTCCAGCAACGAACGATGGTTTAATGCACCGATCTCCCAACAATCAAATGTTAAATCAAAAATCACAACTACGCAGATATCGGAATTGAGGTTGATACAAATTACCTACCTTTCTTCGAGCTAAGGCTCTAAATGGCTCAGTCGTTAATCAATTCGCCCATACGCGTATCTAACGACCGTAAACTCGTTTATTTCACCTGGCCGGTCGTACGTCACGAGGATATATCTATATTTGTCCCTTAACGGCAGGACCGAGGTCGTTGTGTGCCTTTCGCCTCCCCCACTCATATACATATACAATTGTGTGTCTTCTATGGTACCATAGTTTGCTGGCTACAAATTTACCCAGTAATTAGCCAATTAGCGGAACATCGCTAATTGACTGATTAAGTACCCACTCGTCGGGCACTAGATTGATACTGATGCGGTTGCTGCCCGCGCGCATTAACGTCACCGGAAACGCTATCCGACGGCTTCGCTGCCGAAAATCTATACTCGCGTTACGTACGTATCCGTGTCTCACTGGCAAAAGGGCTTGATTACCGGTTACCATCTCGCAAACACGACGTTCCCCGATATCGTCGCCAGAACAACTACGGCGTAAAAGCAAAGCGACTGGTCGATTTAATCGTTCGGGATTCGAATAATTTAGATCGAGCGGTACACCTTATCTACGTTACACCGTTCGACTTTGAAATTTACGATAGTTAGATCGACGTATCTTACGGTAGATTTGTACTCGAAAGATATTCATTACAGCCGTAACGAGAGCGGACAATCGGCGCGGTGTTCGTGGGACACTACGGTACTCGCTGTACTCGCGTAGCAAAAAAAAAAAAAAACAGCTGTCACGCTTACGAATTAGTCTTAATCAAACGGAGAAACTCGTAGAGTACTCGTTCTAACGCGAACGTGTACAGATTTACGCGGTACGAAATAACTGACGGAAACTGTGCTTCCGCGCGTACTTCCTCGTTATCGTCGAGACGAATCTTTCCGTTCGAAATAAATCAAACTACCTGCTCGAAGAATCGACCTCGCAATTTCCTACGATGGATTCTCTACCGGTTACACGTGCGGACGACTAACCACCACGATAAAGATGTTTCGAAATTGCGTTGATCAAAACAGCCATAATGCGTACGATCACCCGGCACGATGAACGAAAATAACGTTAGTCAGGCGGTAAGCTCTCTCACCCCTTAGTCACCTACTTTCTTTTTAAAGTCCACTACCGAGTTACCCAGCATTACAACCTCTCTTAACGCTTTCCAAAAGATGCATACGAGGGGGTTGAAGGTAATAAAGTGGTGTAAGTACACCTTTCAACAAAAATTACTTAAGCGCGGTATGCAATTCTTAATTGTTAAAGTAAATTTTGTCAAAAATTCGGCTTACACCACTTTACACCACTTTAACCCCCTCGTATGTGTACATATATGTATACTTGACAGCGCAGCGCGCCCCCAGAATAGTTTTGAAAAGCGTCCGGCATGCCGTTACTCCAAATCCGCAAACTCTATTTAGCACGTATACTTTAAACCCCTAGTTAAATAAAGTTCCTTTTATGAAGTTGAATAAAAACATCATGTTGATTCTTGACTCCGTAATGCGAAATCTAACACGCGTACACCCGAAAACCGCGAATATACGCGTAACGCGGGTCGGTACACAACATACAAAATACATACGCGCGCTTCGGGGGCGACTTTCCATCGACGAAACTGCACGGCATAATCCG
The DNA here is from genome assembly GCA_933228935.1 of Pemphredon lugubris. Lineage (NCBI taxonomy): Eukaryota > Metazoa > Arthropoda > Insecta > Hymenoptera > Crabronidae > Pemphredon > Pemphredon lugubris. Next base: position 27,098,835 of record OW121815.1, read on the forward strand.
GAATAATTCAAAAGATAATCCGATAGTGCGGTTATAATTTGAAAGATGGTGTTTGAGTTTCCAGCTGGCCCGGGATAGGTGTGTGCATTCGTTCGTTCGGGCTTTGCCGAGAATACGCGCGCATCTACGCGCCACTACGTTCGCGAGATAGCGCGTTCGTACATGCCGAGCGTACCGGTGTGAACGTAGGTACGTGTGAGCGGATAGAGAACTGCTGCCGGCTGTATTCACTGATTGGGCCTGGCCAAGCTTCCCCTTGCCTTGCTTCCTGCTTTGCATACCTAACTACGGAGGAGAATTCCTCGGCGAGACGACTAGGATCGCTCGGTTCGGCTTAATTTCGAGCTTAAACCGGGATATCTCGCCATTGTAAGCGCGTACTCTTCGACGCTTCGACCCTGCAACCTTGCCTTCACCGAGCTCCGCCTTTTCGCGATGCTCGCATTAAATTAATGCCCTCGCAACCCTCCGGGTATTGCGTCACTCGTTACTCGCATTTTACCCGTCCTTTTCATTCGCGCGAAATTCTCCTCGAATCGACTCGTGCAGCGTTCAAGGCGTTTCCGGGGAATTCCGCTCGAAGGTGTACCAAGGTTTTTCCAAGCTGCGACTAACCGCACCGGCTAACTCGTACAGTTCGTATGTGCTATTGTTTTCATCGACGTGTACTACATACGTTTCGAAACAATTGCATAGCCGGAATGTGCGTATCGGTTGAAGGCAGCCGCTGTGGTCAGTCGAAGCTTGGAAAACGTACCTTCGCGTCGTTGATCTTCCAGTGTTTTTCGGTGCTAGAAAACCGGTCCGAATAAAGCGAAGCCGCGAGGGAATGTAATGCGGTTTTCCAAAATAGAATACGTCAGAGTGTCTTGTAAACCGTGGTAGTCCGTTAAAGGCCCCACGCCTGGGATAACCTCAAGTATATAGGTTTTTTATTATCAAAAGTGTAGGTTGCGCTTCAGTTAACCCTTGCATCAGTCGGGTACCTAAGGATACGCGTACCACAGGTTGGGAACCACTACTCTAGGGGTACGCAAGGGGCCCGTTGCGGTTACGCGAAAAAATATCGGCAATGGCGAAACTCAATATTTTGAAATTATAGTACGTTGTACAGGACGTATGCGTATGGCGGCCTGGGACGGGCGGGGGATGGAGAGAAAGGGGTACTTGTCAATGAACAGCATACTCAAGGGGTACGGATGATAAAAAAGGTTGGGAAGCACTGCTCTAGAGCAACGTTCGCCAAGCGCCAACATTTTGGTAGTCCGCTAAAAAATGTTCTATAAAGACTTATTGGAACGGTATTTATGAAAAAAACATCGGCTCAAAATCTCTAATTGTGAGCAAGGACCTTACACATAGAGACTTTATACTATAAACACTATAAACGGTAAACTATAAAGTATAAGTGGTCCGTAGAATTTAGAGTTATGGATTTAGTGGTGTGTGAGGTCCAAAAAGTTGGCGACCGCTGCTCTAGAGAGAAATATGCCCAAAAATAAAAAAAGACGCCCAATTTGCCGTCCCAGCGAGCGGACGAAAGTTAATCGCTCGGTAGGAATGTTGAAGACCGGAGCGTCGAGAGTAAAATAATCGTAAATTAAACTAAAGCGTGGTTTGGATCTTTTGTAAAAACAAAGATCCGTTTTTTCAGGAAACATTAGCCCGCCGATCGATGTGTAAACAGCAATGTTCGCTACTTCGATACTCTTTCGCGCCTACGTAATTCCTTCTTCTTCGAAAGACTGGCAATCGTCAATTCGTAAAACACGAATCGTAAAAATTCGCCAGCCACGCGCATCTTTCCCGATAGCTTCGCAAAGACGTCTTAAAATTAAATGTTCCTCTCGACGCATTGCGCGCTCGTTAAAAGTACGAGTGATTTCCAAAGCCAGCTCAAAGGTTTAACAGGAAACTTCTTCGACGTCCATCGTGTACGCGGAAATGCAATATAAAAAGCGGGAGGAATGTCGGAATCCTTCGCGGCGTTTCGTGAATTTAAAGAAAAGAATTCTCGCGTTAACGTCGAGCGAGACGCTCGCTTCCTTTTATTCACCGTCTCCTCCATCTTTCCGCCGATGGAAGTTACGAATCGGTTCATTCGCCAGATTCGATCGGGACGGAGCCAAATTCGTAGACGCGAGTGAAAATATAAGATAATAGCGAACGTTGGCGGGCGCGATATCAGGGAATAAAGAGAAGGTGTTCGTCGTAATTACCGGATAGTCGATAATTAAAGCGCGGGGAGAGGGGAAGGTGGAATTTAAAAGTTAAATTGTGTTTCGCTCATGAATTATGCATTCGCGGCCAGAGCCTCCCGCGATCGCGCGGGAACTTTGATCTGCCGGGTATATCGTATTGGTCAAATAAACGTTGACTCGATGCACTTTTAATTGGCGAGCTTTCCTCTGCTTTTCTAACTTCCACTTTTTTTCTCCCCTGTTTGTTCCGTTTGTTCGTTTTACACCTGCAGGCCACTTATCTAGCTTTAACGCCTTCTCCCTAACGGTCGGTTTAGTTCGTTCGACGAGCTGTAAATGATGTAGAGCGGGTATGTATACAGCTTTCGCGAAGAATAAAAAGATGCTTTCCGCCGCTCGCACTTTCTCGTATCGTTCGCTCGTAACGCTGTTCTCAAGCCAACTGAAAATTTTATAATTACGCGATGACGGTGATTTAGAAATTAAGTTTCCGTCGTTCCGTCCTCGTCGATACTTTCGAGAGGAACTTAACGAAGACGTATAATTAAATGAGCAAACGAATAGACGAGAGCGAGTTAACGTTATAAATTTAATGAAGACGGAGCTGATTTCATCGGGAAAGAAATTTATATGTAGATCGGAATGCGGTCGAAGCGGAAAAAGCTCAGATTCTTCTTGAGATCGGTTCAATTATTCTTGAAATGACAAATAATCGTTTGGTATTCTTACTCTCTCCTATTTCTAGGAAATGATTTAACTCTCGCCACTGGTAACCCCATCGCCCAAATTTCCCAAAGAGTTTTCGTTTAAAACTAAAACGTAAAACGACTGTACGAGATACGGAGCACAGTTCGTTCTCTCTCTCTCTCTCTCTCTCTCTCTCTCTCTCTCTCTCCCTCTCTCTCTCTCTCTCTCTCTGAAGTATCATTATCGTTTTAATTCGGATAAAAACTCCCGAGCACGTTCATTGGCCGCGGGTAATCGCCGAAGAATCGCTGATGAAGATTTGCATTAATTTCTGTTGGGAAAGATGAGTGGTCATACTCGAGATAAGCCAAGGAAAGATCGAGGTTTCGAGTGACTCTCGTCCCGGCGTTGGAATACTCGGGAAATGGGCGAATTATATGTATACGTTACCTAGCGGAGAGAAAAGCTTCGCCGCTCACAGACTCGCGGTGCACTCGAATTATATTAAGACGGATTCCACGGTCCGGCCGCCTCCGCGTTATTTTAAGCACCGTTGGAAAGAAGTTATTACCTCCTTCGTCGAACTCGTTAAATTCCAGGTTAAGCGTCTCGCTTGACCTTTCGGAGTGGAATTATTCGGTTTACCGTGCGATACGTAAGAATTGAGATACTCGAAAACTGTGGCGGCCTATTCCGTAAATTGCGGTAAAAGAAATAAACGCCTCCCTCGTACGCCCCCGTAGTCGACGGAGGAAAGAAAAACAAGAGGCACTCCTGGGCTCTAGAGACCATACGTTTGAACCCGTGGACCTTTATCCCCTTTTTACCGGCACGAGGTTTTTTATATTCTTCCTTTACGCAGAGTATCCTAATAATCCGCGAGTAAAATGTCACTGGAGTGAAAAAGAAACGAGATCTCGTCCCTGGCATAAAACTTGTTTCGCGTTGTTTGGTAATATTGTCACATCGATGCTATCCCTCGTATCATCTACGCGCATCGTTGGCCTCTGTTCTCGCGGCAGAGTGCGTCGCGCGCACGCATCGCGAATTCCATTCTATCGGCGTGCCTATACCGAGCAACGATTTTTGTACGAGTAATGAATTCTTGTCGGAAGTGCAACATGCCCACCCCATTTATATCTGTTGAACGATGTTTAATTGCATTATGAAATAAGCTTCACAGATAGTAACAGCTGTATTCTTTTCTCTTGGTTGGTAACACTACTATCTATATTCATACTCGGACGGCATTTAAACCGTCACGTTGCAAGTTATAAAACATATCTTATTCTCTAAATGCAAATCCTTGTGTTTCTATATACATCGCGTATTATAATTGGTCATAATAAGTCAATAGCAACAACATTAATTCTTCTGAACATAAGTTCAGTCATAAATGAGTATGGTCAATATTTGTTACGCCACTGAAGTCGCCCTAATATTCCTGATTCACCATACGCTTATGCATATCTTCTTATTACCTAGTGCAGCGTCCAAAATCCTAGCTTTCACCTCTTTTATTTTCCATCAAAACAACTTGCGAGATAATAGTTTTCCTTAAATCTACCGACCCTCAAGTTTTAAGTTCATTATGCACAAATAGCCAGCTTTTGAAGATGCAAAGGACGGAAGACGTAATGTACAACAGATTTCTTGTGTACGTTGAGAGTGACGGCACTTAACTGAGAACGTTAATCGAACTCTTAAAAGTCATTCTCAGTCTTGACCAATTGTAATCGTTAAGGCGTTACCAATACATTTTGAAACTTCGCTTTGCTTAAAAGTTCTCGAAAATCATTGTGCAGAACCACCCCGTTGTGCATTACATTCGTAAGTAAGGAGATAACAGCTATGGTCCGTTCGATCAAAGTTACAAATCAACATGAATTCTTTATTGCCGCCTACTCATACATATGTAGTCGCCGATAGAGGGTGGACGTCGATTGTCGTCTTAAATATCGAAAGGGTCAAGTGATTACGATAAGTAATACGTTAACGCTTGAACGTACCACTGGTGTTAGATGCAAGACATACGAATTACGGTCCCGTCGTGAACATGTTGAAATTCAGAGGGAGAAGATAATAGGAATAACGTTTAAAAGATGCTAAACGACGATATTCCTTTCCAACCTTTTGAGGGAATGTAGCATAAAACGTTTAAAAAATGTTGAAAAAGAATATAAAAATCGTGTACCTTCTACGGGCGTACGATAACAGAGTAATCGGAAAAATTGAATCTCAGACAAAATTGAACGTCTCTACACCGAACATTGAGAAATATAAAAGATGACTCTGAGTATTATTCGACGAATCGTATTGATGCAGGAGAACGTATCGTTAATCCCCGATTAAACCTAAATCGGGGAAACGAAACCAATTCCATATATCGAAATGCCCTCGAAAACTCGGGATTTCGATATGTATTAGGTGTAGGAATCGACTGGCGATCGTTTCGAGACGCATCGAAAGATCGCTTTTACCGCGGAGGAACTCTTTTTCGAGATGTCTTTTCCCAGTACTCACCAATACAGGGAAACGTGTTCCACCTCCGGGGCACGAAGTCGTTTCGACAAATGGAACGTCTGTGCGATAGAGAAAATTGTACCGGCAATAACAAAGCGAAGGGGTGGCAGCAGAGGATGGGGTGGGGATCGAATTGAACCGCATAACAGGATGCCTCCCTTTTTCTGATAACACCGATAAGTCGAAATATTACGGACGTTACTCGTTTGTTTTTCGCGATGTATCGCCACGATCGGACTACGAGTTCGGGATAACGGGTGAGACTCGTTTGGTTTTGGTTCGTGGCACCTTTAGTGTACAAAATGTCCGTTAGCTTCGGTTGGTTTGTGTATTTTTAATTTAAACTTTCGTACCTGCCATTTTCTATCGCAGGAAATCTATCTTGGAGCGTTAAGTAATCTGTTTCACGATGGACGTGTAATTCAAACTTTAGCCATGTCCAGGGATATTAAATTAAAATTTTGAGTTTCACGTTCAATCTAAATTCGTCGCGTACGAAGTCTGTGGACAAAATGGGCTGTAATTTTTGCGAGACTGGCCGGGAGAGAAAAATATTCTCGTTGATATCTGTCAGCAAAGAAATACAGTGGACGCTTAGTCCACTATAAATATAAGGAAAGTTTACTCTTTCTTGAGTCGAATAAAACTTTGAACTTACACTTTGTCTCCGAGTTTGTTGAAGAAGATCGTGAACTCGGGTAATTTACAATCGGAGTGACAAGCAGGACTGTATGCTTTATATACCGATATAGGAATCTATTGTAAAATTAGTTCCAGCGAATTAAGTTACTTGGAACCAACGATACTTCGCGGAAATGAATTACTTTTAAGGTAGAATTTTTCAACCTGTATTGTAAAACTAATAAAACCAAAAAACATTGTAGAATTAAATATTGGGAATTTCGTCGCTTGAAACTATCAAGGATCGTTCGAAGCAATTAGTGAGGCACTTTAAATTGATAATTTTCCATTTCGTATTACGCGATTGATAAAATCAGAAAATATGAAATCGCTTACTCGAAATTCGGCTGTGCGAATCAAATTGCCATTACTCGAAGCAATCCATTGTATTAAATTGGCAATTATTTATATTAAACATTCAACTTTCCAATATCTACACTCGCGCGATAAATTGTTTCTATTTAAAAAAAGAAGTACGCACAGAAGTTCGCGTCTGGCATGACCGAGAATACATTTCGAAGGAACGAAAATATTGATATTCATCGTGCGATTATCCTTTGAAGAGGTAAGTGGTCTTCGATGTAAAATGTAATCAAAGTACTCACGTTTGTGGTGTCGTCGAGCTTCCGTTTCCACGCATCGCTGCGCTCGATTAGGGCGTTCCATTGTTCCGAAAGTTTATTTACTTCTCGGCGAATGCTACGCGTTAATTCGCGGGCTTGTTCCTCCGCGCTTCTGTAGCCTCTCGAATCGCCGTCCAATTCTCTGCCGGCTGAAAACGAACGTTCCAAGTGTGAGGGAAAAAGTTTTTACCATTCCCCGGTATCGATAAGACGGAGGGTTGGTGGATGGGGGCGGGGAGGAGTGGTCGTTTAAGAATTAATTCTTCTATCGCGGTTCCTTTTTCTTGACATTGTACACCATCCCGTTGTACCGTCTGATTTATGGACGGGTTTACGACTCGTACCGGGTATAAGTAGAAGAGAACGTTAGGCGAGAATTGTTCTATTTTATCAAGCTGTCTCCTGAATATCTTGAATGGTTCAAATCATGATGCTGCTCGGAATAAAGTTTTAACGAAATAACCCTTTGAGGCCTAAATTATTTCTACCCTATTTTCATTCAAAACAGCAATTGTTTTGAAGTTAGATAAAATGACCAATGACAGAAAAGAATTACCATAATTTACACTCCACTCAAAACCACTCACAAGTCCGAAAATAAAATTAGAGAATTTTTTATTCAAATATACGCGCCTGGAATCACTTTTTAAGACCTACAGGAGTCACCCCCAACCAGGGCAAGACTTTCAATTCATTTTAAGAGTAGTATTTTCATCCGTTAGTATCTGAAGCGCAGAAATTTTGTTTTCTTATCGGAAAAACTCTTGAAGATTTTTTCATCAAATTATATTTACAAAGAGTCAAATTTCACTTTAATTTAAAGTGATACCAATCTTTTGCTGCTTTTTGAAGTTATAGTTAATAAATGTTGATGAATGCTCATACTTCCTGGAAACAAAAAGAATGAAGGTTGTCTACACCAATACGAAAACAAAGATATAGCAATTTTTAGCGGAGTTATGCATTTGTAAACGCGTTTCTGCTACATAAACATATGAGGGGGTTAAAATGGTGTAAGTTCAATTTTCGAAAAAATTTACTTACGTGCAGTATGCAATTCTTAAACAATCAATTCATCTAAAGGCAAAGTGAATTAAATCACAACTCATAATTTCTACCACCAAATGGCGAAACAATATTGGCTTGGCAATGAATCCGTTGTTTCGTTAACAGGCAAAGTGGTGTAAATTTAACCGCATGAACTCTTGTATAGAGCTTTATCAGCAGTAAACTTTTTTGCATCAAACAAATGTAGATCTACAAGATCTTTTGCAAATTTGAATTACACTGTAACATTTGTACTTCCTATAATAAATAAATATTTTATAATAAATAATCAAAAAATGTTCGCTCTCTCTTAGGATGCACGTTGGTTAAGCGACACTGGAGGCTTTTAAAAATTTCGCGTAGAAACGGGAATAAATATATGTAAGTAACGTATAACATGAATGATATATAAATTTTCACGTGCGCACGCGAGGACAATGTTATAGACGCTTACTTTTATTCTTCATAAAAATGTTTGCAAAAGCCGTCGTTATCACCGAATCAATCGAAATGCATCAAACTCTAGACTGTCTAGACTGTCTTTCTCTTATGATCGATTTAGGGGAAAAAACTTGGTAAAATATGTTTGTTCTCCGGTATCACCGCCGCGTCACGGAACTTATTCGTAGAAACGATGTTACCGGGGGGCCGGTATCCAAAACGGCGTCCCGGCCTATCGCTGGGAATTAATTGTCCTATGAATCATCCATCGTATCACGCGGGTCAGTTTTTACGCGCATGTTTAGCATTGATAACGCCCCCATTCCTACCTGTTCGTTACCGCCTTATCTGCCGCGTGTTATGTTGATTTATGTTCGTGGTGCTAGTTACCCTTTACCCGCGATTCGTCCCGCGTTCTGAGGTTAATCGCTCCATCTCCGATTTATCGAACGGCTGTGCACCGAAAAAGCGGGAAAAAAGATTCACGGTTTTACGCGGTGCACCGTAAACGTAATTATTTTAATGTTTATTATTATGCATTAACATTGATGTATTAAGTCTGCCTAGTGTCCATTTTCCCGTACTATTTTTATCATTATTGTAATCCGACGACTGGTACCAAGTTCGATCGTAATCAGTGCAAACTAATTCCTTTTTTAAAACTGGCTATTGATCGTATTTGCCATGATTACATACAAAAAAAACTGACGATGAAGTAATAGATTCCTATCGACTATTACTTCTATCCCCGATATTCGATGGACGATATCGTTGGAGAGATTCCTATCGGTGAAACGCTATTCTACAATATAGAATTTAACCCCTGACGGACATCGACAGGTGGGTGGGAAATCGCAGCACGAGGTTGGGCGATTTCGAAGTCGAAACAGGTAGGAACGCTGACTGCATCAGACCAATCGTGCCGCGTCGCGATCGCACAACGAAAAGCCCCAAAAACTATTTCCACCGAATTGAATTAGGTGGCCGTGTTCTTCATCGGTAAGCCATCCATTCAACAGTTGCCGCCTTTGCTTTCCGGTCACGTATCTCGTCGCTTTCGTTTCTTTTTTCCTCCACCCTCCTCTCGCCCCTCTATCCCGAATCACCCCTTGCCAACACTCTTATCCCTAATACTTCCTTTAAACGCGCGTGCGACACGATTTTCAACGTCCTGGAAGGCATTCGTCCGATTTAATCGCTTTTATGATTTATTTCGTTTGTAACGTTAAAACCGTTGGGTACAAGTTACAATGCGTTTTGATTCGCAGCGGTTGAATCGCGCGTTCGTGGAGAAAATCCGTATACTTTGTCGGGTGAACTCGATATCTGGAGGACGTTGTATAATCTAACCCTCCCGCGACGTACCGTTATACCGGTTGAAATTTATTGACGTTACGACGACGCCCAGGACTGCTCCATGCCGCGCACGTTTCACTTGAACGTGACTCCCTGCGGAACGACTGAAATCGTGCACCGGCGATGCCGGTTGTCTTCGTGCAGGAGCCGTCTAATGTTGGGGGATCGAATTCGGAATACTGTACTTTATGACGTTTCGCTCGACGATAATCTCACGTTTTGGTGCGTGCGGAATTAGGGTCACAGGATTCGCGGAATACCATTGAAATGTTGTGCAATTTGCCGCACGAATGGAAGTTAAATGTTGCGACTGTTGGTACTTTTGTTATAAATGAATCGTTGCATTTGGATGTTAAAGAATGGTCAGTATTTCCGTACCTTTTATTTAACAGAGAACCCAATGAATACGATACTGAAAAAGACTGAACGGTTAAATGCAACAAAAAAAAAGAGTAACGAATTTTATTTATTTTCCATTTGATAGAGAATCCAATGAATACAAAACTGAACAATTCGCTCAAATTCACGATTGAAAGTAAAGAAAGAATCGACGATTTGCTTTATTTTTTATTTAACAGAAAACCCAATGAATAGCTGCATAAAGAACACTGAAAAAATGTAAAAAAAAATCATTCTTTATCTTCATGTTTCATTTAGCGGAAAACCCAACGAATATGAAATTAAAAAAGACTGCACGGTTGAATTTAAAAAGTGGACCAATTTGTTGTATCTTTTATACCGAAAATAACCGAATGAATACGAAATTGAGAAAGACCGCGCGATCAGACATAAAGAAAAAAATAGAACGTCGCTTACAACCAAAGCTAAGTTTTAACAATTTCTTATATCGTACACAGACTACTTGTTTTATTTCGCATCGAACGATTTACGACCTTCGTTACTTCTGCAAAGTTCCAGCATCCAATATCCTCCGAATTTCAAACTATTCGGTAGAGGGAACGTGACTCCTTTGATTGACTTTCCGAGTGACTTTCTCGATATCACGTCCAACCGCGCGGGACATCAAACGATTGGATTCCATTCGTAAACATTTTTATTTGATATATAATAATGTAATAAAATATAAGTAATAAATCAAAGAGAAAGAGAGAGAGAGAGAGAGAGGCACGGGTCTGATGATGGTACGTTCATATTAGCGCGAGCAGCATTCTCCTGTGGGATTTCGCGAAGTCCTTACCTTCGAGTTTTCGATCTCCTTCGGGACGTCTCGTCCAAACCTCGCAAGTTCTACCAGTCTCGGTGTACTTTGATACTTGTAACTCGATTGATAGCGCCCCGTGGTTTCCCCCAGGACAGAGTTTCGTTAACATCGACTAGGGAAGTTTTTATCTCGGCGCGGAAACCGTTCAGCTTGTATTATTTCTCATCCTCATAATATCTCACGTATGTCGAATCGAATAAACGAGTTGTTTCGAAAACTATGATTAAACAGTCCATTACGACGTTACTCTCTTCGTTCGTTCGTTCGACGTGATTCGACTCGAAACGCGGAAAATTGAATTGGTATTCTCGCCTACGGACAAACGTGGTAGGTTGCGTCGAGACTGGCAGATTTAAGAATTCCACAAATGCTACCTAAGGCTAATAACCATAAATCCCGTACTTCGCGTTCCTCGACATCCCCCGCTCTCGAGACGACGGAATTAGCTAAATGAAATATTCAGATGGACCGCGGTAACACGGTCGCCACCGATATTGTACCGGCGAATGGGTGACAATAACGAACGGTTCTCATTTTTAAGACGCGTTCTCGCACCGCGAATTAAACGAAAAGTACGAACGGAGAGGAAATCTCGCGTACCTTCACAGCCCTGCGAAACGAACCATTTAATTCACGACGATATTTTTCTTTTTTGACGAGATGCCGTTTCGTTAAAGTAAGTCTGCCGGAGTCTTCGAAATTTAATCAATATCCATTCGCAAGGAAATATAAATGAAATACGAGGAAGAATAATTTTCAACGTTTTCAAATTGATTCGCTTAGCGATCCCGGGCCACTTCTTATTATACGAGTTTCATCGAGTTAGTTTATGAAGAATAAAGAAAAGAAAAATCTGAGTTCGTCGAGCCGATTAGTTGTTGGCTCTCATCCCTTGGATTTTTTTCGCGTCTCTAATTGGTATGGAAAATCGCGAAAGAAAGAATGGCGCAAATTACTGGAATTGAAAGCCTTCCGCCGCGAGCCTCTTAATTACTAGGCCTCCGCTATTGGCGAATTCAGTTTTGCGCTCCGAAGCGGTTTCACGGAACTAACGACGAATGTACTTGGCCGACTTTCTTTACTCTTTCGCGGGAACTTTCGTCGTGCAATTCGCACGAATGGATTTGCGCCATTTTAGGCGATTTCTCGCTTGACTGGCCATGGTTTTGCGCGAGTCACTCCGCCGAGCGGACTGCGAACTTTTCCCTCCTAGCGAAACCGGAAGGGGTGCCAGAAAAATTTGTTCGTGCCGATGAAAGCCTATCTATCACGCTACTTCCAGAGCGATACGCTCGATGTACTTGAACGACTGGCCACGAAAAAAACCTCTCGGAGGTTTTATTTCTCTCAGCGAGACGGTCGTTTGACACTCTCGTTTGATTTAACGAGTTCGACGCAAATTATCTTTTGAATTAACCACGATTACTTCGCGTCTCGCTGCCCGCGTACAAAAGCTTCAACGGGATGGGCCTTTGAAAGGAGTACCGCGATACAAAATTACGCAAATGGAACGGGTAGGATTGCTAAATATCTTACCTTCGGAGTCAGACGTATCCGACAATGGCGGCTCGTTGGCGATGTACTGACGACCACTCAGCAAATTATTCTCCACAACTGGCCGTTTGTCTTCCAGTTGCCTCCTGAAGCCACGATGATCGTCCTGCAATTGTAAGAAGAAATGGTCAAGGAATGCTGCGAAAGCCATCGCATCGGGGCATTTGGTTTTCTAGCGCGCAATTCGACTCGCCGCAACATTCGGGTTCGTCGTACGCGACCAACGCGAGGTCGTGCGCCCAACAGAATAACTAGGGTAATTCGGGATACCGCGCCGTTGGTGGCTAGACGACGCCAACATCTTCGGCGTTGACGATACGTCGTGCAGAGCCATCGACGACGACGTCTTCGCCCCGACGACCTGCGCATCCGTAATTTGCGTTTGACGGGGCATCGCTGCGGCAGAAAAACTAGCCGACTAAAATGGCCATAGGTGGGCGCGCGTGTGTGCGAGCGGAGAGAAAGTCGAGTGGTTAAAAAGACACTTTTACGATATTGCGCTGGGTTCTCGTTAATAAGATTATCACTCTCGTTGGCGAGTCTAGCGAGAATTTAGCTGCAGCGTCGGAGCGTGGATTTACCCCCCCCTCCGTCCCTCTTTCTAACGACGCTAACCTACGTATACGATTTTTCTCTACCTCTCTGAGATAATTTTTTCTTTTTCATGTCCTTAGACATCTTTTAACTCCCGCGAAATCCTTTCAAGAGGGCAGAATAATTCACCCGGTTTCATTGCGGCGACAGCGTGATGCCGCTGCAGACTTAATACGTTAAATTATTACGCTTTAATCTTCTTGGTATCATTTTTCAGAACGTTTCTCGAGTTTGATTCAACCGCGGTTGGTCAAGAGACAGATGCCACGCACGTACATTGTTAATTTCGTCATTTTAAATTCTTCGAAAGGTCACCGCGCGAAATTTTCATTTCCACAGTTTCACCGGGAACGTATCCAACGAGACATTTACTCCGATACACATGGAATACGCACTAATTTTGGAAAGCTTTCGGTAGTCCCGCGTGTCTTTTGTTTTTGTTATTTCTTTCATTCACGCGGTTTTGCACCCATACGTCTACTTTTTTCACTCCTCTCGCACCGAAAGCCGTATGCTAATGACGGTTTTGGTCCCGTTCCTTCCTCCCTTTGTATCCACGGTGTAACGCGGGCAAAACCTTTCGCAAATACTTCTTTCTTTCTTGTCGTGAATTTCGCCGAAATTCACCTACTTTCCTCGTTACCGCGGCGAGAAGGGACGGGGTTCGTACCGGCTTCATTTTTCGGAGTCGATAAAAGTAGGAAATCTCAATTACAGCTCGTTCTTTCACCGCCCCCCCCCCCCCTCCGCCCCCATCTCTTCGCTGTCCCCTTCCCGCCATAGCTCTTTCTTTTTTTAAACTCGCCATTGTTCGAGTAATCCAGGCCAGCCGACGTTGATTTGTTGTTTGTGTAGCCGCTAGCCGAATGGTCGGCAGTGTTCCTACGTTGAATGGAGGGATGAAATTCCATTGTTACAGAATTAACGGATCACACGGGAGTAATTATTCTGTCGAGCCGTGAATGTCCTGCGTTTTGAACAATGTCTTCTCCTCGTTTTTTTTTTGTTCTCATACTTCCTTCGACCCAAAGTGGACCCTCACGAGAAAATGTTATTATCATTATTGTTGCTTAACGTCGAGAAACGTTCGTCGTTTGTGAGGGATACGCGCAATCTCTGGTCTGTCACGCGCTCCAACGCTGATCAATCTATTAATAAAGAAATTGGGAGCAATTACAACGTTATTCACCCAATTAAACCCCCCGACATTTTCTAATTGCTCGTGTCCAGATAGCGGTCTTATCGATGCGACTATCAGAATGACGGGTTAATTACTGCGAGCACTCCGTAATTATGTGGTAATGCATTCAACGATAGCGCATCGCGATCCAACGTTAAGAATTTCCATCGTGGAATCTCTATCTTCCTCGCAGCATCTACGAGCGTTAGGGGACATTATCTAGGTTCGTTGCGTGCAGCATACATATACGATCGTATACCCGGATCGCGAAAAATCTGTTTTCCAAGTAAATCTTGCTACGAAAACCATCCGCGTAAATACAAGAGACAAATATCGTGCTCGAGAAACCGTCGCAACAATTTGAACAAAGTCAACCAACCGCGAGCGCGACACGGAAACGAATTACGGTAAACAAATATTCTCCGGTACGATCTATCGACAAACCGATGCGACTACGAATATTCTTATTTTCCGTGGAGCAGCTGCGAAATCAGCGGAACCGTTGCACCGTGGAAAACAAACAGCTTGGCAAAATCAATCGCCATTGCGGAATTGAACGTAATAATCGTTTCTACCGCCCGCGTTACCCGGTCCCGACAATTTCTATTCCTGTTTTTTTTTTTTGTTTTTCATTCTTTTTCCGCTCGTACGTACGATCGATTTTCCGTTAAGCTACACGTTTCGAAACAGCGTCGCGCCTTTACGCCGACGGTGACGATCCGTTTACGACGAAAACAGGTATACCCGGCACCTTTCGCACGAGCCATTTCATTTTCACGCGCGAATATGGCTGATAAATCAAATCGTCGCCGTTGCGAGGTACGATGACCGACCGAGTATCGATTCGCCGTTTCCACCCCGCCCCGACTGGATAATGAATTCGGCTGGCAAACGAATGCCGGTGCGTGAATTTTTTAACGACAAAGCCACGCTTTTTGTTGCGCAATACGCGCGTACGCACAGCTGCTCGCCAGGGGTTATAGCGACACGAAATAATTAATAATCTTATCCCCCACTTCGGATACATCCGCGCTTCGTCCATTTAATCTTGTTTCGTGATCCAAAGTAATTAATAATTTCATCTTCCCTCCGATGTACCTTTGTTCGTCGAGTTTTATTAATTTTGTACCTGCAAGTTCGAGGCGCGATTAATCGTTGCTTTAAACGGGATACATTTCCTCCCTGAATACCGAAACATCGAGTATTTGCGGTCCGTTGCGCGCGCCGATTTGTGCGGGAATAATTTTCATAAATTATTTTGTTGCATCGCTTGTTTCCGGGGTAGTGTTACCTATGAATGAGAATATCGTACGTGGAAATACTTCTCGGAATTCTGGATTTACGCGGGTTAGTACAATGCTAAATTACTATTCTACCGCAGAGTTCTGTTGGATTTACTCTATGCGCGGTCATTAGTCGACTGCATTTACGTTCCTCTCGGCTATTCCAGTTGCAATTTGAGTTGTGATTTAAGATACGCGCTCAATTCTCTCGAAATATTTCAATATCCCGCAATTGAACGTATTCGACGCGTATTGTAGTTTGTATTAATTCAACTTGCTTTCGATGACAAATGTCGGGAAAACTGCCAATATAAGTTTAAGCGGCGCGCGAGGAATTATAATCGATCGATCATCGATACGTCTTTCGCGAATCGGCGAATCGGGCAAGAGATTTGATTCGCGTTCACCGGGTTGACGGCCCGGTAAACAATTACATTCGAATACAGGAGAGGCGGGTCGAACGAAATTTCCTTATTCCGTAATACAACGACTACCAACAGCACCGTCCTGGTTCGAAACGTTGGGGAATGCAGATAACGCAGGTGTTGCAGCTGCCGTTGCACGGTATCACGTCGCAAACGACGTCCAAGTAAAACCGTTTTCGCAACATAAACGAGAAAAAGAATTTGAGACTGGCCTTTAAAGAGAGGCATTTGCATTTCATGAATCGCGTACGCGACACAGGCACGTAAGCTCAAATTTTCGTATCATTTTAGAATCCACGTTGTTTCATACTGTACGGTAAAATATTAAAACGTGACACCATGTTTGAGAAAAAATAATAAGCGGAAGAATGTATTAACCTTTTGACTGGGGTCTTCCTTTCAGCACGTTGTCCCCGGTTAAAGGTTTAAAAGAGACGGGAGACGCTTACCGTTTGATCGGTACTCCTGAACAGACTATCGTTTACTCCGATTTGCGTGCAGATCGCTTTTTCTGTCGCCGTCAGCGCAGTCACACACGCGAGCGTAATCGTTAATTCTGAGAGTCGTAAACAAACGTACGGTAGTCCCGGTAGCCCCGAACATTTGAACGAAGTATAACAAAATTCATAAATAGTAGATTTAAACCAACATTGTAACGCTTATAATAGAGTTTGGAACTTCATTCACAATTCTAACAAACCGATGGAAACTCATATCAATCGTTTATTTACTTATCGTCCAGATACGCGATATTACGTTGACCAACGATAGTGAGAGAAAAATAATATTTTCTATTTCATTCAATTTATATCTTATATAATGTACCAACCCGGCTCTCCTTCTTTTGTAAACGTAACTTATTCATAAGTTGGAATGGCCAACATTTTGTACACTGCAGAATTTTTTTCGAATCTTGTAAATCACTACTCCCTCACGCACCTCTCCTTATCGCCGAGTCCAACATCCAAATTCCTTGTATTCTCTCTATACATTTCCACTCGAAAACCACTTACTCGCTATCCCTTCCACATCCTCTTTTCCATGATAACAGTTTTCGTTGAATCTACCGTCATGCACCATCCTCAGAATTCATTTAACGCCGTGACACAAAACATTTTCCAAGCTCACGAGTCAAAATATCGTCGAATTCCAAACCGTTGACATCACTGCAATTCATGTATCTAAAGCCCACGTTATTCGAATCCCACGAGCATTACAATTGTAGCGTTGAAATAAACCTTTAAAACTTTGGTTGTTAAAACTCTGAAGTCCAGTTTTTGCAGAATCACCCGTTGTGCGTTGCACTTATAAAGTTTTTCCCTCGCCTCCGAAGAGGACTAAACTCGCGTCGCAAGTTGCATTTGCGTATCCGATCGGAAAGAGTTGATTGACGCGCGATCGGAAGCATCGTAGCATCGACAGCGATCAGTGCCAAAGCACAGGTGTCGGCTACCGATGACATCCATGATCTGGATTGAGGTACATGCACCTTATCATCCCCGTACACTCGCCGACCGTACGTATAGACGTGGATGTCGGCAGTAACATGCACGTTCTAATCTGGATTAGTCCGAACTAGTCCGCCTTTGTGCTACGGAACAGGACGCCGGGGTGCTATGTCTCTACGCGCACGTTGCGCCCCTAATTGCGTCGTTTTCGTGTAATCAGTTTATCGGAGGGCTGGGAGGGGGGACCATACTTGTAAGCCACTCCATTCCAGTGGGTTACCGGTGCTCGGTTCCCTGGTACTCGCGAAAGAGAAGATTGCGATTACGTAAACGCTAAGGACGGAATTTTAGTTCTTATCCGGAGGAAAAATTGCGATGGAATTTTTCGGTAAATTGTTACGCGAAGTTGTTTTGCGATAGTGCGTATATCAAAGAGCCACGGTGGATGTCAAGAGCAGAATTTACTCTTCGTAGAAATTGGGGATGGGAGTTTTGCTTAAAAGGTTATCTTATCATTTTTGCGAAATCGTGCGTCTCAAAGAGCGAGCGAGCGCCGAGGGAAGAATTTTTCTTGGCGAAAATAGCAGATAGTGGAATTTTCCCGACGATTCGTATTTCAAACAGCCACGGCGAGGATTATCAAATTCATTTGCCGATGCGGCACCAGCGCGGACGCTTACCTGTTGTTTTTGCAACGCGGCCACATCGCCGCAAACGGGTCCCAAACCGGTGAGCTCGGTGTCTTTCCTTATCACCCACTCGATGAGCTCGCGCAATGATAACAGTAGGGCGTTCCAGTGTTCGGTATTGCTCTCCAGCCGATTCCTGCGCATAAAAGAACAGACATAATGTACAAAGGTTTGCCTAGCGAGAGGGGAACGAATCGAACGAAAATATCGTTACCCACCGATAACCGTAACGGCTGCTCGGAGACATTACAATTAATTTAAGGCGATAAAATGTCGTTGAAATATTCTTATCGCGCGACGAACGATCTTCGTTGTATCGTCGACAAACGCATATCCGAAATAAAAGTGTTCCCCCGTTAACGCGAACCTTGAGTTTCGTCGGACTTGCCATTAGACGGGGATTAGACGCGAGAAAGAGAGAAAGATCGTAGAGTGCACGCGACTAATACATCATCCGTAAAAACGGCGCGGCACACGCGTCTAGCCGTAAATACTGATAAGGGGGAGGTAGGAGGTGTAGGGAGTGTGGGGGAGGGGACACGCGCACACGGCGTAAAGAAACATTTATTCTCGAGAGAAAGTGAAAGAGAGCGAGAAAATGAAAGAGCCGCGTGATGAATGGAGAGGAGAAAAACATCACCGTAGACAGGAAGAAAAAGATAGGGGTCGGAGCTTGATGGAAGGGGGAAGAGAAGATATTCAAGGTGAACTGTACAAGTAAGAGCCTGAGAATGAATGGGGGCAAAAAGGAAAAAGAAGAAAAAGGAGGGAAGGTGTGCTCGAAGGTAAAAATGGAACGTACCGCGGTACAATACGCGAAGAGAAAACGTTGTAGGGGGAGGGGGGGGGGGGCAGGGGAGGATTCTCGAGGGGTATAAGTAGAGACCCAAGTAGAATGAAAGATAACAATAATACGGATAAACAATTCCAAGGAAAAACGAGAAAAGCGCTACGAGCGCGTCCCGTGCGTAAATACGCGGTCGAGGGATACAAAAAATGGCAGACGAATCGAAAAGACAGTAGCGACGTGAAACGAGGGAAAATCGGGGGAGTAGGGCGGACGATGTGGAAAACCAAGGAAACTGGAAGCGAGAAGAGCGTAAGACGACGGCTGGGCCGGAGTGAATAAGAAGAGAAAGAAACGAGGGTCGAGAGGAAGAAGATCGACGGGAGAGGAAGCCGGCGAGGAAACCAGGAAGGATGGCGCACGGGATTTAGATTTATATTTCGCCATTGTTGTACCCGTCGTCGGTGCAGCAGCGGCAGCAGCAGTAGTGGCATCCACCCCCCGACCCCTCGCGTCCCCCGACATCCAACTCCTGTCTTCTCATCTCCGTTGCGTATAACCCCTCCCTCCTCTCCTTTTCATCCCCCGAATGCCGCGGACCTGGTGTCTCGTATCGCGAAGAAACAGCTCCGCGCACGGATATATTGCAGTTATTGTAACGTCGATGAAAGTCCTGCGGAATTCCGCGAGGCAGCCGTATACTTCCGGCGATCTCTGCGCCCACGCGTTTGTGTATACATATACCTATATGTATACCATGTATGTACATGCATATACGTATGTATGTATGTATGTATATATGTACGTACGTATGTATGTACGTACGCGTCGGGAGAGGTATTGTGCTCTACTCTCTCGCGAGATAAGGAGGCCAGGATATATCGTCCGGATGGACGAATATCGCTAAAAGGATAGTTCGAGTTTCTTGTAGGATAGAGTGGCTCGGGGTGAATTCAGATTGATGCGATGAATTTCGCTCTTTTTTTTCATCTTTGACAAAGAGACGTACGGAGCGTCGAAGTTAAAATTGAAGTTTCAGCCGGCGAGTATCGTGAGTTATGTACTTTGTAAACGCGTCGAGACTGAGCGGTAACGAAATTATATTAGATGGCTGATTTTCTTTTTACTTCGCGTATCGGGGTAGCGAAATTCATTACGTGTTTTGGAATGACTTTAACCCTCTCGTGTACGTAGTTTGGTCGAACGCGTGACGCGTTTTGGTTCTATGTAATATTCAAAAATTATAATTTTTTGATCAAAGGAACAAAACCATTATGATTCACGACTTTAGTATAAAATGTACATAAATATGTTAAAATTATTGAGATTTCTTTTTCTTTATTATATTTATTCAATAACTAAATTATATAAAAAACATGCTAAAAATAATCAGTATAAAAGTATCGGTGTTCGTCGAATCGACGAATGGTTAGCGTTCCAGGGTTAACATCGGAAAAGGAGGAAATGGGAAATATTTGATATTTCTAGTAATTTCAGATATCTACGTGGATTATACGAGGCATATAGCATGAGAGATACGCGTCTATTTGTCGGAATTATCGTTATACAGGGCGTCTCATAAATTATGGTAGCCCGTTAAAGGCGCGATATTTGGGATAACTCCAAGCAGATTTCCCCTTATTGAAAACGTTAGTTGAGCTTTAGTTAACGGGACATTAATGAAAATCGGGTGCCGATCGGTACCGATCGATCTACATTCACGGCTACCGCCTCCTCCTCCGATTGGCTGTCGTTTCCGCTTAACATCTCATTAACTAAAGCGCAACCAAAATTTTCGATAAAGTAACGCGTGCTTGCGGCAGAAGATGTAAAGTAGGTATATCATTCCCGTGATGAGTAGAATATTACGATCACGAAAAATACTTTCCCCGAACGTCCATTTTCACCAGTCTTCGAAGTGCCACAAACAGAAGTGCCTTTAACACAGACCTCACGTTCGTGCGATCGCATTTCAATTGAACGTTTCGCAAATACTACCCACCTCACCGCTCGGGAAACGTTGAATACACGCTTTTTACTCGATCTTTACGACGTACCTAATATAACGAAAACCGGTAAGAAATTCATCGTCGAAAGGTTAAAATTCCAGAAGAAACTTCTTCTATTTCATTGGAGCTAGAAGAACGACATTTTCTTTTTTGCGAATTTTATCCACCTTTATTTTTGCACAATACCGCATTTCATTCGGTTTGGAATTCATACGCTCGTCGAACGTTGTTTTCGCGGACTTCGGGAACGGAGGAATTTTGTTGGACGACGGCAAGGAGATAAATTTTAAACGGAAATCCGTATTATCCTTTTCCGTGGATACAAATAAATATGTGTACTTTATTAATATTTTCGACGTTACATTCGGTAAATACGCGAACAATGATGACTTCTTCGAGAGCCAAGATAAACCCCGGGAACGAGAGGAAATAAAGATTCCGGTTGGATCTGAAAACTTTGCCGAACGGCAGTGCCACGGAGATGAAAGTTTTGATTACGGCGGATAGCTCGATTCCGCGTGCGAACGGAGATTAGTGATAATTAAAACGGTGAAACGAAACGAAACTGGGAACAAAATATACACGGGGTACGGCGATGCGTGCCAATAAAAACGCGGTGTAGATATTCCAGGGATTTCGGATAAGCCGACTTTCACCGAAACGTCGAATTTTGTTGAACAGCTCGAACGCGCGTCTAATCTCCAGCGTTATGGAACTCGTTACAGAATTTTCATCGTCTCCCCGACGCCGTGCCGTGCGTTACTGTTTCGCGAGTAGAAGCGATATCGACCCCCCCCCCCCCGCCACCACCTCCAGCGCGATTCGTTCAAAATTTACCAACGACGAGTATTATGCTCGAAGAATAAATAATTCCGTGGAACACAGAAGACCCTTGTTTTAGTAACCCTTTAGAGGGGCGAGTGAAAGCATTCCGGGTAATGAGATTCGCGTTGAACAATCACGCGTCGAGCGAAAGTTCGCGTTGCATGTCATTTTAAAACAGCAGGTTAAATTAACGAGATTTCGTTATAATTTACAATGAGGATTTTAAGTTGGCGAGAGCTTTATCGCGAGGATCGTACAAAGGGACTCTTTCGCCAGTTTCCGCCGTCCGTTATATCGCTTCCCGCTTAAATCAAGCTTTCGAGGCAAGCTGAGCGCCGAGATAACGTCAGTAATGAATTTAAAAAAAAATTAAATCTCATAAAAAGATTGAAGCGTCTAACCGGCGCGGCGGGATAGACCGTTCGCGTTGAGTTTAAAACACACTTTGGTTTGCAACGGGGAAATCAAATTTCGACCGTTCGCCATTTCATTTCTACGCGCGCAATCTCGACTGTAATGTGTTTATTAAAAACAAGAAATAAATAACCCGGTGGATTTCTGTGCCAGCGCGGATTACGGGATTTGAGTTGTGGTGACAAAACTTTTGAGCTTCCCGCGCATCTGTACGTTACGCATTGTTCGGAGCAAAGTAGAATGAATTTTAAACGTGACATTTCTGGAGAGTTTATATGTATATTATACGGCGCTTATATTTCACTGATTATACTACTCATTTCGCTATGTTATTAACCTAGAACTCCCAGTGGTAGGGAGAGGGATGCCCGAACTCACGACCTTTGCAAAACTGTAAAATGGGATTATTTTCATTGTACGAAAAATTTTCCAGGAATTATTTATCGTTGCGCCTGCATTTAACATTGAGAAGTACCGGTTACTATTTTGTAGTTACTGTTTTAAAAAATACATTACAATAGAAGCACGTAACAGCTTATCCGTATATCGCGGATTTTATGCAAAAACGTAATTTGTTCCAGAACGCACAGAGTACTTAAAACGAAGAAAATGTACTGAATGTATTTAAAATGCATTTTTAGAACCCTGCAGATATTAAACAAACTTCTATTTCAATCCCATGTCTGTAATTTTCTTCTTCAAGAATATATATTTGCTATAAAATCCACGGTCTACTTGTCAAAATCACGGCAGGGTTGCTGTATACGCAAGAATCATGTTCTGTAGAAAATCATTGCGTAAATATTGTATACCGTCCCTCGTGTCTAACATTGGAAGAATTCGAGTCCAGTTCGAACTACTCTCACGTTACCTCAGACATTTACAACATTTTTCATTAAGTATGACGCGTTCAAATATTACAAAACGTCTTCTGAAAATCACTTTTATCTTAGCATAAATGCTTAAAAAGTACCGTGGATTCAAGAACCGCACCCCTCACAACCCCGGGCTTCGCGTGACGGCTCGAGGCTTGAGAGTACTAGAATTAATTTTGTCCTACTAATCTAATTATGCATTGAAATTTATCTACTTTCGCGCGGCAACGTTTTAATTTCATTTAATTGAATTCCTGATCGTAAAGCCCTCGCTCTGGTCCCACGCTATCAGTAATTTCCGTCAAGAAATTCCGTTAGGGCGTCGTACCTTATTTAAATCAATGCGATCTTTACGAGGATCGGGAAATGTCAAACGGAAATTCCAGATGGCGTGGCGCCAATCTTGCCGCCCACGTTCCTTCGATTAAGTTTGAATTTTTAATTATTCGATCACGGGAAACCGGCGTAGAAAATCGTGGTCGAACGTCGTACAATTTCAGGTTGCGAAACACGATCCCGCGAATCTATCGGCCGATCTCTAACCACGGGCGAGCGAATAATCGATCCCCCGTACGGAAGCTGAAGAGGCGGAGGAGAGCACCGCAAGCTACCCACTCGACAAAGCCTTTTGATCTATCACCTCGTCCTCGGTGTTCTTCCGTCGACGTTTTCCACCGAGACTCCTCATTCCCGTGGTCGTACTCGTCGTACCGGTTAACGCAATAAAGTCAGCAAATGGAATTGCCGCGAACGGCCGGAGCGTTATAATTCAACTCGGGGGAACAATTTACCGGCACAATCCCAATCCGTGGAAGGCTGGTCCGCCGCCCTGCAAAACCGATCCAAACTTCCACGATAAACAACAGCGACGACGACGGTATCATTAACACCTCGCCCGAGAACGCGTTACGTAACGTATACACGGGTAACCATAGCGAGTAATGACTCAAAAACGTATTCCTATTTGATTTCACCGGTCTCCGACGTCGTCGCGTTCGTGGATTTTCAGTCCCACTTTCGAAGAACCGTGGATTCCCGATTGAGGTAGAATAAATAATACATCAATCGTGAAACTCATCTTTTAATCAAAACTCAAATTTCTGTTCAATAAGTATGAAATATGAATTGTTTATCGTTAAACAAATATGAATGTCAGTAGGAATGTGCGCGCTGCTTTAATCGTTCGATATATGTATGTATATAATTATGGGGGAAATACGTAAGACAAACAATATCAGATTGCACATTTTTAAATTTCTCCGTAAGGGTACGCGAAGATTTTACTTTGCGGAGTTAACAGAGTATATTACGGGCCACTAGGTAGCCGAACGAGCCAATAGAATTAGTACGGTGCGCGTATTTAGTTAGACTTTGTTCCAGGTTGTAGGTAGATAACTCGATAAGCTTCCAGTTTATACGAATCGCAGCGGGTATTGTACCGCTCGGAAAATCCAAATTTCCCCGCAAACAAGGATACCGATGGAGGTAGAAGTAACAAAACGACGTGTTTGCTCTCTGCAGTTTTACGTGCGAAACTGAGTAAACTACCGGATTACGTTCTAATGCGAGATGAAATATTTCCACGGAAGATCGCTGCTACGATCGATTATTTCGCGATTACGTTTTGAAGTTTTCAAGTCCCACGGTTCTTGGAATTCGTTAAATTTAGAGGTTTTAATTTCCCAGGATCCAAACGTTTCATAAATGGACTTAGTCGACGAGATAAATCTTTCAATTTTGGGATCCGGTCCCACTCTTGAAAATTTACAAAATTACCCTTAGCTCCTTACGCGCCATTCAATTATACGAGAGACTCTTGCTTGTCTCCACGATTCTTTCGGTCCAATCAGCGAACGATACGACGCGATGCGAGCCAAAATGCCTTCTCCCCTAACGAATTCTCGTTAACGCGCGCTTCTCTTCGGATTAACGTCTCGCCTCGAAACGCGCTTCTTTGTGCACCCACGCGCTACCTCTGATGGGAATTGAGTTGGCATCGTATCGTAGCTCGCGGTCACCCGATCAACCCACTCGATCTGCCCCGGAAGCGGAAGGTCGAATTTGCTGGAACCGACCGGTGGTGTTTCCCAACGAGATCGCAAACATCCTGGTTCGCCAGCATCGTTCCTGCACGTATTTAACCCCGTGCGGCGCGTATGCGTGTACCGCTAATTCACTTTTTTCCCCTCCCTCCCTCTTCGCCATCCCAATCATGGGCAATGCTAATTCACGTCGATGATGCTGACCGTTACATCGGCAAACGACAAATCAATAAACGCCCGTATTGGCCTCCCGCGCTAGATATTATGCTCTACATTATCGCACGCGATACGTAGTTACAATCCTTGTAATTTATTGGAATTAATTTAATCTAACGACGACACCCTCTCCGCTGCCGCTCGGAATTTAGTGGAATAATTTTAACATCGCGGGATCACGATGGGTGGGAATATTAATTCGAAAAAATGAGAAATAATCGGCGAGCGGTACGTGTCAATTAAGAAACATGGTTTCGGCTTTTCTTAATAACATTCGGGATATTACTTTCTTTATGCGACAAAACTTTGAAAAGTTATAACTAGACAGCGGATGTTTATGCAAAATGCATTATTTTTATACCGCTTTAAACGGATTTTGTGAATCAAATGCCATCGGTATGCGTGAAGTGTACTGTAATATATTTGTACGTACAAAATAAAATGAAATACCGCATTAAATAATTCATCAAGTGCATAAATCAAACCACAAAATAATTCATTTTTCATAAACATCCGCAGTCTGGTTATAACGTTCGGACGTACACTTTCGTATCTTCTCGTTTGAAGTCACTGCGATTAGGGACGATGGGATACGATCACGATACTAGGAAAGTATCGATACTTTTCTTTCGATACAAGTATTTCTAGTATCGATACCATTGTTTCGATATTATACTTATATCGATATTTGTATTCGACACAAGTATCAAGTAAAAGTATCGACACTTTCGATATCACGACCCTAACTGCGATCCGTCGAACGTACGTCTACTTCGCATTCGAATTACGACACAAGCGAATCCTTTTTTTACGGCTCTCGAGATATTATTTTTCTAACCGATAAAACTTGGCGACCCTTTAACGTCAGGCTGTGCCGTACCCTCCTATTTTTTCCTTTAAGTCGTCGTTCGTACCGCGCATCGTTAAAGTTATACTATACACTATACATACGTATCTGGATGTCGTTAGGGATCTAGACTCTCGTCTCTCCGAAGATTTCAGACACTGAATCAAGATAACGCTAGATCGCGACGACCTGGTGACCGAACAGCAGTGCCCCGCGGCGTGGATGAATCTTTTGTTTCAAGAGAAACCTCATTTCACGAATCTCCCTTTGAGCCATCGAGTCCTCACCTCGAGGCACAGAGCCATTCATTCATTTTTTATCGCCGTATGCCTCGTGCCACTCTTTGAGACACTGGGTACTTCTTTGAATGACTGAACGCATAAAAGACACGTATACGTGCGTGCTACGAAGCATTTTATATCAAACTCCACGCGCCTCTACGATGGATCGACTGATCGTCGATTAAACCGTGCCCGATGGTGATTCTACAAATCATTCTTACAAACCTCTCCCCCTCGTCTCTGCCGTCCACGCAAATTTTTCTCTTTATAATTCGAGGAGAATCCGAAGAGTCCTCGAACGATCCTATTAAAAGAATAGTTTACACGGCGCAAGTATTCTCGTAGAATCTCTCGGTCGCACCACGAGGAGTCTTGGCAGAGACGAGACAAGGCGATACAGTCTCGAAGGATCCTATCTCGAATAACCACTTCTCCTCTTCACGGGGTCCACCGTCGCGCCGTCTCTCTCCCTTTTGTTCTCGCGAAAACCTCATTTCTCGGATTTTACTTTGAACACCGGAGATTTTACCCCGAGGTGGAAGCTTGATCCTTTAGTTTCCCTATGGCGCGCAAAGAACCGAGAGACACAGGAACAGAGAGAGAGAGAGAGGGGGGGGGGGGGTGGAGGGGCGAGCAGGCAGGCAGAGCTGTAGGTTGCTCCGTCCCTGACGAGTTCGTCATCAACTTTTGTCCCCTGGCGACACAATGCTCGCGCAGGCCGGCAGATTCTGAAGCACCGAGTCGCCCGAGAAACCCTTGGGAACCCTCCACCCAGCCGGAAATTAGAAATTTCAAGCGCAGTCACCCCGTGACCGGGAACGCTCCTGTTCATGCTCGATGGACCGCCAGCAGCCATCGTACCTTTCGTCCTGATGCCCATAGCTGGTCGTCGATATCGAGAAGATTGCCATCGATCCTTCGTACCTATTCGATTTCGAGGATCCTTCGGTCCAAGACCTCCGACCCAGGAAGATCGTCCTTGCTCGTTCGAGTCACGCATCACCGGTTACGAATCTCCGGGCGTTAACCGCGGAAGGACGTTGCGCACGGTAGGATCAATTTCCAGTTACGAGCTACGATCATTCGTTTAATCTTCGCGTTTAACCACTTAACGCCCCGGTACGTAATATTACGGTGGCCAACGATTGGCGAACGCAAGACCATGTCCGTGATATTACAGGCGTGGTTTTTCCAGAGTGCGACGGTGCTCTATGCGTGGCGCCATGTTTTAGTATACATATATCACACATAAATATTCATTTTGTTATAAAAGATGTCTGATAGAACTATAATTTGTTGTTTAAGGACTAAAGTAACGATGTCCGTAATATTACGCATCTGCATTTATTAGTGTTTGTTTTTCAAAGCATACTTTTGGACATTTAATTCTTTTGAATATTTTTTTCAGGTAACGCCATTGTCTTCAATAAAGTTTCTTACAAATTAAAAGAAAAGTTTATTGTTACCCGCTTTTTTGTCTTTCAGTTTAGATTTTAAGTGGTTAAGAGAGACGCTTAATCCTTTTGTCTCTGACTGTATATGAGGTAGTAGTTATGAGTTTCTTGAATTTAATACGACCGTTCAGCGAAGCTACGAGAAACTTTTTGGACGCTCAGGACATTTTCCGTAAAACAAACTAATACACTTTTTCAAGCGTACAGTACAAAAAGAAATACGAATATAATTTTGATGACGTACCTTATTTCTTTTCGTACGATGTAATGAAAAAAAGTTTTATTAGCTTATTAGTTAAAAAAACGCCGTGAGCGGCCAAAAAGTTGTTCGAAGCTGATTATATTTCCTATATCGTTCGCCCGACTACGTATCATCATCGACGTATCGATGTTCGATGTTTTCTAGGATCGCGCGGTGCTTCAGCTTTAAGACGCGCTTCGTCGCAGCGGAATATCTAAAAAATTGTGGTAGCCGGGATTTTTTGATAAATGAAACGTCGCGTTTCGATCGGTCGCCGATAAACGTTCGCGGCTTCAACAGCGTCGTAGACACCGACGGATATTAAATCATTTCCGTGTGAACTTAAAGTCGAACGCGGTCGACGACTGGTTTTAATTACAATTCGTATTAACTAAATCAGATTACGAGTTTAATATCAGAGGTGCTACGAATGCTTCTCCCCGAACAATCGCAATCTCGATTAAATGCTTACAGCGATGAGTTAGAGGTCCATCGCGAATAACGAATGCTTTAAATTGGAATTAATATACGAGATTTATTAAGGAAAGGCCCATTCGAACGTACGTAATAAATTGAGCCGCGTACTTCCGGAATCCCTCGTTCGTCCCCCGCGCAAGCGCGCCAGGATTTGGACCGAGCTAAGTAAACTGTGGCTCGTAGATAATTCTAAGAGCACGTAACTCCTGAGAATGTAATCCTTGGAAATCCGTACGTACGACGAGCACCGGCACGAATGGACCATTCACAAACCAAAAAAATTAACTCTCGGCTCGATCTTTTTGCGCGAAATTGTACGAACGGCCGGGGTGCAATTGTAAATTATCCTCATATTACCTCTGCTATTTTCCCGGAAGAAAAAGCAGGGCAATTTTCTTCAGAGCTTTCTCCGATTTATAAAAATTGAGAAGCGAGCAGGAAACTATTCGTAAAGATCTTATTACCATTCATGCCGCGTGCATTCGTGGACGTTTCGTATGGATTTTCATGCTTAGTTTCGTGTACAGATTGTTCCAAAAATGATGGTAGACCATTGAAGGCGCGATAACTGGGATAATTCCAATCAGGTTTTTCCTTATCGAAAATCTTCAAAGCTAATCAATTAACGGGATATCAATGAAAATCGGAAAGCCAATAGAAGAAGGGCGCGATAACTGGCGCCGTTCGCCATTGGCGCGTACTTAGACTCGTTTACTCGATAGGCAATAACGGGCGCCACTGGCTACCGCGTTCTTCTCGGATTGGCATTTTTCGTTTTGGATTAATATCTCGGTAACTAAAGCGCAACCACTGTTTTCGACGTGGAAAAATCTCTTTGGAATTATCCCTGGCGTCGCATCTTTAACACCAGAACTACCGACGATTAATGTGTACCTATTTCCACAATTTCTTTGACCCATTTTACCAATTTTTATGTGGTTCAAGAGTATATGCATAGAATTATACATGTTCACGCTATGTACAAAATAAATTAGAAATGGTAAATTTGAGTAGCTTGAAAGAAAAATTTCAAACCAGTCGAAACAACTGTTCTGGTAGTTTTAGTGTTAACGGACTACGACCATTTATGCGACACTCTGTATAATTTGTATCTGTTCATATTGAGTTATCGATGATACGTTATTGTTAATTTTTCACCGCCCTTGGACTTCGATGCTTAATCCGTTTATTGTATAATGTTATATGTAATGATATACGGATGATCATTGCGGTGTTGCTGTTTCCCGAGAAAATGATAAACATAATACGACAATTTGTGTAATATTATACAATTTCTATAATTAAATTATTCCTGTGTAATTATAAATTCTTTAGGTACTCCGGCGCAACTGAGTATCATTGCATCATAAAAAAGCAATAATATGTGCATGTCACTAACGTAAACGAAAAACCTGCGTCCACGCGAGCCCTCTCTTCGCTCATGTCAACAACAAAACACTGACGTCTCGTCAGTGGACTGTCGAAATTCAACAGATTTATATCGATCCCGCGGTCTTCCGCGTATCACGTGGAAATACTGCCACCAGCAAAGATTCGGAATGGTTAAGTAAACGGGTCGGGTCGCATCTGGCTCGAACAGAACGTAATGCCTGTGAATATAGACGTCGCGAATACGCGAATACGTTAGGCGGGAGGTGGTGCATTTGCCGACACGGACACCGGTATCCCAACACAGCCCTCGCTTTGGTATCCTATGTGGGAAAACCGGCAGCTCTTCCGGAGATTAACGCTAAGCCACACCTTATCATACTTTAAGCTCGTATTACTACCGTGCATCAGATACACCCTTGGAAACACGTAACTCGGTTCTGCCGGAGCCTCGTAATGAGTTACGACTGCCCGGAAGAAGTTTCGGGCAGAGCGACAGGTTGATTTGGGTCTACAACCATCTCTCGCTCGAGCAACGTTCTCCGTTAATCAACCGACGTTGGATTACTATTCCCTCGAATTACCGCGAAATTATTCATAGGGAAAACTCGAACTCTACGCATAGATAATTATAGAAAATCCTACGCGTGTGTTTTACGGGAGCCACACGGGTATGGTAAGTTGTGAAAGGGTAAATGACGGTGGAAAAATAATGGTGCGTAATAAAACGTTTGCCAACAATGCTAATTTACGCGAGACCAACTAATATAGAAATTATAGATACAGTTATTATTATACTAATATAGAAAACGTTACCCCGAATTATCGTGATATTATTCATGGGTAAATATTTGAGCTACATCGATAATTATAAAAATATCCTTGGCGAATATCCGACGCGAACAGCCATGTAAAAATAAATCACGGTAGGAAAATAAGGGATAGTACAAAAATGTCCAATAACGTTCGTTCGCTCGGTACGATATGATATCAAAATTAAACGATATTTCTATCTGGTTCAACCAACATTCCACGGTAATCGAGTGACTTTACATTATTATTGCTTCAGATTTCTGTGAAATTTTTCATCGGATCAAATTTTAATGAATTTGATAATTTAAAACGGATCCTTTCCAAATAATTTGGATAAGCCGCGGAATCGGAAAGTTAACGAAAAATAAATCATGATGAGAGAGTAATTACTGGTACCAATCGTAACGTCCCTATTTACGAAAATAAAAAAACAAAAATACTACTTTACGCGCGAAATGATCCAACGTTGTAATAAACTAAAAAAATTGTCTCTCTCTCTCTCTCTCTCGCTCTCTCTCCCGCTCGATTAACGTACTCCGCTACGCCAGTTTCAAAAACTACACGGCGGATTGCTCTGAAATTTTTACGGGTATTCCACATCCTATTGCCTCTGGCTCATACCAAAATCATATTTCAAACATAACAATATCATAGTTTATTATTGCAAAATTGACCCCGCATACCTTTTCAGACTTCGAAATGTAACTTTGTCAATTTTTGGAATCGAAGCATGAAATTTTTTTAATACATTCCTTAGATGTTATACTTTATGAAAAAGCAATAAAAAAACTCGGTTTTTGTACCCAATCACAGGTAAAAATTCCACCCCTTATTCCCCCCCCCCCCTTCCGCCACGTACACCACGTACGCGGACACTAACAATGTTTAGTATTAATTTAATATCTGCACTTGAAATGGGTATCTAACAAGAAGTGAAAAAAAAGTTGCGCATGAGAGGGTTAACGAAACAGCCAATTGTCGATTAGCGCCGGAAGCCTTCACCTACAGATTATTTTTTCCCGCGTATCCGCGCGCTCGTGTCACGTGGCGAAAGCGAAAAGTTTTCGAGAGAAATTCGCGAAACATTTTGCGCCCTTTGTACCGCAACTACCGGCTACCAAAGCCATCGCACGGTCGCGACAAATTTCCTGTTACGGTAACGGTCATTCGTCTCCTGCCCGGTATCCAGGCACGTTTGTACGTCTTCGCTTTGCCGTACCGGCATGGCTGCGACGTCACGTAAAAATAACTTCGATTTGCTCCAATCGACGAGGGCAGGGAGAAAGAGAAAAGGGCGAGTCGAACACCGGGGGCGGGGGCAAGGAGGAAAGAGGAGGTGGAAAAGCGCTGTACGTGACAGATTTCAACGTGTTCGCGAAACGACGGGGAAAGAGCGACGATGCGCAGGGACGAACTGATAAGGGTCGACGGTGATTCATCACGATTCGCGATTATCTACCTGTCAGTTCCGGTTCGACTGGTCCGCGACGAATCAACTATCGTGTCTCCCAGTGTCGCCGTTACCATTTCTTTTATTTGCCGAGGGAATTAATATATCTTCGGAATTCGAAAGAATTTCAAGGTGGCTTCCGACAACGAGTCTGATCGCATTTGCATTTTGGATCGCACGAGAAGAGTATTTACCGTACGTTCGACGAGTCGTACCGTTGGTTCCCCCGCCGTACGCCAGTCGCAGTATCGTAGATCTTTTATCTTAAACTTTGAGAATTCTTCGCGAACCAGGAACGAACGTCGCAAGAGCGTCCGAGCGATAGTACGCGTTCGGCGATAAAGCTCCAAGTTAAGCAGGGCGCACACCAAATATGTTTCGTTATGTCACGTCCCTATGCGGCTCGGAAACGGTTCGGATCGCGATGTGACGAAACAGTGAAAAATCGCACACTAGATGCGTCTCCCTCCGTCTTGGTTGTGTTGCCCTCCCAGGGAATCGTCAATCTATCTTTAAAATTGTTACTCTGCGGTGTGTATTTCGTCGTGGTTTTTCTTTTAATAGTGTGTCCAAATAATTGCTGAAAATAAAATTAACTTACCAGAGTTTTCAACGGTCTTTGTTGTTTCTTCCCAAGCATTCTTGAGGAACCGCAAAACGGCGTGCACTTTTTCCGTTGGTTCATAAATAAATGTATACTTCTGCACGCATTCAATTAATATTTCGTTACGCATATTTTTCCGCAACAAACATAAATAACACCAACAACTTTCGTTTCCTCAGTTCGTCAATTTTTCCCTAAACAGCAATCTATCCGTCTCCTAACGTCTCCGTCGTGCGTCCAAGGCGCGACGCGACGTAACGTGTCGTAAGAATTAATAATTCTATTGCGTCGCGACGTAACCGAACGTATTTGGTGTGCGCGCTGCTTTAGTCTTGACCGAGGAAAAATTGTAGGAACACGATGAAACGCGAACTTCTAACTACATTTCCGCTATCGAGTTCCCACATCGGGGGAGGAATCTTAGGGGAAAAAAAGCTTGCCCTCTCGTTGCGAGGTTTTCGGTGAGAACGCTTTCTTCTATCGAGCATTCGAGTTTCGCCAAACGTCATGAAACTTCCGAGCGAGAAACAATTTTCACGACAAATGAGATCAGAGCGGGACGACGGTAAAAGCAGCAACTCCTTTGCTAACTTTCTTCGCCAAGATCACCGCGTAGAGGACGAGTCTACCGGGAAAGCTACGAGTTTCAGTTTCGATGATACGTCCGCTTTGAGCGTGCAATGCTCCGTGCATGACACCCGGCATGCGTAAACGCATGGCTGCGGTAATCGCATCGCGAGCAACGGTACAGACGCATGCCCCTGCACGGAAGCACCTTTAATTATTCCTCCCGATTCGTGCTTTCAACTAACATCCATCGCTTTGCGGTACGCCGGGAGACGTCGTCTCGACTCCTTTAGATCAGGGCTTCAAAGATGTCTGCGAATCCTTGTACGATCGTCTTGATTTTATTTCCGGTTGCCGCGATATGGACGTATGGTTATCATTTTAAAACATTTTTCGGGATCTTTGCCAATCGGACAGCGTTACGTCCAGAGTGATTCTTTCGAAACATGCCGCGATTACTCTGGTTTTATTGTTGTTTACCTTAGTTTGTAGGGGAAATTTGGGTAGCCCCGGGTATTTGAATGAATCGTAGAGAAAAATTCTACATATAACAGATTTAAATATATATTGCTGGATTTGAGATTTCAATATTGCTGCAGTTTTTGGAATCTGTAATATCAAACTAACAAAATAGCACAATCTGGTCAAGTTACATCTGGTTATGACGTGGACGTGGATTAAGGGCTTAAATGTATACTAGGCAGTCTCTCCTAACCTCAGAACTACCTTTAGTTTCACTTATGATGTTCTTGCTGCTAATATCGGTTTTGTAGTGCAACCTGAATAAGCTCAGAAATAATACTATACCAGTTAAAAGTATTGTGGTATTAACTCCAAAATCATGATTATCGAGTTATGACGTTGTTGCAGCAAATGAGCGATATATGCTTTTGCTTATACTTGCGCGCTTATGGTAAAGTTTAAAATTCCTTTAAGAATTGAAATAAAACTAGCTTCTATCTATCATTCAAATAGTAATGATACAAAAGCACTAGCCTCCAATTTTTGACAATGGAATAAATGGGGGGTACCACTGGACATACCCGTTAAGGATGACCAAAATAGCCTTTGGTCTCGCACACGTCGCCAGAGTAATCAATATTTGATAGTTTAATGTTAACGCGAGCTTCGCGATTCCAATGATTGCATTTATGGCATTGAATCCAATCTTCGGCAAAAGATTTCCCGTAAACGACATGTTCTATATCTCTATCGCAATTTTGTTCCGTAAAACTTTGTACATATCTTTTTCACTTCTAATCGTTTACTCCGATGCATTTGAATTTGTTTTGATCTATTCCGCTCCTATAACGCGCCGAAGTCCAAGAACCATTTTCTTTGTTAAATTTAAAACTTTGAACAGGGTCCGAGTGCACCGAACCGACTCGTGTCCCGGGCTACCCCGATAAAGGTCTCTGCACACATAGCCGTAACGGCCTGGCGCCGTCAGAAAATTGTAAGGCCGCTGGCATCGTAAAAGATCTTCCTCTATAGGGTTTAAATGGCCCTGTCCCCACTCATCAACAGCGCCATGCCAGCGGCCTTACAATTTTCTGCCGGTGCCGGGCCGTTACAGCTATGTGTGCAGAGGCATTTACTGGGATCCTACGTTTTTATTAATTGTATTTAAATTATTGGGAGTAGTAATGTGTCCTAAGATTGACGACCTAAAATCGATCAATTTTTGTTTAAATTGATCGTCAATTTTAGTACAAATATTTAACACTAGAAGTGCCTGAATTAATGTATACCTAATTCTGCCAGACTCGTCGAAATGGTTATTTATAAAATACGTTATGCGAGAAACCCCCGTTATATATATTTTTCAATTTTTGTATATTTTAAGAAGTATAAACGTAATATTATACACATTTATACTACTTAGAAATGTACTCTTTTCATACCTAAAAATGGTGCATTTTAATGTTAAATTATAAGGAAAATCAAATAATTACTATTGCATTCGCGAAATATATATATGTATATGTGATTCTACGTATATGCCGTGCGTATATTGTCGTGCGTACATATACAACGGTTATTATAATTACCAATAATTCGACCGATAAATGAAAACCAAATATTAATGTTTTGTACGAGATAACCACCTGTGAATTTCAATAAGTGTGAACAGAAGATCGCGACGGAGAACAAATCTGAATATTATCTGTATCTTGCTCGGCGCTCGCGCCATTATCAAATTGTATTCCTATGACACGCGCGTGGTTTTGCTTCGATGTGAAATTTTTTTAACTTTTTCTTGGCTTAATCAGTTAGTAATTCGAATAGGTGTTTCTTAAGACTGTTAATTAGTCTACTTTGACGATGATTCTCACGAATCACATTTGCAACTTCCATTTGAATTTTGATACATTATTCAATTAATGCCACGCGTTCCCGTTGGAGGAAATTGTGATTTTAAATCGTCGTTCTCGCGCTAGCGTCATTGCGGCCAGGGCATACAAATTCTCACGGTTCGCGTATCCCTATTTTTTTCTGTCACCAGAATCGCGTAGCACGACGGGAAAGCTACCACCGGATGTTGAACAAGTCCGAAAAGTCCGCGTATCCGACTGCCGGATGCCGCCGCTACCCTTTCCGCGTGCACGCCATGGTAACTAATTGCTCTTGCTATTGATTTTGCCCGGTAGCGGTGTCTTGTTTGTGCAAAATCCCTTGGATGGAACTACCAACGAAAGTCGGGAGTCCGATTTTTATCTCGGTCACGTTTTGTCGCGTTTTTTTTCCCGCGTAGTTATAAATCCCCGTCTATGGAGAGAAGTACAAATTTTCTACGATTTTTATTGTTACCTCGCGCATTGGTAGTTTATATTATCATTCGTGCAACGGTGATACGAAAGTATAATTTATTTTACCGAGGAATCCGTATAGTCGAACTAACGGTTGGAATGACCGTCGTGGAAAAAATCGCACGGAAGCCACGCTCGCGAATATCGCTACGCGTTAACGAATTGAGATCAACGTTCGTCGTTAATTCGAATTAAAAATACGACTATCGATAATACCGCTGTACGTCGATAAAATCCTGTAACCGCATACCAACGTCCCCTTCCGCGGTGAATGGAAAGGTTCGAAACTTTTCGCATCTTCGCGGTGACATCGACGTTTCCTCTTCTTTGTTTGTTCGGAACAATAGAGTTTAGCTTCAACCGTTTCCCATATAAACCTCCTCGAAATTTCTCGAGTTTTGCGCGACCTCAGGGGTTTGGTAATTCGCACGGCAAATAGCAGCAGGCTCTTCTAGAGTGTACGCGCGGACTGAAAAAAGTTTGGACATCCGCGCGATGCAACTGTCGCTGAGACACACATCCGTTGTACTTTTGAAATTAACTCGAGAAATTGTTCATAGGACGTTGGAGCACGACTTCTCAAAATCATTCGTTCGTTGCGGGGAATCGAAATCGCAACGAGATCTTACGTTCTCAGTTTTGATATACAGGAGACACGCATAGTCAAACGGATGGTACTGTAATGCCCTGGTATTATTTTAGGCTCTTGTCAATCATATCATAACCGACAGGAGACGATTTTACACGCAAACACAGCTTAGTCGTGACTCATATTAGTACACAAGACACACGATTAAATGTGTTAAATCGAAAAATGTTAGTATAGGAAAAGTAGTTGATAATATTGTTGCGCGAAATGTTGCGCGTCACGTGTCGTGAAGCCATAAATAATTAGAAACCGAATAACTAACAAAGAACTAATATTTATTATGAGCAAGGCAGAGACGTGTTACTTCCGTGACGGCTTCGAACAGATTCCAAAACCATAGCTGTTGAACAACATCGATGTTGTTGCTAATC
Source organism: Pemphredon lugubris (assembly GCA_933228935.1). Taxonomy (NCBI): domain Eukaryota; kingdom Metazoa; phylum Arthropoda; class Insecta; order Hymenoptera; family Crabronidae; genus Pemphredon; species Pemphredon lugubris. The sequence goes on from OW121815.1 coordinate 27,135,910, forward strand.
AAATCCTACCATACTGTAAACGCTCGGTACACTTAATACAAAATAACTACATCCGTTGTAGTCTTATGTATTGCTCGCCGATCAGGAGAAGGCATCCGACAATGAGACGGTCCGAAGGCAAGAGTCGGTCCGCCTATCCCCACTACCGACGCTCTTTTGGCCCGCCGTTTGATATAGTAGTAGGAGTCCTATTTGCGCGAGGGACAGGTAACTCCTAGTTGGCGTTGTTTAAAGGGTAACAAGTATTCTTTTTCTACGCCACGATACGGTCGGTTTGTCCCACCCAGTCCTTAACCGTCTCGTTTGCTTTCTTCGTTGGATCGTGCGCCTCCACCCAGAAAAAAACAGTATCCATCATTGAATGTCCCCCTTCATATAGAGTATGTTTTGTTTAAACATTTTTTTCGAATAATGAATATTTTTCGAGATAATCACGTGGAAAGATGAAAATGGTAGCCTGTATATGTATAATGAAGTTTGCTACCCGTGGTCTAGAAGCACCCGGCGAATCTTACTGTTCGGCGAACATGCGGTTTATCATTCTAACCCTAGACATCTTGCAACGTTCAATTATTTTTCTCATTGTCAATTTGCATTATAAAGGGACTAGACTCCTGAACTCAGGGACACATTCGGTCCGCGGACATCGAAGTTGTAACATTATCCGTCGTCAGTGGTTATTGTTTTCTACACTTGTACGCGATTCCTAAAATAAACTCCAAGTTAAACCAAAGACGTTGATACAAGTCTGCAACCAACCTATCTTCGTCCAACGTCACGACATAGCACTACGTACGATAGTTCGCGGATAACGAAGCAAGATGACAGTTGTTGCGAACAGCGTAATCGAAAATGCAAACGCGGAATCGTGCTTTCCATCGATTCTCGTTTAAATAACAATTTCGCTCGATGACAACCGACGGGAACGAAAAGACCTACAGCCATAATCGATATTCCTAACCGAAGTCCCCCCCGTTTGAAAGTTTCATCCGTGATATAACATATCGGCCGGATTGGTGTTCCCAACCTTGTTGAAGCTGGTGCCAGAAACGATCGTTGCCCGAATTATCGGGATCAGCATTTCGGGCAGTATTTGTGGCCTGATTGCTGACTGCCCCCTAAAACCCGGCTGGAGCGACTTGCAAAAGACGGGAAGAGCGAGAGAGAGAGAGAGAAGAGGGGGCGAGGAGGGGGGGGGGGGGGGGCGGGATTCGGTTGCTACCGATAAATATGGCCGACTGTAGCCAAAGAGGAAGAGCCGTTGAATGAGAGACGAAAGGACGGAAAGAGAAAACGGGATAGACGCAGAAGTGGAACGAGTTAGAGAGAGGGAGAGGGAAAGGGAGAGAAACGGAACCTATGCTTTCATTCACAGCTCTCGTTGTTCCACGTCCCCCACGAATACGTTTCCGGTAATCAAGCTCCGCGAGCTTCTAGCTCGGACTAATTAATGGAGACTGATTGCTCGACTCTATCCGGGCTAACCGTACTGCTGACTCTGTGCTATCGGTGCTACTTAAATTTCCGAGTCCTTCCGCGAACGATGGAACGATTCCACCTTTCAGTGGACACTTTGAGCAAGCCGGATTAAAATTAATGCCCACGGGAACTGACCTTTATTCGGCTCGCAATTTCAGAGCGAGTCCGGCGAAAACCCGTCGAGATAAAATTTCACCAACGCCGGAGAGGTTCTCGTTATTCTTTCCCGAATTATTTCAGTTAAACGCGTAACTCGAGATACGACGCGTCCGACAAATACGCGTTTATCGTTACTCGCCGATTGTTTGAACTACTCGCCACGAGCGCTAACGAACTTTCTTATCGCGTTCTCGTACCGTTTGCCCGAACGTTTAACCGCTCTTCGTACTTTCGTCGAAATAAAGTAAACGACGTAACAGAGTTTCGGCGTAACAACGCTTTGATAAATCAAGCGAACGAATCCCGAGGAGACGCTAGGAAGGGAAGCTACCTGCGCATCGAGCTTTTCTTTCGCCGTCAAACCGCTAACTTTTCACGAAAATTTCCACGAACGGTCCAACAACGCGGGGTCGCATAGTTGTCCAAGAAGAAGTTTACGGGGGATCTCGCAGTTAAAGTTGGCGCCGGAATTAACACTGCTATAAAGTTTCTACAAGAGAATCCGATTACGACCGGTCGCGGGAAGCTTCGGCAGGATTTCCTCCCGATGCTTCCGAAAATGTAAGATCGAGTTCATAATCAAGCTTTTCTCTCGTCATCCGCGAATAAAAGAGAAACTTTTCCCGATAAAGTGGAAGGGGAGGAAAAAAATTACGAGACTAACTACACTTTATTTACCGCGGACGTCGTTACGTACTGTACGCTGAAAAATCAACAACTTTGAAATTTCCACCGATAAAAATTTCACCACGGAAAGCAATAATCCGAAGATACACAATTGGATGGTTAGTAAAGACAAAAGTTTGGCTGGCGTTTCGGTCGAAGTTGTTCATACGGATTTACGTCGCGGTAAAGTTTCTACAAGAAAAGCCCCAGTGGATTTATCATAAACTGCGGACGCTAATCGATAAAACCGCTGGTCGAAGTTTTCTTTTCCATTGTTTTAGTTTTAAGTACACGTTACGAAGGGAGACGAGAATTAAGATATAACTTCACTAGAAAATATATCGCGCATGTCGTTTTAAACGTTTAAAACACCGGGATTGTAGAGTTCACCAAAAATAAATTGTGTTAGGCGTTCCAACGGTTCTGGTTCTCACTGTACTTTCTATACTCGCTATTCATACTTGCAATTGTTTAGACTCACTGTTGATGTTGATACCTTCCTCGAAGAATTTACAGCCAATGTACTAGCTTTTTACATTCTCCACGCGATTAATACCCTAAACTCTAAAATAAGTTCCTTTAAAATAAGATTTCGGTTATGACTAGCAAATTAGTTTATTTTACACTTTTATGGTCACATATTCGCCCCGTCGGACTTGCCAATTCTGTTAAGTGTCTGACAGTAATTTTCAAGCCCCTTTATTACTTGGCCAATAAAGTATGTCTCCGCGAAGACAATTGAATCGTTTATTTCAGAAATCCCCTATGTGCACTTCTTCACTTTTCGGGATGATTAATAAAAAAAATCTGTTTCACGACACCAAAACGGTTTCTTTAAACTCCCATAAATTACAAAAAGAACTAGACTGCTCACTCTTTTAGATATCAATGTCTTTTTAGCTCAATGACGTACCGCGTACGTCTCGGAGACGTACATTATCTTAATAAGGTTAATATAACACCGATCTGTAAGATCATCGTCTCCACAAGCACTGGCTCGTTCAAATACATCGCGCATTTGTGAATTGTACAAAATCTCCACCATTCCTACAACCTTCTTCTTCGACAAGGCAATTAAAAGACTTCGAAACGACTAACATCGAAATTCGAGGAGTTGGCTCGTGCACCTCTGGCCACAACCGAGAGTCAGCACCGTATGGAGTGAAAATTAGATTCGAGAGGCCAGTTAATATCAAATCGAACTGTCAGTATCTGAACGTACCACAAAAATAAAAAATTCATATATACATACTTCTCGATACTCCGACAACACGGGGATTCCAGTAACCACCGAGAGGAAGTTTTCGGCGCGTTGTAGACCATTTAGGGACGAAAGAACCGTCATGAAAAATCCTGGAAGGATTTATTCGTCGATCAGCCGACATACAGGGTCGGATCCCCAAATTTCCTTGCCCATCTTTTTCTATTCTGCCAGCGGCTTATCACGAGCCACTATTTCCACGAACGATGAGCATTACCGCGACGCATAACTGCTACACCGTCAAAGGAGAACAGCGCTCCGAGAATTTCTGGGTTCATAGTTAACCTACTGCGTGTACACACCCGCTGACCTCGGGCCTGGCTTCGAAATCTTTGGAATTGTTCGCGCGTCAAAAGCCATTGTTCCGCAATGTCGCTACGAGAGTAATTTCGAGTTCCTTGATTCGCGGATTCGCGATAGTTTTTCGAGGAGGGAAGGGGGATCCTTTGTCTCGGAAGTTCCGAGCAGAAGTTACGCGGTTTTGTAGTAGTTTACAATTTCCTTAAGTATGTGCGTTTGACGATAATTTTCTGTTAAAGAAAGAAGCGTGAAAACAAACTCGTAACGCCTGAAATTGTTTGTCAGAGATTACTGCTTGGGGACGCGAATGTAGCTCGATATCCGCCTATGTTTGTTTTTATACTTTTTTGGGGGCGCCTGTATTTTGGACATGGATCGATCGACGGTGGTTTATTGCTCTTTGAAATATTCAGTGGATCGATAAATCGATCCGAACACGAGAAATGGAATCGGGAATCAAGTTTTCGGAAATGAACGTGTCGAGTGAGAATGGTACGTACCCCGTTTATTTCGAGCTTCTGTCTAAAATTGCGACTAGTCCACGACCGACAATGGAGATATTTTTGCATCGCACTTCTGTTTCCTCTTTACACTGATCCGTCGATCGCGAGTACGCTAAATGGTAGACTCGTCAGTTTACGAAGATCAATATTTATTCTCTACGTCCCGTTTACCTGTTATCGGCATGATAATTAATAATGCGGAAACTAACAATTGTACCAGTATTTTAAAGTGTCTGTCAATTTTCTACCGAGGACATCTGTATTGGACGAAAACGTCGGGAATATAGACACCTTCGGGCTTGGTACGATGTGCGAATCCCACAGCTATGTAGACAGGTGGCAGTATTTCAGATTCAAAGGTTTCCGAACTCTCTTTGTCTCTCTCTCTCTCCCTCTGACTTATCCCACGTAACTCATTCTTCAATTCCCGATCTCTCCATTCCGATTCCCCTTTATCTCCACTCCCCCGCCCCCTTGCATTCTCGCGCGCACGCAAAATGGAGTGTTCTATCTCGAAACGGCGCACCTGTTACCGCTCACGAGAGCTGAAAACTTCAGCGTTCCACCTGCCATAGTTCTCACCGTGGACGCTAATTGGATTTAAAAGTGGCACCGACCGACCGACCAGGCCACGAATACGAAAGAGTAACGAGAGAGGAACAAAAAAAGGAGAGAAACCCCCCCCCCCCCGCGGCCCCGGTAATCTTGATAGGTACTCACCTGATCGCCATACTCTTCGCTTTCAGGTGATGCCATCTCTGGTTCATCTCGTCCAGTCGTCGTTGCAGCATAACAGCGTCATCCTGACTCGCCAAGGAACTGAGCAGCTTCCGCCCGGTGCCGTTCAAGGATGCGTAAACGTCTCGGTGCGTCTCGATTTCAGACTGGAGATCCTGCGACAAACAGGAAGCTGATTTTAGAATGGGTCGATGACAGACATTTACAAGACGGCTGAAAGGGGAGGTAAAATAGAACTATATGTATAAATGTGGGATCGTTCAGGGACAACATCTGTTTGAAACCTGGAAAGAACGTCCATTTTTTGGATTTTTCTTTTTACTGAACTAAAAACGCAATTCAAAATTCCTTTTGCATATCTATTAACGTTACTTTCAAGTACACAAAAAATGTTTTTATTTTTATTTAATAACAGAATGGCGGCTGAAGGCGCTGCGATTCGAGTCATCCTCTATTTTATATGCCTTTACGGCAGGCAGTAGAAGTGCCGTCCATCTTGATTTAGAGGAATACCAAAATTTTTTTGATTATCTATATGAATTTTGCTAACAAACTACACACGATTATTAAAAAATATTGATTTTTGAAATTTTGGCACTGTTTTGAAAAAAGTGTTGCGTAAAAATCGACCTTAACTTGTTTATAAAAATTTATCTAAGAAGTCGCAGTTAAAATTTCAAGTCAATCGGTTGAAAATTGTTTGAGATTTACTGCTTGCCGATTTTGAAAGCATAATTTCGAGATAATCGCGTTTAAAGTATCAAAACTACTTATCGACATGAAATAAACATTTTTGTTGTGTACTTGAAAGTGGTTATTATTAGATACCAAAAGGATTTTTTGATTGCATTTTTAGTTTAGTCAAAAAAAAATCCAAAAAATATAAATTTTTTTCCAGATTTCAAACAAATGTTGTCCCTTGAGCGAAAAGCGGCGACTAATAGGTCACTCGTGTTAAGGTACGGTTTCGTTACCACGACCGATCGCAGTCGTCGACGATTCATTGTAAGCGCGAGACGTGCGAGAAGTCAATATGGACGAAGGTGGAAGAAGAAGACAACGACGACGACTGCGATCGGTCGTGGTAACGAAACCGTACCTTTAATGCGGCGTTGTTCAGGTGAAAGGCGTAAGCCCGAAAATCAAAGACTGTCGATGCGCAATGTACACACTATTGGCGCGGTGTCGTGTTCGGCGACGGATCTGCGGCGGAGCGGACTGCCGTAACGAAAAACACGAGGTAATCGTTATTATTAAAACGTATAAGATAGTACAAACGGCACAATTGTCGCGTACTAATGGACATAATCTATCAAATAGTCTCAATTCGTCACGGAGTCTACGTCACCGTGTCCCTGCTCGTTGCAACGTCAAAATCTGTTCGGCTCGTCGTGACGTAAATAGTACCCCTACTTCGATTTGGGTCTCTCGCACGGTCATCTAACCCTCGTGGCTACGTGAGTGATAACGCGCATTCGTCCAAAACGCTTTCTCTTCTCTCGTTATTAGGATACAACGTTTATAGGCGAATGTCTAAAAGTGTCGCTGGCTGACAATATATAAACTTTAGTTAAACATGTCATTGCTATCTTCGAACGTTTCGTCACAGAAACTGTATTTGCGACAAATTTATTTGTCGAGTTTTCTTTTACGGTAGTTTTTACGAAACAAAGAAATCGCGGGACGTCGCCGATCGCGATCCGTTCTGTGTCGTAAAAAAGTGGATAGGTCGGTTAAAAGTATTCGAGAAGACATTTTCATTTACAAATACCCTCTTCTTTGCCACCGAGACGTATGTCGGTGAGAGTTTTTTTGCACCGACGTTAGTTATCAAAGGAATTGAGAATTCATGTATCACGCTCGCATCGAAACTTTTACATCCAAATCCCGTGAAAGCATTCGCGCGGCAGGGAGAGAATACATTCATGGTGTTTCGTCATCAGGATGACGTGAATTGCGGCGAGCGCCTGGATAGAAATGATTTATGCCGGGTTTACATGTATATCGGTGGTACGAAGTGCGTCGGCGTTGACGTGCCGGCGCGGCGCCGAGCGCCAATGAAAATAAATCGAGGCCGATGCGAGTGAATTAAGAAATATTTGTCGGCGTCGCGGCACGGATGACAGTACCTTCCCCTAGGACAATATCGCGTTTTACGAACGGAAATGAAACGTTATACCGGACGTGACTGTTGAATACGTAACGATTCTAGTTTCGAGGAGACACTAGTTTAATTAGATAGTTAGTCGCAAGTTGTGCGCCACGAAGTCATTACCGCGTCAACGCACGGGCCACGAAAACAATGGTAAGGGCAATTAATTTGGAAAATACACAGTCTGATGTAAAAAAGTCAGGTCTTTTTATCGCCATGCTCGCACCACCCGCGCAATAATACAGCGATCAATATGTTTCTCTCGCGTGGAAACAACTTTCACTCGACATACTTTTTCCATTTTCAAAAATGTTGGAGTTATTTTGGCGGTCTGTTTCAACTACCACGCCTGTGTACAGATTATGACGAAAATTGTATTACGCGTAATCCTCGATTTGCACGGTACTCGAATGGTACGACTTCGATTTAACAAGTTTGAAAAAATGCTGCAAACTTTCATTTTACACGGTACGATTTCAGTTGAACACGGTTATAGAATAACAGCAATGATACGTGTACGCGATTCGACGATATTCTTGTCGGTATTCGTTTAAGCTCAGACCGTTTCGGTACATATGTATACAAATTCCCAAAAGTAGGTACGAAAGTTATTTAATTGAGCGTTACGAAATCTATCCCTCGCGTTCTGTACAAATGTCAATCTCGATTTACGCGATGCTTTTGCACAACCAATTAATCGTTCGAATCGAAAGTCAGGTGTAGAATGAAATAGAAATAATTGCTCTGCGTAGTAAGCAGACTCCGCATGTTTATGCAAAATGCATTATTTTTGCACTGACTTTAAACGGATTGTCAAACAAATGCGACAAATATGTGTAAAGTATACGTATAATATACTATACGTATAAAATAAAATATAATAATGCTCTAAATGCAAAAGTAATGCGCTTTGCATAAATATACAGAGTCTAGTAATGAGAGCATATTAAAAGCACAATTTTCCATCTGTACTACGCGCGTAACAAATTTCCCGAGCACACGCGGAATTGCATCGATAATTGAAAGACGGACAATAATTCAAAAGTTTTTCCATTCCGGTGCAGGCTATTGCGGATTCCATAATTCAAGGAGGCACGGGTTGAAAGCCGTGGCAGAATTGAATATACGAAATCCGAAGAATATTTCATATCTCTCGTTGCGGCATGCGCCACCTTTAATCCAATGGTGTCTGCCAGTTCTTCCGCAACATCTGTTTTCCTCCTTCCTCGATTTTTTTTTCGCCAGCCGCGAACGCCAATTTCGAGAGCGATTCGAGGACAGGATTCGATTCCCACCTGGATTCGCGGATCGACGAGTCAGGCTACGATATTTTCCACCTGCACTTTCCGCGCGAATTGACATCGCTGACAGTCGATGCGCATCCCGGAGACACGCGTGATAATAAAAAAAAAAAAATCAACAAAAAACAACAACGGCAAGAAACGGAGAAAAAATATTGTGTCACGCGACGCGCAACGATGCACAGAACCAGTTTCGAAAGCCCGATACATCGATCAAAACGCTTTCTGGTTCCCGTCGAAGTGTTCCCCGGCAATGCCAATTGGTGACATTTGATTGGAATAGCGCGTAGCGGCACTCTATTGCGCGTATAAATTTAGCCGTAGTTGTCAAATTTGTCGCCAAATAAGTTGTCACGGAACGTCGTATCGACGGTATTTACAAATTCCTGGCGGACATCTTTTCGCCCTATTTTCCGAAAGAATAACGTAACTGACAATTCTTTGATCCAAAATAAAAGTGTTCGATGGAAATTCCATCATTGGGTACTTTCGATGCGTATTAAAGAAAAAGGTAAATAGCTCCGTGAAATCCGTCCCTCGGTAAATTTCCTTGGGGGAATGTTGGAAAATAATCTTCCTAAAGCCTGCCAATCAACGGTCTCGCAAAACCGATCGAACCCAAGGAGGATGAGATGCCGGTACGCTATCTTAAAAATGCATTCTCAATGCAGATTAGATTTTTCTGCGCTAATGGATATTCGAGAAGCGATCTTATAACTTCCCCGAGGAAGTGGCGACAAAAGAAGCGTTGGAAGGAAAATCGAAGGGATCGGAAAAACTGCGAAAACCGCGGAACGGTTTTTTGCCCGTCGGTCAGCGCGATGTCGTGCTTCTTATCGTACCGCGCATCAAATCCGTGCGATTGCGCGAACGCGCGTTATCAACGATGTGACCGTAATTTTTATTGCCCTTCTGTCCGCGAAAGGGCATCGTCGGTACGGACGGAGTAATTCCGTGGTGCGATTTTATGCACGATTCGCTTTTACGTATTACGATGCGCAGAATATATTTACGCGACCGATAACGAAATCAACGTGTAACGCGGCCGTCGACACGCAACTCGGAACGATAGCACGGTTTTGCGTTCCACCGTGAATATCCAACGTTCACGGACGAGTTATGTGTAACTTTGTGGTTTGCCTCGCGGATATAATCGGCGGTGACGAACGAGGCAATTAGCGATATTAATTTCGATCGATCGCGGTAACTAGAAAACCTTTTGTATTTAAACCTTGGAGCAGCGGAGGGTTTAAACGGCACGAGGTATTAAACAAATCTAGATCGTTCCGTGCGTACAGGGTGTACCAGGATACGTGTAATCCCTCGTCCGGGGATGGAGACGCAAGAACAATGGAAATAATTCGTTTAAAATCGTGTTTCTGTTTAAACTTGTTTTCGAGTTATAGCCATTTTTGCATTTATTTGAATAACTCCCAACCGTATGAGTGCCAAGTGTGGATATCGAGAGGCTTGTGTCCTGTGTTCAAAATTGTCAGCAGCGTAGCTGTGAATGCAACATTGTCTGCACGATCGGTTTTTGTCGATGCCTGTGTCTTTGCGAAACAAGGAAGCGCGGTCGCGCTGCTCGGCATTCATATTCTTGCTCAAAGAGGCGGAACTACTGTACAGCAAGGCCCCGCAACGCGGGCGGGTGCGAAGTCGGAACGCACCCAAAATTTTTGCATCAATTATTTTTTAATTTGACTAAAATTATCCCTACTTTAAATTGTTTTAATAAAAGGTTCTTTTTATTGTCCTGGAGGACCAAAATTATATTTTACGCAAGGGGGTCGAAGATTTGTAGTTCCGCCACTGCTTAGACATGAAATGCAAGCAGCACTGTCGCGCTGTTTAATAATTGGCAAACAAAAAAAAAGGCACGTAGTACTCAAACGGTTAACGTCACACTAATCTAGTCTAATTCATTCCAGGATATTCCATTACAGGTGAGTAGCAGTGTATTATCGAATTACAAAAATGGCTGCAACTCGGACAAACGTTTCTATGACCTTTTCTCATTCCTTTTGTATACCCGATACACCACCGAGTTAGTCCCACACATTATTATACACCCTCTACGTGGTAACCAACCAAATCTGTTCGTCCCTGAATCTTCGCTTAATCTCATTGTCTTTTATCTGCTCGACTAGTTACGAATTCTAGTGCGAGGGTGAAAGTCCTGGACGTAAAGGGTGTGGGAGGGATCGAAGGGAAACGGCGGTAGGGGGAAGAGGGTGATCTTCCACTAGGTATACCCGAGGAGATCGGAAGGAATTGGCATAATTCAAGAGGGTTCGGGTTCGGGTTCGGTTCCCTCGAGCGCCTTGGAAATTCCGTTGCGAATGTGTTTAATGGGAAATCGGCGGTGCCAGCTATAATCAATGTCTGACACTTACGTGGGAGCAGTCGGTGACGTTCGCGCCACCGAGGATTTCTAATGAGGAATTGCCGATTAGTCCCGACACGCCGAGATTTCGTGACAATTCTACTCGGTGCCGTTTGTCTTAGACTCGCGCCAGTCAGAACAAAGGAAGGGAATTTGCGTGCTCGATATACGATTGTTACGAGGACGAGAGAGATTCTTTATCGTTGCACGTTACGCAGCGGGGAAATTATCGCTATTCGTTGCAATAAAAAGGCAGGTGTGATAGAACGCAACTCGGCACTCAGTTATTATCATTAACGGTTAACCATTCAAACCTTTGCGTTTCGGTTATTGTTTTCCAGCGAATCATCGATCGATCGTTCAATTTATTACCGAATTTATCTGAACAATCGAAGCCGCGTATTTCAATCGCGTAAACACACGGTTATTCGTGTACTTTCAATCGAGTCTAATAATGGGAAAATATTTTCCCTCGATAATTACGGCGATACTCGTTGCGTTTGGAAAGCATTTTGATGTTTAAGCATTTGTTAGGGTAAATGGACCGCGCGGTACGTATAACTTTTTTTCATTTTCGAATGGCGTTAAAATACAGATTCTTTAATCTCCTCGCGTCCCGGCAAAATATAGATTCTTCGATTTCACGATATCGGGGATTTATCCAGCGGCAAATATTGCGGCCCGCTAGGGGGGTTTGATTTAACACGGGAAAAAATTGCTTTCGGTTACTCCATTCATGGACGGTCATTTTTATCCGCGCGCGTATGCGCAATATCGCTTTCATAATCTCGTATCAATAAAACGTAGTCGTAATAATAAAACACTGCTTCTTTTTTTACCCCGAAACGAAAATTCAAAGCCTTGCACGCGATAACGTAACTTCTACCAACCACGTTTATATCGCAGACTTTATGTTCGCGTATTGACATTATACGCAGAAACTTTTACGTAACACGCTATGATATAAATTTCACCAATTTTTCTTCTATATCGCATTGTGACTGTAGTGTCTCGCGACACAGTTATACCAAATAAATATCGGAATATCCGATTGTCATTAAATAATACAATTATTCTCTTAAAATTTTCACGAGTACCACGAAATCAAATAACTAGCGAGCAGGGGAAATTTAGCTTCCTCCGCGACACGAATAACCACTTCCGCAATGCTAAAAATATTTTTCAAGAAGGACGTAGAACATAATATATCGTCGCCTAAGAACCATCATGACCAATCGCACAATCAGTTTTTCCAACTTCCCAGAACAAGGGAAAAAGTGTTTTGTTATTAGGCATTTTGAAAGTTAATATCCCTCTGGACAATATATAATTCTAAAACGTGTACTGAATTTTTCCAAAAAATTATTTTGTTTAAAAATGTAGTTTTTGGATTGATAGCGTTATATTCGCACTAATAACAAACGATTTAAGATAGGCCATTATGATTATCAAGAGACAAGGACTTGTCTCGGCCCAAGTACAAGTATTTTGATTTTTCACGGCGTATTTGTCCATCGTACCTCAAAATTAATAACACGGTCTTACGCGCCTTGAAAACACGAATACATTCATACATAAAACTCAATTTTGCATTTTTTTAGATTGGTCATGATGGTTCTTAGACGACGATATGGAAGTACAAGATTCGCCTAATACAAATTAAAGTTTATCCGTACAATTTCGTTTCTACTGAAACTCTTGGAAATAATGCTTAACGCGACGAGGTCAGTCAAAATTTGTAAGTATTACGAATTCAAGCCGAGTTTCCCCTATTCTATTCGCTCGAGAAAGTTCGATTACCAATGGATACTTTTACCTGTTCGAAGAGATGGAGCTCTGCCAGCAATGCGTAGGAAATGTAGATGTACCGTGCGTCGTCTGCTTTAATTCGGGCACGTACCCCCCGAGGGTGTTTCCCCTGTAGGGTGGCACGCCCCCCGGGCCAGGTGCCCCCCCTTCGATAATCACGATAATCCACCGTAATTACGTGCCTCAAAGTTCTCTCATCACCCCACTTTTTTTTCACCGCACGAATTCCTCAGTCCTTGAAACTCGCTCGTCGAGTTTTACCTTTTCACCTTCGACGGTTTGCTCGATAAATAATATCCGAATGCACTCACGATCGTTCCACCGCTGTCCTCGCTCATCTCGATCTTCCTCGGATGCGAGCCCAACATTTTCTCTCCCCCAATCCCCGCGATTTCCGTTTATTTATTGGATTCCAGAGCCTCGGCGTTCACGGTTAAATGTGTTTTTAGCATAATCTGCCTGCCATCTGTATGTAAATTTCTCTAGTATTTGTATATAGTATCGATCGCCATTAACGGCGTTGTACAGGGGACGTCCTGACAATCGGGTGGATTTTGCCGGTGCGAAACGACGGGGGGCGCGATATAAAATAGAAAAAAAAGCACCGTGACGTGCCGTGATTAAACGACAAAGTGCATTTTATATGGGTTAAATGAGCGGTTGAAATGGAGCGTGAAGCACCTAGAGTTTTGCCGAACGGCAAAAGTAATTCCTCCCTAACGAATCGCAACAAAGAGACGGTTATTTACCGTGGAAAATTTATGTCCGCGGCGATTATACAAAAACGCTCTACAGCTATTTCGACGTGCGCTATAACGGGTCGCGAGTGAATAACAAACTGTTCGGACAAATGAACTTTTTAGCGTGTACGGTGATTTATATTAATTCAACGCCAATTTGTAGCTTCTGACGCGGCAAAACTGATCGCTCGATCGTCAGGAATCCTTCGTTAAATCTCTCTCGCAATGATACTCGACGCTTGGTTCGGTCAAATATGGTTTGTCATAACAAACATATCTTCCGTATCATTCCGCGAATATTTATGAAACGCCCGTTTAATATGCTATCGTTACCGCGTGATTCCGAAAAATGCGGAACTTTAATTAGCCGTCCCATTTATTTATACATATTTCCCATTACATCGTATGCCGAACTGAAAAATATGTAGATAAAAACATCCCTCTTCCGGTGCGCGCATTTCAAAAATCTAACTTTACGCACCTAAAAATCTAACTTTGGATCGTTGATCCAAGTCGAAACATTCGCGCGTAGGGCCACCCCATTTACGGTTACTTACACTTTGCTATTTCGCAATGTTCCGAATCATGGCAGCTAGATTACGTAGATGGCGTAGATTACGTTTTGGAAAAATGATAACTGAAGGAAAATTTCACAGAATACAAAATAAAGCAATGTTTATTATCCCCATTAAATTCGCGTTCGTAAAAACGTTCGTAACTAGACTGCGGATGTTCATACAAAATGCATACTTTCTATACTGATTTTAAAGTGATTTCCATAAATATGCGCAAAGTACACAATATGTATATTCGTGTCCCCGTCGTTTGACTGAAATATATATATATATGCAGTTACAGTACAAAAGACGCATTACAAAAAGTATAGGTATGTTTTTGGAGGCCCGAGTGACGAAACACATTTCCGTTCGAGTCCTCCCCGCTTTATCGATCTCGTATAAAAATATGAATTCGCACAAACGTTCGCAGTTTGTCCGTAACATAATTTGTGGTGTATACTTTATGTTCGTTTCTGTTAGCGAGCAACTTGCCGTCGTTTGCTACTGCCGAGCCATACTCTTAAACAAATTCTTTTTAAACGAAGAAACAAGCGAACGAAACAGTCGCGCGCGCGAAACGAAGAAACCCACGCCACGGTTCCACAGATGCAACCTCACACCTTGATAATATCACCATGCTGCGCCATTACGTCAGGTATTCTCTTCCGATGAAAAGTTCTTCCCCGTGGGTGTACAATGCTTGGCTACCGCTACGAAGAATATTCTACGTTACGTCATCGTACTCGTTACGTTGCTCCGTGCGAATGTTATTCGGTTCTTTTTCTTTGCGTCAGCCTATTCGACAATGCTTCAAACTATATTGTGGTAATTCGTATTCGAGTACGCGTGATGTAACGCGTACATCGGTGTTACACGATAATTGTTAACGGTACGGACGAGCACCTCCAGGAGCCTGTTGCGATACGCGGGTGTACTCGACGATGCCATGCGTAATAATAATCCCGTTATAATAATTATGATGCGAATATATTAAACGCTTCGCGTTTAGTAGTGGCAGTACGTTATACAGACCGGATCGATACAAATTTGTACCGTAATATTTCCGAAAGAGGACAGTTCTGATCAAGCGACAAGGTCGTGTCTCGGTTCAAGTACAGTGCAACGATTGAAAGAAGGGACCCGAGAAAAATGCGACCTGATTGGTTATAGCGCTTGGGTCCTACCGCTCTAACGCAATCATAGATACGGGATACATGCATTTACGCCATTGGCCAAATTGCCACGCACACTAATGAACTCTTGTAGAAACGCCCGACGGGGAAACGAAACGAGACGGCTAGGAACTGAGTGGGACATAGCGACCGTGCAGTGGCGCAGAAAAAGGGAACTTCTTATCCTGTAAACATCCCCAACTAGGATTTACCTGTCCTCCGCACAAATAGGACTCCTACTACCATGTCCAACGGCAGGCCAAAAGAACGTCGGAAGTGAGGATAGGCGGACCGACTCTGGTCTTTGTACCGCTTCAGGTGCCTTCTTTCTATCGTTATACAGTACAAGTACACGAGAATTAGACTTTGTATCTTTTCCGGAAAGAACGAACGGGGGTTTTCGAGGTAGTCAAGCGACATTTAGAAATTTGTTTAACCAAAGTTGCACGATCACTTTTGAACAGATGGTGGTAGGTATCCGATCGATATCAAGGACATCTTGATTGTCTGAAATGAATCCGTATGTCCTCGTTTCCATGTCACGATAGAAGAGCTTAAAACGAGTTCAACGACTTATGAACAAAAGTAAAAAATGGAAATATGATAATACTTCTCTTTCATCCATGTCGTTACGAATGTTACGCGAGTGTGAACGAAGATTATGCATATTTCAGAAATAATAAAATTTATTACACGGAGACAGAACCGCTCGTGCGGAGCACACGAATACCACTCTGACTTTAACAAACTCGATAACGTTGATTATCGGTGTTCGCCAGCCGGCAATAGCCTGTCGGTAGTGCCTGACGCAGGAGAGACAATGCCATTGGTGACAATACTATAGAAACAAAAACGTACTGATCCATTTGACGTAACGAAGCTGACCTTGGTATCCTCTAAGCTCTAAGCATGTTTTGTCTCGAAGAAAAAAAAGCCTTGATATTTCGTGTAAAGCAAATCTATGTACATGTATACTTGTACCGTTAGTTTTTATTATTTGCGATTGCACGGTACAATTGAATTTAAAATTCTCGATAACAACACTAGTTATGCGCAATTTTGCTTAAATAGAACCTCGGCGCATTACCGCCCCCTTTATTGCACCCGATCACGCGCAACTCGGTTATGCGCAAAGCGTGCCCCTTTATCTGACCACGAGCACCGAAATTCGCAGAATATTATTTTACTCCCGTTTACCATCCTCAAATAGATTGTCTATCGATCGTGACATATTTTCATTCCCACTCTGTAAAGTCGAAAGACCAATCGCGTTCGAGCTAGGTTTTCTTCGAGGTGCGCAGAGACAATAACTTTTCCAATCATCGTAGGTCTGCGAAAATGCATAGTTAGAATTGTGAATTTTAGCAGTCTTGTTAAGTTTGCGTTACGTTGTGTAAAATTATTACATATTAGAACGTCTCGTTTACACCAGTCGTCAGAAGTGATTCTCAAGACAGTCACGCAATATTAAATTGGAGTGCGGCCAGGTGCGAGCGGTCAACGTTTATAGAGATCACGTACTTATTCTTTACCTCAACAATGCAACTGCTTAACAATTCTTAATTCGTTGGATGGTTCCTTCTGTGCCGAGCAACTTTGTTCGAACCAATCTTTATTCGAACCTCAAAGTTTCGATGATATATGGTATAAGGTGCTAACAGCTACCAATCCACCCCGTATAATAATTATACTAGAACGGCGCAACGAGTTGGAACGGAAAAGTTTTTCCAGAAAATCCAATTTCTCGCGGACAAAATTATGCCCTGCCCTCGAAGGGGTTGTGTACGAATGGAGGGACACGAGTGGACATCCCCTATCTTGTTACGAAATCAATGACGCGTGTCTACTCCGTTCCGACAAGCCGGATAAGATGTGCTTTTGGTTAGAATAGCACGGGCATTCCGCCGGATTAGAAACGGAGCCATCGACTTGGATCTGATCGAGATAGGGGACGAGGGGAAGCCGATCGAAATAAAATATACGGCGTGTGGAAAGGAATCGAGGGATGAATAATGCATGCGACGAACAGCTTGTGGTAAGTAACGAGGCGGATTTGTAAAACAGTTCTACGTCCTGCTGGGATCCCGATGAACCGCAAATAATTTGCGGTCGAGGGAATAAAACGGAATTCCTGATTTCCCGTGTATTTTTCGACGAAGCCCCCGGTATCACGGATATTCGTGATTGCGCGATTCCCGTCGCGAGGGCGGACAATTATGCGAACACGATTCTTGGATTTGGAACGTCGCGTCGTTTCGGTCGGGAGAGGAGTACTCCGGGAAAGAAAGTCGGGCCGTCGAAATTTCAGAAAATTTTCAGAACCTTAACGCGAGACGCTCCGTCTAGATTGATAACAATTTCCCGAATGAAATGCAAAGTGAATGTCGCACTTTGAAACGAGTTCGAAGGAAATTCCTTTCTTTTTTTTTTTTTTTCTTTCTTTTCATCGAGTCAGCGCGAAGAAAGTTTCTCCGCGGCGAAGAGACAGGGAAGTCGGCGAGGCACGATTTAACTTCATCCCGCGACGACGTAAATTGGTTTATTGTCGCGAACGAGCATTACGATGTTGAGGATGTTGGTTCGCGTCGTCGATCATCGTCGAAAGGAATGGATTGAACCGCACAACCGTACGATTGTTTGCGCCTCTACCCTGCCGTGTTTAAAATAAAATTGAGAATATATTTGAACGTAGAATACGTACTCGTACGAAGTCTTCGTACCGCGGGTAAAAACGTTTCCGATATTTTCTGCTATCGATTTAAACTAGCTTTGTTGATTTTCAATGTATTTTCGGTATTGTAGTGGCGAACCAATGGAACTACGGGATCGTACGATCGTTCGTTGTTTCGCCCCCACAATTTTTAACTCTGAAATCGAACATTGCAGTCAATCGTGTCTCGGCGGTTTCTGTTTATCGTTCGACCCTCCAAAAACAGCCAGAAAATTAATTAACAATTCGGAATTGATTGGAGCTATTTAAGCGCTCAACATAATGAAATGTTAGACAAACATAATCGACCGCAATTTGTGATGCCGTTCGAAGTAATATAGCGACGTGGGAAACGCATAGAATGCCACGGTATTACGACAAAAACGTTCTCTATTTTCTCCGCGATCGATCCGAAGCAGCTTTGTCAGTTTTCCATGTACTTCTTCCACCGTCTATCGACACGCGTCGTTGATTTTCGTTCACGGAAAGAAAAGTGCAAGTCGCGCACGGTAGTCGACGAAACCATTAACGTCGTCCACGCTTCGGCACTTTTTCTCAACCCCTTCCCCAGCGCCCCTTTTCCACCCCCGTGACTAACGTCCCTGTCATGGCAGTACGTCAAAAACTAAAACAACGAGTACCGTCGCAAACGCAGACTGAGATACCATCAGCGGGAGAGGAAATTTCATTTTAATATCATCTAAATGTCACATCGCCGTTATAAATATATGCTGACACTCGTTCCACCCGTAGAAGTACTGCCGTTTGTCTTCCACCGTTTCGTCCGCGAATAAATGGCAAAACTTTTCCGCTGACGAGATGGTAGGAAACGGATGGGAGTATTATGATCTAGGGACCGTTCTTTCGTCACATCGAATGGCGTTTAAGCTTGGCTCCATTTCGCGAAAATGTAGCACTGGGAAAGAGAGGGAGAGAGGGAGAAAGACAGAGTGAGGGCGGGGGTAGGGGAGAAAAGGGGTGGAAAAAAATTCAGTTAGAATTAGCGAACGTGGGCAGTGATTAATGAACACGCGCGAAATCCTCCGAAGCTCAGTCTCGTCTCTATAGTAACCGACAAATACCAAGGAAATTTCGTTTAAATTTACTTCCATGGCGAGAATATTGTACCATTCCTAAATTGACCCGTAATACCAGATATTTATCCGAGAAGCGGCCCTCGTTCCACATTATACACCATCGCGGTCTGAATTTAGTTTATAATACCGGACATCGTTGTTTCGAGAAAACTTTCGTTGCATAAAAATCACGCCGTTGCGAATGACAAATTGCCGCAATTTCAAATCAATTTGATATCCGACTCGTGGAATTTCATCTTTCGAAGAACGAATTCCATCATCCGCGGGTTCTATAAATTCCGTGTATTGTTCCGGAAGAACACTGATTCTCGAAACGTCTTCGAGGTTGTCAGCCCTCAATCCCAACCCGTCCCACCCCCATCCATCCTTACACTTATCTCGTGAATCACCGGCAGGTAGTCTTGGTTAGCGTGCGAGAGAGAAACGGGAAGAATGGTAATACCGGTGGCTCAGAGTCTGATGGGGAAACTGGTGTACCAACTACCACGGTGATGGCAGTGAAAGAGGGCGAGATGGAGGAAGAAGAGGATGGGTTAAGCGGCTTGCGGCCGATTAGAGAGCGCCGCAGCAGCCATCGTCGCGTTCTGGCTTCATCCCCATTGCCGATCAAAATCCAACTACCCGGTGGTCCGGTTAAAATACAAAGTGCGGGGTGGGTTCGTACCCTTGTACTCCGTTTTCGCTGTTACGTGATTTTTTCTCGTACCACTCGCGACGAACAGAGGGAAGGCTCGCGATAGCGACGCGTAATGTGGAACGAATCCGAGTAATCTGAGTCTCGTTGGGTAAAATATAATTTATTTCTATCGAGGGAAGTTACGCTTAATTGCGTCACGTCGGTATCTCTTAAAAACTTTTTAAGAATCCTTGAAGGGGAAAATCTCTAAAGTTCGTAATACCCAGGATGTACCGGATAATTTTTTGATACCAGCAATTTTTCGAAGAGATTTAAAATAAATATAGACAACCTCCGCGCCGGAGAAAAGACGAGAGATTCGTCTTTCTCGTGACATAAAACTCATTCCTGTGTAAAAAAAAATGTAGAAAAAAGACGCTGGTATCTCTGATTTCTACTCAAAATGTCGCAACTTTAAGAATTTAGCGATGCTCTCCGTATCTCGGTGAGGAATATTTATTCATTGTCTTTTGTCGTTAAGAGGTAAACTATGTACCTAAGGAGACATTGATTTTCATGGAAGTAAAGCCCGTCGGGCGAGAGGCGTTGGCTCGAAACATGTCTATATCGGATATGAAACTTCCTCCGAAAGATGGAACGCGGGAGTCGTCTAGCGACCGCATACTCTGGATATCTGGAACGTTGAACTCAAGACCCACGGAAAAGTTTCATGGGGAAACGTCGACAAAGCTAAGGGAGAGGTCGAATAAAGCTTGGTCAAGCGACTCGGACAACCTAGAGTATAAGGCACCTTCGGAATCAAATTTCCTGTTTCGAATGAAAAAAATCCCTCCCCTTTGTCGATTGTTTTTGGCCACGCAGAGAAGTTTGAGCGACTTTGTTTCGTCTAGCGGAATAATAGAAAACGATTTGAAAGGAAAGTTGAATCTCACGTTCCTACGAGAATAATGCAAACGAAAAATATATCTTGGGATTGTTTCGTTTTGACATGGCGCACGATATGTATATGCGATTCGAATAGCATTGATTCGCGTCTTCTCAAGTATTTCGTTTTAGTTATTCGTGAAGAAAGGCACTCGCGAGCAGCGATCTGAATACCGAATAAACGGTAAATGAGCTGTTTCCCCGAATCGAACGTACGATCTCGACAAAATGGCGAGATTCGAGGCTCTTTTCTCGCTGTAAGGACCTTTTTCTACGTTCCGGAGATCCATTAGACCCTTTCACGATCGTCGTCATCGACGCTCAACGCTTCCTTCTTCGGCGGCTTTACCAACTGCCGCCGGGATTTCAGTTTTACGACACTACGGAGCGACTTTACGATTTTGTCAATTTCCTGAACGCTCCACGTCCATCTCATCCCGGAAAGCTTGAGGGTCGTAAAAATTGCGCTACGTAGGACACGAAGCGCGATGGTTTGATCCGATAAACGTCCTCAACGTCGTTTCTCAGTCGCTGTAACAGTTTCGAAAACAGCGTAAACGCGTACTACCGTTTTATTGTATTCGCGAGAGCGGAGCGACGCAAACGGTGTATACTCTACAATGTTATCACTCCAAACTTATTATTCCACTCGATTTGCATAGTTTTCGCTATGCTCCTCTCTGAGCTTATTATCTCTCGCGTCGAAACGTATCGTTTTACGAGTGCCCCGCGTAACGGATATGACACGCGCACACCTCGTTAAAGTAAGATAAACACCAGAGTTTAAAGTAGCGCAAATATCGCCAAGGATTTAACTGGCGGAAAGGAACGAAACGGGGAACGTAACGCTAATCAATACTGGTATTGACGTATTCGAAATTCGAATGACCACACGGGGTCAGTAGCGTTACGATTCCGTGCTTCCGGATTACGGTCATTCCCGATGCGTACCGGCATGTACGTGTTTGAGTTTACAACCCTCTGATGTGGCGTATCATTGGTCGAGGCTTCTGCTCCGTCATAAACGTTTAATTCGTTGATTTATTGCTCTCGGAGTATTTGTCACCTGAAAGGTGAACGTTGGTGCTCTAACGAGAGCATTTAGTTTGTCGCATTAGGTTACTGTGTCGTTTGTCCCAGTGTTCCAGCGAACATCGATTCATAAGATATTTCTTTCAATTCGTCCGAGTCCTGGTTCAGCGGATAGTAATTGATCGTTAACGGTTTCTAAAGACTATATTTTTTATCTATCGAACAAGAATTTCAATCGGTAAGGTAAATCGTGACCATCGAATAGATTGATCGTATTTGTGTATACTTTAGTATACTATATGTTTATATTTCCTGCCTTCCACCGCCCTGTCCGATCAACGTTGGACGTATCCACTTCGCCGTGTAATCGACGCGCGAATAAATCAACACTTGTCGTTTAGAAATAATTTAAATTGATGATCGACGATCGTTTCGAATAACGCGGAGCGCGGGTACGTTTTTCAATAGCGCTATCCTTACGAAACGGCAAGGTACGTAATTAGACGCGAGTTGGAACGCGCGTTAATTAATTAAGAGGAAATTCTGGCGGGGCGCATAGGCGTTTCCTTTGACCTGTCAATGGGATCATTGGGGGAATTTTGAAATTCCTCGACGATTAACAGATTGATTGCCATGCAACGGGCCGTGCTCCCGTTCGATGCGAAATCGTCACGGTACGCCGACGTTAACGACGTCACGCTAGTACACGACGGAACACTCGATGAATTAACGCCCCATTGATGTTCCCGAGAAACGTCCTAACCCGAATCGACTACATAATGCTGTTTGTTCGACGAATCTACACGGTACAGCGCCCACACGGACATACGCGTGTCGCGGTGCGCGAATCATTAAAATCTGAATACCTAGCGACGACGAAAGAACTCGGCGAAACTAACCCGATATTTCGAAACGCTCGATCGCGACGCGTACCTCTGTCGAGTCCGTGCGTTCTCGCGGTGAATCGTATACCGAACTCGATTTAATCGTCTCGAGCGTTTCATGAAACAAGAAATTTTTTTTTTTTTATACGGTTTGACCACCTTTTTTGAAAAGATACATGGTCTAGTCCTCGCCCATTTGTACTTGGCCCTAGACAAAACCTTGTCCCTTGATATTGGGAATTGAAGTTAATTTGAATCCCAAACTCTCTATATTTAGGTCCCTCAAAAATCGTCCACTCCAAATATCGCGCATCGTCGTTACACGTAGGTACTCGTACCTACCTATCGAAACAGATCGACCATGAAGGGATAGTACTCGATCCGTTTTTCAGTCGGATAGTTTGCAAATAAATGAAAATCTGCACGGTAATAGGCCTGGATCGCATTACCGTGTACTCGAGCAGAATAAATAGTGGCTAAAATGCGCGGTATCGGAGCGAAATTGAATTGAGCTGGGCGAGCGGCGTAAAAGCCTACGGTGTTTCACCTGCGAGCGTGTGTTCGTGCGTTTACCGCGCGCAAACCACTACGCGCGTGTCCTCTGCAAATTCGCATCAAATATGCCTTTTTGGTACTCCTATATTTTTTTTTCTCTTCCTAGCTCTCCTCGTCCTTCGCCATTGTCGACCGTCGATGGATAAATTATTACCACACGATAGGCGAACTTGATCGAGGCACAAATTTGTTAAATCGGTTAACGTTTTTCGTCACGCTTAATCAAATTATGAATTCTGGGGAAAGCGCTGAAAAAAAAGAAGAGACGTCACCGCCGATGACATAATTCGAGGATAAATTAATGAAACGGAAGGGTCGTTTCTCAAAACCTGACGAAACGTTGAATTTCTTTCCCTCGTTTCAAATATGTGCCGAACGTATTTCTCCTTTATCGTTCGCGCTAGAGGAACTTAAATCAAGAGAAATTTAATTTCGCGAAATGGTTACGTTTTTACACGATTCTTTTTTTGCAGTCCAATTTTTTCGACTGCCAGTCGAGTGCTGTCGAGTGATTCTTCGAAAAACGGGCGGGTCCTTTTACATTTTTGGCCGAGGCAGATTTAACGCCACTTAGTCCCGCTACGATTTATCACATTTCCAAGAACGTTTTCATTTTCAAGTGGAAAGCTTCGCGAGACGGACTTTGCGCGAATTTCATTTCTTCCTCCCCACGTTTGAGAAACTTTTTTTGCTACGGTCCTTAGACGCGGCAGTGCAACGGCTCTCTGTTAGACCAATCCCTTACCTTCAGTCTTCGGTCCGTGAATTTTAAGGGAGGAGCCTCATGGCTTATTTTCGTGCTACTTTTACGAGGGAACGACGAGCAGGTGGACGGAATTATCTATCGAAAACTCAATCGTCTCCGTGATACTCAAAAACGCTTGTTAAATTCGCGACCTTAGAATCATCCGTACATCCAACTTTTGCAGAAATGACAATAAATACAAAATATATTCTAAAGCAAGCAAGAAAATATGTACACTCTAAAGTAAATATGTTAGTTTAACGTCACCCTCGTGACGAAATCTGTCGACGTTTAATCTCATGTCTAAAAAAAATGTGTGAATAAGGCTTTAGTATTCTAAAATTAATCAGAACTTTGAATAACCGCTCGTTCAACGGAGATTCGTCTGTCGGCAAATTTTCATGAAAATTCAAATCATCAGAGTTTACTTTGCGTCCCGATTTAGCGGCGACTCTAAATGTTTCACGACCGACGATATTGGTTAACGAGGTTAAATATTGATCATAGCGACTGACGGATCTTGACATCAGTTACCGCGAAGCACAGAAGCAGTGAGGTGTTGGTTGCACAGAGCGGATCGGCAGCATCATCCGCCGGTGGTGCACGATAACCGGCAGATGTGTCTCCTCCTCGTCACGTATTCAGGTACCTTGCCCCTGTTTCAACTCGCAACGAGTAAGTAAACTCGGATATCGTGTATGGAGACGGAGAAAGATAGTGGTATGCGCTGGTGAAGCATGACCCCGTAGGCATGAATATTTATCGTTTGCCACTCAGTGGCGGCATATACTTCTCGTCGGCATGCTCGTAAGCACGCCGGTAGGAAATGTACGGGGTGCCCGGAAAATAACGCTCGAGGTTTTATCTCGAAATAAAATGCAGGACCAAAGTGTTGGTCGGCCGGTAGTCGACTGGTTCGCCGCGAGTTATTGATACAGGTATGCCAACGTATTTTTTCCGAAGCGGGAGGGAGGGAGGGAGAGAGAGAGAGGGGTAGAGGGGTGAATAAGGTGATCGCGGATAAATTTTCTTTTCAGACGGAAAGAGGGGGCGGATGCTTTTATTTAGCGCTGATCTTTCAATTATGCGTAACCCCGTCGATGGCTCTTTAATTTTATCATCGAGCTTTTCAAACCATTCCACGCGAACGAACGTGTGTGCACGCACATATTTGTGCCCATTGAAAATGGCCGCTGCATACAAATCTGTAAGGTAAAGCGCTCTTGCAGAAGTTTGCATTCGCATTCGCATTCATACCACTCGTTAGGCTCGTAATTAGCTGAAACTGTGTTTCGTGCCGCGACCTTTGGGGATTAACGAAGAAGCAGCTATGAATTCGTATTTGCGTTTAAGGAAAATTGAATGTGCGATCGTTGCATTGGAACAGAAACGTATTGTTCGACGAAGTGAGAGTATCAGCTGCGGAAATTGATTATTAACAAAAATTCTCCTAGCACCTAATTATCGAGGAGCGGATAAAATTTGATCAATAATCGGTCTGGCGGCGATACATCTCGCGTTCCTTCGAAACGAGTGATTTATCGAACACACGCTTTTTAAGGGAAAAAGTTTATATCATTCGGAAGAAATGGATCGGGAAATTCTAAAACTCGTGTCAATAAAGGTAAAAAAAATTCTACGAGTACGGCGAATCTCTTTAATACGGGACCATCCATCATCGTTGCTTTCTTTTCATTGATCCATTTTGCGGAGCAATAACGTCAACCCCTGAGCCTGCAACATTTTCCAACACAAGGGAACCGTACAGTTAATTAATTACCGCTGCTTCGAACCCTTTCCACTTCAACTTACCGCAGAGACTCTTCGGGAACGCGGGTAAAAAGTGCAAGTAGATAATTATTCACCGTTATAACGCGCACGTTCGGAAATCCATTAAACTTTTTGAGTGTTTGACGAAAAATTTGTGACAGCGACGATCACTTTTCCGATTTCCTCTAATCCTAATCGTTTACCATTTGCGTATTATCCGTCGAAAGTTCTGTCCCTACGAAAATCTTCTTCCTTTTATACCTTCTTTCTTAATTAATCCCAAAGTTTGCTAATTCGACGAGCGTTTCGGTGTCTTATCTGGTCCAACGGTTGCCGTGTAATCTCCGAAACGTAGCACGTAATCTCGGTAGCAAATGACATTAAGGTATTCAGTTAGTACGCGCATAAGATCACGTGGAAAATCCTCATTTCCGGTTATATCGTCACCGGATTTGCCGCGCGCACTCTGAACGTAAGATAATAATTGACATCGGTGTTTCCGACGACCCGGAATTTCGACAGGATTCCACTAAATTTAGAGATACGCGGCGAAAATTGTGTCGGGAAGTATTATCATCGCGTCGCGGGGATTAAATGTAACTGATAACGTAAAACACCGTTTCGCTCGTATACTTTTTCCCCACCCCACGCTTTCGTAAACTTTACGCGACGAATAACGAGATAAACCCGATTTGGCGGCTGCCACGACACCGTCGTATTAGATTATAATTTTGTCATTTTCTCCCGTCCACCCGACGCGTTTAATAGAATTATATCGTTACGTTGTAATTGCCCCCCAGTCGCTGTAATACCGTTACTTTATACTCTTCGCGACATTATACCGTTATCCGCCATATTTTCACCCTTCCCTCTCCACCGTGGATAGTCTTCTTCTTAACGGCCAGACGTTTCAATTAGCCCTCCATTTCGCGCCCCCGAGAATACAGAAATTTCGTCCCTGACCGCGCGTATCCCGAGCGGACGATTTAACGCGCGAAATTCCCTTGAAAATTTCAACCCTTCCACGCTCGATAAAACAATCGCTCCGAGGTTGGACACGCGAAATGGAGATAAAGCGAGGGGCCGCTTAAAAGTCATTCGGGGCTTTGCGGCAGAAAAATCTGTCTACACGAGTCAAATACGTACGTACGAGCGGGAAGAGAATTTCTGTTTCGGAATCGACGGCCGAAACGGTGTTAAGCGAAAAGTATTACGTTATTTTAAAACGTTCGGTATCCTCCCGCCGGGATGCTAAGTAAACAGGGAAACGTGTACCTTTCCTCGTACTTTCCAAACGTTATTCGAGAATTAATTGTATCAGGGTACATCGTTCCGAGAAACTCATACCAACTCGTCGAATATTAATCGAACTATTAATAGAGATTCGAACTTTAACCGTTAATTCCCATTCGTTCGTTAAAGGCGCAAAGCGGTATTCTCGGGAGAACTTTTGTGCATTCACCCCCGTTTCGGGCGGATTCGAAGGAAAAACCGTCCCTCCGGAACAAACTTGCGAGGGCCGTTAAACGCGCCGGTCTGCCATAAAAAAGCGTAATAACCCGGCATCATGATTGTATCGTTAAACATCGGGATAAGGTTTCGATCGGGCATAAAAACTGCAATAAATCTGCGAAGCCGGTGCTACGAAAAATGCAATTAAAACTCCCGGGAAAAAAGGAGGGGAGAGGGAAAAGGGGGAGGGGAAGGGGGTGGCGGTGGGGGTGGGGGGGGAGGGAGGAGGGAGGAGGGAGAACTTCAGTTGTCCCGCGGGCCTGGAAATCGAGGTTTGGCTATTAGCGAAGATGACCAACATTGTAGATAATACCTGGCCGTCTGCCAACGTATAGGACAAACGATTTATCGCGACAAGTTTAGATAACTCCGACATCGGACACGATGGTTAAGCCAACTTTTCAATTACGCGATACAACGTATACTCCTTCGGAGAGATATCGAACATTGGTCAGGAGTTTTCGTTCAATATTATCCAGTCTAACCTATATAAATGTACAGAATGCCGCGCATCATTTAATACGTTCACCGGCTTCCCAATTAGCGATCGAGCATCGATTTATGGTTCTGCGTTATAACGCGCCTATTTGCATGGAGGAAAAATATTTGATTATGCAAACGACGCGCGAGTCGTGCAATGTGGTCCGGGTAAAACGTAGAGGAAACGGATCTCGCTTCAATTTCCGATTCTCCGCGATTAATGAAATCGCAGACTATTTTTCCTCTCGCGATTTTTCCTTCCTTTTTCCTACCAACGATCTACTCGGCATTTTTTCACGAACCAGAATTTTTAACGCCCGGGGGTTTACCGCGATACGCGATAAACGATACGCTGATTCGATTTCCAAAATCACCGGGCCGTAATCGCGGCTGCGAGATTACCGTTGCCGAATAACCGCTTTATTTAGTTGTCACTGGGAATTCGAGGGTTCTGTTTCATCCGGCAATTTGGCGTTTCTCATATTGGAAGAGATTTTCGTCCGGAGGTGTCGTCGCGAAAATTTCATAGGAGAGTAGTTAAACCTGAATAATATTTCTATTAGTTACTTCTCGTAACTATAACCGGAAATGATACAAAGTCTAGTCTCGCGTACTTGTACTTGGCTTAAGACAAGACCTGGTCTCTTGATTGGGAATGATTGGAAATCATCTAACGCGGTTCGTTAACCGCGAACAATCGGTATACCTCGCGATTCGTTTATTAATCTTACGATGTAGGACGCGACCATCTGTCACAGGAATGCTTTTCCGAAACTTAAATAAAATTTTGGTAGTATCACTTGTTTCATTTTCTTAGTAATTTTCTACTAGAGATCTGCAATAACCAGGGTATTAAGTCCGTAAGTGTCGTTCAATCGCTACAGGGATTCCGCGCGTCCATTAAAACGCAATTAAATCTTGCAAAAATCTCCGCGCTAGGCCGATTTACGGCAACACTCGCTTATTTTTCATCCGAAATTAATTAGAAACGGCACTCGTCGTGACAGCTCTCTTTTGATTAATTAATACCGTCGTACCGACACCATAGAGCCAGCTTAATCCCCAGTTTACATCAACAGTATTATCTCAAAATTTCTCCCGCTGTAGTTTCCATCAGCCTGATCTCGATGATGCATTGCCGCGGGCGAGTGCAATTCCTCGGTGCATAATTGCAATTGCACCGTTGCATCCGTGCGACCCTATCGGTCCTCGGTGCAAACGATCGCACGCGCTTCGGGCTAGTAAGCCGGTAACTCTCCTACCCGGCACCGAGTATCAATCACCATTAATACGCGCGGATAGAAATACGAGCTCTCCGTAATCTTCGTGCGATCGACTTCCAACGATCGGTATTCAAAAATTCAGGCGAAACGAACGGCTCGCCCTGTCGTCCGACGCGTCTCCGAATTGACACTCGAACGTTGATGCTCCGGACGCCACGTCGGAGAGGATTCGCCGTCGCGTCGTAAGCGCTATTTCGCGGTGCATAATTACAAATGCATCCTCGACGGCCGACGGTATGGTTGCTAAACGCGGGGCTGCCGCATGCGCCTCGGGCCTTCTCTCCGAGAGGATCTCTATCCCTATTAACAGCCGGATCGGATGGTTCGGCCGGAGGGAGGATTTGGCAGGGTCAAGAGAGAGCCCATTGCGCACCGGCGGAAGGGGTTAGAGCGAGAGAGAGAGACAGAGAGTGTGTGTGTGTGTGAGAGAGAGAGGACGGCGGGAAGGAGAGGCCGCGTCCATTCGTACACCGCAAATGATTACATTGCGGTGGTCCGCTAACTGGCCAGCAACCCTCCGCAGCCGAACGTATCTGTCGATCAACAGGGGGATACCGAGCCGAGTGTTGATGTCTGTGGTCGGAGCTAGTCAACCTTGTCACCCTTCTGGCCGCTATGGTCTTTTGACTTTTCGAATGGTTACTTAATGGGGAGCCTGTTATTAGAAATACTCCAACGTGCTCTCTTATCGCGTACAATTTCATTCTGTTATCGATCTTCTTGGAATTTGCAGACAGAATTCAACGGACTGTGAATGTTCTGTTACAAATCGTTACCAAATCAATTCGGGTGCATCGTTATGATCGGGATGGTATAATCAAAAAGAAAGTAAGCATCGTAGAGCGTGACGAAAGTGTTTGGATAGAGTAACGGTTCGAATAAATTTGAAGAACAGGTGCCTGCGCGACAAGATATCAGCACGTGGCAAGATCGCGCCAGCCAGTGTAACCGCGTGAATCACTTTAGTCGTAAGTGAGATTCAAAGGCGTCGATATCGCAGAGTCGTAGAGTTTTATAGAGTCGTAGAGCTGGAGAGTTGCAAAGAACGGTGTCGTAGTTGAATTGTCGCTGAAAAATGTTCTTCTATCGCTATGGACTATTTCTTCGGGATAAAAAACAAGATCATTTCTATTCGTCGTTCGGTATGACCAATGTCCCAACGGCATACATTAAAATAATTTGCGCTTCCTATGTTTATGTAAAAAAAAAGAAAGAAAATGTTGACGAGGCTGGTACAAGGAAATAAAAATCGCACGGTGTTGCTGCTCATATCTTGTATCTTTGCGTCTATTAATAAGATCCTTGGAATTTTACTTTGTTTCGTTCGAATCATTCTATTCCCTTGTATTACGCGAATCAAGAACTTTGAAGTGGTTTGTATGTCTTCAAGGCTTTTCCACATCACGCTTCAATAAATTATGGTTTTGGTGCAAAGTGCGCGTTTGTTTTAATTCCGTCCTTTTCAGTTTTCCTTTCCGCCGGGACATAGGTGCCCAATAACGAGCTGAGCAAGGACAAAAATGATGTATATATAAACCCCGATTTTGAACACATGAAATTCCTTTTGCTCGCAACATGTGGAAATTTACAAAAGTAGATAAAGTGGAACTAGAAAATAGTTCTCGAATTAGAAAATAGTTTAACCCTGCGGCCACCAGGTGGGCACACTATTTTCCTTCTAAGTTTATTATGTTTTCCAAGTTTAATGTTCATTCCGTTCGCTAAGAATTGTATTGTTAAGAGCCAAATTGTTGTATTTGTTAATGAAAAATAATAAAGACCCGTTTTTTTGAAGTTTGAAGTAATGTTTCTGTGTTTCTTGTAAATATAACCAATAGGAAGGTGATGGGACCCGTACGGAGCCAACCTGGTGCACGGAAGGTTAAGGGCGTTGGATACCCTGAGCAAAACCCGTGCGTGACTTCAGCGACGGGTGGCGGACAATATGCGAACTACAGGCGCTTGAGGGGAGTAGTGTCCCCACTTTGCTCTTACGCGTCGAAGTCCCCCCGGCCCGCTGTACCCCTTACGTCCCGCTCGGGCCCACCGACAGAGTCAGATACGCACGCACACCTACAGAAACCATTCGCTACTCCGGTGCATTTCATGTCAATGAAACACGTGTTACCAGCTGTCATTCTCTGATCCATTTCAGTTACGAATAAGCACCGTTCATAGATTTTGGTAATCATTTCTGTTGTGACTAACAATATAGGATTACAATTCGATAACTAGTATCAAAATGGTATAATTTATACAATTTTACCATGACTGAAAAATCACGTAAAGATGTGAATCCATATGATATAATGGTAGGTATGTATATGGATCAACTGTCATTGCATTGCATACGAAACTCAAGAACTCTGACATAATAGAACAAATTAGAATCAAAGAGGTATCGAGTAAAGCGATAGTAGCTCTTTGCAAGTTGGTGACATTTTCCGAATTGTCAAAAACTGCCCAGATTTCACCATGTGGAGGTCGCTATTTTTGAAATCCAAAGTCAGAACTAGCGCGAAATACACCCGTCGGTGTGTTTTCCTTCGCACTTGTTCAAGGCCCCTTGAGAAGAGCCGGGACCCTGTGGATTTCGGTAGGCCTTGTTTATACCCGCAACGGCTAGGCACGGCTAGACGTTGGAGTTCTTTGAATTTTCACTGCACGAGAAGGAGTGACCGCGACGGAGCGAGGGAGGAAGAGAGAAGGTCTTTTATGTGGCGAAAATCGGGGTTCGTCCAACGTCTAGCGGTCCCCGGTATAAGCAGGTATAAGTGAGGCCTGCCGAAATGTACGAAATGTACGTCCTACCTTTCTCGGTTATACAATGCTACGGTCATCGAATGCACGATATGACATTGTTACGGCGTAAAGTAACGTATACCTGTTCGATTACCCCTTTTATCTGAATGTAAGTCACCGGGATTTTGTCACTACGTTGGGAAAACCTAGGATTTTAGACTTCTCAACAATGACAAACACAAGAGTAACGTGAAATCTGGGACGTACTTGTTTCACATATTGTTACAATATTATTGTAACAGTATTATTCTTTAATTATTCACGTGTTTCGTGAGAACTTATGTATGTATGTCTAACTTTTTTAAAAAAAATTTGGTTTCATTTTTTTCCCCGTAATAGGAAAGATTGACAGAATAAAAATTGAATGTTTATTTGACGATCAATCTGACCGTGGATTATATCTGCGAACCAGATATAATTACCCCTCGCTGTGACTTCACGGCGGCGCGCCGCTGAAGGCAGTGCATGGATTTACGTTATAAATTCTCCAACCCGTGTTAGATATCCGATTTGGATAATTAATGGCTCTTTTGATAGATAAAAGATGAATACACAATCGTGTTATCGTTCAGAATTTCTGTAAATGGCTTTTTTCTATTCCGGAAAATGTTTTTAAACTTTTTAACGCTCTTTTCTCCACGAAGATTACATTTTTCCAAAATTCTAAAATATCGTGCGCATTCCTTCATGTTTTATCTTTCAAATGAGTCCTTGATCATCGAAATTGGTCAAGAAGCATTCTATGGGAAACGCAGAGCGTTATACCCTTACGATGCATTGCGTGGTGGAGACGGGACGGAAAGTCAAAAAGGCCCGAGCGGCTCGAGTTGGCTTATTCGCAAGAGTTTAGAATGGATCAGAGTTGTGTGCCGTCGGTGTGATTTTCCACTGTAACGGTAAACACCTATACATTGACCGCACGCCTAGCCAAATTACACGCACACCAGCCCATGCTTGTGCGTTAGGTTCGTAGTGGGGGAAGGAGTTTCGGCTCTTCTGCCGCTGAAATTGGGGTCGCTAGTGGACGCAGAATATTTTTCAGGATTTTTCACGAAAATGGGCGAAAACACGCATTAGCTCGTCGGATGCACAGGTGGTAATTCTCGACCGATTTTCATGAACAATAGCTCGTTTGAAAGATAAAGGATGATCCATGCGTTGTTGAGAAGCCGAATTTTGATAAAAAATTTCTTTCCATGTGTAAAATTGTCTTGAACTTTAGCAATTTTTTGAATCACTATTTGTTGATAAAAAAAAGGTTTTATCAAAATTCGGCTTCTCGACAACGCATGGATCATCCTTTATCTTTCAAACGAGCTATTGTTCATCAAAATCGGTCAACAATTGTGGCCTGTGCATTCGACGCCCTTAAGAGCAGATTTTCTTTTTGACAGAAAGGAAGAAATGCCGGAAAACGGAAAACCAACAATAAGAGAATCGCGTCAACGATCGATTTGTCTTACCAATAGCGCGAGAGAGAATGTTTCACAAATGGAAATCAAAACGTCAGAAGCGTATCAGCTGATGCGATAATTGAGTGTGACGCTGCAAGGTCAACGATCGTGAATTCATCGGAAAGAGAATGCCGAGAACGAAAGTGCATACTTCACCGGAGTGATTTATAGAAGGATTCTCAAGTACCGTTAACTTTGCACTTTCCACGCTGGAAGCGACGAATGCCCTCGTCCCGAGTCTGTAGTCTGCTTAGGTGGTGCGTATTTACATATTTTGGTATTTAATATATCCCGTCGGGACCGCGATTCTCGTGTATCGCGCGTCGCTGTCAAATTCAGGCGGCAGATTCGACGTCCGAGGATCGCTCCGGAGAGCCGAATTATCGAGGTGAAATTACAGAAGAGAGGATTTTCCGGATCCTTGCCGAATAATCGAAGGTTAATTACCGTCGAAACTTAAAGCCCCGCTTTCAACTTTCTTCCCTTTAATTCTTTGCGATACCTGATATTCATAGCGTCTTGCGCCTTTATTAAAAATCATGTACAAGGCGGGAGAAGTTTGATGGAAATGAAGTACTTGTAAGCTTCGTGAAACTCATCGGTCGCTGGTAGGGTCGAGAAGTTTTAAATAAAGTTTGCAAACTCGGCGCAAAGGTTAAATTGGTATCCGGCTCTACATATAGCCGGCGCTATACTAACCATCTTTAAATTACTATTTCTATAACGCCCACCGCATTACAGTTAGTACGACTATGGCGCGAATTAACGACGCGCGTCGCGCGCACGTGGAGTCCCGGTCACATTTTATCGCCCGATAAACATTTAGTTATTTTAATTACGCATCGTGCAACGCGATAAACAACGCCAAGGATCGGGAGATGAGCGAGCAACACGCGCCGCGACCACGTTTTATCGTACAATATACATTTGGTTCTTTCAATTGCGCGCCGAATAACGCGATAAATAACCAAGCATGGTATTGAATTTTCCGTGCCCGTCGAAGCGGGAGATATTTCAGAATAGCCTTGGAACATTAATTATCCATACAGCGATTGCGTATGAAAAGCTAGCTAGCATCAAGCTCGTCTCATAATTTTCCCAACTATCGGAAAATACTTGGTATCGCAGTCATTTGCATGAATAATTCCGGCGACCTCTCATAACCCACCCCGGCGGGCTCGGATACGTAACTTTCAGCAGAAAAACGCCTACTCCGTGGATTAAATCTACAATTTCAACGAACGCCTCGGCTCAATTCGAAGTGGAGCAGAGCTCATAAACCTAACCGTTAGCCATTATCTCCTATCGCCCTGCTGTATCTTTACGCGATGTTTGCTCGTGCAACAACTTCACCTCCGTTTCAGCATTTCAAACTGCGCTCTCTCTCCCTTCCTCCCTCCCACCCCTCTCTCTCTCTCTCACCCAGTTCCCAATGCACTTGAAATGCCACGTAAATTATTAATAACCTCTGCACCGACAGAGGTGAGTAAAGTGTGCGCGTACGCGAGTGAGAATGAGAGAGGTGGGGGGGGGGGGGGGAGGACGGAGAGAGTCTGAGAGCAAATCGGTGTTCAAAAGGACGATAGAACCGCCGAAGAAATGGCTGATGGATCGGCAAGGAACGTTACCTGGAAATGCGCGCCACGGGATGATGGATTACCGGACGACCAGCTAATTCATAAGCGGCCGCTTATTGTGGAGATCCCTGCAGCTAGAATTCCAGCCGGTTTCGCAGGAGAATGCATAATGGGCTAACGATAAGAAAAAGGAGGGAAGGTGCGCCTGGTTTATCCGCGAGTGGGAAGACGAGGCTCTCGAGCGACGCGAGGCTCACGCAATTGTTGCGGAGTTCGTTTGCAAACCCGTGGAACGGCGCCACGTCATTGCGCCCGTAGCGAATATTCCGTTAACCCTTTCGGTATCAAACGCGGGATTTGTTTTATCAAAGAATCACGAGCACCACAATTTTTCCGCTATCCAGACGTAGTAAAGTACAATCTGACACTGAAAAATTCACCGTTGGGAAAAAAGGGTGGTAATAATGTCTCGGGAATAATACGTAATTGGGTGATGGTGCGAGTTAAAAAGAAAGAAAAAAAACAGCGACGCTCCATTTGTTTGAAAAACCGTGGATCCCGTAGTTGTTGAGTTACGTTAATGCAATGGAATATATAATAATAAAACTAAAGCTAAAGAATTTATGCAATTGTGACAAACTTCAGGAATAATACACCGGGATAATACGTCCCCGTACACGCGTGGCAATTCAAGATAAAAAAATTCAATGTTTCTCCGACTAGAAAAATCATATCTTCCATACCGTTAGCGTTACGTTCGTGCTATAAAAAGCATATTAAAACTGATTAATCGGAGCAGCCATAAAAACGCTTGGTATCATTTACCCAGAGAAAACATTAAAACTTTACAAACGCGTCGTGATCGCTAAAAGCTCGCAGCCTCGAAAGCTCGCAAGAAAACCTCGACGTTTGCGATCGCTCGATTCACTCCTGTCGCGAGCGGGTAGGTACTAGTGGGTTCCGGGGAAAGGGAGATTACAACGAGCCGCGTACCGTAGATATAAATCAGAGGGTACGCAGGTGCGTTGCATCGATCAACCGAAATAACGCTCCCGTGCCCGTTTGCCGCACGGTAATCTGCCATTCCGCTCCGAAACGGGACCGAAAACTGCAGTACCGGCTCCGTCTGATACGCGACAAGAGCCACCGCCATCGAGCGACAACGAAGTCAAAGAGACGATTTCTAAAAGCGCTCTCTTGTGTTCGCCGTAACGTCGTGAGATATTTTTCGCACCGACGCGACGCGACACGGGGACGACGGGGAACGGTGCTTAATGACGCAAAACGATTTAAGGTCGGACAGAGACGCGTCGTTGTTGGAGGGAAGGAGAATGTAGGTGGGTGGATGCGCGAGAAATGTATTCCGCGGAGTTTCTTTCAGGGATCGTTTCGTACTTAGAGAGATGGAAAAACGCCTGGCGAGCCCGGAGAACGTAGACGGCGACGTTGGTTCGTTGGAGAAATATGACAAGAAAATTAAAAGATGGAAGAACCCCGGCTTTTAGCTGATGCGATTCGATGTTTCTTTTCTACAAAGACACTCTTGCGCATTGTTCTGGGAAATAGATTCTTCAAATGTTGCATCCCCCTACTCGACTGGTGCGTCATTGAAAGAATCTTTTAACAACGGAGTTTCGTACGAACCCCTTTGATGCCGTAGGGAAATTATTTTCCCTGCATTGATCGTCAGCGATGACTTTTGTTTCGATCATGCAACTCTTTGGGTCTCAAATGCTCTCCGTCGCGTGAAAATAGCTCAAAACTATGGCCGTTACGATTTTTGGAAACGAAGGAAGATTATCTAAAGTCGAGTTCTATTCACCGGATGCTCGATCTCTAATTGTAAATGTATCAGGCACGAATTTCTATGCTCGACTGTTTTGTAATTCCGTGTATCATCAGGTTTCGTCGGAAAATTTCTTTTACATTAAAATATACTAAAAAAACGTCTTTCAGGACTAAACTTGTGCTTCAACCTAGCGAGATTCAACTTACACGCTAACCTAGCGGATTGATAATCTAAAATCTATTATAGTTACGAACAACTTTCAGCTTCGAATTCGCTGGAAAGTTTTAACGAAAAGAACGCGCCTTGCGGTGCGAGCTTTCCCAGATTTCCAACAAACCTGGTCCTCACACAAACTTAGTGCCTTAACGCAACTATGTTTGTTGCAAGGGGAGGAGGGGGGAGGGAGGAGAAGGAGAGAGGGAAAGAGGGAGAGAGAGTGAGGGAGGAAGAGCGAAAGCTAGTGCTCCTGCGTGCCGCCATCAACGAATCCTTCCCTTTGTCTGGCCCGACCACGAGGTACACACTAAAGTGCTCCCGTTAATTGCCACCGCTGGAATTTCCCGGACCGCGAGAACACACCCAAAATTCCAGGGTGGTGCAAACCTCTCGCGGCACTCAGTTTCGAACTGCGAGCGAAGAACCGCAATCGGTCTTCCGGATTTGAAAACTGGACAATCGACAAATAATACCATCCTGCGGCACAATTTTGATAGCGTTCCCAACATCGTACATATTTTTCTATGCATCTACTACATTAAGTTGGCCCTTATTTTTCAACTTTCTAAAAGGTTTGCTTCACCTCCCTATCTTCTTTCAATCAAGGAAAAAATGATCTGTGCAAAATTTTGGTTGAATCGGACAATTGCGAGGCGACCCTCATCGGCCATCAAGTTTTGATATCTTCGCCCGGATTAATTTTTTTAGATAAAAAATTTTTTTAGTTGTTTTATTTGTAATCACTTGTAAGCATTGGTGATGGAAATCAATACGAGTTTTAAGTAATTTTATTAGCATATGATTTGCTATTGCGCAGTTAATATGAACAATCATTAAATGTTTGCCGTGTAAATTATGGTATGCGATTCTTCATTAATACTATTAGATAAACTTATACCATTATAATTAGGTATTATTAGTGTGGTGTGGTAAAAATATTAGGACTATGCAATGCCGAGGGCATGCAGCGTGAGCGTTGAATGTATGCGTCTGATTGTATGTGTGTGGAGGCGTAGAGTGGGGCACAGCGGGACGATGTCCAAAAGGGCGCAGTCGAGAGTCGAAGGGCGTGTGTCGAACGTCGGATAGTCGAAAGTGATAGACGAAAGGCGAACATATTTGTCGAGACGTTTTTGCATTAAATTGTTTGTAGTTTTAAACATATTTAACCACCATTTATTCCGAATCTCGAAACTTTAATCCCACGTTAGATAAACTGATATGTTTCAACTTTAACGCGTTAGAGGGTTGCCTAGCAATTGTTCGCTTGTGCTCAAGTGTTTTACAGCCCGCTTTTTTTTACTGATTGGAACACGATTAGGGGGTGGGATCATCACAATTTCAGCTTTCTTAAATTCCTTATACGAAGGGCCATCCTAATGTACATTCGATCCAGTATATCACAGATAAACGACAAATATTATCACTTATCATTTAGATCGCTTAAACTTATTTATCGATCTCTGGTACGCTGCGCGTATATGTATACGCGTAATTCTGTCGACTCTGTGTCGCCAGTATTGATTTACGAATTCCTACGTATTTGTGGGAAGAATTCAAATGCGAATTGTTTTACAAACCCATTTACGCGGTAAAAATACCATCGTGAAAACCCTAATTTGTTGTTCGTTGAAAAAATACAAGGACTACTCTTTGCGTACCTACTTGTACTTAGCCCGTGACACGACCTTGTGTCTTCATTAACACTCCGCGCCGCGCTGCGGAGAAGAAATTCTAACCACGGTACATGACTTTTTTTTCGAATTTCTGCAAAATATATGGCAGATTTTTATTCCGATAGTATTAACATCTAGTAAATGAATATATCTAGTTTTTCAATATGTCACAAATACGTGACGCTGGTATGGATACTTTTAGTCGCATAGTTCAACGTCGCATATATTGTGACTTATTTTCTTCAATACACATTTTATTTACTTTATGTATTCTTTGCCTGGTCACATATCTGTGACGGGTAAAGCTACATATACAAAATACGAATGGTCCGAGGTTATATTACATCGTTTATAAATTTATTAAAACATTACGGTAATCGGGTGAACCTATAGGATTATGTATTAGTATGCGTTTGAAAATGTTCCATTAAGCGTATGGATGCATAAATGAATTGTATTAAAGTTTCAGATACACTTACGTATTATGGGATACTAACTCTTCAATACAAATTTCATTTAATTTATATTTTGTTTATATCACGTATTTGTGATGAGCCAAAGAACCCATAAATGAAATTAAATATGTATTGCAAAGTAAGTATTCCATAATGCAAATGTGTACTTAAAACTTTAATACATTTCATTTACGCTTTATGGAATAGTTTCAAACGTATACTAATACATAATCGTATTAGTTCGCCTGATTACCGCAATGTTTTAATAAATTTTATAAACCATGTGTATTACTTATAACATCGGACCATGCGTACTGGTTATAGCCTTATAGCTTGGACCGTTTTCAGACATATCAGGAAAGGTCAGGAGAGACTTTGTTTGTTTATGGGGAGGAAACATAAAAAATGAGTGTCGTCAAGCATCTGTGACGCTGTGCTCCCAATGGAAATCGGTGCGTCGCGTCGCAGATACGTGACGCTGGTAGCGAACGCATTAGTCCTATGCACGCCGGCTAGGTTTCAGCTGTCAAACGTGCGATTGGCGTCGATCATGAGGTTTACGGTGGGCACCAGAAAATTTCGTTTATCCACCATCCTCGGCGTATGAATAGGTAAATAAGAGAGAACACAGGCATAAAATTTAAGTTGATGGCGAGTAATTAATTGCCTTATTCCATATTAATAGAGATTAATTGCGTGTGTCGTAAACTAAACTTGTAAACGTGCTTACACAGTGGAATCCCGTAATATCGCGGGAGGGGCGGTCAATGTGTTAATGCAAATGTTGCGAATTTCGTTAATTCAATTAAGACTGTCGCATCAAGGCTTATATTACGATTATAATGCTACTTTCGATCACGATAGAACTATTATACGACGGGGTTAAATGCACAGTGGCGTAAGTCACATAAATCTCAATTCGATAAACAAAAGGTTTTATTAAAAGTTCTAGAATATATTCCCAGATGACATAATCGCGTGGATAATTGAATCAAACATTTTAGGAAGGTATGAGCCTACTATTGCGAAGAAAATGTTCAGAATATTTATTATAGAATTATTTATTATAGAGAATACAAATGTTATAATGTAATTCGAATTCGCAGAAGAGCTTAGCTGTACATTTGTTTGATGCAAAAATGTTTACTGCTGATAAAACTCTATACGAGAGTCCGAGTAGTTGGACTTAACGAAACAACGGACTCGGTTCAAGCTCTGATTCCAGAAATTATGAGTTACGACTTAATTCACTTTGTCTTTAGATGAATTGATTGCTTCAGAATTGCTTACATTTCGCCTCTCTGACACATCGGCGAGATGAATAAAAAATTCATGAAAATATAGTGCCCGATGGAGCAATAGTTGTCACTCGTACTTCTTTTTTGTCATATGCGTTTTGGTCATTCGCGATTTGAATGTTTAATAAGATCGCCGTAAGCCCGGTTTGGGTAAAAAGTGATACGAAGAAGCGGCAGTCAGCGTGAGTCCCGACGTTATCGCAGCGGGACGCGCGTACGCAAACATTTTCGTTTAATGCAAATGTAAAACAGGCAAGCAGATATAATGAAGAAGATTACGCGGCATGTGGTCAGCATAGATAACGAAGGCACGAGCCGACCTATACGAGTTTTGCACATCCGTGACAGAGGAGGGCCGCGCGAGTGTGCGCGTACCAGGTAGAACTATGCTAATGCCACCATAACTTTCTATATTATCATATTCGATGCTCCGGCGGGCACATTAAGGTCGAACTTCTATCCCGAATCAATAAAAACTGGATCGAAGATTATGCTCGGGCGTGGGCCAGATTACGGTATACAAGCTTTAATACAAAATCGATGATGATAATTCGATGGGGACACGAGGCGAACAGCTGCGTTAAAAGTCGTTGTTTAACGAGTACGGGTTTGTTGATCGACGGGACGTTGGTTATTTAAGTGTAGCCTTCCTCCGTGGGTGGATTTAAATTCTTAACGCGTCGCGTATTTCCCGTTTACACGATTACGCGCGTGTTGGTAGTTGCATTTAATAGTTTTACGATCTACCGTACGAGGGAAAGAAGATCGTTGATTCATGTTGATTGCGTTGAGAGCGTGTACGTTTGTTAACGACGACTCGATGAATTATTAAACCTCTCCTTCTACGAGCGCGCAGAATTTTCAGCGTGTCAAGAGAAACGATTACGCGCGTTTGGTAAGTTATCGAGAAGTTAGGAGTTTACCGTACTGGTCATTAAACGTCTCCAGCCGGGTAAAAATTCTGGGTTCGAGAACAAAAGTACGCGCGCCCAAGTAATTCGTCTTCCTTTCTCGGTTTTCTTCGCGCGAAGCCAGACACCGACGACACCTCGCTTTTTCCTCGAATTCATTCGAGGAACATAGACGCCAGTAGAAATTGCGAGATTACAGGGGGAAAAAAGGAAATGGGGTCAAATTCTCCCGGTGAAAATTCCGACGGGCTTGCATTCGGGTAATCGAATGATCGAATAATGCGAAAAATTGAAGAAAGATAGAAAACTCGAAGGAAAACGAAAATACATCCGATATTCCGCCGGAGGGTGAAAACATTTATAGATTCGACGCGGAACCCGGGATTTACTTTTAATCGAGATCCACGGATAAAGCTCTCTCGCGCAAACTCGGGAGAATAATTTATCGCGATGGGGCCGCGAAGACGTTTCCTAAAACGAGGACGAATCGGTGCCTGTGAAACGTTATACGTTTTTCCTCGTCCCACCGCTCCCCATTCGTAAAAAGCTTCCGCGGACGAACATTCATTATCTTCCTCCGGGAAACGAGGAAACTGAGTTTCCGCGCGCCGAACATTACGGGACTGGTAATGCGATTTGTAATTAATGAACCTACGACCGGTAGGGGTGTTCCACGTTCATCCGTTCGGTCGGATCTCTCGGTATCGCGATCGAGAGTGATAGCGCTAATTCGCAAAGATCCGAGTTGCGGGTGTAAAATGACGTTTCGACGCGATCGCGCGACAAAAGGACATTTATTTCAATAGCGAGAAAACGCGCCATTTTTCGCGCTTTATCAGAAATGTCTGTAATTCTTGTCTAGCTCAATGCCGCATTATATGTGTATCGCGATGCATCGTAACTATGTTCCGGGAAGCAACGAGGGAAAAATGTATCGGGACTTCGCGATCAAAATGCACATAATGGTCGGGCGATGCAGATGTAACGGTAGGAAACTGGCTCACAGTTTCCGCGGCGTAAATGCAATTCCCCCGTTACGATGCATCGTAATGGATTTGTAATTAATGAATCATCGATCGGAGTGCATCGACGCCGGACGATTTACCGAAGGCCGTGTCGGAATGATTTTAATCAACCGAGAACAGATATTCCCCTCGCGTCCTACGGAGGTACTCGCGATAGCCGATCCATCGGCGAGACCATCGTTCCGTTCGACTCGTTACATATATTTTCGCTGTAAAGAGAAACGTGCAATGGCTCCAACGTAGCGCGGCTGGCTCGCCGTTGGTCCACGCGTTGGTATCGCGTTAAACGTCGTCGATAAAATTTAGCTCCGATCAGCATTTTTCCCCTCGAATGTACCCTTTTTCGCGAGCCCTCCAACTTTTTACACGTCGAAGTAGAATTATTTGGAATTCCACGAATGTCCGATATAAATTCCATCTAAAAAGCCAGGGGGGTAACGGATAAAGCATAAAAATATAGATTTAGTAAAATCCTATGGGCCCGTACCCAGGCCGTACATTTTTTACCGCTGTTATTGCGCCGTATATCTAAAGTAACGCCGGGCCGGTAATACCCGTGTTTTTTTTCTTCCCTCCCTCGCGCTACGAAGAACCGATTACTCACGGTACCCTCCGTAAGAAAATATATATCGTCGTAGGAGGTTAATATCACCCATATCAGGGAGTAGCGTGTACTTTCGCGTTAATAATTACCGTAGCTGGAATTCCTGCGGCGATCTGGATCGTCGATCGCATTATCGGCCGGCCGTTAATGCGTTCCTGGCTACGTCATAAATTCCCCGGGGGAAAATATGATGCAACGCCTGCGGGCAGAAACAATGCGTGTCCCGATTTACGGGGGCGCACGACGACGTTGGCTCTTTCGGAACGGAGAATTTTCGGCTGGAAACAATTCGGTAGCTGCCCATCACCGAACGATTTACGGCGGGTAACGAGATCATACGAATATGGTTTTTGATCGAGCGTGACCGCTGGGGTACACGGCATGCAATTTAATTCGAATCGGTTTGGCAGTCGCGGAGAAACTTCGTTAATTCGGCGAATCAATCGATCGTCAAGATACCGGGTCGGATTATTAAATTTTTCACAAAGAATTTTTTATGCGGGCGCTACGTGTTGGATTTCTTTAACGAAATTAGGAGTTTCAAACGTCAATCGATTATATCGTTCTCTGGAACGATCGAGGACCGAACTTCATTACTTCTATTCGGATGTTAAAAACAAACTGTCCGTCTCATTGATCGCGTTGCGAAGACCTGCCTTCGGACCGTTTTAATAAAGTTCAAATGTAAATAAAAATTCACGCGTTTACCTCATTTCGCAACGTAGTTTCCAATACTACGTACGCACAAGTACTCGTATACATAGATACG
Source organism: Pemphredon lugubris (assembly GCA_933228935.1). Lineage (NCBI taxonomy): Eukaryota > Metazoa > Arthropoda > Insecta > Hymenoptera > Crabronidae > Pemphredon > Pemphredon lugubris. Next base: position 27,179,338 of record OW121815.1, read on the forward strand.
AGTCTCGATACTATCGAGTGCTCGAAAGCTCATTCGACTCGCATATTTGTTATAAAGCTCGATGGGCCGGTGTATTTAAAATTTCAACTCGTAGACCGAATTAAACAGCGGTAGAGCGAGACACGACGACGGATTTTTTACCGTGGCGCGATAAGATTGGTAAATAACGCGGAAACTGCGAGAAGCTGCGGAAATAAAATTCAACTGTGTAAAGCAAGAAACGGCGCGTAATCGAATCGATTAACGTTTCGTGTCGATTAAACGTGAATTACGAGGCGGTAGGTTGGTATTTCGAAAAATTCCGTTCGCACGGCGGCTGCGAGCGGATCGAGGGTAATCCTGATATGATTTTAATTTGTGGAACTATAAATCAGAGCCGGCCGTATTGGGGTTATCGGGTTCGGATTTCGCAAACAGCTACCGACCGGTGCACTTTCGTGTCGTAATGCAACGCATGCCGAATCAGCTGGTAACGTTACGCGCGCACGATTATACCTCGATTTGTGACATTTTTAGACATTAACGGAAGCATAAAAACTCGGATAGACGAGAGATAGCGATTTGTAGCTCGCGAGCAAATACTGGGATAAATATCGTACTACATACGGTGTCGCGTCCCGTGAACTGTTACGAGTTAAGAGTTATTCGAGCAGATAGTTTTTAACCACCGTTTAAAAAGTCATTGGTTTAAAAAAACTTGTATCGTCTGTGTTCCGTTGCTTCGGCCCATGGAACCATCGAACCCTCGTTATTAATTTCTCGATATCCCCCAGAATAACCCGTAGAAATTAATTTACTTCGGCCCGATTTAACGGTTTTACATTAATTCCAAATTTAGCGATCGCCACTTTCGCGTTTTAACCTCGGTACACGAGCCACCACCGCGATGTGTGCGAATCGCAAATATAATAATTCGTATCGTCGCGCGCGTAATTCGACGGGTTAACGTATTCCGTTTGCGGTAGTTCAGTGATCGTATTATTTATTTTAGTATGTAATAAATAAAGCGAGACTCCGCGGATACCGCGATAAATTTTTCCACTGACACAGCAAATTTTACCTATCGCGGCGGTTTGCTTTGCAGCGTCCGACGGCAAATATAGTCGCCGTCCACGGCGGCGCGGTACATTTTTAAATAAATATATGCATTCGGAGTGCGAAACTGTAGAGCAAATATTTCGGTCGTTCCGACGTGTCAGTCAAAATCTGTTTGCCGTTCCACTTTTGTCGACACCACGGCAAATTTCGGGCGAAAACATCGAACATTAATTCGCATACTAAAAGTACACCTGCCAATTATTTCGTTTCATTCCACTTTTACCTGCTCGACCGTCATCACGGCGTAATACGGACGAACGCATCGAAGATTAATTCGTACGTTAATAGCACGTCCGCCAATCGTTTCGTTTCATTCGACTTTCGCGGCATCCCGTTACCCTCCAACCATTAACTTCGTGTACGTTTTATTTTCACCCGTTAGATCAATATTTCTTAGCAAATCGATTAGGTCAGTTTTGTATCCGACGTTATGGAGATTAAGTCATGCGGGTAAAGCGGATGCCAAGGGTTCCGTTGCGCGCGTCAACTCAAATCTAATTATACATATTTCACTGATAATATTTATTTGATATTCGTGTAATGTGAAAATGTATTAACTGATCCTTTGACAGCGTAAAGCGCGTACGATCGTCCAAGGGAAATTCTCCAAAGATTTTTTGGACAGTCTTTGACGAGAGTGACTCACAATCAGAGTAAGATGTTGTGAGGAGTGAGAGTGTGATGGGGTGGGTGTGCGATGGCGCCCCGGAGGAGTGAAAAAGCGTGGCGTGCGGGAGAGACGCGAGGCGAGGAACGAAGCGTGCGAGGAGAGAACGCAGCGTGTACGGCGAAAGCGTAGCGTCGAGCGCACCGAGGGCGACTGTATTAATAAAACCGTGTTAAGAAGAGAGTACCGCGTTGTTATTCTCAATACAGAATCCGTAGTGACCCAGGAAGCAGGCGACCACGGGGGTTTTTACAATGTAAAAAGTCGAAAGTTGCGCTCTTTTCGTAAATTAAGTCGCGTAGGGAGCCTCGCAGGCAAACCTTATATAATTTTTATGTGTCATTATTATTAAATTTGAACTCGAAATAAATCCATTCCTACATTAATAAGAAACTATGGAATATGTACATGGTACCGCGCGGCGTACTTCGCGATGGTATTACGACAGCTGAACCGTTCAATTGTCACGGTTCCTCTACCGCGACGCCGCGGCGGTCAAAATGTTAACGAATGTTTTTAATATAATTTGAACACCGTTTCGCGCGCACCTCGAACTTAACAAAGTAATTAGATTTAAGCCGAAAGCGTACGGCGAACGAATACTTTGCCGAAGCTCTTAACATTTCCTCGTCTTTAATGCGTTATTTCGTTTTGTTTCTCGAATACCAATTTCCACGCCGCGTTCTATTACTTTCTCCATTAGCGTAATGCAACGTTTCGGGTTAATAACGACGGCTCCTATATCGTGAAGCATCGAATAAGGACGATCGGCCCGATTCCAGGAAATGATTGCCCGGTCAGTGAACTTTCATTTCCTACGTAACGCAGAGCGAAATCAGTTGGTAGCATCGCGTTCTCGCATGACTAAACAACCGGTTCAATTCCCTTTCAATTGTTCGCACAACAAGGAGGTCTGTCCGGCAAGTTTTTTCGGAAGCATCGACAAAAGATTCCAAAGCTCGCTACGTACTTCGAATGCAGCTTTCGTTGTTGATGTACGCTACCTATCCCCCCTCCCCGCATTCCGCCGTTCTTACACACACACACACACACGCTTCTTTTTATCATGCACCGGAATGCTCTTTGAGCTGCCAAGAGTAAGGGAGACGAAATTGTTTGATTGGAATGTATTACGTTCTGCCCGGTGCTCCCTTCCGTTTCCCTCGGCGTTTATTTCAGTTACGGCGAAACTATGCAATCGTTCGACATCGTAACGCAATCGTTCGATCGGCACTTCGGAATAACAACGAGGGAAACGTTGGGCAAATATTTGCCAACGATTCTTTGGCTGCTTTCTATTTCAAGGGAAAATATTATTCGATATTACCTTCGCGGGGTATCGTTTGGCTCGAGAAGAGAAAAGAAGCCAGAGACGCGAGACATATTTTGCAACGTCAATAAATTGCACTATTTAACTACGGGCACCGTGCGCGAACGTTGGATGAGGAATTTATCCGTAAACTCGAAATCATCGATATTTATAGCCGGCGGGATAGTTTGATGAAGTCTCGAATGGCGTTGCGCGCCTCTCTCTCCTTTAACATCGGAGCCAACCGGCGCACGCGGGTTCTCCCGGCTCTCCAGGCTCTCCCGGCTCTCCCGATTCTCCCGGCTATCCGGATAAAAGATCACTGCGCATCCAGGCTGTAAAGCCGCGCCACGTGCATCGGGAGGCCGTCCTGGAGAGTACATAGGTACTCTTCGACGTCTACAGGAATTCCTTTTGTACGACCGGGAAAGGGAGAGGTACGCCGGGAACGTTTGATTGAGACGGATAACGTTGCTCGATCACCGCCGGCTATTTCTCGTCCAATTGGGCGCGAGAAAAACCGATGCCATCCAAGATGATGATAATATATATCCTCTCCTTTTCTTTTCTCTTCTTTTTCCTTTGCCTCTCTTCCTACTTCTACCTCGAATCTATCTTCGACCGCGCCGCCTGGCCTCCTCTTTCCGGTAGACCGGACCAGGGCCAAGGATCTAGGAAAGAATCGCTCGCGTGGCGGCTTTTAATTTATTTCTATGCCCCCGGTCACAAGATAAATCACGGTCTTTCCGAACGGCAGCCGGCCGAGAATCGTGGATGGCGGAGGTGTAGCTGTGTATTTATTTGACGTAGGTGGAGAACTACTTAGCGGCCCGTTTGGAAGCCGGTTAATGGAGCCTCGAAATATGACCCCCGGTGAAACGGAGATTGGTGGTAATTGGTTTGAGTTGGACATTTGGTACGCGGATGGTAATGTACGGGAATATGGCTCTTCGCGTTGTGCGAGTTATTGAAATAACAATTGAGTGGACATCTAGAAGACGGAAGTACTTACGCTATGTTTTGACAAATTTACGCGATCGCGTAAAGATGGTTCGTCACCGGATGTACCGATTAAAATAGCGGCTGATCAACGTACTCCCCTCTACAGATTCGAAGTGAGTTGATAAACAGTTCTTTGAATTGGTAGGATGAGCAACGAATCGTTTGTATCGAAACGTACGATCTTCGAATTTAGAAATTGAAATAACGAGCGCAAGGTGACCTTTGACAAATATCCGGCGAGGTATTATTATCGAGGTAGGACGTTCAGAAAAGAAACGAGCAATGGAAGTTCGATGGAGAAAATGGCAGACACCTTCGAGGTGGATAGAGTTTTCTGTAATCCTGGAAATGTTCTTAATCGAGAGACCGTGGAAAAGAAAACCCTCGAAAGTTACGTGTTCGTCGGTTATCGACTAACTTTGCGGCGACACCTGTAGACGTGACTGCACGCGCACCTGTACGCGTCGAACCTCTGAATTTTTTATCGCCAAGATCCCCTTCGGAATCTCCAGCGTCTCGAAAGTTACGAACACTTTAGTCGTAATTCTTAACAATTCCCATTTCATTATGTTACCTTAATATTTTGGGAGCCATAACAACGCTGCGCTCACGGTTCCTTCGTTCAAAACACGTCGACGCCTGCTGTTTAAGGGATGGGTGACCGCCACCCTGAAATTTTCAGGAAAACGAATTTTTGCTTTTTTAGTTTCCTTGAAGTTTGTCCTTTTCAGAATATTTTACGCAAAGCTTGAAACAAAAATTTCGAAAATTAATGGAGTTACAGTGGTTTGAAGTTTAAACGGAGCGGTTAGCGCATGCCGCGAGGCTAAACTCATACTTCTATTCGTTTTTCTCGAAACAACGTTTTTCACACTGGCGGGACAAAAATCTCGAAACCCACTTGTCCAATTTATTTCAAATTTGGAACACATATTCTTCATAAGATTATCTATCTTGTAGTATAGGATTGTTGCAATACCCTTACCCATTTGTTTATAATTAAAGTTTTAACCTTCAATTTTGTAGGACAAACCCAAATCTTGGATTAAAAAATGAATTATAAACAAATGGTAAGCGTATCGAAAAAAATTCTGTGCTACATCCCTAGATAATCTTATAAAGAATGTTTGAAATTATTTGAAATATGTGAAATTGTTTTTTCCGATTTATGAAGTTTCAACAAAATGGCAGATGTCCAGAGTTGAAGTGTCGATTTTCGTGAAAAAAACAGTTTTATTTCGATTGCCAAATCGAAAGTATACATGGGAAAAATAAATACTTCGATCAAAGACTTCGATCGGTTTTTCTACCTAAAAGCCGCACACAAAATTTCATAAAGATGGATGCAGTAGTTTTTGAGATATCTTGCTCACCGATTCTGAAAACGTAGTTTCGAGGAAAACGTGTTTAGAGTTTCAAGAGCTGATTACACCCAATTAAAATAGTCTCTACATAACAGCCTGTAATTCTCCGAATTTTCATCCGACCAACTTAAAGTTTTCATGGAATATTTCTAAAATGTTTCTAAAATAAAATATCTCTAAAATACATTCAGAAAACATAATTTTTGAAAAATGTTTTTTTTTTACTTTTACCGGTAGGCATAACCCCTTAAGTGGCTCGCTTCAATGCAGCGCAGAATTCGTTTCGGAAGATATATTTTAACGTCGTTCGCTCGTAATTGTTATTTCGATGATCCAATAAACGCAAAGCGGGGTAATAAACGCCGCAGTCAATTGGCTCTCGATACGCTTAATCGACGATACATCGAAAAGCTATCCGTTCCCGTTTGCCCGAGCTCCATGGATATTTTCGTGGAAACTTTGTTAAGGCCAAACAGAATGTCGATGTTGCCGTGGATAAATGACGAAGAGGGGGAAACCCGAATCGGGGGTGGCACTCGGCAAAGCATTCCATTTGCCCCGAAAATGCCAATCACAGCGGAAAAACAGACATTTTCTCGTAGCGATCGATCATTCCTTACAGGAGAGTGTTTCTGCGAGGTGACTGGGAATTCTTCGATACGACGTGACAAGATTACTTCGATCGAAAATAGAGCTGAACGCTTGATCCAAACAGATGTTTCTTTTTATAAACTATCTCCTCGCGCATCCCAGCGTCTGCACGTTAGCCCTACGAAACGCTTAAACGAATGATTCCCCGTTAATCTTTATACGCTTCATACTTTTTACCGCTGTTATTGCGCTCTACGTTTAAACTGACGCCGGGCCGCTAATACTCATTTTTACTGATCTTTCTACACTTCTCACCCATTGATATTTGAAGGATTCGATGCCAGAGGTAACTACCTCTGAAAACGAAAAAAACCTAGTTATCCAATTGCACAACTTCTATTAATCCTTTGACCGTGTAGAATTCGTGTATCAAACCTTTCCTATACACGATGCGTGGTTCATGATAACGATAACGAAGCGCTTACTTGTTTACGTGTTCATTGAATCCTGTTTATATGTATTGTATTATTATATTTGCCACGTTCGCTTTACCGCTGCTTGTATAAGTGTACGTATCTATTTCTAACGCTAAAATTTTTTGCTCTTATTGGGAGTTCGAGCTCAAGAAATTCATCAAACGCGGATACGCCAGCATAACCACCGGTGGGTCGCGTTTGTATGTTCCATCGGACGCGTTTATCACCATAGATGTAGGTAGTTTGTTCGTAGAAAAACTTGCCATATAGTTGAGCATTAGAATTACAACATTTAAAGTATATCTAGTTGTTTATAAATATAAATATAACTTACGATTAATTAAGTGGTACTTTTGATTTACAACTGTGCCGCCCGATGGAAAGAAACATGAAATGCAGCGCCAACATCAATGCGTTCCATAAAAAAATTACATTGAACCGTTCAAAGTTCACGAAACTGAATAAAACGACCAGCAAAGAGTTTACAACTTTACGTGTCACCCACCCCCGGCTCGGAACCCTCGAAACATTATTGACCGAAAAAGTTCATTCAATTGATTTCCGAATCCACCGAGCAAAGCGTCGCGAGCCCAAGGTCAAATTACGCGATCAATTATCTTACGAGATGGTTATTTCCGGGAACGGAGGGAGTGGAATATCGAGGACGTGGTTGAAAGTCACGAACGAATTTAAACACGGAGGCATAATTGCACGGGCACGAATACAATGGGCCGACTGTGAGTTACGAGAGGCGAGAGAGGGATTGACTCCTCGCAGATTAATAACTTCCTTCCTCGAACCAAGTTGGAGACCCGTGACTAAACGCCGGAGAAAAGAAAGTTCGTCGTGAAACATTTACGAGGGTTCCCTGTCCTCCCCCCTCCAGCCGGCCCCCTCTCTGCCCAACCTCCCGCCGCCCGAAGCGCCAAACTTACTTCCAACGCACTCGAGCTTTTTGCCAGCGGAGCGGGAGGGAAGTTACGAACGCTCTGTTTACCGGCGAATATTTCGCGAAAGAGCGTTCGAATTTCTCGGCAAAAGTAATCCCAGAGATTTAAACCTTTCCGAGCGATATGATTTTTGACCGGATATCCCGGAGAATTCCCATTTGAGCCGTGGCTCGCGGCGACACTGATGCCCGATGATGCTTCATCGAAATCGAATTACAGTGAAATTATGCGAATTCATTTATGCGCACATTTATATCGCGATGCGACGACCGGTCCCGTACGAAATTCCATGCATACGAAATGACCCGATACGCGAGCCTGATTTCAAAGCCCTCCCCGCGCTGTGTCCCCTCTCCCCCCAGTTGCACTTTATTTTCCTTTCTTCTTTCTTTCCCGCGGCAACGCATCGTCGGCCACGATGAAAAGCCATTGTTAATTCACCCAACGGTCAGAGGACTGGACACAATTATATTGAAATCAATTTCATTTAAACTCACCGCGAAATTCATTTACCACCCACGCTGGCCGTACTAACCGCCGGCCAACGAGCCCCGTTGAAATTGTTTAGGATTTTATTACCGGCCCATCGTTATTCGGAGTACGCGTAGCCCACGCTACCGTCGAGCTCGTTTAATTCGTGCGTTAGGGGAGTCGCGTAAATTCCGAGAGGTAAAAGCAACGCATCGCGCAAGGTTACCGCGACGATCCGTTCTCTCCGTCGAAACGGTCATACGCCGATAACTTTGCCGGACTCGACTTAATAAGAAAGTTATCGGTTATCGGGCTCGCTAAATCCAGCAGTTAGCGAGTGTCACGGGTCATATTGGCTCGTTTATCTTACATAGTCGACCGTCTATCGGGAGCCATCGGTCTATTTGATATTCTAGGTGTGAGCGGTGGAGGGGAGGAGGGGGGGTGGAGAGGGGGAGGAGAGGGGAGGGGAACGGCATCGGTGGCTGCATCGACGAATAGCTTCGCGAGACGTTACCAGAGAACCGTAAGTGTCACCTGGCATTACGCCGGGGAGAATTGCTTGTGTCATTTTGCCTGGCCTGTCATCCCGCGCGATCGACGGTTTGTCGCTTCATCCCTGGGCGAGATATAGAGAGATAGAGAACTATTTTGACTCGCGGGTGAAATACGAAGGAGATTGCGCGCACCTGTGCTTTTTATTCGCCCTGCCGCGGGAGATAAGGAAATATTTGTCTTCGAGGCGACGGAAGAAATTGTTCGTGGGCGAGTGTGGTCGATCGTTTTACGAGGAGACGTTTCGAGAGTTGTTGAGACGCGATGGCGAGACAAGGGCGATAAGAGAGAGAGCGAGCGAGAGAGAGAGAGAGAGAGAGAGAGAGAGAGAGAAATAACTTGGTCGTTAAAACGCTATTCCGTCGCGCGTAATCGAAATTAGGATTATTAAAGAGCGTGCGATAAAAACGTATGCCGCGAACACTGTGCGACTGTCGAGACTAATTTCGTATTGAAATATTTAAAACTTCAAAGACGCTCGTCCGCGGGCGTAACGAACCAAACGCAACGCTAACGATATTGAAAAAAGACGCACGATAACGCGTTAAGCGAACGTGACCCTTCTTCGGCAAAGGGAATACGGGTAGACAATGAGCAGACGGGGGAGTGGGGTCTTTAAAGGCAGGGCATTCGCGCGATGAATTTCACGCATCGAAATTCGTCAAAGGTGAGCGCCGTTAAGCACATCTCGCGTATACATACGTTTCATGGGGGGGGGGGGGAGGGGGGAGAAAAAAGAAGGGAAGGAGCACTCGGTGTATAAAACACATTCGGAAACCGCGGATGTCCCTTTGTATTCTCGCGACGACTTTACGCTTACGAGCGTTAAAACGTTTTTCGCGCGACAGTGCCGTGCGCTGGCGCGGTGCAGACACGCGGAATACGAAAGGAAGAACGAGAGAGGTAAATTGTTCTCCGCGTTGAAGGGGGGATGAAAAATTTCGAAGGACAATGGACGTTCGTTTTCGGCGCGTGAGATGCAGGAAAGAAGGAATAACCGCCCAGCTCCGAGGGAAGATAATTACGATCAACGGCGAAACCTTTGATTAATTGTCCTCGCGATGATTAATGATGGTTGACGAGCGCATTAACCGATAAGGAGAGAACTTTTCGCGTGTAAATTTCTATAAGGTAGGACCGACCGGTTTCTACGTGGCTCGTTTAACACGAATTTAGATACGATGTAAACGTTCCTACGCTCTGCCCGCTATTTATACCGCGACCGAGACTAAAATGAATGGAATCAAGATTAAAGAAGCGCGTACGCACGTACCACCCCCCCCCCCCCCCCCCCAGCTAGATACAGACAAGCTCTTTCAGCGATCTAACACCGGAGAAAGAGGATCGGACGAGGTACTGCGAGCGGTATCGTTGCTTCGGACTGAAACCGAGCACGATCGTTGGCCGTGCAGTAGGAACGAAGAAAAATGGAAGCGGAATATCCGGTTAATTGAATCAGGACCGACCTTTAGCTAGAACATTGACTTCGTCACCTGGAGAAAAGGGAATGAGAGGGTAAAAACGAAAGTCGGTCTGCCATGCGAGCGTACCCATTGTGCTACCTTCAAATTGGCGCGCAACGGCTGCGGGAAAAGAACGGGAGAAAAGAAATGGCGGTTTGTTTCCGTCTTAATACACTTGGAACGATTAACGATACTCTTCGGCGGGCGTTTGTCGAAAGAAGTACTTACGTGACGAAACTCTTCCCGTTCGAAGAGGTCGATATAGAACGTTGACAAATAGGGGTGGGTCCGGGACACTTGAACAGGGAGCAGACACGAGACGCCGTTCATATATTTTTCAAATTTCGCGTTGCTGGGATGAAACTTGAATCATAAGGTGCATCATCACGCCATACGCTCACCTGTGTTCCAGAATTACGTTTGGTTGTTATCAGTGAAAACATGTTTTGATGTTATCATAGAACAAAAAATTGTTATAGTTCTTTGCTCGGCGTTTATTCGTGTTGCAACTGTTTTTAAAATTAAAGTTTACATGACTTTATAAATAAAATATTCAAAATTTTATTTTCATTACTTGAAACTCACGAGTTTCTTTGATATGTTCATAGATATGAACATTACGCGGTTCCTTGGTTCAGGTAACCAACCAAGTAGGGAGGTTTGAGCCACTTTCCGACCTTAAGAAAAATCGACGTTGCACTTTTGGTTACTAATCTAGAGAAAAATGGAATTCACGTCTTGTTACTATGTAGCCATGCTTTCTTTAGACATCAATTCCATTTCTCTATATTGATTACGAAAGAAATTATATTTAGTTTTATAACAAGTGGTTCAACTGTCCCGAACTCCCCGTACCTGACGAACGCTTCGTGAATATGGAGATTCCTATTCCTGATCCTCCGGCGTATCATTATTGATTTTGATCACGATACTGGTGACTTTTAGCTTTAACGCGTTAAACGCCACCTTACCCGCGTTTCGGTGACACGCGTCACGCGTTAATAACACGACTATTAAAATTAATATTCTGTAACTATAGTACCAAAATTCGCCTGTCGGCCAAATATGGGTGCCGCGGTGATCAAGGCGTTAAAACGAGCTTCCTCGTCGTTCGAATAGTTGTAATTGATTTATGGGAGCGCCGATTTACGAAAGTTTTTAATAATCTCAGTTACGCGTCGTAGCTGATTCGAAATGCGCGGTCACGTAGATATTATACGTATATCGGACCAAGATCACGACCAAGTTCAGGAGCGCACGCGAAGAACGAATTCCTGAATTTCAATGGTTCCGGGAAATACGTTTCCCTCGAACCACGAAATACGTTAGAAAATACCAAAGGAACACGCGGAAGGTGCTTTACGTCGCGTTTTGTGCGCGACGAGTGTTGACCACGGACACGACAAATCCTCGGACTCGGTAAGGAGTAAGAAGAAAGATGAAGTTGCGCGCCATAAATAAACCGCCGCCGTGAGTGCCATTCCGTGTACGGTACCTTTATGCGGTGGCATTAGTTCGGGATGCCCGCGGTGCCACTCGAAAATATGGAATTTTGATGAACTCCCGTATATGCGATTGCTTATATCGATTCCACCTCGAGAATAGAGAGAGAAAACAGAACCGGGATTTCCAGTCGATCGTGCATCCTCGTGGGAATAAAAAATCAGACAACTGGCGACACACCATTCCACAATAATTATCGGCTCCTCCCATCGACATTTGATTACGAAGTCGCGGAAATAATTAAGCCGACGTAAAACTTCAACGGGAGAACGCGCGCTAATTATTAACGTTAATTAGCTGCCCGGGGCCTTATCAAACACGCCCGAGACTGCATTTCGTTTCGACTCGTATATTACTCGGATACTATTATCGAGGATCGGTAATTATTCCCGACGTTGACGTCCATAGCCGCCTGGCACACACATTTTTCGAACTACTCACGCGTAATTACGTGCCTACTTAACGGGGAGGGAACTTAAACTTAATCGACTATCGATGTTGCCTGTAATCCAGCTCCGAGGCACAGACGTCTAAAACCGTCGGTCGAGCGAGATTATACACGGTGAGATAATCGGCGCACTCGGTAACCGTACATGGGACGCCATTAATTAGGACACGGTGCAGAGCACTTGCTTGGAATACCTTAATACATAGTTCGGTAGATTATGTAGATAGTTCTTCGGCAAGACGTCGGTAGGTAGCCGCACTATTCTATTACGCAACATTGTTTAACCGGGCCGTAATTTTCGATACCAAACTACTCCTTTGAGTGGAGCGTTCTCGTTTGAACCGATTCGTAAGTACGGCTAATTTGTCGAGCATGGATGGTATTATAAACAATTTTGAACTAGTGATAGTTCGAGAGTGCAGTTCGTTCGGATTAATTGTTGTTGGACGATTTTTAAGTAAGCTTTGCCCGTAATTTCGTGAGCGGACTAAATATACTTTGCGAATTCTGCCCGATGTTCGTACAGCGACGATCGTCCCATCGATATCGCGTACATGTAGTTAGTTACATCTCCCGGCGGTCGATAGCAGAATAATTAACCGCACTATGCCCTCCGTTTAATAATTGATACTTTCGCGAAACAACACACCGTTCGTCGTATCAAAAATTTTCCGTGTCATTTAAAGTGACTGAGAATTGTAATATTATTCCATTTTTCTGAGCGCGTACTACAGATAAGTAAATATAGATCCACGCGAACGAGAAATGCTGCCGTAGCAATAACGTATGGTACACCTGAACGTAGTCTGATACGTTATTAACTAGGTTTACTTCGAACCGTACGGGTTAGAGATTGTCAACATTGCGCGTCGTTGCATATTAACCGCGAAAATGACGGCACCGGATGTCGAAATGCATGCTCGCACGGTGCGTTACGTGTAATTTCGTGGACAGAAGCATTTCGAGTATTCCGCGAAACGTTCAAAATGCTTCGCTAGCTACGGGACGCGGCACTGAAACGCGTTGTACGAAGCTGTCATCGCGTTCATTTACGAAAATCTCGAGAATCAACGCGATTCGTCAACCGTGCGATACACCCTACCGCTTCTTCTCCTCTTTCGTGCTTCATCCCTAACTTACAAATTATTATCCGAGAGACGTCTCACTCACGATTTACGATAATTCGCAGCTTTAACGTATCTCGCACAGAGTTTTCTACTTTACCCATCATTCGCCTACTTGTCGCGAATTTTCACATTCGCGCGCCGCACACACTTCGCCTTCCATCGCCATTCGATCGAACCCTAATTTACTAATTACTATTCACGAACCATTTCGCGACGTACATAGTACCGGAATTCGTAGCGCTGTCGTACACGCGAATGCGAAACAACAACACGGCGCGCGTCGCGATCGAAAAATTCAGGATGAATTCCATCTCTTCGGGGCACGGTAACGATAATTAACGACGTAATCGCTCAAATCCATCCCCCACCCCCGTCGCGTATTACATCAAAGCCGGAAGACAGACCCTCGAGGAGCGCGTTTGCACTAGACGTAACGCGCGGAACACGAGCCCGATGGCCCGGAGCACATTTCGATACCATGCGGGACACTCGATAGTCGTTGCACGCACACACCGAGGCAAGGCCGTAGTCCGGGCCGGACTGTGCTAGATGATGCTGCAGCCGACGCCACACCGGCGTCGTTAACGAGAGGTAGGGCCATTGTTTGCGGCCTAGTTCTGCCCGTCCACCAACGGCTTTCTATGCCAAAGGTCCTCCGCCTGTCGATACTGCCACAGCACGTGGACGCAATTTAAGTATTACCTCATTACGTCACGTCCCCACGGTCGTTTCATTCGAGAAACTTGGAAAACGGCTGCGAGAGCCGTGTTGCTCGGCTAATGGACAGCGTCGAGACGCCGGAAAGGGACGGAGAGGGAGGCGACGCGACGCGACGCGACGTATTTGTTATGCCGGAGGACGTGCTCTACCAGGGGATGATGTTAAAACGCAGGAAACACGAGGGATGCATTGGGAGTTGGAGTTGGTGGTGGAGGGACGAGCAGATCGGTTGCGAGTTGCGATACGTTGGTTTACCAAGTTTCTTTTAAAGCGGACGAATCATAATCGACTTACAATAAACGCTCGTTGATTCGTACGTCGCGAGTGCATAGATACGCGCGACCTAAATCTTTCTTTTTCCACCATTTCAATCCAATCAAACGACGTTCTCTGCCAAATCGGCGTTAAAAATTCAGCCCGCGTGACGAACGGGTTCGTAATATCGTTATTTCTAAAAGAGCTAATCTTGAACTTTGTGTTCAAGTTTTAATTAGAGCGTACAATGAATGGCGGTGCCTATTGTGTCCGCGTAAGGATAAACGCGGCGCCAAAGAACACTCACCGCGATCTCGAACGAATTCTGTATCGTTCAAGGTAGAGTTGCCTCTACCTAGGGTGGTGGCGGCGTTTGATGTACGTTAATTAGACCGCGTATTTACCCAATCCGTGCACATAATCCATATCTGCAACTCGATTTTACAACGAACGCGCGTACGTGTACCGAGCCAACCTACTTCGGTATTCACAAATTTCTGCCAGTATTATTAAACGATAAAACCGGCATGATTTTTGTTCTATTCGCAATCAGTGTTGCGTAAAAAAAAGAACCTCAACGCGCAGTTCGGTTGAACCTCCCGCGAACATTGAGGGAAGGAAAAAATTCGCGGTAGAAATTAGTGGCATTAACGAGGTACTCGGGCACAGTCGATGCCCTCGATCGACTACCGAATAATCGATCGATATCAAATCTTCCTTTCACGATCGGGACGAATGGGTCTCGTTAGAACCTAACTATCGGACGAAAGCGTAACTTTGTACTCGACGGTTCGGTAGCATGACGCGTGCATCGTTCGAATGAATAACTCCACCCCCCCTCCCCCCGACCAAATCTTCTTCGTCCCATCCCCCGCCATGCCACGTATACTCCTATGACACGAGCGGGGAAGTTTTAATGCGGCGAAAAAGGAAAGTTTCCAAGGTTCTCGCGCCAAGGGTCATTTCCTCGAGAACTCGGGGGAATATGACCTAAGTCGCTACGCGTCTCGTAGTTGACATCCCGCGTATTTGTATTTTATCTCTCATCCGCGCGCAATTGTAATTTTACACGAAAACTGCGCGCAAACATCGCTCCTCGAATGCAGCCGTTCGCACCATTCGTTTCGTTTCGTTTCGTTTCACTAAAAACATTTGTTACCTGGGTAAACGTCGCTGCCGGCTTATATAACGCGCTCATTGTCAGTTCAGGATTGAATTCCGAGCTGGTAATCCTTCAACCGGTCGCTCCACGAAAGATTCGAGACGATGGAGCGTCTCGAGAAGTCGACTCGAGACGATCTCACTCTCTCTCTCTCTCTTCGCTCTCTTTTTCACTTCCCGTAGGAAAGCTACGATTTTCTGGGTCTTATTTGGTCTCAAAACACTCTTTGGCGAGCTAGCTCGCCCTCTTTGCATTTCCATCGAGCTCCATCTTTTCCCTCCGTTATTCTCTCTCTCTCTCTCTCTCTCTCCCCCTACTCCTCCCTTCCCCTCTCTCACTGTTTTTCTCTACCTCGCCTCGCCGTGGACATGCAGGATCTGACACTCTTTTTACTACTCGGTAATAAGTTACGCGTCCCTCGTGTATCTTTCTTTGTGTTTTAAATTTATGTATTTTTGGGGGAGAACGAAAGCTAGACAAGTTTTCGCCGTAACAGCTGTTGGGAATACGCCGAGACGACTCTTTGGTGGACGCGTGCATCCGAGCAAATGGAGCGCAAAAATGCTGGTGAACGCTGAACGACAAGTTAAATAGGCAATTTTCGTCTCGCCCAGTCTTGCTTTATCGATCCCGGTCTTTTGGAATATTCACAGGAACGGGGTGACCCAATGAGATATATCGGGCAAAATCCTGTAGCTTCGCGACAAAGTGGCCGGCCGGCCGACCGTTACCAATACAATAGATCAAAAGAGTCGGCCCTATTTTCATAAAGCACGGTTTTCTAGAAGAAATATATTCTGCTGATCGAACAGAGTCGTATAGCGTAAATACAGCGGCGATAAAAGCTGGGGTTTACCGTAACCTTCGACGAAACGCGTGTCTGTACGAATTTTGAAGCGAGCCAAAGTTCACCCGGTTTGCATTTTGCGCGTATTCCACCCCTGATTATTCGTCTCTTTGACGTACCGATTTTAGATCGAAAAATAAAAATATCGAAAGTTGCGCGGCAGTATTTTCCGGAAAAAAATAAAAATATAAATGTGACGCAGAGACCTACCGTGCCATGTTTCACGTATGCACTCGTATATTACGGGTTTTCACGCACTCGTCTATCTCTGCGTTTCTCCCTCGCTCGACGCGTACCCGATCGTTAAACGAAAGTGAATATCGACCCGTCCGGTATCATGCGAGAAATACGAGTAACGAATTCTGGAATACACACCGAGGCCGTATTTTTTTTTATCCTCCGGACCGCGTCTAAATCAATTTTTATGCAAATAAGGACGCATCCGCATCGGGGATTTTTGATCCTCGAGCCGCGGAGATTTCCGTTCATTGATTTACACCCGTTTACACGCGTTTGCGTGCCCGTAAAGGTACGCCCGCGAAACCGTTGATTTTTACCCGCAACTGTGGAATCCGCGTGGGATTCGGCAACGGCTCGCTAGAGCTATTCCCTAGTCCGTTGCCCGCATACGTATCGCGATCGTTAAAGCTGCGAGAATATTGATTTAATTTTGACAAATACCGCGCCGTTTCGCTCCAGTAGCGCACCGCGATAAATCAGTTCTCCCTACGATTCTTCTCCCCCCCCCTTTAAGCTCGACGAGACGGAACGATCGGATCGTAACGAGGCGCGCGAACAAGAACGCATTAAATCTAATCTGCGTGGATAAAAAGAATGGCAGGTCGCTCCGCGTTTCGTATGTCTGAACGAGCGGCGTTAATAAAACTCGAACAGCCGATTCGATCAGCAAATTTCCCAAACAACGATCCCGTCTTATTAATTCCCCGGGAGAACTGGTGTATTAATATCGTCTAGCTCGTTAACCTAATATGAACCGCGATTTTCTGCATTGCGATTTAAAGTTTTCGCACTCGCGTTATTTTCGAGTATTTGTAAAACAGTTCGTATTGTATTAGTTGGCATTGTTTGGTTATGCGGCAATGTCGCTTCAGGAATTCGCGAAATTGCCGAACAAAACGTATTTTCGCGCTGCAAGCAAACACGAGGGAGTCAATGGCGGGAACTCGCATCATCGACAGAATGGGCACGGAGGCTCAAAGCGTTTCGCCTTTTTACGTTTCTATCGGGTGTCGGGAATGAAAAGATGCCAACCGGCTTCCGTTGTGCTTCCAGAAAGACCAGCATCGACGCCGGTAGAACAAACAACGATCGTCGTCTCAGCGCCTTTAACGGGAGAAATTCTTCTCGACGAGTGTCCCGACAAAAATGACATGTCCCATTATAATTGAATATTCATATCTACGATAACTTACGCACCACGGCGAGCGTTGTATAAATTCAAAGCGACAATTAAAAAAAAAACAAAGAACGGAAAGCGCAATATAATAATGTAATTATATTATCCATCGTAATTGTAGGTATCGCCGTACAATAAATCCGGAGCACGATAAATTGATGCCGATGACCATAAATATCAATTGAAATTATGCAACGCGGCGTTAAAATGGCCAACCGCGACGAGCCGTTAAAGCGTCTCTGGAGGAACTCGCGCGGCTCGTTAAAATGTAACCAGTTGATTTGCAATTTCCTGCCTGAATCGCGTACCTACCGGACAGAGCGAGAGAGAGAGAGTGAGTGAGAGAGAGAGAGAGAGAGAGAGAGAGAGAGAGAGAGAGAGAGGAGGGGGAGGAGGAGAGAGGGAGCAGCGACCTCCACGCTTTACGTATGCATCACGCGTCGTAACACTTTTCTCACAGGTAGCTCGCGCCATCTCCTCTCTCCTCTACCTCTTCCGAACGCTACTACTTACGACTGCAGCTCTCGGTTATTGGAGAGAGAATATATACTGCCAGTTTTGCGGCTGACAGGCAGAGTCTGTCGGTACACTGACCAGCTCTATCGTAAAACGATTATTATACCTCACGCTGGGACCGCGGTACAATAGCTTTTGTTATAATGGAACGTTTGTTTCGCGCATTCGTGCACGATCTTGTGTATACGCGGAAAGAAACGGGCATGGGGCCACAAGATTTTTCTGCCCGCTATAATTCATCGGCCCACGCCGGAGAGATTCTTTTAAAGGAGAGATCTACGGGGTGCTCTCGCAATTCCAACGTTTCCGAGCGTCGCAATTTGTTCCGGATTACTTCCCCGCTCTGTATTCCCCCGATAACCGCCCACCGTTCTCTGATTTACATTCAAATTCCTATATAATTTAGACGAGCTTGCGAGATTTTCGGTAACAACGAAAAATATTATCCCAACCGGATTTATTCAGCGACGACAAGATTTATGCACCGGGAATGAGTACGCGTCGCTGTATCAACCCGTCAGTACGAGGTACACGGTTATCGCAATTATCAGATTCCACCGTCCAGTTCTTTCGCGCTCCTCGGACAAACGTCTTTACGCTCTCCTCCTTGCCGATCGGACGGAGAAACGCGGAGAGATAGCGTAACGCAATTACGGTCGTTTACGGTTTTGTCACGGCCATTCATCCTGGGATTGCTCGCTCAACAGCAATGAGTTGACGAGCTTCGCGTATTCGTACCAGCTATGATTTCTCATGGGAGTAAAACCGACGAGGACGAGGACGACGACGACGGCGACGACGACGACGACGACGACGAGGTATACCTACGTATCTCTCGTTCCACGGATCTCTCCTCCCCTCACGTCCCTCCCCACCACCTCAACTTTATCTCTCTCTCTCTCTCTCTCTCTCTCTCTCTCTCTCTCATTGTTCATCCGAGCGTTCTCAGTCGAGTTCTTTTACTCCAGAGGCCGTAACGCGGAGAGCAGACCACGGTAGATACAAATCAAGTTCAGAATACGGCTGTCGCGTGTGCAGGGGATTTCAGCGCTCCAATGTTTGCCGAATTAATAATGGAATAATAAAAAGGGCAACGGGAAGAAAATGGGACGTTCCGTCTGATTATCGTGATCCATGGATCCCGCGCGTGGAAATAACGCATGTGCGCTGTTTTTGACTCGCGGAGATTAAGGGGGTACGCAAACGCTACGGGATTCTCGTTGGCACTTTTTGTTCGTCATTTGCGATCCGATCGCTCGCGATTAATATCCGTGCGAAGGTATAAAGCATAAAGTGGAAATGGTTAGCAATGTATTCGTTTTATGAACGAGGAATGAGTCCTGCGATCTCGTATATCCGTCGGACAGATTGGATGACGTATTAAGTTTCGCGACTTTATATAACCCGATGGGGAGAGGAGCGTTTCCAGGCCACTTTTCCAGCCGACGGATTCGCGCGTCGATACGACCGTCGATCCGACGTCGTCGACGCGATTGACGATGATCGAAGCGACGCCGCGCCGGAGGAAGAAGGGTCGGCCGGATGAAGTGACCAGATTTTGCGGCAAACTAACTTCGTACGAGGTTCCCGGTGGAATGAGAAGAGAAGCTTGGTAATTTCGCCAGTACCGTCCAAGCGTGATACCAGAATAGAATCGAGCTATTGTGCGGGCACGGGTAAGGGTCTAAGCTTTGGATCGCGTGCCGCGATATTGCACTTTTCCTTACATCGAATAACGAAAAATTCTTCGCCCCGGCACGCGATGTTTCTCCTCTTCCACGGGCAACAACATCATTCTCCATCGTAACCAACGCAAACCCAACCGTCCGCGGAAATAATGGACCGAGATAAAATAATCGAGAAGTAGGTTCACCGACGAATCTCCCGCGGAGAATCTCTATTAAAGTAACGGGGCGGCGAAGGGAGAATCGTTTCGATTTGATTCAGGGGTGTCTGCGAAATGATGAACTTCAGGGGGAACGATGTTGCGGCGAAGAGACCAAATTACAAAAAGGAGCGGGGGACACCGTTGCATCGTCGATGGCTTTTGCCGATGGCTGTGTACGGTTAGTCGTCGAAATAAAAAATGTATGTCAATGCGCGTGGATCGTGTGCCATGATCAAAGGCATTTTTCGACGGTACCGATATTCGTGACGTACGGGGATAAAAAGGCTCGAGCCACCTTTTATTTCAGGTTCTTTGAATTCGAATCGATCGGCGGTATTCGTCTGGTGCGATTAAGAAATAAAGTTTGCTTGGTTCGCGTTACATCGCTCACCACCCATCACCGATCCTTACAAGTCATTGCCTATGAACTATTATGGCCAATCTCAGTTTTCCCCAGTTTTCAGAATAAGCGAAAAAGCGTTTGATTATCAGGCATTTTTAAAGTTAATATCTCTCTGGACAATGACTAACTCTAAAACGTGTATCGAATTTTTCTAAAAAATTATTTTTATAAAAAGTGTTGATTTATAAAAAATGCGTAAGAGTGGCTTTGATGGTGTATTAATAACAAACGATTTTGGATAGGCCATGACGATACTTTGATTTTTCACAGTAAATCTGTCGGGCAAACCTCAAAACTAATAATACGGTCTCACGAGTCTTGAAAACACGAATTCATTGATACGTAAAACTCAGTTTCGCATTCTTTGTGATTGGACATGGTGGTCCTTATTTGACGAAATACCAACACGATGATTTGGTAAAAAAAAATCAAACTCGAACCGTCGACTTAATCGGGAAATTTCCAAACGACGATTCCGTTCCGTAATTGTAATACCAAAGTAATGTTGCGCATATTAAACTAACGATGCGTAGAAGGAAGAATTCTTTTTAACGAGATTAAGGAGTATCTCGAAAATTCCGTCGAAAGATTGCAAAATCGTGGAAAATATTCAGAGCGACTAAAGACTAACTTTTGTCGGTCCCGAGCGACCGGATCGGTCCACGTTTTTCCCTTCCTATCGCTTCCGTTCGATCGTTTTTCCAATGGTTAATGACCGATCGCTATGCCGGGTACGGTGCAGTAACGAGCTACCACGAACGTTCCTTTCGGCGAGGAGTATGTCTGTGATACGTTTCCACGATTTTTCGCTGCTCCAAGGAAATCCCGTGTTACCGTCCGCGACATATTTTTTCCCGCGTTGTAAATAAAAGTATAGGAACCTACTCGATCGGGTGAGCGCTAGTAAGAAATTCCGCCTAATTACGTAGCACTAAGAGTTTTTCCAGCGCTTGACAACGAATCATGGAAGTTTCATCGCGAAATTTTTGTCGCCGCGCCTCATTACCGTTATTATGCAACGTATTTGATATTCATCACGAATTTCCTGCTTCAGGCTGAAACTTATTATATCTGGTTGGATCTGGTTTTTCTAATAGACAACGGCCTATAATTCCCATGCAAAGCGCGCCAGCTGTAACGAGACTCGTAATTTCTGTTTTTCCTAGCAAAACGTCGCGCTCGCCTCCCGCTTGTTCTTTTTTCATCTTTCTCCGTTCCTGCGCCATTGTCGGCGGAACAAACGATCGTCTTCCTTCGTGTGGCACTTTACCGTTTCGCGAGTAGACTCCTTTTTATTTATCCCGGAACAAACGGCCGGCAGACAGCTGACGTAGGCGGACAAAGACGGCGGACAACTTTACTCGTTCCGCATAAAAGGGATACACGGATTGCTGGAGCGTACCTCGCTTTGCCCTTCGCCCTTGCGAGTCTCCTGCTGGGTAGTCGGACAACGTAGGGAAAGATAAGGAGCGGAGTCGCATGCAAAATTCGTCTGCGAGAATCGGCCAACGTCGTTGGAATAATCTCGCGTTGGTCGCTCCGCGTTTCCGTTTTGATAACGTTATCCCGCTCATTTTTCTGCGTTGAAAATTGATATACCGTGCAGCGCGAAATTACCGATACTCTAAAATTCTAGCTAATCGAGGAATGTCAGGACCTTTTTAAAAAATTTGTTGTTCAAGCGAAAATAAACGAGAAAGCCTCGTATCGCTGGAAGCAAACGAAAACTTTTCCTCTGGCGACTTAAATTTCACGTACCTCTTGGTACGACGAACTGATCTTCACATTCGCGATCGAATAAAGTTAGTTTTTTCGTAATCACGAGAACTCCATCGACATTTCGGCGAAGAAGTAAATGAGATCTCGCATTATAATTATATCTTTAACGATCAGGGAAAACGGGCGTCGATTTAATTCGCCGGTCAAACGTCGGATCGGCGAACGAGGCGAAACGCGCGATGACTGTATTAATATCCGGTTTAAAGAGCACAAGCCGCTATTACGTTTAAGCGCGCGTTGTCTAGACGCATTGCGGTTGACAGCAGCCGTAACCACCGATGAATAATTTATAGGTTCCGAGTGCAATAAGGGGCGTTACATCGTGAACGGATGTCCCAAAGGAAAGAGAGAGAGAGAGAGAGAGAGAGAGAGAGTGGAAGAAAAAGAGAAGAAAGGAATAGCCAGTAATTTGAGAACAGGACTGCTGCTCGTTGTCATCGAGGTAGAAAAAAACAAAAAGTGTCCCAGCTATGAAACTGGCACGCATTCATTTAGTATTGCTCGTCCTTCGGTGCGCGAGGTCGGCCGGGAAATAATTACGTAACGGTCACACGCAAGACTATGCGAATCATCGTGGCGCGGTTAATAACCAATTGCCGCCGGATACGCGTGTACCTATTATCAATACGAATTCCCGACGCGTAGCGTACGTAATCGTAATATCAATTGCTCCTCTCCGTTACCGAGGGAGGAAGAATAAATAATCATTTTGATCGATGATCTAATGAATTTCTAACATGGCCACGTACGTTCGTTTGCGTATACAAAAGATTTTTCTTTCTCAGCCAACGTAACACGATAGACCTTCCGAATCTACCGTACTACGAAGACTCACGCGACAAAAGGTTTTGGGCTATCGAGCGAATGTATGGCTGGTGCTCACGCCAATGGCGAGCGTCATTACGAGGCGCCATTGCGAGGAAATGGATATGTCATACTTTCCGATTTTTCATTCTCTCTTGCGAATCTACGTTCCACACGAACCATCGCATCTCGATGGCAAAGAAAGCCATTCCAGCGCTACGGGTACGTCTAACGTTAAGCGGAGCGAGATTATACTCCCCGCTGTCGAGAGGAAAGAAAGCTGGAAGACGCTTCAAAAGCTGTTAACATTCGAGGAAATTTACTTTAAATTCCTTATCGCGAGCGAGGATGCGCGTGCACAGCACGACTCCCCGTAAGTCGTGCGTTGGTAACAACAAATTCGGACCGATACTTCTCCGAAAAAATTCACTTCCAGTTACGGGTTACTAAGGAAAATCTATTATTCCCTTTGCGTACATTCGTATTTCGTGGGAGCATTCTACCTAGGAGATTTCCTTCCTGAAACTCGAGATCGGTGTGTACCCTCCGTGGTACCCTCCTGCTGCAACTTCCGAAACCGATTTACAAACTGCATATTCAATTTCCAAATAATACCTTTGTACCTTCCGGAAAAAGGAACTTTCCCCGATACGGGGGTAACGCAAAGAGAGAAACGGAACTGGAATGCAAATATTTCGCTGGCCCTCGAGTACGTTTGGTTTCCAATCTCGATCCACGGTCAGAATTCACGGAGAGAGACGCGGGAGGTGGATGGGGTGTGGTGGTACCGGGGTTAGTTGTGGGGGGACAGGTGTCTGGAAACACGCTTTCGTCGAACGTAGTTCCGGCGCTTTCTTTCGCGCACTTTCTCTCTCTTAAAATACAAAAAACCGTCGCGAGCTTTCTCGCGGAGGGTTGCGCCTGCATTCTGCAACGGTGCACGAAATATCGATCGAGTTCTTTCAGACCGCAACGTCGACACTCTACGCTCTCTCTCTCTCTCTCTCTCTCTCTCTCTCTCTCTCTCTCTCTCTCTCTCTCTCTCTCTCCCTCTCTCTCTCTCTCTCTCCTTCTCTCTACCCTCTCTCCCTTCAACCTCTGCACCCCCCGAATCGTCCCCTCTCGCTCGCACGTTCTCTATTTCTCTCCCGCGGCATCCCCTTTTTTCTCTTGTTTTTTATCCCCCAACTCCCAAACCCTCCCCCGTCGCTCCTCGCCCCGTAGCTTTAGCCGCCATACAACCGGGTGAGCACCACGCAGGCTTCCCCTATGCGCACGTGGTTTCCACATCAAAGGAAGCTATTTGTTAATGAGGCATAATTATCTCGTTCACAATGGCAGACGACGACACGCCGTCGTCGAATCAGTCGACCGGAGAGGGGGCGGGAGGTAACCGTGGATAAGGGAGAGATTTGGAGGAGGGTGGGGTCCGGGGGGAGAAGAACTCCCTGTTTCGCGCGTTTCGTATACTTTCCTGGATAGCTGTACCGCGCCAACGAAATTCAATCCGTATGGTATGATTTTTGCGAAATTATTCTCGTTAATTAACGAACCATGTACAAAGAATTGTTTTATGGAAAAATGCGAATAATCGATCCTAACTTTTTTTTTTTGAATTTGGGTTCCATTTGTTTGAAATCCGATTTGCGTTCTCCGATTACGTTTCGTCTCGACGGATCGCCGTTGAACGAATTTTCAAAAGGCTGTCCGAGCACGATTTAGCTTTCGAGCAAAGCTCGACGTTGACAAGTTGAAAATCAGAGTAACTACGATCGGTCGAGACGAAACGTAATTAGAGGACACTTAAATTAACCGATCGGTGGGCGTCGCGGCGCGTCATATAATAACGGGGGTGTCGGGCTGGATTGGGGCGCAGGTGATCATCGAGCGATAATAGTATTAATACATCATCGCCGCGGCATGCTCCGCCGCTCTCTGATTGCGCGGCAATCTTGTTCGCGATATGCATTTTATCAGCCGAACGGAGAGCGATAAATAATCTAAAGTGGGAATGACCAACGTCGGAGGAAGGAACGGGAAGCGAAATGCTCATTATCGAGCAACCATTTAAAGATAAAGTAATTCATCGTTACGACGTTCCGATAAAAGTGATCCCTCGATCGTTAACAACTTCTATACCGCATAATTGGCACTGCTCGTTAAGGGGTAATTATATCCGTATCCGATATCAGCCCGATGTATTTGCATTGTCAACGGACACAATCGTTCCGTCGGATTACTAACAATAACGCTGTACCGCTATTCACGTTGCGTTAATCGTGAAAATATCAAAATACTGTATATATTGCGGACACGTAATGCGCGTATAAAGTTGCTATTATCGCGGGATTATGTTACGTTTATAGGATCCATTTATCAACAACGCCGCGAACCGTCCGGCAACAAACTGTTAACAAAGTGGAAATGATAATGCGCGTTTGGTTAATTAGGTTTACGCGTCGTACCGTCAGCGCCCGATGAATTCAAACGAAACTCGCCGAACGACCCGACTAATATACCGCCCGTTACTTAAAATGGTAAAATGAAACGTAAAACTCGACAAGCTGTCGCAAAGTCTCGCGTCAATTTTGAAAAAATCCTGTATTTCACGCTCGGCGAACTTTTCCTCATCATCGATCATCCCCCGATCCGCAATTTTCGGGGCACGTCGTACATCCGCGATAAAAATGCATCGCGGTTATCGCGGTGTAGGAAGAGTATCACGACTCGCACCCGATACCGAAGAACCGAAGTAGAGCAGCAAAACCTGTCGCCCGGTTCCTGGCCAGGTCCGGTATCCCGTGGCAAGAATCAAGATTCCATGGCTTCCTTCGCGATACTCTTTTTATTTATTTATTTTTTTATTTTGTTTTTCATTTGTTTTCTCCATTTCGTTCCCCATCTTCGCCGATAGGTCTTGTGTCCCTCCCGCCTCCCTCCCAATTCTTTATTTTTATTTTGGTCGCTCCCGTGGGGCGGCACGTTTGTGCGTTCAAGAGAATTATCTATGTTTCGGATCGGCGATGATCGGGATATCGACGCCCACGCAAATTGTCGTCCTTCTCGCGTGCTACGGGGGCCAGTGGCCGGGGAAAAAAAAAAAACTGGGACGCCATAATTTTCGTCGTTGGTTCGAGATCCGCTCCGCTCTGTTTCGATCGTTATTCGTCGATGCTATTCCTTTTCGATTGTAAGTGCATCTTAAAGCTATTCGAGTCCCGAGGGTACTCGGAACCGGGATTCTCCGTGTAGCTTGAAATAGAATGCGAGCTTCGGTGCTCGAATTTTGTACTCCCTGTTGCGTCTTATTATATACATATTCGTACATGTATGATACTTTCTTACTCCGTTCGTCGTTGTAACGCGCGTATCGCGACGTTAGTAGCGAAAGATGCAACGACAAATATTCAGTGGTATTCGGAAATTCAGTCATACTCCAGGATAGTAGAATCTTCTTTAAAAATTCTTGGAGAAATGAAAATAAACGTATAAGAGCTTTGCGAAATGAAAGGGACAAAACATTCTTTTTCGACGCGATGTCCACGTTTCTCCAGCAATTTTTCATAAAGATTCGGATGTCGTGGCATTTCTACCTGTAGTTTTGAGTAAGAGGAATTCAGTGAAAATATTCCTATTGTTAAATTTCTATTAAACGATTTCGTTGTACCGCGCGAAGATGATGAAATAATAATGAATGACGAGAGAGCGTGTATCGTGGCGTGACAAACAATTTCACCCTCAACTCGAAGAAACTAATTTACGAGGCGCGAAACGTTTAAGACGTACGAAGGAGAATGCTACGGGAGACGCTAATTAATTATCGAAGATGAGTTAATTTAATTACGGACGATCCTTCCGTCAGACGTAATTGCTCTAGAATGGTGCCCTAGCTCTGCGCGTACGGTCTTGAACATTTTTTTGCTCTAAGAAACAAAATTTAAGAAATAAATCAAAGGGGACGGATTTCAGAGCCACGGGGGTCACTTGTTACGTCCACCTGGGTGATGAAAAATCCAGCTTTTGAGACCCGCGCGAGAATGCAAATCACTAAATTTTCCGTTCTTTGAAGTTTCAAAACCATACGGCTGTACGAATACACGATATTCTTTTACTTTGCAAAACACCACGAAGCGTGTCAACGCTGTTTTCATTAGGGCACAAAGGGCGCTTCAGTTTCGCGAACGTATCCCGCGAGAATGGTTTCACCGAATAATTTATGTTTGATAACACCGAAACGTCGCTGATGATTCTTTGACAAAATTTTTGAAAAACTCGGGGGAGTTGCCGAAGAACAAGTTTACAGAGTAAAGCCGAACGTTGCGAGAATGGAAAAAACAAGAATGCACTGAGCGCCATTGCTTCCATTTATTTATATTACACAAGTCATAATTACGAGAGCTTTAAAGAGCAAGTAGAAGAGGCCTGCTCAATGTCAGACATAATCGGAACGCTTCGTCTCGAAATATCAAATGCTCTTTAGCGGTCGATATAAGCACGGTTAAAATTACTGTATATGGATCGATAATAAAAAACGATTGTCAAAAATATTCACTATTATATTTACAATTAAATTAACCGTTTAAACGTAACATCTTGTACAGGACTGCAAATCTAAATGGTGATTACTGTTCTACGCGTAGGGTATGGCTGAACTTGGCAAAGTAATTTAGTCTCAAAATTCTCAATAAACACCTAGCGTAGAACTCGATTAATTTGAATGACCAATATCGAGTATCAAAAGCGCCAACCGCTTCGTTGGGATTCGTTCGTATCGCCAGCACCGCTGTTACCGACCTGAGAATCTTCGATAACCGCGTTACTATAAAGGGACACGTTCGGTTTATTCGGTATACCACATTCGTATCAACTTAACTCGCACGATCGATTTGACATTCATCGACATGACAATATAACGGAGATAATGAACTTTCCACGTTGATCGTTCACCGTCCTGTAACGTGACGCAACGTAAAAGTACGTCGGGTGAAATGAGAGCATGCCAGCGAAGTTGGCTGAAATGACGTGTATCGTTGTTATCAAATTCAAAAATATCAGCGAGATATAATTCAACGTCGTCGAGTCCGACGGAGTACCGAATATTCTCCTAAAAATCAGTTATGCTACGAAGTAGGTAACAGAGGGCACTTTGGTTACCGTGAACTTTGTAAACCTTTGTAAGAACTTTGATAGTTCTCGACTCTCGGCAATAAATTATACTCGACTCAGTTTGATGGATGCTACGAGCTTCATCCTTGTCGGAACTGAAAGCGATAGAGATAATTGGCTCCTCGAGCTGACCAAGTACCGCGAGATAATACAGTTAAAAATAAACCAGGGTATCGGGAACATACGTTTTCGATGGTGCAACGGGTAAGTTATTTTGTTAGCAAGACGTGCACGAGTCGTAAGTTTCGAACGAACCACGAGTTTCTTTTTTACCGAGACCCCCTGCAATCTTTCTTCGAAACTGATTATCGATTTAAAAGTACGACTTAGTCATGAACTTTTTGCTACCTGACCCACGGCTCTGGTTAACTAGACTAGATTCCAAGCTCATTCGGGGATCATCGATCGCGTGTCAAGGAGTTTAAAGCTGTATTCAACAAGTCTGCTCTTTGGAAATAACGATAAAGGAGCCCTCGACGACCGAACTATTCTTACCGTAATTACTTTCTCGTATCTTTGAGCAATCTATCGATTGGAATTAACGGATACCCAAATGTACGAATATACGTGTCAAAAAAATCGTTACTGAAATATCATGTTATATCGGGCGTGCGTCGTGCGATGGTAAAATCTTCCATAAAAAGGAATAGTTTCTCCCTCAATGAGTCGCGCCGACTCAGGTAGCGTAAGATCACTACGTTCAACACGATAGAGTTTAAAATTTCTTTTACCTACCAGATTTCTTAAAATGATCAAATAATTTGCAGTCGCGTTATATTTTAGCGGCGACGAGTTGTTTCGTCTCGATCGACTAATCAAATGGGAGACGGACAACCCGTTCGCACGTAAATATAGCACGCGAATGAAATATTTTGGCGTTTGAGAGATCGGAAAACGAACGTGCCCATTTTCTATCACGCTGCGAAGCGGCTGCTCGCGGGGGAAACTTCGAAAAGCAAGTATCGCTGATCCAAGGACTGTTCGATTACGGCGTACCGAGCCGTAACCACCGTGACGAAGTTTGGCTCTGACTATCACTGATTGCGTGGGCGGCTGTTGATTACTGTCGCCGCGCTCTCGTCGTGCAATCGATTGCGAAACTTTAATTAAGAGCCTGCACCGTGACCGAAACGACGAGGGGTCGCCGATAACGCCGCTGTTCCTTACATCGTCTCGTATGATCCATTGGATTTACAGGAAATACGTTTGTACCTCGGTTTCTCGATTATCCGTTAAACGTTTTCGCTTCTACGATAATAAACAGAGAAGTAACCTGTTTTTCTTTGGGTTTCCGGCTTCGATAGTGGAAACAAAATATAGTGCGAAATATAATAATTTATGGTATGCTACTGCTTCTCGAGTATAGATGTAAAATACTGATCATCGTGGTCAAGATACTCTCGTTTAGTCGGCTCAGCGTGCAATCTCATTTTGCTAAATATTGTAAATGTAGAGTCCCAATAATATACACATATCATTGATAATACTTCTGACATTACTTTATTGACAAATCATGAAAAAAAGTCTTTTGCTACGCGGAGTTGTTCGTAAATATAAGTGGCGTAACTAAAGAATATTACTTTCATTATATGTATATATCGCTCCTCAGGTGGAACAACGACGTAAGTAAAGATGACGCAGTCCTTCAGAAAACGTATTTGATGTAATTGGAAACCGGTAATTTGAACAAGGACACAACTGCTGTCAAGCGGACAATAATTAGCGTATTAGACTTACATATGCCATTGTTCCACCGGATAACATTTCTTTTTCGTACTGTTGTCGTGCTTATCTCAAAAAGACAATTTATACTTACTTCGTTGTTCCACCCTGAGAAGCGACATAATAAAGTAATATAAGTGATATAATCAAACTAATATTTTATCATTATGTCACTTATATTCTTTTTGTTCGTACAGTCGACTCGATGGTATTTCGCAACGTCTTTGAGCATAGCGAAAGATTTTTCCATGATCTGTCCACAAAGTGATATAGGAAGCCTTACTACTCTTCTTAAAAGTTAACGAATGGAAGGTAAGGGAGTAAAGTAACTAACGCATCGAGCGGAAACGATTCCCAAAACTAATTATAGGAATTTCTTTCTGGTACAAATTCTATTTGTACGCGCCAAAATAGACCGTATACCTCTACTCCGGTAGTTCAGTCTGCAAAGTAACTAAACGTTGAGATGGTAAGTTACATCGGAAAGTTTCCTGCCTGGAACTTTCATCGGCTTCTCGGCTTCGCTTCTTTACTATTAACTACTCCGCTATGCGTAAACTTTAGTGTGCGATTAGTAATAACGAAGACAAATCCTTCGAAACCACACGATTACACGGAGTTTTATGTCAATGTCTATGAAAACTTTTTCCTTCGTTAAAATCTCTACCTCCCGCAATCTATTCTACTCTCTCTCTTGGAATTCTTAATAAGAGTTACGCCAACGATACGCTCGCTCTGTTAACGCTGAGATACCTTTACGTTCTTATTCCGTGACGTGTAATCCGGAGATTCGTGAGAAACGTCCGAAGCGAATCTGAGGGTGGTGAAAAAAATAAAATTTGTATTCGTACGTTTCGATCTTACGTGTCGCGTTTGGTAAATATAAAGAATAGTTATCGGGGAGTGGAAAACTTACTTCTATCCCGCGGAACGAGATAAGTTTCCGAGTTACGACGACTTAATGCGTCGAAGGTATTCTTAATTCGCAAACAGGTACCGGCAGTGTCAACTTCTTGCGTAATTCAAGAGAGACGATAGCGCGGCTGCCTTTTATTGCCAACGGTAAGATTACGGCTATAAGTTATACACGCGGAATTTAATCGCCGAGCACCTGCGAACCGATTAAGCTCGCAAAAATCCTGAAACGCTTTTATCGACGCAAAAAGATATAAAAGGAAAGCCCTGCCGCGTCCGTCGGGCGTCGAAAGTTTGTCAGTCGTTGTATCGACGGTAGCGGGCAGGTTTCCACGCAATTTGTGTTTTCCAATTCAAACGCACCTCTGTGAATATTTACTTATTTCACCGGAATTCGATGAAATTGGCAAATAGAAGCGACGTTTAACTGATATCAGAAGTTTGCGAATAAACGGTGGAGAATGCTATGCGAGCCGACGAAGCGTATCGATCGAAACGGATTCCGATAATCGAGACGACGGACTAATAAACCGTTCGCGTAGTCTTCCCGATAATCCACGAGTTACGAATGCGCGTGTATAGAGATATACGTGTAATACGATATCGACGTTTCGAACGTACATAACGAAATTTGGGATTAAGTAATTCTTTAACGCTTAGCGATAATGAAATGCTACGCAGGAATTTCATATATCGCGTTTACTTGACGATGGTCGGCCTCATTATGCGTGTACTTTACCGATCCGTGGAAACGGGAGACGCGTATCCACAAACTGAAAACACTCGCGACTCGTAACGCGTACGCACGGCCCGCACATTTTTCAACTACCGACGAATAATTTTACGCGCGCGATTATTGCAAGTATGTGCAGAGTAACGACCGAATCGCCGTACGGTCAGGATGCGCGAAAACTGACGTTCTTCAACGGCACGATTGTCGTACGAACAAACTCGCTAATTGCGGTAAGACAGAAGCACTTTTGTATTCCGTGTGACGCGGCGGCGCTTGTCCTGATTTCCATGCGGAAAATTTTCCAGAACACGGTTCTTCGAGGATAAACGATTACCGTACCGTGGGTACGGTCACTTTGGGAATTAACACACACGTGGAAACGGATTCGCGCCCGACGATCCAGGATCTATTTCCCGGCGGCTCTTTTTAAACTCGAACGACATCGCGTTTCAGACCGATGACACTTTAGCACGAAAACGTTCTCCCGTGACCACACGAATATTTCTACCGGCACTTCAGCTGAGAGGGACTCGTCTACCTGCTCTATGCCTCTACCCCCCCTCTCTCGCTCTACGACTCGGATCTTCGAGTACAGGACACCGTACCGAGCGTACACAATGACATTGTTTTCATTTCCAAGGGCGCGTCGTTTATTCTCAAAATTCCCGCGGTGAATTTTGTCACGAGTCCACGACGACTAAACGCTCCCGCCAACGGTGTTGCATTTAGAGGTTTTTAAAAAACAGAACGTGTCCATTTAAAACCAGCTTAAAACTGTCTCGTAATAACGCGTAGAGCGTGATGGTCGGGCATCATTTTCTCACTTTTCGATAACCTCGAACGAATCAGCCGATCTTCACTGTCAATCACGATCCGTTTCGAAGCGCACGATCTAACCTCCGTGAATCATAGTACTCGTCGATTCTCATTCTTCGCGTAAAGTGACCAAATCCTCTCTCTTCCTCCCCAACCCCCCTCCCGCTCTCTGGCTCTATCGATCAAATATCCTCGGCGCTTACGGGCTATACCCGTCGACGAGCGACTCCATCTCGAACGTTCGCATTCAGCCGAGAGCCCGGGTGATCTCTTTATCCCCGACAGAAGCCCGCCTATTCCCGATCACCTCGCCGGAATTCCCGCTTTCGAGGATCTAAGTGGAGCCCGTATCCCGGGGATCGTTCGCTTCAACGACAAGTTGAAGGCGGCGGCGGCGGCGGCGGCGGTATCGCGGAGCGGAGCCGCTTTCGTCTGCTCTCGTCTGCTCTCGTATCGAGGAAGAAACGAAGACGGCGGGAGTTCGATCTATCGCAGGAGAACGCAAGGCATGAGTGCGGAACGTTGTGGTGTGTACGCGGCACTGTCGTCTGTATCCTCCACTCCGTAGGTACTTGGCGTCCACGCTCCAGCCAGCACCGTGGCGTGCTGTGTATCCGTCGGTGTGTACACTCTGCACGTGTGCTCGCACACCCATATCCCATGTTGTCGTGTACGCGTGTTCGTTGCGAGAGGAAGAGAGAAGGAGGATCGAGGGAGAGAGAGAGAGAGGGGGGGGGCAGGGGGATACCGGAGAGACGGACAAATAGTATACGCGGAAAAGAGAGGAGAGGAGACAAGTGAGCCAAGTAAAATAGAGATGACGATTGTGCTCGGCGAGAGAGAGAGAGAGAGAGAGAGAGAGAGAGAGAGAGAGAGAGAGAGAGAGAGAGAGAGAGAGAGAGAGAGAGAGCCAGAGGGGTCGAGGAACGAGCTGAGAGGAAAAGAGAGGACCACTCGCGAGGGTCCGAGGGAAGGACGAAGCGAGGAGATAGACGCGACGCGGAAGGAGTGCGAGAGCGAAAGGAAGATGAAGGATTATGATGCGACGGCGGCGAATAGGAGGGATATACCGGTACGGGAAGACAAGAGGCGGGGGAAGACAGAGAGAGAGAGAGGCATCGAGAAGAATCGAAGAGATCCTTTGCGAGCAATTCCAAGTACCGCGTATACGTAAGCCGTGATCCTTTTTAACAGCAAATGGACGACAATCTTCTCTTGTTCTCAACTTTCATCAACGATCGGGTTGATTCGTTGGGTGTTTCGTGAGCGAGCAATTTCTCTACCGTGACTTCCGTCTGGCACCCTCGACATCGGTACCTCGATTATTACGACCCTGACAATAAGATCCCGCGGTAGCGGGTTCTCCTGTTCTCGTTGGCCATCGTCGGATAAATACGCGGAGTATAAATAACCCTGGCTTTCGACGATATTTCCTCGTCGAGTCATTCGGACTTTTTTCCGAAACTTCGTTTAGTGATGGAAAGCGTTACGGGGGTATACAACGTTCGTCGATCGCGATAGGAAAGAATCGACGATAATCGCGCGATTATAACGCTATTGTCTTGTCAGCCATATCGAAGATATTCCGCGATAACCCGGACACGCGGGAGCACGCGTTCGAAGGGCCATACGACAACGTGGTCGAGGAGAACGGGAACACGACGAGGATCCGCTGGAAAACAAGGAAGAGAGGGGTCGAAGAATGATGACGGTACGTAGAATACAGAAGGGGCAAGAGTAGAGATACAGGTATGCGGCGGGGGGCGGGAGGGAGTTGGGAGGGGGGGAGGAGAATGGCGGGGTATCGGTGGCTCGTGTGTTCAAAGCGATCCTACAAATCGGAAGAGGATTCCTTTCTTCTGGCGATCTTTGAAGCTGAATGAAATGATCGTGCCGAATACCTTCGATCTCGGCGCTCCGTAAAAACGGCATGTTAACGCTTCCGGTGGTAGAGACAGCCGTGGTAGCTTAACGTCGCGAATTAACGTCGGGGGTAAGCAGAAATAGCGTTTAGCGCGTAAAAACACGGGGTGTTTCGAAATCAGAGATAAAAGAACAGCCTCCCCCTTATTCCTATCTTTACTCGTCTTCTCTTTCTTTCGATCTTTACCTTGGCTCGGCGGTACTTACGCTTGAGTTAGGTTAGTCTCTTTATCTTAAGCGCGGGTAAACTTCCCACCAATCACGGCTCCGATATTTACTCGAGCTTCGTTTTAACGAAGATAGATCTTTGTAACCAAGTCAGATATCAGCGTTACGATACTTTGCTTATTAAACGTACGTATTCTGGGGTCGGTGGTAAATTTTTATTCGTTCGCTGATAGACATTGCCTTCTATGAAAGCGAGGAGACGGAACATTTTCGACGAATGCGTGCAATCACTGCGTACGCTATAGAATAGAGCAGATTTTGACGTCGGGACGAGTATAGACATAGACGCGATGACGTAGAAGCTGTGACAGATTCGGACTACTATTGCGCGACGATCGTGTCGTTTGTACTGTATTATTTGTTTGAATAATAACCAGGCTGCGGATTTTACGCAATACCGTAATTTTAGAAAAACAAAATGTGAAGAAAATGTACTACATGTATTCAAACTGCATTTGGAAAATGCAATGGTTACACAAATTTCTTTTTCAACCTTGCTTCTCTAATTATATTCCCCAAGAATGTGTATTTGCACAAAATCCGCACTCTAATAATAACATTGATAACGATTACTTCATCCTTCTCAATCTAAAAAAGCACTTTGGTGAATGACCCTATTCCGTACCTTTTCACTCGATGATTCCACGGTATTAAGAATCCGGAAATTCCTCGGTGACCAGAATTTATAGAGAACGCGTAAGCTATGGAAATATTATACGCAATCTGTTTCACGAAACATTGGTACAATTGATTTTAACTGTATTCCGTACAGTTAATAGCGAATTGAACGCGCGAGCGAAAATTTGGATATAAAGCGAAACGACTACCGGTTGCATAATGAACCATTCTAATACCATTCTTGGAGATAAACGTATAGACGAGGAATTTTGTGGCTCCGTCACAAACCCTTCATCGTGAGAGGAGGATGGTGGGATAAGAAAAGGGGACAAACGTATCAAAACAACTTGGAAAAATCGAAAACAATTGTCGAAAAGAAATTGTACGACCTTCGTTTAACCCTTTCCGAATCAGAATCGTTCCGATTTTATCCATCGTTAGTAAACATAAATGCTGTACGTTTTGCTAATATTTATGAACGCGTATGATAAATACTCCTTGCAGGAAACTACCAATATTTTAAAAAATCTTGGAATCTCTTTTCGTTATCGTTGTATTATCAAGCTAATCTAAAAGAGGAATGATTTTAATATACACGTAGAATGCTACGTGCCTTAAAGCGAACGCGAGACCTGACGAGTATAAAGCTGATTAACAAAAATTGATAAAAAGACAAAAATATGGAAACTTTACGTTACCAGAAAGAAAAGGAAAGGGAAGTCTGTATCAAAAGCTCTGCCGCGATGCATAAGAGGTCGGAATGTTAGCTCTTAAAGTCCTTCACGGTTTTAACGTGAAAAGGGCCACGCGTGCAGGGCAGACCCAAGTGGCTTCATAACGAATTCTATCCCGGCGCATCTCTTTCGGCCTGGCAACGGTATACGCGTACACCTAATTGCACTTGGGCGGCGTGCAACAAAAATGCAAATGCGAGCGATAATAACGACCCGAGTGTCGCGCGTACAACCGCCGCGGGTAAAGAAACATCTCTCCCGTCGAGAGGCGTCCCTTCAACGGGTTTCTTTCCGCCGAAGGGTACGAGAAGCGAAGCCCGACCAGAAATGGAACGACCAAGTTCTTGAAAATAGGACGTCGAGAGGAGAATTCGGTGGTCGAAAAGAGTTCGTCGAAATAATAAACTACCTGGGTACCATCCTGGGATATTCTTTGCATACCGGATGCTGGACGGGCGAAAAGAAAGAAATCCCCCTTTCCCTCCCGCTTCGTTTCCTTCCTTCGCCCTTTCAACTGTCCCTGCATTATATACCTATTCTCCTCGTTACGCTTCGGCTTTTAACTGTCTATTAGTCGTTAAATTAAACGAGGAAGTAAGTAACGCTATTCCGCTGGAATTCGCCCGCGCGTCTTTCCGTTCAACGTTCGCTTCATTTATTCTTACCTCAATCGCGCACGGCGCGACAATTTTGAAACTGGATTCGTTCCATTTTGTAGGTTTGCACAATAATTAAGCGCTTCGCCTCTCGTATCGCGGTTCCTATTTCGCGAGGACGACACGGTACGGAAGAAGATTAACAAAAATACGGAAGAATACGCCGAAGCTTATCTTCATTTGCGATCTTAACGCGAGCGCCGAACACTATCGTTACAGTTTAGATTTCTTCCCGATCCTCGTGTTATAACGCTGAAACAACCACCGTTGGAACGGGCCATTACGAGCAAAACGATTTTTCCGGCGTATAAAGGTACACGAGCAAGTTTCGGGAAAGGAAAATTCTCTCTCGCGGGAAGTCAAACTGTAAATTTGCGGCGCGAAAACTTACGCGCCGAGTTTATTAGCTGAGTAATATCGTTCGACAAGTTTACCGGCGTCTCTCGAAAAGTTATTACGCTTCCAGCCGCGAAATCATTTTCCCGGTTACTATAAAACCACGAAAATGATAGTACACCGACGCGGTTTAAATTCCAAATAAGCCGCAAAATGTATTATAAGAGGCGTGGTCGCGAAGATACGGTGACGCGGGACGAATATACATCTCCAAGTTATCGAAGAAGCTGCAAAGGGTTGTCCGTGGCAGAAATACTTGCGTCGGAACAATTGCGCGTTGCATTTCGAGAATGAATTCGAAGTATGGCGCGGAATACGTAATAAGTTTGTGGCCCGAAACTCGGTGATATATTGTTATAACATAACCCGAAACACCGTCGTAAACGAGGAGCGACATTTATGAGACCACAGATTTCGATGTCACGGGCCGCTGTAACTTTAAGCGGTTTACTTCGATGCGACGAAACTAGAGAACTTCGGGGAATTTCGCTTTACCGCGAGGCCACGGGGGCTAACGAAAATAAAATTGCCCACGGTGTCAAAATCCCGAGCGAATTTGTCGAGTGTACTTCGGGCGGGGCCGTGTAAATATTGAATTTGACGTGTCAGCGAAGCACTTAAAATATTATGCGCGCTCGAAACGCTAACGCGAATAACTATAAACCGGTTCTTGATTCGCGCTTAGCCGCCACTGCTGTCAAGTTTTTCGAGCAAACAATCGTAAACGCTCGGCACTCGGAACTGGTACATTTTCACCTCGGAAATTTGCTCCCGCGCGTTATACAAATAATGTTTCTCCAAATACTCGGACCCGCGGAGGTTGCGCGCCTCTAATAATTTATCATTCAAACTCCGGAAATAGTGATTGCCGTTTAATGGTAAAACGGTTTAACGAAGGGTTGAAAAGAGGAAGTTTGTACACCGGCAGACACCGGTAAACAGGAAGTATTAAATAATCTAATTTACAATGTTACGAAACAAGAAGGGTTCTCGGTCCATGGAATACGATAATATTATTTCATTCCGCGTTCCGCGTTCCGCGTTCCTCGTTTCGTATTAATACGAACAAAAATAATCGTATAGTTACTTACTTTACGCCCAGCAGCGAACGTATCTCGGATTACGTACCTGGAACAGTAAAACGTTATACGTTAGACATTCTCATTCGAGTTTCCTGAGACTAGTTAATTACGCGGAATATCGTTCTCGCGATAAATTCCAACCCAGCGTAATTGTTAAACAAAATATAATTCGGGAGGTAGGCATATGGTAAAATTGTAAATTGATGATTAATGCGTTTAACGGAGGATCCGGTGGCGCTACTCGGACCGGTCCTCATTTTTCGCGTTACATCGCGCAAAACCGCGAACCGTTCCTCTGGCAGCTTGCAAATTACCGGGAGCGGCACTTCGCGGCGAGTTCACGAGCTTTTACCACTGCCAGTAGCGAAAGCGGTAGCACGGGGTACGTCCCACTCTCTCTCTTTCTCTCTCTTTGGTATCCTCAACGCTTAATTCTCCCTTTTCCGCATTTTTTTTCACTCTCTCCCTCGTTTTCTGTTTCACCTTCGTCGTCGTCGTCGTCGTCGTCGTTCACCTTGCTCACCGCGACGGGCGAGCAGAGCGGGCCAAAATGACGATCGATATAAACTCTCTAGCACCGTGACTGGACGGGGACGAAACGAGAGAGATAGATAGAGAGAGAGAGAGAGAGAGAGAGAGAGAGAGAGAGAGAGAGAGAGAGAGAGAGAGAGAGAGAGAGAGAGAGAGAGAGAGAGAGAGAGAGAAGGAAACGTAGTTGTGGAATTTAAAGTCGGCTAATTGAGACCACGCCAGGATCTTTCTCTTCTTAAGGAAAAGATACCTTATCCGAGGGCTTCGAAAACAGCCGGATAAACTGACTTTTCTATTATTTTACCTAACCAGTAACGTTCGGCCGATCGACCTCCTTTGCGTTTAACTTTGTTCCTGATTTAGATTCTCCCGCGAGAGGGAAGCGGGCGTTTCCCGTATTATACCGCGCCGCGGCGTTATTTTAAAGCTTCAATAATATCCATGGAATCTCCTGGTCGGAAGTAAGTTTGTATTTTTAACAAATACGACGAAACTCGGAGGTCAGAAGTTAGGTAAACACCACTCTGTTGGTTCTTACTATCGATGTCGACCAAGCAAGTTTCGCAAAAAAAAAAAAGAAAGAAATGTTTCTACGCGAAGGATCAAATTGAATTCAAAAGCGGTTGGGACAAAGAAACAGAATTTCTTAAATTTAGCTCCGACGACGTTGAAAGGAAAGTAGACGGTAGGTAAGGAGATAAATTTACCAAGCACAATGCGAAAAGGAGCGAACGGGACGGAGACATTTGCTCCAAACTTCCCGCAATCTCCCGTGTCATTCGGCTTTCCGAAAATCATTAAACGTTTAACCAAAACTCTCTTTCGCGTACTTTAGCTCGCATACGCAACCTCGAAAACATTCGTGCCTGCTCGGTTGGCTGGTATGACGTTCAAGACCCCCCCCCCCTCCCCCCCAATGCTGAGCGAGAAAGAACCGACTCGTGTTCTTTTTTTCCTTTCTTTCTCCCCCCCCCCGCGCTCCCTCACTCTTCCTCTAATCCCCTTCTCCCCCCGTCTCAGACTGTACGGCCGAATCGGAAACGAGATGCGGGGCAACTCGCGCTTCTCGTTTTATTAACCACGGGATCTCCCACGTTTCTGCCCCCCCCCCCCGCCCTTCCGTTAGGAAAAAAGTGGGGTTACCGGCAAACGACCGTGCCGCTTCTAAACGCGGAATTAGACTGTTCGCTTAAACGAGAATGACTTTTACACGGAATTTCCTTCCTAACGGGCAAGGAGTCCCTTTTCCAAGGGAGCACTCCCTTTTTTAACGGACAGATCGCCGCAGAAACGCCGAGCCAAGTTTTGCTTTACTCGCGGATCCTTTTTTGTCCGGCTACATTCCAGGTTCGGCGAATGCTTAAAGTGAAATTGTTTCATTCCCAATTAGGCAAGTCCCTCTTTCTCTCGAAGCGATTAAAATCTCAACTTAGGATTCATTTCTTAATTTCTTTTTCTTTTTTTTTAGTTCTATGAAATATCTCGGGGCATTGGTCTCGTTGCCGACTTTTAGCCAGAAAGTCGGAGCTTAATTGAAACCTCCGATCGGGAGGATGGACAGCAGTACGAATTCCCGAAGAAGCTTTTATGTCGACTTTATTAAGAACACCGGAAGAGTATCGCACTGCGGAGAGCACGGGGACAATGCGAGTCCTCGTTCCCTCTTCCGCTCGTCTCCCTCTGTCTTTCCCCACGATTTTTTATCTCCTTCTACCTTTTCTTACGCTTTTCCTCCGGGACCCGCGCACGAATGTAACAAAGAATAAATTATGACTAGCGCCATGACGGACAGGAATAAGAATCGCGCGCAGGTGAGAAACGAGACTGGGTCATGAGACAGAAATCTCTGATTAAAAGTACGGAGAAGCAGAAAATCCGCGCAGATGGCGGGGAAGTAGAGAGAATCGAGTCACGATAAACGGAGGTCGACGCGTATACTTTTCACAAAAGGATACTCGACCGAATGTACAATTTTGCTCGGCGCATTATCGCTACCGTTTCATTTTTTTCACCGCGCCGGGTAATTAGGAGCTGTTGTTTTTTTTTTCACTTTTACGCGTTCAGGCGAATAAAAAAATATGAATTATTTGTTCGCGTGTACCGAATGAATTCCGACTCGCAAGCTTAGACGAGGAAAACGTTTAATTAATCCGCGGTACTTCGGGCGTGCCATTGTGCCCGGGAAAAGGTTTTGCACTACGAAAATCGTGCAGCGTTAAATCTCCTAAATAGCTTCTGCACGACCACACGCAGAATTTTCAAACAATTCGTCGCCGTAACGAATAAGAAAGCCGTAAATAATATTATGAAATCCCGGAACGTAATATCGTTAAAGCGGCATGCTTCGTGCTAATAACAAAGGTACGTTTAACGACATCATTTAGTTGCTGCCAACTGTGCCTGGCTGTACCCAACCGCAAATATCATTTTATAACAAACCCCCTCGAGAACGAAGAACTACTATGGGGGGAGAAAAAAAGAAGAGAGAAAGAAAAAAAATACCGAGCCATTACCGCTTGATTCAAATTGCAAGAACTACTTCGTTACTCGCGATTCCACTTGACCCGGTAACGGAAGGTAACGATCCTCGATTTCCACCCACGAATCGTCGACGTCTCTTCGTTTATTTAATACAGCCGCGTTCGCGGATCTTGCGCACTCCGCGCGAAAGATTTGTCGACCGATCGTGGACGGACATAACGGAAGAAGCTTCCCACAAGTAAAAATGATGATAGCGTGTCGCGAAGCCGCGACGGATACACGGTACTGTATCTAATTTTATTTAATTTTCTAGAATTTGCCTCTCCATGCGCATTCACGAGAATATCGATTCTTCTCCCTTACTCGATATTTCGTTACCCGAATGTGACGTTTGATATCGTAAATGGCGATGGTCGAAAATCCAATTAATTACCCCGAGAAACGTAAAACCGGATCGATTAATACTATTTCGACCGATCCTCGCGTTCGGCTTAATATAGGTTTTTTTTTATGGCTTTGCACACTTTATGTACCACACGCGTAACAGTCAACGTTTTGAACAAACAGCCCGTATGATATTAATACTAAAAACGCATACTAGTTTCTATAATTTTACACAGGTACGATGGACTTAATAAACGTTTCACGTCTTTACTTCTCCAAAATATTGTGATAAAATTTTCTCACGAGTAACGGTAGTACGAGTACGAGATGGTCGGAATAATTCCTAAATTCAATTAGAACGTTGTCAATAATTCATAGGCGCGTTTAATCTCACTTGAAATTCATTCTCTCCGCTGTTTTATGCAGTTTTCTATCTCGCGGATCCCGCGAGTGCCGCCGGAGAACTCAAGGCATTAATTAATCTACGAGACCGCGGAGCAGAGACAGACGAACTGTGCCTATGATCTTAACAAACGCACGCTGACTCCGATATATCGCTCAAACGTACAATGGCAATTAATTAGGAGTGAAATAATGATCCACCCACTGGGAAGGTGAATGACTGATCGAGTTTGTAATTGGGTCGAGATGCATCGGGGCGATACGAGGTTCCGCTTTGTTGACACGATGCACGGCGTTTGGTTATGAAAAGAAATAAAAGTCGAGTAAAGATCGGTTAATCGTACCGCTGGTGAAGAATAAAAAAAAAAGTAGTACCAACGAATCGTGGATTAAACGTGACCTGCTTTTCACGTGTAGCTAGCATCGAGTTCCCCTCAGACACCCCATCGTATCGGTTTCAATGACTAGGCGTTTTTTCGACTCCGGAAAATATGGAAAAATTGATTTTACGGTGAAAACGATAGAGTCGATAAGTCGATATCGAGCGTTTTTATGCAAACAATTATAATAGAGGAACGCACATGTAACAGTTGATACGATCGATTAGCAATAAGTTTTTAATCGTTATCGGTTGAATTTCTCTGTCAAAAAGGGCATCAAATTCTTTCCAGATGCAACATGTATGCGCAACTTAACCCAAAACGGATCGGACGGATTAACGACAAGAGCATATTATTATCCAACTCTCTTCCGGTAGAGAAAATTAA
This sequence comes from Pemphredon lugubris, assembly GCA_933228935.1. NCBI lineage: Eukaryota > Metazoa > Arthropoda > Insecta > Hymenoptera > Crabronidae > Pemphredon > Pemphredon lugubris. Next base: position 27,221,707 of record OW121815.1, read on the forward strand.
CGAGTATCACGGCTGGCAGCACTGTGCGCCATATCTCGCGCGTGGATTACGTCGCTCAACTTTGGGTGTGCAGCGAGGAAGGTGCAAGTTATTATTACAATGAAAAAAAACAAAAAGCGTCAATGTGGGCGAAATCGAGAAGAAGCTTCGAGGAGACGCGAAACCACGGACGTTCATGTAAATATACCCACGTTTACCCGCGATTATACATATCGACGTACGTATATCGATCCCCGTATCAGCGTTCCTTCCTCAAGGTGTTCCTCGGCTCGCCGCGTATTGGTGCTCAAAGATAAACACGTACATAGGATACGGCGTGCGCGAGCGCGTGTGCATCGGTGCGCGCCAGTCGCCCGGTCTAAAGGGGTAGATTACAATATATGAATATTCAGTGCCAAGTCCGCCCTCGTGTTTCCATTTTTTTTTGTCTTTACCTCCTCGGCAGTGCGCGAGAGAACCCCGCAAAACCTAACTACCTAACCGCCCACTGGCCACTGGCACAGCAGCGAAGTTCGGAAACCGGCTTAATTAATTCCCGCAGAAGTAAAATCTTCGTTAACGCCGGTTTGCGCTAATTAGGACAAATTAAGGAAAAATGCGGAGCACGGCGTAACGACTCCTTACTTTTATTCGGTCGTTATTGTTGTTGATTATTTTCCGTTCTCGAGTGGAGGCAATTAAGGAAACTTATTCCCTCGAATGCGGCGGTCCTATTGTTTTCGCTATTACCGCGACCGGCACGGAATATCGTGGATCGGCATGCGGCCGTGCGTCCAAACTAAATGAAACTTCCGAATCGATTCGCCGGCAAAGGAATTAGAAGAATTTGGGAGGAGCGGGCGGTATAAAAACCGCGGAACGTAACAATGCGAATCAACTATTTCAATATGCCCCCCCCCCCCCCACCCCACTTGCCGTGCTTTTATAAAAATTCCCCTCAAAGTTTTATTAACGCGCGGCCGCGATGGAGATACTTGGAAAATATCGCGCGGACTTCGTTGTCCCCGTTGCCGGGCCGTCGGAATTTTCGAAATAATTTTCCGTCGATTCGCGGCCTCCCTGGAATTTCTCTAGTTAAAGCATTTTCCACTTTATAACGAAATGATTGTGTAACCAGCACTCCCGTGCACGCTACCAAATATACGCTAAACGCGGAAGTATGCCATCGACAAACGAAAGTTCGGAATTCAATCAACCTTTGATCGTAGCTCGTCCGCGTTTGGAAACCTTTGAGCATCCGGTTTACGGAACCGGCGTACTGTCCGACTAGAATACACGCAGGTATGTAAACGATTCTCCACTGCCAAATTCACGCAGCCATCGTACGTCCCCCGTTTCGATCGGTTTCGAACGTATATATGTACCTTCCGGCTAACTCGAAGAAAACATTCGATTCGGTAACGCGCAGCCAATGCGGTGTAAACTCGTGTTTCTCGATCCGGCGGGTCACGATCCAATATTGGGTCTGCGTTCAATTTTCAGTGGATGGCGAACCGATAGCCGCTACCTCGCGCCAAAGCCAGAAACCGGTGAGATGATTAGAAACGTACTCGGGAATGACATCGCGATATCAGAACTTTGCACTATATATCAATATTTGGATACAAACCAACGCGTTGGGTCTCGCGGCAAAAGAAAACTGAAAAAACTTCGATCCAAAGATCCGTCTTAAAAAAAAAAAACGTTCGCTTGGTTTCTTTTAATTTTAGATAGCCCGCTTTGAAATATTTTTGTCCGATCTCGTTAATTTATTATTTTGATTCCTATTGTCAGTTTTCAGTGTCGCTCGTGTGAGAAAGATAAAACTACTGTATGTTCCTATGTACGAGGTTTATTAAAAAAGTATCGGGAATTTTGTAATATTAAGGCGCGTCCTCACTATGCTGCCGCATGCCATTTGTCAAGGCCAATTGGCAGAGCCAAATTGGCATAATTGACAGCCGACACGTATAAACATTCACGTCTACATCAGTTTCAGTTTTGCCAACTGGCCTTGCCAAATGGCATACAGCGGCATAGCGAGGACGCGTCTTTACGAGTTATGCCGCAGTTACACATTCACACGAATGGCGAGGCGAATGGCGAGGCGAATGGCGAGGCGAATGACGAGGCGAATGTGTAAACGGTGCATTCGTTATTCGCCTCGCTATGTGCCTCGCGACTCGTAGCAATTGCTTCGGAGGGGAGCGCTACACACGACGACGACGAGACGAGTGGCGAGGCGAACGACGAATGGACCGTTTACACAATCGCCTCGTCACTCGCAGCTCTCGCCTCCAAGTTGATTTTTGGGGCGCGAGTCTTGTGGAGTTCAGTGGAAACACCGCAGACCTCAGATACAGAGAGGGATGGAAGGTGCGATTACAAAAAAAAATGAAAGGGTCTGGGTTTGTAGCGACGAGAGGTACTCAGTGTTTACACAGTCGCGGTTTAGCAATACGTAGAGGTTTTTATTGTAAATTGAAAAATGGAGTGGAATAAAGCTAATATATTTAAATTCTTGAAATTTGACAGCGGTGGACCCACTACCGCGGCTACATAAATAATATCGTTTAAAAATATCGATTCCAAAAAGTGAATGAATATAGGCTTGTAGCAACGAGTCGAAGTGATCGTTTACACAGTCGCTGTTTTCTTCGCAAGGAGTACTGTTTAGAAATGCGCAGTGATTGTTATTCTAAATTAAAAACTAAACAAAAAACAAATTATTAAATTCGCGAATCAAAGCGCGAATGTGTGAATGTTATCATATTAGTCCGAATCGCGCGAGTTTTTCGTTATTGTGTTAGTAAACATGTCTGAAAAGTATATGCACATTGTTAGCCATATTGGATGTTTAGTCTGTTATCAGCAGTTAAAGAGGTTAAATGTGTTTTGGTACGATCGGCGATTCTTCATTTCTTTAAAAAATGCATCAGAGAATGAAATGATAATGAACGATCGTCGAATCACAATTAGAGAAGTCGCTGATGATGTTGGCATATCAATTGGCTCATGCCATGCAATTTTTCAGATATTTTGGGTATGAAACGTGTGTGACAGCAAAATTGTTAAGCTTCTTTAACAGCTGATAACAGACTAAACATCCAATATGGCTAACAATGCGCATATCCTTTTCAGACATAGTTACCAACACGATAACGAAAAAAAACGCGCGATTCCGACCAATATAACCCGTAATATTACAAAATTCCCGATACCGTTTGAACACACCTCGTACGTATGTATGTGTCCCGTGAACGGGCAAGTTACCTCGTGAACGGTCCATTCCCGCGCAATAATGAAATTTTCTGGGGAAATGTTTCTTTTTGATCCCCTACGACCCTACATCCCGCACCGGTAAAGAATCAACGGTGGTTGAAAATCAAATGGATTACCACGATCGAGCGACAGGAATTTTTAAACCGACCTCGACCACGTGTTCAAGGGCGTCCGCCGATTTTCGATAACTCACTTTCGGAACCGGCACGTTAATTGTCGCAATGTAATCAACTCGTTCGACGCATGTTAGTTCTACGCCTCTCATCCGTGCAATTGTCCGCAACGTTGCCAAACGAACGACTCGTGAATTGCACTTTGTTAAATTTGTACGCGACGGTTCAGTTTTAATGTGACAATGCGCGTCGGTATCCAGTGCGAGAATATGATCTTGCGATCAAAAATCGCACTGTAATTCAATCCCGATAGAAATCAATCCAGCCCGCTTTTCTTTCCTCGATCTAATAATAAATAAACGAATAGAGCATCGCCGGGGATACGAAGCGATGAGCTTCTAAACCGAACGCGATGAAACACAAATGTCAGGGATTTAATGATTTCCAATAACGGACTGCTAAATATCCAGGATACGAACAACGCTGGCACGAGATTAATTATTTCAATGTGAATTTCAGCACGTCCCGTCGCCCGGGCACGTTGCAAACGTTACACACTCGTATCGCACGATTTATCGCTCCAGCAAAGTCGAAAAAGATAATAAACTCGCGATCCTAAATCATCGAATAACCAATGAACAACCCCCACCCCCTCCGTGGTTCCTATCAAAGCCACCGAAATGCGATTTGTTTTATTCCATTGGCACGGCGAGGCATCCTCACAGCGCGTTGGACGGAAAGGCGGCGGCCGAAAGCAATCCTTGCGAATCGTACAGTGATTTCCAATAACGAACTCCGAAATATCCTTCGAACGAAAGATAGTCGAGGAATGCAATCAATCGTTCCAACGGCGGATCCTCGGGCTTTGGTTACCTTTACATCCACCAGGACTCCCGTAACCAACGATTCCGTTCCCCGGTAAACGCTCCGGGAATGTTAAATCTCGGCGATAACCTATTGCCAGGTAGACCGCGGGAGCCGAGGCTAATGCGCATTGACGCGGTAGAAGTCTACGCTGAAAACGAGCAAAGCAGCTCTACCGTATGGAAATCAGCACACACGCCTGACGGACTCGGGTAAGGCAATCCGAAGGGGCCCCCCTTCGCATCTCCCAGGATTTGCCGCGGGATTTCTCCAACGTACATACGTTTGACCGAACCTCCGTTCGTGTATCCAATAGTTTCCAGACCACCGAGTCTAGTCACGAACTTCGAATTATGATTCTCACCGCTTACGCGAGATTCCACTCGTTTACGCCGCTCGACCGATGCGACCCGGATAACGAGGATAAAGCCGAGAAAGAAAAAACGAAAGAAGCGCGCGTCGAGGTAAGGGATTAAAAGTATTTCGCGTAACGCGTTGGAAAATTATTCACGCTCCACTAGATTTCATTTTCTAGGGATCCTTCTTTTTAACGCGCATTTACGGTAACGTTGTTTGGACGACGACAATTGACGTTTACGTGAATTATGATTACCCTCGCTGTCCTGGCATCATTAATAACAACTTATCGCGTTGTTCATTATTATCGCTGACACGGAGCTTGTCGGTGAAATAACGAAGACAAATTTTCGGCCCTCTAATGTCCGCCCGAAATACTAGCGATTTAAAGTAAATACATGCACCTACTACGGAAGTATAAATCATCTTGACATCCGTCTGAAAATATCTCTCGCGAACGAACCGAGAAATATTTCATTCGGGATTCTCGCGAAGAGTACACCTTTCCTTACGCTCCCGTGATTTCGCTAGCCCCGATTAGAAATTTATACATATATCGCGAAATCCTTGAGCCTCGCGTTCGCTCTTGTAACTGCATAATGGATCTTCCTACGGCGCGACTACTTTTTGTTCGGCGCACGGTACAACTCGAACAAAATTCTTTATGTATTTATTATTATTAGATGTACGCGAACGTCTCTCTACCGGAAAATGGATATCGCTCGGAGAAGAGCCGGCAAAAAGAATTCCCTACGAGAGTGCCGCATTATTCGTATTTCTAGAAACTCCCGTGGGTGAAAAACGTGCGAAACACTGGGACCGAGGAAGGACTTTTTCGACATTTTTCAATCCGCGTTCGACTAATCATTGCGGTATCGCGAAAAAGTGGAAAAGCGGAGGCGCGGAAGCGGAAATCGACAGAGACGCGAGCGATGTTCTTTATGGTATTAATTCTGGCAAAGTCCTTTCACGAATTTCCACTAACTCTGCTATCGTTCGTACCGGACAGGCAAATGGATTTTCGGGGGAGGGTATCAAATGGCGCGGCGAGTCGTAATAGAATATTAATTTTTCACGGTACATCGGACGGGAAGAGCTGAATTTATACATTTTCACGAAATTATTAACTTTCTCTTCGCGCAATTTTCCTCTCCAAATCGAACGCTTTTTTTTTCACCATTTCTACGCGAAATTCGTTCCCTTCGAGTTTCGGGGCGAGCGTCTAAACCCGTGCTGGATCATGCACGTCGCGGGCACAGCGCAAAAGGGAAGAAACGAAGGCGACAATATCGAAGAAACGAGAACGCCGAAGGAAATAAAATCCCTCGCACGAAATCCAGCCGTAGGAGACGGTCAACAGAGGATTTCCCGACAAATTCTGCAGGGAACGATACACTTAGGAAATCCTAAGAAGGAAACACCGGTGTCTTACGGACGTCTGCGTCTAAGAACGGGAAGATTGAACGGATCGCCTGGTTTTACGACTCATAGTTCCAATTTGATATCGAGAGCACCGAAACTATCTCGAAAAAGTCAAATGAATTACCGTTGGCATCGGCGAGAAAGAAAAGATTTGGATGACGGAGAAAATGAGAAAAACGAGGACACGAAAGGGATTGTAAATCCTCTTGAAACAAAAAGCAAGGAAGAACTCCGTGGGAATGAAAGTTGGGAATATCGGTGTTGCCGTAGGTATACGCGCGATCCGATGTGTGGCAGACGGTCAACACGGGCTGCCTAGACCAATTCTCGAACAAACGATTGTCGTCGGCGAGATAGATGCGACTGACGACGAAGAAATCGAGGAACTCCGTTTTTACGAGTGAAAACTCTCGTTCCGTCTAGTATACCCTGTAGTATTCTACAGCATTGAAAAGAAGTTAAAAGAAACGATACCGAGCTGGAAATAAGAGCGAAATCGATTTCGTATCATTGACAGTTGGCGTACAATACTGTCTATGGAACGCAAAGGGAAAGCTGTAAAGACGTTGATCGGTCGGAAAACGGATAAAGGTATCGAGACGAGCAGCATTTAAAAATGTATACTTGATCGCTCGTTTCGGGAAACATTACGATAAGGGAAAATAATGGGAACGGGTGGTATCCATGTACCGAGGCACAATTAAACTCGGGACATCGAGCAATGGTATCGATGGATAAGAAAATAAACACCGAAGTGGAAATGGAAGCGAGGAGTTCCGAGGGATTCGAGGCTGGACAAACGGTCGACAAAGGGAGCACCGAACAATTCTCGAGGCAACGATACGCTCGAAGGGCAGCGAAGGGCCGCGAAGAGTATTGGTCGTTCTCATAGAGACAAGCGTGAACGGGGATAAAGGGTTTCCCTTCTCTCTCGATACACGAAGGAAACACGTTCGAGCCAACGAGTTGTCTCTGGGAGAAGTGAAATAAATCACGGGTCTCCGAGCACCTATTTCACCCGTAAACTGCACCAGATGATATATGTATGTATACGTACACATTCTCTTGCGCCGTGTACTTAAAAATCCATTTCAAGTTTTCACGGTGCAACTAATTGCGAAACGACGGGACGCGTAATGTAATTGATAACGGATACAGCGCAATATCGTTCCAGAAAATATGTTATTTTTCTTAACTGTACATTAGTCGCGTGGCGTACAGGTGTCGTTCAGTTCACTTTAAAATTAAATTACTCTTATCTAATACAATTTACGCCTGCGATATCTCTAGTACCTTTCGGTTAGACCTATACGAACTTAAACAAAATTAACACTATTCCTATCGGCGCTTCACGAATACCCATTCCTATTGTAACCGGTCAAATGACCCGACTTCAAAACAACTTATATTTCTTAATATGGAATGAAAATATAGAATAGCTAATTTAATAGTGAAACAATGTGGTTCGTTTATTTTCGAAGTAGATAATGTATATTTTTACATCCAACCGGCTACCATTTAAGTTCAGTGGAAGTGCAATAACGTCCTATGTAGGAAATTCTATACAAAATTTAAGATACGGGCACTTGACCGGTCCTGGTAGGGATAGTGTTAAAAAAGAAATAACACAAATTTTGTGCTGTTTCTATTATATTATTCTAATCATAAATATTGATGTTTAATAATGATAAAAAGTAATAAATGCTGATTACTTCTACTTTTAACCAATAATTTAGCGATGGATGACCGGTGTACCCCACGCGACCAATCACGTAACAAACATCGACGCGACTAACGTATGGTTAAAGATTTATATGTATGTACGGAGTATCTCGTAAACGATGGTAGTCCGTTAAAGGTCCGATAGGTTCTTCATTATCGAAAATATCCGAAGCGTCTTAGTTAATGACGTGATAATGAAAACCTGGATTTGAAATTTGACAGGCGATAGCTGACGGTGTTTACTATTGGCGCGTGCCTAGACTTCTCCACCTTATAACCAATGAACAGCTACCGCGTTCTTCTCCGATCGGCAGTGGCTTTCGACTAACATCTCGTTATCGAAAGCGTAACCAACATTTTCGATGACGCAGTACCTATATGGGATTATTTTATTACCCATCAGATACTTTTCAGTGTTCTCACAGTACAGTCAAACTTGATGTATTATTGGTTGAAAAATACACTTTTTCAACTAGACCCAAAAATCCTGTTAAAACAGTATTTTCTGAATTTAAGTTAAAAAAACAATTCATTCTCCGACAATTTTATCCGCAACTAGAAATGATTGAAGAAAAAGTGTACCAATTTTTCACAAGACTCGTAACTCGATGGAAGTCTAAATAAAATATCCACAAAAAGATCAAGTGACTTATCTCACCACCCTCTATAACATATCTCAAATTCCGAATTTCTACGAATTTAAGTATGCCATTTGGCGTGAAATCAACCATATACATATGTAGGATCGAGAAGATAATTGAATGCAGCCCGATTCGATCGAGAGTTCGGGATGCAGTGAAAGTCAACGATACGTTACGGAAGATGTGACACTGCAGTTTATTTTCTTCTTCGCGTAGATTTTAAGTTACCGACGCATACGCGAAAAAATGCGACGTTGGTGAGTGGACAGTCAAAGTCAATAAAGGTTCGCGAAAATTCCATCCTCACCGTATAAATGCAAATTAATCAATTTATGCGTTTCAATGTAAACTTTCGAAACAGTTCTTCCATCTTTTTTCCGTGAAATTGATGAGCACGTATGCAGAGATCCAAGAACGCACGATAATTAAATTTGCAACAGCTGAATTAATTTATGTCACGAGAGAGAATATCTTTCCCTAGTTACACACTTCCCCCGATTCCAGTGCTTCCTCGAGTGTCGACAATCGTCTGGAAAGAATAATTAACGCGAAGAGATCTCTACTGACAGGTAAGACAAAAAGGATACTAAAACCGGCGTCTAACGCGTAATCGTGTAAATGTAATTTGTTACGTTAGCGAACGACAAGCGTCGAAGGTAGAAGTACGCGCAGCAATTTTCCCCGCGCTTCGGAGTCTCGTGTATACGCTCGAATACGCGCGCACTACCTACGCCCCTTCAGACCGGAAAACTTCATAACGACGCGCATTCAATTCCTAAGTATAAGAGTGCTCAAATAATCAATAACGCCTAATGTTTTAACGACGTAGTAATTCACTTATAACGATCCCAGCGGCAAGGATGCTCATTACAATTAACTATTTTTCCAACCAGCACGAGAGTCCGTAGTCGCGGCACAGCTAACGAACTTCGTGGAAACGACGAGCCACGATATTGCAACTTCGAATGTCGCGATGGATAATCATTTCACGAAATTTGCGATCTCGCTAACGTTCGAAACATTAAGGTCGTTTGTAACGAACAACGCCGACGTCGTCCGCCGTCGACGGGTCATCCTAATTAATTCGCGAGTTTTGTGTGAAGCGCGTCCCGTTGGCTCGCGTTCTCGCGTAACCGTATTTCAAATTAACATTGCGACTATCAATTACGCGTATCACCTACGACTTTATTCGTCGGGACCTTTAATCATTTTAAATGTCCCTCCCACGCGACGAGCGAACGTAACGCGCGTATCCCTCCCATTGTGTAGTTCATTTTAGAAATTTCATAATGAATAACAGCGCGAGTGGAAGTTTATTGATAAGCCTATTACATCCCCTGGTGCACCGTAATTTTTATAATTAATTAGCCCGATACTTCGTCGACGACGGTAACGAACGGCCATAATGACAGAGAAAAATTGCCGCTCGAGGTTTATCGCGCGCGCTAATGACACTTACTATTACGCGATCGACGCGTATTAATTACAGCCACGGCATGCTCGTAATTTAATCGATCAATTATGTAACTCTGTAATCGCGAGGATGGTCCGTGGGGGGATGTTGGATGTCGCGAAGATGTATCACGGTTTGGAAACTTGCTAACGAGCCGACGTCGCGTCTTTGTCAATTATAGTCGTCTCTCTCCTCCCCCCCCCCCCTCTCGCGTATCATAATTACATTCCACGTGTCATCGTTGACGTCATAATGTTTGTTTCGAAGCGTCAGGCTTGCCTAACGCTCGGCGCCGAGGATTCCAAAATTCGACGATCGAACCAGAAAATTTTTCTACCACATTGGTCAAGGTTTTGGAATATCCGGCAAGGGTAAAGTGCTTTGACTGCATTCCAAGCGGGGCAAATAACGAGTAGACGGACAAATGACTGGTAAACATTAAATGCTCGCGAAACGTAACGCTCCATCGAGGATTGTCCGTAAATTTGAATGGCAATGAGGAGTTCCTCTAATTTGCCGTAGCCGGTTTTATGGGCAACGAACTCCAGTGTTAACGTTTTACTGCCGATAACGTTTGAAACATTGCCCTGCGTTTCGCTTCTTTTTTACCGACGCGACGCGACGTTCACCGTCTGTCCCGCGATAATTAAAACAATCGTACGGGAACTTTTCACGAATTCTGTCCGAATTAAAAGAGTATACCGCGATCGAATCGTGTCTCTGGCATACGCGAAAAAAGAATCATTTAATAATATCGAGCGGGAAAGAAATAAACAAATGCCTCGGAATTGTTAGAAATTTAATACACGGAGGAGATGACAAACCGCGCGCAGTAATGCAACGTGAATACACCGTCGAGACTAATCGGAAAGAATCTACCCCTGATACATTCGTGTTACTGTATGCACGGTAACACGAATTATGCAAATTTCCTTATGTCGCGATGTCGGTCGATACGCGACCAACGATTTTGGCGCAGTTACGTCATCCGCCTGTCGCGTTTCCCTTCGCGAAATTTGACGAACGAATTATTGGAGGAAATTTGGAAAAAATAAAACCGCGAGCGAGGCGAGAAAAAAATGTGCCTCGCTCGTAGACGTTATACGGTTTCGTGTATCGGTGACGAACGGGAGCAGTTAAAGCAGCAACATATTTAAGCGACGCAAAACGAAATTAGGAACACATTTTTCAGTCCTCGCGGTGTTCTTTTCAAACGTGAAGACAATGAAGCTTCGGTCCAGCAATTTCGCGCGTTGAATGCCGCGACACGGTTCCCGTTCTCCGCGCGCTCCGAAATACCGTACGTCGTCGTAAATCACTATACTCGGTCGTCCGTACAGCGATTGCATTATAAAATACCGGTAAATTAATTTCGATACCGTCGGGAAAGTTGTGCCACGGAAACGGGAGATCGGATGAGAATTCCGCAATCCCCCGTCATGGTTACGACTTCCATACGCCATGCGCGTTTCTATCCACTCGCGGAGAAAGGGAAACGTGGACGCGCGACGATTGATGTACACGCATACGAATATTAATTACCCGTGCATGGACAGAGAAATGGGAATTTATGGTTAACGGAAGCCGTGCGCGATACTTAGTCGTTATGCGTGTAGGAGTAACGGCCAATTTTAATTTCGCCTCCCGACGTAACGCGTATCTACGATTTGATTGCGTATCGTGCATACCGCGTTGGGCGAACGATAAGTTTTACTCTACGCGGGGGTTAAAGGCAAAGTGTAGGTCCGGTTTTCGAAAAGATTCACCTAAGGATGGTATGCAATTCTTAAACAATTAAATCATCTAAAGGCAAAGTGAATTAAATCGTAACTCCTAATTTCTACCATGAAATGGCAAAACAATATTGATTTGGAAACGAAGCCGTTGTTTTGACAGGCAAAGTGGTGTATGTTCAACTACTCGGACTCTCGTATAGAGCTTTATCAGCAGTAAACGGTTTTGCGTCAAACAAATGTAGAGCTAAGATCTTCTTCGAATTGAAATTGCATTGTAACATTTATACTTTCAACGATAAATAAATAATTCCATAATAAATATTCTGAAAATTTTTGTGACGATAGTAGGCTCATACCTTCCTTAAATGTTCGATTCAATCACCGACGCGATTATGTCATCCGGGAATTTATTCTAGGACTTTTAGCAAAGCCTTTTGTTTCTGGACTTGAGATTCGTGTGACTTACACCACTGTGCTTTTAAGCCCCTCATATCTCGAAATAGCCAGCTGCGTGCATCGAGGGTGGATGTATCGAAAGAAACTTTTTAGCGAATCGCGCACAGTTGATAAACTAGAATTTGTTACGAATAAATAGCGATAAATGCTAATTTGTATCTGGTTCCGGCGTATAAAAAAGATGTTACGTAACACATTTTTCGTGGAACATTTTCCGGAATTGTGGAGGGGTTCGCTAACTTCACAACGGTTACGAGATCGTAACGCTCGAAATCCGCGAGAAGAGTCCAATTAAAATCTCGTAATTCCTACGAACTGCCAGGAACGAACTTACTCGAGAATCGTGCGGGGAATTGTGAATGGCGATGATTTTGCTCACCTATCGGATGACAATATACCTGGTTAAAACAAACGATAATCCCGATTAACGTGATTTTTCAGTCCAAAGCGGAGGTGGGTACAATTACTATGAAAAACAAAGAACTTCAGAAAATAGTAGGCCGACGTAACACGTTTCGCATGATACTACCACTCGTATCACCGAGTGGTTCATTAACTTTCCGTCGGTCACGAGTGAGATCGTAGAACTCGAGGATCCACGAGAAGTGCCCAATTAAAATTTCATAATTTCAATAAAGTATCGCATAGAGATAGAGAAAAAGGGGAACGGAGCGAGGAGTTTCGTATCGTCGAGATATTCACCTACAATTCTGATCGCAAACGTTTCACTCCCTCCCTCCCTCCCGACCCCCCTCACCCCTGCAGTCACTACTTTACCTTGCCCCGGAGCAACGAAGAGACGATCCCCGGTAGTCGGTGTCAGGAATTTTGATTCGCGGAATTTCGCCTAAGGAGATGCGAATGTATGCAAACGTATCGTTCGACATCCCGTTGATTGCGATTTCGATGTAACGACTTCCATCGACGACCAAGTACGACCATTTCCAACTGTCGTGGGATCTTGTTCCCCGGAATCACTACACGACGACCCTTTTGTGCTCGTTTAAAGAGCCCGAAGCGGATGAACTTGGAAACGCGATTGGGAACAAACACGATCGGGGGTAGTAGAGAATGACAAATCAAGCGGATACGCGTACATCGTTGAGGGATAGTTACCAACGTTGAGGGATAGTTAAACGCGTATTGCGATAAGTATATATGTAATTGGAAATATGTTATAAGGGACCTCAAAATAAAAATTCGTATACGATACGGATCGCAATCGATAAACTTGCGGTCGGTAACGCGAATTGTTCCATTATCGGAGAGATTTTAACAGAGTGACCGTATAAAGCTTCAGACATTTTCTAGCCAACTTGGACTTGGCGCGATAATGGGACCAGGGTCGTCACGCGGAAGACAAGTCTCCTAAACGTGACGGTTCGTAACTTTACCCGCCGCAAAAGGACTAGTTACAGACCACGTCAGCCATTCCAGCCCTTCGAGGAAGGGCAACGACGTACGAGCCGCGGCACCGGCTCCTCCACCCTTCACAGTGGCGGGAAGCCGGTACCTTGTATGTTTAAGTAATAGCTCATTTTTATTGTAGAAATTTATTGTAACGACCAAGCTTAATGAAGGGTTGTGAACCCATAAAGATTATTACATTCCACTTTAATAAGTGGTAGCCACAAACTTTATGCAACATGTAATGAGAGGAGTGGACGGTGGCTATCGAAATTCTAAGCAAGTCCTCAATTTCTTTAACATACATACCGATGGCGCGGGCTTGGGGCAAGGCTAGGAGCAGGCCTCCACGTGATTTCCTGCAGGCACGGTGTGGGTATGGCAAACACGGTAGCTAAATTCCTTTTTGTGAAACCTCATGAACGTATAGGGGTTTGCCCATATCCGGACCCATAACCTGGTGATAGAAGTGTGGAGCCGACTCCATCTGGCAAAGCCAAAATGCTGATAAGGGGGAATCTCAGGTGCGGCGCATCGCATGTCGACCAGTAAGGCTTAGGCCACACGGACGCAGAATCCGACGTCCCGATTAGGCTATTTTTACTGTAGAAATCATTCAAGCTGGAAAGTCCAGTCGACCCGTATTCAACTACAGGTCCAGCAGAATGCGGGGTCTCGCGACATTATCCAAATTCAGGTGACTCTGGGTTGAGAATTCGTTTCTTCTATTTAACCTTCCGTTAGTAACACGGGTGATAAGTAACCCCACTCGGAAATTTTGTTTGCGTGATCATCGCAGGGAGACGTCTACCAATTGCTTCCATAATAGTTTAACACAAATGCTTTAATTCAAAAATAGTGGAAAATACGAATAAAAGAAGAATTGGTGTCAGAATTGTGTTAGCAACGGAAGGTCAATATCGATTGGCGATCCTCTATTGTCTTTGGCGGCATACGTTTTATCATCTTCTTCTGTGTTAGCGCTATTACAGTTTGTGTATAACATATTGCACATAGGACTACGATAGCACCTCGATGAATTTACGCTTCCTTATCCTCATCGAAATCGTCGATCTGTCGTATTTCGTGGAGCGAGCGCCGCCCCGCGGCTCAAGCATCGCGACGAGCGAAGACGTCGTAACACCAATTTTGTGCCAAATATTTGCCGTACGAAAGTAGAGAAATTGACACAAATCCTATATGTATTAGGTTCTAATTTTCGTGCAAACATTTGGGTAAGATTAGCATAAGTAGCACGGGGTCTGAATTTTTGAATTCCACCAACGTAACCATCATTGTTATCGAATCTGGTAAGTTGTACTTACACCGGGTTCAGCGGAAACGGGAGCGAACAAAAGAATGAAAGAAAAATAATCTCGGCATTTCGAGGAAACCCAATAACGGGACGGTACGTTCGCGGCACCCGCCGCGTCTCGTTTGTTCGATTCCATCGGTTTCCCATCCCGCAGAATCTTTCACGATTTATCCTCGATTTATCCATTAGATCTCGCGAATTAATGACCGCCGCCGCGGAAACCGACGAACTACATTGTTTAAGTAACCCTTCAACGGAATACCTCGTCCCGACCCATCGATTCTTCCTTCGCAAATCACCTCGACGCGTTATCTCGATTTCGGCACGATGGCTATCTCCGTACCGGCCAATTACTTTCTCGAGGCCGTATCTCCTCTCGTTCGTTTTACTTTCCACGTCGATTCGTGCACGTCAGCGCGTAATTACTTAAAATTACACGTGGAAAAGATTCCTGGGTGAATCGGGCGCGTTATTTACGTTTAAACGGAATTTTGACCGACCCGTTTAAACGAGAACCGTACCGACGGATAGAGAGATGAAAAACTGACGAGATAGAAATGAGAGATTCGACGTGAATACAAAAAGAGGAGTGGGAGTAAATTAGAGATGCGTCTCGAATGCAAAAGCTACTCGTTCTAAACAGCCTCTACACGCTCCGTCTTGTCGGTCAAATC
The DNA here is from genome assembly GCA_933228935.1 of Pemphredon lugubris. Classification (NCBI taxonomy): domain Eukaryota; kingdom Metazoa; phylum Arthropoda; class Insecta; order Hymenoptera; family Crabronidae; genus Pemphredon; species Pemphredon lugubris. Next base: position 27,237,128 of record OW121815.1, read on the forward strand.
TGGCACGATTATGCAAAACTGACGACAAGTGTCAGCGTGTAGACGCACCTTAATTGTTCGAAGGAAACGCAGATATATGGAGACGGAACATTTTTGTCTTATTTATGACGAAAGTTATGTGGGATAGAAAATATCGGCAATGGGGTTTCCCAAGGAATCCTGGGTTTTTCATGCCCTCGATGGCAAGTGTTGCGATGTAAGACCAACGGTGCTTAGGTTAAGCGATAAGAATGTGAAAATTGAGGCGGACGGCACACGTCCACGTAGTCGGTCCAGTCCTGTGCGATCCTAGACAATTTATCCTTTCAAGAAAACGTTGGATAGTGTGTGGAATGGGTGAACGCGTGCGATGCCCGAAAGAGCATAAAGAGTGGCGAGGGTGACAAGTTGCCACGAGTACAGCGAGAACAATCGTAAAGAGAACACTGCGAGAATTACGTGTATCGACACGAGTATTGGGAGGTTTTGTTTACGAGACGCGAGGATAGTTTGTAAGGACTTCTGCGTTTTTTCCATGATTGCAGACAACGCGGGGCCCTTATCCTCCACCCACGCGACGCGGACCAGTACCAGCGATGGCGCCGACGTCCGCATTTTCATTAGAGGGTCATTAGGACCCCAAGATGCTCTAGAAGGGAGCGTGGTTTCTGAAAAGACACACTTTGTCTATGTCTACGTTAGCGCTTTGACCGATTGCATTCTGTATCTACCGTTTTCGACGAATACATCCATCATTGCAGTTTGCGCCTACGCAATGTTCTCTGTTTATCCCACGGTTCCACCGATTTTTAGTTAAGATCTTACAAGTTGTTGCGTGCATTTGCGTGTAAGATTATTTCACCCGCTGTATTTGTACTATTTCTGTTATTCATTCCTATTTTTCTCATGACATAAGGGAGTATATTTTAACATTCAGACTTTTAAGCGAAAAGACAATATTACCATCATTTATTAAATTTTCTACAGTTATCATTTCTGTCGTAAAACGTCACGCGATCATCGAACGATATTAGTTTTCGAAAGTGCAATATCGTTTGTTTAGGATAACTTACGTGATCGTAAAGCTTCCCAGGAACGTAGAGGTTATCTTTCAACTGAACGCTGTTATAGAATTTCAGGATGTTTGTGGAGCCAGTTTGTTCTATCCGGCAAACTTTTCAGCCGCACTCGATGCGAGTTAACGTCGCTATTATGGTGAGAAATAATGTCTGATAGAAGTCAACCGGGCAATTTCTGTGTCCGAATTGACCCTGACAATTAAAGCCACTCTTCCAGAATTAATCGCTTTGGATGGTTGGCTCACCAATACATGGCGGATATATCCACGGTAGTTACAAGAGTCACGAGATACGACTCACCGTCTAACCTCGGTATCCAGGGGCTCGATTTTAAGGAAGCTTTAATGGTTCCTGTGAAAGAATGGTTCGCACACACCGAATACTTTTACGAGAGAAAAGAAAGGACAAAGCGGGCGGTGAAAGCTATGCTTCCGTGCACACGTGCACAGAGGCACATGGGACAAACGCGATACCAAAAATGTGCAAAGAAGTTTGGAAATAATTTTGCTTAACTCTAAATAATCCTCCCCCCCCCCCCCCCCACCCCACCCCACCCCGCAAACTGACAAACGAAAAAGAATAGCTTCCAAGGATCGAGCGGCGATGTTGCTTGAAATTTACCATCTTCGATAGTCGTGGTAAGGTTAACACTAGGTTTACGAGCGTTTTTACGAACATTTCTACGAGCACCCGTCAAAGTGAGAGTTAAACGAAAATACGCATTTTCTTTACAGAATCGATTTATTCAATTTAAGGCTGATCAATTTACGATGCAAAATGATTCAAATTAATGCTATGGTTTTTGGGATATTTCATTAAAAAATTTGAAATCCGTCAAATTGACGGGTCCCGTAAACCTAGTGTTAATAACGTATTAATCGGAGAAGATCGACGCGAACGATAAATACGTTGAATCAAATGGGAGCGTAGTTACGCGCATCGATGATATCTACGCGCGAAATACATTGAGGATCCATCAAACACGCGTCACGTTTTCGATCTTTGATATTCGATTCACCAGGCAGTCGCATCTACGATTCGTCCGGTTTAAAAGGCTCTTCCGATGCCGACTGCCCTACATATTGTCGCCCTTAATATTTTATCGACGACATTCCGGATTCCCGCGTGGAAAACAGCCAGGTGGGATGGGTAGTGCATTGTCGTGAAGTGGCAAGGTAGACGGTGCGCGCGAAGTGCAAGGGGGATATAGGCGAATTCAAGGGCTACACGGGGGAAAAAAGGGAACGTAAAGGGGGACTTTGAAAGGTGCGATACCTCGGCAGTTCGTTCGAGTACCATCGACCCCTCGCCGCGCTTTGCTAAAAGGTGATACGACACGCCAGCCGGGCTCTGCATTTAAAAATCGGGTTTCGGCACATCGACGCGATCCGTCGCCGATAGTTTGCGTCGCGCGGAATTCGCGGGAACCACTTCTTTCCGACGTATTTCGCGAATTCTCGATTCTCGAGGCTCCAGAAACCGTGCACGCGGCCGTACGATTGCGCGTCGTTTAAACCCAAGCTTTTGTAGGTTTTTAATTGCAGGAACGAGAGCGAAAATTAATCGTTGCGCCAGAGAAAACTACTCAAAGCGCTGGTGCGACAATTGAAGTTTTTTTATTTCCACGGTTGGAGGCGGAATAAAAAAAATGCAATGTTACGTCAGGACAACGATAGAAACGACGAGGTTCGATTCAATTTCGTTCGGCTAGAATGTTGCTCCCGTCTCTTAAATAGCCTTTTTCGCTAAAAGTATCGGAACGAGGGAACTCGTTAGTTCAACTACGGTACATTATTGCAAATGGACTCACCCATCGTTGAGGCGAGGATGGATCGTTTACGTACCTGTAACAAAAAAAAAAGGAGAAAATGGTTAGTTGCAAAATCTAGGCAGACCGCAAAAAATATACATCAAGTTTACAGCAAAACACGTCACGCGTATCACGTTTGATCAAAATATTCGGAACGTATTTCAATTATGTACCCCGATTACGAAATTAACGTCGAGCAAAGAAAAGCAGAGGTAATTCACGACGAACAGTTTTGCCGAGTACTGGCGGACGCATCGTTTAATGGTCGGGGGATCCGGTTACAATAATAATACTTACGGTTAACCTAACGATTCACCTCCTAACTCTAATCCGGACAGGTACGCGTGTTAAAGGGGAGCTGGCACGAAAGGGATGGCTCCGGAGTGGAATAAGAAGGTTCTGCCTCATACGTCGAGGAACTCTACTAGTTATAGCACGACGGTACACTTACACACAAAGAGTGACGATCGATTGCCCAAAACTCGAACTTCGTTGCAACATTTGGAGGGTTTTACGACAAAAACCTAATCTCGCGCTACTTCTCGTAATTCGGAAGTGTATTTTCGTTCTTAGCGTGGGCCCAAATTAGGACCCAAAACTTTTTAAAAGGGAAGGAATTTCCCGAAGGAGGAATGATTCGTATAATAGCACGCTTTCGGTAAAGACATACTCGTTGTAGCATCGATATATTGTGTTTACCTCGAGTTTTTATGTATAAGGCTTGGGGAAGACAAAGAAGGAATGTCTATCCTAAATAAAGATTTATACTCTTTTTTTTTATACACTAGTGTTACAAGAATGAGACTGGACTGGTTCGACCTCGCAAGGGGATCGTGTCTCCGCTAGTCAAACGTCGACGCATCTCGGCGTTGAATCTCGAAACGCATCGAGACGCGTCACTGACCTGCCAGCATCAGACAACGGCGCGTCGGATTACACCGTGGATCGTAAAACTCTTAGCGCGTGACATAACGTAGACTGGCGCATCCAGTCACCTTCAAAGCCTCCCCCGAAACATAGTTCTAATTCCACTCCTCGGTCTCCCCTTTCGCGTCTTCGAGGCAGAAATTACCCGAAGCGGTAGGGTGGAAGCGTTATCAGCTAACCGCGGTGACACTATGGTTATGGAGGTAATGGCACCGTTTAGAGACGAGTTAAGTTACGGATGGCGGTTTTGAGAGCTTTTACTGAAACCGAGAGTAAAAGCGTGTACGTGGCCCGATCGTCTATGAGCGTGTCCTACGTGCAGCGTTCAGGGATGTGTGGGAGAAATGTCGAGGCACTCGCGAGCACCGCTTCGCAAGTGGATCCTGAAATATGCAACGGACTATGATAGTCATATACCACTTGCCAAGCTCAAATCCCGTGACTCTCCACCCCCCCGCCCCCCCCCCCCCTTCCCGCCTCCCATGTCCCCTCTTCCCGTGATCCCCGTCTCTCTTGTCCCAAGTATCGTAGCTTGTACACAGTTGCGCTCAGGTTGAGCGTACAATGGTTGGGAAAAAACGTGGACTACCCGCTTGAAAGATGATGTCAGTTTAAAGTGGCCACGATACCGAACCAGACCATCGCAATATACGTGGAATTCCGTGTCCACGAATGATAGTGTTGCGTGAGAGTTTGAACGTTATTCGAATCGGGTGGAGACACAGAGGAAACTCGGTCGAGTTAGCGATAACGATAATTCCCCGGTACTAAGAATCTTTAGAAAAATGTTGATAAAAATCTTAACGAGTATACGTACGCTTTAACCCTTTGATCCCTGCTGGGATATATTATATGTATGTATGTATATCCCAGAAGCGCATTTAAAAATTCATAACTCCGCCAAAAATGGGGGTACCTTTACAGGAAGTCACACTTCAACGCATTCATCAACGTTTGTGAGCTTTAACTTCAGAAAGCACCCTGTGTTTCTGGTGTTTGTTGTAGTATTTTATATAACGAATAAATGAAGCTAATGACTTAAAACTACCAAAATAAAGCACAAAATGCACTTTGATCATTATAAACACAAATTTGACACTTTGCAAGTATTTTAACTACCACGACCCTCAAAAACTATCCCCGGATTAAGGGCGGTTTTGAGTGGAGTGTAAATTTTTATCTGTCATCCGTGACCCTGTCTCCCTTCAAAACAGTTGCTGTTTTGAATGGAAAGTGGGTAGAAATAATTCAGCCCTCAAAGGGTTAAGTTACGAAGAGGACACGAGAGACCATATTATTTCCCGTCAGGCTGGTGCTTATCCGCGTTTATTTAAAAGATTTTTGCGCGATGCGTGGAAAATCTAGCCGGGCAGGAAAATTCGTCGAAACACAAGACTCGGTGAAGTTCGAAGCGCAAACATTTTTGTAGAAACCAAGATAAACATCGATGAGCTTTATCGCGAGCATAACTGGATTTTCCGACGTGAGACCGCACTTTTGGAATTGATTGAAAGCACAATTATACGCGCGCGCAACCAACGTTCGCGCACTGGCTCATTTTCGTTCTTTTACAACCGTTTGGCAAATAGCGCGGCGGTAAACATCCGAAAATGGTGATCAATTAATCATCTCGACGGTACTCATTAAAAGTAGCTAATTGTACTCGCCTATCAGTTTCACGGCAATCGGCACGCTCGGGACGGATTAATTTGAAATTATATGGAAACGAGTAACGGCGTCGATATCATGGACTTGCCGTATGCTTGGAATCTGTCCAACGATGCGCGAGATCGCGCGTGTCCGTCCGCATACACCGACGTACCATCGCGTCGCAATATCCCTATCAAAGCTTCCCAATGACATTAATTTCATCATCGATTCGTCGGCTGACAATGAGACGTAATGGTATAGAGCGACGGAAGTTAATCTCACGCTCGTCAACGACCGTACCTCGAGAACGAGCTGTTTCGCGTTGCGAGTTCCCAGCGCATCGTCGGCGGATAAATTATTGCTAATCGTCGAGGACGCATCGAGGATAAATTACGGTTAACGGGAGGTCAAGCAGCGACGAGGCCGCGCGGCCAGATAAATAATAGATATTATTCCGACGACGCTCATCCGCTAACAAAGAAACTAATTCCGGATCGCGCGTGGGATATAATTTTTGAATAAACGCAAAGCGTATTCGCGGTTTACGTCTAATTTCAATTACCCCCGCGGTAATTCTACCAACGAGAGCGAGCCGTAAAGACACCGTACCGGGAATCCCGCGTTACACGCGTAAAGAGCGCCGCGAGTAGTCTTTAAACGTCAAGAGTCACTTCGGGACGACGAAATCTTAATTAAAATGGCTCGTACGGGGTACGTGCGAGCGCGCGCGCGCGCGCTCGCGGTACGTATGCTGCAATTACAAACGCGGCGCGAGCTGCCTTTAAAGGCAACGCAAAGGATAAAAATAAGCACGAAGAATATATGTGTATGTACATATATTCCGCTCTAGTCGCTCGCGATAATGACAAACGTTCTTCCACGGGATACGCGACCCGAGCAACAAATGCGAACGGGTACGCCAAATTGGCCGAAATTTGGCAGGGTGCCTAGCGCGAAACGTTACGCGTCATAAAGAAATGGAGCGAAAGGAAAGAAAGAAGAGTCGGAGCCAGCGACTAATGGAAAAAGGAAACCTTCCATTTCGTTAGCGGCTCGACGTTAAAACTGTATCGAGCCTCGTTAATTCGATTATTCGAGTCGCTTTGATACGCACGCCCCGCGCCCGATGGACGCCTAATGCGATCAAAATCTTTCCCGGCACTTTTCGCGAAAGAACTATCCAACTAATAAGATCGGGCACATTTGCAAGTGACGCTACCTTTGTCCCGTGCCACGCCGACGCCTACAACGTTATTGCGAACATTCCGGAGAGCCGGGAATCGTCTAATAGCTCGAATAAGAGAAAGGGAAGACAGGGGAGAAGAAGAAAGAGTGGGTGTAGCTGACAATGAGCGTTCCTCCTCGAGGGGTACAAGATAGGTGCACGGCTACTTGAGTTGAGAAAATTGTCATTTCAAAGACCCGTGAGAGCTTTTACCTTCCCCCGAGGTGGTAGAAATTTCAGATGTACTTTCCCGATACCTGAAATTACCGCTGATAGAAGAATGTTCGGGCGGACGAACAGGTCGAAGGTAATGCGGTGAAGAAAAAAAAGCGGAAGAGTACGCGACGGGAGACGAGAGTCGTTTGACGTTTCAAGATGAGGATCGTTCGATAAATTGACTGGCGAATATTCTTGATACGGAGAGATCGGTGTAACCGACGATGTCAAAGTTAATTAACTCGAAGGTTAGATTAAAAAAAAAAAAATAAGAAGAAAATGTACCGACGGCGCGTGTATCGCGGTCGATGTGCTAAAACGGCGCGCAATGCTATAACGTAATTCGCGGTGCGGACAGAATCCGAAATTTTCGTATTGGCGGTAGAAACGTAATGCATCTGTTGCACGGTGCGTTCTTTCATTTCGTTTCGGCCTCTCTCCGCATTCGCGAATGCATTTTCCATGCAGAATCGAGCGCGGCCGAGTTACGTCTCCAATAAATCACGGCAGAATGAAATTCGAAATTTACGAATGGCGTATCAAAATTCTATATACATAGGCGCTTCCCATGGCCGCACTATTCTCTCGACCCGTCGCAGCGCCGGATGCACTTTCCGGTGCACGTGGCACACCATTCGGGATAAAAAAAAAAAAAAATACCTCGATACTTTAATTTGAAGCGTTCGGGTCGTGTTCGAATATGCGGCACTAATGTTCCAAGGAATCCAATAAAAGTAGCCGATGCCATCGTTCACCGATTGCAACGATATCGGTACGGCGATTGACGTTCGAACGCTGACGAACGCCAATTACCGGTATCACAAATTGGACCGGTCGTGACGAATAGGCGAAGCAGCCGAAAAGATCGAATAGCATAGATCGTGAAAATTACTCGAAAAGTATCGCGCACGGGATCGACGGTAGGATGCGCGCAAGAACACGAGTTCCACGAAAATCCCTGGGCAGCGCGAGTTCTTTTCACGCGCTCCGTTCTCCTTCGTCGAAATTAATTAACTGTAAGCGCCTAGCGTGCGGCCCTATCCAAGCTTCCCGCGGAATTCATTTTCCGTGCATAAAACCGCAAGTTCAGCGGGAAACCGATCCGGGTAGATCAGAGTAGCCACTTCTCGCGAGCGTAGCGGAAGGTCTCGAGGATCTCTTCTACCGGAGGCAGGAAGGATGAAAAGGGAAGGAGAGAAACGAGAAAAACTGAGGGATAAAATTGCATTTACTCGCGTCGGAAGGGCAACCGTCGACGCCGTAGCGTTGCCGTCGCCGTCGCCGTCGCCGTCGTCGTCGTCGTCCCCGTCGCTCGCCGTCCGCAGTACACGGACGACCTAACTCGCACAATCGTCGCACACCACACGGCGTCACCGGCGATGGCTGCGAACGGTCGACCACTCTGTTTGCTCGTTTAAAAGGCCAGCTCTGGTTGCCGGTTTAATCAAGTTTACCCGCGGAAAAATATTACCGGACCGAGTTTCAATCCGTTGGACGATGAATATACCCCTGGTACTACCGCCGCGAGATTCACGCCGATTCATTGTGCATTCATGCCGGGTATATCAGCCGAGAAACGTGCGCGTCGTACTTTCGCGGAGATAAGAGCGGGAAGAGGAGAAAAATGGAACAAAGTGGAGAGAGTAACAATGGGAAACCAGAGGGAGGTGGAGGATGGGGCGGGGGAGAGAGAGAGAGAGAGAGAGAGAGAAAGAGACAGAGAGATTCTTCGTTAATATTCCCGTCGCTGTAACGCTGCGTAAACCATCGGTACAAATATTTTGGTAGTCGTGCGAGACGTTTCTTCGTACACCTCAATTATACGGCTTTATGCGAGAGATATAGAAGCGCCGTTTAAACGGAAACATCTCGAGCGGAAAAATCAGATTTCGCCAAATGTTACTTGGAATTTTTATTCTGTTCTTTCTTCCCCTTCTCGAGCTTTTATTTTTCTTTCATTCTTTTCCTTGGCCAATCCCAAGTAGCGGAGCGTCGAGATAGGTCAAAAAAATGAATCTTGCGCCGCTCGAGATACATCGTTGTATATTAATGGTTACGATCGCCCCGTAACGCGATAGCATTCGCGGACTCGTTCGCAACGGTGAAACGATATTAGCTGACGAGGAAGGGGAGTGGGTGGGGGTGGGGGTGGGGGTGGGGGAGTAAGGAAGGAAGGAAGGAAGGAAGGAAGGAAGGAGGAAAGTTAGAAACGAATTTCACCTTATATCGTTTGGGAGGCGAGGCACCCCAGAGTGGCTTCGATTGTCTCATGCATTCTACAGCGGCGTGGCATCAGGAATGCCGCGACGGAGGAAATTGATATTGGCTCCTTCGGTTCGACTGACTAACTTCCAGCTCGTCGAATCCGGACGATTCTATTATCCTTCACCGCGGGATGCTTCGCGAGTATCGAGCGAAGTTTCCTAACACCGGGCGAACCTTTAATCGCAAAGCGAGTGCAGTTCGTTGAAAAATTTGAAAATTACTCACACGTTATCGGTAACCTCCTCTCGCGATTCGTCTCGGGTGCCCGATGTTTTATTTACAATAGAATACGACTCTTCCACTCGTCTGGTTTTAATAACCTCGCATTTCTCACTCAAGGCGGTTCCCACCGTGCCCGCGTTTCTCTAGAAATCTTTTGCCATTCTTTTTCGAAATCTTCCTCCCCCCTCGTTCGAACTTTCGTCTCACGAAACTTTACTGGTCAAAATTACTTTCCGACGCGAATAATCTTTTTCATCGCCTCCCGATACACAAGAGGAAGACGCCACGCGGTAATTTCGCGTACTCTCCTCCTTTCCGGTATGAACTTATTAACCGAGTTGAGTGTACCTTCTACCAGGAAAACCATCTCTCGATTGCCTGGCACGGTGGCTGCGGTAAAAGCGAAACGAAGCTTTTTCGGGCGCGCAACTCGACAGAGTTTACTAGCCCGGCTTTGAAACACGACTACGAGCCGCGGGGGCTGCAACCCCTAATTAATGTAACGGCGATGGTCGATCAAAGTCAATGACAGTCGAGCGTTATGAATGTTCCAAGAGATGGAAATGGAGGTAGAGAATACGCGAAAGGAATCAAAGCGAACCTGCAACCCACTGCGCTCGCGTTATTCCTCTATGTGATTCCTAATCACTGATTCACGGTCCACTGCCCGGCCCTTTATGTTCTTCGATTTTTAATGGAACACAACGGTACTCGTACCACCGCGAATATGGTTTCGGATCGTCTCTCGTATATTCGTGTAAATCACGTTAGCGAATTAAAGTCAAGGAACATATTTGACGCGACCGTGCGTTCTTAGTTCAACGCATAAAACGCTACTACACGTTTCGAATTTATTATTTACTCGACAAATTCTGTAAACGCACGGTTTCAAAACGACCCCAATCTCGTTTGGATGCATAAACCATGATAAAAGTGACGATTTTTTTAAGGCATCGCGACTGCATACAAAAGAGCAAAACACCTACAATTTTAGTAAATGAATGTTCACGGAAAAAAAATCAAGAAAGATATTTCCCCTGGCCGGAACTTACCGGTCTTAAAACTAAAAATAACTACGTGACTTTACAGGAATTCGTAAGGACGAGCGAGTCTGAAGGGATAAAATAGCAGTGGTGACTAATGATTTTTCGCTTGACCCGGTTTTCATTCTCCGCGAACGCACGCTGTTTCGCATTCGCGTGAGCACGAATCATTTTGACGTTTTAACTACGGGGACGTGGAAAAGCGGGAATACGAGAAGCAGGTCGGAGGCTGCGAGGACGAACTCGGGAAGTTTGTCATTATTTTGAATGCAGCATCCAGAGATCCAGGTGTACCACCTGTAGCTGAATGGTAATCCAAAGATTTCGGAGAATCTGAAAGGTCGACGATTCCCAAAACAAATTGTTACACAAATAATCTCTGTCTACCGATTCGAAGAAATCGCTGTCAACTTTATAAACTCGCGGCAATCGGGTTCCGTTGAAAAACATGGTTGACAAGATCAATGTCGTAATAATATACCATGCGCCTCAGTTCAATTAGATTTCCTAGATCATCCACTCCGTTCGATAAGCCAGTTACGGCGCCTGAGCAAAGCTCGTTACGACGAAGATCGTATTGAGACGAGTAAACGTATAAAAGTGGGTCTACTCGAGACGCTTCGGAGGGTAGGGAAGGGGTTGGTAGGGGAGGAGGGGGTCAAGGTGTTCGCTTATTCTCACCCAATTCCTGCAATTCCCCGCTCTCGTTGTCGCGAGCCATTCGTCATACCCCCTTGGCTCGGACCCAAATCCTACCGGTAAGGAGGCACTTAAGTGCGAACACAAGGAATCAATTTGCACGTACCCGTCGGTACTTTTCCTCGAAGGAGCCATTCGTCGAGAAGATCGGTCAGGATTTCCGCTCGCGATTCTACTAAAGTGGGAGCTCTTAACCCGTAACCGACTGAGAGATTTCCGTGATACATAAGAGTCACCCTCTTCCAAAGGATTACAAACACCGGATCGAGTCGTGAGAGGAAGTTGTTGTCGAGAAAGCGCGACTCTCCGCGAGTTTCTTTATACTTATTTTTTTTTTTTTTACGTCACACATCATTTGCCGCGGCATTCGCGCGATAGCTTTTATCAGGTACGTGCACGGGGATGGGAGTAGGGGGAAGGGGAAAGAGGGTGCGCAGGGAAATCCACTTGACGAAGACGAGAGAAACGGAGAGCGTTACAGAATTACAGTTCTCAAATGGCAAGCGGAGAATATCGTCGGTGCAAAAGTGCACAATGGCGGGAACTATCAACATCCTCTGTCCTAGAAAACTCTATTATACTCCCGACACGCTGAGGCTACAATACGAAGGAGCGTGATTTTTTCGCACCCCTCCCTCACCATCCCGGCTGGTTCTTTTTTTCAACGCCTCGCGTTCGCCTCGTTACCGTAAGTGCTCCGTGTCCGTACATTTGCCAAATTTCCGGCAAGTTTGTCGATAATCCTCGGAAAGAGAATAACGTGGGTCGATATACGGGGAGGAAGTTGCTTTCGCGTCACAGGATTCTCTCCCTGGATATTTCCCGAACGCGATTACTGATTTCAAGCTCACGGATTCATTTGATCCGCGTATGGTATTTTATCATGGAAAACCTTTAGCCGTCCCGGGGGATCGATCGATCGGAAAGAAAATACTTCGCGGCCGGAATCTTGGCTGACTGGAGAATCCTATGGTCGCGTCTGATTTTCGATCAAAGTGAAAACCGAATTCGAGTTCAATTTCTGTTGTTTCGTCTTCCCTCGCAACTGCGAGTCAGACCGATGTCGAATATCCGCAGCATGTGGCCCGTGAATCGGGGAGAAACTTGCACTCGAAGAAGTTGCTCGCGCTTCGTTGCTCAGGGCCGTACCAACTCTCCAGACTTCCTGTTTCCACGCTTTCTCGACTCGAACATCGAGCTCCGGTAATGGCAGATAACTCGTAATTCGCTCTTCGCGCTATAGTTTTTTCCCTTTTCTTTTTCTACACAGTCTCGACGCATTGCGATGCGGGTATGTAGCACGTTATTTTATAAACATTCACCCAAATGTTTTCTCTCTCTCTCTCTCTCTCTTTCTCTCTACCTTTTTTCTGTATGTTTACTTGGCTTTGCATATTTGTAGCGTACTTAGTAGTGGTACGAATTACGATGTAAACGGCGCGCGTTTTGTTCGCGTTAATTCGAGCTTAGGATAATTATTCGGGGGAAGGGAGAGAGAAGAGAAAATGAACTCGGTAAGAAATTACTAACACCCCAAGAAATTTTTGCGCTCACGAGGAGGATAAAAAGTTTCATAAAAGGAGGGCAAGTGGAACCATTCAATGCAAAATTAGTTATATTCACGGTAGGTTGCGAAAGGCGGTAAAAGATTTGATTCGTACGCAAAAGGCGCCGTATAATTTATATCCGCGCTCCAGTTAACTTTATAACTTACACTCGCGAGTCGAATATCCATTAGATACAATTTTAAATTGCTCTCGGGGAGAGGGGGGACTTCCCCGCATAAGCTATAATCTAACTTAGCGAGTTTTCCAAGGGACGCCGGAAGGATGATTATCCTGAATTCAGCTACGTTATGATAACTTCGAAAGAAATCCGAAATTTTCGCTAAACCTATTGAAATAAAAGAGGATTAGCCCGAGTCTCCAGAACCCGGAGTAATAAGATATAACTTGCGGATACTGGCCCGCTCATGAATAAGAATCACGCATAATTATTATTTTAGTTTATCCCCTAACGTACTCGTAATAATCTCCTTTACGTCTCCAAGATGACGCGAAATTACTATTATGCAAATTTGGTCCCATTCCGAGCAGAGGCAAAAATAATTAAATAAGAAATATAATCAATGTAAAATTTCATCCCTTTATCAAGTAAACGTAATAATGCTTTTATCATTGTTACGGGAGAACGGTAACGTAAATGGTAACATTCTTACGTTGCGATTCAGGAAACGCAAAGCAGAGCTACCCACGGAAACGATTAACTCCTTCGCGACCAAAAGCCATTCTGCCATTCTGCGCGTATGAATATATTACAACGTTTAACTGGCTACTCTATCATACGTTCCGACACCATTTTCCTCGCGAAACGAGCATCTTCCATTAAGCTTATTGGCGAATCTAGCCGCAACTTTCCCCTATACGTACCGCTGGTTGGCCAAATTATTCGAGGATTACGCGTGAGTGACCGATGGCAGATGAATAGAAACATTTCTATCAGATATCGTTCCCACCGTACCATTTCGTGGGATATGGGTTTGCCCGGCTGGATAAGGAGTCCCGCCTGTTTTGCTCTCACCCATCTAGGCACTAATGATGCTCCGCTCGTCCTCCGCCATTCTACCTTTCATCCATTGCTTGTCTCCGCATCTCTATCTCACCCATCCCCCCCCCCCCCCCCGTTACGTTTCACTAGGATTATAACCGTCTCGCTCTTGTACGTATCCAGAGTTCATTTCGTGCAGTTGCAGAAGTACGAGAACCGATGGAAAGTTTCTTAATATCGGATGGAAACTGAACTGCGACCGCGTACGAAAGTTCCCGGCGGATATGCGCGGACTTGACTCACCGCTCTTTCGCGATCCATCCATTCTTGGTTTGCTTCTTTCTTACTCTCGTTTCCGATATAATCCGATCTCAGGATAATTTTTCGATATTAAAACGCGCGCGAGTGTCATAGGCCCCTTCGTAACTCGAGAACCGAGGAGTAGGGAACTTACGAACCCTTTTACCTTAACGTACTTCTTATCGACTTATCCTTTTGATTTTTTTATGCTTGATTTATTACGTTTAAGTATTCGACGTTATTTCACACGTAGATACATACATATATTTGTAAACCCAAGATTTTCTTCGCATTAAAATTCCATTGCAAGACGCAAAAAGCGTACGTCATGGAAAGCAGGGCCCCGCAAAAAAATCAGTTTGCGGCGAACCGTCAGAGGGAAAAGATTGAGTGATCGATATTTTAATGTTCTGTGTAATTTTCATGTATTGTGGGGTGGTAAAATCTTAAGGGAATGCAATGCCGAAGGCCTGCAGTGTGAGCGTCGAATGCGTGTGAACGTATATGTGCGGAGGCGTTAGAGTGGGGCACAGCGATACGAGGCCCAAAAAAAGCAGCCAAGAGACGTGTGTCGAACGGCGAATAGCAGTGTCCAAGTCAGAGGCGAATAGATTTGTCGAGACGTTTTAGTTTTAAATACATATAACTGTTTATTCTGAATTTCTAACCCTTCAATCCCACAGTATCATCAATTTTGTCCTATTAAAGTATTCCTACATTTTGGAATACAATTCTAGTGACCGAAGCATCGTGGAAAATTGAGCGAAAAGTGTGACTGCGAAATAAAAAAAAAACATCAAATAGAAGTGACGCCGGGCCGCCTGCCTGTGCGTAGTATACATGAATGTATATGGGTGCGTATGTGTGTGTGCGTGTGCGTGAGAGACTCACGACAAAGTTTTCCGAACAAAGACCCGCCGCGCCGTTAGTCAGTTGTTGTCGATCGGCAGTCGATCACAAGCAAGCCATTCAATGCCGATGTCAAGCTGGTCATCGTCGCTCATTGCCAGCCGCTAACGTAAAAGTTGATCATCGTCATTTAGCCACTGGTCATGTTCAACAGTTGTTATTGAAATTCATTAAATATATACAATTATGTAAAAAAACGCGTGTCCATCCATTTCACACTTCGGTACAGGCATGGCGAATGAATCTGGACCCGGACACGGAGCAGTTGGACGCGTGTCCTTATCTGGGTAGTTTCGTGTACGGCTCCTGTATTCGTTCAGTTTAGTTTGCCATCCCTGCTTTGGTATTTTGTACTGACCCTTCTGCAATTCTCACCCCGCGCTACGTAGTTATATTTTATTATTCTAACAACTAGCGATGCAATTCCATGTTTTATTTACTTACCCGTCGCGCTTGGCGTACGTTTCTAGAAACCGCACGCGTGATCGAACGCTAACAAGTATGTGTGGTAGCCGGATAACGAATCCCGGGAAAAACCGTTTGCATTCACTCGGGGATTTGCAGCGTGAGTTATCGGGTCGATACGTTTCAAAGTTGCGAAGGGATAATAAAATATTGCGCTGTCGACCATTAATGATAATTATCACAGCAAATTCCGGGTATCGGTGGAACCGTTACTCACTTGGTTTAACGATTGGTTTAAGTTTAAAGAGAAGTACGGGATGCAGGGGCGCGGTAGGTCAAACTTTCGTTTCGCTTAATCGCATACCGTGAAATTGTTGCGCGTTAGACTTCGGGTACTTTGAACACCGCGAGAAGGAACCTATTTCCATTTATACGCCTGAAGACGTATATACCGCTTGGGCAGGATGGGGGGGGGGGGGGGGGGGGGGGTGAAACATTCAACGGAATCGCATTTATAATCCGCAGGAATATTCATAAAACGCATACTTTGCCTTTAAACGATGAACTTTCGTAATGAATTCGGAAAGATATTCGAGAAAGACGATAGCCCGGAATGCTTTCGCCGAAACTGGACCAAAAACTTGCCGAGATTCGAGATAAAAATTAGCGAAATATAACGATAATACGATGGGGACCGGTAGAACTGAGGATGCGAGCTTTTTTTCACGGTGCATTATTTAGTTACTCCCGGCGAAAGATTGCGGTCGTAAAAAATGTGTACGCATCCGGAGAGAAGAATTTTTCAGAGTCATTATATAAGGGGAATATTCATTGCGCTCATAACTCTCCTGTAACGTTGCATTTTAATAATACACGGAAAGACTTTCAGAATAGAAAAATCGCGCCACTTAACTCCATTGCCACGCGCTGGGTCCGCAGATGAGTTTCAACAAAACTCTACTTACTTTCATCTGTTGAGCGAACGCGAACGCTTTACGATATTTACATAATTTCCAAGAAAAATACGCCACATCGCTATTTCTTTTATCAACGTCCGCGCAAATCGTCTATGAGAAATAAGTGGCTTTTCACCGGCTAAATACGCTGCCAAGCGTACCCGCCAAACTCCGTTGCCAACTCTACACCCGTTCTTCTATGAGAGTTGCTCCGATACTAACGCGGAAGATTGGTACCTTCGGAGACGTCGGGACGAACACTTCCTCTCTTCGCGAGATTTATTCGTTCTACTGGGCGTGGGGCCGCATATAAAAATCATAACGGTATTAGACCTTATCGACGCGAGCCACGCCAGCCGATCGGCACGCGTGGCCACTGACCCGTATCGTTATCATATTAACACGTGCCGACTTTTGATCAAAGGATGCCGAAACGGGCACCGGTAACGTCGATTACTCTCGAGGCATCGATGTGATAACGCGCCAGAAATATCGTCCCGATACACCGTTTGTCGCAACGCAAGTATGTTCGTAAAGCCAGTCGATGTATGAATACGTTCGCGGAAAAGATTGAAACTCTGTCTTTTTATTATTTGCTTATTGCCTTCGCTTTAGAATTCAGAAATTTTAACTTTATGTCCTGTTCAGATCAATGCGATTCATGAGTTTTCTACATATTGTAAACTGTTTTGGGAAAGTTCTGTCCGGTCGTGGCAAAGGTGTTGGCAAGGTAAAGGTACCTTCGGTGCTGAGTCTTCGCTTCCCCTCTTTATCTGAGCTTTCGTCTTGACGTTGCGAAATTCCAGGATTTTGGATTTCCGCCAATGACAAAAATGCATAAGTCACCAGTCAATCGCAAAATTCTAGTTTTTGCAAACAATGAGAATTTTTCTTATACCCGCACCATAGCCTCTCACATTTTTCGAAGAGGTTTCTCCACGGAGAAATAACCAAGCGGAAGGTAACAACTGCCAAGACAACACATACCTTCGTGAAACGTATTGCCACCTTAAAGACTCCGTTCCTCTATACTGGAAAATTGTTTCAGTGAACGTAAAGTTAATTTAACTGTACGTTTCTCTTGGTTTCTGATAATTTACTACTTCATCATAAGGTTATTTCGAACATATATTCTTACTTGTTTTTGTTACAATCAAGTATGCATTCAAACCTAATCAACAACAAATAACGACGATTCTGTGTGAAGTCACCAATTGTTTGAGTCGCGAGAATTTCTAAACAATATTACATAAACAATATTACAGCTCTGTTGAATCGGAACGAGAAACTGACGCGACGGTTCGTCCAAAAACCTGTAAGAGTTTTGTAAGATTCTAAATATTTTTTTATTTAGCCTCACACAAGGTGGTAAGCGAGTATACGGCCCTGGGATGATTGCGAATACGCGAGACGGCATACGGCACTGAGTGACCTGACGATGCACGTGAGCTTTGTAGATTGCGGATCTCTGTTGTTTTTTAGCGGTAGAGATACGTTACGTTGCGATCCATGCGCAATCGATGGGGATCAGTTCCTGAATAAGTAGCGAAGCGATAAGTGCCTGAATAAGTTGGGAAGCGTTAAACTATAAAGCGATAAGTTTATATGGTCATTGTTGTATAAAATATAGTTTTGTTGTGTTAATATTACACTAGTTGGTTTTTTATTGTAAAACCGCCTCACGAACCAAAAGACATATTTTACGACGCTGTCGTACTAGCTGCGTGCTCTATCTGGACAATAAATAGATAAAGCTAGGCCTCAAGGGCGTGGCGCCCACAGTCGAATATCGGAGTCTTACAATTAGACCCTTGAGGAATTTCTTGGAATCGCGTTACGGTCAACTTTCCCGCTCGCTTCAACCACCACATATCTTGGGGTGTTGACAATATGTTGGAATGCCAATCGCGACTGGCATCATGGCAGCACCTTCCGTTGCATTCACCGACTAAAACAATACTGCCACTACATAAATGTTGTTGGTGGTGGAAAAGAGATTCCCTCGAAATTGACTTGCACGAATTGCGGCAGAATAAATTGAGAAACAGTTTATAAAACACTGGTATACTATCAATGCGAAGTTGCACTTGAGACCTTGATTTTTAAAAATATGTAATTGTCAGTTAATTGAAGTTTTATATAGACTGTTTTATGAATCATTCCTTTACCCCCTCCCTTCGCGAACCCATGTAAACAGGCGAACGTCCATTTAATACGCAACAACCCTGATAATTAAAGTTTCAGCGCTGAATCGTCTCACCGATATACAACACTTCGTCCTGCAATTCTATAAGCTGTTACAAATTATCCTATCCGGCGCAACGCGAAAAGCTTGAATAATGGTAACTCCGCCAATACCTAAAGAACGACGATAATTCATTTATGTTCGCGCGTCGGCGGTATTCTTGTAGTGCAATAACGTTTAGTTACTTTAGGTACGTACCGTCAAGCCGGGGTACAAGGATATTACCCAGATATCAAAACGTTTACCCAGGGTTTCGGTAAATACGGCAGGCGCGAGTAAATAGCGGAGAAATAACGTTGACGTATTATCGCCATGTAAATTGCATTTTACACCATCGGTACGCGTCACTCGACGCATTAACGAAGCGACTGCAAGTATATGAACGGCTGACTTTGCGCGCCTATCGATTCTAATTAATCTTCCGCAAAGAACGGAAGCGTTATTCGAGCTATGCCGAATACTATATCCAGTAAAAGCGAAACTTCCGTCTGGCCTTTTGCAAAGTTCCACAGAAAGAAACTTTCGAACCACTCTGAATATTGTTTGAAAAACGTCAGAGTCTCGAGCGGGATTAAAGTACGCGAGTTTGGCTCGCGCTGTCTTTTTCCTCGTTCAATTAAATTAAAACATTTCCAGAAAAATACAGCACTCGTAAACGTCTCTGACCATCCTTGCCGGAATAGTGAATCTACGAATACCTCGTCCGATCGCTGGCAGCCCGTTTCCACTAAAGTCACGCGTCCGACTATACGCGGACCAATTCTACTTGCGGTCTACAACCGTCCGTCCACTCATCGGCCGAATCTACTTACGATACGCGCCCGACTATTCTCGTACCGATTCTACTTGTGCGAAAGATGCAGCAAAAAGTAAGTACGGCCAGTCCCGTAGCTTCAGGGGATATAGGTCAGTTTTCTCAGGCTGCCTCGTATAGGTAGACACACTCGAAATAATTTAGTGGCGATCGATGCCACGTTGCTGAAAATAGAGCTGCCTAGTCGCGGGGGATGTAATACCACGTGACAATCCAGTCGGATGTGTGCGCACGTTACTAATAGCGATCTCCATTTCTCTCACACCACTGGACACCACCACGTATCCAATTATGTTGACATCTAGGGTCCGCATTCTCTCCTCTGACTATACACGCACACCGACGTTCTACGTGCATGCACGATGGGAACCAAGAGACCGGGCCGGAAGCATGGGACGCGTGTCCGGGCGAAATTTGCCGTGTGGGCATATACATGTATGCGAGGATGCGCGCGAGCGAAGACACGCCTAGTCATCCGCGAATCTCTTTACGGGATATACATATGTATGGGAGTAGAAGCGCGCATAACCGAGATGGGGCCCCGAAACTTTCACCTTTCGAGCTTCCGGACGTTTCGAAAATTGAGTTTGCGACGGATCGCCGCAGTTTCGCGGCGCTCACGTCGCACAACGGATACTCTAAACGAAGGGGAGAAGCTTTTACGGGGAAACTCCCCTCGTTTCCTGAACGCTGTCTACTAGATTTTACAACTAAGGGCAAATATATTCACACTTGGGGGGGGGGGGGGGGGCAACCAAGTAAGAGGCGTTGGCGTTGCAGGCAAGTTTAACGGAATTTCGATGGGTCGAGTTGAATTTACTTCGACCAACGCACTTTGCGGAACTTTCCTAACGCGGAACGTAACGTTCGCCATCTAATATTGTACCTCGCGTCGCGCCCTATAGCGGCTCAACTTCGCTTTTTATATCCCGCTACACTTGAGTTACTTTCGGCCCTGTAAAAATAGGTTACACCGGAATTAACCAGGGCGAAGCGAAGCGGCGCACTTTAACATTTCGACGGGCCGAGGTCTGATCTCGTTATCGGAAAGGACCGTAAGCACCGTTCAGTTTTTCAAGCACGCGGAGCGCGGAGCAGCGTCGAACTGACTGACACGACGCGACGGTACGGTAAATTTACGTTCGCAACACTTTGCCGTAGGGAAATTTAAGCAAAACACTCGGTACAGATAGCTCCAGAATTAATTCCGATGTTATTATCGTTCAAGACCACATAACCGAGCGCGAAAATTGCCAGCGGGTGTTTACCCTCAATTCACACCAAGCAAGGCTCCAAAAGCGAGTGTTCGATGTGCTGAACGGCACGCAGGAATGCAAATGAGAATTACTAGTAGCGATGTTTCCGAAAACGCGTGATACGCGAATTTGAAAGAGCATCGAAACGTCGTTATCGTCGCGCGAGCGATCTCGTGATTCGATACTCGCATCAAAAGTTTACAGTTTCGATTCTCCCAATGCGCCGGTCGTACATTTTTTTTTTTTTCTAACGGGTAGCCGAACTTGGAGCTTCCAACGAATGAATGAGAGATCAACGGAAGGTTCGGAAGCGCCATGCGAATCGTCGGTGGCTCGTTACGGTGTTGCCACCGGCATAACGAAATATTCGCACGGCGCCATTACTCGGTCCAATAATTCAAGGAACTATCCCACTTGGAACGAATGTCGAACCTGGGTCCGACGAAGCGACGCGGACCATTGAATATTCATCGACGCGGCGCGCAGCGAGCTTATTACGATGCAGTCGTCGGTTTAGTTATAACGAACGTACGAACGTCATCGTTATCGTCATAATAATGCGCGTAGCCCGGCGGTTAATCGATTACGGCAACGGACGTCGTTCGAGCGATCGCTCGAGCGGCAGAACGAGAGACGGGTCTCAAACAACGCCCACGTTCAACCATTTACATATCTCTGCCTATCTCTAATGATTCCAAAACACCCGTATCGCTTGCTTTCCAACCGCGTGGATAACTTTAAATGCATACGTCTACTATGGATTTCAGAACACGGGCAAGGGAATCGCGGGCCTGCGTTGTCTTGATCCATTGCGTGAAATTTATCTTCGCGCTCGGTCGCACGATTATCGTAATTTCCCTTACGGATTCAAAGGTTATGAAGTAACAACGATTAAACTAATCCGTAGATACGCCACGGGATCCCCGGTATTGCTGTACGATAATTCGAGTCGGGAGTCCAAGATCAGGAACGGATAAGCACGCGGAATAGCGATTCGCTTAACTCCGAAGTCACCGACTACCGTGATAGTCGATCCACCATTTTCATGAAACTGAATCTGAGCCAGGCATCGACTGGAGTCGCAATTGGTGCCGATTGTTCGGCAAGTATTATGCAAGCAGTACCGAATACCTGCGCCACCGTTTTCCTGCATCTCCTTCTGCCCCGTTGGCTTCGGTCGAACGAGCTTTCCCTCTCGTACTCGCTCACTTTGTCTCTCGAAACTTCGAAGACGGAAATGCAGATTTAACAGGCAATGTCCAACTCGCCGCGCCGAAGGTATATAGAGCCGGAAAGTCCACGGAAATGCGGCCAGGCTAATCTCCCGTTAATTAAATGAACCGCGTAGCTTCCCAACTCTATGTAGCTTTCTCGCTCTATCCCCTTTTGTCTCTTTCTCCAGCTTCTACCCTCTAACGCTTTCTCTCTCTCTCTCTCCCTCCCCCTCTTCCTCTCCCTCTCCCTCTCCCTCTCTATCCCTTTCTCTCTCTTTAGCGAACGCGCGCTCGTACTTTTCACCTGACATCGGCAACCAGGGCAAAGTCAATGAAGTCACGAATTAGGGACGCCTCCATGCCTGAAAATATCTGGCAGGGCCGAAGAAACTCTTACACGCGTAGGACGAAACTGAACCGAGAGGAAACGAGAGGAAAATCGGACAATAGATTTACAGCGCCGATCGTAATTGCAGAGAAACTTGACGATTTAGTACCCATTCGCGCTCCGCTTCCTTGGCTAACCGGTAACTGCGAAAGACACTTTAAGGACCCTCTAATGCACCTGACTACGGCTTGTCTAGGTAACATTACGCCACCGTGTTGAAGGCTATGTCGGTTTTAAGGACGAGGAGGAGGATTATCGTCCTGTCCCATGCACCAAGGAGACCGTTAAATCGTTCGAGGAAAATTTGCGCGTAAAGCGACGTTCGGTATTTATTGGAAAATAATAAAACAAATGAAAATAAGTTGTGTCGCATTCGTCGTAACCTCGAGGTGCGACCTCGCAGTTGTAACGTGAAAGGACGAGAGGAGTTGTCGCGATCAGCCGATCAACGCTTTTTGGACGAAATTTAAAATAAATCTTACATTCTACAACGTACTTTATATATTTTTTAAGAAATTATTATCATCGACATGCACCAAGAAGATGTCTGTAATTCCGATCGACCACGCTTAGCGCTTACGTTCGTACGTTGAAATATAAAGGATCGTTTGAATTCCACTGTATTTTGCGGAGAAGCGATCAGACGTCGTAACCGAACGAAGGACAGAGAGGCAAGACGCGTGCGAGAGATACCCGGTTATGTATGTACACTTAAAAGGCATTCTTTATTCAAGGGAAAGCTGGCGGGCCAATATTCATTCTTGTCTACGTTATTCTGGCAGAAATCCAGATGCTCGGAGCAAGGTTACTCACGGAAGTCGCTCAAGATTTATGCAGCTATTATTTCCACCAAAATGCACCGGCTCCCTCTAAACACGAACACGCTTCATAACCATTCCTTTTCTTATTCGCTATCTCTGCCGTTAATAATGTACCATTAACGCAGCGCCGTAAAGTAAAAGTGCGCCTCTAACGAGGATATTAAAAGAAACCAATTTTCATCGAGAGAAACCAGAAACGCAAGAAACGACGGCGGACGATCACAAACATGCTGAATAAAAGGAAACGAGACATCAGCTCGAACGGGAATAAAAACGAGAGATGGGTCGACGCGGTATTATCGCGCGAACGAACTCGACAAAACTATGGGAAACGTTCGACCATTCCTTAAGCCCCCAAAAGCTCGAACCCTTCAAAGGTACAAACTTCGACGTTGCGTCACGACGTACCCATAAAGTTCGAGCCTCCGGGGAATTTTGGACGAACATTGGGAATTGGTGGAAGAGGATCCTTAAGTACCAGCGATGTTCGTTACGCTCTAGCGAAAGATCTAGCGCGAAACGTAACGCGTTTAAACAAACGAGCGTCTGTCACGCGCTCCAAGGAATGCCTCGTAGAACATGCTCCCGAAGCGTACAATTTGCACCGATTTATCATCGTCGAATATTTGTTCGATTTCCTGTTCTATCACGCGTATGGAAACGTAGGCATCATAATACATATACGTATGTATGTATGCCATTTATTGGCATTTGTAAAATTTTACGAGAAGCCGATCGTGGAAACGTCAAAGTTTGACCCGTGCCGTGACACGCCGGAAAAGTTTAAACCCCTCGAGAATTTTTGCCAGATCTTTGGGTAGGGGAAGGGGCGGGGGGGGGTGAAAGTCTATTATAATCCACAGATGTTGGGAAAGTTTACGAGAAAGTCCGGACGCGCAGTGTTAAGTGTGCAATAAGAAATAAATTCGGTTAATAATTCAATGATTAGGAGCGTGGTGTGAAATGTTCAAAAGCGATACGATTCGTAAAGGAGAAAGTAATTAAAAGTATAATATAATTAAGCGCCGTTGCGGTGATTACGTATGAATAATACATTTTAATAGCGACGGTATAATAGTTCGGGTAATAAAACCAAGAGCACGGGCACGGCACGGGTCTGGAGATCTAAATTTTCGGCCAAATCACGTGCTAGCTGTTAGTTGGAATCCTTCCGAAATTATAGGCCAATTTTGGAACAAGGGGTAGAAACTCGTTGGAACCCGATGAGATTTGCAACGCTCGCAAAATCAAGTCTTACCGCGCCGTACGATACCCGAAATGAAGTATTAAATTATTGCGTTTCATTACTCAAATGCGAATAGGAACCTCCGCTATCCATCGAAGCGACACTTCAAACGTCACGTTCGAGGAGATATATTGTTATTACTAATTGCACGCGAATCATAAAGCGCGATGCGAATTGTAATATAAATAGTAAATCGAGCAATTCGAGGATAAACGCAGCAACGATTGTCACATAATTGTCGGACCTCCAAAATGATTCTCGGATAAAACGATTCTCCAATATCCAGCACCACAGACTTTCCAGCTCTCCTTTAATTCGTACGATTCTCCAAACATAGAGTTTTCCAATCCTCTCATCCATTTCGAAGTAATCATGGACAATCTTTTTCTCACATTTCGTCCAACGTTCAATTTCCGAGTAATTGTTCTTGGATTAGCTTCTACCGCGGTGGCTTCGGTTTCCACGCATAATCTCCTTCCCGGAATTTGTTGAAAATTGCTCCTTTCTTATTTCGACCGGGTTTTCCCGCTCTTCCAGACAATACGAAATCCAACGGACAAACACCGCGAATGGGGAACTAGCCGGTTGAGAGGTTCGAGGTATTTTCAGTTTCCGTTGAGGAACCGTGACACGATCGTCGTTCGGGTTGAGAGAGAAAGAGAGGGAGAGGGAGAGAACAGAGTTGCGGTGGCCGCGCCGTAAGGTCCCACGGGAATTCTGATTACTGATTTACGAGGTTCCGGTCCTGAGAGGAACCGATCCCTGCTCGAGAAGGTAGCAGACCCGGGGAGAAGCAGATGCCACGAATGCGCTCCGAGAGAGGTAAATCCTATCAGAAGTACTTAGAGTTCGGCATTGCCACTCTCTTGCTCCGTGGCTCGTCGTCCGTAACTGGCAGCGGTTCTACTCTAGTTAACTCCCCCAGGTCCCCCTATATCTCCCATCGTATTTGATTGGGGTACGACCAAGAATTAACTTGCTCGACTGCATCGATGTTATGACACTTGTACGTGGATGGTGAGTAAGGCTACCTAGGAATTCAATTAGATACGCGTCTCGTGTAAGAGACCTGTCATTCCCACCAAATCCCAGTATTATTCAAACGCCGAAACGATGGGATAATTCCAATTTGCCGGTTAGTTGAATTTTCGGAATGATACGACGGAACGGTTTCTTGCGGTTCCGCTGTCATGCTCGCGATTAAAACGTGGAACGTGTCAACGGATCAACGGATCAACGGATCAACGGATCAGCGAATAATACAGCATGGTGGAGGAGGAATTACGATTGAATTTATTTTAACCGAATTTGTTATTATTGTATTGTATTGTATTGTATTCTCGGCCGATAGCCGTGTTACAGTGTATGCGGGACAAGAGTCAACTGCGGCGCCAAAAATGTCAAAGCGGTGCGTTCGTTATTCCCTGAAAAATGGAATATCACACAAAAATCTCTAACGACTGTCTTATAGAGTATGGTCACTGTGGAGCCGACATCGGACGATTCGACTGACGGATTCCCCTTAAATAAAATAATTCAATATCATAGCATGTTATTCAAAACTCTTTAAGAGCGTTCGTTGATCGATTAGGATATCAGGTCAGGTTCCTAGAGGTTTCCAGTTTGAATATTTACTATGAATATTTTTTCCCTCAATATTAAAGTGGTCAATATTTCTTTTAAAAGCAATAGAAAAAATTTAGTCAGAAATCCAAGTGTCCCGACACAGTTGCCTAACCCAGTATATTAAATATTCAATATATATTATTGCAATTTCATTCTACAGACGTCTTGCGATATCTCTATTATGATATTCGGTATCCTCATTGTTCCATAAACTTCCCTCCCCCCTCTCTTCAACCAAACTTGTAAGTTTCTCGCAATCCATACCGTGATGAGAATACGGCGGTTGAATCGGCCCATGAAAACAAACCGATGTGCGTACATCCGCAAGGCCGCGAGAAAAAAGCACAGAAGAGGAAAAAAGGTAAAGGCGAGTAAGAAGATCGGCCCGTGTCGAGAGACGAGTGAATGGTGCATTAACAGTCATCGTGTTAGCTCTTAACAGGAATTAATGCAACCTACGAGTCCCAACAGCAATGCCGGAAACTTTCACGGGAACATAAAAATGTGTACGCATTACGCCGCTTGGATGAAAAATTGTATTGCAACTTTTGAAAAGAAGACCCGGGGAAAAACGTGTCAAGCACAGAAAAATAACGTTTCAAAGTTTTCCGGTGTTTAAAATATTCACGTCGGGACACCAGGCATTAGTAAATCGCTCTCTACGTTTTACGCACGTATATCTTGAAATAACAGTCACTCTCGCGGTTTATTTTGTTCGGGGGAACCACGTACCTCCCTTTTAATGGCAAAGCGCTATAGCAAACAAAAACGTCCCCCATTTTGAAGGTTATTTCCTTTCGTGGCAACTCCTACGAAACACATCGGAAAATATCGAGGATACGCGCAGATACGAAGTAAAGGCGCAAGAAGCCTTACCGCTTTCCGTAGCAGTTGGTCGTGACACGCGTAAGATACATTTTCACGTACGCGTCGTTAAAACGTCTACGATATTCCGGTAATATCTCCGCGACGTTCGTGGTAGCGACGATACGTCTGACGTCAAGGATAACACGAACGAAATAAAAAGTTTGAAAATTATCCTCGCATCGTGTACAGAATGGAACCCATTCCGAATGTAAATCCAGGTGATACGGATGAAAAATGACACTTCTCGCCGAAAACATTTAAACTCTTTAACAAATATTCCCCCGCGTAGGTAAGTGAAAAAAAAAGTGCTGCCGCATCGGTTCCCCCCATCCTTGCCCCGCGAAATGGGAATATATTTGTCAACGTGTTTAAAACACGCGCAGTCTCGGTAGTGCAATTGGCTCTAATTTCCCGCGGGTACTATTCGTCAGCTGATTTTACGGTTGTATCCCTAAACTCCAAATTACTTCCGAAAGAGAAGCATAATTTAGTCTTAATCGATCGGCATCACCGCACGAATTAATGTCAGGGATGAAATTATTTAATTAAATTGCTCGCATCTCCCTCGAGAACAGCATCGGATAAAATCATTCGACGCGACCAATGTTTTCCAACGCGAAACCACCAGTTTCACGCACACGAGCACGCGCATCCGTATACGCGTCAAATCCAATTTGAGTTGCCGGGAGTTTTAACTACAACGATTCCTCGCGTTTAACAAAAGGCTTACGTTCTCAAAAACTCCCTCGTTACGTCGGAAATTCGTTAAACGAGATTTCCCGTTTCATTGTGCGAGGAACATCCGGTTCGAGGTATGAGCGCGATGCCGCGTGATATCGCGCGCGCACGTTTGCCATGAGGAGTAAGGTGAATCGACTAGCAAACGAACGAATAAGTATTTCATCCGCTAGTAAATGTTGGAAATATTGTACGGTTGATGCGCGGTTAATACTTCTTTGGACTTGAAAAATCTGTCCCCTTTATCTTGCTACGCTGCAGGAATTTCCTTATTTATTAAATACGTTGCACAGAGAGGAAGACGGCGTGAAATGCATCGTTACGTAGGTTTGTTTGGGAAGGCAGTTTGTGACGGACTGCCGTGCGAGACACATCGCTTATTACTCGTCAAGGGATAAGGTCTTGTATCGACCCAAGTACCCCATTTTCAAGAGATAATTGTCAAAACAGTTTAAATAAAATAACGAAGAATTTCTGCGTTTCGTCCTCGGCTGGTTTCAATGTGGGACCTTTTTCAGTTGCCTGCGCAAATTGATGAGAACTAGCGACGGCACCAAAGACCGTCATTCCATTGGAGGATCATTAGGACCCAAAATATTTCAAAAGGGCCGGAGTTTCCCGAAGGAAGACATTCATACTATAGTCGTCTTTGAGTCAAGACTACTAGACTACCGATCGCTGCCGGCTGGTCTTCTATGCTAGCTCCCTAATTGGCTCCCGTTTTTCGTTAATATCTCGTAAACTAGGTCGGCTTGCCCCATTTTCTATAACGAAGAACCTGTTCGAAATTACCCCATTTATGGGCCACCCTGTATATATTTGTATTTTACGACTACTCTGTCGTCTCTGCCTCTGTCTCTGTCGTCGTTAGTATTACATAAACATGTTGTTAACATTACTCCAATCAGAGAATACGCAGTACAAGAATGTGTTACTCGTTCGTTCGTTGACACGAGTTTGTTCATTGGTACGATCGAGAGACGCGTATGTTTTACGTCCCGCGCGTACAAGTGACGCGATCTTACCGATCAAATTTAACATAACAAACAAATCTAACTCACGATCCTAACGCCAAATTGCAGATCTCATAGTCAAGAATTCCGATTCTCGCGACCAGCGGGCGCGAAGGAAACGGGATATTTCCGTTTAACGTTGCTCAGGCGAGAAACTAAGTTGCAAATCGAGATTTTGTGTTTGGCAAAAAAATCGCGTTTGTGTAGCACCAGCACTTTGCCCCTTTTAGTTTCCATTCGATTTTCTTTCGCTCGAAAGTTAATTTTCTTCCTGGATTACAGTTATCGAAAATAAAATACTCCACAACTCGTGGAAGCAACGCGAAAAGCTTTCAGTGCTTCACACGAATGTGGATAGCCAATTACCGTTCTATTTTCGGTAGGCTCGTCATCGTGGCCCGATAACGTCATAATCGTCGTCCACCGTAACGAGCAAATTTTTAACGTTCGACCGACGAATCGAGGAAAAATGGGGCTAAGGTATTACGTATCATGAGTACGGTACAACGTTCCGCGTAATAATATATATCCTAGGAAACGTACCGACGATAAAGTTAATAGTTTCGGCAAACAGCGTTCGCGCCGAGCGCGATCGTGAATGTTTTTGAATTTCCGTCCGCCAGGGTCGTAGAATTTTTCGCTTCCCCGCTGCACCATCGCGCGAATGCGGCAAACGCAGATTCTTTTCGGTAAAATACACGCTGGTTTATCCACACCCCCCCCCCCACACCCTCCACACCCCACCCACCCATCCCCGCCTCTCCCTCCCCCACCCCCTCGCCCTCTCGTAAGTTCGCGCGCTATATCGGGCAACTCGATGTATCGATAATTTCACTACACTGCGGTCTCGACTGGCGCCCAGAGCTTTCCACCTATTATCGGGATACCGGAAAAACGATAGTACCGCGCCATTAACGCCACTGATAACCGTTATTTAAGAGAGCTCTCGGCCACAGTTCGCTTTTGTTCCACGGAAGAAAAAGTTTGTAATAAAAATCAATTGAAACGCGCGACGGCTCTGATTCCGCGCGTCGGTTACACGAACGCGTCATGAAATACCGACGTTGTGTTCTCGAAAGGTAGATAAAAGTTTTACACGTCACGAGCTGTCCGTCAACCTCCATTAATAAGCGTATCAACAGGTTAACGAGAGGTATGGGGGGAAAAAAGGACACGCGCATCGGTACCTATGCCTATACGATAAACTCGTCCACGCTTTATCCACGTTGGCGGGAGGAATATGATACTTTTTCGAAAGCAAAACTAAATTTCGATTCAAAAAGCGTCGGTCATCCGAAGACCCGTTCGGATTTGTATGTCAGCGCAGTCACAACGATGCAGTCACGCTCAAAAGCGAACGAACCAATTTCCCAGTGTGTTGCGTCCGACATGCACGGCGCAGCTGCGGCGTGCCGCAACAGCGGCTTGAATTAATCACCATGATAAATAATAATAAGTGGCGGGGTGCTCTCGCGCCTAGTTAATTCGTTATTAATACGCAATTCATATTAAACGAACCCTTTGCTAGCTCGTAACGACGTATGGGCCGAAACGTCCCTAGTTTCCAACGCGTAAACGACGTACCTTCCCCCGTCACGCGTTGCCAGGAATCCGCTTTATGTCTGCCAACTTGCGATCATAACTTTGTTGCTTTGCGCAAAATATCGAACGCTTCATAATTAAAGCGCCACGCGATATATCGTCGGACGGCAGACGGAGCTTCGACGTTTGCGCCGTGGGACGCGACATTTTCTTCTCGATCCGTCGAAATCGTTACCGCGTGTCTCGCATCGACACCCAACGAAAATTAGCCAACCGCGACGAGTGAAGCCGAATAAGTTTTACCCCGCACGCGCGGGTTCTTTAATATCCGGTAGTCGGAGACGATTCGAGCGAATAAGAGGTAAAGACGCCCAGTATGGAATAACGTTAACGAACGAAACGTGCCAGCGAATGAAAAAAAAAAAAAAAGGAAACGAAAGAAACGAGCCCATATAAACTCACTTCTCGACACCCTGTGGCGTATCGATTTTAAGATTAACGGTGCCATCGCATCGTCCCGAGGAAACTGCGTTGGCGCGTGTACCGAAAGGAAATATAATGCCGAGGAAGAAAGCACCTGACGAACAAACAATGGGGCGGAATCAACGTTCAAACAATTACTATCAGCAACATCGTCGGCGGTTTTGATAATAATTCCGTCGGTAGACAATGCCGGGCTCAGGCGTCGAGCGCACCGACTAGTCGGGAGGGAGAGGAAGGACTCTGCGAGATAAGCTTTTAATTTTCGCCCGAGTCTCCGGGCCCCCCAACAATGCCTCCAAATTAAAGCACCGTTTCGCAAACGTGCAACGGCGACGCGCGCCATGCGACATTACATTTTGCATAATCATTTTACGAGCCGACAAAATCCGACAAAATAGGCCTCTGATTTTTCCCAAATCCCGAATCCGGCCGGAACGTACGAATTTCAACGAGCGCGGAAAATCCAGACGATTTGCCCGATTTCACGGTCATTTCACGACAATAGATTCCCCTCCCCCACTATCGCGGTCGATAATTTTGAAGCAAACCGCGGACTTCCTTACTCGAAAAGACGACTCCGACGAGCCATCCTTGTTGGAATCGTGTTTGCCGATGTTCTCTATAATTGGAGGGATGAATCGCGCTATTCGGTGGTTTTCGTTTGCACGGTAATCCGACGCGAGGTATCACCGATTAAACTACCCCCGCCTACGATTATTACGCGAAAAGTATAAAACGTCGGTTAGCCGAGGTAGAACAATTTTTTATTTAGACTTTCGGCGACGTCGCGACGTACCTTTTGCTCGCGAACGGGCGCGATGACGCCCGGTTGTTTTGGAAAACAAAAAGGGTGCCACAGCGAGTTAACAAAGATAAAAGGCAGAGGATAGGGAAGGTTTTATGTTTCACTCGACCCGCTACGACAATGGGCTGGAATTAAACCGTGGCAACGGTCTCGCGTAATTGTTTTACGAGCGGATAAAATTCATCAACATTCTTGTAACGTGGACTAGTATTTTCTTTTAACGAAGTCGGTTCTCGCAAAACTTTAACATACTTCGTCGCTTCCTCGGAAAAGCCCTGTATAATTGGCAAAAGTTTGACGGATTCGTAATAAATTGCAATATTTCCGTCCCGAAAGGAAACGCGTCGCGTAACGCACAGAATCCAAATGACTCGAGGTACTCCTCCGCAGTACATTTGCACCTCAGAAATTCCAATTTATTTCTACAAACGATTAACAAATTGCAGTTACTTCCACTCGAATTTATAGGCTATATTAATCACGATTCTTTTGTTCGATCGTTTCGACGAACGCAAATGACTGTTAACGTAAACCCACAAGTTTCTATAGTTTCGTTTATGCTACGATCCCCCCGGGATAGCGTATGTACATTATTATCCCCGAAAACCATCCCATTCCTCCCTCCCCCCGAAAAAAGCCGCGTCCACTATCGATCCCCGGCTTCGACACCGAGGTTCGACGGGAAACTCGAAATATCGCAGGCATCATCGCGCCATTGGGATTTATGGAGTAACGGTACTTTCCACGATGCCACCAAACCCAGAGTCCCCGTTGGCGGTAACGTCGTAATGATATAGTGTCGCGTTGGAGAAGTTTACGCTAATGGGACGGGCACGGGGTAAAATGTGTCCGAAGTTTGGATGTCAGCAGCGCGGCTTTAAGAAGTTGTCTCGGGCGGCGCTCCTACGGGATGGAATCTATTGTACGGGGAGGTCGGCTGGTAGCTCGTCCGTTGGATGAGGCCGAAGCGAGTCTCGCCAACGCTACCGGGACACACCGAGGAATATAGGCTTTTGTCGGCAAGTTCCTTCCGCTTGAGTTTAGCAAGTATATTGGCTTAGTTTTCGAGTGACATGCTTGCCATGCGGGGGAGAAAATATATTCGCGCCCATCGTCGTCTTACACGACGGTAACGACACCTCCGGCTATGTTCCGATTTTGCCGAAAACTTGGGATTTACAACGAATTGGTTTCGCCAAGTCCGAAACTTCCGCTTTGAATCGCCGTCACCGACTTTATTGATTGCGACGAACGACGACTCGGTATGCCTATCGGACAAGATAAAATGTATTTGCGCTTTTCTAACGTCTTGCGCGACGTTAGGGGCGCTACAGCGGATGGATCCCGATAAGTCCGAGAGTTTCGCTACGAAGCGCGAAAGAGGATTCGATAGCGCGATTAATAATGAGGGAAAGAAATTGTGGAGTAACGTTATTTGTCATCCGGCACGACAAGCCATTACGAGGGATTCGAAATTTCGGCCTCGGAATAAGTATCAAAATTCTGTCCACTTGAACTCGAATGTTCGTATATATATATATATATATATACTTCGAGGCGAGGTTATACCTGGAAGAGGCGTGCATCAGCTGCTCGGGACTGCTAATTTCCTTTCTGTCTGTTTCTCTGGTAGACGTTCGTTTATTGATTTCCAGAGGGCTACCTTCTTCTGAAATCGCATTACATGCATCTCGCAGCAAGCGGATCAGCTCGGGAATGACATTTTATCTCGCGATCGTCGCACGGATATCAGCGAAAATTTCTTAATGTCCGCGCTTCGCGTTCGAACGAATCCGAAGAAAGTCGACAAAGGACAATTCGCTGGTTAACGCAGTCGACTGACGTAAAGTACGGAGAGCGAGAGAGAGAGAGAAAGAGTACAAAAGGAGCGAGATTTTCCAAAGTGACGGGATAAAACATCTTTAACGTGGAAGTACTGTTGTTGAAAAGTTATGAAGCACTCCAGAAGATGTTTGTAAACTTTTACGCTACACTGCCGGCTATAGTCCACTTATACCCCTTTAATCCTACCACCGCTGAGATACGTCCGCGAGCGTAGAAACGTCCCTCAGATATATACACATACATATATGTATATGTACATATTTAATAATTGAAATGCATAACAACGCGTACGCTTCTAGACACTGCTTCCTCGGGCTCCGGCATTATACTTACGTTGCCTCTCCGCGTCTTGACCTTTTAAGTAAATTACTTCTACTTACTAGCATACTAGGAAATGAGCGACTTTCGAACGTCCCTTTGCGCCCGAATGGTCCATTAACTTCTCTCGTCGCAGCGGCATCGCGCCGGTGTATGAGAAACAAGTAAAACACTTTGCGACACAAAAGGAAAACGTCGGATCCGGTCTGAAAGATCGTATTTGTCAGAAGCTCGAATTAACGTCGGTATCTCATTCCGAAACTTGACACCTTTTCGTACAATTTTCCACGGAGGGATAGGTGGGGGAGGGGGAGGAGGAGAAGAAAAAGAAAACTGGAGTAAAAGAAAATGTCGGGGGCCAGACACGTCCCACGAAATTATCTCCGTCGTTGCTTCATTATCGCGCGTACCAAAGAGGGGTCTTGTAATCAACAATGCCGACAGAAATGTCGGCCGGCTTGTTATAAACCATTAACATGGCGTCGTAAAGAGACGGGCAACAAGAGTACCGGCGCTTCTGGTTTTTCATTTCGTTTTATTCGCTGCGGATAGTCCGGACAGAAAATTTCCAGGAATTTTCATTACACGTTGGACCTGATTTCGTGCCTGGCATAGCAGCTTCGACAACTATGCGATGTTTCGCGTTAATTCACCGGTACCGTGCAAAAGTTTTCTCTTACCGATTATGGAAAATCGAAGTCAAAAGTATGTTCCGGACAAACGCGAACATTTTAACGGCCGGTGGCACTTCTTCTTTTTTTCAGCGAAATAACGTATTGATTATTTGCCGCGCCATTTGCCGGGAACAATAATTGATAATACGCATAATCAAAATTTCACGCGTCCCCTTTCGGTTCACTTGAATATTAAAATAACGATCTTTTAACGACGGGAAGAAGAGAGTTGGCGATACGCGCAACATTTGCATCGCTGACTGCGTTCGAATTCTTTGGCGCATCGAATGTGATTTTTCTCGGGTTTTAAAACTTTCGACGTAGCACTTTCCCCCGCTCTCGCTGACAAGACAATAATATAACTATCCTCTCGCGGAAGTATCGCGTGACACGTGCAACGTACTTTCAAAGAATTTACATAAACTACTTGTACGAATTTAAAACATCCGACGTAGAAGATAAGAGCGACCGTGAGACTCTCTCTCTCTCACTCTCTGTCCCCGCTACGAGACAAAAAGGGGCAATCCTCTCCGACTTTTAATAAAATCGAGGACGGACCGGAAAAACAATCCGTTTTGTTAATTCCCCGCTGAATCTCATGGTCCTCAATATTCATACCGCGTCGAACCGTGTCTTTTTTATTATTTTAATTGAACCATACGTAGTCCGACGGGATACGTATTATGACGTCACCGTAATGGCACGGGCCATTACGCATCCTCGTTAATTCGGTAGGTACGAGAGGCGTCGGGCACGACCCAAGCCAAAAACTGAGTCGAAGTAGCGTCGGAGACTAAATCTCGTTTGCATTCATCAGAGGTGGAGGAGGTGTACGCTTGTAACTGGTGTATCCTCGGTATTCAAACGTTCTTTGCGCGGCAGACCCTGTCGGTCGACTTATTCGGTACTCCGGGACAAGATATTAAGACTTCAATTAAATGTCTGCACAGACTTGGAAACTAATATGCCATTGGGGTAACTCTGAGGAGAATTCAAAGGGCCCGTATACCTAACCCTTCGCGGGGAGAGAGGACAGGAAACTGCCTCGAGAACTGCCTCTTCTCCTTCTCGCACGATTAACAGCGGGAGAGAAATTGGTACAAGAGAGCGGGTGCTATCAACCGAAAGCTAGACCTATCACAGCGTACCGCTGCTTGCCGCGTGTTCTTTGAAACTGTGTACGAACCGCGGTATAAACACCGGCGCGGGCAACCGTGCCTGGAATGAGCGAGCGAAGGGGAAGAATTTCAGGAGACCAGCGATACAGTTTAATTTGACCTCTTTGCCGCCAGTTTTCATCAAATTTCACCCCTTCGGGTAGCGAGCGTCGCGACAAGCGGATGTACTTGCCGAATGTCGAAATAAAGGAAGTCTAAGGGAAACGGGGAGTCTTTAGTCTTCGAGACACCGGGAGAGAGAAGAGCTGCGAGATAAACTCGCGATGCACTGTAAACAATCTTTCCTCTTTTCCGTGACACGGTTTGTTGTCTAGAGAAATATTTTAAAACGGAACACGTCATCGTTGCTCGAAGCCTGATGAATTTTTATAGGCGAATAAAGTCTGTGTACGCTGCTTGGTTTTGATACGATAGCTTAATGGAAAACTTGTACACCGAACACAAAGGGCCGTGAAAAGTTAAAAGCGTCTGGAAGCTTCGAAACGGGATGGAAGATCACGACGGATTTTCTTTCTCGAACCAGTCAGAGGATTCTCTTTGTCAAGGGCGAGTTTTCGGCGAGACGCGTTACGACGAGTAACGAGAAAACGAAATCTTAAGAAAATGCCGTCCGGACACGAGGAAAATCCGAAAGAAAATTCGGTATTTCCCGGTACACCTTCCCCGGCGGGACATTTAAAATTATTTGGAGGAATAAAAGAACAATGCCGAACTAAGATGACGCGTCCGTAGCGACGCGCGGGGCCATTTAACGTCGAATGACTTTTGTCGGTCGTCTTGGTTCGCAACACATCTATCTCCGGCAGGAATGGACTTTCCGCGTTAACGTTGCCATTTCCCATGCATTATGCGGTATGCACGCGCATGCACATTCGTCGGGCCGGAAGTAGCGATAAATCGGATCTGAAACTCTCGATATACCGTTGCTCCGACGTGTATCCCACCCTTTAAGCGTTTGCATATAAATAATATCGCAAGATGGCGGCGCCAAATCCTAAAGTTACCGGAGAACGAGAAGTTGCGGTCTCACTACATACTCTCCTTCGTCTACCTGCCTATGTTCGTTCTCCGATCGATCGAGCGTGGAAGTAAAACGCGAGGAGGCGCGATACGCCTCGCGTCACATTTATTTTTCAACGGGCAAATTTATGTATGACTCCCTCTCTCCCTTTCACCCCCCCCCCCCCGCCCTCTCTCTGTCCTTCGTGGAATACCGGAGATGGGATCCTTCCTCGTCGCCGAACGGAACATTATCGATTTAGAGCGAAAACTGGCTTAACCGTCAAATCGTTTCGCAAATTCGATAGAATGGGCAACAACGAAAGACAGTTTTGCGATCGGAAAACGAAAAATCGACCTGAGCCAGCTTTAACTATTCTTTTTTTTTTTATTCCACGCTAGCGTATCCAACAATGTCGGATTCGCGGGTAATAACTATTCATCGCGGGGTATAAATGTTAATGGAATTCGATGATTCCGAGATGCGATTTCCATATTTTTATATTAGATTATATCTACAATTCATTTTTCCCGCGAGGGATACATTTGATAAATCCCAAAGAGTTAAGCCAACTAGTTTTGCATCGAATTGACCGTAATTCCAACCGTTTCACGGGACGTTAAAAATAAGACCGAACGATAAGGGTTACGATCGTCGAACGATGAATAGCGGCGCGAAGGACGAGCCAGTCACTTTAGACGACGTTCTAAATATAACCGTGCAACGCGATAGCACCATCGCTGCCACTGACCTTGGCGAACCTCTCCTGCGTGTCGAGGATCTCGATGAAGAGCGAGACCTTATCGTCCACTATCTTGAATCCGTTTCGAGGTTGTGCCAGAAGCTGCTGTATAGCCTGGGATGTGGTTAGCGGCGTGGCGGGGCTCGTAGCAGGCGTCGAAGTTCTGGTGCCGGTGCTCCCGCTGCCAGCCGAGTTGCTCGTGTGCAGATGAGTGCATCCCAAAAAGATGGGATTGCCGTTCGGTGAGACGCCGCAGCTGAACGGGCGAAACGGTAGGCCGTGAAACGTAGGACTCGGCCTCGGCGCGGAAGCGCGCAAAAGCGTCTGAGCGGACGGCAGGGACAAACGACGCACGGCGCTTTGGTTTTGCTGTTGCTGCGTTTGCTGTTGATGGGATCTCGAAGGAGATTTCAGTATCTGATAATCACTGGCGGCGGAGGGCAAAGACCGATAGCCAGAATCCGAGGGGGAGGTGGGAGGCATCGGGGCGGTCTGCGGGGTAGTGGCGATGCTATGAGGCCTAGGCCTCAGAGCCGCGCCGGGTGTCCAGGTATTAGAATTCCCCGGATTCGTGAGAATGCTCAGAGCGGGCCCTTGTGACGTGGGCGTGGGTGGCTGGGGATGTGGCAGGGTCGAGGCGTACGCCCTGCGGGGTATGGGCTGGTGCAACACCATCCCAGAGGAACCCCATTGTATAGGTTCGCCTGGTGTACGGGCGGACGATGGTACGCCGGTTGCTGATGGTGTTGCTGGTGCAGTTGCAGGCATGCCTGTTGTACCTGTAACGGGTGTCGAGGCGATGCTGTGTGGCCGCCTAGGTACGGATTGTTGAAATTGCCCGTTCCATAAAGATTGGGGTGGTATAGCGCTGCGAGTCGTGGATCCCACTGGCCCGTTGACGGATGCACCACCGTTGCCGCGTGGTTCCTGTTGACCGTTGATACCATTGACGCTGACATTGTTGTTACCGCCGCCGCCGCCGCCGCCGCCGCAGCCGCCGCCGCCGCCGGGGGATATAGATACTGGAGTACCGGCGACCGAATGGGCGCGCCGTTGTACCATCCCGGGTAAATTTGCTGCGGTTGTATTTGGTGGCCCA
This sequence comes from Pemphredon lugubris, assembly GCA_933228935.1. Lineage (NCBI taxonomy): Eukaryota > Metazoa > Arthropoda > Insecta > Hymenoptera > Crabronidae > Pemphredon > Pemphredon lugubris. The sequence continues at coordinate 27,275,274 of OW121815.1, forward strand.
ACTGTGCTCCACGGTGACGATGTTGTTGCTCCTGTTGGTGGTATTGTTGTTGCTGCTGCTGCTGCTGATGTTGTTGTTGCTGCTGCTGCTGATGATGATGATAATGCTGACGATGCGCCTGCTCTACCACCGAACTGACCAAGGGAGTGGTGGACACCTGGGACATGGTGGTATGGTGGAGCGGCAATACTATGAGGACGCCTCGGTGCTGTTGGTTGGGATAAACCGTTGGGAGTAGAGCGAACTTTATTTGCGCCGGATGCTGGTATCGGGGCTGGTGGGGTGTACAGGGGGAATCCGTGACCATTGTGACTCGGGCTACGGGTGGGCAACTGGTTGATCGGGGACGATTGAATATTGTTGCGTTGCTGTTGGTGATGTTCGTTGATGGTGCTTGCTCGAGGCGCGGTCGCGGAATGTGCTGGGGCCGGTGGGGGCGGGGGTTCCAGCAAATTTTCAAGTTCTGCAGACAACGACCACGCTGGAGGTAATGCTGATATTGGTGGTATTGCTGATAGAATTGGTAGTTGGACGGTGCTTGTCGAACCGCCGCCGGACTCGGAGTTGTTGATCGTGGCGGTAAGGTTTGGCGTGGCGGGCTTGTTGACGCGTGCGACGCGCTCACCGCCGACGGCAGCGGTGACGTGGTGTAGATGACGATCATTCAGGCTCGCACGTCCATTGACATTGCGATAGAAACCGGGACCCGGAGCGAGGTTCAGGCTCGTCGGCTTCTGCTTTACCCCGCCGTTGGGCTGCGGAGATGAGGCGGGCTTCGGTTCGCCCATTTGGGTTTTATCGGCGTCAGGACACAGCCGATTAGGTGCCCCGGTGCACGATCATCGCGTCGCGTGTTGCGTGCGTGCGTGCGTGCGGATTTTCAAGTCCCTCACCCGTTTATGAAACTTCGCGACGTTTCAATCGGTTTTACCGCAACTGAAACTCAAGTGTGGGACATCCATCTCTCGCTCGCCGGTTCCGCGATTCTCCGAGAAACAATTGATGAGGCGCGACTAGGTAGTATCCTTATCCCGATACCTGACGCTGACAAATTCGAATCTCAATGTTGTCGTCGTCGTAATGTTTCCATGTGGCTCGCGAGACAGCTCCAACACATTTCGCGCGCGACATGTTGGCCCGCGTAAGTAAATCGATAAGCTTCGCGCTACGTCGCCTGGCGGCTTAAACATTCGTCTCACTGACGTCGTAAACTTGACTAATTTCCATTTTTATCGACGATTTCCCCGGCGAATCTCCATTAACCGGTTGAAAAATTTGTCCAATATACAAGGGAAGCCCCAGTTGTATTTTAAAATGAATTTATTCGTTGGTCGTATCGTTTCCAGAATTTCCGAAACTTTGTACACTAGCACTAAATACGATATAATATTTCGTAACAGCGGTTGATTAATCATACGCCCCTAAACATTAATTCAATGCTCACAATTCTCACGAGAAACGATCGTTATTAATTACTTGTCGATTGTTACACGCCGATTAAAGTGCCAACTCATAACCGCTATAATAATTCGAGTTCGCGGGCATTAAACGAGACAATACCTTCGCTGAAACACTAATATTCCGATTGTCGATATTTCCACGAAAATACACGAATCGTTCTTCATTGATCGCCAACAGAAACGTTTCACTGATTATTATCAAAGACCTTTTTAACGATAAATTTTCCCTCTAACGATGAGCAACAATTAACTTTCCTAAATATATTCTAAGGTAATTTTGCTACTATGAATCCTGATGGATATATTGGAAGAGAAACGATTTTTCTAATCAACAATTGCGTATTTCTGCTTCGTATATTCCCTTTCTAAAATTTGAAAATCCAAGACTAATATGTGAGCTTGCGAATATACTGAACACGTGGTCGATCGTTCGAAACACACCGTGGGTTCGATCGACAACTTCAACTTTATTAAACTTATTTAACGACGCTACGAGCTCTATTTACCCTACTGTTCACCGAATAACCGTGACGAATCACCAAGGTGCATTTTCTCGTTGAATCGTTGCAAGAACAAAGATTTCGATGTTGCGCGCACTATACACAACCCACCACCCGGTTACGAGCAAATTTACGCAATATCATGTTCAAAAAGTGAAGTTTGGTTTAGCCGGGAGAATTCTGCGATTGTCTTGTTAAATCTCGCACCATTCAAATTTCAAACGATATGTCACCACACTTTTTCCCTCTTCGTACGCTCGAACCGTCACGCGAAACGTTGATTTCACTACTGAACTCCGCGAATGTCGATCGAAAAATAATCATCCATCTTCCTCGATCTTTTCCAACTTTCAACCGTCCTAGCTACCGTTGCCGTCATACTGACGATCCAACGTGCCTGTCACTACCCCAACCGTCACTGCGTCGCTTTTTCTCCTTTATTCACGATCAACCGGATACAACTTTCGAATGAAAAACACACAACTTTACCACCCGCCACCCCGTGCACCGATCGCATAACGCTGATCCTCCTTCATCTCCGAATCCCTCGTGTATCCAATTTTCAACCGATCGATCATCGCCAGCATGATCGCTCGAGCGTCTGAGAATAAAGGCACACTTTCCTCGCAGAGTGACGGAGAAGTCAAGAGCGCGCGGTGATATCGCTACCGGTGCGAACCGCGTGAGTTCAATGTGCGCGGGTCAGGAATCGAAGAGGGAAGTTAGGGACAGGAGGTCAGTCGGGTGAGACTGACGCGTGGCTGCCGTGCCGGGGGCGGAGTGGCGTGTTCCTCTTTGGAATACGGCGGGATTCGGAGCCGCGACGAGCCGCGCCGAGACGCGTCGAGCCGCACGCCTGCGCCGGGCAACCGACTGCTACTCTTGGCCTCTCCTATCCCTCCCACTCTTCCCTTCTCTCTCTCTCTCTCTCTCTCTCTCTCTCTCTCTCTCTCTCTCTCTCTCTCTCCGACCTTCCTGTTTCTCTTTCGTCCTCTCGCTCGCTCACTCGCTCTCTCTCTCTCTCCCTCTCTCGCCCCTTTGGGGCCCCCCTTCAGCTCCCTCAGGAATGGTACAGCCCTGATATTCCCTCCCTTCTCTTCAATTCTCTGCTCTTCTTTTCTCTTCTTTTGCGTCCACCCAGTCTCATGCTGGAGCTTCGTCAACGACGACGAAGACGGAGACGAAGACGATCCTCGTCGTTGTTTTTTTTTTTGCCGTTGTCCCGTCCGTACCGGCATCTCTGCCACGAAGAGATGGAAAGAGGGAAAGTCGAAGAGAAAAGAAGACAGAGAGAAAGAATGACTGTCATCTGTCTCTTTGAGGATGTGGTGGGTATACAGCGCAAGGACGTTTCTCTCGCCGCAATTTTCTTCTCTCCCCTTTTTCGCGCCAACGCCGCACAAGCGAAAAGAGCGAACCATTAAGTACGTTTCGTTGATCCGGATTTGTATGAAGATTGTCAGGTGGCGAGTTTTCCTCCCTAACGTTCTCCTCTTTTTCACCCTGACAATATTGTCGGGTTATAATTATTCGCCGCGCGAAACACAACTGAAGAGTTGAATCGAAGGAGTTAAAGAAAAAGCTTCCGTTCACCGTGTCCCCTTTCTCGACCGCCGACAACACCGACGCAGGGCACTATTTCTATCCTGGTGATGGATACATAGAGAGAAAAGGGCGAAAAAGATAAAACGGAACTACTATCTCGCCGAGAATGCCGTAGAACGGCTTACGCAGGGCACATTACCCTCCTGCCATCCATTCGTGGTCCGTGCTACTCTTTAATGTCTCTCTGCCTCTCTCTTTCTCTCTCCGCCATCCGCCATCCGCCATACCGGCATCCTCCTTTCCTCCTCATCTGTCCCGCTCTGTTTATCTACCTACCCCTTCCTTCTCTGCTCTCCGTAATACGAGCAGCATGCGTCGACCGTCAACCCCCTTTTCGCGATCTGGGTATGTGGGACTCCAGCTACGGTGGCTAGAGAACCTTGCGGATCAATGATAACGGCAATGTAGCCGATAACAATACGATTATTGCTGATATTATCTATGAGCCACCGACCGCTTCGAGGAACGAAAATGCGATACGCGTCTATTTTGCGTCAGAGATGCCTGTGAGTTTCGTCCCTTTGAAGATACCACGGAACACAAGGTCGTCTCCTAAACATTTATGGAAATAGTATTCGGTCAACCGGTATATCGACTTTCGTCTTGTATATTCACGTACCGTTAACCTCATTTTTTTCAGGCTGTAACGATAAAGAAATAAAAACACGTTTTATCATGGATCCGGAAAGTATTTTTTAAACTGTACAACAGCAGAATCGCAGTCATATCTGTCTGGCGCCCGGAATTAGCACGTTTGGAGTTGGTATATTTCCACGAATATAAATAATCATTACAAGAGGGTACATTTCCCTACCGAGGTTGGAGTTCCATGACCTTCCGCAAGTGAATGTGTATTCGCACCGAGGGACACGCAGTAGAATTCTACTGAATAATATAAAGCAGACGTTCCGCGCTTTTCTTCTCATCTTGAATCGGGTGGGTGCGAGGGGTCGGGAACGACCGAAATGTTTAAATAAAATTCTGACTCGCGGTGCACCGTAATCAACCTCTACTCTCACTTGGCACAAAGTTCACCTCGCGGAGAGTCATTTTTACGTCGAAACGACCAAAAGAGCCCGAAGATTAATTGGCATGGAATAAAATGGCATACATTTTTCCATCGCAATAATTTTCCATTTCTTTTTTTTTCTTTTTTTTTCTTTGTTTAAATTATACACTGTCAATTGTACCACGGTGAAAGTTAATTTTGCATTCTTAACGCGTTTCAAGCATTTCGGAAAGTCGAGTTTTTTACGCGCCATCGGCACCACGGAAGAGAAATTGCGGGCAAAGTTGGACAAAAGTTCCAATATTCCACAACTCGTGTAACATTTTCCGTTTTCAATATAACCGTATCGCTGTGCACCGACTTCTATCACTACCACGATGTAACGTCTATCCCCCGCGTGGGGAACGCGTCCACTATAGATATACCAAAAAAGTTTCTCCGACTTGTCGTGCCGATGTCAAACTTTGCACATAAAATAAAAATACATACCGTCAACGCAGAAACATTTCTGGCACGGTACTAACGAAACGTATGAAGATCAACGGGAAACGTTACTTTTTTGATTCGTTTCTGAAACGATAGACCCGCGTTACGGCTTATAGCGAAAACGGAAGTGATATTTAGAACGTCCCGAAATACGTTAGTTATGGAACGTCAAACACCTAACTGAATTTTACAATCGAAGGAAGTTGGACGCGTGCCAGAACTCCTCCGCAAATTATGCCACAAGATGGCATTTCTGTGTGCCTACGTTATCCACGATTTCTGACGCTGGAAGGGAGAGAGAAGGATAGAGAGAGAGAGAGGGGACGAGATGAACCGAGAAAGCGATCGACACCCGGCACAACTTCTAAGACAACGGATACAAATGGAATCGGTGCAAAGTCTACTAGAACGGGGATTTCGAAAACTTATTCGATCTGGCAGCTCCCGTCGAAGAAAATTACTAGCGAGTTTCCGATGAGACAGCCTCGTCCTTGTTGTCAGTAGATAAATCATTTGCTATAACTCGGTGCACAAAGCAATGTAATAAAAGCACCGCCGGCGAATAGGGTGCCGACAAAAGGGAGGAAGGAAGGAAGGAAGGAGGGAAGGAAGGAAGGAAGGAAGGAAGGAGGGAGGGAGAGATGGGTGAATTTCGTCCGGAAGAAAGAAAATTCTGCCGGATCGGAATGACATGCCGAATAGTACCGAGTACTCGCTGTAACGCGTATAAAGTGCACGGATGCCGAAAACGTATTTATTTAGCCACCACCGAAAATGTAGGGTCTCTCCGTATCGATGGGCCGATGTTTAAATTAAAACTATCGACTATCCGCGGAAACCTTGGAACTGTATTCGTTGTATTCCTACGAAAAAGTTTTTCGACGACTAACGGCGAATCTGATCCGCCGTTGAATCGTACAACCGCTGAACCAAATCGTTACCTTTTTACCTAACAAAACGTGAAACTGGAAAATTGGAGACCATTTCCCTGAAAAGTACAATTTTCTTGGCGCAATGTCTGCCAGTGAAAAGAGAGCAGAAAGAAAGCGGGGAACAGAACGTTGGTACACCGACTGCACGAGCCACGTGCAATAGCATAATCCATTGAGACAGCCCGAAATGCTACCAACTACCGTCGTGGTTTGCGGTATCAGGACAGAGAAGTTCTATCCAATTAATATTATGTACTACCACCGGCTTATTTTAAAATCGGATAAGGAATCTGGTTGCTCTCACCAAATCCTTGCTGCAGGTCTCCATATGTTGTATGAATCTTGTTAAATCGATTTCTCAAATTTTCTCTCCCCCCCCCTCTCTCTCTCTCTCTCTCTCTCTCTCTCTCTATCGTACCTCGCACTCCTCCTACCGAAAGAGCTACTCGAACCGGAAGACGCGAGATAGTCGACAAGAAAGTCAGAGATAAAATACGCAAATCGGGGAGATCTACTATCCGCAGAAGACAGCTGGGGCAGAACGCACTTAGCAATTTTGCACAACGCGCATTGCGCCGCGGTGGTATTAAAGCTGCAAGTAACACGTGGGATTAGTCGAGCAAACGGGAGCCGAGTTGCTACAATGGGTTCGTTAGCAGGTACGCGCTAACTGTGGCGGGCAGGAAACGTGAAATGAGGAACTAACAACAACCAGGCATCGAAGCCCTTCGTACGCGCCCGAACCCTGCCAAACGTACCCCGTTTTCTATCTCGAATATATTCGGCCCGCGCGAACGGTCCACGGTTTCTTCTCTACTCGGCTTCACCCGATTACCACCGCGATCCGGTTCCTCGAAATTCACTCTTGCACACTTGCAAGGAACGTAAAGTTTGCAACGCGCCAGGGACGGAGACGGGGGGAGAGGAAGTGAGATCTCCTTTATCAATATTCGCACACTATTCTCAGAGTCCCGACCGAGGTTGCTCTCAATTACGTTTAATTACCAAGAGCTACGAAATTCTCGCCCCGTTGAAAAGTAACGCAACGTAACTTACTCGGTCGCTTAAAGCGCACGGTGCGCGGGAAGTTCGTGCTCCTCCGAGAGGGACTGTCCAAACAAATTTTCACTTTATATGCGCTTCATAATTTAACTCGACCGAAAGTCACGCTTTGGCCAATAACGAGGAGCACGGTCTTCTGAAAGTCGCTTTCGTCTCATGGCTTCTGGAAAAATCGCGAGTGGATGAGAGGTAGGCAAGAACCTGAACTTTTGTCCGGTGATCCGACCATTCCATTTTTACTTCTGAGGTCCGCGAGGTAAAAGGTTGTGCCGTAGGTATCCTACAGGATGATCCATTCGGTGTTATCCGTTTACCTAGTTTAATCGTAACTTCAAATACGACGAAGGCGAGCGGAAAGGCAAAAGGACGATGCGTAAAAGCGTCGAGATAAAGTTTCTTTGTATCGTTAACGATCATTACCAGAAAGATTGCGTTTGCTTCGCCCCAAGTCGTCGCTCCGTGGAAAAGGAAAACTGAATCGGTGATTTCTAATGATAACGAAACGTGGACCACCCTGTACACGCGTACACATACATATATATTTAACGGCATCCCCGTCTAAGTACGTCGAGGTTACGCCGCTGCGATTCTTCGTGAGGTTTAAGAGTGCCCTGGACTCCGCCGACCTCGCCCGAGTATTTTTGTGCGGAACGAGTGGCTTTGTGAAGGAAGAATGGCCGGAGTAAGTGCTCCCGTGAAATATGGGTTACCGAGTTAAGGGCGAGGGGACAAGGGGTAGACGCTCGCTTTAATGATACATCCGGGGTCGCTTCTTTCGCGAGATCCCCCTCAATTAAATTTCAGGCCCGGCCGTCTCTCTCCTTTCTAGTTCTCTCATTCCTCGCTATCCGTCCCTCGCTCTTCCCCTTTACCGCTTCATCTCCCACGCTACTTTCTTAGATCGACAAAGTGTCGCGACGAAGCCTCGCCCGATTCGATATGAATCCTAAAAGCCTTTGTATATTTTATATTTTACACTTCTCGCCGAGCGCCGAGAGCGACTACGCTTTGTCAAGGAGCCCGATCGAAGATAATTCGCGATTCTATCGTCGGGAGACCTTAGAGTTTCTCATCGCTCACCCAAAAGGAACCTTCGACGATTTTACGATCATTCTTTGCTAAGGTCTTTAGCCAACGCGTTCGGACAAGAATATCTGAATTTTTCTAATCTCCGTATGCTGGACACGCATCGTCGAATTTGAGAGAAAAAAAACCTTTTCGCGTAACCCGCGGAGTTGGAACGAGGGATTTTCAAAGCAACGGCGGGGAGCTAACGCGACAGATAGGCATTTTGCTCCTTTCGTGTGATTTGTATTCCGGTAACGGAACGTTCCCCTTTAATCCGACGGAAATTTCATATCGTCCATTAACGCCTAATTGAAATTCTCTTTCGCTCCAACGAATCCAGCCCATTTTGTAATCAAATACGCATTCCAGCTGGACTTTCGCGTGCCGATCGCATTTTAGACGAATGGGCTCTCACTCTCTCGCTCACCCGCCAGCGATAGCCCCTTTCAATTACCGATGAAACCAATTAAAATTCACGACCCTCTCGTAAAAGTTAACGGTTCGAGGCGAGATGCGATAACTTGGTTAGAGTAAAACCGAGCTGCTTAAGATTGGGAGTTTATTGCCTTGACGGTACTCAGATTTTCTATGGAAGTTATGGTACCCTCCATTGAGAAACCGTTTCGAAGTGTAACAAAAGTAGGCCTAAGTATGTCTGCCCGATAAATCTAACGATCCTATCGGGTATCCAAATGACCTCAACGTAGTCAATTAACGATCGTATTTACCCGGAATCGAATTACATAGGACGCATCGGTAACAAAGTCGGTAAATTAATAATCCCGAAAAAACGCTCCACGCTATTTGTTAAAAGTAAACGTACGATTCGCTAATTGGACTTACCAATTAGTAGCAGTTATCGTGGCACGCGCGGAACAAGTTTAACGGTAGTCCCTTACCTGTAACACAAAAAAGAAACATGTATTAGCTGCCAGAAACGTCTAATAGAATGAAATATGTATATAATTGGGGGCTAACAGCAGTCTAATAATCTTTCCGGAGTAGTGTTGACTAAATATTTCTTGGGTTTTCCCGAAAAAAAAACTGACGGTTCAACGGCCATTCGCCATCTTTTTATAAACCGACTCCTCCAAGACAGGATCGGACAGAATTAAAAGTTCGTGTCCTCCCACAATAGACGGACCGCGTTCAAAGAAGATGAAAATGGCGGTCCCCGTGGTCGTCGCGGATAAAGATTTTGTTCCGCGGCCAGTGTTACGCGTTGCACTCTTTCCGTGCTTCGCGATTAAAACATATTTTTGAATAAAAAAAAGCTCCCGAGCCTTAATGGAATTGCCATTCGAGCGCGTTAGCTTCATCGCTGAATAAACAGCCCCCACTCGAAACAATTGCAGACGGCAATGCCCAGTAATTTTCTCGAAACTAATTACATCGCGATCAATGAGACGCCCTGGAGTGTTATAAGGAAGAGGAAAATTTTACCGGCGCTTCAATGCAAACGGTTCTTTTGTCGTCGTTTAACCATGCAAAAAATAAAGATTCTATTCAAACCAGAGGTAAAGAGCGGCAAGACATTTCTCAGGACTAATTATGGCCCAATTAGCGCGCCGTTTCTAGAAATTGTAACGGAAAAGGATAGGTAAGGAAGGAACGAGAATGGGTCCATTATTTCGTAGCGCGTCATTTACCTCCTGTCAAACGGCATTCTCGTACGCGTAATAAAAGATGCGTCCGCCAACTTTTCTCGAGCAGGTATGTACGTCTTCGAAAGTTGGAATACTCGAGAGTTCTGGATAGGAGGAGTTCTAACGAGAGCAAAAAACGATCTATCCGTTACGCGCGGTAGGACGATCGGAAAGTACTTTGAGGCTACCCAAAGTTTTTCCATCGTTCATCAGCGTTCCCCTCCGGAGAACCATTGAAAGCTGGTCCGTGGCTAAGTTACAACGAGTAAGCAACGCCGAGAACCGCGGTGGAAAAAAAAAGGAACGATCGATTATATCGGATCGGGGGAACCGCGGATAAGAGCTCTACCACCGGTTATCGCGATAATAGCGGACTCCCGAAACGAGGTGGACGGTCCCCAAGAGATTCGTGGACAACTTCCCAGATCCGCGGATACGTATCGCATTCATTTTTCATACACTATTCATGCTCCATAATGCATAAATAATTCTGCAATCCGCTCGATCGATTTATTATTTATTTCCACGATATTACGACTTCCTAATAGTAATTTAGATTCCCTTTATCCACTATTCGCAAACGTATCGGAATTAAAAATAGTCCGGCTTTTAATTTTTATTTAAATTCAGAAATTTTCAGGATGGAAAAGCAGTATTTCTAGAGAGTATGTATAAATATGTATAATATTGTTTTGAACATGTGATTACTACGGATGTAGTATTTTGCATTAAGTGTATCGAGTGTTTACAGTATGGTAAGCTTTGATTAGCAACGACATCGACGTTGTTTAACAGCTACGCTTTTGGAATCTGTTCGAAACCGTCTCGGAAGTAATACGTATCTGCTTCGCGCATAATAAATATTAGTTCTTTCTTAGTTATTCAGTTTCTAATTATTTATAGCTTCGCGACGCGTCACGCGCAGCATGTCGCGCACTAATATTATGTATATATTTTTTAATATAAAAATAAAAAAATATAAATAAAGTTTTTTCTCTGCTATAACGTATTTTATAAATAAGTAGTCATTCCAATCAGTATTCCGGTAATATACATATATTTTCGCCATACCAGTCGAAATGACTGGTTATTTATGAGGTAAGTTATTTGAGAAAAGAAACTGTATTCACGTGTACGTTAATATTGATTCATTGTTCGTAGTTCTAACGCTAATCGCGTTAAACTGTCGATCATTAGTCATTCGCATAGTTTTAATCAGGGGTTCGTGGTTGTCCGAAAGGGATTTTCCAAAATCAATTACCGTAGAAAATTGTTCTTACGTTACTACCGGCACGTAAGAAATATTTCGGTAAGTGAATTTTCTTACACAGCGACTTCCACGTTCGCGATTCGGGTTCCTAGTCGCGCATAAATTCCTAGCGTAGATATGCGCAGGATAAGAAGTCACCCACCTCCTCGCTCCCACGACACAAATCTCGTTTGGAATTTTTCATTTCCTCGATGGTGATCGGTTTCGCACAAAGATGTCATCCGTATCCGCCGTAAAGCCCCGATATAAGATTTTTCCACGACCTTTGTAATTTCGCCCGCGTACCTAACGTTTCCGCATAAATGTGGACACGCGAGATTACCCACGTTAATATATCGAATGGCATTCGACTTCCTCGCAGAATTTCGATAACCGTAACTTTCCCGTGGATTGGGATTAAAACAGCGTTATAAATGGAGGTCGTCGACGATTTATAACGCTACCTCATCGCGAGATAAATCCTCGTAATTACGAACGATCTAGAAACAAATTTCCCTCTCGAACTTTCGGTGAAATGTGAAATCCGCGAAGGATACGTCCGATCGTTCGAGCCTCGCGACGGCTATGAAACAAGTAGTTTGGCCGCGCTGCGTTGCGTCGCATTGCGAGCAGTTTCGAAGGAACAGCTCGAAAATCGAATGCTCGCAGTTGCCGGATACGGCGAGATCCGAACACGCTCCCGGAAGTCGAAATAACGAGAGAACGAGCCATAAAAAAAAGGGGCGCCGCGCGTTATCACGTGAAAGTACAAAGCGCAGATCCTTTCATCGATACTCGACGCGCAATTGTTCCGCTTTCGGTGGACAGTTTCAGGGAACGCTGATTTGACAGCCGATCTGACCTCCCGATTCGTTGTACCTCGAGTCCTCTTTTTTTTCTCTCCCCTGCAACAACCTTTGTCCTACGACCATTGTGAAGCGACCGTGCCGCCGCCATCCCTAAACCAGTGTTTCCAATGAACCGTCAGACGCGCAATCGGTACACACATTTTATTCGAATACGGGAATACCCGATTGCACGTGGCACCAGTTTTGATTCTTTTGCAAAGGTCGCCGACCGTGACGTATATAATCTCGTCCATCGCGGTCCAAACACGTGAATCCGATTCACGGCGTCTTTCTTTTACCAAGACTTCTTGAAATCGTGCGAAACCCGATACGCAGGGTCGGCATTATCAAAAGTCTATCCCGGCATCGCGAAACTTCACTTCGAATTATTAACGCTCGCGTTCTCGTCACGTGCACGTCATTAAAACGATACGTGCTAAACGTTCGAATTCGGTTCTCCTTGTCCGTGATTACAGACACACCACCGCGCAAAGTGAATTTATCGTAAAGCTACCGCTATTATGGAATAATACGCGGGATGCCAGGAAATATTCGCGGGAATTAAACCACACCGTTGACCATAATGAATACGAATGGAAGAAATTCCAGTGGGAGATGGTGTGTGTGTGTGGGGGGGGGGGGGGTGCGATAAATCATTGCACGCGACAGGAATAATTTTCTTCCGAGACAAAAATCGAACCGTTTAATCCCGCCGCTTGTCGTACGAGAGTGACAACAAGAGTTGGAGCGATAATTCCCCCGACCCACGACGGGGATCGAGATCCGCAGGGAGGGCGCGCGGTTTCAATTTGAAGCCCCCGGGTTAAGACGAGACGGGAGAGCGGGAAAAGCAGAGGAGAAAGAGGGATGAGGGTAAAGTGGAGAAAAAACGAGTGGTGGATCCTCCAGTCGTCGGCGGCAAGATAAACGAGGGAAGGGCTTTAAACCTCGCACCAGAGATAAATTAGTCTGTCCGGCAGGTGGGCACCGGTTTTTAGAAGCTTGCCCGCTACCAGGAATTGCGGATGGAAGGAAGTTCCCGCTCACGAATCGAGAGACCGCCGTTTCTGCGGTACTTCGAAGGGCCACGAAGAGCCACGAACACGGCCAATGTCGTAACGCGACCAGCGCTTTTACGCGCGCGAGAAACATTTTACCGTTTCTTCGCCGCTCGCCCCGCGAACGTTACTTTCACGAAATATCGACCAAAAAACGAACGTCCGAAACAGTTATAGGCTTCGCGGAGTGGAACATCGAGGACGAAAAGTTATTACGCGTACCGGATCGCAGCGGTAAAGTTATGGATTAGATTCGGTTGGTGTGTATTTTTTTAACGAATCGGAGAAAAAAGTTTGGCGCGTCAAAGAGGTAGAATTTGCGTCTCGGTAATACGAATTTTTCGAGCAAAGCGGATACAACGCAGCCGGGTTTGCTATCGGGGGAAACTCGAAAAACAAGGAGGATGACAGAAAGGAATAACGAACCTTCTGAGCGCCATTAGTCTCGTATCGCGGACGATTGTCGATATCGAAGAGATTCGTCCGTTCGTTTTACGGCGGGAACGAGGAAGGAAACGAAGATAAAGGAGAATGAAACGAGTGATCGAGAACGATGGGGAGAGAGAAGCGTAATCGAGGAGGCTCTGCTGGGAGGTAAAAGGAGACAGAAATATACCGACGAAGGACAGGATTCAATGACGAAGACACAGAGCTCTAGAAATGGCAGCTTTGATGTTGAAATAATTGAGTTTATTCTTCCGCCCGTAGCGCCAGGATGCGCACCTCTTTCATCTGCGACCAAGTTCTTAATGGCACCAGCAGTCGAACCGTGGGTGGTTTTGTAAAAGTTTAAGACGTTCTTCTCCCTTCGAGAAATACATATACATATAACGCGCGCGTGCGCACAGCCACAAACGCAAACGGCAAATACAGAAATACACGCACGCATACACACACGCACACACACACACAAGGAATACACAGTTAGTCCAAAAGGCAAACAAAGAGGGAGAGAGAGATACACTTTCGCGCGCATGATCAACAACTACGACAAAGTTTTGCAAGATCGTATCGCTCGTTGAATTTTACGAAGGGCTTATACGCCGCTAAGGCTGATATTAGAAACAGTGAAACGACGGAGAGGGCATTTCTCGCTGAAACCCTATTGGGTGCAACTGCCTTCCTAACTTTTGCAGAATCCTTAAGGCGTTTCGACAATGTCAGGAGGTATGATGGATGAGCGCGCCACTCCAGAGATTTTAGCGTCGTACGAATAAAACGGCGGAAATTGAAACGCTCCTTCAAAAGAAACGTTTGCGCCGGGAAAGCGAGTCGTGACGGGAGTTTTTAAAATCTAACGACGAAACTTGTGAAAATTATACGCGGAGGGGTAGAAATTGTGAGTCGTACGTGCGGTGGTAATACCTACCACCCTCCCTCGTAACTCTCGCCATTGACGAAGGAATTATTACGTACGCGTCGACGGTTATAACACGAATCGATCTAATACAATTGTACGACGCGACTGCTTGCTCCGAGGGAAATAGTAATTTCTCGCGTCTCAGTGGTCTCGCTGTGCGCGCTTGGCAAACTTTACGCGAGGAAAAAAAAATGATGCGGAAAGGGAAACGCGGTATCCGCGGATGCTAGCGGACAAAAGCGCGAAATGCAAGAATGCCGGAGCAAAACGAAGTATTCAAGAGGCGTGCCGTGTCTCGAATAACTGAATCCGATCCTCGCGAATATCGTGATTTCGTTATGCGCGAATCTGGCGCGAGAATGCGCTTGGTTAAAGCCGAGGGGATACATCTGTGCGCCGGATTCCTTGTCGGAAATAATCCACCCTCGAATCCGTCGGAACGGTGAAACATATTCATTCCGGGAATAAGCGTAACGTTTCCTCATCGACGCAATTAAACGAGCGATTAAATATTTGACCCGTTTCGTCAGAATGGAATATTTTAGAAGAGATCGCGGAGATTACATTTCACAAAGGCTCCCGGCACAACGTAGCTTTCGGCGAAGAGAGCATCGCCAAGCGAGGGGGAAAAATTAATTTGCGAATGAGAAAGTGCGCGGTACGATAATACAGGGATGTGGTGGCGAACGTGTCCGGGACAGTTTCTCCTGTAGGGTTTGTAACCTACCACCGTGTTCCCCCTTTCCTCCGCGAGCAGAAAGACCAGTCCAGGCTTCGCCAAACTTTTTCCTCGCGATAAAATGGAGCACCGTTTCCACTGCCAGCGACAGTAACTTCCAGAAACGGTACGGATCGATACGCCAGCTTTCTCGTTATAAATTTCGTGCTCCAAATAACAATTGTAATTGATTTTGACTCGAATACGTCGCGTACTTTAGACAAAGGTAAGGTATTCGTCTGGCGATCGCGCCATTTAACAAACTCGCGCCACGAACGTATGGTTGTATTTAATTACGAGAGTGCGCAGTTATTAATGTTCCACGGCGAGAGGGAAGAAACATACGCCGCGAACTCTCGTTTACCCAATCTTTTCGCTCTCAATTAAATTAAGCTCAATTTCCACCGTTTCTGGAATTGCGGACTTTCCGGGGGACGCATCGACGCGACCGTACAACGAGTTTTCATTCTCGCGATTGCATTTAGTACGCGGAGCGTGAATAGCTCGACAAATTTATCAAACAATAATCTTCCCGAAGTAATTGCATTTTTCTCTTTTACACGCCAAATACTCGTCGAGAGCCTCGCGAGAGAGGACTGGCAGGCGCTCCGTTTCACGAAAAACCTATACGGTAATACACGCAGATACGTGGCGGATCTGCGCGTCCTCGGCAGTTTCCTTTTAACCGTACGACGGTTCCTTATTTCAGTATACCGCCGGAAGGGACTTCCGACGATGCACTCAACTTTTTCCCCGCGCTTCGGCGGCGATAGCTACCCCAACCCCATCCACCCACCCCCCCTCCCCTCAGGCCCGTGTACCCCTAATACGAAACATTCCACCGTAGAATTTAAATAAAGCGGGGAGTTTAGCTAAGCGCCCGCGGCACCCTTTTGTATCTACCCCTGAGCGAATAGTTTGGTACGCGTGCCCCGGTGGATTCTCTTCTATCTTCCCTCGTTTCATCCGATTCTTTACCGAATACGTACCAGCTAGTAGGTCGTTGGAGGGTGTTTGAAACCTCGCTCCGCCAGAAATACTTGCCGACTACGCTCACTTTTTTTCCTGCTCGCACAGCTATGCGGATGGATATTATAAAACTGAAAAATTCAATGAAACGCGGCTTTCTTTCTAGGCGGGAATTTCAAGAGAAATCGATTGAAGTTCAGTTCGTGCGGAGCGGGGAACGAATACATCGCGCATCAGTGATGTTAAGATTAAAAACGTTGAGATAATAATTGCGTTCGTACCGGTGTGATCGTAATGATTATCCAGGGAATATTCGCGCTACGAGTCACGCGACGGTTCGATCGCGCTGTTGCTGCGCAACGAAATTTTTCCTCAAAAACGAGAACTCTATTGTAAATAGTAAAATTGCAAAAAAGTGCAACTCTCTTCCCCTCTCAAGAACAATAACAATCGTTGTTTTTGCCGTTATACCTCCTACGTGACTTAGGAGAGTTTCCAGGTATTAAGGGAGATTATCACCTTGTTGGGTGGAAAATCGATTTTTTACATATTCTTAAAGTTTGGACTTTTAAGAATAGTTGAAGATCAAATTCGTTCAATAATTGGAAAAATTGACGAAGTTATACCCATTTGAAGAAAGCAGGGTCCTGGTATTGTAATCATAACGTAAAACTTTAAATGCGTTTTTCTGCGCTGATTCTGTGTTGATAATAGCTACTCGATAAAACCCAGCTACGAACTTGGGTTTTTGCAGATATGCCGTGCAAAGTAGTGCCTATCGCTGCACGTAGAATTATTACGATATCTATCACTGTTCATGAGTTAATTAAACGAAAGGCTGACAAGATTTTCCAGTCAAAATTAAATTTTTTTTCAAGCGCCTGCCACTTCAACAATTCTTTACTTTTCCTCATGATTCTAGTTGCAACGAAAGAGAATTTCATGTATTCTAAGAACCTCGTCTTATTTTATTGTTCCAGACAATTTCTATTAATCTTTCCATCAACGCACGGTCGCCGTGTTTTTTTTTTACAATACATATTTCAAAATTGAATACCGCCTTTGCGTTTTATTCGACTGCTTCGTAAAAAATCACACTTATGCGCGAAGAAACAGCGAATTTAAAAAATGGAAACCAATATTGATTCGTTCGATAGTTCCCGAGAAAAAAATTCGCCAAGATACGTGTCATTTTCAACCCAACAAGTCGCACACGACTTGATTCACGACCAACCTTACACCAAACGCCGTGATAGTTTGACGCTACGCGTGGTACAAGTCAATATTGGTCGGTGCTATCTAAATATGTGGGATCGTACGCACCAACGATGACGTTCGAATCACGGTCGCTTCTAAACAGGGTTTCATTTAAATAGTGGTACCCCGTTAAATACGCGATACCTGGAATAAGTGTAAGCAGGGTTTTCTTTATCCAAAATGTTAGTTCTGGTTTAGTTAACGAGATATTAACGGGACACAACGACCAATCGGAGAAGAATGCGTTAACCAGTAGCGCCCGTTCTTGGCTATCGCGTAGACTCTAACAAGATTGCTCCACGATTTTCGTTAGTACCTAGCCCACCATGACGCTTTGGATATTTTCAGTGAGGGAAAACCTGCTTAGAGTTATCAAAAGTACTACGCGTTTAACCCTTTTCTTATTACCCCGAGTCTGACTCGTGGTAACGATGCAAAACGGTCCAAACCAGAAAATCACGAGTTAAACTCGTGGTATCGATAATGACCCGAAACTATAATTAATGTTTAAATATCTTTGTAAAATAATGTTCCAACAAAAATGCCATTTCATAAGCCCACAAAATTTTTTGTAGTAAACAAAGGTCGCTCTTTGTTAATAATATCCGCGTAATTACAATTAAAAGTAAATAGCGGGCCGTTTAGCGAGCAACTTCAACACGATCCGACCGTTGTGTGACCGATTGCTCGTATCCTTCTTAATACTGGAAAGCTTCTTAACTCTTTTGGTACTAACGACGACTATAGTCATCCATCAAGAATTCGCATCAACTCGTAACTTTAATCAAGCGGAGCATAACTGTTTTCTCCTTGATTACGAACACCGAGATGTTTTGTTATATGTTTCGACAGTCGTACGGTTTGGTATAGCTCTCATTGTCAGTACGTGGTATTAGATACATGGTTTCTTTCGGTCTTACGTTCACTTCAATTTTTCTCTTATTTCGAATACATAGTATTAGGATTTAAATAGGGATGGATTTGTTTGGACGCTCCTGATTGTCTGGCGTTGGCATGCGATACCAGGCGAACCCGACAATGGCGGCCGTGCGGGTAATTGTTCTAAGAATGAACGTGAAAGGTTAATCTTTAGGAAGCCTCACATTGAGGATGGCGTGGTGGAGCTCGCGTCCTTATGTATATCTTTAGTAAAAAACCACTGATTTCTTACTTACTTAAGATTTTTTCCATGTTGCTGATACAATTTCAAATTCAGTTGCCAATTTTCACCTAACGTACCCATTCCGTAAGTCGAATGTATTTACAGGACACCGATAGCCGCATGCACTTCAGAGGTTTTTTGCAATTTTTCTGTATTATTTCAAGTGTTTTACCGGTATATTAATTTTTAACAATTTCTTTTTGTTTTCTTTCCGAAGCGAAAACGGAAGTTAGGAACCGTGAGGGGGTGCCCCGTCCTAACACTCCCTAGCGCGCGGCAGAAATAAACTTTACGCTATGCACCTCACAGAAACCGGCGACTGACGGAAGCTTAATGTGAGAAATTTAATAAAAGTATTGCCTGAAAAATGATGTTAAAATTATTATCCAGTTTACTGATAAACATTGCCTCGTGCTGGCGGCCGGAGATGAAAAAAAGGTTGTTTGTTCTGAAAATGATAAACGCCGATAGAGTCACTATTGCTGTAAGATTTGCAACGTAGGTTTACGTGATCGTCCCCGTTTTGAAATATTCCACGCAAAACCAAGGGACAAGGTCTTATCTCGGGCCAAGTACAAGTGCGCGAGAACTACACGTAGACCTTGTATCTTTTCAGGAAAGGACGAACGGGGGTTTTCGAGGTAGTGAAAACGCATTAGAAAATCAATTTTTTTTAATCATATTATTAACCAATTTTATAAAGCGTTATCACTACAAAACGTGTTAAAGTATGATGTCTTCTCGCCAATTCGTTACGATATACGACAAGGTTTTTAAGCGCAACGCTTCTTGTCCGGTAAACTGGCGTTCGCGTCGCAGCTGTTTCGTCCGATATTTTTATCACGAATCAGATTCGTCAAAGTTTGATGAGGAGTTAACGACAGATACGTAGCAAACAAGTCCACGGATAGTCTACGTTAATTTTCGTGTACGTTCCGCAAGTTTGGCCCCTTCCGAAGAAATCCACCAAGCTATAATGGTGTAACGCTACATTTTTCAATCTACAAGTCTATTATCATCGTAGACGAACCACTGACGATATAAGCGGCATCAAAATGCGAATCGGTAATATTAACTTATTTGCGAGGTCTACTTCCTCGAATCTCATACTCGGAACAGCGTCTGAAAGGACGTAAAAGAACGAGAAATAAGAGATCGTGGCAAAAATACCGCGAATGCGATGGACCCTTGGGAAACGTCAACGTCCATATTCAGACAAGTCCACCGATTTTTCCAGAATTTCTTATCCACTCCCGCCTCCGACGTTCGCCGAGGGATTTCAAAACGTTGACTTTTCAAAGAAACCGGCTGACCTGCTTTTCGCGTTAGACGAAAGCACTGACCATTTTTCGCAATCATACGCGGTTTGTCACCAGTGAAATATTTCTCACCGACCAAACTGAATAAATTATCAGGCACCCGCCTCGTCTATCGGCGTTTCAACGAGTCATTTCTCACCAACCAAACTATTTACGGTATGCAGCGGCAGAGCTTTTTCTAACCGTATTATTCTCCTATCTCCGTTAACTTGCACTTTCCCCCCTAACAATTGTTCAAATTGTTATCCAGCCATTTAGGGAAGCTGCTCGTCTCCATTTTGGGACGTCGGCGTACAAAGAGCTTCTGCCATGGACATACGGGCTGATATCGTCCGGAATATACTACGAGCACTACCCCGCGTTGGAAGAAAATATACAGGGTGAGCGGTATAGAATTAAATCTGGAAATCTTTGCCACGTTGTTCGATAACCGAACGCTAATGTGTCGGCATGTTATTAAATCGATAGCACGATTAATACGGAAACTTATCACGAGATAATTACATAGCTAAATTCAATGGATAACCGGGTAGAATGATTTTCGGATGGAAGCAAAACTGCTCACCCTGTATACGCGTGACGCGTAGAACATCGTTTACAGTATACGTACGTATGTACAGCGTTGTAACGTTGGACGGTAGCGACCGCCAGGCAGCGACATCTGCTTGCAACGTTATCCGAGATATCCTTTGCACTTTGCCCGAGTCTCACCCCCTCGCGCGGAGGGGTTGAAACTGCGAACTATTGTATTTGTTAAGTCACCGAAGTGTTGAAAAGAGAAACAAGGACCAACAGCGTCAAAATATACACGGTACTCCTTCGGGTGTCTTCCACCTTGTACGAATTTACAGTTTTACTTTACACGGAAGATTTATGAACCCAAACGTACGAAAAAATAATATTTGAAGAATCTTCAAATCCTTGAAACAATTAACGATCAATTTTTATTCCGTTCGCGGAATGCCGATTTTCGCGAGTTAATGACGTGTACGCTGTAGTACGCGAATCCACAAACGAACGTCCCATTAGACGTATAATTTGATCAGCTGATCAAATATTCCGATTAAAAGCTTTCGTTACGTAATCGCACGAGTGAAGGAAGTACTCGTTGCTTTCACTGGCCGTGACCGTTTACTTAACAGATTCAACGGAACTAATTTTCTCGCTCATAACTTTCGTAACCACGTAGAACCGGGTGATAAATTAATTTCCGTAATTCAGATTTGCTTTACGTTCAACTCAAATAATTGTGTTACCTTGTCGTATGCCGGTAAACGTTCTCGGCATGGAGATCCCAAAATCGTAGCTCATAATTCCGGCATTGTTAGAAGCACTGATTTCCAGTGCCGACCGAATAATCGCTTTTCATCGCGGTGGCTACCTACACGATTAAGGACGTAACCGCCAGAAAAAAACGAATAATTCAACGCGAAAACGTACCGTGAAATTCAAACAATTTACGTTCCCTTCAAAATCGCAAATACCGAGAGCAAAGTCAATCTTTAATCTCGCTTCTGAGTAAACCCGTTACTTTTTTAAGTGTCGTTTTTATACGATCAACGCGAAAATGAAAAACTGCAGTTTCCGTAATGCGGAGAAACGTCGCGAAGACCAATCACGACGAAAACTATTTGAAAAGGATTTCAATTACGTTACCCGGTATAGCCGTCGCGTTTACGAGACTTTACTATCGTACGTACGTTGACGACGATCGAAATGAAACTGCCTTCGTTGCGCAGAACGATTACGATCTTTTTGCGTACTCTTCGTTACCGAAGCGCACGCTAAAACTGAACGCATCGGTGACTTTGTTATTACACGTGCGCGGTTACTTCGAGGCTGAAGCGAAACATCGTCCAAGTCAAACTTCGCGTAATCCGAAGCTTTGAGAACGAATCGTTATAGATACAATTTTATTGAGGAAGCGTAACGTTGTCAGCGTCTATATTTATAACCCTTGACGTCCAGCGTCGCCTGGGACATTTTTGAACATGTATTTGGTTTCCGGTTCATCGTAGATTCTGGCGTCTCCGAGATGAGAAGTATGTCCGATGAACGTCGTGTGATAAAAATGATTAAATTTTAAATATTATTATTATTGCAATGTCCCGCTCACCTTCCTGGATTTGCACAACTGGTCGATTCAGCCAAATTAAATAGTATTTTATAATCGCACCGAAGTACGTTTTCTTCGAAAGGAGCCAATGTCCAAGATTGTTAATTGTGTATATTAATTCAAAAATTCCGTGTCGATGTTATTTGCATCGTGAATGATACAACAGTATATATTTTCCTCGATAAATTATTCTTCCTATTGCACTTATTGATAGCGTAACGTGCGCTTGTTCTTGGCGTTAAAAAATTAGACCCACGCGACAAAGGGTCGAGCACGGCTAGATCAAATTATTGCAACGACCGGAAATTGCGTAATAAATTCGAAAAATGAAACGTGACAACGTTATTTTTTGAAAAACATTTTGACAAAGGAAGTGGTATCCGTGTTTTAATGAGTTCGACCTCCTTTTTGAAAATCGAACAAAAGACGATTATTTACTGCACTGGTATCAGTGGCGCCAGCGGAAAAACTGTTGTTCCCCAAGTTGAGGATTTATCGTTGACAACGGAAGTTGTTAGTCACTACGAATTCTGGAATTGGAACTAGATTGTCGTTTTCGAAACAATGTCGACGATACGCGTTGACAAAAGAGAAAAGTGTAGAGATCGATGACGATCTATCGAAACGACGACCTGAGGTATCCGTGTTTGACCAGCATTCTACATAATCATTGCGACGAATATTAATCCGTGGCACGTCTGGTATGACCGTGATCTTCGACAAACTATGGGTAGCGAGAATTATTGTACCTAAATAAATCCTAATAATGGTAATATCTTAAACCAATGAAAACACTCCATTATCAATTGTAGGAAAATGGAAAGTTTAAATATTGACATAGCTCTCCACCAGTACAAAAATATATACCTTGATCAAACGCGGATACATTAGTCGAATATGATAAAGAAACCAGTTATCGACGCGTAAGATTTTCGACGATTTGTAAAATATTTATTGTTTCTTATTAATTCACCGTGAACTCGTTAGATTTGTGATTCTTATAAAAAAATATACATATACAATGTATGAAAGTATTAAGTTAAAAAAAAGATCGCTAACAGGAGTAAACGTTCGTCAGAATATTTTCAACAGATAAGTACGAAACCGACAGAACGTATTTTCACACAGTGAAATTGAGGGTCGCGACTGACGGTACTGCGATAGCAATTCGCGATCTCCATTCTAATATCGGTACCGGCAGCCGTTAAAATTTTCTACGGAGAGATCTACTTTCTCTGAACATCGAAGGTGGCGAAGAACGTTATCTCCTTTGCCGGCAACGGGGAACACCCCGTACGAGGAAACCACCCTTCCGCGACGAATATCATGCCCCCTGTATTACCGACCCTTGGAATGTGGGAACTGTCGGTTACTATCGCCCTCTGAACACGCGGAGAGCGCATGCGCGTACTATTTCGATCGAAAACGTCCCTCTTCCCATAGAATTACACGTCCTGGCCAACAAAGTGGGGTGTAGAGGATGTAAGGTGGGAGGCGGTACGAGACTCTCTTTTTTCGCGATACAAAAAAACGCTGCGTTGCTAGTTTCGAAAGTAAATATTTTTTGAATGCTGAAACGTGAGAACGTACGAGAATCGTGGAGGAGAGTCGCTTCGATGTTACTTTTTAGTTTTCGTGTCTTTCGAAAAACGAGACGCCGAAATTCTTTCACTGAAAGGAATATTTTGAAACGATTGTTTAATTCATCGCGTTTCGGGGAGCTGCCCAATAACGTTTCGAAAGAATTCACGCGATCCATTCTTTTATAGATTCTCGAGAACGAGGAAAGATGCGGTCGTTCTCGAATGAGAATACCGTACGGCCTTTCGAATTTCACCCCTTAATGGAGAGAGCCACCAGGAGGATCATCCCGGTGTACGTTCCCTTTATATCCAGTTTTTACGAGATTCTTTCCCTACTCCGCCTCTCCCCCCACCCCCATCCGTTTTGCACTTCCATAACGTTTACGACTTTCGTATTTTATTATCAGCAAGGGTACACGCGGATATACTCTTGCACCATCCCTCTGCTAACGAATACTGATTTAACCCCAGGGCTTAAACATTCTTTGCAATGTCGTTAAAACTCAAATAGTCGGTCAAACTCGACGATACCGCGATGTCTAAATCGCGTCGATTGCACGCATTTAAGTATAATAAGCTTTAAAGCAGCCTACGTCGCACCGATACGCGAATACAAACAAAGAATAGTTGCACGGTTAAGTCTAGCACAAAAGAATCCCTACGTGGAGCAGGAAGCTAGCTTGTGCGCTCAACTATAAAAAGAAGTCTGGTTGAGCGAGCAACAACCCCCGTAAGCAGTCGTTATCCTTTTAACGATTACACGGTGGATGTACGACGATCAAACGACGATAATTCGAAACATTCGGTTGCTGCGGTGGATTTGAAAAAATGCAATTTAATAAACGATTAAAGCGTCCCGCGAAAGAAACCTAAGAGGATTGAAGAAAACTAATAACCCTTTCAACCGAAAGGAGAGGAAGAGTAATCAAAAAATTACGGCGACGAGAGTTTGATCGTAAACGAGGTTATCCGGGATACGTGTGAGCTGACACCGTGATTCGTGGATATTACCGAGATACGTTATGAAACAAAAAATGAAGGTCCCGGAATATTACTTCCCCGTACAGCGGTATTTTAGAAATAATTTCTGCTTAAAAAAAATTCAGCGCCGTGATTTAATGCTACATTCGCCCGAGCTATGCGCGCGTACAGTGCCCCATAAATTTTCGTTGCCCCGTGTCTTTTTGGCCGCGCTACGGAATTCGCCAGAGTAGATGCGAAAAGCACCCGTTGGGCTCGAAAGGTACCCGCGGTATAATGAAATAATGGCTATTAGGAGTGGAATATTATCGTCGGCGCACGGCTGCCCAAGGAAGGCGTTCTATCGATCCTATGGTCGCGTTTAGCGCGTTGGGGCGAGAAAGGGAAAGTGGCTAACTCGGTTTGCCTATTCTTTTGCGTCTCCGTGTCCTTCGGGATTCGGTGAAAAACAGTGGCAACGTTTCGACTATTTCCGTCTCAGCTCGCATAACTCGTGCGATCTTAAGCCGCGTACAGACATGTAACCTACGCGCGTCACAAACACTGTATCGCAGCTCCGTTGCAAATGTGTTAATATCGTATGCGAGACAACACAATCCTAACTAGTCTATTGGTGTATCGTGTTGCGTGATACGCGCGTGTGTTACACGTCTGTACCCGGCTTAACATACGTGCGTATCACGCAAGGCGATGCACCAATAGACTAATTAGGATTGTACTTTCCCACATGCGTTATTAATACAGTTGCGACGGGGTTGCAATACGGTGTTTGTTACGCGCGTATGTTACACGTGTGTACGCGGCCTTGTCGTTATTGAAAAATTAGCTCTGTTCGGTGAAAGACGACCGTACGATCGAACGCACTGACGATATACTAAAACTTTAATGACACAAGGTAGACAAGGTAGAATGTGACGTGACGCTTCTGTACATTTTTATGCAAGAAACAATGACGTCGATTTAAATTATTATTAAAGCGGCAAGAAACGTTTAAATCCGAGATACTTAAAAACGGACTTTATCGACTACGATCAGAGTTAGTTGCCCCCACGAAGCGCAATGTTGTAAATCCTAATAGTGCCTAACAGCGTAGGGTGCGACGTACGAAGAGTATAGCCCCCAGAGGCAACGGGTTCATGTGGTTCGATGGAAAAACTCGGAGTGAAATTGCGTTAAAGCGGATTAGCCACGCTAGGCTTGATTTAACGAAGCGGAGTATAGTATGTTTACCATGAATATGAGAAACGGCCACCCTCTTTGTCCAACCTGAGGCGAAACGAAAGTTCAGGTCACGTAAGCGACTCCCGGGCCCTCCGATCGATGAACTCTACTTTCCGTGTAAATGGTTCGTAAAGCCATCGGACCTCGAGGTACAACGTAAAATGACAAGGAGCCCAAAATAAAGTTAGACCTCTCTCTCTCTCTCCCCCCCCTCTCTCACTCTCTCTCTCTCTCTCCCCCCCCCTCTCTCACTCTCTCTCTCTCTCTCTCTCGTCCGTACGCTGCTATCAGAAATTCGTGGCCTACTTGTCTGCCTCTGTTTAGTCACCGCGATAACGGTGTACGTCTTGTACAACCAAGAACTTGGCTCCCCAGTATGTACTACAGGATTCATTATGATTTTATCGTGCGAAACTTTCGTCGAGTAACAGCGCGTAATAACATTCTCCGACGAACGGGGAGAACGATTCGTGTATTTCGGAAGAGCGAGTTTTTTTGTCTTTTAAAATGTATATCTCGCGAAATCGAGCGCTGGAATATTTTCGATGCACTCCAAAATTCATGGTCACTTCTTCCCGTCGAGTTTCGAACAAATAATAGCAGACAACGTTATCGCGTAAAGGACGAGAAGAGAGAGAGAGAGAGAGAGAGAGAGAGACGATTCGTGGATTTACGAAGAGCGTACAATTTTTCTTTTCGAAGAGTGGGTTCGGATGTTCATCGTCAGATCGTTTGAACGTAATCAGAGTTGACGGTGGGAATATCTGTTCGATTACAGTCAGCTCCGTGTTTTCCTTCTCGGTGCGTTTGACGCTATCAAAGAATCCCTTCTACGAGCTTCCGCGTTAAGATGTCGTGATGAAAATGTGATTGCACGGGACGCGCAAATGGTATACGGGGAAAGCGGTTAAAAAAAAATAACCCGCACGTTGAGCAAAGTCCAAGAAAATGAATCGCGGAAGTTAGTTCGCGAATTCCATCGGGGAACGATACAAAATAATTCAGAGCATTAAAAATAAATTTTATGCTCGCAACAAACTTTACTCCACGGATATATGTGCTCAGCGATAGGTAGGTATTTCAAGATGCCGTTCGTTCTATTTCGTTTTAAAGTAATTCTGCCGGGCGATCCAATATCGGCAAACCATAACTTGAGCTCGACAAATCGCAATTCATGCACACTAACTATTCCACCTTGGACGGTGGTATTAGAAATTCCTCCGGATGTACTCTCGAAAGATGGTGGCCGTATATATATATATGCATGAGTTACGTTCCGACGAAGGTAGGTCGATAAGTCATTAGTTGAATCGTGCTAGCGAGCGTGAACAACGTATAGAACCACGTTGTTACGAGCGCTATTACGACTACGGGTTACTTTAGGATACGTATACCGATAGTTTGATAGTTCGCCCGTAAATATGTATTCGTAGGTCCAATGAAACGTTTCCATTGTGCACTCCAGAGATTGAATTTGCATCTCGCTGGACGGTGGAAAAACGAGGAGAATACCTATTATCTCGAGAATTGGATAAATGCGTGTCCGCCGACGTGGCTAACATGCTTTGTCGATGGTAATAAACTCGGAGGCTAAGCATTTTTCATTCGTATACTAGCATCGTTATTATTATAAATAATGCTCGAATCAAATTTCCAAAAATTGACAACGACATGCATTATTTTCCCCTTTAGTATACCGTTTCACGTTTCTTTTCGGAAGCGTCAAAATGCGGTCCAATAAATACGGTAAATTATCGCGCGGGAGGTACGACCGAGAAAGAGGAAAAGAGAAACAAGAGAGCGCGACAAAAAGTGAGGGTAACAAGCAAGCGATCGGATTAAACTTTTTTGCTTTCGAATGTCACTCGTACGATCGCGACTTCAATTTAAATATGAAATTCGAAAAATAACGATCGCGATTAAAAGTGTTTGACGACGCGTTGAACGAAAAGAGTAAATAATGAGAGCCAATCGCGTGACACGCGTCGCGCGTGTGAGTAATCGAAATAGATAAAATTCTAATTGCTATTATAATTGTTGCCCTTACGCTGCACTGCGACAATTTAATCGCGTTACGTACAAACAACAATTTGATTTTCAGCGGTCGCTGCTATTGGCCGAGCGGTTAGTCTGCGTTAGACGCGCCATACGATTTTCACGTCGCCCCTGATATTCATGATTTATCCAATGAATGATTCGCACTAATTATCCAATTGTTTATCGAACAATCATGACCGCCGCCTGCGCGCTAATGAGTTACATCGAAAGTGTACACTTTGTTTTTCCCCGCAAATACCGATCCAGTTTTGTTCTCGCGCGAACTCGCTCGACTGCCGATTCGTACGGTAAATGTTTATTTTCTATTTCCTGCAGAATCGAACAGACCTGACCAAAAACAAAAAATAAATAAATAAATAAATAAATCTATCGAGTACAATGATCCTAACGCCCGTGAAAATGATTTTACTGCCAGAAAACGAAAGTTTCGTCGACGAGTTTTTAGTGGCAACATTGAGCTTTGACTCGGCAAACCTTTTATTAAATATACATGAATATATGAGCGGCCTCGTGGCGGTGTTGGGGGAATCGTTTGCCGTTAAATATTGAATGCAATCTATCCCGTACCACAATAATCGGACAATTTTTCGGCGGCAACGATCCACACTCGGGACGAAACGAACGAAAGGAAACAAACGACGAGGGGAAATTGGGTTGGTTACGATAACGCGCAACGCGACAAACAATATTATAACCTAATTTTCCGAGGTCGCGTAAACGTGTACGACGATGCCATTCGTTACTCGAGTGCAACGGCGTGGTATTAATTTCATCGCGATCGCGCGCAGAGGCTATATCAATTTGACTCCATGGAGGCACGATAAATTACAGAATCGTAAACAAAATTCTCGCGGGACACGTGGGATTCCGCTGCGTTCGTCGTGAATTTATTGTACTTTTCTCTTCGTCGACATACGTGTCTTTTTTGTTTATTTAAATGCCCGAATAAGTTGGCGAATTTGATGTTTTAATTGGAGAATTCGAGACGCGTAATTCTCTTTCTCTCGCGCCAGTGTTTATTCTCGTACGTTAATGCGTGAAATAAAAAAAGGTCTTCCCATCCAAGCTGGTGGACCGTGACCGCATTATACCGATACCCGATATCGGGGCTTCTTCCTTTTAATAGATGTGCCAATACTAATACGGGTAGCAGCGCCGACGCGTTTTTATGACAATCAATCTGACGTCGATCCATAGCCGCGCGATCCATAGATCGATTCGGCCTTATTGAAATTCAACTTTTCCCACAGTTTCCATTTCCCATCCAATTAACGAACGAAGGTAAATATCTGGAAAGCCTAAACCTTTCGCATATGTTGAACGAAGGATTTAAAAAATCGGATACACGTGCCGAATATCACCAACGATCGATATAGCCTAAATAGCGCGAGGTCGTTTATAGTTCGGCCGACCCGTCGCGTCGCGTCGACGAGAGAGACACGCGTGATAAAAAGGCAATCGAGGCGGACAAATGACGACAAGTGGATCGAAGTTAATAAGTTAAACTTACCTTAAGCTGATGTTGCGGTCGTCTGAGCGCGCCCTGGTCTCGTCGTCCACCTAGTCGATCGGCTTCCGCCTCCAATCCCTCCATAGAGGACTCAGCTTCGCTCAACCAAGCCAAGAACTTGTCCAGAGACCGGTCGAAGTTGTGGAGGGAGTTCATCGCGGAGTGCAGCAGTTTCCCTCGATTGATGATACTGAGAAGGATTTAACGGATACACCATTACCTCTCCGCGATATACAATGCCACGCAAATTCGGGTATCGATTTCCAATCATGCGCGCAAAAATCCAATGTGCCCAGTCGACAGAATTGTGGAAGATTTAACGTTGGAAAAGTTCGTGCAATTTGTCTACGTAATTGGGATGCGACCGGTGAAAAGGAAATAAACGGAGTTAGGGGGGATGGAGAGGGGTGGGGGAGGGGGGGGGGGGGTTGGGGTGGTACAGTTACTCCGGGTCAAATTAAAAATACTCGCAACAACTTTTGAGCGCATACAATTAAATCACGGCCAATTATTTCTCCGCTGGAGCGTTCTATCGAGAGTGAACGAAGAGCGTACCTTGTATTGAGGTTGTTGTATCTCTGATTAATGGTCTCGGTCATCTTTTTCACGCGGGTCGTGTCGTCCTGCTGATAAACCGCTATCAGCTTCTGAGTGAGTTGATTAAAAAGTTCGATCTGATGCTTATACTGGTGCAGCTCGGCGTGGAAGGACTGTAAAGAGGAAACGAAACGAAATAAAAGAGAGAAGGGTACGGTCAGCGGCAAAAGGAAAGTTACCTAAGTCCAGGCTCGTATCGAGTTAGGAGAAGTCGTGCCTCTTTTGCACTCGAGCTTCGATAACTCGAAGAAGTTAAATCTTCGAAGGGGGGAACCGGGCAAAGTTTCGTGCCGGTATTCCGTGCGGCGGAACACTTTTGTTTGGCTACCGCGAGACTGATTGGTCCCGATAAAACTTATAATCATCCAGACTAAACTTAGGCGAAAATAGTGTACCGCGCGATTTCGTTGGATATTAACCACTCGAGTCGACGTATAGCTTTCGCGGTATTCTAAATCGGCACCGCGAAGATACAAGCGTACCTATACATAGTCCCGATCGAATAATTAGATATCGAGGAGGATGATAGTTTCTATGGAACAAAACTTAAAACGAATGGGATGTTTTAATTGATTGGTTGCCACGATACTCGCGAGGACGGGGAAAAGATTCGTGATACAAATGCTTCGCCGTGATTAAAGAGGAACGGGACCAGCGTTGCGGTAAAACTGCAAAAATCGAGGCGAACTCGGTTTGGAGAAAAAAAAACGCCGGGCTCACGAAGATGCAGTGCCGGGAAAATAAATTATTCCATGAATATCTCATTCGGCTCTTTTGAATCTAAACAGAGCTTCTCCCGCGTGATGTACTATGCCAACCGCGATCCCGTTGATTGGGACTTTGGGCGTTTCGTTGCTCCCTTTTTTTCTTTGCCCCTCGTCAGCAATTTTTCCCCGGGGCACGTTATATTCTCGTATGCAAAGTAGCGAAACATTACGAAAAAGAGGTTAGTACGGGGTGGATAGACTTCAAATTACTCGTACTCTCTAATCTCGCTCGGCGAGGAAAAGTGGAAAAACGTTACCTCGGGGATGGCGCGCGTAACATAATTGATTGGATCCTTTGTTAAGGGTATCACGAATATTTACGCTTCCGCTCAAAATCAGATCTTTTTAATTTTGATTAAACAATCGTGATTTCCGGCCGTACGTGGGACATCGACAAACGCGTCGCGCCTCTGGACCGTAAGAATCGAATAAAGCATCGTGCGTCCAGGTGAAAAACGTATCGTTGCAGCCACCGTAGCTACGTCCAACTTTAACGCGCAATCTTGTCTCCCGACTAGAAAATAACAGCGGGGTAGTAAACAGAGTCTCGTCCCGTGCAAACGCATTTTCGAAAAGCGAGGGACGCGACACGCGCAACCTGTCGCGCGATGAACCGCCGTGAAATATTCACTGCGCGAGGCAACAAAAACGGGATAAAACGGCGAAAGCATGGCCGGCGCGGGAGGACTCCGTTAACGCATCGGGGTTAATGCGAGGGCGTTCGAGAGGGGACGCGAAAAACGAGATTGAGGGAAACAAAAAAGGAAACATCCAGCGTACCTTTTGTTCCCTGAGCTGTGCCTCGAGAACGTCGGCGGTGTGCCCGACGGCTCGCATTCTCTCGAGTCGAGTTTCCATTCGCGCCAACCAGAGTTCCACCTCGTTCCTCTTCGCCTCGTATCGCTGGCTGTCACCTAGCATCGCGTCCAACTGCGTCTTCCTTTGCATCACTTTTGAGTTAGTCTCGTCCCAGTGCTCCCTCAGCTTCGTAACTGCAACCAGAATCGCGCGAATGTGCGTTCGAGATTATTGTCCCTACGTTGCGTTCAGAATTTTCAAGTACCGCCAGGGGACACGAGTTCATTCTTCCCCTTTCGTCGCGCTTTGTTATTAAGTTACGCGATAAATTGCGCGGCGATCCCGGGACGCGTTGAATGCGCGTACTTGCGCGCGTGTCGAATCGATTCTAGAATGAATACGTGTTTCCGCGTAGTTTAGAGACATTTTTTTTTCTTTTTCTTTTTTTCCATTGTGATGCGGGCGAAGGCGCGTTTAGCACGGGTCGGCGACGATTTTCATCCCGAGACGCCTATAGGCAATTCGGAAGGTTTTCGGCGTGCCGAAATGCGTGATTTGTCGGCGAAATTGCGCCTTCGGGTCAGGTTCTCGATATATATCAACCTAAATGTGCCGAAAAGGTCATCTTTGGAGATTTAAGTTGAAATAAATCTTGAACGAGAAACGGAAGGCGGATTTGGCCCACGGATTCAACTTCGACGCGTGAAAAACTTTCGGAATCGTCTGTAAATATCTACCGAGAGGGGACAAAATTGACGTTGACCAGCGTAATACATATACTTCACACTTATTTCTGATCGGTGTTTTAATTTTAAAATTCAATTGGTATTGAAAAGTGCAATTCAAGAGGAGAGGGACCAGGAGATACCTGGCAAACATTCTTTCCCAATCGTATCACGAGTTTTAGTTGCACACC
Organism: Pemphredon lugubris; assembly: GCA_933228935.1. Taxonomy (NCBI): domain Eukaryota; kingdom Metazoa; phylum Arthropoda; class Insecta; order Hymenoptera; family Crabronidae; genus Pemphredon; species Pemphredon lugubris. The sequence continues at coordinate 27,307,529 of OW121815.1, forward strand.
ATCGAAGCTCTATGTTTTCACAAATCAATTAATCGACGTAAACGTTCTACCGCGAATACGGTGGGCACGAATAAGCAGAGCAATACAGCTTATCGATACGCAAAACGATCCAAAGTCGAGGCATGCGTGGCTCGCGAAATTCATGCACGCGTTGGATGACGCTGAAAACTTGTTAATCGGACACGATGAAACAGAATACTCGCGCGTGCTCGTTGTTTCCAGAAGTACTTCGCTCGAAGCAGGAGCCAAAATCCACGTCGAAACTCGCAGCAGACACGAGGATACACCTGGAAACTGTCCAAACCGGAACGGCTAAGCGAGAAGCGCAGCTGGGATAGCAGGGGGTAAAACACTACCGGCCTTTCAAAACATCCGCAACAACAAAATTTACACGCGTAGACATTGCGTTCGTTGTACCTTTAAGAATGCACCGTATGAGAGCCATGTTTCGCGAGCATATGCCATTGAACAGGATCGAAACTAAAACGGAAACGTTTCTCGTGTTCAGATAAAAATAAGGAGAACAAGAGAAGGAAGCTGTTCCATTTTTGCGAAAATAATATTAAGGGGTCATACATGTTTCTATGTCCTGGAAATTGGTTCATAAAGCGCAGTGAACTACAAGAGAACTGCTGGACCAATTGTTTTAAATCTCTTTTCATTGTTTAAAAGTGCAGATCTTGAGCAATAAGAATCATGTACAAGAAATATATCTTTTAAATATGGCGGCTACTCGCAGTGGCTTAAAACACTTTTTTCCGCAAGCACAAATGGTGGGTGTGATTCAGGTCATAAAGTTGGTCCGAAACAAAAATGTTTAACTTTTTATTATTGTTCAGTACCGTGCGGAATGAGGAACGAAAGGGATCTTCGAAAAAAATATACGGAACAGTTACTTTTACAAAAGTTGATGCATGGAATGTTACGAATGGATGAATGCAAAATGGTTTCATTTAAAAATGGTTAAAGATATCAAAAAAGCCTTCGTTGCTCACTGCAAAATCTAATTACGAATATGCGTGTAAAAAATGAAGTGAACTAGATGTTTGGTGTGGCAGTTATCACCCACTACACTGAGAAGCAGCGTTTCGGGAAAAACGCGGTTACAGTTAGGCAGGAGCCGGGCTGAGCACCCTGATTAAATTTAGTCAAACAGGTATAACTTCGCCAATATTTTCCATACAGGATTTGTTGTGGACTTAAAATATTTCTAAAACATGGACCTTTCAAAATATGAAAAAAACAATTGATCTTTTGACACCGACAAACGTATATGACCCCTTGAGCTTACGTTAAAGGTTTATGCCTGTATGTTTAACTGCCAGGTCAGTTTTAAGCCACTGTACGCGTTTTTCTATGTTCCATTTTTGGGAGTCTTAGCCATCAGCCAAGAATCATAATTTTTATTCCCAAGTCCTTTGCCACTTTAACCATGTGAATGCAATAAAGTTCATTACAGCGAAACCGGAACCAGAGACAATGGCATTGTCTTGTACTTCGCAGAAGACCCGGGTTAGGTACCATCGCGAGGCTACCGCCACAACCTCCACCGATACGTGGCCCTGTCTAAGTCTCGTGGCGTCCACCCATTTTTAGTCCACTTGATAAAATTCACCACCTCCGCGTAAGTGGAGGGCGAAACTAGAGTTATCGTTACATCAAATTTCGACAGGAAAACGAAAAAACTAGTCAATATTCACCCGACACGTCTCAAAAGGTCATTACATCCAATCAATCAAACTATCTGCACCTTCGATAACATTCAAACACCGTGAGCTACATATATTTTAAGTTCCATTTTGTAGAACAGAGTCGGTCCGCTGTATACACAAATTTGAGAGAAAAACAAATTCCATTATTTTCTACACCCAAAGTAACTAATCTACTCGTGTTGACGGTCAAGCAAGGTAGTCAAAACGTTCGAGTGCGCGAAGTACAATTTTCGCACATTCGTAACCATTGGCGTTCCGAAAGGGAAGCAGAAAAACGACCGTTAAATTTTAATTCGTCGATCGATACCTGCGAGATTCGATTGAACTCGTCGATTACAGAGTCACGCGAACCGATATACGCGTAACGCTTTGTTCCATCGGTAGTTACTTTACTGAAAGATCTATTAACGCTAATGTAGACAGCGGTAGAACTAGATGGGATTGCGAAGCCATTTTCGGTAATGACGGTAATGATTCATTTGCCTATTCCGCGGCGGAGAAGGAACAAACGCACGAACACCCGAGGCAACGCAAAGTTTAATGCGTCTCTACCGCCGACATCGCACTAATATCGAGAGACTAAATTCGAGGCCGAGGTAGAACGACGTTGAGAGTCGGGACGCTGGTGGGAATACGCAGGAGCGATCAATTTTCTGTTACATTTTGTCTTACGTTGGGTTACGGTTTCAATTTGATGAAAACGCGCGAAGTCTCGGTAAACGGAATAGTAAATAAAAAAAGAGATATATTAAAACGCCTTTAGCATATTTGTATCGTACATAACATATCTACGGTCTCCGGGATATTTTAATGCGACAAAGAGTTGGAAGCCCAAATTCTGTACGATTGTATACAAAATCATCAATAATGTGTAATTCTGCGCACATGAAACTCGACAGGGAAAAGGATCTCGTTGTGCACCAAAGAATTGCAAATTGTTAACGGTACGTTAATTTTTCTACCCCGCCCCTCGTGATCTACGATTACCTTAAATTAAATAGAACGCTGAAAAACCGACGCAGTTGCACAAGTGATCGGCGAAAACACCATCGATAATACATAATAATGCAATTATGGAATTTCTAGAGGGAATAACATACCCAAAAAGTTAGAAACCATTAACGCCACTTTTATTTTTCTATGGGACACCCCCACCCCTCCCCCTCCCCCAATCCACGATTAAACCGTATTAAAAGGAGCTTAATTTCCTCGAGTATCCGATAGATAAGAACCCTGTAGAGATTTGCGAGCAAACGCAGTCCAATGGTATATTCTTACCCTGATATAAACCGACAACCCACGCATGGCAGACTAATGTTGCAAAGTTAAGAGGGTATAAGGTACGGAGAGGGATCACGCGCACTCGTATCCCGGTACCGGAAGTAAAGTGGCTTGATCTATCACCCCGTTTCTAAAGGGACACCCGGTAAAAGACGAGGACGTTCTCGCCAGTCGGTTCTCTCAATGACGTATTACGAGAGCAATTCGCTCTCATCGACCCTACGGCCCTTAACGGGTAACCTGCACCGAAGTCGTGTTACGAGCACGAGAAGCGTTCAACCGAGCGTTAAAGACGGCACGTACGCTCGCCAATTTTCGGAGAATCGACCGCTCAATGAAATTTCAAACAACCGCGCTGACGGTGAATCAATTTTTCCTTCGCCACGAGGAATTCGGGAAGCCAACGAAATACGCGGCTCGCGCGTAACGCAAAACTTCTCCCCATCGGCAAGTTCAAATGATTCGCAAACGATGAAAGAAATTTAACGAGACGTTAGAAAGCCGCGAGAGCTCGTCGAAAACTCTTTAACTCGTGCGCGAGAGAAAAGTTTGCGCGGAGCGATCAAATTTTGTTCAATTTTCTTGCTCGGTTATCCCTTCGCGTGAGACGGGGCGAGGGTAAAGAGCGGAGAGAAAATGTAATTTCGTTTTCAAGTCTGTAAGTACGGCTGTACTTTAGACACCGATCGATATACTCCCAGCTACGCACCGTACCGCGCGAGACACCCGTCCCTAGCCGATGCACAAATTCACTTTAAGCGTATGACATTTTATTACCCTCGCCACCGGCGATCTCGCGCCAATATGTAATTAACGATTTAACGGGAAGTTCGCGCTGCCGTATTCTTCGTCGTAAAGATTATTTTATGGCCGCTAGTTTTTTCGCGCAACCGGCACGCGTACAGAATGTCGCGCCGGAGCGTATAGTAAACTCGGTCGCACAATTTTCGCGTTTGACAAGTATAAAACCGCTCCGGAGGGTAATATATGCAAGTAGAAAAAAGAATGTAAGCTCGCGATGAGTTACCGGCGCACCTGAGTCTTTCGGATAAACCGAGCCCACGAGCAACAAACGCGCTATGCCGACACGATCGAAGCGCGAACCAATCTATTGTATATTCTCTAGAGTCATACATACCCATAACTGGCAATCGTATATTCGCTGGGGAGTTACGGAACATTCAATGACACGTCGAACTTCGACGAGCATACGTTCGCCCCTACCAATTTTAGTATTCAAATCGAAATTTTACACGAAGTTTACCTGTATTTGCGATTACGTATTCATCGCGTCTATGGCCCCGTCGGTTTTCCGGGATGGAAAATAGTCGCATTCAGTTACTTTTCCGAATAATTCGATCGATTCGTTGATTATAATTAGAAAACAATTTAACGGTTAAAAGATCTCTCCCGAGAACCGCGGCTCTGTAAAATACTTTCATAACTGCGGTATGGTAACGAGGCACGATTTATGCAAAAAAATCGTAATTTGACGTACACCCCGTACGTAGAGCGTTTCGACTACACTGCCGATTTGTCGATGTTCCAGACGCGCGAGTATATTCCCCGATCCCTCTGTACCCTCTGTACTTGCGTTCGAGTTTTTCCTGCGCCCTCCAACACAAGAACATTCACGCGTCTGGCAAAATGATGAATCGGCGGGACTCCTGAATCACTATGCACAGGGTGTTCCATAAGTCGGCGCGCTAACTTCGGGAGGACTCGACAGGGGAAGATCAAAATGGTTCGATGTTCCGCGAGATTGACGCAGTTAGCCGCCGCCGTGATTAGTGTTCCGGGTCGCATAACAACGCGCTTCCGCCACGTAATTAGTAGCCAAAACTGGTACATTAACCATCACCGTTAATCGCGATCCCCGATTACGCGTAATTATTGTAGGAATGCTACAAAATTCGCGCCACTAAAATATGCGTGCGCGCGATTAAAGCTTTAATAGTCTTTTGTTTGGTATTGCGTGCAGACGCTCGCGAATGCTGCGGAGATATTTAGCGGCCTTTAGACGAACACTTTTTCTCGTGCTATTGGATTGTCGCGGACCAATCGCGCGAGGAAGAATGAGCGTGTAAACGCAAATAAACACGCGTGTTTTTCCGTCGGTCTTTTCTACATGATTATCGCGCGTGCCGGTCGTTTCCCGTCGCTCTTTAAACGAGCAGTGCTTTCGCTGACGATTTGCCCATGTGGTTCGGTTGTTCTTTTCAAATTTATTCAAATCGAGCAGTCGGTCAATCGCGCAGGGTTTGTCGAAATTCCACGCGCCACGCTAATCGCGTGGGAATCAATACGGTTTTTGCCTTTACACGGGCACGCTTTCTTGTCAATTCCAACATAAGAGAAAAGAACGCAGGATTGGCGCGAGTCGCCTTTTTTCAAGCACACTCTTAACGCGTCGCGCCCAATCCTGCAAGATTCACCGTACGCCCGGAATGCCACTTCAATCGCGTGAAAAAAAGTGGCCGCTATTATGTAAAAGAAAAGACTATCGTATTGTTTCGAATATACCTAGTACGATGTTTTTTTTCTCCAATATGTACCTTTGAAAGTCACATTCGCACTACGTATATTCGAGAACTTGTAACTTTAAAGACACGAGTGTGTACGAGAGTGGTCCTTATATGAGATGAAAATTTTAATTCGGGGAAATATTAACGGGTGCCCCTTACATTTGTTCCATTTGGTGTAAAAACACTTCACAATCTTTTTTTGTATTTTCGATAATACATGTATGTATATAGGGTCTGCTCAAGTAGTAAAACTATAATAAATAATAACTGAAGTAACAACAGTTCATAAATGGATTAATTAATGTTAAACATAATCAAACAAATTGTGTTTATTCTATAAGCAGAGTGTAAACACAATTAAATTGAAAATGTAATAAATGCACAACGCGCATTGTTCATATGCATTTCTTACGATCGTTGTTATTTGTTGTTGTCTATGATTAACGATGACTGATTATGGTGATAATTATATAGAGTTGTGGGAATGGAATAATTTTAAAAAAAATTGTATGTGGCACAAAATTCAAGTTGACTGAGCTTTATACGGCAAGTATTAATTGATTCAAAAAATATTTTTTAGGGATTCATTTCAACTGATTTCAACACTTTAAGGAGGCGCCCGTTTCATATTTCGAAAATTGTAAAATCAGGACTAGCCTAGAGTGTATCGTACGTGTCTTCACATGCGTTTCGAAACGTCCATTTCTAACCGCTATATTCCAGGTCGCACTATATTTGGGATAATACGGTACTCATGAACGACGTTTGGATAGCCGTGCCGAAATTATAATCACGGATAGCCGTGCCGCTTGATTATTGACAATTTGTGTGTCTCGTGTCCTATTATGGTAACCACCTATACCGTTAATTCTAGTTTACGAATGAGCTATACTTGTGTTCCAACGGATTTCTATATTATCGAGCACCCGATAACATTGAACGTAATTCGCCAGCGTGTCTCGATCCTTCGCTCTCGTTTCTGTCCGACAGATCGTACCGCGAAGCGATTCAACCCTTCTTCCCAGAATTCCAACGTGTTCCCTATATCGCCAAGTATCCTGTTCTTAGTTCCTACGCTCGGTATTGCGACGATAGCGTACCGCTAAAGTCAGAGACGTAAAGGACGAGTCGTAAAACAAATAACTGCAACAGCAGCCGTCGTTTCGAATAACGTTCAACTCCCTCCGAAACTTCGTTAACCAGGCTTCTCCAGAGATTTCTACGGGAATCCCGGCAAGTGGATTATGTTCGAACGTGGCCAGACAAAGTTAGCTACGACTCGCGCGACTTTGTTTTCCTTTATACTAGTTTAAGGATCACGGTATCCGGATGTCGGAGACAAATAAAGGAAGTCATTCGACGGAAAGGGAGGAGGCGTAACGATCGTTTAAAAGAATTCTTCGATACTTTCTTCGTACGGTCGATTTTGTTTCCTCGGCAGACTTCCGAGGAAGCGCCTCGGCACATTGGACGCCACGTGACGCGCGTGCGAATGATACAACTGTTTGACGGGAAAGTACGTTTTTATGTTCGAAACCGAGTAGGAAGCAGCTGGAAAACTTTGTGTCGGTACTTCACTAAATTCTGGCTCTATCAGTCCCTTTTTCGGTTAAAATGTAAACGGTTCGAGGGTAGGTAAACGGCAGTGACGAATCGTCGAAGTCTGCCGACGGTGCGCTACGGGTCCGCTGGGAATCAAGAAATTCGCGAAACTTTGGTTGTTAAAATTCTAACACGAGCCATAAAACTTCCCCGCTTTTGCCCGGGAGAAAAATTTCAATTAAACTCGAAAAACCACTCTTCGCGATTCGCCGATGGCTCTCGGCAAGCGTGAGGAAAAATTGGATTTTGAGAGAGAGAGAAGAGATACCGAGCGTTGAGAAGAAAAGGGTTTAAAAAAATGATTCCACATACCTTGCATCGAGCGACAGGAATAATGAGTGCGCGAAAGAATACTGGGGGGTCGCGATTCGGTTGGAATGGGAAAGGTGCGCGAGAATAGAAACTAGGCGGAATGCAATGGAGGTCCCCCCCGCGGTAGGTAGGAAACTTTAGACGCCCGAAATGGAATTTCCGATAAACTTGAAAGTCCTTCGACTCTTAGGCGTAGCCTTCCCTCGTGAGACTCTCCCTCCTGTCTTCCATTACTGCCTTCGCGGACGAGTTTCTTTCCACCGTCTTCCCGGCCGATTGCACCTCGGGCACGGAGCAAAAAGGAAAAGAGCGGAAATCGCGGCCACGGAATGAAGAATGGCAAAATACATAAGGAAAGCTTGGAAGAACGAAAAGAAGTCGCGGATACGTGAGGTGACTGCAAAACGTTACGCTTTTCGAGACCCTTTGCCTTCGCCTTTGCCTTTGCCTCTGCCTCTGGTCGCCGGCCTCTTTACGAGTTCCGGGGGAGAAAAAAAAGAAAATAGGTACGTCCACCCTCCCCTCTTTCCAATTTTGCTCTCGTATATTTCGGTCTGCTCGTTTTATGCAAATCGCGCTCGTAAAAGGGGAACGTCGTGAAATTCAAACTTTAATGGGTCCGAATCGTTAATGCAGCTTTTAACGAGAATCACCAAGTTTCGTTTCTTTCGTTAAGTAGGTACGCGACTATTATTTCTCCTTTCATATCTTTCGTATAGCGATCCGCGAACTTCCTTAACGTCTCCCTTCGATCTCTGCCGTTACGTCCCGTCGTACACTTCTCCCTATAAACTTCACGGCCAATCTTGGAAAGTTTCGAACGCCGACGATCGAGTATCCGCTCCTCGAATCCGCCGACAAATCATTTCCAGGTCTAGCGGGCTAGAATAATTAAAAAGCCGTCCGAATGATCAATGACGTTTAATCCGCGGCAGGGACGAAAGTTGGTAACGTCCGTGACGTCCACTCGACCTTAAACCCTTCAAACTTTCGCAATATTCGCGGGGAAATTTCATTAAGTACGTATACATGTACGCTTAGGTCCAAAATCGTTGAGGGAATTTTTCGGCGCGCGTACGTTACAAGAGTATCCACGGAATTCCGAATGAAACGCTAAAGCTACTCGGAGAAATAAAACTCGAATCAGGGGCGTAAACAATGAGCGTGAAGAAATTAAAAGTTTTGCCGTACCCGACCTTAAGTGTGCTAACAAACTTGCAGCTACGTTTCAAAAGAAAAGAAAATATCTATCCACTGCTGTCGCGACGCATTTTCCTTAAGAGTTATTAATTTTGTCCATTTTTGTGTATTAAAATGCAATCCGATACTTCCCGCGAGTATAATTAGCACATCCATTTTACCCTAGGAAGGTTTGAGTGAAATTAAAACCCTTGCCGCGGCGATGCAGCGATTCTTCTTTTTAAACTGTGATCGATCGATCCAACCGCATAGCCGCCCGCACCACTCGCCGAAATTACCATGCAATTTCTGCAAATTGTTTGCAAATTGGACTAAATTACGGTGCAAAGATTAGGATAGAAGAATGGCGAATTGTTGCGGTCAGCGTTACCACCTACCCGACTTTGTATTCGTTATCGTTAAGTATATTTCCTCGTTCCGCGCAAGACAAATATAATCTTTTGCCATAATTGCGCTATCGATACGCTTCAGCCGCGGCTTCTTTCGCCATAAAATAACGCGCCCCCTTTCGCGAAATAATAATGTCTCCCGCGATTCGTTCGTATTAGTCTGGAACGGTAAAGTTGTTATCCCGGAGCAATGATGCGGAGCAATGATGCGGAGCAATGTAAAGAACGTAAAAATTCTCGGCAGCCCCATTGCCTTCTTTCCACCAACATTATTTTCCTTCGAGTAACAACGACGAAACACTTGGGTGCATCATCGCGCGATACTGGTTATTTTCCGCTACGATAAAAGTTTTATACGGCAAATATCTCCATCCTCTTCCTACGTCTTCTACCCCTCCTCGCAACGTTTTCCCCTTCACCTCCGCGTTCCCTTACGTCTCGCGAATTTTGCGAATACGTATCGAGCCAACGAGGGGGAAGCAGTCCTTTTTGAATCTTACGGGGGATACCACCGCGCGCAATAAGATCCGAAAACAGCAACGTTAAATCAATTTCCGAAATCGAATTACGGCGTTACGCGGGCGGAAATTTGGCGAAACTGTGCGTCAACAGATTTCGCGCAAATCAGAGGCGATTCACGGTGCAATGCTAGAGAGGCATCCCTGGGAACTTTCAGTTGGTTTTAATGCGATTAGGCTGAGAGATGGGCAAGGGTAAATCAACTCACGCCTTCTCTCGTACCAATATCGAGATAGGACCGGAGAAGGACCGGAATAAATAATTTTTCCTTTGAGAAGGCGAACGCGGAGGGCAGAAGTTTCGACGAGCAAGATCAAAGAAAATCGTTAAAAACCTTTCTCGAATTATCCACGCCCAGAACTTACGGACAGATCCGAGGGCAGTCGTGATACAAAGGTTTTTCAAAAACCAAACGCGGCACGGCCCGCTACGACGCTTTCGACAAAGCGAAACATTATTAGCGTCGTTTAATTACGCGTTTTGTAACCCTGCCGTGGAAATTCCTTCTGCCCCGCCACCTCTAACTCTTTCTCCCGTGACTAGTTCTATTTACCGGCAACTCGATCGCTGTTCCAAACAACGCCCCGCGAGAGCGTTCGAACGTTACAAATTAAAGCAGTTTCGAAAACTAATTCATGCAGCCCCAATTGACTCTGCTGGAAATGTAATGAAAAACGTTCCGAGCGAAATGCGTTTCCATTGGAAAGTCTCCGAACGCTATTGGGAAATTACGCGCCAAATTCCGTAAAATAATTAAAACGAATCTCCGCTAAAAATCCTTTATCGTAAGATATTTTGCATAATTCCACGATACGAGAATCTTCTCTGAAAAGGATCGTTGAAGCGTTAATCGGTAATACGCGTTTCTCGGTAGCGGGAACAAAAAATCTTACCGTATCACGGAAATTAAACGGAATTTCATATTATCGCGAAGTTACTCCAGTTTTCCACGCGTCTCACCTCTCGCGAACGCAACGAATCTTTCGATCGATCCAACTCAAGAATCCATGATTTCGGGTAGGTTACCGCGAAAAATGGCACTCCGCTGTTTCGATTAATTTCGCAAGCCCATCCAGTCCGGCCGTTCGCTGCCAATAAAGATACGTGCCTATCTGATTTCGAGGTTGGGGGATCACGGGCACGAACCGTGGACGATATCCAGCGACGTGTGGCCGCTCTCCTCTTCTCTTCCCAGACTTTTTCCTCGCTTTTACGGTCTCGGGGAAACGACACGAGGAGAACGGGTGGACACGGGTATCGAGCACCGAAATTGGGTGGCTCGTGAAACGACGGGCTGGGTAGAGCTCTAGCTATCCGAAAAGGAGAAAGAGAGTTCGCCCGCGGTCTGTTTGGGTGGAAGAGAGAGGGAAACGATATTTCACGATCGCGTGCTCAGTTCGGAGATAATTTTCGCATGTCGAGCAGCGGTTCCGCAGCTGCCACTTCGATACCCATTGCAATGCAGAGATTGCACATTGCACAGTTTGTCTTCTTTATTGTCTGCGTCAACAGCCGTGCACGTATGCCCGGCGTTGCACGCAATTTCGCCGGGAAATCCCGTTGTAACGAGGTCTATGGTACACGATCTTTTCCCGTTTGTTTTTTCCTCTCCTCCTCCTCCTCCGCCTCCTCCTCTTCCTCCCCCCCCCGCCCCACTCCTCTCCTACCCACTCCCCGCCTTTCTTTCTCCACCCCCGGAATGAACAAGGCGGAAGTCAACAGGCGCGCTTCGGAATTATAGCGCGTAAATAACGGTCGTTAATTATTTTTCGAAAGCCTCGATTTCAGTTCGGGGGCACTCTCGTTTCGCGAGGAGATAACGGTATCCACCAAATGTTCTTACTTAAATTGACAATTTTTGTACTTCGTTGTTACACGTACCGAGAGTATTCTTCTCGGATATTTGATTCCCGGGAGAATCGATGGTTGACCACTCGAAAGTGATCCAACGTAGAATCCATCGACTGCAAAATTAAATTAAAGTTTCGTTTGCGCAAAAAGACCGATGGGATAGGAGTTTCTCTTTGTTTCGTGAAAATAAACGAGAGGTAACCGAATGATCAGGCCCGGGTTACTGTTCCTCGTTTCCACCGAAGATCGTTTGAAAAACTACCACGAACGATTTAAATACCATGAAAATGAGATGAAAATAGTTGGAAAAAGACAGATAAAGCGTACCAGACGCGGATCACCATTTTAATTGGCTCCCTCTTCACCCCGCCAACCCTATGCTCTTCTAAAGCTGCATTTGCACCGAGAATGGACACTTTCTATGCAAATCGATGCGATGTTAAGGAGCTCCTCCGCCTCTCGTTCTTGTATGCTCTTACCCTTGTTCGACACGTGCAGCTTAATATGGACAACTGCCGTCCCGAGAAGCGCAAATATTGCGATTTACGCGCGTAACAAAGACTCCTTTTCCCTTTACGCTCGTTACACGGTTTACAAAGTACCACGCAAGTCGAGGTATCGTAAAAAAAATTATTTCCTCGCGTATGGGAACGACGCGAGTACCGTCGACCTACTACGTCAACGCACTTAAACGCGTTCACGCCGCGACGCTGTATTTCCTGTTTCTCGCCATCGCGTCGGGCGGCTGACTCCGTTACGAATGAAAATCATCACTTAATGGATCGTAAATTACATCTATAATTATCGAACTAAATTATATAAATCTTACTTTACTTCGATAAATACATACTTTAAATACTCCTAATTTTGATTCTCAACAGTATGGCAATTTTTTATATTTACCAAAGGCATATTAACGAACCACATATCGTAGCATAAGAAACAATACCGTCTATCTGACACTTTTTGCGAAATAGACATTTGGCTTTCTATGACTTCGTAACATCGACGTTCACTATTTTTTATCGTAGTTGGACCAAAATACTGATAGCTAAAAAAATAATTTCTGAGTACTTGAAATCCGTTTTTGTATACCAATGTATACAAATATGTATATCAATGAAATATAAGTTTTGTAAGAGTTTTCTGTCTCTCCTGTAAACATTTTTTCAATGCTAGACAGGCGCTATTGTTTCTTACGCGACGTTATTGTATACGATGGTACGCGCCGTCCGATGGGACTTCAAAGCGCGGACCACCGGTGGTACACGCCGGCATCGACATGTTAGTGAAAACGTAATTACAGGGCGCGCGATATTCGTTAGAATTTAAGATACGTCATTAACGAACAATAATTTACGGACGTCAATGGACGCAACGCGTCATGAGATTTCGTTTCTCGAACGCTATAAACGACGCGTAGCAGTTTCATAAGCGCGAGGGTCCTGTCGGCCATGAATTTAATACAGTTCAACGAGATTATTTGTTACTGCTATTCCGTTTCTTTTTTTCATAGCATTCCTTCGGTTCTCGTTCACCGTAATATCCTTGGGAAACTTGGCAGCCGATATCGGATTGCAGAAATAACTTTTCAACCCTTAATATGTACCGTTACCCTCCCTCGAGGGTAAATGACCCCGATATTGCGGATGACTTCTGTCTACGCGAAACTCCCATTGGTTTTATCGTAATTTATCCCAACTTTTCCACCCTTTTCTTCCCTTAGACAGACGCCACGAACGTGACGAGAAAACACCGAGTCTCTACGCGTACAGAACCGACCACGTGTTTCCAGTTTCCACCAAAGAGAAACTTGGGGACGGTGAATAACCTTTCGTCCCTTCCGTTGAAGGTCACGCGATTTTTCCCCGGAATTCTGTCTAATGAGATCCCTAATTTCAGCCGACGACTTACCCACGTTTCTCCGATATTTGGAAAGGTTTTCGAATCGCCCCTCGCTCGCCCTTCTACGTTCCCCGAGTCCTTCGGTCAATTCGGTAACGCGACGAATATTTTCTGCCAACGATGAACTCCCGCAAATTCGGTCGAACGAAGAATATTTTTCAACGTTTCATCTATTTCGAGCGAGGTAGTTACGGGCGGATCAAAGGAGAGACGAACTTAATTTTCAGACGTCGATTCGATCAAAGAGAAAGTACGCTGAAAGCGTTCGCCTATCTTCGAGTAGGATAGTTACGGATAGATTAAAGTAGGGAGAAAAAACCGCAGATATAGCCCCGGGGTTTTTTTTAACGACGGTGTTTGCCGTCTCGTTACTATGCCTGACAGTGATAAACTCACTCCACTGCGAAAGCAAGGCCACGCGAGGGGATGATGGCTTTGCACGCAATCCTAGCTGCGAGTTACGACGTTCGCGCCCCTTTACGCGATTCCGCGCACGGACACCCGCTACCCTTCTCACCGCCATTCGACCCTTCGTTCGACCCTTTGAAGATGCATCTCCGCGCGCGTCGATAGTTTTTGCGGAATATCACCGAACAATCAAGCGAATGACATTGCAGTAAACCGCATTTCTGGAATATAATCGCGATACCGCGTACTTTGTGGTGGTCCTTATTTTACAATTTTCAAAATTTTAAACAGGCGCCTCCTAAAAGTGTTCCAAATCGGTTGAAATGAATCCCCAAAAACTATGTTTGGAGTCAATTAAAAATTTTTGGTATGCTCGGTAACCTTGAATTTTGTGCCACATACAATTTTTTCTAATTATTCTACTTACACAGCTCTGTATACACGATTATAAAAAGACAGAAATAACTACAATCAATCATCACCATAATCAGTAATCATTAATCACTACAGATAACAAGAATCGTAACAGATAGATACAATGTACATTGTGCATTTATGACATTTTAAATTTAATTGTATGTACATTTTGCTTATAGAATAAACAAGACTTATTTGCGTATATTTTTGATTAACTCATTAATGTATGAAGTGTAATTATTTCAGTTATTATTTACATCTATATGTATATATACAGCGTTGCTAATTGAGCACACCTTACGGAAAATTAACAAAAGAATTGTGGGGTGTTTTTACACTAAATGGGACCAATACCAATGTAGGGGGCGCCCGTCAATATTTCCTCGAATTAAAATTTTCACCTCGAATAAGAACCACCTCAGCGTACTTGTGTATCCACGGTCCTTTGTTCTTTTGTTCCATTAAACCCGTTATTTTCATACTTTACGTACGTCTAGGTACGATTGGCTCATCCATTTTGCCGTACTAGTTCCCCAATACGAGATAAATAGCTGATATCCAATCGGATAGGGCAGGAAATTTCTCGTAAACCACGGCGACTATTTTCCGGCTCCATCGACTAAACGATAATCCGGTGCTAGACCAAATGCAACTTTCCGTGCCACCGAAAGAAATATGACGACTGAAAAGAAAATTCTTAACGTTTATACGATAAAGCCTTATCACGCAATGCCACGACGTCATCTTATTGCGGGCCAAACGGAGCCTACGAACCGAAAGGGGTATTACGTATATTTCAGGGAAAATTCCTCGCTATTAAATTGTACGCGTACGCGAGGTATGCTTAGAATTTACCAGGTTTATTCCAAGTCTCCGGGCGTTCCCTTTGACAGTGGGTTCAACTACATATACACGAGTAATACGTAGCCCGAGTACGTTGCGCAAAGCCACCGTACCCACCGATCAAAGGGCAACGCGAGCTTCCACGGGGCACTGAAAAGGTCCAGAAAATTCATATGCTGGGGCTCGCCCGCCACAATAGTGGCGTGCTCGATCGAGCGCACTGTCCCAATCAATAATGCGTATCGCTGATAATTAGCAGCGTTGCAATTTACCCTACCGTTAGACCGAATTCACGCGGCGGTCAACGAAACGGCAGATATACACGCCCTACGTTAGTGTGCACAAACGGGACGAAGAACAAGCGGATCAAGATTGTTCGAGGGAACTCGGTTAACCCAGGGTCAGTCGCGTGGTTTTTCTTATTGCACTGTAAATGAATAATTTAGATATAACATTGTGGGATAGCAAATATCGACAATCATATTTTATCACGAAATCGAGGGTCTTCGAGCCCTCGATAGCGGGTGTTGTTGATGAGTGTCGCCAAGTGAGACGAACGGTGTTTAGGTTAAGGCCGAGAGTGTGACGAAAAAGAGGGCTACACTCGTCGACGTGGGCGGTCGAAGACTTGCGCGGTCCTAGACAATGTAGCTTCTTAAGAAAACTTAGGATAGCGTGTAGAATGCGTGTTGCGTGACTGTGCGAATGCGCGAGATGCCTGAAAGTGCATAAAGAGTGGCGAGGGTCGGAAATGAAGAGAGTTCGGCGAGGCCGACCGTAGAGCGGACATAGAGAGAGAGCGAGTATTGAGACAGTATCGGCGACGGTTTTGCGAGTTCAGAGAGTTTTGTTCAGATAGACGCGACGATGGTTAGTTTTGTGTGTAATTGTGGGAGACTCGTTCAGCCGCTGTTTTGTACTGTGTTTGCATTTTATTCATATTTCCATTATTTTCATATTATTAGGAAATGCATATTATCTTTTGCCGTTATGAAATCTAAATTTCCTACAATATTGAACACTTTTGCAATACATTTTGCTGAACATAAATATTAATTGTATTATCACAGTACTACAATCGTAGTACACGCGACTAATGCAGGGTTAACGAATCCTTCGTATCGGCTGTATTGTATGTATCCAAACGTTGAGTCCAGGGACTCTCAAATACAATGAGAAATATTCGTGAGCGGTACATTAGTTTATCTAAACGTGAACATGAACAACATCATACCAAAGTCGTGAAGAAAGAATTCGTTAACGTATGGTGCGAGAAAAGAGTGTTTGAATGAATTTTAAGAACTGGGTACTGCTCACTGGTAACCGCGCGAACGAGAAAGTCGTAAGAGAGATTCGAAGGAGTCGAGGTCGAAGAGTCGTAGAGCCGTAGGGTCGTAGAGTCGCGACCAGCATCAAAGAGTCGAATTAACGTGGAAAAGCGTGAAGGCTCGTGCCTGGCCCGTATATCGCCAACCTATCGCAACATGCTATTTCTACGTATAGAGATAAAACAAGATCGTCTATCTCCGTTTCAGCACTAGCAATATATTCGCAGTAGACAAATGTAAAAGTGCAGAAAAAGGAGAAAAGAAAAATGAGGAGTCGGCCGTCCGAGTATTATAATACAAGATTGGCCACACGTTTCCCGATTTTGGGTCAGCCACTCTTACCCTGATGAGGACTGTAGTCCGATCGCCGGCGACCCCGGCAGTCCGGTGATCCTGAGGGACCTTCCAGGAGAGGCGAAACGACGTCCGACGAGCCTCGCCTTGATACCACGCCAGACGAGTGCTCGGAGTCCCTACGATGCCTGGCCACGTGGGGCGAATCCTGGGGGGTTCCGTGACCGGAACTCATTGGCGTTCTCAGCGGAGAACCGTGGGAGGAATACGGAGAACCCGGCGGCGGTATCTTCTCGGTGCCTTCAAGCGAATATCCACGTGACGGATTGCCCGAGACGCTTGACGCGAATAAGGAAAGACCGGTGCGGTGGAGGGAGTCGATCGAGCATACATACGAGCGCGAGCGAACGGCAAACTGAGTTTTTCTTTGTCGGTTTGTAACTCCTTTCCGAAAGGGAGAACCGCGCGTACGTGTGTTCAGCCCGCCTTGACTTTTGCGATTATTTTTTCCTTCCAAGAGTAATTGCGGACCGGTAAAACCAGCTTTCGTTTTGCTGGCAAAAAATGCAATTTCAGTTTTCCAACGAACGTATTCTGAGCTGACTTTCAGTATAATTGAAAACGACCAAAAAATATGTAGTGCCGAGTAAGCTTTGAGGCGATCCCTTTCGGCCGAAATTGGGTGCGGCATTCCCGTTTCTTTTTCCTTTTCTTCTCGTAGATGCGAAAATGTGCTGGAAAAACGGCGCCTTTCGAAATGTCATATCGCGAATGACGCAAGATAATCTCCGCTACGCGCAGCTGACCGTGTATCCGACTATAAGCCGGGGGGGGGGGGGGGGGACCGTAAAAGTAAACCCGAGTGCCAAAAGCGGAGATTGAAAACAAAAGCAAGTAATCGGCCCCGTACGTGGCCAGACAATTCCGACGTTTAAACGGTCCACGCGCGTCGCGTCGTACGTATTGCCGCGCGAAACAACGATAAATCGTAAAACTAGCTCGTTCGTAAAATCGCTTTTCCGAAAAACGAGCTTACGATCGCCATATCGGCGAACGCGACTCGCGCCGACTATCTTTTAATCGCGGAACCGTCGAACGCGTCGCGTCGCGTCGCGTCTCATCGATCAACGCGGTTCGATTACTCGGTCGAACGATTACCGCGAGATCAACGAACGCCCGATGAGGAATTTCCCTCGCGCTCGTCCGTCGAACCAAAATGATTATCCCTCGATAAATAAACAATATCGATAAATCATCCCCTCCATTCGCGGGCGTGAAACTGAAATCCACGCGCGTCCGTGCCACGCCGGACGGGGAAGGCCGAGAAAAGTGTGGTAAATCGAATTTATTATTCGCGCAGATGCGACAATTTAATTCCAATTATCTGGCCGACTCAATTATCACGCTTTTTGTATCAATTAATCGCGAGGCGAGAAAACGAACGCACGCGAATCGATACAATCTACTCCGACCGACGCGAGTCAAGCGCGTCGACCCACTTCGCTCCACCGAACGACCTTCGATTCGATCGAACGAGATTATCCACCGGTCTTTCACGGTCATCCCGAGACCATAGACGATCGTCGTCATGGGCTACCTTGCTGAACGACCGACGTATGATGAGAAATTCCAGGCACAATCGCAGGATGCGTCGGCGGGGAATGAACCAGACCAGCTGGTCCGAGCGGATTGACGAAGCCGTGGATTGGATTGCCGTGCATGGGATTGCCATGAATCGAACGCGATGGTACCATTCCGGGCAGTGGTATCCCCCTGGTCTGTACCTCGTGAGAGGCGGAGACTGGAACGTTCGTGGCTGGGTGACCTGGAACCGGGCTGCCACCATGTATGGAACCTCTTCGATGCTGCGACATAATTGGAATTCGATGACGATGGACGGGGTACTACGACAACGACTACGCGGAGAGAACGTTAATGTTCCCCCAAGATGGGCAACATCGATACGATCGAATTTGCTTCCCTCGACGGACGCCCCGGTTCCTTCCTCCTTTTTCCGTTCTTCCTCGTCCGATGCCGAGAAACCGCTCGGAAATTCCTTCGAGAGCTCGTTTTAAGGCGCTCGGTAATTCGAAAAATTTGGTTGGTCCTTCAAATTGAATTTGTATCGGATTGAAGCTCCATTACCCTGCTTTCATAATAACTTTAAACGATTGATTTAACCAACGCTTTGGATCGTGTTTGTAATCAAAAAGCGTAGATACGATACGGTCTCACGCGTTTCCTTATCGTGTAATCCAAATTAAGTACAAACCTTGTACTCAACTCTCTCGGATAATGAGATTTAATATTTTAATTGTACAAAGAAGGTGGTTTAGGCTTTACTTGTCTCCCGCCACGACGATTAACGACGCTTCCCAAGGGTAAAGCGTCGAAAAGTGTACAAGTACTCCCGTGTACTACGATCACCGTACATCCTTCCGTGGGAATAATTAACGTCGTTTGGTTTGCAGGATGATGGTTCCTCGCGGGACACAAATCTCGCGGACTCTGCGGACAGAGATTTATCGCGAGGCGTTTACTCGTTCCAAGAGTTAAATCTCTGCCATTTAGCTCTTCCCCCGAGAATCACGAGGACACGAAAATTTCGTTAAAAGCAATATTCCTGGGACACTCGACAGGCTTATCCCCGTTGCTCGCGTTTATCCGTCACTAACGATTATTCCTGTCGTCGGAGTAATTTCTCTTGAAAGAAAACACTGAACGTCCCTGATCACTGTGCAACAACGTAGTAGCAAACTATCATTCTCATCCTATTCTCGTTCAACGTTGACTCCAGGGAGCCCGACTTTCGTTAAAGTCGACTCTCGACGAAAGCTCTACCACTGTCTTCCTTTGACGCGTACTTATGCCGACGCCCGCGAAGAGGTTACGAAGGCTTCAGCGAAAAGCGGCTTCGGCAACGTTATCGGTTGACGCGTATTCGTCCGGTCGATTCGAGACGAAGGGAGTCCGTTAAACGCCACAGGTTCGCGGGTTAGTTCGCGTAACCACGCGGGGACACGTGTCGCGGAAAAAGGAAGAACCTCTGCTTCTCGAGTGCACACCCACCCCCGGTGGCATTAGCCAGCTCGAACGCCCCTTTAATCCTGTCCTGGCGGGCGGAAAATAAATTCCTCTCGCTTTCCACGAGAACCGTGGAACCACCGACGAGTGGTACGCTTTAAAGCGTCAATTATTAACGAGACACGGCGGCACGCGCGTTACGGAAACACGGCTGGCACGCGTACCACTTGCTTCCGTCGTACCCCGAAACCGATCGTTTCGCCGGCCAAGTACAGCTGCGCCTCGGTTAGACCCGTGGTTTCCTTATTATCCGATGCAACGGAGGCTCGGCTCGTTGCACGAGCGTGTCACGATTTTATCGGTGTAGGAAACTTCGTTATCGCCTCGCACCGCTGGCTGGCTATCTCTCTCGTTACTCCCGGTGTGATACACGACGGCCCTCAATTAGTCCCACAATGAAAACTTTCCACACTCTCGAGGTTTCTCCGGTTAGTCGCGACCTTGGTAATTTGGACTTGTTGATTTAAGACACTTGTTGGTTTTGGACCATTATCTTCGAGCATTATATTATAGTTGACCAAACGCGCGACATACGCACAGCGGGATCGCTCAGCGTTGCGTTGGACGTCACGCAGAGCGGAGCTTCGATATCCTCTCCGCGGTATTTCCGTCTCCGGGCGTGTGTTCTCAACGTTTACGTATTTCCATCGAACGGCGATATTCCCTGCTTCTCCACGACTCGACGCGGTGGCTAATAACGTGGCGTCCAAGACCCTCGATGTCCGACAGATTCCACGCGAATAGTAGTAGAAAAATATTACTAATCCGATCCAAGCGAGATTATCCACAGGTGGAAACGTCAGCTTTCAGCTTCGTCAAACGGAGTGCACTTTTATGAGGTCCGCGGATCTCCACGTGTCAACCGGCGTGACGAGAGACAGAGAGATAGAGAGAGAAAGAGAGAGAGAGAGAGAGAGAGAGAGAGAGAGGAAGGGAGAGGAAGAGAAAGATAAAATCCCGCACAAGCCCTACACCCCGGTTCGGAGCGTTTTTCCTTCTTTTTGGACGTTGCACCGTTGGGAACGGTGTCGCACTGTCGCGTCGCGTTTGGTTTCGCACGACGGCGAAGGGTACCCAGACCCGATTTGCAAAAACGCTCACGAGAACGGTTTCCAACGACTCGTGATTAAAAAGCGAAAATGCCGGGGCTGCCCGGCGACGGAGAGAGATATGTAGAGAAGGAGAGAGGGAGAGAGCGTGAGAGAGCACGGGAAGCGAGTTAACGTCCGCAGTCAGCGAATCGAGTTTCCCTCTACTCGGGGAAACGGCGCTACCGTATTTTCCGCGAGCACGTTTTCGCCGGCGGTTGCGGGAGCGTCGCGACGCCGGCAGCGTCGGGGTGAGTCGTCCGTGTGCGACAGGGAGCGGCCGCGCGAACACTGGGGAACCAACCCATGCCTCTCCACCACCAGCAACACAACCACCATCGACGATGCCGCACCCTCTCCTCCACCCACCGCCGCCGACGCCGACGCCGCTGCCTACCACCACCTTTCCCTCTCCCTTTCTCTCTCTCTCTCTCTCTCTCCCTCCCACTCCCTCTCTCCCACTCCCTACTACCACTATTCCTACAACCATCCCTACGACCGCCGTCAGCTCCGGCAACCCATTGGACTCTCTACCCTTCAACCACTATCCATTACTACCACCACCTAGGCGCACGGTTACTCTCTCGCGTAGGTGAAGCAACCACCACCTTCGTCTGCCCCCTGCCCATCCCTCCAACCCATCGGTGGTGCAGCAGGTAGATACTGACGACGCTACTAGTATCTACCCCGCTCCCCCTTTCCCTCTTTCACTCGCTCCTTCCACCGCACCCTCTTCTCCACCACCTTCGAACTCTGCCATCCCTCCGGTAACCGTCTACAGCCTTTCTCTTTTACAACCATCCCCCCTATATCTCTCTCTCTCTCTCTGCCTCCCTCCCTCTCTCATTCTCGTTTCTCCCTTCCACCCTCGTACTACACTTTGCGCACGTGTACGTATACGTGTGTACGGTTCCCTTTCCCCCGCTCTCTACCTCTCACTCTTTCTCTCTGTCTATCTCACTTTCCATGTATAACTTCTACGTAGAGATGCACATCTTTGTACATATCCCGTAGAACGAGGCTCGTACAGGGATATTCCGAGCACCGCGACGCTTGCGATACACAAACGCGTTAGGCGTGCGTAATTACTCGTCGGCGTCGTTGCACCCGCGACGATACCAACCGACGGCTGTATGTTAATGAACGCCAAGGTACACCAGTTTCGCGCTCTGCCGCAGGTCGATGGACTTTATAAAGTAGTCACTCGTATAACTTACGATGTTTCTTGCCCCCCTCACCATTCCCGTCCTCATCGCCGTGCACCATCGTCCCCGACGATCGGACGGCTCCGTTGATTGGACCACGCCGAATGGAGCACCGACCGAGATTACGATTCCGCGATTCGGCGGAGAGGAAGAGATATTTACCGAGGATAATTTTATTTCACGCTCCAATCGTTCTCCGTTGCTATTCACGTTGATACTCAACGTTAACGTTTCGACGCTCGGACTACCGATCAATTAGACGGCTCCCGTGATTATTCCAGCGCGCCTTATCGGATCGACGCGGTTCCAGAAAGACTCGCAGTGCCGTGATAGCACGGGGAAAAAAACTACGACCGGGACATTCGTCTCGGTAATGTCGTTCCGTCGTGGAACGGAGAGGAGATACTTCTCTCGTTCCGGCGCAAACTGTAGGAGGTACCGAGACGATCCAAATCCCCAAAGTCGTTTATTAGCCAGGGAGAAACCACGTGCGATCGTTACGAACTTGATAAGTGTGAGTCAGATCCCACGGATTTTATCTCCCCGGTTGTACATTTCCGAACGAGTAGGAATGCCAGTGGATTTCGGCAACGCGCACCGTCACAATATTTAATATCCACCGAAATCAATAATTCTACCTCGTGGCGCCGGGTTAATAATATAATTGACAGGGCGCGATTGAAAGACCGTCAACCTGACGGAGCCTCGTCCATGCCCTTCCCTCTCCACGCCCGTATGTTAATTCACCCTCTCGCGTTTAAATCGAAGGCGTCGGGCTTTTTACCGCCATCTCATTGAGAGGAACGCAAAGGGAATGAAATAAATGCAAAATTCGATCGACCCCGGGAGTCTTCCAAGCGTACCCTCCCACTCTTCTAGCCCGGAGCCACGAAATCGCCCACTTTCGCAAAATATATGGCAGGGCAATATTTTAAGATCTCCGAGCGTAATAATACTATCGTACTTTCTAGGGCGTTACAGCTGCTACAGCGAACAACCATAAAAATTCAACGAACGAGATCGTTCCTAGAACGATCCCCGTGGTGTAGAACGTTATATGGAAAAAGTTAAGCACCGTGCCTATACGTAATCTACCCTTATCTTCGCCAGCAGATTCGAGAACACTCTTATTTCGCAAAGATGGTTTTTCCGTAAATCGCGTGAAAATCGTTTCCTTGCGCGAGGATAATCGGCGAGTAGTTTGCTACAAGCCACAACATATTGTCGCCGAGGAATCGAGGGATTTATGCTGATTTCGATGGCATATGGATCGAAGATACTTTTCGGTACCAAATGCCGACGAGTGCTACGCCAAGTGAAATATCAGAAATTATCTATGATTGGAAATTGTAACAGCAATTTGTATCTTTGTAACGTCCACGCTCCCTCGAGCCCCTTTTCGATATTCGGATACTATTTAAGAAAACCAACGCTCATTTATTTGAAGTTCAATTAACAATTGTTGGATCCCTATACGAAACATTCGGTTGCAAACTTTCTCTTCTCATATAGGCATAAGGTAATAGAATCTCGAATGAATGTATGAATCACAGTGCAAAGTACAAAACGCGATGCACGAGTACAGTCAGTAATTTGCCGCGGTCTACCTTTGCGTTTTATCAAAGAAGAAGCTCGAGAGTTCCGCGTGGAACTTTAAGAATAACTTAAGTTTTCCGAACAAAAGCAGGTACGTCACTTACGTTTCTCTGTTAGATTTAGATACGAACTTGCATTTTAGACAAGTCATTGAGAGAACTTGACACCCATTAAGAGAAATTACTTCCGTTCTACGTTGTAAGTATCGACTCACATTTTCGTCTTAAACAAATCATCTGTAGGTACCAACGTTGTTTTAGTGTCTTGATACCCTAAGAAATTTGAGTAAGTTAAGCTGGAACGTCGCTGCTATTATAATCCACGCATTACATACTGTGTCTAATTTCGAATTCGAGTTCAAATTGGGAAATAAGTTGACACTCTTACCCGATATCACTTATCTCGGAGTACTTGCCGCTTTGGCTAATTTACCAAGGACCAGGCCGGCCGTTGATTTTTGGCAAATCCAGTAAACTGGAGCACCAAGAAACGAACAGAACCTTTTCCCTTTCCACCAATCAAAGTACATCATCAACAGTAGAATTGTAAGTTAAGTCACCTGTTCTTAAAATAAATTTGCCATTCCAGTATCATTTAAAACCCGTGTTATATTCCATTTCCCGTTACCCCATACCTCCACCGACGAAAGAAGAAGTTGGCAGAGTTTCGCAGACTCAATACCAGAATATTAAAACATTAGCCATCACAGCGGAACATAACAGGACGTTACATCTTACGGAGTAGAGGAGAAACGTTAACCTTCTGCAACCCCAATTTTTTATCAGTTTCCCTCCCAGCAATTCTGCATTACTCTATATGTTTCATTTTAAATGAATTTCAGAATAGAGTCGGTTAATAAATTGATTTTGTTCAACGATTTCTTTTTTTACATATGTATACGTAGTATAGATTTAAATAGTGTATGTGTCGGGCGAGTGTGACGCCGCATTCCGGCTACGCGATAACCTAGTTGCGCGCGAAGTATAAACACTTGACGAGTGCGTTTGGTAGCGCGCAGTTTTGAGCGTAATCGCCCGGACCGACAAAGTGCTACAGAAAAAGAGTCAGGGAGCGTGTGTGAGAGAGAAAGAAAGAATGAAAAGACGAACGGCAAAGAAACGAAGCGACAAGGAGTCAGTTCAGAAGTGGCCGTCGCGTCACGTGGTAAAGAAAAGTCGAACGTTGCGTGTGTCAGTTGTATTCATTGTCAATCATCTTTTATCCTAAACTATCCCTGTTTTGTCATTCCTTTAATTATTTTTATTAAACAGTTTAACAACAAAAATTATAAGAATCCTGACCCATCCATTCCCACGTCTATATTATTGACAATTTTTAAGTATCGAGCGTGACTCGACATAGCAGTTAAAAGGGTTAAGGAACATTTAATTATAAATAGACGTGTCATGCTCGAAGATAAATTTCGAATTATCAACGGCGTACTATTATTGAGTTTTATACGATTCTGTGAGAACAATCGTGTTACGAATGGTCAATTCGGGAATATCGGAAGTCCGGATAATGGAAACGACCTTAAGATTCGTTCTCGGGTCGCTCGATAGTCGTGCGAGTGATGTCCTAAGGCCGGCATATTTTCGCGAAACAGACAGGAATTTGATAAGAGAAGATTCTGGATCGAGCGCATCTAAGGGGGATGCCGACGCGCATACCGGGGGCTCATTTGTCCAGGAGAAAATCGTTAACATTATTGGAATTTTCCACGTGTCTTGGGAAAAGCATCGCGCGATCGTCTCGTATACGTAAAACTCATAATCGAGACGTTCCCCTTTTAAAACATTTACGAGAAAATAAAACATTTGCGAGAAAATTGAGCAACGCGCGAGCATAGCGATCGTGGCACGCGAGTTCGACCGCTGATACCTATTTTGTTTTAATATCTACACGGCCATACAAAGAGTCTAGAGCTTTAGATACATTTGCGCGATACGCGATGAAAAGCGGATAGAAATTTTCACGAAATGAGCCAATCAGGAAATTAGGAAAACTTTTCGAGTGAGACTTTCAAGCTCGCATTAAGCCGCTCACCGGCGTGATCTACTTACGCGCGTTACCGTAGCGTTATAAATTCCACTTAAGCGGCATGAGCATTATTGTAATTTCTCCCACAAATGCGGTGCAGGCTTTCAAATTCCGGCTGTGTCGACGTATCGTGATCGGCCCTCTCCCCGTGCACATCGCGCTGATACGAATAATCGGATTTTCCACGCTTTTCATCCGCATTTGCACTTGGCGGAAGTGCGGATCGTGATGTATCCTGGCGATGACGGTATTGTTTCGTGTCTACTAATAGACCATGCAGAAACGTAATTACAAAACATAACGATCCTGACGGGACCGCTGCTATTCAAAATGTCATCCTGTTCGAACTTCGATCCGGGGAAAGTAAAACAATATCTGTGGTAGAGTCAACTGTATCGCCAAAACGTTAAACGAATTCATTGTTTATATTTTAAACCCTATTCGAAACGTGTATGAAAAGAGGATTGGGGAAAATGGTACGTGGTGGGTATCCGAAAATGCGCGCAATTATATTATGCGTTAACGAGGACAAATGGAGCAATGGAAAGAAAATAGCAACGGACCTTTTTAGAGAGATCATTATTATACAAAAACAATACGAGAACGCTGTTGTCGGGAAGAACACGTCTCTCGATATCGCGTCGCACTCGAACTGAATAAAAACGGTTACGCGTTTCATATACACTCTCGAAATCAAATCATTCTTGGGAAATAAAAACCACTCGGCTGAGCAATATTACGAAAAGGAGCAAAATCGAATTAGATCCAAGCGATTCAGCTTACGTTTTAAATCCAACGAAAGAAATCTGACGTAAAAAGTCTTTTGCTTAAATTCCGTAGATATGCCATTAGTTCGTACTAAGTCAAACTACCTTTGCTTCTATTCCATTTCCTGGTTTTACAATCTTCTCGGACCGTGACGGGAAGAACATTGCGAATGAATAGCATGGCGCGGGACAGATTTAACTTTTATCTCTTGCGGCAGAATCCTCTTGAGAAGAGAAATTGCTTTGCCACGAATTTTGTCTGTTCCCGTATCGGCGGTTACGTGTAACGAACGCGGAGGGTAAAGGCTGAAAATGTTTTGCGAGGAGCGCGGAAATATCGCGGGGAAAATAATGAAGTCTGGCAACGTTGCGTGGAAAACACCGAAGTCTAGAAACATCGTGAGGAAAGTCTCTCGCGGCAACGGCCATAGAAAACTTTCCACCGTTCGACGGTTTGTTTCTTTTTTGTAATTCAGCCGTGGAAAGGGATCGCGGAGTCCTGGTTTTAAGCATATAAATATGCCAATACCACCGAGAAGGTTACCGCTGCAAAGCTCCGCGGGGAAAGCGAGTTTTCCAGGAGGCAGCTCCGCGTCTTCGCAATGCCACGAAATATCACGCCGGATGCGGCGAGATAAGGCTTTTCACGCGAAGAAAGGAGAAATGGATAGAAGCGGGGGATCAAGGTTAGCGCAAATATCGCGTTCGACCCTTTTTACGCCCTGCCACCCGTTTCTCTTGGCGGGGAAAAAAAATGTGAGGCGTTCCGTCGGAAAAAGCAATTTATGACGCGGAAGAAGCCCTTCGGTCCGGAAGATGCTCGGACAGAAATGAAACGCGCGAGAGGACAATGTCGCGAATTCTCCTCGGATCCTCCATAATCGGTATAATCGTGGAAAGCGTGGCGCAGTTGCTTCTTAATTCTAGTTAAGTGGCACCTTAATTCTATTTACCCAGCACCAGTTTATTTCTAGTTAAGAACGAAAGTATACAACTTTAACCGAGACGATTTAGAACGTTCGTAGGTGAGCACAGGAGAACAGATTTACGTGAACTGGAAACCGAAGACTAGGTAGCAGGGGCGCCATAAATCTATGAGTCAAGAAATCGACGAAAAACAAGCGGCAGGTAAAATATACGGCTACGCAAACATTCGCGTGTTTTGGGAGTAAACATCTTGAAACGTTTCCTCGTAGCTTGCGGGAAGGAGGCAAGAGAGGTTGGAGGGTGTTCACGAGCTCACGATCTGAAATACCGCAAATTAGGATCATTTTCTTTTGTACGGAACATTCGTACAAAATTATTTAACAACGCGTACGCGTTTAAGCTCGATATTCGAAAGCCCCCATTGCTATACACCGTATATTCAAAGAGTTCCTGGACTGATGCTGTAAAAACGGAACACAGATAGCGTCATTGGCTTCGTTTTTACAGCATCGTTCCAGGAACTTTTTGAATACACCGTGTACGCACAAAAACCACACCGGCTGACGCTTCCCGATCAAAGTATACTGGGCGTCCCACAAATGGTAGCAGTCCGTTGAATATGCGATACCTGAGATAATTCAAGTGAGTTTTTCCTTATCGAAAATATTGATTGCGCTTTGGTTAACGAGATGTTAACCAAAAACGACAGGTAATCGGAGAAGAACGCGGAAACCGATAACTACTAACAGCTACCGCTGCTATCTATTGCCTACCTCTCCGATTAGCTCCGGATTTTCATGAATATTTATGAAAAATTTATAAAAACAAACATGTTTGGAATTATTTCAGATGTCGCACGTTTAACGAACTACCACCATTTACGGATCACTCTGTATAATAGCTCATTAAAACCAAAGCGGAGTTGCTATATTAAATAATGGCTACTTACGACAATCATGTATGCGGGAAAGGTTTGCAAAATATTATATACTGCCATTCGTGTCTAACGTGAAAAGAATCAGAAAAATTAAAACAATCAAGATCAAACTATCGTAGTTTTATGTTGTACACGCGCTACCGTTCAACATCACTCTATTTTATAAATATCAGAAAGTACAACAAGCTTAAATGTTACACAACTTTTTCAAAAATCACTCTTTTGTTTTAACATGAATGGCTAGAAAGTGTAAAAAGTATCCCCCATACCCCCCGGTGGTTCACCCCGGTCGATAACAGGAGGTTTCAAAGTTGTAGGATTTAAGTTTCTCAGACACCGAGCCAAGTACGTATAGAGTAAACGCAAACTGTTTTCGGCGTTTTCGTTTAAATTTGCATTTTTCTATGCACCTCGAAAGCTTCATTGCACGCATATTCACCGAAAAGTTGTATTTTCCATTGCGTAGCGTTTGCTCTCTTGCCCGTACCGCAGTTTCCGCCAGTGCTTGTTAAAGTATCTACGCGAGCGGAACGCGCCTTTCTGCCGTGTATCGTTTCCATTCTAAACGACAGTATTTTAGTTGCCGTTGAACATTGCAAAGAATGAATCCATAGCGCAAGGTCGCGAGACGGTTTCGTACAGCGGCGGCCGTACGTGGGGATGGGCGGACGAACGTCAGGTATATCCGTGATTCGCGATACGCGGAGCCAACGAGACGGTTACGCTGAAAACTCCAAATCGAAAATGAAAATGGTCGAGCGTCGCGTCCCTAAAATTCACCGAAGCGCATGCGCTACGTCGCGACAATGAAGCGCCACCCCCCGCGTTCGTCTTGCAATATTTTCGCTGCGTGCAGAGTTACATTTTCCCGTGAAAGAAAAACCGAGGACTGTTGCACTTTTTAGTGGAGTTTAACCACCTCGAAAATCTCTGTTCGTTCTTTCCTAAAAAGTTACAAGGTCTACTTATCCCGTACTTATACTTGGCCCGAGACAAGACCTTGCCTCTTGATTGCAGTTTCATTTTCCTCGAAATTACCGGAATTAGTTTCCGTACGAGTTCGCCAGCGCGTGGAACGACGCGATACACGAGGAAAGTAAGATTCTCGAAGGGGAAAGCAATTTTGCCAACAGTGCGAGCTCTTAAACAGCCTCGCTCTCGTCGCGCGTAATGGAGGAGGCATAATGTCTCCATCAACGATTTCCCATTATACTTTTCGCGGCTGCTTTCCTTCCTTTCCCTCGCCTCTTCAGTCGCTCCTCCCGCTGGTCGTCGTTTAATACGGCGTAAAGGGTGGAAGAAGTACGTCTTCGGGAAAGAATAAATGTTTTTACTTCGTAAGTAGCGCTCCCGTTTATTCTCGACGAAAGCCAAGGCCAAGGGGATATTCGGAAATAAAGCGAAACCCTGCGCTTTGCGCTACTCCGTTCGGACAGAGATCGGTCGATATACGCGCGTCGATAAAGTTATTAACAAAAACACAACCAACCTAGCGTTAAACGTATCGGAGACAAACGACCCGAGTAACGTTACGCTATCAAACTCTTTCCTGCCGAGCGTCAAACCCCGTTTCCCTCCCATTAATCGACATAATTAAGCAATTACGCGGGTAGTAGAAAGAGCGTAGACGTCCCGACGCTTAAGTCGCGGTAAGTTACTTTAAGTACGTATAATTTGGACGATACGCAGCGCTCCTAAGTCGCCATAGGTTTTCGGGGTAATTGCAAACTGTCACGGCGGGGCGAGCGTAGGCTGCGAAACTGGCAAAGTTTTGTCCAAGTAACGGGGTACGGAGATAATTGTAACACTTTTTTCTCTACCTTTATACGCAACAGCGCGCTTCGTACTCATCACGCAAACTTTCTTCAAACGTTTTAAACCCACCGGCGACGTACGAGGGTAATAATTAGCGAGGAACCCGAGTACATACCGCGTCCCGGGGTATCAAAATTGAATAAACCGTTTTCCGTTTGAACGATGCGATGGTGGAATTGACACGGTCTGACTGGACCGCAACGGTAACGGAGCAAAGACAAACCACGACCAACCGAAGGCCTGAGCGCAAAGTCCAGAAACGCTGCACGCTACCTGGATTCTGAAACTTATCGGAAGAGAGCACCTGGAGATAGAACGGCAATTCGAAATGCAGCAATGATATTTCCCTGTGACGCGTAACGAGCTCGCCCGGCAATACCGTTTGTTCGTCGAGCCTCCGCGAGTGCGCTTGAAACTTTGCAAAATAAATTTGCATACCACTTTAACGAACAGAACGGGCCCCGTCGTTAAAGTTAACGCAATTAGCGGGGGCTCTGTTTTAATCAAAATAACCCCTTTGCTCTTTTCGTGGCGCAACGTTGTAACCGGAAAAAGATTTCCCGGTCTCTCCGCTCTTGGAACTAGACATCGAGAGATTCGCGGAGCCAACCGAGCGAATATTTATAGAAGCAACGTAACTCTCGGGGCGGAAACGTTTTTAAATATTTCCTTAGCGCAGTTCTTTGGAGAGGTACGCAGCGGCCGAGTACGAGGGGTGGAGCTATCGGCCTTTCCGCTCAGCGAACTCGTCAAAATTGAATAACTCTTGGCTCGGAATGAGCAGACTTCTTCCGAGGAATATCTTGGCTCATCGATTCCATTATAAAACGTCATCGGCGAGGAGAGGTTGCCAAGTTCGGCGTTTATCGCAACAGGTTGCGCTTTTCGCGCGATAATGCCGTTAATAAAATTTCCGAAAGAAGACGCCTTTCGCGGGTGCCAGGATCACTTTTCCCCTTTCAAGAGCGCCGACAGTTTTGCTCGATCGAACTTGGTTCGACGGCAGAAACTCCGGTCTACATTACCATGATTCGAAAACGCGAAATTTGTTATTTATACCGTCGCGCAGTGCAACGATAGGAAAGAAATTTGTTATTCCCAACGCATCGTCCACATTTTCCTGGATAACGAGGCAGCATTTTTTTTTCTCCTTTTTTTATCCAATCTTTTTTTCAGGCTTCGGAGTTAAAAATCCAGTGCGACAGAGTAAGCCCTGTCCCGACTACATAACGCGACAAGAATGGGGTGCGTTATTGGCACGGTTTATCCCCAGAGGCTGCGTGCGCGCATCCGTCGAGCTGTAATGCGCATCGCGGTGCATACAGGGTGGCCGTTTCAACGTTACAGTCGTTTTCAATTTAAAAGTTATTCGGAACACTTTCGAACGCTCGTCATACGATTCCAACGACTCCGTTACAAAAAAGCAAACGGGTGTTCTCGGAAAGGTGATGGTTGGACAGGATTCTTCGCAACGCGTAACTCTTCCCGCTAATATCGCATCATCGGGATCGAATAATTTTTGATGAAACGTAAACGTTGAGAGTCATTTCGCGTTCTACCTTCGCGTGGGCCACCCTGTAGGTGCACGCATCGTCGGCTTTGAAGTGCCTCTTGCCTCGGTTCCTAGGGCACGAGTCTCTTACTATCCTACGCGCCATCATCCTATTCCTTCCATTCCCGATGCGTATGCGTCCCGAAAGCCCCACGTTTCCCGGCAACCCCTCGCCGCCCCCGACCATCGAAACCACCGCGCAGGAATGTCATGGGGTTTGCAAACCGCCCTCGAGAATGTGGGAGCTATTGTGCATCGCGCGTCGACAGAGGGTTTTTGGCGAAGCGTCGCGTAAAAATATTGTATTATTTTTATTAATGAAATCAGCGGTGATGGAGATCCGTGGAAAACGAGAGATACGTACCATGTCAAAACGAATGATTTTTAGGAATAATTCTACCCCGATATTTTTAAATTATGTTTCCGCAGAATCCTTCGTGCGTCGTCGAACGAAGCGGTCGCCGCCATCCGGTGGTACGCAGAAAAATTTCAACATTATTTGCAATTTTATTTTATTAACCTCCCTGCGGACGTGTGTTGCATAATCATTATTTACAAAAATATTGCATTTCTGAAAAAAGGCTGTCGTCTCAAAATCTCTGGACAAGGTCCTGAGATAGTATATTAAACACTATAAAAACTACAAGTGGTGCGCAGAATTTAGAGTTATGGATTTAGTGGTCCATGAGGTCCAAAAGGTTGGCGATTGCTGGTCCGACGCGCGAAATAGTGTGCCACCGAGACGCGTAATCTCGCGACAAACTAATTCGAAATCGTCGTATCATCAAGAATTTAATTAGCAACGCGGAAAGAATCCACTCTCGGAACAATGAATTCGTGACGATAATGCTCGGGCAGATAAGGTATTCGATTAACCCGGCAACGCGGATCCTGCGGTATACCTGCGTACCCTCAACAAAACCCAGAGACAATGCATGGAATTTTCTTGAAGAAAGTTCCAGCTCCGCGCTACGTAACGTCGAAACGAAAGCAACAAGGTGGGGCTTATCGCGAGACGTTTTCCACCATTTCGTCCTCCCCGGCTATTCGTCAGAAGTCACGGAAGTACTGGCGGTGAATGCAAAATCTTCGAGGTAACGATCAATGCAAAAGATATTCGTCGTAGTTTTCTACTTACGTAGGTCTAGGGAAAACGGGCATACATAAGTCCGAGTCGGAAAAATTTCTATGGCGAACGAGCTTGATAGCTTTAAGGGGGCATATACGAAATTTTCGAAAATTTCGAAAGGTCGAAATTTCGGAGTCGAAATTTTGGAAAACTCAATTTTAAGTTTTTCCGGTTTTCTGAAAGTAGAACATTTCAAAAGCATTTCCTGATAATTTCCGACTAATCTAAACAATATTGACTGAAATATACGAAGTTTAGTGTACCAAGGTTAAGTCACTTTAGTCATTCTTCTACTTTCGAACAGAAGTGTGAATAAAGAATGGTTCGTCGACAAGGGATTCATGCTGCAGAAGCTGCAATTGATGCATAAGGGTTACTATATGGCCCTGGAATCAACGTTGATCATTTTTTTCATTCGCGTATTAAAAAAGAAGAAAATCTTTGAACGCGTTTTCTCGAAACCACGTTTTCTAAGCTTGTGGACAATTTTTCTCGGAGATGGCTTGACCGATCATTATGATTTTTTAACCAGTCATTAGGAGCCAATTATTATTTTTTCTATTGCCGAAATAAGGCCGATTTTTTCGAGAAAATGAATTTTTTTGTGCACCATTTTGTTAAAAATCAAAATTTTTTAAAAAGCTTAGGTTAATCGGAAGAAAATTCAATTTATTAACGATTCCCGTCATCTTTTTTCGATTCAGATAACCTCGATTTTGTATCAGTCGACTGTATATGTATGCCCCTTAAACGAAAGGAAACAAAGAAACGAAACTTTCGAACCAGATCAGCTCCAATTTCACTGAAATTCTACGATATGACTGGTTTCTACGTATAAAACTGGTCGGACAGGTCGTCCTTTTTTAGAGAATATTTTGGATCGTACGTAGATCGACAACCGCGTACCAAGAGACAAGGTCTCGAGAACTAGACCCTTGTTTCTTTTCTTACAGAACTTTCGGAAATAAGTACAAAAAATTCATTTCTGTATAAATGAAAATAACGGCGGCGTACGTTTTGGCGTTTTGAGCATGTTTCAAAAGTGTGTTCCCCGAAATCCTGGAGTTGAGTTTGGCAAGTGCTGCGCGTACGGAGTGTGGATGTGAATGTTTATTAAATGTCGATAAGAATGTGATTGAGACGTCCGTCTTAAAACAACGATTACTGGGAAGTATCGATGCCCGTTTCATAGGCGGCACGTGGCAAGCGTGCGTGAATGTGTAGTACCTAAGTGTGAAATGAATAAAGCCACGCGAGGATCACGAGCAAGGGCTTCTTTTGATTTGAGAGTTGACGCGCAACCGTAAAGCGAATGAAGGCCAGCGCGTAGAGTTTGAATCGACCACGCGTGTACGTTAAATGTAGGGCTATGTATATTCTTTTATATTACAAGAGAGAACATTATTATTATCAAGAAGCCAACAACCCTACATTTTTTAATGTGCTTTGACTTTAATGTTCTTTCCGGAAAAGATACAAGGTCTAGTTCGTGCATACTTGTACTTGGCCAGAGACCAGACCTTGCCTCTTGATCCAAACGAGCACCTAATAGCCCAAACGTGTACCCCTAACGAATACTCGCTTGGATACGTAAAACTGTTTTATTTACAAACTATGAGTCAACGACTGTAAAACATTTTTAAGAAATCAGAACATATCCAGATGGAACGTTCGCTCACGTGCGAGAAGATCGCAAAGACCGAAAAACAATCTAATAAAACTCGAGAAGTCGTTCGAGAGATAACGGCACGTAAAACAAACTACGCCCACGTATAAGGGGGGATGCACGCGACAGCGAGTAGATGACGAGAGAGGGGGTGGGGGGGGGGGGCAATGGGTGCTGGCGTGCCCCGCATGTTTCGTGCTCGTAATTAAACCTAGGCAGGAACCAGCAACGCTTCGGCTGAGCCAGCTAGGCGCGCGTTTAACGCCCCTCGATAACGTGATCGTTATGAAAAATCTCCATACCGGAGTCCGAAACCCGACCGCCCTTCGACGGGCCAACGGTTTCCGTGCCGAGCTACTTCAACCCTTCCACATCTTCGGAAAGCAACCCCCGCCCAGCTTGAGTGCACGCTAACTGCTTGCAAATACCAGAAAAAGTTCCGCGCTGCCGTTACACGGCAGTGCTTCGGGTATCGTAAAGATTTCATCGTGCCTCGTGAAATGCCAATGCCGCTTTCGAAACTTAAGTACCCTTTTGAAAAGGCGAATAACATTAAGAAACGATCGAACCATTGTATCGCCGTTTCTACGTTCGAGGGATGATTCGGGACGCAAACCAATTAATAAAACCGTATTGGAGATTAAACTTCAAGACGAGATGAATTACAAGCGAGGGAAATTCAATAGGAACTCGTTACGGATCTCGATCGTTCCACGGGTAATATTAACCACAGTTCTCTATCTCGTTTCAACGAGAACCGCTTCACATTCACGAGTTACCCGAATTGAAAGAAAAATCGCACCGGCCAGGATTCCAATCAGGATCGAGAAAACTGATCTAACCGTTCGAGAAATCTCTCTCGATACTCTCGTAGTCTCGTACGAAATATTCCCTCGCTAGGTTCAACAGCCTCCCCGCCCGTAAATGTAGGAAATCGTTCGAACACGATGCGGAAGCGATCGATTAATAAAAAAGAGAAACAGCCTCCCGGTCCGCAAAGCAAAACGCGTAGGGACACATTACGTAAAAGGTGGGCACAACTGGTTGGTATACCCGGGTACAACAGCCCTTTCTTCCCTACATACCACGCAGAAGAGGCGGGTGCTGAAAACAATAGGCAAAAGAATCGTCTGGCTATAATGCACGACCGTAGAACCAGACGGGACTGACAAGTACCGCGACGCTAATATAGAACGAACAATGCGACATGGATCGTGGGGGGGAGGGGGAGGAGTTTTCCAGGGTTCTTGAAACAATTAGCGGCACCGCCGCTAATCTCCCGCGTAGACCGACCCAATAAAGGGCCAGGATTCTGAATTTATAGGATCCGAGGGACTTCCAAAATCAATCGGGGGGGTCGTAATTACCTCGAGCATTCGATGCGACCGAGGAGGATACCTCGTAAGGAAAGTTTTCTCCGAATGAAATTTGCTCCGTTGTTTAAAACGCGATCACCGGTAAATTCTCTCCGACGGTTGTCGTTGAACATTATTAGCGATCCCATAGAATCGCAATCAAGTTCGACGTACCCGAACTATTCAATTTGATCCAGGGGGACACGATTTAATGGGACAAATTGCAAGATGCTTCGTAAGTGGTACCTGTCTCGAAGAACAGATGATCCGATTTATTAAAGTCTTCGGACGAGCAATCAAGACCGATAATTAAACTTCTGAAATTCGTTCGACCGCCGGAAAGTGCTTGGCAAGCGGAAGCTCTCGTCTGATATCAATTACGAAGGACGAAAACTTATCGAGGTCGTTCGATATCGATACGATTATCGATCCACCGCCGTCGTGACGTTCTCGTTAGAGATTCGTGTTTTAATACCCGCAGACTCACTCTCGTCGAGCCCTGCCACGCTTTACCGCTACATCGGGGCCACGCGCGTATTAACGTTACGCGCGGATAGGATAGCCCAGACACGTTTTATCGACCCTCGACGCATAGTACTCGTGTCCTTAACCGAAATCCCACGGAGAACGATTGCCGCGAATCTCGTGCAAGATGAATAACCACGTGAGGATGATCGCAATTACGGGATACATGTGTACGCGTTCCTGGCACTTGGAGCGCAATAATAGCCTAAGCGATTAAAAATAACCGACACTCACCCTTGCCGTGCAACTGTTGCCTATTGGTGTCGGCTCGAAGATTTTCCGCCGTGTGAACGAGCTCGTCCAGCTGCGGTTTCTTCTGTTCCAGCTCTCGTAAAACATTCTGCAGCAAACGAGAAATTCAAGGATCAATAAAGGATGACGCGGAGCGCAAAATAATTTAAGAGCGTTACCACGCGC
This sequence comes from Pemphredon lugubris, assembly GCA_933228935.1. NCBI lineage: Eukaryota > Metazoa > Arthropoda > Insecta > Hymenoptera > Crabronidae > Pemphredon > Pemphredon lugubris. Next base: position 27,344,218 of record OW121815.1, read on the forward strand.
TCCGCGAGAATGCAATTGTGAACCGCGACAGGGCATTCGAATGTCCCTCGCGTCCTATGGCAACCGTAAATCGCATAATCGATTTTCATCGTAGCAACTACGGCAACTTGCAACCGTGCGAACCGTAGTCGCGCGACAGCGCGCAACCTTTGCACCGTGCAACGTTGAAAAGTTCGACACGCGAGTCGAGCGTACGCGAGCTTCCCGTGGATACAAATGCTCGGCATTTCACCGCTTTTCCCCGCACTCGAGGCAAAACAATAAAGTCAATTTCTCCCTACGGGTCAACTTCCCCGTTGACGCGAAACTCACCGAATCGGTAGGGATTTGACGCGACGATCGAATTATCCATTACCAGAATCGATTATCGTGGCGGATCCGACGATCGATTAACTTTCGCGCAACTTTATCCTCATGAATTTTTAATTTTCCATTTTCCCGTAGTTCTCTTGATCGGTACTCGCGACGTATTATATGGCAATATTGCGATTATTATGACATTTTTTAAATTATCAGCGTCGAGTCGTACGCTTCGGATAAAGAGTGCCTCGTATCAAGAGTAATCTGGCTGGTTTAATATGTCAAAAAAATTGTCGAGCTAATGCTCGTAAGTTTTTGCGAAGTACGAGTGCTCTTATCTAACATTCTGTGAAACACTCAGGGTCGATCACCTGTTTTTGCTTCTTTGCCGTAGCTGCTTTCCGCTGCACGAACCTATCGATCGACCGTAGGTATTCTAGGTACTAAGCTTCCATTTTCGCAGTTCTTCGTTTTAACTATCAAGACTTTTCAAGAACCTTAATAGCGTTCCCGAAACTCTTAATCGTCAAACGCGAGCTACGATGCACGATTAAAATTTTGTAAGAATAAATATTCTACTTTGTGAAAATATACGAGAGATAAATTCATGCGACGCGAAGAGGAATTAAATTTCCCGAGTATACGTACGTTTAGTGAAAAGTGTACCTTTGAAAAATTTAATAAAGCGATAAAATTTCCATGTACTCGCGATCCTATGCAAACTTAAGCATCTGCAAAATATGCAAACAGCCCGAAAGAGAGAACTGCTTTCGTGATACACGTACATTTGCACTTTATCCTCTCGACAAATGAATCCATGTAATACCATAAATACTCGCTTTATCGTTCGTGTCCCGTGCTCGCGTTCCTCGATTTCTAAGAAGGACACACGCGGAAAAACAAACTCTTCCATATGGAAAATCCTAATTATCCCCGTTTACCTGGAAACTGTGATGTCGTACCTCTCGTTCGAGCGATTCCGGGAAAAAAACGCTCTTATTGTTAGCTTGAAAAAGAAAAGCCCCAACGTATCGAGCTGAGAAAATGTTTGCCGAACCGGAGATTTCCCGGGGATTGCGAAAACAATAACGATGTTAAGTCTCGCTAATCCGCAGCAGCCCGAGATAAAAGGACATCGAACGACTGGCTGCTCCTTCTCGCCCGGCAACTCCAAATCCTAATCCCATTCTCGCGCTTGCCTAGCGATGAAAATTCAGCCGCCCCCCCCCCCCAACTCTATACTAACCGTGAAAATACTCGTTCCGTCGATTTTCTAAAAGCTACCATTCATTAAAGTTCATTACGCTTTCTCTCGATCGTCAGGGAATTCGCGGAGGGGTGACGCCAGGGTGGAAGTAAAATCAATGCAAATTCAGTAGCAAGCCGTAATAAAGATTATTCGAGTGGAGCTTTCCGAGTCTACGGTCGGTGCGGACAAAGCGAATTAATTTACTTATTCATCAAAATCGACAAAAGACTTTTCTTCTTCGACGATGGCCAATACATCGAATATCTCGAGTGGCTCCGGAGAGATTTCCCTTTATCGCTACCCGGTCTCGTCCAATTTCGTTGGAGGTTGGAACCTACTCGGAGTTACGGTGTACATGTCGTCGAATTAACTGGACCTGGACGCAAGCTCGCAGATTAGTTTGTTAATCCAGGTAACCCCTTTTCTACCTTCTTCGCGCGGTGATTCCACGCGACCCAATCATTTTTCGTCAAATTATTAAACCTGGCTCTTGAGATTTAAGAATTACAAATTGTATATTCTTATTAGATTTCAAATAAAGCTACGAGATATCGCTTTAATAACTATACATCCGAGGGATCTTTTTATACTTATTCCCTTTTACATTATTCTAATACTCGAAACTCCAACTGTATGCCAAATCACGTTTACGTCGTGCAGTATTAAGAAATCTACAAAAAAAAAACCCCAAATGAACAACAAATGACCCAAAGGAACAACAAATCAAACGACCCCTCTCCATTTTTAATCCCAACTTCTCTAGACTACGTAAACGAAGTTATTTATGGGTTTCTCGCATAATCGATCGTACGTTACTTCCGTGTCACCAGCCGCTCGGAAAACTGAATATACGCGCCGCTTTCAAGAAAGTTCAACAAGACGAGCCGCGGAGATATGAAATATCTAGACGTCTGCCAAACGTTATGTGTGGCGACGCATTATGCCTTTATGTAAATATAAGTTTCCATGTAAATATTTGCTCGGAGAGTAGGCTCCACTCTAGTGGCACGAATAAAATAATTGTGCTTGGCTCGCGTCTTCCCTAATAATTATACGTACCAGACCGTACGACAATTCTTCCTTTACGATTTCTCACGACGCGAAGAAACGTACCAAATTGGGATCCCACGGGATCGTCCTGTGGCACGTCGAGGGTATTCTCACCTTCGTTTCTCCCGTCGCGCTCGCTTAATTTCTCCGGCACGCGTTTCTTCCCATTTGGTTACCCTCTCTATAGTTTAACAAAAGGGGGTTTCCGCGTCGTTCGATCGAAGGGGTGGGCCATCGGGTGTAGATGGAACACGTTAACCGAGCACTCCGATCCAATCCATTCGAATAGCGAGAGCCAATAGCCCTGGCACATTCTCATTCCGCAGTGGTAACCAATGGAAATCCCGTAGGATGCGATCCGATGAAACAGGAGCATCGAGAATTTCAATGGATATTCGTTGTTTCCGGCATTCCGAGTGTGTTATTGTTTACGGCGAAAAGTGATATTCGAACATGTCCCGCGTCACGGTCAGCCTAATCCGCTTGGACAACGCCCAGCAGTCTTCGAATGCTGTTAGCGAGAAGCTTAAGGCTTTTGCTCGCGAGGCACAGAGATTCCAGTTGATCGCGCAATACGTAAATCTTTTTCGAAGATTTTTGTGGGAGCGAAAATAAATCTGGATAAGCTTTTCAAAGCGAGGACGGGAGAAAAGTACAAGCTTATTTACGCGAGGTGGTAAAAGCCACAGTGGCGTATCTTGACAAAAATAAAAACTTGATTTACGCATCGCTTTACCTGTCACCCCCTGATATTTATATTTTACTTGTACGTAGGTATTCGTAGATGGTGCATTTCGTGCGACGCAAAGCCCGTCTAGAGGCGCTTGTAGTTTTACGAGAAACTTGGATTGACATTTCATCGTACAGGAATTAGTCCAAAGTTTCTAATACCGCGAACCAAGCCGAGAACTGGGCATATGAAACGCCAGATAAGAAGCCGTGATTATCGTTAATTAAATAAAAAATATCAAGCCGAATTTTCGTCGTTAAGCATTCAACTCGCGCATCGCGTTTACATCGTTTATGCCATTTATGTTGTACGCTGTTTGGGATAAGCGTAGAGTAATTAACGCGCGAAGCCGACGCGCGTAAATCACAGTGGATTTAATTTTGAAGCAATAATTATGCCCTAACGTCTGGATAAGATGGTAGCTTCGTGTGCTAATATTTAGCGTGTCTTTGGTAGCTCAGCTTTCGCGCTATATTATGTCGGTGTTCGCAGCATACCTAATTATTTCTTCCCTTAATTAGGTAAGAGCAAATTACAGCGGCATTACGAGACACGCAAACTGATAGCGTTTACGCGTTTCCCCAATTTCCATCAGAATTATCGCGGCGCGCGTAGGGCCAATAATTACGTTCTCGTTTACATACGATTACGCGCACAAAATCCGCCGAGTGGCACTGCGAGAGCTCGCGGTGAAATTCGGCAATTCTCGTTATTCGGCGCTCGTGGAAAGCAATAGTTTCATAGTTCGCATTTAATATCCGTATTCTGGACAAAAGATTAATCCGCGCTCGTCGTTAGTGGTAGGCAGCGGCGCGTTAATGCGAAGCTGACATTTTTTTAAATTTTCCCCGATAAAAAAAATGCACGCGCGCGAGGTCTCAGAGAGCGGGTCGGCGAAAATTCAAAGCGAAGGAAATATCGAACGCGCCATTTGCGGCGGTACTTCGGAAAGGACGAGTTACCGAACGAAGAGGCCTCGACGAAAGTTTTATTTTACATTTAGTAACTGGGTTGCAGAGTACGCTCGAATGAAATGGGAACGTTCAAAGTATTCGGCAGACACATTCGTTACAGCGGGAAAGGTGCAAATGATGAGCAAAAAGGGGCTCTCAACAAAGCGTAAAACCAGATCGACATGATTTTCTGCGCAGAATACGATCCGTTAACGATCCTCCGTGAAACGCGAGTTCCGCCGGAATAATCGAGTTCGGGAAAGGCCGACGTTTGCGTCCTTTCCTCGGATCCAATTAAATGGTAATTGAAAAGAAAGGGAAGCTGTCTTATCCCAGGGGATCTTTACTTCTCGGTACAAAGAAGTAGATGCCCCCGCGACCCTACGATCACGGAAGATAAATTGCCGGTTAAAGTCACCTCCGCCTAGCACCTGGGATAACTTTTCCAACTATGAAATATTCTCTCATAAGCGACACGATGCGTCTTACCCGGTAATACCGTTCATTACCGCGGGGCATCTAGGTAACCGTTCTAAAGTATGAAAACTTACTCGATCAGCTCATGTATTATTCACCATGGTACTCCCGAAGGCGTACAATGTCCCCTGAGTTTTTTTTGCATCTCTAACATCTTTTCGTTAAAAATAAAAAAAGACGCGTTCAAGGTGTCTTCCTCCTGAGAACGGCTTAAAATTGGTCAGATTTCATGAATTTTTTTAAACATTCCGTTACATCTAAACATATAATTGTTGTGATCCGAAGAATCGCGAATGCCGGAGACACAGAATGTGCGAACTTCGACGCTGTACGAAAAGATTTGTAAATTTGTGAAAAGTCTGTAGACTGTTGATCTGCGGGCATTTTGTAAAATGACAAAATGAAAATCTTGTTGAAATCTGTTATTTTTATCTGCTGGCGAATCAATATTGCCAATCAAAGTTAGTGTCGGTGAAATTGTGTCGATGAAAATATTGCCGGTTAAAACAGGGTAACCCGTTGGCGGCAGTTATTTCAAAGTTTGAGTGCCAAGCGGCGCAGTTGCGCTCTTCCTGTTCTATGCTTTTACTTATACAGGGTGTCCCGTAACTACCCTAAAATCGGTAAATGAGGGGTAGCTGGGGTGATTCTGAACAAGTTTTTCCTTAAAAATAATGTTGTAACCCCTCTCGTTTTTGAGTTATTAACGAAACGGCTAGGCCAATCCCAGCGCGTATCGGGCGCGCGCTCGAAACGAGAGTGTGGTCTCTGGATCGTGCTCGACCGCGAGCTTGAACAAGTGCATCGCCTGGGTATCGAGGGAAGCGTACGGTAAATGTCACATCGCCTTCAAATAAACTAATACTCGTTGAATAACTGTGTCCGATGGTCTTACCCGTTATTCAACAGGAACGAAGATTGTAGTATTTGTGGAAAAAATGTTTCTCTTAACAGCACGTTTTCAGATGGATAAATTATCGTTAGAATAATTTATAATAACTAACGTTAGAAAAGCCTTGTTAAACTCACCCATTCGTCCACGAATCACCCTGCCTCGACGAAAGTAGGTCATTGGCACTAGGTCACACTGTCGATTTTGCCCTTCCTAAGAATCTCGAGAGCCTCAACAGCTGATTTTACGGCCGGGTATGTGAACGCACTTGACACTGACACACACAGTAGGAACGGCACTTGCCTAATTTATGGCAGGGCGCACGGCTAATCGCAGGTACGCAAACACTCCCGAGAGTCGAGCGGCGATCGGCGATCGGGTCACTTTACCGAACGCGCATTTCACCGCACGAGCACTGTTACCGATATTCCGTAATAAAATAATTATGTTTGAACGTGATTGAACCTACGTAAGAGATATTGGCGGCCCTGAAAAGGGCCCATTGTTGTTATGCCAAAATTGCCAAGTTTAGTTCGACGTACCCTCGTCGCACTTGTATGCACACATCGGAGCACCGGTGGACGTTGCGCTGCACTTCTCCCAATGTTTCTCGATGAAGAAACGTAACAAATATCCTGTAATACTCCGCGTTAGTTCGTTGCTGTATGGTACCCGTTCGGTTTGAAAAACGATTCTGCCAGCTCTAGCGTTTCTTGGGTCTTGCTTAGAAGGACGTTCGTTAGGGAAGGGATATTTTTACAATAGTACAACGTAGTGGCTCGCACATTTGGAGTCAATTCAGCCAAAAAATACCCGTGCGCTCGGGAGGGCCGCATGGTCTTCGTCACTACGAAGGCGCTAGCGAAGACGCAGGGCAAGGAGTGCCATAAATTTCACTATTGTCCATACCGTGTCGTAAAGGGAAAGTGTGGCTATTTTACGAAATACGTGCATCGTTTTAAAACTACATCGACAGCGTACACGCAACATAATCCTTTAATATTTTCTTACGATTCTTCCCGCAAAGAAGGAACAGTACGTACAATTCCCAAAATTATCAATTTAGTATTGTATTGTATTGCGAAGACACTGCTTGCGACGCATACACGCTTGCCCGTGTCATTTGTAATATTATAAACTTAATGTTGTGGGATGTTTAGTGTCGAGTGCATGGCGTGAATAAAAGTACAAGCGGGAAGACACTGTTTGCGGCGTGTCGAAATGCTTAAACTCTTAAACAGTCGGCTCCCTAAGAATCTCTGATTTCGATCTTGTTATGATTATCGCACGCGCGCGGCAACCGATTGTTTACGGGAACGCGAGCAGCAAAGCGTGCCGCGGTACATGGGCCCGATCAGGGGGACCTGTTCCAGACGACCAAAATGTTGATAGACATAACGATGTCTGTCTCGAAATACGTATCAAACAGTGTCTTCGCTAATACAATACAATATTAAATTGATCATCTTCCAAGTTGTGGGTACTGTTCCGTCTTCGCGGACAGAATCGTAAGAAAATATTAAAGGTTTACGTTGCGTGTACGCTGCCGATGCAGTTTTAACTTAAAACTTTTAAGCCGATGCACGTGTTTCACAAAATAGCAGACTTTCCCTTTACAGCACGGTATGGACAGTAGTGAAATTTATGGCACTCCTTGCTCTGCGTCTTCGCTAGCGCGTTCGTAGTGACGAAGATCATGCCGCCACCCCGAGCGCGCGGGTATTTTTTTGCTGAATGAACGGTGACTCCAAATGTGCGAGCCACTCCGTTGTACTATTGTAAAAATATCCCTTCCCTAACGAACGTCCTTCTAAGCAAGACCCAAGAAACGCTAGAGCTGGCAGAATCGTTTTTCAAACCGAACGGGTACCATACAGCAACGAACTAACGCGGAGTATTGCAGAATATTTGTTACGTTTCTTAATCGAGAAACATCGGTAGAAGTGCAGCGCAACGTCCGCCGGTGCTCCGAGACGTGCATGCAAGCGCGAGGAGGGTACGTCGAGCCGATCTTAGCAATTTTGGCAATAACAATCGGCCCTTTTCAGGGCCACCAAATATCTCTAACGTAGGTTCAATTACGTTCCTCTACATAATTGTTTTATTCGGAGTTATCGGTGAAAGTGCTCGCGCAGTGAAATGCACGTTCGGTAAAGTGACCCGATCGCCGATCGCCGCTCGACTCTCGGGGGTGTCCGCGTACCTGCGATTAGCTGTGCGCCCTGCCATAAATTAGGCAAGTGCCGTTCCTACTGTGTGTGTCAGTGTCAAGTGAGTTCACCGAACCGGCCGTAAAATCAGCTGTTGAGGCTCTCGAGATTCTTAGGAAGGGCAAAATCGGCACTGTGACCTAGTGCCAATGACCTACTTTCGTCGAGGCAGGGTGATTCGTGGACGAATGGGTGAGTTTAACAAGGCTTTTCTAACGTTAGTTATTATAAATTATTCTAACGATAATTTATCTATCTGAAAACGTGCTGTTAAGAGAAACATTTTTTCCACAAATACTACAATCTTCGTTCCTGTTGAATAACGGGTAAGACCATCGGACACAGTTATTCAACGAGTATTAGTTTATTTGAAGGCGATGTGACATTTACCGTACGCTTCCCTCGATACCCAGGCGATGCACTTGTTCAAGCTCGCGGTCGAGCACGATCCAGAGACCACACTCTCGTTTCGAGCGCGCGCCCGATACGCGCTGGGATTGGCCTAGCCGTTTCGTTAATAACTCAAAAACGAGAGGGGTTACAACATTATTTTTAAGGAAAAACTTGTTCAGAATCACCCCACCTACCCCTCATTTACCGATTTTAGGGTAGTTACGGGACACCCTGTATAATTACCAGCATTGTAGCTGCAAAGGCAAGATTGTTTGCACGCTCGGTCTTTGTCCGATGAGTGTGGCTTTACGCTTTACAGAATAAGCGAATACTATGGCACTGCTCGACATTCTTGGACATAGAATTCAAGCGGCGATGATTCAATACATTGACCACCACTCGTCAGGCATTCCGTATAATGACCGGACATTCTATAAACAGACCGCAACTTGTTAAGGACATTTTGTACAATGTCCTTTCGAACGGGCATTCTATTTCCTGCACGGTCATTTTACAAAACGCCCGCGTTATACACATTGACCGTAACATATTCACGTCCAAATAAAAGTGTATTGCAGTGCGTTCAACGTATGTACAATGTACACGTCTTCGTTTGATTTTAAGTCTGCACCCGCTGAGAGATTCTTAAAACAAAAATCCGCAGGTGACACGTTGAGTGACAGGAGGTAACCGGTGGCCGGCACTCAATTTGGTAGTAGCGCCGTGGGGTCACCGGTGACCGGGACCGTGGTGCAACAAGCTTAGTAGAAATTCAAAATTTCAATAAGTGTTAATACCTATATATTTTTCAATACTAGCATGTGTACTACAATGGGATACAGTGGGGTATTTTCAATATTTCGTGGCCAAAATATTGTTACGGGCGTTACGCGAACGCGAATGTAAAGTGGGCATTTTTTAACTAATTTTTAATTTTTAAACCAACGTTTATTAAGGAAATACAGAGAACCCAACCGCTCGTCACAAGAGCTCGAATACAACCATCGACATATTTACAATATGAATGTCCGCGCCCGGCAACTAACAACTACCCGTCGGCAATGTCAGACGCCAAGAAGGCAATGACATTCGTAACAACATAATAATATTATGTAACAGTATTATATTCAACTACAACTATTTTATTAACATCAAAATACATTTTTAACTACGCATACAAACATGAAAAAAAAATATGTTCTACTTAGACTCATACATACTATCAAATATATAACTATCTCGAGACTATCTACAAGGAAAAAATAACTATCAAAAATTATTGTACCCAAAATTACCTATATACAATACAAAAAAAAACGAATAAAACTATTGAAAATTCCAAAAGTTTTCCAACATTCCAAACTTGCGCAGTTTTTTAAAAGCTATTATTTTAGCTAACAATATTAGGTATGTACAAATTCCAAAAACATTAGACGGCTGCGCACACGCGCCACGCGCAGATACGCGCGGACAATCTCGCACACTGCGCGAACACACCATGCGCAGCTATGCATGCGCGGCTCCTGTTAGATTTCGGGCCTGCTCGATCATGCGGTTGAACCGGTTTTTCGGCCATTAACTCGTTTTGGTACATCGCTATCACCACGTGCTTCAACGTTATCAGTATCTCTCTCGGCGGTAATCCAAGTTCTTAATAGACTTCTCGCGTTTTGAACAATAAGAAACGGCCTTTAAGTTATAATTTCGGACTCTAGTTAAAACCAAAGACTGACTATTTTCGTTATACATATTAAACTATGACGAGTGATTAGACGTAGACTGTTAGAGCTAAGTGACCAGTTAGAGCTAAGTTAGACCTTTGTCACAATATACATTTATCGTTTTGTGTGAAATTAACTCTGTTCGGTTATTTCTCACATTCCTTTCCTCATACCGGCAATAAACCAGAACTTTCGGCAACTTCATCGAAACACGGTTTTAGAATTTATTTTTCTAGTTGTGGCCACCTTTTACCGAATATATCGCACTGTGTTACGTGAAGAAATGCACGCGTTATAAAATATATAAAAATAGTTTTGTTTATTAAAAATGAAAAAAATAAACATTTGTTAAACCTGGTTATACACAGCAACTTATTCGCTGCAGATAATATTTCAACATAATATGTATCGCATAATAAAAAATTCAATAGCGTTACATTCAACGTGTTAAGGATCCGAATTTTCTTAAAATAAAAGCCCGCGGTTAAGAATCCGAAGTTACTCCGCTAGAGAGTCCCGAGTTATTCGAGAAGCGAATCAATTGTTTTTGTCTACCGGCAAAGCGCTAGGCGATTAATGACCGCCGCGACGATACGAATGAAATGATCGATCGTTATTTTCGGTAACTGGAATATACATAATTCCAGACACCGTGTCTCGACCAGCGACAAATGAACATTGTCCTTGAAATTTATCGCATTTTCGACTATACTTCTCTCTTCGTGGCATTCGCAACGACTCGATAATGCTATCCATCCACCGGACAATAATTATATAAAATCAGTTTAATAGTGTATAGATTTGTTAACAGGTTCCGTGCCGGATCGATTTTTAGTTACACCTCGTTCAAGCCGCGTTGGACGTATACACTGTTACGATTACGATGGTTTTATTTCGGACGTAAGCGTTACAATTTTTGTAAGGGTTCAGAGTTTAAGATCCATCGGAGAACAAAGTGATAAATTTAATATTAAGAAATTATGTTAACAAACGCATGATTGAACGTTTCCTCTATTAGACGAGCGTGATCAATAGAACCCGATCAATGAGGTCAACATTCATTGAAAATAAAACATTTCGTTTCAAATATTTCTTATATTATTGTTTACGTGTTGCGTAATGTTGCGTATTGCAATCGCAAACGCATATTACGGTACACTTTGCTAAAACACGGTAAACGTAAACGTGGTTTATCGATCGAAACAACTATCATGGAATGTTGCCATCTTTATGGCTATATAAACTTTCGCCGCCTGCGAACAAAATTTTGGAACGAACTGAGGTAGTCTTTCTTGTTTTTTAGTTTCATAACGATTTCATTTTGGTATTATGGGCAAGGAATCATTACCATCACAGGTCATATCGATACAATATTATTTTTTAATAAATTTAAATTTATGATGAATTTTATAAGGCTCGCATACGTACATACATACCGAATATCCTCCGTGTTATTTTACTTTTGAAACGCGATATATAAAGAAAACTAAATAAACACCAGGTTTAGTAAAGCGGTAATTGTCAAAACAACGCGGGAGTAAATGACTGGCATAAACTTCATATCTCCAGTTTGAAAAGAAAAAAGGCAGTCCAAAAAATGTATCCGTCACGATTAACTTGGCATACACGCGTTATTATGGAGGGAAGTACAAGTAACCGCGAAAAAAATCGTCTTTTTTTTATTTTATAAATCGATAGTAACACACCTTGAGAATATATCCTGCAAGTTTCAAAGTGAAATTCCGAGTCCTACGTGTAAAAGATCGGGTAAGATTAAAACTGTAGGAGAAAACCGTTTCCGGGTATCGCTTCTCTGCGTTGCCGAAAGATGCGATAATATCGGTCTCAACGGCGCAGTAGTTTGTATGTGTGTGTGAGAGTGCGAATGCGTGTGTGTGGTGCGAGAGACAAAAGACGGCACGCGACGGTTACGGAGGAGCGTCGATGAGTGCCGATTTTGGGCAGTCAGTCCGTAGCACTCGAGACGAACGCTAAAATATATACATATATTTCCTGTTAAAAAGTTTTATTCATTCTCGGGAGGAACACCCCTTACCCTGACCCCCATCAAAACTGATATTAAATCGTATTTATTCACTCCTTACAACACTTAAAACTAAAAGGTAATATACGGATTCGGTGGTACGTGTAAGATTCGTAGCGTCGTTACCCCGAGACGACGACGCATGAAAGGCCCTGCAACGCCACCCGCACGGGCGGGCCAATCACGGAGAGGCATCAAGGGATGCCACCCCATTGGAGGGCCCCCTGCGGCCCAAAAGAATATATAAGAGACCGCGTGACTCTCAATGACACACTCTGGAATATTAGTCTTACTGGGTATAATCAAGACGTTACGCTACTCAACGTGGAATCATCCGGCACTCTTGAATCTTCAGTCGTGGATTATTCGTTGGTCATTCGTATAGCATAAGTGTATATTCGTGTAGTGAGAGTAATAACGCCTTGAGCGTTTAGTGTGGTTTAGCTACATCCTATTTGTATTTCATTATTGAGATCTGACTAGGTTTTGCTGGGTTTCCTAGTCCTTGCAGCGAATGCTGGATCTGTCTTTACTCCCAGTAAATAAAGAGTTTCCTTCATAATTTCGTCTAGTCTTACATACGGTTTGTTAGTTGCGACGTGCGAACGGACGACGGTTACGGTCTCGATACGATTGACTACGATCTTGGCGTCGTCTTTTGTCTCACGCTCTCGACCAATCACGCTACGCTCTCGCGGTTGACGAATCTTGCTCTTACGGCGGGGATTTCGAATCTTGTCCGGTTACATACGGATGTTATCGCGAGTGAACGCGAGGAGCTTCAGTGTTGCGCGCGGGTCCCATATTAGTTTGAACGCGTTTTTCTCGAAACTACATTTTTCGAATTGGCGGCAGATATAATTCAAAAACTACTTAACCAAATCGCTTGAAACTTGTGCACACTTCTAGAAAAAAACATTCTCTATTATACTAACTTTCATGTTCTACAAAATTATTATGTTAAACAACTCATTTTCATGAAATAAGAAGAAAATTTGTAATGAAATGTGACATTTTGTTTTCTAAGTCGCGTCATTTTTATTATATTGAAGGTTTTTCAACTTATGTAAGTTCACTTAATGGGTAATTTCATGGGGAACACAAATCTTTTTGTCCTTTAGGTTTTAAACCACTACACCAGCCACCATTTCCGCCGCCAATTGAGGCGTCCGACAAGAAGACTACCACAAGACCAGCAGTGCTACATATATTCATAATGTGTTAATTTTGTTTTGAAATAATATTTTTTCTCTTTATTAAAGAACCAATAAGATGCCCTGAAAATTTCAAAACCAATCGCTGCGTAGTTTCCTTTTAAAAAGTTCGTAAAAATGACCTGGTTTTTAGCGGTTTACTTGTACTTCCCCTCTGAAAAATATCGATACGTGACTTGCCAACAAATTTTTAAATCCATCTTCGTTTTACGCTGAGTCCGTAAGATGGTTTGAACGTGAAGTTCAACTGACGGCGTCTACGTACGTGTTAATGGTCATTTATTTGTTGTACGTTGGCTCGAACAATCGGGGAACGATCGAACAGAAGTTCTTCTTATTTGGCGAATGGGCAAAGCATAACTAATTTGGAGGATGACGAAAAGTAACCAAAGCTCGCAGAGATACGAAGATAACGAGCACTGTGTTGCGTCGGATATTTATACCACGCGATCCAATAGGAGAAAGAAGACAGTGGAAGTTGGATCTGGGTGGAAAGCTTTATCTTCGCGCAAATCGTAAGAAACAGGATAAAGAAGAACGAGACGGGGAACTTACGGAAAAAAGAAATGATAGCGCAACAGAGAGATGCGTCCTTCCAGACGTAGCGCAGACTGAATTACGTTCTTAACGAGGAAGAAACTCTACCCTTATTCGTATTTTTTTTCCACCAACGCGGTTGATTCTTCTTTAGCGTTTCGCCGGTGAGACGAGGACGTGGAAGACGGCAAAAGGATCGCTGGAAGAGCGGTGTCATTGCATTGGGAGCGAGTAAAGAGGCGAATAAAACGAGAAAAAACGAAATTATTGGAAAACAGAACCGCGTGGGATTTGCCTCGCAAGAACAGAATGGCGAAAAGAGTGACATTTTCTCCTTCGCCACCCCCGCCACCCTGGCTTTCGACTCCCTTGCAAGGACGCTATTGGCAACGATATTCGCGCCAAATTCCTCTCCAAAACATCAAAGGATAGATTTTCGTTCGTTCGATTCGATTTACGTTAAATCGATGCCGTCGTCGTTCGAGCGAGAAATATTGCCCCTCGAGCTTTCGATTGGCTCCTTCAATTTTCGAAGATTAGGCAAGGCAAGAGAGAGGAAAAGGCAATTGGAAAATATAGCAATTTGGTAAGAGTAGTCCGACGAGAGATTAACTCTCTTTACTATTTTCCGCCATGCCGATTCTACGAAGAAGCGAATATGAATCTTTGCTGGAATCTGACTCGAGAAGAAAGTAACTCGTTAAAAATCGACAAATTTGATATCTACCTCTCGCAACCATCGTTCGATCTACGCGACAGATGTAGAGAGAGAGAGAGAGAGAAAGAGAAAGACAAAACAAAGAGAAGAAAAATTTGCACGTTACCTTCTCGCTGACATTAACCTCGTACCATTTCACCTTTGTACGCTCAATTATCGTTAAAGGGCCGCCGCCGAGCGCACGATAAATTACCGTTACTTCCATATTCGTTAACTTTGTTAGAATTAAATAAACGTGCCGGTAGAGGAGTAGATTATAATTACCGAGAGAGCACGATTATAATTTCATGCGCGGAACGGTGAATTCGCGAATCCGCAGTCGTTGCGGTGGCCATTTTCCAACGAAAAGTCTTTTTGTACTTCAAAGCGCCGTTCTTCCCGTTTTCTTGACTTTTTTTTATACACTTACATTAAACCGAAGCTGCAAAGTCCCAGAGTACATCGACGTACACGAAGTAGTTGGTTGAGATTCTTTCCGATCCATCGCACAAAAACTTGCACTTTGCACCCTGCGGAACCTTTTTCCGGTCAGTTTTCTTTTTTCCGTTACACACGCGTTATTCTCCGGCACAAAGTTTTGCTTTCAAAATAAGGTTTATCGCCGCCGTTGGTCGAGAATCATTCCCATCGTTTGTCCTTGCTGTCCGAAGTGTAATTGCCCGACAAAACTTTATTGGTTATTTAAACAAAAACAACAGTTTCGGTTCAAAACATTAGAATTCACAGAGACACCGCGTCACACAAAGCTCGGACTATGCGGAAAAACTAAAGTTAAATCTCGGGATCGCTTTTATTTCTTTTTTTTTTATTGTTCAAACGACAACGACACGACTTTATTTTTGTTCGATGTTTAAGTCGCGCGGTGAAAAACGTGTAAAGATTTGTAGATCGCGTTATAACATTGTTTATCGTATCCGTAAAATGTGATTCAGATTTAAATTTGACCGTCAGTTCGAAACTTTAGACGTAAATTTACATCTCGTTTTTCATCTGACGACGCGCTATATCACAGAATCTTTTCGCGGGCAAGAAAAGCATTTATATTGGAGAGGGCTAAGAGATAGCACTATCGTCACGTCCAACCATATATTTCTTTTCCCACCGAGATAAAGGTAGAGAGAAAAGAGAATCACGTAGCTTGAGGTACCGAACTCTTGGAAAAGGTACGCGGTACATCGTCTGTATCAATTTTTAATAACATTAAAAGCAGGAACGAGTAGACGTTAAATCCGTTCGGCGAGTAAATAATCTTTTTTTCGGAGTTGCGCGCCAACGTAAAAACGAAGGGATCGCGGTACGGTCGATATTCCCTTGTACCCTTACACCTGCTTCCCAAAAACTGGCAGAAGTTTCTTCGCAAAGATTCTTCTCATTTTTCTCAAATTCTTTCCCCCGATTCTCGCGAACGACCCCCGAAAACGTCGACGGCCGTACGATCGTATCGCAAATAGAAAATCAGGAACGCGTATTTAAATGCAGAAATTCCATCTCGTCAACGCAAGAAGAGGAATACGAAATGACTAGATGCCAAATCGCTAGATGTCAGATTGTCAGGCAGCATAGTTCTTCCTGGGACTTTGGCTGATTGATGCGACATATAATGCGTGCTGCCTCAGTGTCAATATTTCTAAACGAGCAATGACGATACAACGTTAAGGGTACGCACGGAAAATCCAATTCAATTTGGAGAGACTTCGGGGCCTCCATGAATTAAACTCCCCAAAAAATATACGCAAGATTTGACGTGAAATCAAGTCGGATTTGTAAAATGAATTGGATTCGATTTAGTAAATGTATTCTATGAATTTTTAAGTATAGCTACCCTTCTAAATATTTAAAAAATGTTAATTCACAGGTATGTTAATCAAAACCGTAGATGACATAATGAATACGCAAGACTCGACTTTATATCAAATCGAATTTATACGATAAATTGGACTCGGTTTAGTAAATATATTTTATAGACTTTTTTAACCCTATGTTAGTCGCACGGGGTACAGGTGTCACCCAGTCTACTTTAAAATTAAATTACTTTTATCTCATGCAATTTACGCCTGCGATATCTCTAGTACCTCTCGTTTAAACATATGTGAACCTAAAAAACTTAAAAAAAAAAAACAAAATTCTTTTTTAAATTTCGAGCTATTTCTATTATAGTATTGTAATCATGCATTTGTAAACGAATACATTAATTATCTAAATATGTAAATATTGATGTTTATTACAGATAAAATGTGATAAATGCTGATTATTTCTTTTTTTAACCAATAATTTAGAGATGTGTGACAGGTGTACCCCACGCGACCAACCACGTAACAAACATCCGCGCGACTAACGAAGGGTTAAAATCGATACCCGGTTTAGTAAATGTATTATGTAAATTTTAACGAATCGCTGCCCGACTAAATATTTTCACAATATTAATACACAAGTAAAATAAATAAAACCGTGGATGACATAAGAAATACGCAAGACTCGATTTCATATCAAATCGAATACACGCGATAAATTGTATTCGATTTCATAAATACACCGTTTGGCAAGGCAAATCATGATGCAAAATAAATTTTCCCCGATCATTTCCCGAATAAATATTCTCGCAATATCGATTTGCGCGACGAATAAAACCGTCGACCAGTAATGCAATTTTACCGGCGTCCCGTAATAAGGAAATTCCCCGTAACATATTATTTGTAATCCCCCCCCTCGAGACCATTACGTTATTGCGAAAAATGATCGGCACGCCCGGACCACATATTGATTAAGTACACCTTATTTCCGTAACGAGCATTAATTAAGGAAAAGCTACGTATCGGTAGTAGTAGCACGTGTAACGACGGTCAAAATCGTACCACAGTACCTGCGCTCTTTTTGTTTCGACCACGCGTACCGTGAAGGGCCATGCCTTGCCTCCCGCTATTATTTTGTCTTTTTGCTATTCCATGCTCGTCCGGTACTGTTGGATTTCACGGCGAGAGAACGAGAGAGAGGGAGAGGCAGAGGGGAAGAAAAAGCAGCCGCGAGAGACAGAGGCGGAGAGAAAGCTGGGCATGCTCTATCGATTTTCGTTTCGTTCGGTATTTCGTCGACAGCATTACCGAGTTTCATTGGCGCCCTCTCGTCAAAATCGCATCATCGAATTCGCGCGTCGGTGGTCTAACCTACGGCATTGTTGTTCGGTTCGTTGAAGCTTTACGAAAAAATTATCCCACGCGGAGTCTCCGTGACTGAAATATTTTGGGAGATCAAACTATTTCGTGGAGCCAGCGTTTAACGTCGTACGTTCACAGTTTAAATAACCACGTGTCGTAACGCGACATACGCGTTATGCAACGCGCGATGCATGGAAAACAATTTCACTCCGATGGAAAGTATAGCGATCGAAGAAATAACGTGAATCGAACCGTCCGTGAACGTAATCATAATCGATCGTTCGTTGGTTTAATGAAACGTAGGTGCGTGACTTTAAAGCGCGTGTATTTCGGTGCAAGCTCGTCGAGGAACTGACTGAATTTCGCATCCGTAGCAGGTTCATGGGTATCCGGCGGTGGCTAGGGAACGGTATTATACAGGGTGGTCCGTTTAACGTTACCTCCTGCGGGAATTTTTAATTCGGACCCTAAACAATACTGTTACGCGATCAGAAGACAGCTCAAAAAGAATCGCGATAAGAGTAACATAATCGTTTGCAAAATATGTTTCTAAACGTACCAAAAATATGTTTTCCAAACGTATTAGAGATCGCAGTTTGTCCGTTAATTGTTATCAACGAAACCATTCCAGCACGTCGTTTGATACAATAAGCACCCAACTGTTTCGTCGTAAAGACTAAATAGCGGATCGTAACGTTAGCTGGTCCCACCCTGTATATATATCTCCTCCGTTCTATGGGATATGGAGCCTACGAGGTACAAAATTTCCGTGGCAGAGGGTGGTTTTTAGTAAACGCTACAAACGTTACTCCGAATCGATTTCCCGTCCTCGGACATACGTTTAATGACAATTAGAGGGAATCTTTGAAAACGTCGGAGCCATAAAGAAAAGTTTAAGTTCATCGAATACACGGCGCGTAAAAAGAAAAGGAAGTTATAATAAAATCATCATTCGATTTTCATTATACGCTCTTTTCTGTGGTGCGTGTACTCGTTTCGTCGACCGAAACTGCTTGTTCGCGCGGAGAACGTTAACTTTATAGCGAATAAAAAAGAAGCAGGAAACGCGTTTAGCGTAACCTTTGACGCGGTGCTTCGAGTTGAATTGTTGAGCGCAAGTTCGAACCTTTCGCTGCTTTTATATCTAATGGGATGGCGAAGGGGCCGGCAAAGAAGATGCGCATTGCGCACACGCAATCTACCCCACCGTTATAATTGCCAAATATCAACCCCCCTCGGGCTTCCTTCTTTAACGAACCGTTTCATCTATTCTCGCAAATGTGTTCAGTGACTTAAAAATAATCAACGGAAAAATATTCTACTTTCCGCATCGTGGACAACTAAATTGTCGCGTATGTGCGAATCGAGGCGTCAGGAAATCTCGATATTTCTGCCATTTTGAGAATAGAAAGATGCAATGCTCATCGCGACGCGAAGATGGATTTCTCCGACAATATTGAAGGTTTTGCAACATCCACCAGACTCTCCGCCGTCCGCACTGCCGTATCACCCTGGAATATATTTTCCCGCGGCACATCGTCGAATTTCATCAGTGCTCGGGAGCCCCCAAGGCACGGTAGCAAAAGACGAAGAGTACGATAGAAAATGTGGAGCGAAAGGAAAAAAAAAAGGATCGAACGTATCGAAATAGTGACTGAGATGGAAAATGAAACGTACAGTTCCAGTCAGCCTTCTAAAATCCTCCGAGATTCGTAGGAAACGTATTGCAAGCTCGCTCTTTCTCCAAGTGTGCTCTTGTTCCTTTTAATCCGCGTACGTAAAGTTTTGAAAAAGCAAATAATGTGTATAAGAGGATGATCGCTCGATATTAACCGCACACTCGAATCCCACTGCAATCCAATTGCTGGTTCCTTCTCCGTGAAACCCGAGTACAATGTCGCGGAACGTAATTCGCGAAAGGAAGGAACAAAGCGAAATTGACGCAGGGGCATTGGGAGAATAAAAAAGGTCTACGAGCTATAGGAAAGCATATTGAAGTAGGTCAGACAGTTATGGTTGCACGCGTGACGACGCGGAAAATGCGATGATCGTCACATCTTTCCTCGCAATATTGTTTTAACGAGGTCGCCCTATTTCGCTTAGCTCGCGCCCTTACACGCCCTTCACGTATCGCGAGGTCCTCGTGACGACCAGACGAAGCCACAAAAAAAAATGTAAAAAATTACGTGACGTTAATTGCAAAAATATTCGCAAAGGGAAATCCAGTAATTAAATATTCAGTCTTGATCCGCGATGGTGTAGTTTAAACTACGGACATTTCAGCTAGACGCAAACGACGCGATGCTCATAAAAAAGAACTGACACGCAAAATCAATTTGCTGGTTGAGTTTAGAAATCGTTTAAAAATTCTGTGGGATCGAAGACAGAGTGTCAGTGGTTTTAGTGTGCTTGATGTAAATTTTTTTCTATCTCATACCTATCGGACCCAGAGTAACGGTCTGCCGGCGTGTTTATTAGGTAGCGCTGGATACGATTTCGACCATCCCGTTACTCTTGTTATTGATTTTATTATTTACCCAATATTTTCTTTCTAAAAAGATTTTAGATTGGCGATTTTGTTTGGGCGAAGGACAGGTTTGGCCATACATCCCCCCATTCATTGCCTTTAGCGATAGGGATGGTTACTTTTCCCGAGACACGACGAATGAAACCATTATCGAGTACGATTTCGAAGCTGACCGACCTGCAAGACACCCATCGAGGACGAAAATCAAAACTAGAATAGTGAACGCCATGTATACGCGCCATATCCATCCTACAGGTGTCCTTTAACTACGTCAACGTAATGTTATACATATTTCAAAATAATATTATATGTCATACTTACGTATTTTATGTCACGCGTAAAATATTTATGTCATTCTGCACGCGTTTCTCGCACTTTTTTCCTCCCCCTAATACTCGAGTATCTCCAATAAGACTTATCATCCATCTATTGCAATTTAATCAAAATACCGGTATGTCGGGAACCTCTGGGTCTTGACAGGATCGGCGAAGTCTTGGTAATTTGACGAGAGCTCAGTTCTGGCATATTTCCTCCCGAAAAGAAGCATAGGTTTGTAACGCCCGAAGAATCTGAACCGAAGAGAATTAATCTTGACGTTCAATTTAAATAACTGGCGCGTGTGCAAATCTCAATCTGTGGCAGTTCTCGAAGTTGCCAGACATTAATTGCGAAAATCATGACAGAACTTATTCATGCTAAAACGCGAAGTTCCTCAAAACTCGGTATAATTAAATACCAGGCTGTACTCCTATTCTGCCCGAACTTCCGCTGAATTGAAGACGTCGAAGGCAAAGTCGTGCGCGTCCTTCGCGATGTATATGCATATACATACATATGTATACATATGTACCAATGAGAGAAAGAAATACGTAGAAACTACAACTTCCCGTAAAATCATATTTGACAAACATGTGTGCGCACAGATACGAGTCCCCTTAACACGTTCGTCGCCACGTTAGCTACATTTTGGTGATGGGTATGATTCCGTGGGGGCCCCATCACCCAGATATGGGTGACGTTCTTCTTGTTCAAGTTAAATAGGATTTTAAATTGGAATTTTAAAAGGAATTTAGTCATCAGCAGTGGTCAATTACTCTTCTTCGTTTATAGCAAGTTCTTCTAACATCTCGTCAAGGTCTTCACTTGCTAATTCATATGATTCCTCATCATCCAAGCTTGAACTCGATGAAATTCTATTTATAATCTTTCTTCGAAACTTATGACTTCCTCATCACTATTCTCCTCACAATCAATTATACATTTACGCCGTGCAACAAACATTTTGAAGATAAAAAATCACTGATGTGCTTGTCAGAGAAAGTATGCTTCTGATACTGATTGATGGATCTGGGATAACTGTAGTGAGATCCCTCGCAGTCGTCTTTCCGAAGAATTCTCGCTCTCCCCATTCAAAAACTAAATACATTATTTACACTTTGTTACAATTAATTTGAATTTATGCTTTGTAATCATTCAAAGGTTCGGTAATTCGGAACATCGAATTGTATCGTTGGTATTCCCGTTTATCGCTCTGTTTACATTCTGGCGCTCCGACAGTCGCATTTGGGCCCCTCGAGAAACTCAACGGAATCACGCTGGGCGACGAACGTGATAAATACATAGGTATCTGAATAGTTTAGCGACAAAGAGTAAACTCAAATTAATTCTTGACATTCAAGAATGTAAGACTTGGTGTAAAATAATAATATGAAGTTTATTTACTGGGAGATTACACGATGTCCAGCATTTGCTGCAAGAATTAGGAAAATCCAGAAAACCTAATCAGACCATCTTAAATAACAAATATATATAAATACTCGAGATAAATAGAATATATCAATACTGTGACGACAGTAATACGATTCTCACACCATGACAATTATATCATGACTTTACTACGAACTATTAAGAAGACTATATCCTGATTCCACTATGAATCGCACACCATGAATGCACATATCTATGACAATAGTCTACGACATCAATACTACGAATTTATCCTCTTTCGGGGACTCCGTTCCTTTTTAAGGAGTCTTGGGTCCTAATGATCCTCCAATAGCGTGACAGCCCGCAGTGCCGCCGTTGGCATTGGTTGCCCCGCGCGGGCAACGCGTAAAGGGGTCCTTCGTTGGCAGTCGCCAGGGACGAAGCACGGAAATTCTTACCAGAACTTAGCTAATTTCGCTTTACTAGAACTTCATTTTCCCGAATTTTGGGTCAAAATATACGCCTGATTTACGTCAAAAATGTTGGGTAGCTCGATCGTGTGACGCGACAAAGCGTTTAAATATTTTTTTTTTCCTTTCCTACTAAAATTTATGAAAACGATTCCGGTATCTGAAATCAAACTGAATGATTTGATAAGACGAATTTAGCCGAGTACTTCTTTTTCCGGGATTCCGATCATTCGCGCGATAAATGATAAAAAAAAACGACGGATCACGAATGATTTGCCCGACCATCCGTCCCGTGTCCCAAACAGCACTTACGACACGAACAATCTGCGATTTCAGATACGAGGGCATACCGTGCGAGAGAGTACATAGCAATAACGAACCTCGCACGCGCGTCATGGAATGAAAAGGACTATTCACGCTCGTAACCGGGAAATTGCGAGGTCGGGGGTTGGGGGGGGGGGGGGGGGGAGCTTCTTCATAACTACAGTTAGCGAGCGCACCAGAGAGCTCCCGGTGTTATTACTCGTAGCTCTCCTCGACAGGATGTAAGGAGAAGGAGTACGAAGGAGAGAAGTTCCGGAATCCGGCTCCTTTGGGCAATGTGGAGGAAAGCGAGGAGTGAAGGGGCCGTGGCCGGGATGATGCTGCAGAGTTATCAGAGTCCAACGAACAAAGCTCGATGGGGGTACGGGAAGCAATGAGACGGACGCTTATTGCTATCTTGCGCGAAAGACGTCGGAAAAAGGAGGACGTTTGTGTTTGACGGCGCTTAACTACGTACAATGGGAAATTGTCGTTTCATCGAAGTGCTCGGTGGAAAAAAGGAGCGAAAAGTGTTTACGATCCTTCTCTTTGTCCGAATGAATTCGCGTAGACCGATCGGAAGATTTTATTTCCACGAAAGATCGTTAACGATTATTAAGCCACTTCGGAATAGTAAATAGGAATAGACACGAGAGCGTGTGTATTTACTTTTAACGATCCGTCGTCCGCACACATTTCACGAGCGCGACAATTGGGCTATCACGATTCTTTTTACGCGTATTTTTTACCCTCGTCACGATAAAACCAGTCCCGACTTCGATGTATCGAGTAAATGGCACGCTGCTTCGTGGTACATCGAACAATAATGTTTCCGCTCACCGTGAAAACCTTTACCAACCCTACCGCCGTTGCTTCACGACACGCTCGTACCTCAAGATCACCGAAGGGAATTTTCGAGAATCTCCAGCAAATTATTGCCCAAGATTTTTCCTCGCGTCGTCGTTTCAATTCTGACATTTTCAAATTTCCACTCGTCCGCGAACGACACGCCACCATTATTTGCGTCGCTATGCAAAATTCGACGAAAAGTTGCGGAAAGTGAACTTGAATGTTTCCATTCTCGTTGGAGTCTCTCCGCATCCTATGAAAGTCGAAGCAATTAAAGTTACTAATGAGTACGATTTCACGCTTTTTTTTCCCCACGGTAGTCAGACAACTCGGGATATTTCCCCGTGTATTACGGGAAATCGTGTAACATTACAGCGAACAGATCGTACAGGAAAAAGAAGAATCTCTTCGATATAACACAAGAGGAAAATTCGTAAAATTTTTAAACAAAATTCTTGAAAGAACACTGTACAAACAACAATGTGTGTATTCGAATAAGTTTGACTTCAGGAATAATATACATATACCTACGTATATACGTGCTTCCCTCCCGGTGGTGGCTCTTTCGTTCTCCATATCTTTTACTCCGGCTTCCCAATCGGAAATCAATAACAACACCGTCGTATCAAACCCATTGTTTTCGACCGCCCCTCAAATCGCATTCGAAAACCCCGTTCCTCAATTCGAATAATGCTATAACTAGAAAGAATGCTGCCGTGATATTGGCGGAATCGGTTCCTACTGATCAGCGAAACGCGGCATGCTTTCTTTTTGAGCTTGACTAGCAAAGAGAAGGCTAGAAAGTAACAGAAATTTTCCGTCGACTCGAAGAAAACTTTAATACAAACAACTTTTACCCCGTTTTCGAGATGAGCGTTTGGTAAAAAGTATTCGGTTCGAATTGAATTATTTTGGATAATAAAAATGTGAAAATTGGACAGACGTAATGTACAATTGCAGAAATATAAAAGTGATTCGACGAAGAAGCGAAAGGAATAAACTTGTGCAGTATTAAATCAAATAAGTATGCCAATAATGTTATAGAACGAGAAATAAAAATTGACCATCGGATAACTCGTATATCAGAATTATTTGTCTCGAGCGTTCCTTTTTGTCAGGATAGCAAGGCAAAGAGGCACCATATAGAACGCAACGCAAACCGCGATAACCGTTCACGCAGACCAGTCGACGAAATCCGAGCTTAAATAATCAATAATCCGGGCATAACTATTGCGCGTGAAGCAACAATGTATCGTCGACGCACAGGGGCGAAGGCGTGGCAGCGTTCATTGGACCCTTAATGCCAATGCCAATGTCAGGGTTTTCCCGGTCAGTAACCCACGAGCCCCCACCACGAATTTACAGAAAACCAATAAAGCGTCATCGTTCGCTCTTCTCCGAGGTCACGTTGTATCAACCGCTACTCACCGGATAAACTCTCTACAAAACGTTGTGCCGCGCAACCCAGGTTGGAGGTTTTCAGTCGACCTTACCGCACGAGCACGAACGAGGGGTGAAATCAGGAAATAGTGACGAGAGGTTAGGATATCGTGCACCGTCCAACGTCCGTTGGATAATGCAGGGGGTGGCGTTTACTTTATCCTCCAAGCACGAGCAAGGGATGACGGCGAGAATTCACGCGAAACAGTATACGTGTATCGACCTAGCGGATAATACAGGTTACAGATTGCAAACTTGTCGACGCACGAACTGTCAGATCCCTACGTTGGCCATCGTATACATATATTCGATAATTAATTCGTTTCTTCAATATTTTTTATATCCCTGGGATATCTAACGGCTGTACGAGTTTTTACGAAAGTAATAAGTCCCGCGTTGCGATTTTCTTTTTTTACGAGGACGATACGCCGATATCGATTTCCTACCTCATTTCGGTGAAAGGTAAGTACATGTGCCGAAGCAACCGACGGCAAATTGCCAAGTGTCAGCGTACGGTGTAATGTATGCAAGTGAAACAGTAAGTTTGTTTATCTTCCATGTCCACGAATTCTCTCGAATTCACGAGAAAGCTACAAACATATTACTTACAATTAGTTCCGTCATCCTTCGGAAAATACGTCGCCCAATTGAGAGGGTAAAGGCACCACAGCGGTGTGAGTCGCATGAATCTCAATTCGAGAAACAAAAGGTTTTACTAGAAGTTCTTGAATAAATTCCAAGGTGACATAATCGCGTGGGTGATTGAATTACACATTTTAGAAAGGTATGAGCCTGCTATTGTGAAGCAAATTTTCAGAATATTTATTATAGAAAGTACAAATGTTACAATGTAATTCGAATTCTCAGATCTTAGCTTTACTAATGCAACTCTACAATACGAGAGTCTGAGTACTTGGACTTAGACCACTTTGCCTGTTAGCGAAACAACGGATTCGTTTCAAGACCAATATTGTTTCGCCATTTGGTGGTAGAAATTATGAGTTACGACTTAATTCACTTTGCCTTTAGATGAACCGATTGTTTAAAAATTGCATGCCGCGTTTAAGAAAATTTTTACGAAAAGTGAACCTACACCACTTTACCTTTAACCCCCTCAGTTGCAACCTATCATGCGACAGACGTTACGGAATCTCGATTTTCGAACTACCGATAACCAACTCACCTTTTGTTTGTCAAGTAACTGCAGAATTTCGTCGACGTCGCCGACGACTACAGTCTGTTGTCGTAACATCTCTTCTTCGACCGTAAGCCAGTCACGTATCTGGAAAAGCAAACACGTACGTCTATTACACCGATGCATTAACGAACATTTTCTCGTATAAACTTTATCGTTTCTGTCCGCGACCACGTTAATTCAGCATTGACTAATGGTAAAAAAAGATTCTCATCTTCCGAAAACGACCGCAGTCAGGCGGAAACGAGTTCTCGGTCAGGAAGAGGGGGAGGACGACAGGACAGAGTCAGAGTATTTACAGCCGGAAATTAGCTGGGAGTGTCCTTTCGTAAGTGGCCCACTTCGATTTACTTCGCGTCCCGGAATCTGACAACGGCCCGAGAGGCGGACATTTATACGCGAATGTCACTCCGACGACACCAATGAACGTTCGATCTATCGGGCTGAAATTCGTATCGTCCCTCCGCCGATTATGACCAGCGCAATTTGGTTATTGGTTCAAGCTTCAAGCACACCGCGAATATTGTTATCCGCGATCAGCTAACGGCAACGCTGCTACTCGCAAACGAGATTATCGTCCACGTGGGCGTACGGCCAATTGTAATAACAAACTTGCAGCTCAAAGTATACGCGTAGACGACAGTTTTTCGTTGCAACGGACTCTATCCGTGCGTTTAACTAAATATCCAGGAGTGTGCCGCATAATTACATTTCCATTGAAATGCGAGCTCAAAAGCCAATAATACACTTAAAAGTTCGTGGTGTAATGGATTCGATAGCAAGTGCGTGCACGTCGATTTACCCACTTGCCAGCGGGTACTACCTCGACGCAAAACAACAATTAACGTTGATGCCGCGTTTCGGTGTGTCGAAATAATTATATCCCATGATCCCACTGTTATCGCCGTTTAATCGAGATCTCGTTTTATCCGATTTTATCGCGTATACGGAGTAAAAAAGTTAAAATTCGCGAAACTGTTATGTTATAATCGTTCTCGGATGTACGAAGGCGGGGACAGGATGTGGGTACTTGAACTCGACCAGTGTTTCCTCGACTCGAGAGCGTGAAACTTTCGGCAAGGTCGATAAATCGCGAAAGAGATAAGCCGGAGTACTACAGGAAATTAAGGTCTCGCTCGGCGTCCGAGAATACTCCCCCCCCCCTCCCTTCCCATCCTACACCTAACCCCGGAAAGTCTACCATCCTACTGTAAGCCGATGACCCTCCCCTCTGCCTTTCGTCGTAGCCCTCCATTCCATATAAAGCCACCCTGATTAAGTGCACATTGCGTCGAAGTACGATTATATCTCTCCTGCGGTTTTCTTCGTCGCAAATTTTTTGCTGAAAAGCCTCGAGAAGAGACGCCGAACGAAAATGAAAGACCGCCGAGACGTATTAGGGGAAAAGACTATCGTTGGGAAAGCGGGACGGTAGATGTATTTTTCAAATCCGAATATATATTCCTTTCGCGTGTTGGTAGGGTGACGTTTTGGGCCACGGTAAGTTTGATAACCGACGAGCGGAAAATTTTAACGGATCGGGGAACGACTAAATTTGGAGTCCGAGAACAGGTGTTACAGTTCTTATGGAGAGGTTCACACGCTTTTACATTTTGGAGAAAATGTAACTTCCACCGTTCGCTTGATTAACCGCGTTACTCCAACTGTACGATCGATCCGTTTTATTTATAATGACCAGCTCGGCCTGAATCGTAATGAAAATAAGATAATGACGCGCATCCTTCTTCCCGCTGAATTTTTGTACCGTCTTCACGGAAATAACGAAAACTGTTATATCGTGGATTTTAATGTTTTTGTACCGGTATTGCCAACAGCTTCTTAAACCAGC
This sequence comes from Pemphredon lugubris, assembly GCA_933228935.1. NCBI lineage: Eukaryota > Metazoa > Arthropoda > Insecta > Hymenoptera > Crabronidae > Pemphredon > Pemphredon lugubris. The sequence continues at coordinate 27,372,198 of OW121815.1, forward strand.
GCACGTGTTTTTGAACATTCGTATTTTCGTGACCATTTAGCTTAATCCGTGCATAATACATATACCCGACGAACATTTGATTACGTTTTCAACCAGCGCACGTGTGCTGACTTTCCGTATTTTTGCCTATTTAGCCTGTAAACCCCATACAATACCGTCCGAATTGCTTTATTCCATTGGAAAGGCCATAAAGTGCGTTTCCGCGAAAGATGGACCTCGAGGACAGTGACATTTTTTCGACTTCCTCGAAGGTCAGGTAACCTCTCTACATTTTAAGGACCACCTATTTTCACCCCATTCGTACATTTTCACCCCCCCCCCCCCCCCCACATAAGCAAGAGGCGTAGTCTAAGCTTTCTTCACTTTCATCTTTCGACACAGAAATCAAAAATCAGTCACCAGCCATTCGAGACGTTTCTCACATTACATTGAAACATTTAGCTCATTTTGACAGACCTTGAGCACTGTAGTCATATTCAAGAATAGTTATAAGTCTCAAGTTTCCATCTGTACATAGTGTAGAAATAAACAGTCACTTGTCTAGACTAACTTGAAAATGACCAAGTTTGACGGTTTCTACACTCAAATTAACCAGCCCACTCGTGTTAACGCACAAGTGAAGCACAGCAAGACTCTCGAGTGTGTACGCGCAAACAAGTTCGTACCTTCGCATTCGTTGGGCGTCATTGCGTCATTACAATTTTAAAAATCCAATCATAGAGATCGCGACGGCCCGGTCTGACCCATATTGCGGTCGTACCACTTCTTCCGTCGTTTCGACCCCAGTTAGAAATAAACGAGCTGTTTAACTAAGATGCAAATTTGCCTTTGTCTTCCTCGATTTCTAAATTTCCTCGTCGGGATGTATCGCGATTTCTCGCGATTTTTATATTTAGGGGCACAGATTTAAAATATTCCCGACCGTGAAGGCGTACAAAACGCAGTCTCCCGTGCGGAGAAATAGAATTTCATTGGCAACTCGATTCCCACTCGAGTCTCGTTACCTCGAAGCCTCTCATCGCTTTATGCAAACAGCACAATACTTGTCAGAGAGACAGCATAGCCGGAAATAGAAGCAGGGAGATAGCTGTTATGACGTCGGACTGGCTGGAGTCTGACTGTTGACTCGGCAAATAGGAAAAGCAAGGCGCGCTCATAAAGCCGACACAATGTTGAACGAGCTGACAATAAAAGTTATCCGAACAAGAAGGAGATAATTGCGAGTTTACGTACACTCCGAAACAGTTATAACTTATCGTATTACGATGCTACTGTGAAAACAGAGTCTGTCTCAAGGTTATTTGAAATGAAACGAGCGCGGCGCACGAGGCAACGTCTTACGGAAAGCATTTGCAACGAGCTAGACCATTGAATTCCACGTTAAATTAAAATGGCTGGTACGCGACACGCGGAGAGTAATTATAAATACAAATTCGCGATATATACCTCGGGCGGTTAGAGAATGTACAAGGAAATGCGGTCAAAGTAACGTACCGCCCAACCTCGAGTGCCGAAAGAATATACGTAAATAGTGCGAAGTTTCGTGCTTAAAGTACCTAAAACAAGAACGAACAATGCGGCACGTGGAAAAGGGAAAAAGGGGCTTCGTAAAACGGTGCATCGCAGGCGGCTGCACAAAGGTTCATCGTGAACGAGAGTGGAGAAAAGCGCGCGATAGCAAAGCCATTCTCATCCTCGATAACAACGACTTTGTAATGCTACCTAAATATCGAAACACGGTTAAAGAGAATCCATCGAGAAATAAAGATAAAGAGTAACGACCGCTCGAAACGAGATCCACGTCAGACATATTTTTCAGATCGATCTTGCCGAGGTCGGGGCGCACGAGACGAGAACACGTCGCCTCTCGATGAGGAAAGTCGAGAACCGAATATGGGATGAACGAAGATCAAAACGGCGAGAAGGCAGAGAAACGGGAGAGTAACTCGATAAAATTGACCGAGTTATACGGTTGCACGAACGTGTTCGGGCTCCCCTGCGCCATTTCTGCACTGTCCACCGGCGTCACGCAAATCTAATTCCTGTCCCTGATAACCGAACTCATGCCGACCGTGGCAGAATATTCTGTCAGGGTTACGCTTCTACGGAATTTGCTGCCGTCGACGTATCTCGTCGGGAGGGTAGTAAGGAAACTAGATAAGACGGACTCGCGGAACATCGCGAAAGGGAGTCCTTGGCGGGACGATAAATACGGCTGATACTGCAAAACCTGATACCTTCTACATAATCGCGCAACGTACATCCCGTAAACGCGTTTGATTTGATACAGTTAGCGAGCGCGCATCCTTCCGTGGCGAATTAAGAAATTAAGGGAGCGTTCTGTTTGTCTACGCTAGAACTACCAACCTAGGATTAACTGCTTTTAAACTAGTATTTAACTTTAACACATTTAATCTTCAACCTGGCGCGCCTCTTTCTGGTAATTTACCGTCTCACTGTGTTTTTTTTTTACTTTTTGCCTAATGCATCCTAAATATGTATGTAATATGCATAATATGTATATTATTGTTACGAATGTCCACGAATGTCATTGCCTTCCTGGCGTCCGGCATTGCCGCAAGGCAGTTGTTAGTTGCCGGGCGCCGAGATGCAAATTATAAATATGTCAATATATGTAGTTGTATTCAAGCTCTGACTACAAACCGACGTGTTCTTAATGTTCCACTAATAAACGTTAATTCTACAAATATGCCCAATTTACGCTTACGTTCTCGCACGGTTCGTAACATTATAATAATATAATAAAATATATGTAAACAATAAAAAACAATGTATTAAAACTTGAACATTATGAATGAGACGGTAAACTACCGCCCGCATGCACGGATGAAGGTTAAGTAAGAAAAAAGTGTATTTCTTAGTAAAACAACTTTTTTAAATATGGATAAAGGTTCTTTTTTATAAATATACGTATACATCGATCGTCGGTAGTTTTGCCGTTAAATTTCTCAAATATTTGAAATACGACGCGAAGGGAACCGAAAGGTCGCTGCCCTTTATAGGCCGAAGTGGGTCGTCGTCGCGTTAAAAAGGAAAATGTCACACCCAAAATGCCATCAAGAGACAAGGTCTTGTTTCGGGACAAGTAAGTACTTAGAAGTACGCGAGACTAGACCTTGTATCTTTTCCGGAAAGAACGAACGGGGTTTTCAACGTAGCCAATCCGAATAAAAAATGTCTTTTTTTTTAACTGCAAGGGCCTTTGGAATGGCAGCGCCGAAATGAGTTCAATCATCACCGAGAATTCGTTGCGACGAAACGAGAAAAATGTCTTTACAGCGCAAAGTTCTTTCGGTTATCCGATTTATCCCGATCGGTAGGGTGGGGCGGGGGAGCAATCGCACCCGACTACGGAATATCGAAAAGCAAACTAATCTTGGCGACACGTTGGTAATCTAGTTAAGGCACCCCTATTTCGAAGCGCATACACCAAGTTACCCCTTATTGCCGGAAGCAGATTGCACAATGCCACGGCGTATGAATTCAAATGTACTCGACGATAACCCCGATGGCCGCAGCCGATGAAGTTTACAGAGATCTCGGGAATACGGGCAAGAAAAATGTGTGTATTCGTACATGCTTGCGTAACGGTTAGTCTTCGACCGAGCCCCTTTATATTCGAGACGACGCTGCAATGCAATTATACCCGAACAATCGCGTACCAGCTAATTTCGAGAGAGACCGTAGTAACTGGAGGGGAAGGAGGTGAATTAGATTCGGTAAATATCATCGCGGACAGGTGGGGGAAAAACACTCCCAGGAAAGAGCCCCCCCCCCCCCCCCCCCTCTTTCCCCTGGGCAGAGAAAATTAGAGCGACGTTGTACGCGAAATGCCGCTTAACACATTTTTTCGTCGACATTCAACATCTGTACGCGCGCTTACCCACGCCCTCGGACACGTCCGTTAACTTGCCATATTCTCGTCAGCCTCTTTCCACGTACACGTAATTTATGAGCTTTAATTAGCCAAGATGCCCGAGGGCAGAGCCAGTGCCGCGCTATCCTAACTAACCTCCACCCCCCCCCCCCCCCCCAGCGTGGCCTCGGTCCACCGTACGGAAGGACGACAAAGTTTTACGCTGCGCTTCGTACACTATGGATTTAACGCCGGATCGTCGCGTCAACGAAGCTTAATGACTATCATTATTCTTTTGGTATTATCGCGGAAAGTCGTTCCGAAAGGATGACGCTTAACGCTTGCAGGATACTGCCTGTTGCTATCTACGAATCGGAGAATCATCTCGCGGACCCATAACTCTCACAGATTCACCTACGATCCGTTAATCCTCGCAAGAGCGTAAGAATTAATATTTGCTTTAACCATTCGAGTCACAATGGAAGATGCGCGTCCCAGACAAGCGTTGAAGATAGTGGGAAGTAATGGTATTACAAAATTCATTCGGACTCGTTGCAATTGTAATCTGGCATTGTTTACGTAACGTACGATATTCGTTATGCAAAACATGTTTGACCACCTATCGTGCGTTAGCGTGCAATTAATCTGTCAGGGTTAGGTCTACGCCTGACGCGAGTATGGGCCATGGATTACGGGGCGGTTCTTAAAGGTTTCCGTAAATGATCTGGAGGAACACTCCCAGAGACGAAGCCCTCGTTCTTGTTTGGAGTTTGGATACTTCTTAGCACAACGCGTAGTTAAACGATTTGTAAACGGTATATCCGGATATATACATTGTTAAACTCCTGTTTATAAATCGAGTTACGTACTTTTTTGTTCGATTTTACACGTTCTCGCCGGTACACGTAAGGCCAAAGAACTATGTAAATTACGAAGACAAAAACAGATGCTGGGATTTCCTTCAGATTAATTACACATATCTTCGAAACGTTATTTATAAACCACTCCGCAATGCTCCATAAGAATTTGTTTTGTTAACGCTGCACAATAGCCTGTACAGTTGGGTTATCTTTCGCACGGTCAATACGGGTATTTGCGCCCGAATTGTTGACGAAGTAATATTACACGCTCGTTCTCTTCTTTTTGAATTTAAAATCACAAGATATTCAGCACGGATGCCGAAGCGTCGGGTATGTACATTAATATGCAATAATTATTGTTAACATAATGTGCGTAAGTATAGATATAATATGTTTTATGAGATACTATTTTCTCTAAAAAAATATATTGAAATGTGAACTTTAGCCAAAGTTATACAACACGTTCCGAAAAGTACATCGACCTTTTCTTATTAGTTTGGAAAAATATCTCAAAACTAATATAAAAAAGTAAAGTACAGGACCCCTTGTTTTCCACTTTGTTAAATCAAAGGTATTCCTTTCAGCTAGTCGTGACGTTTACTAGTCGTTCAGGAAGTTGTGACCATCCCCCTCTCAACCTTATAGCTACTGAACACCACTAATGGCTTTCGCGTATGTTACCTTTTTACACTTGGGTGCCATTGGGGTCACCGGGGGTCGGCACTCAATTTGGCTGTAGCGCCATGGGCCACCGGTGACCGGCACACCCAGATTTGTAAAAATTCATAATTGTAATAGATGTCAATACATATAAGTTTCTCAATACCACCATCGTTACTACTATGGTGTGAAGAAATTAATGCAAATTATAAAACATGTAAAAAGTGTTTTCTTTTTATTAGAATACTATGAGCACCAGGCCCCTACTAACCATAATTAGGAATTTTTCTAAAAAAAATGATTGTCAAATAATCTCCTTATAAGCATTTCTGATCAGGATATCAAATAAAATCATGTTATGTTTTTGCCGTCGGAAATAGATAAGACTTGGCCTGAGAGAAGACCTTGTCTCTTGATTTGAGTTTTTATGCGGTGCGTCCGTGAAAATTGGATTCCTCGTTTTAAGGCGGCGCTGATTTTACACGTTCAATTATATCTGTATCGCCGGTGGTACAAACAGCCCGATGAGATAATTGCACATGCAACCCCAATGCGACCGCCATAGATGTACCACCGGTGGTACACGTCGGGGTGAACGTATTGATCTCACGATATATCTCCTATTTTCTTTATATAATTATTTATACCAACGGGACATGTATGTCCCGCCATCCTACCTCCGCCCCCCCCCCCCCCCCCTCTATCTACGCTTCAATAAATTTGTCCACAAATATCGTTTTTGACATCTTTGAAACTGTATCTACAGATATGCACGTATAAACGTTAAACTACCCTGCAAAGTAACATGGAACTCAAAGGGTTAATATAATAATACCCATTCGATTTACATAATTATATACGAGTCGAGAAACAACCCCCGTGGAGGTAGTCTGATAAAAAGTGAAACTTACCTGAAGCACCGATTTGTCAAAACCCGCGACGAGAGCGGAAGGTGACGAAGAGGGTGAAGGTGAAGATGAAGCTGAAGAGTTGGAGACCGAAGGGCTAGTTGCAACGGGGGTCGTAGGGGTCGAGGGTGTCGAGGGGGCGGGAGAGGGTGTCAACCCCCGAGGGCCCCCCGCAGCTGCACCCGCCGACCCCGGTGCTGCACCTACACTCCTTTCTACTTCTGTAACAGAGAAACAGAGACGTACGTCCATTAAAGTCCAACGTTGTGTCGTAAAACTCGGTAGACCGTATCTTCCAACGCTATATCACGGGACGACATTCCTTTCACGTTCAAAAAGAATACCTATACATATATTTCTTCTGGTTTCCGCGCCCAGTTTTCCGCTGTTCTATCTCGAAACAGAAGTTTTGTACAAATAGAGGGCTCTCGGATAATTCTGACTAATTTCCCGATGGCTGAATTTATCCCAAAATAATCGATAGAAACGAAAATTCGTAAAGTTCACGCAGCGAGAAAGTCATTTTTTTATTCTTTCGCGATGTACAAGGTGCGACGTAATGAACTCCCACATTTCAAAAAATCATTGACGCTTCACCGGGCCTAGTAGAAGGGAGTGATTTATCTCGTTAAGTCGGATGACTAATAAGGTTCTTAGTCGTCACGATGACGACTAACGGTCGGACGAACAACGTGATTTCGTTATCGAAACATTTTTCAAAAAGATTGAGTCCGTGATTGCGACCCAGATGGCATTTTCCACTCGCTTTGGTTTGCCTCCGGATTAAACTGGTCCCGATCGGAACACTTTTTCATTCTCAGGCATTGCAAATCCTGTTGTCCTCAAATTTTCTCTGCGTCGTAATCACGGATTCAGCGTTTTTGAAAAATGCTTCGATAACGAAACCACGTTGTTCACCCGACCACGACATAGCGACGACTAAAAACCGTATTAGTCAGCCTAACGACACAAATCGCTCCCCTCTACTCCGTCTGGCGACGCGTCAATAATTTATTGAAATGTGTGAGTCCATTACGCCGCACCCTGTATGTAGGGCATTTTGTATTAAAAGGAACATTCAAAGATATAATACGAGTCAGGCTCAATTCGCTCCGTCTCGTTCGTCTAAAAAATTCTCACTGATCTCTGACAGATGGGTATGCGTGTGTACGTCTACCTCCCGCATACCCACGCGCGGGCGCATTCACACGCAAACGCATCTGCATTTGTTTTTCGATTCGGAAAACCGAACGTTCGTATTGCATGTACCTACTTAACGCATAGCGCATTACCGTTCACGATTCGTGGCAATTAACACATTGCCACTAATTTCTTTTGCCCTGCGGATTTACCTTATGTACATTTATTTCCATTTACTCGCAAACTTTGAAAAGCATTATGCTATCGAGACAAGAAAGACAGCAAAAAATTCCGAGTCCCGCCAGTTTATCCCAGTTTCCTCCGTAACAAGTAACGAGAAAAGATGAAAATTCATGGTTTGCAAATGAAAATATTCTTACATATTCGTTATTCGTTACAATATCTGACGCGCGAACAGGAATACAACGTCAAACGTACCGAGCTGAGAAAAGCTGAATAAGGGAACGTTTCTATGAAAACCCTTCTAGACCGTGAATTATGTGGGGTCAGAATATTAAAAGCTCCTTCGACCTACATACATATTTCAACGGGCGGAAAAAAAGGCTCGACTTACGTCTACCCACGAAACTTGTAATTTTCCGGTCGAACGGTAACGCGGTATTCCTTCTCACGCGTGGCAATAGATAATAGGAACGAAAGAGGGAAGAGAACCCCCGAGCCTGAAAGGATCCGAGGTAGAATGGTTTCGAGGCACGTACCCGACGGAGGCACGGTCAATTCATTGAATAGAAAAGTAACTTTCATAGTTTATAAGTTTACCCTCCCGAACGCCCCTCCGATCGAATAAAAGCGAACAGGAGTGCGGGGCCGTTCGTTCGTTGGATCTCAGGTTAACCTTAAGAAACGCCTCTTCGAGGACACACCTTAATGCCCCTAATGTAATTGAAAACTTTCGTAAACGCTTTTCCTTATTCGCCCGATTTCAAATAGCTTCGTCGAAAGACGCTGTGCGTCTCGGGGCTCTAAACTTAAACGCGTCCCCTTTTCACGGTAGTCGAAACGACAGTATTTCGATATTTCCACGCGTTTCTACTGTACGAAAAAAAGCTATTTCCACGTATTGTTCCTTTACGTGCCGCAGAAGAATGCGATGATATCGGTTTCAAAGTTTCAGCGGGTGACTACATAGCTTGTATTGCTAGTTGCTGGTATTGTAGCTTGTTTGCGTGTGAGTTTTCTGCGACGGAACACCGTTCGCGATCGTTACGAGATTAAAGATGGATGAAAGTGGAGATCTGCGAATTGAGTAGTTAGTTAAGGGGAGGTTCTCATCAAGCTCAATCAAAAAATCGATTTTTTTTTTTTGCTGAGAAAGTTAGTAAATTTCCCGTAGAATACGCTCCCGAAAACCATTTTGACGAAATAAATTTTTTTTTTTAAAGTATGGTAAAAAAACCGGAGTTACCTTTTTACACGAAAATGAAATTTACGCGGCAGCGCGTGTTTTCCGTAATATTTTTGAATTCTGCGCCTTTGGGAGACTGTAAAAGACCGTAAATTTTAGTGCATTCCAAGTACTTGTGAAGAAAAACGTGAAGGGCCTGGGCGGAAAGGGTGCTGGCAAACTAACAGACAATGTAATTGCAGATTTGACTATATATTATGGTTTAGCAATTAGAAGCCATCCTAATTCAGCAAAAGATATGAAAAATGCTATATGGGCTGTTTATTATCACAATATTTCAACTAATGAAAATCCAAAGCACATGTACTGTCCCGAAGGCAAAGAGAGCTGGTGCAAGTGGCGTGTCGCCGAGGCTTATGGCACATTAAAAACATTTAAGCATAAGCCTCCTTTAATAGACAAAGTCAAAGATGCTATTAAACCAGTTTTTGAAGCACTAATATCAGACGATTTAATGGAGCGGTGTACTGGCGGTAACACGCAAAATTCTAATGAGTCCGTTAACGCTTGCGTGTAGAACCTAGCGCCCAAACATTTGCACTGTGCTGCCAAGACTGTTGAAATTGCCGCGTACATCGGAGTATCACTTTCCAATAAAGGCCACATAACTATCTTGAAAATAATGGAATTGCTGGGAGTCGCCATTGGTCGACAAATTCACAATTTTGTCCAAATAGCCGACGATAAGCGAATTTCTCCGGCTGAGTTAAGTATGACTGATGCCGCAAGACCAGCTGCTTCTTTGAAAAAAGCCGAACAAGCCAGTCAAATGGGATTTTATGAGGTCGAGGAAGAATTATTGTATGGCCCTGGTATCGCTGATTAACCGAGAGGTACGTTATTTTGCCATTTAGTAAAAAAATTCGCGTACCAAAACTTTAAACGCGTTTTTCTCAAAACCGTATTTTTTAAGACGGGCGGCATGGTATCTCAAAAACTACTGCATACATCGTTTTTTTTTTTTTTTATTTCAAAGGTGATTAAATTTAGGGGATCCTGAACCTAATCGCAGATGACTACTGTTTTTATTTTGTATGTTATAGCACTTTTAAGAGCCGAAGAATAGGCGAAAAAGAGAATTTTTTGTTTGAAAGTCCGCCATTTTTTTAATTTTTGACTTTTCCTTAGTTGGATAGGTTCAAGATCCCGTAAATATCATATATTTTCTAAAAACATTTCATTTTTTGATTTCGGATAATGTTTGGAAGCGCTACAGTGCCGCCCGCTTGGGTACTTTTTTTTTAAGCGACCGGCTTTACATGTAAATAAACAATTAACTATTCGATATTTTGTACTATAAAAATTTGTAAACATACTTGAATACATACTAAATAATTACAAAAAAACTTGAGTGCTTTATCTACTTCCTTCCATGAAAAAAAAAATCGAGAAAATCATGCAATTTTTGTGTCGCTAGATGAGAACCTCCCCTTAATCGGTAGTACTAGACTTGACAGTGTCGAATCTTATTAGTACTGTATATGAGAACCTCTAACGTTCAAGCATTGATTTCGAACCATCCATGGCACCCGCTCGATGTTATTATTATATCGAAAATGTTTTTCATCGCAACGAGCTTGGAGTTTTGAGATACGAATATTCTATTAGATTCGGTAGGACCGTTGGAAACGTGTACATTACCTATTGCGGTTGAGCCAGCGAATCATTTTGGATCGCTAATTAATATGCTAATTATTAGGTTTGATCGACACTCGTATCTGACACGGAACGCTACGCATTAAATCTCGAAGGAACCAGTTTACACCGCTTTCTACCTGGTTTTAGCACCATCTGTCGGCGATCGTACGTATGTGTATACCGGGTTCAATTCATGGTATTCTTCTCTGAAGTTTTACGTGCCAATTGACAATCCGAATCGATTTCTAATGTCGATCTCAGAAAGTGTATTATAATTCTTAACGTAAACGACTTTGCAGGGTGGTAACCGATGATTTATAAATGAGATCAATGGAAATCCGGAACGTTCCGTGAGAATATTTCGATAAAGTAATGAACGGCGAACGAGTACAGAAAAGTACGTAATAGAAAAGTAATAGAAAAGTACGGAACACGCGTCCGTTCTCGAGTGCAGCATAACCTTACAGCTCTCAATAAAAACAAACATTGGCTGTAGCGCAGAGTTGTGTGTACGCTACTCTGATATTAAGACCTACGGTAATACATACATACATACATACATATACTATAAGAGTGCTTACAAACGGTGGTAGTCCGTTGAAGGTGCAATACCTGAGGTAATTCCAAGCAGGTATTTTTTTATTGAAAATGTTGGTTGCGCGTTGGCGAAGGATACATATACATATTAACCGAAAACGACAGCCAATTGAAGAAGAACCCGGTAAGTCGGCAACGCCAGTGATTAGTTACCGGATAGACGAGTCTAATTGTAAGCGTAAGTTAGTGATTCGTGATTCTCGAAAGTAAACCAATCTTTTGAATCAATTTAGATCGAAATGAAAAAAACGATTTTCAAAAGAACAGCTCTAAAAATATCGGAATTCGAACGTACATAACTGTTGGATTGACCTAGTTAATCGTTATCTCATTTTCGAGCGAACGCAGTATTTCTCTTATTTTGTTAACTATGACATAGGTATATTATGGATGTCTAAACGTTTTGACCACCCTGTCCTACTACCTAAACATTCGCACTTGTCAGTCATTTATTTTCCAATATCCTATTTTCCCAACTGCTACCTTATCACTCCCTACAAGTGATTCCTTCGTCAATCCTTCCATCAACCCTTCTCGTAGATAAGAGTTTTCCTAAAACCAAAAGCCATGGGGCTTTGACAGAATTATTCGAAACTCCGGTCAGTAAAGACTCAGATCTTTTGCAAACGCGCAACATACTATGTGCGAGTTAGAGTCGTTAGGACATCTTTAAAATGAATTATATTGGTTGCTGGTGAATTTTAAATGAGAAGTAACATCACGTTTTATAGTTGATAAAGTCAACAAGTTTTGTTAAGACCGAAGAATTTCTCCTTTAAACCAAGAATCTAGCATAACCCCGAGATGGGCCAATGCGTTTTCATACGATACATAGATTCTTTGTTAAATAAAGTCTTAATATTAAACAAGATTTACTAAGTTCAAAAAGTGACAAAAGTCAAAAAGGCTGAAATACAATGAGATAAGCTTATACACATTCTTAATTTTTTCTTTGATACAATATGTAGGACCTAAAATCAAACAAAAAGCAAATAATTACTAAATAACTTAGGTTTGATTTGTTATATTAATGTAGTTTCATGAGTACCTATAGGCTATACTTCATTGGCAATTAATTAATCGTAATAATCCATGTATAAACAAAATCTAAAATACCTAAAAAAAACGTTTTGTATTTATAGTATTTATTCAAATATCAGCTGTTATACATAGTAATATTTGTATTAAAAACGTTTTGTTTAGGCGTAGGAATGACCGTCCTACTTCGCGTAAACTCTGGTTTATCGTTCTATTTCTACGATATTCTGTTTCCACCATATTCTGTTTCGACGGGATTGAGTAATACCGCGCTGGCTGATTACTTCAAATATGTATAATACGATTAAATCGCGGGCATGCGGTACAATCGATTGACGAAAATACGTGGTGTCAGACGGACGTCCGACGGTCGAGACACGAAAGATGAATCAAAGATCCGATCTCTACAAAATCAAATCAATTTTTAAAAAGATGGACCTACTGAGATCGATTAAAAAAATCGATACGTCTCTTTCCGACAATATCTCGATAACTAGGGCTCTTTGGGATATTTTGGATAACGAAAAGCCTGCTTAGAATTATCCGAGGTATTACACTTTTAACGGAGTACCATAATTTATGAGACATCTTGTATTTACCAATGATTGACCTCAATTAAAATACCTACTCCTATGTGTAGTTGATAACGTGATTACTTGGCAAGGTACAAACACTCGTGCGAAGGTTCAAGCAAACACGGGTAGATTATTAATTCCGAGTACGTTATCTGCGAATAGTTGAAGAGGAATCCTAAATGCGTCGCAAGTCGAAATTCGTCTCCGGAGATCGTAACTTATGCACGAGCCTCTGCGAATTCAGTTTTACAGGAGCCATTATATTTTTATTCCCGGGCCTTTTGCGTTCTCTACGGTACCAGGGCCGAGAGACATTATCTTAACAACCGCCGCGGTGACTCGTTTTAATGCTGAATTTCGTTATATTCCCCACAGTCAGCAACAACGCTAGAGGGAGTGAAAGCAAAGATGGACGAAAGGAGGGAGGCCGAAAGACAAAAAGCGGGCTTTCCTCGCGTAATTACTCATAAGCCGTGGAACTTTCATGGACGAAGAAATATTCCTAAAAGTTGGTCATATTTCTTAATGCATTCGCTGAACTTTGAAATGCGCTATGTCGGTGACAAAGGATGTTCCCTTTGAAACCGCGTTTCTACCACCGCACGAGATGTCCCCGTTCTACCGAGAGCGAAAGTAATTAGGTATGCAAGCCCCCGGAGTTCCTAAGAAATTAACTTTGAATTTAGGTAAGCTACAGATTTCTTCTCTCAATTCGAATCGCCCTTACGCCCACTCTACCGTCGTATTTTCTTTTCAAATGAAATTTGTAGCGGCGAGAGAAAAACGTAATATTAGAAGTTAAACGGGACGGTTGCTTCCGAGCACGCTGAAGACTTAAATTAATGACGTACCTATGATCCCATATCGCTTACAAGGTAACGCGAAACTATAACGTTCGGTGGTGTCTGGGGTGTATAGGTGTAACCATGCGTGTACTCTCGGATACTATACCGGGATAAGACAAACGCGAAGCAGGTGGGATACAGGACTCGCTGCATAAACCTCGAGGTGTTCCCAAAGTTGTATCATAAGTTGGCCCAACTACTAAGACCCTCTTGCATTCTAAGGTTGTATACTCTCCTAGCTAGTCTCGGGGTAAGTTAAGTTACGCACTAAATACGCAACAACAATGCTCGCGCGACGCACCTTCGCTCCTCTATCCCGCTAGATTATGCTAATCGGAAACGAAATCCTGCCAGTCAGAAGAAACATGGACGCGGGGAACTTTGTACAAAATTCCCCCTCGCTGGCGCTTTTAAGGGGTTCACAGCGCGGCGTGTATAACCATACGTGACTCGTATCGTAACATCGAACATCTTTCCAACGAATACGATAATACAGATTTATATGCAAGACGGTGGGGGGGGGGGGGATATTCCGTACGTATATTGTACATATCTTCCCGCCCTCGGTATTTGGAAATCCATCGGTATTGTTCGTAACAACGCGCTGTCGAATAAGTTGAATCTACGTTTCTAGTCGAAACGGTTTCTCATAATTTCTACATTTGTGCCGGAGGAACAAGAGAGTTTCTCTTTTAATTTAGAAAGCATAACGCAAATGATGCTGCGCGAAGACGACTGAAAGCGAGGGTGGCTCTTGAAGAGGACATTCGTAACACTTGTCGCTGCAGCAGCTGCCGAGAGGGAGTTATTGCTCTCGTAACAACGGCAGGAGGGGTGGAACCTTTCCAACGCCACACAATCAACAGAAATCACACGCTTGCCCAGAGCGTTCGTCTTTCAAAACACGTCAGCTCTTTATCAAGACTAACGAGACACGCCCGCGACTTTCGTCTCAATGTGCGTATCGCCGTTTAATACGTATATTTTTCAAGACGCTCTTTCCATTGCGAGCGTGCGCATCTAATAATTCGAGAGGAATAGCTGCCGACACGAATGTAACGTTGCGCGAGTATATAATTCCCTGATTAAACAATACCGAATGGAGGATGTAAATTATTAATAAATACGAAATAGGATACGGAATAACGGTCTTGAAACGCACAACACGTACGTTGTTGGGGACCGTAGAGAGGGTTTTCAGCTCAGACGGTGGTCGCAGGGTAGAAACCCCTTGTTAGCCGACAGTCGAGACTGTCGAGACAAGTGCCTCGTGTAGTTCGCGGTGAACAATTTTTCGGCTACTTTTTCCGGTAAGAGCAATTTAGATTTTTGCAGAAAAATGTTTACCCGCGATAATCGGCAGACAGAAATTTGTCATACCGCAATTCTCTGCAGCATCTTAGGTTTAAGAGAATAGTTCAATTAAAACGAGCATTCGTCGCGTCTCGTTTCAACGTATCCAAAGATACGTATTCTGGCCCACCGATCGTGCAGTGTTGCGGGAGCGTAACCGCGGTCAAATTTCGCCGAGAGAACCATCGATTCTCGGTGGGCAGGGTTTTTATTTCGTTGGTAGAGGCGCGAGGGAAGAAACCAAGGGAGAAGCGAAGTACGCTCGGCCCTCTTCAAGGTGAAAAATAGGAGCCCCAGCTACGAGCTCACCTCGAGCGTCCGTTTCTCCATCCACCTGTCTACAGGGGGATAAGCGATGCGACGGTACGACCGAGATGCGAGGGAACGAAGCAGCACGCGCTCACCCACGGCCCTGCCCCTGGGAGGAAAACGTGAGTAGGAAAAGTGGGGATAGCCAGTGAATGAGAGTGATAGATTGCACGCTTCCATTCACTGACATTCTTCCACCAAAGGGCAGACCCATTGTACTTTGCGAGCCGGAAGCCAAGGGTTGGACCACCTAGACTTCCGTTCGCCTAAACGCGCACTTCCTCCCAGGAATAACTACCCCCCAACCCCCCATCGTCGAGATTCAATTTTTCCTCGATCTTTGCAATCGCGAAGAAAAAAAAAGATAGAGCACGCTAGCGAAGAGAATTGAATGCGAAGTACAATGTTCGCGAGACGGTAAACGTATCCAACAAAATTGTGTGTCGCGCGAATAACGCCTCGGGCGACGGAAAAATATGTTTAACCTCGCCAAGTGGCGTAACCAGTCCAAAAGTTAAACTGCGATAGATCACGTGCGCTCGCGTTGCCGGCAAGCCAATTTCCAGGACACGAAATAAGAAAGACGGCAATCTCCCGTAACGAGTGAAAATACAACCGCAGAGATATTTATATTCCCGTCCGAGAGAAATCCGACGGATTCACGCGGCTGTTAATACACGCCGGAATTGTTAAACCACCGGAAAGTAACGTCAATGGCTGGAAAAAGAACGATAAAAAAAGTACAGCGGTACAGAGGAGGAGAAATGAAGGGAGGTCGGTGTACGAAACGTTGAATCTCGTGCCAGCACTCCGACCGGTCTTGTACTCGGGTCACCATTAACCGAGAAGGTAAATGGAAAAAAGCGGGATCAATTCTAGCAGCGGTAACGTGACGTTGTTTCCGAGAATTAACACGTCTAATTGTACGCGCTAACGAGGATGCAATCAAATGTTCGCTGTACAAAGAGATTGACATTCGATTCCGCGCGATGGGACCACTGTCGGAATACGAGCTTCGCGAAGAATGTCTGTGATGAAATTAGTGCAAAAGAGATGCGGGCGATTGTTTAGAACGATAAGCGAGAATTTAGGTCGCCCAGTGTACACCTGCCACCAATGCAAAATCAATATTTAACCTGAATGAAATAACGTTCATACGTATATACGATGTTATCAGCCACCCGATGGAGGTGACACGAAACAGATATACGTATACGCCACGGATCGATTCGAAATTCAATCCACCGGGGTCACTCTAGTTTTAACTATATAATTTATTTGAATTCCATCGTCGCACAAACGAAGGGTGGAATAATGCATCTCCCTTCCACTCTGAGACTTCCAATTATAGAATGGGGAAATAGGTGAAAAAGTACGGAGCGTATAAAAGTTTACCCCGCTCCGAACGTAATTTAGGTAGCTGAAAAAAAAACGCAAAAAATTGGTGAAGAAACTTGGCGAAAGAATGAAAAAACCAGTGCGATTTTATTGACGCATCGAGTGCACGGGGGGAAAGCGAAAGACGAAATACGTAGACATCGCCGGAAAATAAAATGGAAAGCGCAATTACGTCCGACGCGTATCGTTCAATTTCGGACGAGGTTACGTATAGCCATTCGGACAGTACAAATCGTCGGTCAATAAAACAAACAGACATTACTCGCCGACGATACAAATGTAAATGAATCGATAAAATCTTGACGAATGAAACGAGCAGAGAGGGAGGGATTAAGAGATTTGCGCGGATAAACTAGCTCGAAACTCTTTCCCTTCGTGCCGTCGCATCCGGACCCCGAAACTGTTTCGGTGAATTAAAATAAACCGCTCGCAGTTTTGAAGAATACTAACTTCCGGGGGAGCTTAAGCCCGGGAGCTTTCCGCTAATGCTCGCTCCCTCTCCAACCTCGCCTCGAAATAAAATTGTCCCACGCCTATTCTGGTAAACTCATCGCTGGTTTGCCGGTCACGACGGCTATTCGTCAACAAGTAATTACGAGAAACTCTAAATTAATATTCCGCGCGACGGAGAAAAGATCCGCGGGCTTTTCAGCTCGAACGAAGGCTGTCGAGTGTTCGAAAAATGGGAGGGAAAAAAAAATGGAGGTGTCCACGGCCCTCTCTCCCCGTGGAGCCATCACGGTAAAAGACGAATTAATCCGGCTTCACGCAGAGCGAGGGGCCCTTTTGCCCCACGTTTTCGATGTAATTGAATCTCTCGTCTTTGCGAAGGCAATTGTTCCGCCCCACCCTCGCACCCCTCCTCTGCGCCCTTCTCCCGAGGATTCAGGCTTGGCTCTCTTACCGCGAGAAATTAATCTTCCCTTCCGCAGAAGCGATTCCTCAACTAGGAAATAAAAAAAAAAAAAAACAAATGTATAATAGAGCTCTATTCAAGTTTCGAAGCCATGGCACGCCAACTCGTCCAATTCATCCCTGAACACGAAGGAAAATAAATTCCTTCAACGAGATTTTTCCGATCGATTAAATGTATAGCATCCTTCGACGGTCCTACGATTTTCCAATAATACGCCCGATATTTTCAAAATCTACAGGACATTCTTTTCAACGAATTTAAAGGATCGGACAGATATTGCTTTCCTTCTTTCCCGAGTTATCACGATCGAGAATCGTTCTTTACAAGACGTCGCGAGGGGTTAACAATCACGGATATATTTATGTCGTGGACGAAAAATCAAATTCGTGTACAGCGAAACAATTATCCGTGCTACGCGTGCTAAAGGGAAGACAATGGACGAACCGTAGACCAGACCTACAGGGTGGGAAACGTGACTCGCGCGTCTCAAATCATATTCAAAGGTTGCGTTGTACGAAAAAATGTGTTTATACTAGAGTTGTATCTATTAAAAAGGATGCACCGCTTAATCCATTTCCGCGGTATTAATTTGCGCAATCTCATTCTACGCGGCCCGATAGATTTAATTTTATATAACCTTTCATTGAATTTATTACACATTCGATAGTCGGAAATTCTTCCTCGAACGCACTAACCACATAACGCTAAGCTTCTACGGTTTTGTTTGTGATGAGTATGTTTACGATCGATCGTATAAGCGACACCGAGTAAAACTCGGTTTTACAACTTGTTCCGGATTTTCTTACTATCGATATCACAAGTTAGGTTTTTTTTTACTATACATATTATCTTTCGCACCACCAAACTTTATTTGCAGGATCTTCAGCCGGGTAAAAAAATCTTCGTGGATCGGTCGATCCGCGTAAATGGAGGTATGC
Source organism: Pemphredon lugubris (assembly GCA_933228935.1). Lineage (NCBI taxonomy): Eukaryota > Metazoa > Arthropoda > Insecta > Hymenoptera > Crabronidae > Pemphredon > Pemphredon lugubris. Next base: position 27,390,676 of record OW121815.1, read on the forward strand.
GTGTATGCCGTAAAAAGTACTGAACTTTCTTAATTACTTGTACTTCGCTCCCACAGATGCGATATCCCAAGAGGCAATGTCGTTCGCACGATACCACGAATGAGTGATTACGCGTGTTTTTGACTATTGAAAGGAGAGTTCCAATTCGGGAAAATATAAAAACTGAGAAATTGGTGAAAACTGAAGTAGTGATTCCAACATAGATTTACAAGTATAAATATATCAAAACAAAATCTCTTGATATCCCGTCTTTGGCGCCGTACAAACGCAATAATTAATCCGTTGTAGGTATCGCTATGATTTGTAACATGATTGTATCCTGTTAGCGTCACGCTACATAGATGGTTTTCTATTCGTGTGGATAATTTAATGAACCAAGAGTATAAAGCATATAAAAATTAGATTACTTGTTATCGACATCATTCAACTTTCCTACTTACAACAATTTTTAAACAAATTTTCGATAATTAAAAAAGAATTGTTTATTTATTTTGGTATCATATATGGATAAGAGGTATTTAAAATTTATGAGTTAAAGCATGAGCAATGGAGAGTATTCAATAAAAATACGTTCAATTACGTATTTATTAAAACTATGTATTTATAAAAAAGGCTGGGGAAATTAAGAGGTCGTGTATCTGAGAGATAAATGCAACTATTGGAGTGTTAACCGATGCAAAGATTCGAAATAATCGCGCGAATCAGTACCCGGCAGAGCCGTTGGCGAGTGTAGTAAAGGCGCGGAAATTCGAAACGCCGATAACGCGGTGGTTTGATCGATTCGAATAGTGCCGCGATCGAAAAAAGGTCCCTAAAAAAAATGCGGCCTCGTTGGTTGTAGCGTTTGGGTCCTACCCACTCTAACGCAATCGTTGAGACGGGGTACACGCATTTTCGCCATTGGCCAAACGACACAGCTAGGAACTGAGTGGCACATAGCGACCGTGCAGTGACGTAGAAAAAACATAGCTCTTACCCCGTAAACATCCTCAACTAGGATTTACCTGCTACCGCGCATACAAGACTCCTACTACTATGTCAAACGGCTCGCCAAAAGAACCAACCGTGCGACTTTTGTTTGCACAAAAATTGTTTCGTACGACGCACACTTTGGAACGGATCTAGGTAACGGTGGCTCCTCGATCGAACCACCGCGTTATGGGCGTTTCGAATTTCCGCGCTTTTACTACACTCGCCAACGGCTCTGCCGGGTGCTGATTCGCGCGATTGTTTTGAATCTTTGCATCGGTTAACGCTCCAATAGTTGCATCTATCTCTCAGATACACGACCTCTCAATTTCCCTAGCCTTTTTTATAAATACATATTTTTAATAAATACGTCATTGAGCGTATTTTTGATAAATACTTTCCATTGCTCGTGCTTTAACTAATAAATATTCTGTTCTGGGTTGTGTGTACTTATTCGCTTCTAAAGTTAATTACAGTTAATTGTGAAAATCTGATCGTGTATCTCAAAGATACGAGACAACCGCTAATGTTACTCTTACTAACGCGACTGATGGAGTGTTAAATGACTGTCCCTCTTTTAGTTCCTTTGTGCGCGCTAAACAGTATTAGCAGGGATGCAAAAGCGGCCGAGCAGAGGTGGCCAGTCATCTGTCACCCAGATCAGCGTTTCAAGCTATTCGAAGCGTGCGAGTCACGTATATCATCGTGATACGTTTCAAGCCGAGCTTTTCTTCGTTCCTAGTAAATACAATGGCGTAACTTCCGGACGGCAACGTAGCCGCGATAACGTTTACCATACGCCGTAAAAAGTATACATCGGGTTTCCGTTATTCGACGAACGCGATTAAGCGACGTTTAACGTCCCGGCAAATAATTTGGAATTGCGAAAGACGATCGGTTATCGCGAGGGGACGGAGGCACGCGAACGTCTCGCAAAACCGCGCTCACTTCCGAGGACAAAAAATAAAGAGGGAAGGAAGCACGCCGACGAAACTCCATTAAACCTTATCATATTAGGATAATAGGATTGCTTTTATTACGATGTCCTCGAACAGGGATTTCTGTTTATCAGCGGAAGACACTCCCTCCCCCATTCCTCGAGGTACTTTCTCGCCAGAGGAGATCGACGAGGACGGGAGGGGCGGGGTCGCGCGGGGTATACGAGGCGAAGAAAAATTACTTTCGTGGCGAAACGTGACGGCAATGCCGGAGAGCAAAGATTGCCAAATTACGCCGCGTATTTAAATATCGCGAGGCGGCCCCCGCCCGGCGAAACTTTATCGATGGGAACACGGCCCCGTTTTCGTCGCTGCCGCGATTTCCGTCAACTTTCAAAATGAACGATGGCGCCTGCCGTCGAAACTTACCAAGATTTAATACGCCCAACCGTCATCAAAATGTCGTAAAAAGTTTGCCGACTGACAAGTATAATAACGAAGAGGAAGATAAGCCACGGAAAAGCCGGAACGGCAGGCTTACCTGAGTTTGCTCTCAGAAAACTGTATTAAAACACCGTGGGGTGGGGAGAGAAACCCACCTTCGAGATACGATTTGATATTTAATAAATTAGGAAGGAACGCGAGGGGCATTGAAATTATCACGTAAATCGCGGAACGAGGGACCAAACGAAAAACTTCATTTCGCCTCGATCGTCGACAAAGAATATAAATCATATGCTTAAGGAAGTGGTTTGGCGCCACGCGGGTTCTCTTGTAAAGAAGATTACGGTGCGAAGGAGTTTTCTCATTTTTCTCCGCGAGGCTCCGAATTAACATATTCATAAGATATTTATCAAGGTATCTCTTTGACGCCTATTTCTTAAACATACCGCTTATGAAACGAATAAATTAAACTACCCCTCGAGACTTATCGTTACTCGTATCGGGATCCCAAGCTCAACCTTGCGTTACTCGCGTATAGTTTGACAGGACACCGATAGTCGCACGCACACCTCACAGGTGCTCTGTCTTATCCCAAGTGTGTCAATGTTTTTACCATTGTACACTTTTTGTTCGATCAAGAAACGTCAAAAAATGAGTCCTCGATCATTCTACATTGTTTTTAACAAATTGCATACGGACAACAATGAGAAGAAAAAAGACAAGTCCGTAATACCTAATTTTAACGTTTTTAATTGAACATTTCACTATGCAAATCGCAGAAACATGCGACAAACGGAAGGTTAAACACAGGAGCCGAAATAGTAAGCTACACGATCGTTTGCGGGTTCATCTCGCGTCTAGTTTGACGCACCCACACGGGAGACGCACGTATCGCCCCCAAACTCCAATCTCTCGACAGAGACCCGATGTCTCCTAAATAATTCACCGGACGACGAAGGTTGGGTTCCCAGAGCGTCTTGAACGATCTCTCCGATGCATCCCGTAAATTCAACGCCGTTAATGGGAATGCATATACGTGACGCGCGCGTCTATATTCGCGCAACGGAAGTCGCACCGATGCGTTAGCGTTTTTATTCGGTTCCGCGTCGCTCTCGCTCGGGGATCGCGGTGTAGACGCGTTCCGGTGAACGAGACGAACAAATGAAACTCTTCGCGGGAACCATTCCCCCCGTTAACTAACAACGTTGGTACGAAGCACCTATTTACCCTTCCCTCGTTGTCTACGGGACATACGGGCGCAGGTGTGTGCACTGCTGTGCAAACGCGCGGTTCGGTTGACGTCGTATGCATAATTCAGGAATGCGCGTGTCGTCGATACGGCAGAGAACGGCGCACGGTAGTTATGCATATGTTTCGCGGGGGATGCTGCGTCGCATACTCGTCGCGTCCTATGCCTATCCCCTCGTTCGAACGCACTCCGCTGATTTCCTGGCCGATGGCCAACCGACGCGTTTCCGGAGGAATCTTTTCGCGTTAGAGAAAGAGATCGTCGCGCTTGGGAGCCTGCGTCGACGCACGAAAGTGTTAGGATGCCGTCGACGAGGGAACTATCGCATCGCCCCCAAGTATCTCGGGGATGATGAAAATTTCAGGGGAAACGAGCGGAGATTATTTCTAGTTGCTTCTAATCTGAACGTACGCGTAAGATAGACGTCGAGTACGAGTTGGGGAAAAAATTTGCTAACCCGGTATACGCGGACGGATGGCCGAGGAAACGATACGCTCTTTTCATCCCCCGGTATTATATTTTACTTCCCATTCTTTTCGTAATCCCTCCCAGCTCGCTACGATCGGCTTAAGGGTTACGTTCAATTCCGACAGAAATATATTTTCCCGTCCGTGAGGCATTCTCGGTCTCCTCGTCTCAGCGTCCTCGTTTCCCGTCATCCTTCGCTTCCTCCTTCGAAGGATCATTGTATCCGAAATATTTCCCCCTCGCCGGACGCAGCTCGAAAAATAACCTCCAGGAACTTCAACGACGCGTGGATGCGCTCGCGCTATACTATCGGGCGCGCAAAATTACGAGTTTCGCGATCGCGAGGCACGCTTGGAAACTTGAAAATTGCCAAACATCGGATCTCGACCAGTCAGTCCTTCCTGGCGCCGATGCACGTACTCGCGTATGCCATGGAGGGAGCTTGCCCTCGGTACTCTGATAAATAATTAACCGTACAGCTAAGGCTCGAGCGTTTCCTCCTTCGCTGAAGGATTCCCCCAGTCCCCTACCCGACTCGTTTTTCGCAAAAGTTACCAATCCAAAGATGTGACGCGTATCCACGAAATGGCGATACTCATTAAAAATATCCTCTCTATTCTATCTTGACGCACTCGTCGTCGCCTGATTGCTTCAAACCTGCCGCAAATAATGGGATGGACGGGAATATACTTCTGTACTCGAGGAGAGAGGATCGATATCTCTCTCGTTTCTCTCGTGAATAATTATCGAATGAGAGTAAAAGAAAGTCCGACTGAAGATACGCTCCGAAGACGTAGGTATCGCGACGAAGCTTCGCTAATAAATTTCTGGGATATCGCTCTCGTCGATCTCGTTATTTTTCGTCGCCGTTAATGGACTTGATAACTTCGCCACTCTTCCGCCCATTAGTACGTAACTATCGATCTTTTCTTTTTTTTTGTGGTTGAACCATCTAACCGAAGCGGATAGCTATCGGATTTCCGTAAATATCGTCTCACGTACTCGAAAGCTGCCTCGGTGCCGTTTATTTCATGATTTACGGGAAGGGGATTATCCGAGGCGATTCGCGACGCCTGCAGAGCTCATCGGACAAACCGAGGATGCAAATTTAACGGATCTCAGTCTTTTCGCCAATGTGGCGACCACCCGTGTGCATGGCAAAAGTTAATTAACGCGATTGCCGTGTACGCGTATAACGAAACTCGGTATATCTCCTCGAATAAAGTTGACGAGAGCGATACAGATTTATTTGATCGCTATAATCTTGGCAGGATGTTTCGGACGATTGAGCAAATAATGTAGGGTGCAGAAATATCGAGAAACCGTTGCTATGAAATGCAACGGTCATTCCCGCGAAACCGGGGGTCTCCGAACCCTCGATGACGAGCGTCGCTAGTGAAATGTGCGAACGTTATGGTTAAACGATAAAAAATATAAAAATGCGACGAGTGAGGCGGGTCACTCTTGTCCACGCCGGCGTCAATGCACGTGTAATGGGCGACGTGTAGCAGGAGCGTGTGGAATGCGCGTGAGGTTCAAAAATCTATAAAGAGGGAACAAGGCAAAAGAGTACCAATAACGAATTTGAGAGTAACAGTCGGAGAGTATCCAGAAAATTCTGAGTGAGAGCATTGAGAGATTATCGAGACGTATGACGTACCGAGGGCTTTTCAGAGACTTGACGATAATTTTTGTGTTGGAACAAATTGCGTGTCAGACTACTAATTTCATCTGCTGTATCTCCATGGGACAGAAAATATCGGTGACAATGACGCTTCCGATGAAATCGAGGGGTTTCGAGCCCTCGATAGCGAGTGTTGCGACAAGTATGAATATTTAGGTTAAATGTGAAGAGTGAAGCGGGCCGCACTCGTCGACGTAGGCGGTCGAGTCCTGTGCGGTCCTCGGACAATGGATCTTTTTGAGAAAATGTGGTGTGGTCTGGCGTGGCTGTCCGAATGCGTGTGACGTCAGGATGGGCGTAAAGAGTGGCCAGAGCGAAAGACAAGAGAGAGTTTGACGAGAGCGACCGTAGATCGAACAGAGAGAGTTTAGCGAGAACAACCGTAGAGAGAGCATAGACGGCGATTTTGCGAGTTCAGAGAGTTTTGTTCAGATAGACGCGATGATAAATAGTTTTGTGTGTAATTGTGAGAGACTCGTTCACCCGCTGTTTTGTACCGTATTTGTATTTTATTCATATTCCCATTACTTATACATATACTATTAGGAAATACATATTATATTTTACCACCTTCAAACCTAAATTTCCTACATTTCTACCTTCTGTATTCTCTTCATTTCCCATTTAATTACATGATCGTATCAGAAAATATTCCTGTCTATCATTCTTTTCGATAAAAGAATTATATTTCCTACAATTACTATCAAGAGACAGGTTCTTCTCCCGGCCCAGTATCAAGAAACAAGGTTTTGCCTCTGGCCAAGTACAAGTACGCGAGACTAGACCTTGTATCTTTTCCGGAAAGAACGAACGGGGGTTTTCGAGTATTTCCATCGCTGAAGATATTCTGTGTCGCGATTGGTATCAAATCGATAATATCTTTCCAAACGTTCCGCGCTTGCCTGGCTACTTTAAGTAGACGAAAGCCGTGTCCGTGCAGACGTTCCTTGATCCCGTTTCCCGGACAGGACATATAAATACGAAATGGCGCCGTACCCATATTCGACGGCAAAGAACTCGGGGTTTTCTCGAGAAACGCCGAGGTGGGCAGATGGTGCTTTTAGTTTACGAGTCTCGTTACTACTTTATCGTGTGTGTCGAGATCGATAACGGCCCACGGTATAACGATATATGTGTATCCCGCTTCGGTGATCCGTGCAACGGTAGCTTCGATAAATCCGAACGTAGAGAGAGTCCTCTTCCGCGCTCGTCATTCTCCTTTCTCACCCGCGAGCTTTCATACTTTCCCTCGGAGTCGTCGTCGAGCATGCTTGGAATTTGAATAGAAATATTTCTTTCGCCCTATTCGCACGTTTAATCTACCCGAGAATAGTTACATACGAGTGAAGATAGCATTCTTTGCCGATTCCTTTAACACGATCATCGCCACGAGCCACGATACCCACATTTCAGTGACACGCGTGACACATTAATAACCTTAAGATTTGTATGGATAATATTAATATTCCGTCACTATAGTACGTCAATTCGCGTGTCACCCAAATACGAATGACGTCGCGATCAAAGCGTTAATATTGATCGCGAATATCGTCTTTGCTGCGAGAGTGACGATCGTTCCGACCTATCTTGTTTCTTTCACGAGAAGACGGCGTGTATTCAACCAATGGGGCGAATGGTTGTAAAGTGTAAAGTAACGCGCCAGAGTCGAATCGCGTTTAGAGAAGAACAATAAAGCCGTCGGTTATGGTTCTACGCGCACTCGATTTTCAATTGACAGCCGAGCACAATTTCAACGGTCATTCGCAACGCCGTAAAACGTCTTTACCTAATCTGCCTCCGCTACCGCAACATAGGACATAACAAATAGATTACGTAAATCTGCCAAACGACTGCTGCCAATGCAATAATGCCAGCCACTTTGGCGGGGGAAAACGAAATTGAAGTCACGTGGTAGCATAGAATGAGAAATAATATCGCGAAAACTACCCGGAAGAACGAGACGTGGGATAAGAAACCCCGCAATGGTAGCCGCTGGGTCGCTCTCAATCTAATAACGCTCATAAACGCCGACGTTACTGTGCGCACGTGTACCTATATTAATGCTTTGGCGCGGAACGAGGGGGTTTGCTCTTGCGTTTAGTACGCGAGCAAATAAGATGCAATGGCGTAGACTCCGGGACACTGTCGTTCGAGGGATTATCGACAATTAGGCATTCCCAGCCACCAACAGCAATTTCCTACCGCGCGTGCACGCGCTATGCGTGGCACATGCCCAGGAAACTCCAGGTGCGCAATTAAACCGATCTGCAACGCGTTAACTCGGCCAGGTATGCGATTAGGAAACCCATATGGACGGGTCGCACCACGAAAGTATTCACCGCCATGGTTAAAATCGCCACGGCTAAAATCGCCCAATCGAATCATGTTTCCGGTCTTCCTTTAATTATAAAATAATCGAATATCGGTGTTCCAATGTCTGACTGTAGGGATAGAAAAATATGCGAATGAATGTACCAAAGTCGTTTTAAGCGCAGCTACATTGCAATCAATGTGTACTATTATCCATGGAGGTAGAACGTAGTTGCAACCTGGATTTGATTCGATTAGAGGCTTTCGGTAATCAATATCGATAGGTGTGCTCTCCGTGTATTCGAACTATTTTTGGGGGACTGGAGCTGCGAGGAAGAAATTTTACGGAATGCGGAGTACGATACGATCGGTAGTTTCGATAGGAATGAATTTCACTCGTTCTCGTGGTTTAATCAGCCTAGGTATTTGCGGCCGCCAAGAATGACGTCCTTCGAAAAAGAACCCTCATTACGGACACCGTTGCCGCCTAAAACCCAATTTAAGTGCGAAAAAAGAAAACTTTCCGCGACTCGTATCCACCCAGCGGCTTTAAATCAGGCGAAGACGCAAAGGAGAGTAAAGACTCGGGATACGAATACAATTTACCATTGGGCCGGTTCTTTCGAAGCCGGTCCGCCAACAATGCGACAAACAGACTTTACTCGTATTGGAAGATTCAATGCGAAACGAGAGAGAAAATCAGCAACGCAGCTGAAAAGTCGCGACAGATACGTCTGACAAATGGCTGATACAATCTGAAACGAGCAACCGCCGGGCTGCAAAGGCGAGTCAGAAGGACAGGGATCGTAAAGTGGCAGCGCTTTTACGCGTTCCAGCGCTCGGACTGGATATTCGTCTACGAGTCCTAGCGAAGCGTCACGACCGCCGCTGTCGCGTCGTATAAGAGTGGAGAGAGTCAAACAGAGAGCAATAGCGTACGTGTAAGCGCGTGCGTCCATGTGTGGCGCATGGCGGGGGATGCATTCAGAGCAGAGAGTACCGACGTGTATCGAGTAAATATTGATTCTGAAGCATACCTGTTTGCTCGCCAGGTGCTCGGTATTCCTCTCTCTCTCTCTCTCTCACACACACACACACACACTCTCCCTCCCTCGCTCGCTCCCTCTTCTCTTCGACGATCTCGATGCTCTTCGATCGAGAACATATATTCGCAAGAAGACCCAGCGTGACGCTATGAATGCAAATATATTCGCGCAACGGGCATTTTCCGATGACATCTCGCGAGAATACACCGCGAAGGTGGAGAGAGAAAGATAGAGAGGGAGAGAGCAGGGTGAAATATTAGTTTCGGAAGGCAAGCCGCTGAACGACAACCGCTCTGGGTATCAAAAGCCGAAAAGTTTTCACGAAGATAGAGGCAACCGGGAATAACGGGCGCGAGTGCGAGTGCGATAAGCCGCGAGGCCGAATGGGCGTTTAAACGAACTTCGATGGACGAAAAATGGAGCGGTAACTCCCAAAGCTATTAACTCTGTAAACCACGAGCGTCAAACGAACCGCGAAGAGAGATCGTTCTGGGTTTTGTGTGTGGCCGATCGATTGGCCGTCACTGCCAACGCTCGGAGCATCGACGTTGGACAGCTGACTTATCTGTCAACGATAACTTCGCGTTTGTCTCGTTAAAACCTTTGCCACGGGCGATCAAAGCGTCTTTGCGCGAGTACTTTGTCCTCTCGCAAATTTTTTCCATCGACTCTTGTAGGACACATATACGAGCGAACAAATTGGGCAAAGGTGACATTGCGCAAACAGGATCGACTATATACCAGCGAACAAATTGTGCGATCTGACACAAATGAAAGGCCTCACGCGTGTGTCGCAGAAAGCCCACGCATGATGGAACGGTTGCGTACCGGCACTCGTTGTATAAATAATTTCAAACAGTTTTCAATTTTTGCAACTAGATGCGCAACGCGTCAAATAACACCATACTCCATGCAATTCTTGCACAACAGCCTGCATGTGTTGCGAAATTTCTTCGCTCGTATATGGGGCCTATTACGGAGCGACGTTAAGGTCGCGAGCAAAAAAAATGTAAGAAACGTGTGGCGCAGACGCTCGTTGCCGATTTTAACTCGTCAGGCGTGTACGTAGATTTCCAATCTACGAACCATTGTTCATATTTCTTGCGACTCTACGAATCATCAGCTTCAAAAATGCACTTAGTTGCATTAAATTAGGTGAAACCTTATTACCTTTATTTAGCTACTCAAGTTTGAGAAGACTACCCCACTTTCCGTAATTCTTTAATTACTTTAATGCAAACCGGTACGTTTCGAAGCTGAAGGATCACAAAACTGAATGGTGAACGTCAACGACCCAAGCCTAATACGACGAATTTAGCAACGCGGTACCAGTTAAACCAATAACGCTAATTTGTACGAGATGCTACTTAACTTTTGTCCGCGAACGTACTGTTACGCTATCTATATGTACATATTATGGACATCTATATTTAGCTATATTTCTATATTTTTTATTATTGTGATTTAAGCAACTGAAGAACTTGCTTTGTCAAGATACACTTCTCCCTTGGTAACATAACTATAATAAATATACATATATTTTCATAAAATCGATTTTTTCCACGACAAATCCTGTGTTTAAAATATTGACAAATTTCTATCTACATATTTGAACGAATCAAGTCAGACCACTCGGCAATCCCACCTGCCAAACTTTAAACGCGTTTTCCTCGAAACGCTGTTTCTCAGGGTGCTGGACGTGATAACTGCCACACGGAACGTCGGATGCACTTTATTTTTTATATGCATATACGAATTAATTTGCCAATGAGCAGCGGGGCCTTTTTTTTATCCTTATCCATTTTTAAATTGCACCATTCTACATTTATTAATTTGCACGATTTCATGCATCTCTTTTTTCCAAGTGTCACTATTTCCGTTTTTCTTTCTTTTAAATCCTCCCCGTTCCTCATTGATCACGGTACTGAATAACAATATAATGTTTGAAATTTTTGTTTCGGACAAACTTCGTGCCCGCGTAAAAGAAGTGTTATTTTATGCCACTGCCTGCAGCCGCCATACTTAAGGGGTTACATACCTTTCTCGGTCCCAAAACTACGTGATTTTCCGAATTTTTTTTTGCGTACTTAAGAGAGATATCAATCCGCAGTTTTTTGTAGAGCGAAAGAACGCACATTAAACTAGTTTTATGAATTTTTATTTTTCATTTTTAATTCGATTTGATTGAGTATTACCCCTTCCACCGAAGCGCTGCCGCACTGACACGCTTTGCGGTTACCAGGATATCTCCTATCAGGATCATCGCAAAACAAAAATCAAAATATATCCTTAAAACTAGATAAATTATCTTTTTTTTTTTTGACGGATCTTTTTTGTTTAATAATCATTTTTGACAAAATGGCGATCATTTGAAAAAAAATCGAGTTTTTGCTCGGAATTTCGGCACTGAAATGCAATTAAAACATATTAAAAATTGGAATATTTAAAAAAAGATCCGTCAAAAACTGCGTAATTTTATGGAGATTATGTGTGCAAAATTTCAAAGCGATTGCTTTTTTTCGTTTTTGAGATATCTTGGTTACCGATTTCGAAAACGTAGTTTCGAGAAAAACGCGTTTAAAGTTTCGGAACAAGTTAAAAGGTCTTAATTCAATTTTTTGGCTACTTCCATGCAATAATCGATCCCGGCGCCATACAGTGAGTCTGTCTCAGTCAATTTCATTTGAACATTGGCGTTATTTTTTATCCTGCGACTTTTATCTTGCCTCTTTAGTCGCATGCTGCGCTTGGATCTGTGCGTGCGTCACACGGCGATTATCAATTTGCGTGACGAAATTAAGAGCACTGCATCCAATATGGATAACCATCGTCGTCATAATTTTTAGTAAAGATGTGCTGCCTTCGTTAAATATGCAAACACCAATATAGGACGCTGTTTCTACAATGTTAGCACTGCCGTTGACAATTTTCGGTGCAATTTTCCAAATCACATGATAAATAGTTTCACACGATAAATCCTCGTATATGGGTCGAATAGCAATAAATTATTAACAAAAATTATTGTTCCATTGCTGGAAGTCGTCCAAAGATCCTAAAGCGTTAGCTTGTTTCTTGTTGAGCGCTCGTGATCGCGCGACATAAAACGTTATAACTATGACAATTATTTGAATTTCGTAATGTCGTTTTCACAGATGGTTCTTAGGAAGTTAATCTAATGAAAAACGCAAAAAAAAATCGATTTTTTGAAACCGAGAAAGGTATGTAACCCCTTAAGATTATCGAGAACACTTATTCGGTAGTTCTTTAATTCTTATACGCAATATCAAATGCAAACTCTATATTGTACCAACGGCGTTGACAACAAAATCAAAACCCACCTCCAAGTCCAACGTCACGGCATAACAGTACGAAGCGGATGACTTCTGGCTTTACGAAAAGAGTATAAGTGATTCGAATACGGCCAAGGTGGTTCTAGGAGACAGCGCCCATACGTAGCAAATAGAGACTCGTCGATCGAGGCGTGCCAAGACGAGGAATGAGAAAACACTCGGGAGTGGGAATAAAATCCAGAGGATCACCGCTGTACCGTAGAAGAAACAACCGGGATCTTCGAATGGTAGTAAAAGTATGTGCCGGATGAACAAATTTATGCGAATTTTTACGGTGCCCCTTTTCTCATCCCCCTCGTTCGTTCTTACTCCTTTTGGAGCAGCGATGCGCAGCGAGAAGCCGCCATTAGACCGGGACCGTGTATAAAGAGAAGTATCTTCCAACGTAAAAGCAGCTGGCGCGGAGAACCGTACAAAAGCCTGAAATGCATATTTCAGGAAATCCACAAGACGAGACGGGGCTGTACGAGACGAGACGGGAAGGGAAGGGAAGGCAAGGCAAGTGAAGGGAAGGGAAGGGAAGGGACGGGACGGGACGGGACGGGACGGGACGGGACGGGACGGGACGGGACGGGACGGGACAAGATGCACGCGCAGACACTGTACTTCATTCAATGGAGACTGTACGGCTGCCCTTCGAAAGGTTTCAAATTGAAGGACCAATTTTGAGCAACCCGCGATCTCTCCGTAGAATTTCCGCGATATTTCTATGTTGTACGATCGTTGCGAAAGGAACAATTCGAATCCTGCCATTTTGTCCCGTAGCGCTATACTCGAGTCGTGGAAAAAGTACGCGATTAATCATTCGAGTGCTGAGTACAATTTAAGCTAAAAGTTAAAGTGAGGTTAAACTTTGGTTGACACAACAGGTGTGCTGGAACAAGATTAATATCCCCCGTCAATTTGTAATGTATCGAATTGAAGTTTTCAGACGGTACGCGTATCCTATTGTATTGCGTATATACAATATTTCCTCACGACGAATATACATATGTACAAGCATACATATCGGAGTGAAATTCTTGCGCTTTCGACGCAACTGTTTCCGAAAGTCTAAACGTAAGTTTCAAGATTCAAAGCCTCGGGGCAGTGCGAGAAAAAGTGCAGAGGGTCAACGTCTTAGCAACACCGTTCGCGTGACATTACACACGGGATACTCTCCTTTCGTACAGGTAAAGCCTGGGTGGTAATAATACGCGCGTGTATGGTGTGCGTACAACGTGAACGAGAAGGAAGGAAAGAATGTAAGGGATTTTGCAGTGCGGTTCGTACGATCCCCTCGTGGCCTGCGGTAAAATAATCCCGAGCGGCTCGTATCACGCGCGTAACAACCCCCGAAGAGATCGAAAAATCGAATCCTGAACTCGTAAAGTTACTTGGCTTCCGCGGGCCATGAAAACCGAAGTGCGCCAATCTCGCGTGACACGTGCGCGCACGTGTGCGATTACATCGATACCTATTCCGCGATCCGTGTGATACCTGTCGCTTCGAAACGATCCCACGCGCCCCGATTGTCAGAAGTGATTAGAGAGATTAAAGAGAAACTCCGGATATACCCGACGAGGGTCTCATAAATTCTCCGTTTATTCCAATCGCGCCAGTCTCATTCGAGACTAACGGGGAAGCTACTCGCAAGCTCAATTCCAAAAGAATTCTGGGAATACATTCGTCCTGTCAAGTCCGGCAAAACTTTACCGACTACCCTCGATTCGTGAAAACGACACTTTAATGCACCCTCGCGAACGAAACGTTACGCGGCAAAGAGAAAGCGATAGAGAGCGAGGACAGTGCATCCGGCGCTATTTGTCTCTGACATCGTTTCAAGAGGAAAAGTCTTGTTCCGGTAAGCTACTTCAGCCAGGTCGTGCGCCAAGAGCTGCGGCTAGGTGTCGTTTTATCGCACGCTAGAACGCGACTGCTGACATCGTTGACATTCCGTCGGCTGCGGGCATTAAAAACTGTCCGAAGAAGCGCTCCACGACCCCGAGATCTTAAAATATATATCATTCAAAATCGTATTTCGATAGATACTCGTCCGCGCGAGCAAGAAAACTAGAAAACATCTACCGAGATGGCGTTCCTCCTATTCGCAGAGAACAAAAGACTCCAATTCCACGCGTAAATGAAAAACTATTCCGCACTCGGAATACATGTTTATTTCCAAACGTTGAACTCCTTTCTATCCTCTTCTGGAAGCATTCTTGATTTTACGCGAGGGGATGATTTTTCGCGATACGCGAGCTTTTTTTCTGTTTTGTACTTCCGCTCTAATTCGCGCGAACGTCATCTGTCTCCCCGAGCTCTGTCTCTTTCTCCGTTTCCTTTCTCCCGTTACGACCGCCGCGCCGCATATACGCTTCGGATAACTGGAAAAATGAAACTACGAAGGGAGAAACGTCAGCGGGGACTGGAAAAAGCAAGCGCACCACGCGCACACGGGTTTCGTCTTGAACCTCAAACGAGAAGAACCGATTAAAAGCCACGCTCGAGCGTGCCACTCGTTAAATCCATTTTCGACGACGTTAACGCGTTTCTCGTGCACCTTTGACCTTTTAACCACGGTATTTCCGATAAAGAAAAACCTCCTTGAAGTTATCCCAAGTATAACACCTTTAACGGAGTACCAACATTAACGAAAAACCCCGTATATTTCATTCGTAGCGAAAGGATTAATTCGGCCTTCTCCAAAGGTAGAAACAGTATTTTCGTCCTCCTATTGGTCCTCTCATCGGTCGCTCGACGTGTCCCCTTTGCATAACCCGCGCACCGCGCTAGTCTTCTTTCGTTCTACCCCAATTCCCCGTGAATTCAAGACATCCCCGCGTCTCCTCTAACCCCGAATACGATGACGACGGGGGTGGGGTTGCTCCAGGTAAGGTTGGCGACGAAATAACGAGTTCCCGAGGCTAGATCTAGCATTGATTTTTATGTATGTACCCCCGGATATCCAGGCACCGACCGACTTCAACACCTCCCCTGCCCTGCTTCCTTCATTCCCCGTGTACCGTATTTTCCTGGTAGTCGTCGTAGTCGTTGTAGTCGTCGTCCTCTTTCGCCGAGTTGAAGCATTGTTCGGGGATTTACCGGGTCTGCCGTGGGTATTGCGAATTGCTTCGTTTCCGACTCTGCACGCTAAGTAGCTCGTCCCGATTTCTCCGTCCATACTCCTGCACGCCGATAAATTACTCTTAATAGCTTTCCTCCGGTTAATTAAGTCACCCCTCGGATCCCCCACCTCGTGACTCAGGCCATTGTTTCCGGACGACAGAAGCTTCGTCTTGAGCGAAGGACACTGCTCGATCGTGGCTGATCGGTTTCATCAGTGTTATCGGTATCCGTGGGAAACGTTATTTATCGATTTCGTTTCTTAGCCCGCACAGTTTACCTGCGCAGGTAAACTGGATCGTGTGTGCCAACTACTTTCTCTGAAATTCCACTCGTGGCACAACCCCTACAGGTGACCCGTACAGGAAGAATCGAAAATCAATTCTTTCTACCTGTACGCTCGAAGGGCTAGGCCGAACAACGAGACAATAGCGCCGATTTCGGAGAAATGCTTTTTCACGGAAACATATAGACACGGGTACAATTTAATGTATTCGATGACTATTGCATTAAAATTTAATTAAAAAATAATAGGTTGGGGCTCGATTTGGGTAAATTAAATTTTATTTTTACTCGTGGAACAACGTGACACGTGTCAGTTCCATCATCTATAAGGTACATTGATTGCGAGGAGACGAGTGGAACAACGAGCTACAGTCAAAGTTCAACCAAAACATACAGAAAACGCGACGTAGACTTTAAACACCTCTTCTGGAAAATGCGCGCAGTAGCGCTTGTCTCGTTGTTCGGCCAAACACTTCGCTTGTAGATAGCAAAGCGTGCGTGTGTGACTCACGCGACACCTGCACAGGTTTCAGTTCAATTGCAATAGGTTTTCATGCCACGATGAGGTCAACTGATGGGTGAAATCAAACTGTGCACACCGTACGGTTTACCGCAACGTGCGCGAGATCGTTGCCTGTGCAGATAAAACAGGTTCACCGTACAGGCAAACCACAACACGTATGGCCACCCTTAGCGAGACGAAGCAAGGTCGTTCGCTTGACGGGAGTTTTCGGAGCTTTCAAACATTATCGAATATAAATGATACGCATGACGCGCGATTCCGCGATAGGGCCAAGTGAAAGCCAAGTGATTCCCGTTGAGTGGTTCACTCGTTACGACGCGACGAGTAATATTTCTCGAGCCAAGCAACCCCCCCGCGCATGGGGAAGCACAAACGGCTTTAAACCGTGTGGGATTGTTTGCGTAAGCGGGTAACGTATGCGAAGCTAACCGTAGGATTACGGAACGCGGGCAAAAAGGGTTTCAGATTTATCGTTCAGAATCGGATAAGCGCGGTCACTTCGTGCTGCGCGAAACCGTGTTTTGTCCAGCTTTACTCGGCAGTTAAATTTAGTTACGCAGCCGGATCCCTGTGAGTGTGTCTAATTACAAGGGAATATAAACAATAAGGCGGGAGATGGAAACGAGTGACGAAGGTTTTTCGCGGTAATGGATCTCGCCAGAAATTACCGACGAAAATGTACTACTTTTTAACGCAACGCGGCGAAACGACTTAAACGCCCGCTCCGCCCGCCATTTACGATTCTTCACCCGTGAAAGCCGACCGCGTTTCATACAAACTCGCTCCAATTCGTCTTGTAAGAGTAAAACGGGTACGTATTTTTCTCAACGTTCATGGCGATGCCGGCTAATTGGAATTATTTTTCAAGAAAATCATAATTTCTTTACGAGGAGGAATGTTTTATTTCAACGCTAGACGGCATACAGAGATAAAAAGAGGTCACAAAAAATAACACTAGCCGTACCGCGGTCGGAGTATCAGAATTGACGAAACCATTCGTCAGGACGCAAACCTGATACCTATTCCAATCCGTGTAGTGCTTCGCGATGCTTCGCGGTGCGCGACCAGTAATTAACCGGTAAATCACTGGTCTCGATGATATCGATCTCAATCGCCATTATCGCGACATCCTTACCACGCCGTCGAGTTCCAGCCTTCTTCTCCCCTTTCTCTCTTTAAACTCTAAACTCTTACAACGCAGACAGCGAAACGTGGAATAATTCCTATCGACTCGACAAACTCTGGAATGGACTTTCTTCGATTTCCAGTAATGTTCAAACGCGTGGTAGTCGGTTAATATTATATAATCAGTGATGCGTGACGCGTGTAAATTCGAAGCGACAAGCATAAACTGCGTGTCCATAAATCTACGCACCCGCAGCGTGCAATTTACAACGTTATGGTTGTCCGGGCGGCATTAGCATCACTTTGTCGAGTTTACGGAACAGTAACAGCATATCCAGTTACCGCGTTATCATCGAGCCAACGAGAAAGATCAATGAGCGACGCGCAAAAGCCCAGCTGTACGTGCGTCTATTAGGATGTTACGCGACGGTATCGTGACAGGCGTGGAAAATTTGGTTATCCTTAAGTGGATGCCACTCGTCGGGGAAACGCATAAATGTATAAATATTCCCGTGAAAACAAACGTCGCCCAAGGCCGTTAACGACTCCCGCGCAAACAATGTGCGTTGGGTCAAATGAAACGATTCAGAACTAAAAGAAGGGAAAGGTTCATCGAAATACGGAAAATCCACTTTTATTTAATTCGGTTTAAACAAAAAAAAGCAAAACCACTGGTCAAAGACGCCCCACCAAAGACGCCCCACCCTTGCTATCAGATTAACGCGTACTTGCTAAGCAACGAATTTACGAAATCGAAATCCGCCTTCCTTTTAAACGGACGGTCGAGGGGAAAAATCAAAGAATCCCAGTCCTCCCTCTAATCTCGCTCCTTGGCAACGTTGGGGTTTACCTGGAGTTTCATTAACTTAAAATTCCTATTTATCCAAAGAGGCCCGTGTAGCCGGTAATTAAAATGTCGTTGACAGGAACGCAATTTGAGCTTTTAATTCAAAGTGCTTTTAGTGCGATTATATAGCTAACCCTACAGCGTTTAATGCACACGCCCCCGCGACTTCGCTGAACCTCGTTAAGTAGAGCGTCGAGTGTATACAATATTGCGCGAGCTTGCAAACTTTCGCAAGCGCGCGAAACGTCAGTTCTCGTACGATGCTTTCGATGCACTCCATTCGAGCGGAGGCGTAGCGATAATGGAAGACATTACTTACGGTAACTGCGCTAACTTTGCACCGGGGATGGGCATTACCTCGGGAAACTTACCTGAAACAGAGAAAGCGGACGTACTCCTGAATTCGACGTTCGTTTTCGCGCTCGAGCATTGCTCGACTGAACACAACCGAGTGTCTTGTAATTCGCGAGACGCCTTTAAGTGGTATAGGTACGAAAGTAGTGAGACGAAACATAACTCGGGATTCCGTCTTATCAGATATCCGACATGTAAGCGTAGGGAATGTTTCAGATTTCTCTCGCGTTGCAAAATGCTGACAATATTCACAAAGATTACAGTTCTGGGCTATACGGTTTGTCGTATACCGATGGTACTTATATTCCTCGAAAATCCTCCACTTGAATTGCACATTATTTTGCGCGATGCAAAGAAAAGAGCGACGATATACGAGTGACTCGCACTGGAATTGTTGGAAATAATAGGATCGGTTGGTCAACCAAAAGCAACAGGGTGCACTTCCGCTATCCCACATCCGATAGAAAAGGGGTAAACTATCGTTTTCTCCGCAATTAGGCGTTTTCACGATACCAATATCCACGAAAGGTGGTTTAATATTGAGCTCGGCGGGTGTAAGCCTGGCCAGGCGAGGCAGATGAACATGAAACTACAGAGAAAAGAAAGAAGCAATGGGAAACTTTTAAAAGAAACGCTACATCGAGCACGTCCCTTTCCCAATCGTAAAAAACTGAAGTCCTTAGAATACCGTAACATTACGCGAAGCTCGATAAAAAATACGCCCAAAGTCCCGGGTAAGTCTCGAGGAACTTGGAAAAGCCCAAACTCCCGATGTTCTTCTCGATAAGCCAGCGGTAAGTTCATCCGAGTTTTCACGTCGTTTTCCCATCGGTCCTCGCGAAAACTCACAGAGGAAGTTGTTCGCGGCGTCGTGCTCGGCTTTTTGTATAACTATATCCCGCTCCCCATCCATCCGCATCCATCCATAGAACGGAAATAAAGCGCCGAATAAACGTTTCCCGAGCAGATGGACCGAACGTACGGGAAAATCCGATATTAGCATGCCAGGCTGCCCGCCTAGTTCGTGTTTCTTCCGTCCTCGATTCTCCCCCACCCGCCTTTTACTTTCTCTCTTTCTCTCTTTCTCTCTGCCATTTACGACCACCCTCCCCCGCCCTATCTATCCCCGTACCGTTTTCTACTTCTCTTATTTTCGCTCCGGCTCTCCTTTCGTTTCTATCGCTTACTTCGACGCGCGTGGAAGTCGGTACGCATTCGAGCATCCATAGAAATTGCCCCTTAACTACCCGCCCACATTACCATATCCCAATCAAGATAACCCCGAGCCTACCTTCGGGCTCGTCTATCGACTGGGCTTCTCTCTTTTACCACGAGGCACGAGTAAATTTTCAAGTCGTAAATAGACCTAAACTCAGACTGCCAGCGAATGAAAAGAAATTGCGCGTAGGCGCTGAGGGGGCTGCCGAGAAATATTTAGATATATAAAGGAATGTACCTTCGTATATCTAAATCGTGCGAATCGAAGCGCGTAACAGCCTGTAGCCAACGAAATGTGCGAGGACCGCAATCATTGTAATATTTATTTAGTTGTATTGCGCTAATATTTTATATTCGCTATTTTGTTAGTGTAATGTAACGACGAATATTATGTTTGTAAAACAAATCATATACGAGGATATGTAACCATTGTAAGTGAAATATAGTACGCATATTTTGGTTGTATTGAATTAGATTAATGCCCTTTAATATTAACAAAAGCTCAGTCAGAGGCAGTCACGTCGAATAAGTTTAGTTAAACAGAGATTACCATAGCCTGACTGGTGTAATAAACCATGGTTCGGGTAGTTGTAAAAAACTGATGGGTGGCGAAGCAGATGCTGGCGCGACTCTGAATTAGTGTACGGTGAACTGCTTTGGAGTAAGACCGAGTCGGGACGGGTTCCAGAGTAAAGCGCGATTTACAAAATATCTAGTCGATGATTAGAAAAGATGAACTTTTTGGTTTGTTATATTTTCCGCGGAGTATTCCTGTATCCAAAGCAGCCAAACTGCCATAGGGTTACCCATTGGGGGGTGATGCGGGGGGGGGGGGGGGTTGCTTTCGTCCGAACGAGGTGACGAAACAAGGTCCTACAGTGAGCGGCGTGTTTATTGCCATGCGAGCATGGAAGTACTCGTGTGTCCGCGGCCGGAGAGTTCGTGTGCGTTTGTGTCAAAGGCGTTGTGGGGAATTTCGCATGAGCGAGATGTTCCGATCATCGATGTCGAGAGGAAGAACCCAGAAATCGAGGTGCGTTGGATAGCGGCGCGGCTGCTCTCGAAGGAGTTTGGAAGTAAGCGCGGTCCGCGGACGGGGAACGCGGAAAACGAAAATCTTTTGTATCGTGTCGACATATCGCCCCGGCTACACCATCGCTGGGAAACATAAGAGGGGAGGTGGTACCCTGAAAACGACAGTTTATTTGTCTTTTCATTTTTGAATTTTCAATATGTTCAAGAGTATACTGTTAAATTCTTATGAAGGAATTCAAAGTATTTTCAAAGTTATAAAGATTTTGACGAATCAGGCACCGTGGAGTGCTCGCACCGCTCAAAACTTCAGACGCGTTTTTCCCGGAAACTTTTTTTCACCTGGTTGACATTATAGTATCTCTGAAACTAATAGACCGATCTACTTTAAATTTTGATGGGTTATTCGGCGACCATCTGGCTATAGCCCGAACTACTCCGATGAGTCTGACAACAACTTCTAGGACCACTTACCTTCGGTTGCTTACCTGGGTAGTTCCGATTCGGATTTGGATCCGTTTTTCTGCCCGGGTTAAAGTTTCGAGCGTACATACGGGCACTACACGGTGTCACCGTTAAAATCGTTATAACTTCAAGCATACTTCGAATTTGTTCATAAAACTTGAATAGTATATATTTGTAATGCCGCAAAGACGCCAAAGAATGGACATGTGATTCTGGTGGTGATCATACTGGAGCGTCCTGCACTGCCTCGATTGTACGTTAGTACGATCGGCTAATTAGTTTGGGTGTAGAAATTGGACTCGCACTTAAAACTTATAATTTTATAATTTTCAAGTACATATATGATACAACCAACAAGTCGTGAATATCAGAATTTAAATGTCAATGTAGTACCGTTCGCAACGATACTTTAATGAGTTCTGACGTTTCAGTTTGAAAATGAGCATTAGGAAAACTTAAAACTACGCCCCTTGCTTATGTGGGGTGGTGAAGATCTGCAAATGGGGTAAAAGTAGGTGGTCCTTAAATTGTAGAGGAAACGGTACCTCTCGGTGAAGAAGTGTTGGTACCCTTCGCGGTCGTGTCTTATCTGGTCTTCCAGGAAGCACGGACAATGTCGATGTCCTCGAGGCCAGAGTTCGCGGAAACGGACTTTATGAGGTTTCGCACGGTTGAAGCGTCATAAAGTGATTTCGGATGGTACGTTCGGCGCGAATTACCTTATTACTATTGGTAAAGTACGCAAAGCCAAAATACATGCGTTGATGTACGCAGCTGTTTTTCAATGTGAGGAAAATAAAGTCATAAAAACGGTACTTATGGTAATTTTCCGTGGAAACGGAACAACTTTTAAATACATTTAAAATCCAAAACTGAAAGAAAAAATGTGGTTTGCAGAGTACTGCCCCCTAAAGTGTGAGTGTTTATAGAGCCATTACCACGGTAAATCAAGAGAGAGACAAGGTCTTGTCTCGGGCCAAGTACATACAAGTACGCGAGACTAGACCTTGTATCTTGAATAATTTTATAGAGGAAGGCTTGATTTTCGCGAAGCGTGCAGATACGTATGTTTGAAATATCAATATCCATCCCGAGGATTCTTTCGGAGCGTAGGATCCTTCGCCGTGGATACGCATGTGCGCGCGAGCAACTTATTTTCATACGCCTGTAGATTGGGTGGAACGTACATAGTCTCGGGAGAAATTACTATTATTATCGCGTTCGAGCAGCGAAAAATTGCCGTTTTCCAGTCTTTTGACTAGGAAATGAAAAAGATCGGTGTTATCCCGAACTTATCCGTTCTGCGCTTTACAACCAATCAGCATTACAACGAATCTGATTTACAACCAATCAGATTACAATCGATCAGCGCGACTCTGGTTAAATAAAGAAAAATATAAAATAATGGGTTTACATGTATAGTCCTCTCCCCGATTCTTTAAATCAAACTGATTTTGATTCGACCGCGTACAGAATACGCGCACACAGTCCGTCACCCGTCGGGCGCACCTTTTCAATCGTTCAACTTCCTCGTCCAAACTACCACTGTTTCCGATAATAACGAAAGCCCGAAGGAACCAATACGGTAACAGTAATTACCTCTCTAAAGTCGACTAACTATCTTTACCACGATTACGATTGGTCGATGTAAATGCACCCCAACGAACACAATCTCAAACACAATATCGTCCTCAAACATTTGACGAAGCTCGAACCACGACAATAACCACCTTGAAACTATCCCGAACCCCTAAAGGGCGCAATGCAAACGACCGCTATTTATCCTTCCACGTTTACCCTGAATTCGATTAATTCCAATTGAATTGCAATGACCGTGTCCTTGAAACGCGGACTTGGATAGAACTTTACAATGCCATTACGCGACGCGACGCGACACGAAACTGCGTCTCGCGCTTAAAGCTGAGGTATGCACGCGTGGATAAGCCGTGGGAGAAAGTTCATGGGGCTTGGAAGGCACGCGTGACGTCAGCGGGAGGGGTGTGGTTTACGAGGAGTAAACACGCTCGGATATTTCGCACGATGGGGTCGAACGTGCATACACGCGTGTGATTCCCTCTTCGTTCGCCGTCCACCCTCTATCTATCCGTCTCTATATCTGTCCGTGGTCGCATCCCGACACGCATTATCTGCAGGACGCACTGATAACGCCTGCACTATTCCCGTTCGCTCGATTAATCCGCGTGCTACCGAGCAAATCCTCCCCTAAAAACGGATAACAGAGACAGAGAGCGAGAGAGAAAGAGAGAGAGAGAGAAAACATGGATCGACTCGTATTCAGATCGCCGACGAGTCGGCCACTACATTCGGTAATTAAACGGGTGAACCATCGTTCGACGGATGTATACGCGAAAAAGCGATTGGTCGTTTGATCAGTCTAATTGCGAAAACAAGGATAGGTATATCGAGCAACGCGATGCCCGCCCCTTTTTCGGGGTAGAATGCAATTTAAGTACGTATACGAGTCGTTCGGGGAGAATTCGTGATACCGAGAATATCCAACTAATTTCGCGATTCCACAATACAGTTTCCAAAACTATTTTCCTTGCACGAAGATAAACGTAGTCACTTCTCTCCCCTGGCACTAATCTGACCTACGTTCATCTTGATTTTGTTTTTAAAGATTTTGATGAGGAAATTCCAATATTATGGAGCGAGCTAGCGGGTGTTTCTTATTATCGCGAACATACTCTCAGCCGAGTTTTCCTTATTCCACGCGTGAGCCGAACCTATCCTAACCTTTATCGAGAAACAATGAGCCACCGCGTAAAAAGAATATTTGCACTTTTATCCGGTGGATACTATACCTCATTGATTTTCTAGAAGCACACCTCGGCAATGGTAGGACCATTGTTTATACCGTGTCTCGGGTGGGTGATTTTAGGGAAGAATCGCGCATTGTTTCAGCCAAAGGCGGAGAGCCCACAAAAGGGGATTTGTCGGGTATTGTCCTCCAACTAGCGAGAAACTAGTCTACCGTCGTGGCTGCTATTCAACCCAAACTGCTTAGTTCCATTAGCGGTACTAATTCGCATACGGGACTTTCCACTGCCCAATCCAAATCGAATTATGGGTACCCGCGAGGAACACGGGGGCCATGGCCCAATGGCACTTTCTTCCTACTCCTAGAGTTTGTTTCATCGTTTGAACGCGATTTTATTTTATTCCATCGCATCGGCGAAACCTTTGTACAGGTTACTTTTACCGCTCGCGAGATTTATCTTCCGCGAGACGTTGGTAAACCACCAATGTCGAGACGGATCAAAACGCACGAATCTACCAATATACGATTGGTCGATAAATCTATACATATGATATACATTGTTTCGCGATCAGATCGATGCTATGCGCACGGCATCGTGTTTTTCCCCCTCGTTCTTTTCCCACCCTACCCCGCCGCGCCGCCCCTATGCGGTTTTCCCGATCGTAATGCTCCGCGTGGTTTCCATTTTACCGCTGGCATCGTCGATAACGGGAAGTCTACTCGCTCAATGGCATTTCCTTGTTATCTCAATAATAACTTCGGATCCAATTATTCGGCGCCGTTCGGCAAGCCACCATAATTACGTCCGGAAATATCTCGAAGTTTCGCGAGCGAAGCAGGTCTACTCGAAAACTCCGACCCGGCAATCAGCGTCAGGTGCAAAGTATTCACTAGCGCACCCAGGAAAACGTTTAATTCGTCAAAATAGCAGCTTCTATTCGCGGCCCAAATCGGAGGAATTCAGTGGACTGCGAATAAGACCACCCATCGGCCAGATCGCAAAATGACGCGGTGATTAATGGAAAATCCGTCATAAAATTCACCCTTCTGCCTTTATATATTCCCAGACCGACCCATCGAATAGCCGGATTCGCGCCCGCATAGTAAAATGCGGACGCTCGTAGCTTTACGACATGCTCTTTTTTTTTTTTATTTCAAAAGGTTTTAATACCGCGCTGGAAAAAAATCTGACGCGCGTACTTCGCAAACTCCTGGATGGCGTTCTTTCATTCTGTTATTACAAATTTTCTGAATATCACGCGCGTTCATCGAGAGGAAAGGAAAAGCGTGTAAATTCGCGTAGAATTATTTGCGCCCGGCGAAACGCTTATTAACTTTTACGCTTCATTCTAGATTTGCAAGCAAAAATTACATGTTTGGGAGGGACGCGATGTACATTAACGTACATATGTATATGGCGAGTGGAATAGAAATGGCGAGCAAATAACCGCGTACCATTGCATCGGAAATTAAATATATTTTTATTATAATTTGTGTCTTTGGACGTTCTTAACTCTTTGACTACTGTTGGTGCCTAAAGGCGCTTAGTAAATTTTCGCTTGTAATACGGTAGGCGTTTACGGGCGCTCCAACACACTTTGCTAGATTATTAAATGTATTGTGAAAAAATCTTTAAGTAAATGTTAAATTTATAGTATGTCCACTAAAAATTCAATGCAGAATACGAATGAATAAATGATATTGATTTAATGCAGCAACATTCAGTATTTTGATTATTTCAATAAGAGAAGTTCGGGTAGCGTCGGACACTTAAGTTTCTAAGGAACTAAGCCAAGCAAATAAAAAATGAGTCGTGTCTAAATAAATACAAAATGCGCAAAAACATATGCAACTTCATAATGAGGTGCGCGCCTACCGAGATACAAGTTATTGTGAGTTTTGTTCCCCGCTGTAATCGTCTTTACGCTCCTATAAAACTTCTGAATTACTTACATAGACCAAGAGTTTTCTACTGTTACTATGTAAATGATTAAGGAGGTAAATATGTTATTTGTATATTTTTTGTGTACTCGATACAAGTCTCCGGGACTACCCGCCATTTTTTCCATTTGCGAATATTAAGGGCGTTGGATACCCCCCCGTTTTGGAAGGGTTTACGCCGTCGAATGCACAGGCCACAATTGTTGACCGATTTTGATGAACAATAGCTCGTTTGAAAGATAAAGGATGATCCATGCGTTGTCGAGAAGCCGAATTTTGATAAAACCTTTTTTTTATCAACAAATAGTGATTCAAAAAATTGCTAAAGTTCAAGACAATTTTACGCATGGAAAGAAATTTTTTATCAAAATTCGGCTTCTCAACAACGCATGGATCATCCTTTATCTTTCAAACGAGCTATTGTTCATTAAAATCGGTCGAGAATTACGACCTGTGCATCCGACAAGCTAATGCGTGTTTTCGCCCATTTTCGTGAAAAATCCTGAAAAATATTATGCGTCCACTAGCGACCCCAATTTCAGCGGCAGAAGAGCCGAAACTCCTTCCCCCACTACGAACCTAACGCACAAGCATGGGCTGGTGTGCGTGTAATTTGGCTAGGCGTGCGGTCAATGTATAGGTGTTTACCGTTACAGCGGAAAATCACACCGACGGCACACAACTCTGATCCATTCTAAACTCATGCGAATAAGCCAACTCGAGCCGCTCGGGCCTTTTTGACTTTCCGTCCCGTCTCCACCACGCAATGCATCGTAAGGGTATAACGCTCTGCGTTTCCCATAGAATGCTTCTTGACCAATTTCGATGATCAAGGACTCATTTGAAAGATAAAACATGAAGGAATGCGCATGATATTTTAGAATTTTGGAAAAATGTAATCTTCGTGGAGAAAAGAGCGTTAAAAAGTTTAAAAACATTTTCCGGAACAGAAAAAAGCCATTTACAGAAATTCTGAACGATAACGATTGTATATTCATCTTTTATCTATCAAAAGAGCCATTAATTATCCAAATCGGATATCTAACACGGTTTGGAGAATTTATAACGTAAACCATGCACTGCCTTCAGCGGCGCGCCGCCGTGAAGTCACAGCAAGGGGTAATTATATCTGGTTCGCAGATATAATCCACGGTCAGATTGATCGTCAAATAAACATTCAATTTTTATTCTGTCAATCTTTCCTATTACGGGAAAAAAAATGAAACCAACATTTTTTTAAGAAAGTTAGACATACATACATAAGTTCTCACGAAACACGTGAATAATTAAAGAATAATACTGTTACAATAATATTGTAACAATATGTGAAACAAGTACGTCCCAGATTTCACGTTACTCTTGTGTTTGTCATTGTTGAGAAGTCTAAAATCCTAGGTTTTCCCAACGTAGTGACAAAATCCCGGTAACTTACATTCAGATAAAAGGGGTAATCGAACAGGTATACGTTACTTTACGCCGTAACAATGTCATATCGTGCATTCGATGACCGTAGCATTCTATAACCGAGAAAGGTAGCACGTACATTTCGTACATTTCGGCAGGCCTCACTTATACCTGCTTATACCGGGGACCGCTAGACGTTGGACGAACCCCGATTTTCGCCACATAAAAGACCTTCTCTCTTCCTCCCTCGCTCCGTCGCGGTCACTCCTTCTCGTGCAGTGAAAATTCAAAGAACTCCAACGTCTAGCCGTGCCTAGCCGTTGCGGGTATAAACAAGGCCTACCGAAATCCACAGGGTCCCGGCACTTCTCAAGGGGCCTTGAACAAGTGCGAAGGAAAACACACCGACGGGTGTATTTCGCGCTAGTTCTGACTTTGGATTTCAAAAATAGCGACCTCCACATGGTGAAATCTGGGCAGTTTTTGACAATTCGGAAAATGTCACCAACTTGCAAAGAGCTACTATCGCTTTATTCGATACCTCTTTGATTCTAATTTGTTCTATTATGTCAGAGTTCTTGAGTTTCGTATGCAATGCAATGACAGTTGATCCATATACATACCTACCATTATATTATATGGATTCACATTTTTACGTGATTTTTCAGTCATGGTCAAATTGTATAAATTATACCATTTTGATACTAGTTATCGAATTGTAATCCTATATTGTTAGTCACAACAGAAATGATTACCAAAATCAAAACGGTGCTTATTCGTAACTGAAATGGATCAGAGAATGACAGCTGGTAACACGTGTTTCATTGACATGAAATGCACCGGAGTAGCGAATGGTTTCTGTAGGTGTGCGTGCGTATCTGACTCTGTCGGTGGGCCCGAGCGGGACGTAAGGGGTACAGCGGGCCGGGGGGACTTCGACGCGTAAGAGCAAAGTGGGGACACTACTCCCCTCAAGCGCCTGTAGTTCGCATATTGTCCGCCACCCGTCGCTGAAGTCACGCACGGGTTTTGCTCAGGGTATCCAACGCCCTTAAGGTGCGGTCCCACGGCGCGTGGCTCGTAGCGCCGCTCGCAGATCGGTATAGCGTAAAATAGTAAACGAGTCGTGGGATTGAGGAGCGCGGCGCGGCGCGGCACGGCTCGGCTCGGCTCGGCTCGGCTCGGCTCGGCTCGGCTCGTGTCTCCCGATTTTTCGTACGGATAGATGAGCCGAGCCGAGCATACACGCGCTACCTGTACACGAGTCATGACGAGTCCACGGCGCGTCTTAATCTGAATACTATAATAATTAGTATTGGGTCGATCCAATATTAAAAACAACGCTTTCTTCAAGTCTAAAGACGCGTCATGAACTCGTCATGACTCGTATACAGGTAGCGCGTGTAGGCTCGGCTCGGCTCATCTACACGTAAAGCTGCGGTCCCACGGCGCGTGGCTCGTTGGCGCGGCTCGGGGATCGGTATAGCGTAAAATAGTAAACGATTTCTGGGATTGTGGAGCGCGGCGCGGCTCGGCTCGGCTCGTGTCTCCCGATTTTTCGTACGGGTAGATGAGCCGAGCCGAGCCTACGCGCGCTACCTATACACGAGTCATGACGAGTTCACGGCGCGTCTTTAGACTTGAAGAAAGCGTTGTTTTTTAATATTGAATGGATCCAATACTAATTATTATAGTATTCCGATTAAGACACGCCGTGGACTCGTCATGACTCGTGTACAGGTAGCGCGTGTAGGCTCGGCTCGGCTCATCTACCCGTACGAAAAATCGGGAGACACGAGCCGAGCCGAGCCGAGCCGCGCCGCGCTCCTCAATCCCAGGACTCGTTAACTATTTTACGCTATACCGATCCGCGAGCCGCGCCGCGAGCCACGCGCCGTGGGACCGCACCTTAAGAAAAATCGGTAGACACGAGCCGAGCCGAGCCGAGCCGAGCCGAACCAAGCCAAGCCAACGAGCCACGCGCCGTGGGACCGCACCTTTATAGGTCAAAAGTTTTCTACTGTTACTATCTACATGATTACGAAACGCCGCTATTATTTGATTATAATTGTTACAAAAAGGTCTAAAGTTTATTATAAATGTGAGAATAAAGGTTTAAACGTGTTATTTTTATATTTTTTGTGCACTTGGTACAAGTGTCCGGGACTACCCGAACTTCCCCCATCCTTTCTCGCACGGCTAACGAAAAATATCGTCGTCCTCTGTGTAGGTCGCGAATGAATTCCTACCGTATTGTAGCGATGCTATGTCTCAAAGTGTGCCGTAGTCGAAGGGTTAAATGGCTCACTTACAATACGTTTAACAGAACGCCACGCCTAAACTTTCGGTTCTTGCCCATTAACACGTTTACTACCGTGGTGTTCACTACTGACCAGCACTAAACTTTCCATAATCGCCGCGGTTGTCATAGCTGACTGGCAACTGATATTCGAAATCTAGTATTATTGACCGAAGACAGTCTTGTGCGCCGCGCCGTGGGGGTTATGGGTGACCGACAGCGGGATTAATGTACTACTACACACGATTGACTTCACACGATTGCATCACATTGTTTAGTATTTTATTACGATACGATTCTAATATAGGCAATATCTTTCCGGCGCTGGATGCAGAACTAAAAATATACGCTTGGCCGTCAACGTGTTAAAGATTTGCTCGCGAGGATTACCCTATTTAGGCGAAACTGTAAGAATAATGTGCGCTTTACCCTTCTCAATACTAGCAACAACTACAATTGCCCATAAAGAATTCGCATCGATTCATAACTTTAATCGAGCGAAGCTTAGCTGTTATCTCTTTGGTTACAAACATTGAGATATTTTGTTATATATTTCGATAGTCGTATGATTTAGAATAGCTCTCGGTAGTAAAGAATACCGTGCTGGCACAGCATTATACACATACTTTATTTTGATTTTGCCTTTATTCCAATCTTTCTTTTATTTCAAATCATATAAAAGTTTTTCTTTCATACGTCAGAAGTATCGATTTGGAATTTATATTGCTCATACATATAAATTCAAAATAAAGAAAAAGACTTCGGCTGCCGATTTGTTACCATTATCGTAAAATTTCGGATGCAGATTTACGCGAGTACCTCCATTTTACTAGTATAAAACGTGTTCAAGCATAATTTCTCCTCGCCAATGTGTTACGCATAGTACGGCAAAATTGAACAGCTCTGCCGCTTATCCGGTGAAGCGACGTTCGTGTCGTGGTTGTCCTATTTAGTGGAGGCACAGTGGCCAAAGATAAAGCCGTATCGAAAGAGTTAAGGGGTTACGCCACCCGGAAATTTTCAGAAAGTCGAATTTTTTGGAGTTTTCTTGAAGTTCGTGCTCTTCAGAATATTTTAAGCCAAGCTTGTAACAAAAACTGCGAAAGTGAACTAAACGAAGCGATTAGCGTATGCAGCGCTGCTAAACTCATCCTCCTTCAGGTTTTTCTCGAAACAACGTTTTTCACAATGGCGGAACAAAAATCTCTAAAACCATTCGCCCGATTTATTTCAAGTTTAGTAGATATATTTTTAATAAGATTATCTATGATATAAGTAGGTACAGAATTTTTCCGATGCGCTTACTCATTTGTTTGTAATTCAAGTTTTAATTCAAGATTGGTGTTTAGCCCACAAAATTGAAGCTTAAAACTTGAATTATCGTTTCGAGAAAAACGCAAAAGAAATATGAGTTTAGCCGCGCGGGATACGCTAAACGCTCCACTGTAACTTCCTTCAATTTTCGGAATATTTTTTACGAGCTCGGCTTAAAGTATTCTATAAAGCACATACTTCGAGAAAGCAAAAAAAATTGATTTTCTGAAAATTCCAAGGGTGGCGGAACCCTTTAAAGTAAAAATCGCTCTTACATTGTCGAAATACTGTTATTAGCGAAACGGACGCACTAGTTCAGATCAGATCCTAGCGAGGATCGACACACAATAGCGTCGCAATGCGCCCACGTTTACATCGAATCCACGCGGAACACCAAAGTAGACTAACGTTCGACAATCGGATGTTGCTTCAAAGAAATCGCTCGGTATTGGTCGGAGCGTATACACGTGCCGGGGGTGGCCCAGCGTGAAAATCGAAAGATACGGACATCCAAACGGTATCCCTAAAGAAACGCACCGCGTGATCGCCACGTGCGAGCAATTTTCTCTCCCCCGGGTCTTTGGTCCGTGACTAACGTTGCTTCGAGTCCTGACATGTGCTACCGTCTCACGGAACATTTTGCTCTCGAAAGCTTTACTTTTCTCGGTGCCCATCAAAGCGAATACGTAAACAGAGACGGGAGAGTATTCTTGCGCGTGCGTGTGCGGAAACAAACACGCCGAGAGACGACGGTCTTGTATTTTCGGGGAAAAGAAGGTTGCAATTTGCGAAAGTACCCGCGACCACGTACAGTGATTCGCAAAAATGAGTACCCACGTCGTTAAAATTGTTCTTGTGCAGCGCGCGTCGCTGGGAGATATTTCGTAGGCATGGAAACGAGCAACCCCGATGGACGAATGAAGCGAAAAGTGGTGAAAGGGTGGGTTTTTTTCCTTAAGCGAAAGTAAGTGACGAAAGGGTAGTCGCGAAATTAATATCGCGAACGAGAAACTTTGAACCCTGAAATCATCGGAATTAAGTATCTCGGTTTGCATACGATAGAATCGGAATAAAATCTTCCATTACATCCCTGCGGGACCGGTACGCGCCAATAAATATCCGCCGGTTCGATGAAATTTCATTTCTGCGTTAAAAAGAAAAAATAAATAAACGCTCTTTACGATTCCACAAGTTTTCGGAATATACTAACGTGCACCGAAGCTGAGCTACCTAAATTCCAGGAAACACAAATCCCGCGTCACTAAAGTTCTACCCAATCTACCGTTCCAAAGTTAATAGAACTCGAGTATTTATTTAACAAAATACAATACGCCCTGGAATATTACTTTCTCCGAATAAACTCGCAACCAGCGGATCGAAGTCGAAGCGAACTCCTTTCCGCGTCAGACGCGGGACCGCAAAATATCTGTTATTCCCTCGACCATACATTACGGATTATAAATATTCATATTGCCGAGCGAAGAGGTTGGAAAATATTCTCCGAGCTTTCCCGGGGAAGCGAAATCTCGCAAGCTGTACGCACAACGTACGTGAGAGAGAAACGCCTGCACTTACGCGATACGCTTTATCCAACGTGCCGATAGCGCCGGCAAATCCGAATTAACGTGCCACGTGATTCGGTTACCGTGTTAAGTGTTAAACTAATTGCTCGTAATGCGCCCACGCGTACGCGCAGGGTGCTCAAATTCCGTTTACTGGAATATCACACCGGTAAACGGAGGGAGCTGTTGGACTCATCGCGAACCACAGGAAAGCGGAAAGAGAGTGATCCGGATCAGAAGAGGAGGGGGGAGGGGCGAGAGAGAGAGAGAGAGAGAGAGAGAGAGAGAGAGACTGTGAATTTGCACTATTAACATTGACGCTCTAATTTCCGTTCTAGTGATTTAATCGACGCGGAGCTTATCCGATGGCCGATCTCTAACCGATCACCGAATTAATCAATTTCGGCTGATCCCGAATCGAATACTGATTGTCGTACCAGAATCGGAATTAATAATGTCACCGTCACCGTTAGAACATTAAGCGCCGCTATTTGTAGCGCTTGTACTTTGCGGGTTCACTCGACCTTTTCAAACCGAACTGAATGCACGCAAATATTTTATTTGACCGTGTTAGCGGCAAACGAGAATTGAAATTCAACATAGGATTCTGACGCTTCCATCGAAATCGGGGTCCACGCCCATTAAAAGTTTCGTTTGTCCAATAAATCAATTTTATTCGCCCGACGATCGTATCGACGATTCTTGTAGGTACGTAGGGCCATCGGTTCTGCGCGTGATACGAATTAACCAAAAAAAAGAAAGATGTAGGTTAAATAAAAATAACGACTTTCGAACCTCCCGCCGAGTAAGATTTCCTCGGGGAGCAAAAAAAAAGAAAACTTTTGGACGAACTTCAAGACTTTGGAACTTGGGTGAAACGGCATATCGAAGCCGACGATAAAGATTAACTATTGTCTCTGGGATGCAGACTAATCGAACGTTCGATAACCAGCCGTGCATACAAATTGTTGAATATGAGCTTCGCGTCTACTATTCGAGCGGGCCTCGCCCCCCTCACCCCCCCCCCTCGCCCCGCTCCACCCCCCAGGTACTGTACGTACGCACCGCCGTATTCGCGGGGCGTTCGTGAAAAGCGAAGGTAAAAGGAACGGGAGGCAAACGACGACGTCTTATTCAAGCTTACCCAGGTACGTCGAATTAAACCGATAAGATTGGCTCTATTGAAGTCACGTATCCCTTTTCTGGTATGGCCGCACATAATCCAGCGATTCAACCGTGGATGAATTACACGGGCTTTTTACAACGTTCGTACGCCAGCGACGGACCGAAGTAATTTATTAGATTGAAATATCGCATTAATAATAAATCGTTCGGTGGTGATGGCTGAAAGGTGTTCATTAAAATAGAATACCGCGTTAATAATCGCATTAAAACGTCGAGTAATCGCAACGATAATTAAAGTTTTATGAAATTGAACGGTACGCGTTATACGGCGTAGCATCGGTGTCCTTAAGAATTCATGAAAATACGGTTAACGACGGACTAAATACTTTTTTCTCCTTTGGACAAGATATCGTTAATCGTGCGAAGGTGAAGAAAAATCGTTTATACGATTTCCAATAACTTGCAAACGTATATCTCGTGTAGGTGTGTATCGGGGTTCGCGGCAGGCTAAATGCAAATTGTACCCTGATATACCCAGGGCCACGAGGTACAGGTACAAACCGCAACGCGAATTCGACATCGGGCAGAGGTACTTGGACGACACGACCCGCGGTAATCCCCCCGGTTAATTCTAACTTCCCCTTTAATGGTATACTCTACTTACATGGAATATTTCATAATAAGGACATGTAACTCCACCGGGACACGGCGATCGCGCTACGTAAGTGGCACACTTGTCACTGCACGAGCGAAATGAAAAATGACGAGGAAATCGGATCGAAGCGATTGGAAACCGATGCGCGACACGGGGAGACGGAAATTTCGATCAAATTCCAGCCGCGCACACCCGCCGACAGATTCTTCTCGAGGAACAATTCGAAATGACACCAGCGAACCCGCGACACGTATTCGTAACTCGAGGCTCGAATGCTCGCCTACTTAGGAGCGACCGGACTATCCGCGGGAATTTGTGTGAAAGAGGTAAGATGACTCGTGGACCGACGTTACCCCTTGGTCGTCCGGGGTCGTACTGTGTTTTACCCCGTCGCCCCTTCCCTCGGGAACCCGGCTGCACGAGAAAGCACGGGGCGCAAGCGCCGTTTCCACGCGCCAGCTAAAACTCCCGTCGACCCTCTACTAGGGGTTGCTCCCGCGGTCAATGTCACCCGACATCCCTGACTCCGGCTCCTGACACCGAGATATACCCACTTTTGATCGCCTCAAGAATTTTCGAAACCGGCTTTCACCGATCGAAAGTCCCTTCCCCCTTTAGGAGAGAATTTCGAATCAGGAATCGCGATTCTTTTGGATACGAATAACCTGCGTCCGGGATGCGCGAAGTAGAATCCGTGATCCCTAGCCACAGTTCGAACGTTTCATTTTATCGCGGAAGATTTCACGTTCGACCGAACTGGACGCGGAAATTTACAACGATCCCAGGTATACGTACGAAATTCTCGACGTCTGTAATTGAACCGCGAAGGATTAAGATGTCGCTCGGACGGAAATATCGCAGGAATTATAATAATACATACATATAACCAGGGCGACTCGTTACCCGGTAACTACTTCTCCACGCTTTAACGGAGAACTCGTGAAACTACCGTAACCGCGAATAGGTAGACATTATTTCGGGACATTAATTCGCGCATTTAATATTAGTGGCTTGGAGTTGAGGTAATTAATTCCATCCTCGGAACAGGCTATTAGACATTAATTCGCCGGACCGTGCCGAACTCAATTTGCGGAGCGTTTCTGCCGGAAATCATCCCAGTCAGTCCGAAGTGGCTGCAGTCGATTAACGAGAACGACGTCACTGGAATTTCTCATTCGTTTTAACTTGGACGACAGCTTTATCGAATATTAATGCAATGTCTGTTGGTAGAATCGTACCAATGATTGCACATTTCGCGGAACAATATGGGCACGATGAAATTTCTCCCCAAGTTTTAACCCCTTCCATCAGCGAGCCCTTGTATCGCGAGGGGGTATTAGCGTCTATCGGGCGCATCTTTGTTATTACCGATAAGAATCCTCCAATTCCTCCTATTCCTCCAAAACAAGTCGTTCGTTAAACTCTGTTTCGCGACGAAAGAATACGCGATTTTCGATTCGATACGTCCGAATACCGAACCCCTTTTCTTTTCGACATCTTCGCCGTTGTTTTCGCTTACTATGGAAAATACAAAGAGCAATCCGCATTTCTACGGAACAATGTACGCTCGACAACAATCATGGCACAAAGCATGACCCAGATTACTCTCTTTCCGATGAAAGATTCAATCGTGCCTCACGGTCCAAAATGTCTTCGAATCGAGACCATCGGCTATTTTTCTTTTTTACCATCTGCATTCGTTGAGAGAGCAAGAGCGCTCCGCGCCATTGAAATTACTCGTCTAGGACGCGCCATGTAGCGTCGCCCGTAATTCATCGGCAAACAAAGAGTAAAACTGATAGTTGTGCTTTTTTTCCCTCTCAATGGGTTCAATAGATGCTGTTCTCGCGAATACCACGACTGGTTGCGTGTATTGAAATCAACTCTGGTCCACGGTTAACGTCGGGGGACGTTGCGTCGGTAGCAATAATATCACATCCCGGATTGCGCTAGAAAAATCCACACCGATAAAAAGAAATCGCGGAAGGTACGATACACAACGCTCTCTCGGATCTGCTGGAATACTCCGGCCTCCAGCGATCAAAGGTCTTCGTCCTTCCCGCCACGACTTCTGTTTCACGGGTTAGCGATAACACGATTTTTCTTGGATTTCTTCGGATTTCGTGCGTAAGAAGAAGAGAGTAGGACGCCGAGGAAAAGGAGCGCGGTGAAAGGAAGAAAGGTAGAAAATGTGGGGACGCGCTGGATGGGGGGGGGGGAGGGGAGGAGGCGGAATCGGTGGAAAGGCGCCAACAACGGGGAGCACGATTTACGAGGTGTCCCCGAGGAACACACTGATTTCAAATGTTTCCAGCGCCTCACCTTTACTTCCTCCGTCCTTTGACCATGGCGATATCGTGCGAGAATACTTCTCTCACCAAGGGATTTTATATCTCGCGTTACCATCTTGTACGTTATACGGAATGCGGTGCCCGCGATGTGGGAGAATGGGAAATTATTTGGTTCGAATTTCACGACGCGCGTAGTAGATCGTGACTTTTGAAATAACGCGATGGTTGGGAGAAGCGTTAAACACTCTTTGAAGTAAACGCGTTCGAGTTTAATTAGTCAGGAGTGTCTGGCATTATCGGTCTGTAAGTTTGAGCAACCGTTTTACGCGCGATGCGATTCTATACGCGTATTATTGTCCAATTCAGTGGTTTCCAAACTTTTTCATCCCCCGTACACCTTGAGCAGGGTTTTCAAGTTTGACAAGTACTCCTTCTCTGCCCCCGCCCCCCTCCTCCACCATACACATACCTCCATGACATAAATGTTTTTGACATTTTTAGTCGTGTTGATATTCATTTCCGCAATTAACGATATTTTTTCGCGTACCCCGCCGGGTACGCGTATTACAGGTTGAGAACCACTGATTCGATTGATAAAAGGATCGATTATCAACTTTACTTGTTACACTCCGAGTGATAGATTTTGGTTGTGGTAGTTTCGAGAATCGATAGAATAAAAGAAACAAAGGTGCATTCTTGATAACGAAAACATTCGATTATAACAGTACCCTCTCTGCCGCGAATATCGATCCACGGGCGAGGGGCAAACTTTTTCGGCCGATTCAAATCACAACCAGCGCTCATAAGTCGAGCTCCTAGCCGCGATAAATTCACGGAGCGCACCTGCTACCGTTCCATGGCACCCTCGCGCATTCATCCTCAGCTGGTAGCAGGCGTGAAGGGGGGAAAGGGTCGCGAGGGAAGGAGAAGCGGAAGATAGAAGCAAAAGGGGGCGGATGTCAATGAAAGGCGGAGATTTTTCAATATCCTATTCTTCGCGCTACCGTAGAACGCGGGGAGAGAGAGAGAGAAAGAGAGAGAGAGAGAGAGAGAGAGAGAGAGAGAGAGTCCATCGAATGTATTGCCGAGTAGAGTGACGCGAGAAGAAGGACAATTTTTAGACCTCCAGTGAAATTAATTCGTCGTCGTGACCCGTCTTAGATTCTTACGCGCTTTCTCTGGTCCCATGACGAAG
Source organism: Pemphredon lugubris (assembly GCA_933228935.1). Taxonomy (NCBI): domain Eukaryota; kingdom Metazoa; phylum Arthropoda; class Insecta; order Hymenoptera; family Crabronidae; genus Pemphredon; species Pemphredon lugubris. The sequence continues at coordinate 27,428,656 of OW121815.1, forward strand.
AGCGGGTGGACAATTTCAAGGGACCAAAGGAAAGAATTATGCGGCTTAATATCAGAATCCTCGAGTGTGCAACGGATCGCATTTAGAACGCGTCATCGATATCGGCGAATCTTCTTCATCCCATGCGAATAAAACGAACGTCTACCTCTCGCGATCTATTTCCGCGGTTCTACCGAGCCAGGGGAAAGTAACTGGGAGATCAGAAGTTTCTCGATAGTCCATTCCATGCCGGAACGAAACGCGTGACGCGAAACAAAAAGAGTTGTCGTACCGCGCGATACGGCGAGGGGTAATTCCAGATGAAAAAAAACAAACGGGCAAAAAAGGTAGGAAAATCGTCGTAATTTTCTACTCTCCGATGCACCACACGCACGATTCTCGAGCGTTCGAACGTACGATACGTTCCGCGCGGTTCTCTGCGCCAAAGTAAAATAACAGATAACGAATATCGATGGCGGGTGTCCGGCGTGCTTCAATAGCACCCCTGGAACTATTTTTTTCGAACCTTGGTGCGCGGCTGCATGTGCCGAGAACAACGAGACCCGTTCGCTTCGCGGGGAGAACACGACAATCGCGAAGAATAGCGGGGGCCACGATGTCGTTTTAATCTACCCGGCTACCATCGACACAGCGACGAAGTACTACCCGCTATTTCCAGCACGCTAAACGGGTACAAATTACTCGTCGGATCACCGATAAGTCAGCCTCGAGAAGGCTATTTTCGCGACAGAACTGTACGCACGCTACGTAAAGTAGCGGAACGATTACTTTCGCGTCGCCAAGAAAATTGCACGCCCCGTGGATCGTAGGTCGTACGTGAGACGCGGATAAAAATGAAGCATACGTACATTCTTGTTGGCGGCGCGAAAGTGATTTCTTCGAGCGTCGCGTAGCGATAGCGTAGACCTGGCCTGAAAGTGTCCTAAGCTCAATCTCGATAGGGGCACTTTCCCCCAAACATTTTCAAATCGATCCCCAAATTCCAAAGGTCACCGTCCCGACCGCACGCTCCCGGCAAACGTCCCGATATCCCGATTGACGGATTAATCTCGCGTCGCGGGTGCTTCTCGTAATACCACAAGACAGATTATGCAAGAGCAGCCTTTCGTTATGCCTGTGTTAGGCCGACGGAGCTGTTCGCCGTTCACGCCATTTGCCATTAATCTTGTCCATTGTTCCCTCCGCACGAAACTCGGGATTCCGAGGCCGCTCGCGTATTATTCCCCCGTGTCATCCTCCCTCGGCCCCGCCCTGACACGGCCGCGGAAACTTGGGCGGAAAACGTCGCGGAATTCGTCGGGGGACTTGCCCAAAAATGAAAAGTAATTTTCGGACGGTGTACGAGCTTCCGATCACTCGCGATGAGAGAAAAACGAGTCCGTTGGAACGGGCAATTAAGAGAAGAAACGTTTTCGGTAGACACGAGATTCGTGGGTATCGATTTCGTATGGTACGGAGAAACACGAGTTTCAATTTCTGAGAGGAACCGTAACGATTCTCGATGACAAACCAACCTCGCCCAGACGGCAAACCGCGACTCTCGTGCAAAAGTAGTCGCGTGCAAGTCAAATCAAAGTTCCTCGGGGTTTAACCTCCGACGGTAACCTCTTCAGGAAATATCCTTTTTCACCCCCCGGAACTTCGTCCGGGGAAGTTCTCCCTGCGGACAGGAGCGTGTCGAATTAATTACATCGTTGGTTTGGGTGTAGAGTCAAACGACGAAATCCGAGGGAATGAAAGGGAGGGAGGGAGGGGAGAGGGAGAGGGAGAGAGAGAGAGAGAGAGAGAGAGAGAGAGAGAGAGAGAGAGAGAGAAGCAGGAGTGGAAGAAAGGTGCGAAAAAACAGGCTATAAATTCAAATGGGGAATTCAATGATTACTGACTCGTGAAGGAAGCAAATCGAGTACCGGCAGCCAAGGGTGTAAGAAGAAAGAGCTCGACACGATAATCGGGGGATGGAATTAATTTCAGTTCGCGTAATTAAAGTGTGAAATGGAGCGAAATCTACTGTGTTGTCACGTCATATCGGCATTAGCTGCGTACGCCATAGCTTATAAACATTATTAGAGACACTATTCTAGGGGTTGGCAATGGGACGCGTTCCGAGTGCTGGATTATCGTCGTAATGTCATTAAATTTCCGCGGAAACGCGACGGTCTGGTACCTCCCATTGGGGAGTAAAGCGCGCTAGAGAAACGAGAGAAACGCGAAGAGAAGAAGATGAAATGCACCCGCGGAAAGGCGGCGGTGGTGTATTTTTTTAATGTAACTGTGAAAAGGTCATCGTACACGTAACATCCGTCACGGAGGCTGCGATGAGACACTCTTATAAGAGCGTGGATGCTCGCGTGAATCTATTCTAAAAGGTCGAGAACCCCAAGACGTGAGTCGAAGGAAATAACTTTGGTGTCTGAACTCTGAACACTCGGTTACTTGAACGCTTCAACTCGATACACGTCGATTTCCGATTTGGAAAAAAGAACTGAGGAAAAAAAGAAAGCATATGGAAGAATGATTTTGGCAGAGTAAATGCCAAGATAACGGAGAAAAGGGATAAAGGAAGACAAACAAGAGTTTTGTCAAACACCAGACTATAACGATTTGCGCGTAAAACACGAACAGCGCAAGAAACGAAATTTTGATTCTCCCGACACTTCGCAACTTGCGAACTTTCCAATATCCCATAATCTATGTATATTTCATCAATTTTGCAAATTCAGAAATTTTGAAAATAGGCGAACAGCCAGTTAATACTCGGTCATAAAATGTACCAACGACATATAACTTTTAATCTCCTGCGAAACGTATGAACCGAAAACACTCGAAGCAAAATTTTGCCAACCTCGAGGCGCATCTCGAGTCGAAACATTTCCTTGCAAACTATGCCGGATTTCGCTTCGTACAAAATTGTTTCGAAATATCTACGGCGGAGCAACGACGAAGAGATTGCACGCTCCATTGCAATCTATACCAGTGGTGACGCGAACTCCGGAGATGCTGCCAGTAGTAAAGACAGTTGCGAGGCAGACAAATAGTCTGTAATTCGTAGGGACTACACGAGTACTAACGCAAAGCAAAGTCACGGTGGGAGTACACGACAGTTTGTTAGGATGGTACGTATGCACCCACATCGTGGTCCCGTAGTGAAAACAGTAATCAAACTTCGGTTCGCGAAGGCAAAGCCACCCCAACTGTAGCTCGGCGGTGCTCGCTTAAGAGGGTTCTTCCCTTCGCATCGGTAACCTCTGGTTACCCTTCCTACGTATGGACGTACATACGCGTGTACAAGGCTCGGGTATCCTCGGTGGAAGGGGCGTAATGCCTACGCCCACGGTAATTCGTTGGAATATACACGTAACGATAAGATCGTCAACTTAATGTCCAGCGTGCGTTCGTATTACATTCGAGTTAAACCTTCTCGCGTGCAAGTGCCGTAGATCGGTGTATATATTTGCAAATTTTAGATAAGCTACGCGTAATTATGGAAATACTCGTTAAAGTACTTTAACGAGTACTTTAACGCTTAAACGCAGTCACAGTGGTCATTCCAACCCCGCGGCGATTCTGAGGATTGATAATAGAGTTCGTATCGTGGAGTAAGATGAAATTTATTATTATACAACTTGTACTAATTGGCGGTGAAGGCCTCGGAGGTAGCAATAATTCACTCGCTGTGTATCTTTAAAATATGTCAACGTCTCGACCAGTGCGCGTTGGTCCTCTTCGGGGCGATCCTTTTAATGTTGAATTACACTCATTTCAATTTTGCCTTACAGTATTATACAATGTTATAACACAACTATAAATATTTTTATAAATACAATTTGATAAATAAATATAAAACTGTAATGCAAAACTGAAATGAGTGTCACTCAACATTACAAGGATCGTCCTGAAGAGGACCAACGCACTAATCGAAACTTTTAACGTGTTTTAAAGAAACACCGGGAGTAAATTATTCCTATCTCCAAGGCCTTCGCCGCCGATTAGTACAAGTTGAATATGTAGCCAGGCCTAACCGTTGCAGACGGTTTATTATTATAGTTTTTTTTTTTTTAGAACTCTACCTCTAGATTAATATCTAGTTTATTATGCTCGCCTAGAATATTATCCGAAATAACACTAACTGTCTCGGCACTTTACATACCTATTCTGACTGGAACCGGTCATTTGACCGGCTTCGTGATAGACGTTTTTTCTAAACAAATTGTAAATTTTGTAAAGGGAATGATGCACACCATAAATTTTTAAATAATAATAAAATAATCAATTGTATATTTTGATTTTTATATGCAATATAAACAGGAAATGATAGGTGCAGCGTGTATTTCGTTTAGAGATGAATGAAAGGAATCGATCAATCACATAAACGCCGACTTTGGTTTTCAGGTATTGGCTTTCTATTATTTTTTATTTTGACACATTTATGCTTTGATCTTAGTATTGTGACTTTTTTGCTTGGTTTGATCTTATAAATTGTTAGAGTACCCTATTGGTATAAGCGAGGCCTGCCGACGATACCCTCACCGAGTACAGAGTGGTGGTACTTAGTCGGAATATAACCGCGCAGGCCCTCCTCAATGTGCTCTTACCTGGAGTGACTGCGAGGGAGCGAGGGAGGAAGAGAGAAGGTCTTACGCGGCGAAGTCGGATTTTTGCGGACCCTATAGCCGTTCATAGGCCTGCCCTGCGTCGTCTTCGAAGTGCGACCGTGGCAAAATAAACGTTGTGCGAGGCCTACCGAAATCCACAGGCTGCCGGCTTGTGTCAATAGGCCTCGAACAAGTGTGTCACAGCGGGAGATAAGTACCCTGGGATCGCTGTTAAGTCCAATAGTGTACAATCATCTGATTTTGTAAATCATTGTCGAGGAGCGTTCCATTCCTTCCCGGTTGCGTTCGCAAGTTTTGGCAATTCCCTTCTGTTACTCCGAACAGTTCCAACTACTGAATGTCATCCGTTTTGCTAATAATTTAGTCGCCAATGATGCAGTAATGAAAATGCACATTGGATAAATAATTCGACTAGCTTGTGGTAAAAAAAATTCACCCGGTGGCATTGGCGACGTTCTCCTCTCTTCTTTTCCCAAACATGGAGATCCGTTTATCAACAGACAAGGTCTTCTCTCGGGCCAAGTACAAGTACGCGGAACTAGATAACTTATTTACTGTTGACATCGAAACCTTGCCAAAACTTGATGACAGATTTATCGGATTTATTTGACATGTAATTTGTGAATTTACATCTCATTTTTGTAGGGAATTATTCATCAATAGTCAGATTCGTATCGTAGCTATTTTTACTATTCTCGATGAATCTATTCCACACATCTGAAATTAAACTAACCTTGTCAGTTTTTAGACGGTGGCACTGCGTTTTTTTTATCAAATCGGAGGAATCAAAAAATGTATGTGAAAGCGATTCTATTCGTAATGTTCTAAAAAAAAAGTCCCTATTCCGAATTCCATGGATATAACAAAAGTAAATTTCTTGCTTCATAAGCACCACGTGCGTATAAAATTGTAATGATGGCGTAGAATTTTGATGCAGGCAGATCCCATTCAGTTCCTTAAATTCGCAAACAGAGCTGGAAAACGAACCCGACCTCGAATCCGAACTATACAGGAATGGAACTGTTACGTGCCGATATTTTGATTGAGCACCAGGCTGGAAGAGGTACTTTGTACCCCGAGATTATCTCTTCTTCCATACGGGGTGACTTTAGCTACTTTAATTTTGTTAATTTCAACTCCGGTGTAAATGTATGAGGTACTTTGTACCCCGAGTTTTCTCTTCATGCATATTATACTGTTTGAGAATTAGAGTCATGCAGGCCGTACCCTTGGAATTGTTCTCGTCGTCGATACCTGTACGAGACAAAGACGGACGGACGGACGATGACAATAAACTATAAGGAGGGAGCGAACGTTTCCTTTCTATCACTCTTTCCTCATATTCCCCGAATTCCTCGCATCGCTGTGCACGAACTATGTTCATGGTTTAAATGATCAACTCGGTTATGTTGTGCATACGAGCATTCGGCTGGAGGAGGTACTTTGTACCCCGAGTTTATCTCTTCTTCCAGACGAATGTTATTGCCATTGTTAAATGTTTGAATTTGGTTATTAAATTCCAATTCTCCGACATTAAGGATGAGATACTTTGTACCCTGAGATTTCTCTTCATCCTTTGTGTTGTTTGAGAATTTCAATACACTTAGCGAGAAGGACGTTGGGAGCGCACGTGTAAACAATCTGAGGCACGCGCAATCCGGAACAAGGGAAATCACTCTCTGATGGGACAAGAGTTATACTATCGTTTGGAAAAATCAAATGATGATTGCTTCCACCAATATCTGAGACAGGAATCATAATTTTCCTTGGAAGCTAGAACTTCAGGCTATACTAACAGACTCATCCCAAAGCGATTGCTACGAGTACTCGGATAATACACGAGTTTCCGCAAATATTCACCACCGAGGTTTTAACGGCAGGACTATTGAGAACCGTTGCGGCGTTGCCGAAAATCCCCACCACGGAGAGGCAGCGAGGCCCCGCTTGCCGAAAATCTCGGTGCAGTTGGCTGTAGAATTGCGAGGTGCGTAGTCCTCTGTCCGAGGGAACTTTATAATTTCTTTATATCGATCAGAGTAACTTAGGCTAAAGCATAGTATTGCGTTCCCTGAGTGGTCTCTTTCCCTTTGTATTAGATTAATTAGTATTTCGAGTCAACTCCCTCCACGATAGTTGATTAGGAATATTAAAAATTAGTGTAATTAACGAGTTAAATTCCAGCTTTGCCCACGGTCCTTTGTCCGGACGCGTGGTAGGTAATAGATATGTTGCGTTAGGCATAATATTATAATTCTATTACGATTTTAAGGTAACCATTGAGTGAGATATTGAGAAATGAACACCAGCAATCATATTTTATCGGCACTCTTCCATCAGAGTTTGTGAAAGACCAGGAGATTTGATAAGGAGACGAAAGCTATAGAACTCCAGGATCTATTTTGCTTTTGAACAGCTTCCCTTAGAACAGCGACCGGTAAGACCTATCCAGTATTTATACTCTCCATCGAGCTGGCCCGTAGTTCGGATTAATACTTATATTACCGGGAATATCCCTAACCCGACAGGCTCGCCGACGGATAGGCGATTTTGAAAAGAGACAGCTATTGTATAGAGCATTTGAAGTAGCGTTCGCGATATGTGGATTCCGTGATAAATTCTTGTAATCGAAAATCTGAGAGACGCGCATAACGTCCTCCGCGCCATTTTCGGCCTTCAGCAATTCGAACGAGTCCGTTACTGCGCAGACGCAGTTTTGTAAATTGCGACCTTGCTATAATACGAAACCGTTGTCCTGCCTGATTTGAACGTGGAATCTCAAAACTATAACAAACGACGCGAATCGATAAATACTTGTATTCCGAGAATATCTCTGTTCGAGACGCGTCGGGCGTTTAACGGTTACTGTAACCAGCGATCATAACTAGAAACATAGATGATTAATTTTATAATGTATCGAGTCAGAAAAGGTCTCAACTGTGAATGATTTGTCAATACCATTGTTATACTCTGCGAGAGTTCTATTTATTATTTATTTATTGAATATATTCAGATTTTACCAGTTAACTACCATTTTAATTTATTTTATTTGTTCAACGTTATCTGTGTGTATTGTCTTGTCAACCAGCGAATCAGGACCTGCATAGGTCTAGGAGTAACACGTTCCCAAAACAATGCTGTCTGCGACTGCCTCGGTAGGAGCAAAAATTAGTTTTAAGTATTCAGAGTTACGTGCGTGACCTGGCTGTACCGCTCGGCCTAGTAAGTGTTACGCGTAACGTAACAGAACGAAACTCACCCGGACAACTTCTCGGTCGGCTGGCACCCGGTTCCACGGTATCGGACAACTTCTCGGACAAATCGAGTTGTCCGGGCAACTTCTCGAATAACTGTTCGGACAACTCGTACAGATAACTGACATTAGGTTACGGAGCGGATTTCAAACTCGATACTGTTGCGTTACGTTATTCATAACCTAACCAAATTTGGCTCGGATTTTCTTTGTAAAATTGTGAAAGTTGAAAGATGAAGCGAAAGACATTTAAAATAATAAGATATTTTTTATTTTGTGAATCATCGCTGTTGAATTTATTACCTGCATTAGTTTACAATTGCGGGCGGCCGATCAATTTCCTTGAATTGCTTATTATTATCTTTTAGTAAGTGCGTTTATCAATATTTTTTCTCAACGTGCACGAATACAACGCGCGTGGCAACTCACACAATTTCACAAAGAAAATTTTAACCAAATTCAGTTAGGTTACGACTAATGTAACGCAACCGTATCGCGTTTGAAATCAGCTCCGTAACCTAATGTCAGTTATCTGCACGAGTTGTCCGAGAAGTTGTCCGGACAACACGAAGTTGGTCGGAGTCGGACAACTTCTCGGGCAACTTACGTTCGTCTCTTTACCTGGGTAAGTTCGGATTTGGATTTGAATCCGTTCGGTTTCTTTTTCCATCCTTGCTCGCAACGCTTCTGTTTCGGTACGTTTTTTTATGTGCTCAACAATACGTTTTTCAGTTATCAACAAAAATGCTGTTTTTGTTTTACCAAACATAATATTTCGTTTGACGAATGCCGTTGGGCCCGATACTTGTTTGAAACTATATGACGCTCTTCCGACTGTTGGATCTTCTTTTATTTGTTGGGAAACGGTTCCATCAAGAGACACTTCCTTGTCCAACGTTTTAGTCACTCTAATTTCTGGAATTCGATGAAAAATCTTCGGTGATTTTGTCTTCTGCGGATATTCAAAATGTTTTCTCCTTCATCGTCAGTATCAAACAAATAATCGCTTTCATTTTCCTCTGTGTGGAAGAAATTATCCTCACTTTCAATTTGTTCATTTTCAGACTCAGAATTTCATTCGTCTGAATATTGTTCGCTTGTATTTTGTATGTGTTTCGATAACTTTTTCACTGAACGTGTGGATATATTCACCAATAAAACAAAATGCCAAACCAATGTACTGAATATTATGACATCCCTTTATTCCTTGTCGTCTTTGACCTCTCTTAGGCTTGCAGCTGTATTCTGCGATTCTCAAAATACTGCTGCATTTAGATTTTGTTTAGCTATGGAATAATCATTATGAGTATTTCTTGCAAATCTCCGATAAGAGTCCGTTGTTTATGCGTTACCTGACATGGACTATGCCAGACTATTCAACTGCTTACGACGAAATCAAACACATATCGCATTAAGATGTATTATGCAACCATAGCTAGTTAAGTCTTACTTTGTTAAATTCAGACCTAAGGTTACAGCCAGGGAACCTGGTTACAGCCAGGGAACCGGTCAAATGACCGGTCGTGGTACACAAACCAGCCGATAAATTTCCCTAAATAAAAAAGCAAAAAAGAAAATTCAGGAATCGATTAATTAAATACTATAAGAATTTACACAACGATAGACGAACAAATGAAAGAACAATGAATGTAAAATTTTTCATTAAATTTTGGAAGAAACTGGTAATTTGACCAGACCTGGTGTGATTAGTATTAATACTCAATGACGCGAGGTATATTTATCGTACACGTTACGTTCCAAATCTGCCCGTAGACTCCTCGGTAAAGAGGAGCATATCCTACCTTAGGCCCTACAGTGGCTACCTACCGACCAGGATTATTGCGTCAATCTCTATTAGGTTTCTACCGTTTCCTTCGCCATACAATTCAAGCATCCCATATTTCGGTAAAGAATCACTGGACTACGACACGTGCGTAAAACCAACAGCATTTAATCCAACAACATGTTGCGTGGTCTCGTGTACTGATAAGAAATCGTTGCCAAATAGTGACCAATGTAAAGTATACCAGACACGTTCCACGGACACGTCGACCGTGCCTATTGCACATTGGAATTGTTATACCCCCATTAGAAGATAACTAACATATCTAAGGATATGTCGTCTGTGGCTATGGCGGCTATCACACATCGCAATTGCTATACTGTCCCTAGAGTATAAAACAGCCACAGTAACAATATATTAATTACACATGGAATGACCCACAATTACGTAAATAAAATTTCACCAGCCTCACTGCTACCATATAAAATCTTGATAATTTGTTAAAACCGAACTGAGTTTAAAGCAGTACGTTAGCAGTAACTTCTGCTTTCTATGATCTTCTTCCTCTTCTACACGATCCTTCTACTTGAGCTCTCGCAACGCACTGCCTCTCTCATCAGTCCCGTTTAACTCCTGCTCCTACGATTGCTTCACCGTTCACTGGCCGCCGCGCCGGTGGCACGAGGGTCGCTCGAGCGATGGAAAATTTCCTGGGGCCTCGATGTCGCTTGCGATCACGTGATTGGTAGATCCCTCAGCCACAACGAGGTTAGTGTTTAGGCGATTGGAAAAATCATTGGGCCTAGACTGCACCCCACCTCGCTAACTCTCTCCTCGTCCCTTTCTGGATTTCATCCCTGATCCAATTCCTAGTCTTTGTCTGTGCTCGGTGTTTTATGCCCGGCATTGATTAAAGTGTCAGCCATCAATGTTCAAAACTGTTGGAGACCACTTCACCACGTGCATTCAGCATATTAGCCAGCGAAACTTATCTTTTACTTTGTAAGGACTGGTGGAATGTGAGAAATTCAATACCTTGGAACATTCACACGTGACTTAAAACCCTTCTTTAAGATTATCTAGACATTTTTCGAAGTTCTTCAAGTGCTATTTATTGTTCATTCATTACTGGTCGTAAAAATATCTCTCGTGTTCTGACAATGTTACGTTCACTTCCTAGTAGTAATTAAGCAAGAGGTATCATAACTCATAATATGTTACAGGGTTTCACATAAAAAAAGGCGCTTAATGGTCATGATAGTAGACCGCTCGTATGGTTCGTAGTATTAATTCACCGGTGACCTAAATTCGTTAAACGCTCAGATATTAATGCGCAGGGTCGAATCGACGATAATTATTAACGCCAAGGTGCGAATAGACCCGCCGATCAACTTCACAAAAATCAACTTTGGTCCGCAAAGATAAAATCGCCCTTAGAGTTGAGCCCGGTGTAATGGCCCTTACGGGGATTCTCTAGCCGTGGCATTAGTAAGCCTGCTGCTTCCTGCAGTACAGCCGCTAACTACTACCCTGTCTTAATGGACCGTTTTACCCCGACCGACCGACCGAACGACCCACCGCCGTCAGATTACAAGCTTGACCACCGTGGCTACACTCGCTTGAACCATCCCTAACCAGGAACGCCAAACCACCGTAGAATAGTTGAAGTTTTGCCAGCGCCGATCAGTGACGAAGGGACAGCCTCCCGATAAAATCAAATAGTTTTGCCCCTTCTCAATATAAAGTTACGGAGGGAAATAATTAAATACAACGTCCCCCTAAGGTCTATCGCAAAGTCACACGATCAATTTATATTGAAGTCGCGCAACGAAAGAATTTGTAACACTCCAATTAAATACGCCACGATACGAAAAATTAATCTCTTCGAATTTCGAGTGGAAAAGATGTTGCTTGGGTTCGCGATGCCGTATGCAGAATCGTGATCATTATCTACCGCAAGTAGGGCGGGTATTTAAAACTGTGGGATCGTTATTATCATTGAAATTACGTTAATGAAGGGATGTCATTGTTCGTGAAGCGCCCGACGATTCAGTAATGAATTGCACGCATAAGAGAGAGATAGATAGAGAGGGAAAGGGGGATGCAGAAAGAGGGAGGAGGGAAGCGAAAATGAATAAAGCGTCGGTAACTCTATGGGCTCGAACGAATAAAGGTCTCCTTAATCGCAGAGCCAAAGGTTGGAAAAGTCTCAGAGCAAATAAAAATAACCGGAGGGACCAAGCAAACTTGCAATCTTCCGCATACTCGGCAAATTGCAATTTTGAGCTATTTTAAGATGATATCTATAGATTTCGCGTTATCATACAAGAATGGTATTCCCTCGTAAAAGTGAATTACCCCATCTTCGAGAGCGCGGTATTATCAATCGACAACGAAGCCGGAATAGGACAGTGTATGTGTGTCGGATGGAAAAATATACCCATCCGGGAAACAATCATGAAAGAAACTGCATCGTATGCAAAGAAACTTCGAGGATAACCAACGAATTAAAACAAATTCCAATCGAAACGTCGTTCCCACTTTTTCCTCGTTAAATGCGCAGTCAGCCGCCAGTCGTTTATTTTCCTTGCTCGACTACTGGGGCGTAGTAAATGAAAAAGTTTCAAATAAATATCTTTCTTAAAGAGTCGAGTACACAGTCTTGAAGTACCAGATTCAAATTCAAGGCAAGTTAAATTCGCGTTCCATTGCAAGAGGAATTTTGTCCGATAGGAAAGAGGCGGTGGGAAATAATAGAGGGTCAGCTGTGCGGGGCGGATGTCATTACCAGTCGCGGCATAAAAAGCTGTCTCTCGTACAACACCGTGGTGCAATTAGCACAACGTCATACGGCACAACCCCTGCGTCAGCACAAACGAACAACGTCCAACATTTCTCATCGTTCGCGTCCAGAGCGTACTCGAAAATTTTATCCATTCTGTATTGTCGTCATAGCGACGTGACATATTGCAAACATGATACTCGTGCACGGTGATTTTACTGAAAACAATGGCTATGCCTGAAAAAAAGGTAACGGGAAAGAAAACGGAAATGGCGCACAAAAATTTCGACGAGCCAAAATTAATACAGTGGGGATTTTCGAAACTAAGGCAAAAGAGAAAAGCGGATTATGCCGATTGATATATATTCCGATTACTTTGAAAATGGTGGAAGTCTATTAAAAAAAAAAAAAAATGAGATATCACACAAATTGCGATTAATTTAGAGTAAAACAAAAAAAACAACCAAAAAAAGGAATGAAATGGACTTGCACTACTTTCAATACAAACGACCCATATACGAGATATACAAATAATTACTAGATAGCTGTTCGTCTCTAGTATATATGGTAGCATTTGATATGCGACTACCTATTTCACCGTGTACTGCAAGAACGCAAATTTCGAGAGTTTTTTTCCATGTTGCTATGCTAGGTAGAAAAAAAACGTGACCACAGAAACGTGAATGCCGTAATGAGCTCTCTCGCTAACGAGGAACGAGTTTGTTCAGGTGAACATCGTTCCGTCCTCGGCGTTCACTGGACTCGCTGAAAGCAGCTCTTCTGGGATCGACGGTAATTCAGCGTTAATATGATCATGACTCACAACATATTCTGCTAATCGCGTCAGCGTGGATACTTCTCATCTCCCTTTCACCGCGAGTGGCGAAACACCACGTTCAGCGAAACGTACATACTCGTTGTGTTAATTCGCTTTATCTACGGGACATGAGAACTATGGATACAAACGTCGCGAAAGACGTCGTAACAGTTCATCGGACGTTTTCTTTTTAAATGCAGTGGTAATCGATATGAACAGACGAACGATGCGACCTATTGGATCTATTCAGACAAACGATTGGAATAAGCGATTCAACGAGTAAGGCTAGAAAACCAATTGTGAGTACAGAGTCAAGAAGTTCGATCTTACCGAATCAATCCTAAAATAATGCAAAATGTATGTCAAACACGAAATCAGTTGGTCGATGTTGTACGTTATACGTTTGCGGTAATGCCAGCAAAGAATGAATCTATGGGGGATGGCTGGACAGAGATATGGGAAGGGTAGCGCGAACTGACAGCCCATCCACCCTGCGCGCTCCTTGGGGAGACATAAAAAAGCAACCCACCTAGATTTTCTCCCTGATCGATTATTTGCAAGTGAAGCAGGAACCCCCTATTGCCTACCACTACCCATAACTACGCAACTTCCGGAGTTTTAGATTTGCGGATTCGCTCCACGTAACCCTGCTACGATATAACTTGAAGAAAATATAAAATATTTGAACATTAATAACCATTTTAAAGTAACACCGCTTCACTCACGCCAACAGAGTTGATCCAAACACGCAACCCGGTGCAGAGCGATGTATTCTTCGAATCCTCCGGCAAAAGGAGCTAATACGTATACGAGGCAAGATAAACACACGAGTTCGTTGAAATTCCATCCGTATGCAACCACCGAGTAGTCCAAAGTTTCATCAGACGAATCAGAGTCTATGTCGATGTAGAATGTTCTGCCGGGTGTAAAAGAGGATAAGGGATAAGGGACAGAGATGTGAGGGGCGAACGAACAGGAACGGAAAATAGCGGAGGTTGAGCTATCTTCCGTCTGGCGATGTTCTACCACGACTACATTAGGCGGCTTATCCGCTCATTATGCGGCCCGACGATCACGCCCCGCAGTACCTATCTACGACCTTTTAGCTAAGCCCTCTGCTTCGGATCAACAAACTCATTCTTCCTTCCCGGGCTTTCTGATTATCGCTATGATCTTGAATTACACGCCTGGCCACCAGAATTACAAAAGCTTTACTAACACTTACGAATCAACGGATTAAAATCAGTTGTGATTTACCGGATACGTTTTAACTTTAAGATGTCCATCTACAGTCAAATTCGAACGCTCCGCTCGTTTCCTGCTGTCGTTAACCTTTCTCCATTTCGCGTAAGGAGACGATGATTCGGCGGAATACATCAGGTTCGCCGATATCCCAAAAGATCGATCAAATGGCGAGACGGTAAAAGAATAGACTCGGCTACTCGTTGAAAAGACTGCACTTAACGCGGCGGATATATATTGCTCTGCAGGATGGGGTGGAAGTGAAATGTGGCCCCGCTTACCGGACCGACTAAACGTACTATTTATTGTCCACCCACCAGTTACCGTCGAAGATCCTCTGTTAGCTGTAAAGGCGCACATTCGCCGGAAGTCGGAATTCTTTCCATTTCTATGAAACGTCGGTACTTTTCTTCTTACCTTTACGGTACTTTTTTGAAAGGGACTTACGTGTATTCTGGTGCCAAGTAAATATAAAACAATTGTTTAATTACGCAAATCAACCCACATCGAATAATCTAAAGATATATGTGCAGAATAAAACCGTCTTAGACAGTCGTCCTCGAGTACACAAAGTTACCTCATAAATTCGAGTGAAGATGAACACTTTGCACTCGTATTTTTGCAACGATAAAACGTATAATGTCGTATGTACAGAGACATACGTGTGGAAAGGGTTAAAAGTTTACCGTAAAGCAAAAAAGGACAACCACTACTGATATTATAGTACTGGGCGTGTATGTGAGACGTATTTATAATACTTTTATTTGTAACATTATCACGCCAATGTTACAAATACGGGTCGAGTGAAATATTTTTAATAAACGCGAATAATAATAACGAAGTACTGAAAACAACTTTTCGCCTGCAAAATAACCATTCCCACTGTTCGCTACATTGTTTAAAAAAAAAAGAATCTTACCTTTTGCATGCGCCTTAGATGAGATTGTGGTTGTCGAAGCTTCCTGGCCATGCGGTTCGCCGCTGTATTTCACGTATTGCCAATCCTCCCTTAATTTTTTCAGTTTTTCCTATCGCAAACACAAGAGAGCGCGTACTGAATAACAAAATTTCCGTGGTACGGAAAACTTAATTCGCTCTTGAGAAAAAATCAAATTAGCGATTAGATTCAATTTACTTACTTGTAACTCCACGGACACTGGTTGTTTCGCTGACTCGCACTCCTTTTCCAGATTTGTGTAATTCTCTAATACATCTTTCACTTCCATTTCACGGTCTTCAACCTTCGTCTAGGAAAATAATATTGTTGTTTAATATAATAATTCGGCAACTTATTCTCTCATTACACGATAAACGAATTCTCTTGCGCTTACCATAACATTATTAATAACTTCCGTTCGCTCTTGCTGTGGCAATTCTCGGGATATATTTATCCTCGTTCGCGTTTCCATAACCCACACCATAACCGTATCCAAGGTGCAAATATATTTTTTAAGGGAGGCAAGCTTACTTTCAACATACTCGCGGTGATTACGAAGACTCCCGTTAGCCTAATATAATACACAAACAATATATCATTAAATATTATTACTTATATCTCTACTTTAATTAATGCGGAAAAAAGAATATCTTTCACGTGGCAATACCTTATCTATATCCGGTAAAAGCTTATTACACTCCTCTTCTCCTCGAGGGAAACTGTTTTGATTTATCAAAGTCTGCAATCCTCTTTTCCGAGAAGAAAGCTCTTCCTCCCTTGCCTAAAAGGTATCCATTACTTAATATGAAAATTTGTACACCAAAAATATCATTTAATTCACCGTATTTTAAATAAAGGGACAGATACTGTTTTTAATATGTTCGCCTGAAAGTTGCTAAACGATAGAGAACAATAGACAACCCGGTGCATAAAATGCACACATATTCATGCTTCATAGTAAAATAAGCAAAAGTGAGAGTTCAATGCTATTTATGTCTTGGCACACTTTAGTTTGCACAGTCATGACATGAGAAGGTATTATTAGGTTCAGTTTCAGTTTATTTAATTATGTTACACCGGGCATTGGCCCGTGAAAACTAATTTTCGCCACAGTATCAATCTACCCAGTGTTCGAATCAAAGGTTTCGTTAAAAGTCCGTAATCAATTCCGAATTCGAAACTTGTAACCTAACAAGAATGTTCTCTATACACGGAAAGTCGGAAGCAGTATTTTTAGATACGAATGAAAGTGGCAGGTGTCAGTTTGTGTTATAAAATTACGTCAATGATACGTAGTGACAACATAATTGTCTCAATACACTGGTTACTCACTTTAATCAATGACAATCGTATCGACAGAGAAGTCTCATCCGAGGGATTGGCTGCAGATACTAACAACGAATTGATTTGCTCCAATATGTTGTAGACACTTTCCAGCACTCTGCTTTCATTGCTCACCTTTCTTTCCATAGCAAAATTCCTTAAAGAATATATTGGCTTTAAGTAGGTTTACGAATACAGATATAATCGATGTCGTTGTCGACACAGGAAATATTTGGAAATCTATATGCACCCAAAAATTGTACATTAGCCGACTTGGAAAAGCTGATAGGCGTTTCTTTATCGGACGCTATTCTGGGTTGATCATTACAGTAGCAGAGGCAAATCTCAACTGAAATAGCTCAATGCTGGGAAGAGCTTTACCCGCAATGCAACGTGTCTATCGTGCATTTAGAAGTACTCGATTCTCAATACCACAAATCATTAATTTATGTATAGCGAATACACTAATACTAAAATAGAAAACTAGAATGCCAAATAGAATACTAAAATAGAAACGAAAACACGCTTGATAAATTATTCTCTAATTAGGGAATAAAATTGTGCTCACTTTTCTTTTCGTGCATTTAGGTCTGCTATTAAATTTTGCCAGCGGCGTTTTATCGTCTCGACCGTGTTTTGTAGTTCTGTTACATCTTCGCCCAAAGCTCGACTTATAATGTTTCCACTTGCAGCACTGATGTTATTCATAGTTCTTTGCATTCTAGTAACTTCTTGTTCCAATTCAAAAATTCTCGCTTTCGCAGTTTTAGAATGACTCGAAGGATTAATCTTTTTTATCGTTTCCTCCGTTTTATCCAACCAGTCGAAGAAAGTCCGACAGGAGTTATGAAGTTCCTTCCACTTTTCGCAACATTTACCCCAGCGATTGTATCTTTCCGCGTAACTTTGATTTACGCTCTTCCATTCCTCCCGTAATTTGTCATTTAAACGTTTCATCTGATCAACCTGTTCCCTCTTCAATTGCCGGACGGTGCTCTCAAAAACGGAACTAACTTCGTCGACGCTCGGTTTCAAAATATTCAAGGCATTACTGATCTTTTTCAAACACTCCTCTTGACTCGTAAACGACTCGTAATCTTCACCGCTCAATGGCGCTGAATTCAAGGATCTGGTCACAGTCATAACAGCCTCTCTTAATTTATTAATCCTGGAGCAAAGTTCTTGAGTGTCTATATTTCCCACATCCTGAAAAATAATATATAAAAATTGGTAAATATGCAAGTAACAATGGCGATGAGAAGTAAACGTATCTTACGTATTTTTACATACCAATTCAACTTTTTTATCGGTAACGTGTTTATCTTTATCTTTGCTACCGCTGAATCTCTTAAACTGGGAACTGACTTCTTGCCACTTGCTGTTAATACTATAACGCACAGTCTCGGAATATCCAACGTTCAATCGTTTTAATTCGACAGCCATATCATTTAGTTTGTGAATTTCTTCTTGCTTTGTATCAAATTCTGCGGTAAATGACTCCAGTTCCCCTTCGTAGTTGTTCGCCTGCTCGAGTTTTAACGGTACGTCTCTAAACCAATCTTCGAATTCCGCTATTATGATATTGTACTGTCGTAATAATTCCTCGCCGGTTTGTGCTTGTATTCGTCTCGTTTTGATTTCCGACATAACTTGGTGCCACTTGCTTCGTAATTTATCTTGATGCTCGTTCTTTATTTTTTCAGCCCGGCCCGGATCAGACACGTGCACTGTCATGACCAAACCATCACCCTTACTAATTAAAGTGGCAGCATCTGGTGCGAGAGTACTAACTTCACTCTTTAGTATCTGCAATATATGGAATGTACCATTAATCACATAATAATGCCGAAACTATTCTATTGATATATTAAAAAAGACGGTACGCCGACGACAAACCTCGAGACGCTTAGTAGGATCTTTTTCATTACTGATTCCGCCAATACTCATTAACATAACGTCCATCCTATGCAACATTACTTGGACTGATTGTTCAAACTCTAAGATATTTTTTTCCAAGGCGGTCCTGGATAAACTCGTCGATCTTTTAAACAAGCTTTTCTCGACCGAAACTTTCGTATCTGATCTCTGCTGCGATGCCTGTGCTGACTTTTCGACCTGTATCTATACATAATAAATCCTCAAAAACAGTTTTATATGTTAAAAGTGACTAGAAATATGATTAATTTTTGGCCCATGCATCATATAAAAGTTCGATTACACAGAAAGTGAACGAAAAGATTAATGTATATACAATGAATTGCGACAAATGCTCGCTTTTAATTACGAATATACCGCACATAGCACAGTGCACATACATACAATGAAATCTAATAACGGCAAGGTAAATGCCATTGAATTACCTTGCCCAAGAGATGCTCAACGTGTTCCCCTAAATTAGGATCTTCCCCTTCCGAACCGGAACTTTCAACGTCAATTTCAGTATCGTCAGAGAAAATTAAAATATCATCTGTCTCTTTATCGCTTCCGTAGAAGCTTTCACAGTCTTCCAATGTATCG
Organism: Pemphredon lugubris; assembly: GCA_933228935.1. Classification (NCBI taxonomy): domain Eukaryota; kingdom Metazoa; phylum Arthropoda; class Insecta; order Hymenoptera; family Crabronidae; genus Pemphredon; species Pemphredon lugubris. Next base: position 27,447,920 of record OW121815.1, read on the forward strand.
TCTCTCGACAGTTGCCTCGTACGTTTGAATAACAAAGATCTCGCACACGCTTTCTCGTGATCGCTTTCACCCTGATCTTTCTTGCCAATAATGTCAGACTTTTTCAACAAGTCTATTTCTTTATCAACCGTCATCCCCACAGCAGTGGTATGGGATTTCACTTTTGCCGCAAGACCACTCGATGATGGAAAAGAATGATTATTACTGCCATCGCGATGTGTGCTCAACTTTAAATTTGCTCCGCCATCGTCGAGTATAAGATATTCAGCGATGCTATCCTTATCCTTCAACGCAAGAATAGTGCTTTTCCCAAAACGGTTTACTTGCGAATTAATCGAAACAGGTATACGGGTGTGTGCCTGAGAAAGCTGCGGTACATTATCATGTACCTTTCTTGAGGAAATACTCAAAGCTTTCTCGTTAGACTGTTCACTCTCGGCATCTAACTTAAGAGTGAGCTTTTTAGCATTTCTTGGAGAATATGGCTCTACTGATCGCTTTTTCTTCAAAATCGGAATAATATCTTTTCTTTTACTACTAATCTGATTCCCAATCGTACTAACAATTTTACTCCTACTCTCTTTATCCTCCGTATCGGTATCAATAGACTCTGGTTCAGTCTCGGTGTCTTCAATAATTTCTACTCTTTCGACGACTTGCGGCATTAATCCTACGCTGACATTCGCGCTTGGCAATATCACGTGATCCTCGGGTGATGCAACCGACTTTACTATCTCCATCTCTTTCACCTCAACGATACGAAAAGGATTGATTTGCGTGTTACAGACATCAAAGGGCATTGAATCGGTCGTAGTTAAGGTATTGGCAGAAACTTGGGAAAATAATGAACTATTCTTGGATAAGAAGAATTCCTCCTCGGGCGTGTACGTATCGTTATCGGGGGAGGAAGACGGCAAATCGTCATCGATACGAACGACTTGCGGTTGGGAGGTCTGAACAACATCTGGCACGGAACTCATTTCTAACTTTCGTCTAACGGTTCTACTAACGTCTACTAATCTGGTTTTGGCTCTGTCGGACTTAGCGGAGGAAAGTTTTCGACTGCGATGAGGTACATCGATAGGCGAAGTCTTAGGCGTTTTCATAACATTACATTGATTACGATCATCGAATGCTGGATTAAGATATCCTATGCCATATATCTCCTCATTCTCATCTATCAACTTAGTTTCTTTCTTAACTAGCTGCATCGCAGTATGGTCCAGCTGTCTGGACAATTTGGTGCGTCCATAATTGTCTCTCCCCTTAGTCTCTCCCACCTTACTTTTTATTAATAAATTGTCTGTGATTTTGTGGATCCATTCCTGTGAAAATATGATAGGGTAACAGAAATTTCATGGATGTATGGCAACAGTTAAGTGAAAGAGCATGTTAATAGTATGACAATATCAAGCATGGCCAAATGAGAGTGACGATGCATTTCACTGTGCAACAAAGCTGATTCTTTGCGTATATGTATGTATATATATATATATATATATATATATATATATATATATATATATATATATATATATATGTATATATATATATACATATATATATACATATATTTATATATGTATATATATATATACATATCCATCACCATAATAAACATCTCAAGTACGTTTCTATTATTTCCTTATATCTTCATCGCGAATCGTCATCCAACTTCTCCATGAAAATTCAAAGTCTATGAAAGGGGAGAGACAATACGATAGATCTTTGATCGGTAAGGATTCTTTTGCCATCCACCAAAATTTACGTCCATCTTGTTTCGATAATAAAGGTATTATTTACATAGATTACGAAGCGCCTTCTTGGACAAGATTAAAACGCAAACAGTCCAGGAACTCCAGTAAAATGTACAACAAATATTACTTACATGTAATGTGCAAAACAATAAGTGATATTTACATGTACGATGATAATCAAGCTTACGATACAGCGTAATCGAACTTTTATACAATTGTGGATACATTTTTTGTAATGAAATACACAGCTTATAGGATCTTGTGTATTCTTCGTTTAACTGAAAAATACACTTGATGGTCACTCTATCTCTCCTTCAAAACATTAGTGGAATGGTTAAATATATTACAGATCAATGAACGGTAGACTAAAGAATCAAGTTACAATAACATATTACGATAAAGAATGAAATAATGTTAGTCAAATTGTGCCCTGCAATGGAACATATTTTTAATGTAACGTAACTTTCTATAATGTGGCAATTTGCATTACCTGCAGATTAATGCTGTTTGAAACAGAATATACGTAATGGTACTATAAAGCACAAGCATTACATATACCAGAGGTTAAAGTCTAATACAAGCAATACAAGCCATGAGTGAATAAGCAATGGCGGGAGGGGGTGGTAAAAAGATTTTAAAAAATGAATTTAGGAAACAGATTCACGAGCAGAAATATACATATTAGAATTCGTAATTACGAAATCTACGTACTTGGATTCTCTTGGATATTTCCTCCCATTTATTGCATACTTCTGCGACTTTAGGATAGTAACAATAACGTTGCAATTGATTGACCTTGGGTTTAGTTTCGATCATTTCGCTTTGTACGGCCTAGCAATTTCACAATACAATTATAAAATACAAAAATTGGTATGAGCGTCGGTGAATTCAAATAATGGCAGACTTTAATAATCAATTACCTTGCATTGTTCGAAATGGCACTCGGTCAACTGGTCAACGGGAACAGCATCCAAATTGTTTAATTTATCTTCCACTTGCAAGAGCCAAGTGTTTATTTCGTCGATGTTAGGTTCCTCCTAATAATATAAACATTTCCATATTTTTTTTTAATTCCACGCAATTTTTTAAAGGTATTAGATAATCACCTCAGCACCACTGCAAAGACGCAATCTCTTTTCGGTGTTCATCAAACGAGTAACAACATCCGACAACTTTTCCTTCAGTTGTTCCAAATACATGGGATCACAGAGTTTTGAAAATTCGTCTTGAGATTTCAGCAGCTTATCCTTTATGACGTTCAGTCGTGGTATCACTTCGGTCAAAGTTTCCTGTTTCGAAAAATGGACGTTTTGTTACTGTAACGTTACATAAGGCCGGGTACAGACGTGAAACATTCGCGCGCAACAAACACCGTATTGCAAATGTTTTAGTAACTTATGCGAGAACACACGATCCTAACTAGTCTATTGATGCATCGTGGTGTGTGGTGTGTGATACGCGCGAATGTTTCACGTCTGTACCCAGTGTAATGATACAAAATGATTTGTTTATCCTCAGTCTACTTACTCGTACATATATCGCATTAACCGGTAGATCAGGCATATTTTTCTGTGTATCTAATTCCTTATTAATGCTGTCAATGGACATGTTAATATATGACATGTTTTTATACATATCACGCGATAAGTCTAATGCTGATTCCAATGATGATTTTGATTCGGTTATGTGCAATCCAAGCTATAATAAAAGGACGGAATGTGAACCCAGTTAAAATTCATTTCAAAGATACCTTCCTCTATTGAAAGCATCTAGAAGTTCAAAGACAGTACAATACTACGATTACCTTATTATACAATTCCTTTAACATATCAATCCGTTTTGAAAGTTTATCTGGCTCGGTAACACTCCTGTCCTCAACCAACTTTCTGCCAGTGACTATAATATTCTCGATTTCACTTTTAATTTCGCTGAGCGTTTGATAAAAACGCTGTAAAGATAACAATTGATGAATTCTCCTCCTTTTTACTCTATAATGGGGATAGGCAAGAAACGCTAATTCTTTAAAACATTTACCACACAGTGTTTGAACTGTCCTTCGATGGCTTCCGGGTCTTCTGACGATAATTCCAATAAACAGGTTGCTTCTTCTATACCCCGCAGTTCTCGCAATGCCCTCGATAATCTAGGTTCCAAATTGGAAGGACAACGGAAACGTTGAAATTTTCGTTGAACTTCGGAAAACTTATGCTCAATAAGAGACATTTGCTCTTGTAACCTAACTGCCGCTTCCTGTTTTCCAGAAGCCTTGTACGACTCGATTTGCAATGCCATTTCTTGAAGAGTTGAATGTTGGTGTTCCATCTCTTCCATTAATTTCTGTGTTTTGTGAGACGAACAATTATAACTTCGCAATAAGTAAAGGCTCTTCTCCAGGTTTGACGTTTGTTACATTAGTTGAGAAAATCAGAGATCTAAGTTAACGGTTTGTGTTACACGGCGTACAAAATGTTAACATACTTGGAATAACATTCTCTCCAACATGCTTTTTCACAGCAATGCTTTATATACAATACATTCATCGGCATGGAAGCAAGAGAGACATAATACGTTAAATAATTGATCTCTCTCAATTGATAAGTTTGCGTAAAGAACACAAGTTGAATAATTTACTTGGCAACGCGTTCGTTGGACCAGTAACGTAAATAATATCATTACTAACAGACCTGGTAATCATGAGGCAAGTCATCAGCAGTGAGGTCGCAGTCAAGACGTGCAGTTAGTACAGAGTCTATTTGCGTTAAGGAGTGCTGAAGGGCAAGAATTCGCCCTTCTGATTGTTGCGCTTGCTTCACTGATCCTTCCAACAGCTTGGCCCGCTGCCCTGCCTACTCAAAAGATAACTAACTTTCTACCGGCCTCAGAACTTTATGGAAGCTATTCTATCGTCTGTTTGATGGACCATTACTTAAAGGTATCCAAGGGAATGTTTAGACTCGCAAATATTGTGAATCTTGAAAGCCAAGCGGGAGAATATCTTATGCGACTGAAGTTATTCAACTTAAACCGATATATATTTTATTTACAACAAATAGATATTGAACGGTCCTGCAAATTTCTTTAGTAATGGTGCATGCAGTTACAGGTAATACCGAATGTCGCAAAAAAATCGTGCTTCTTTCTGATTACCACCATTTACAGAACAAATCAATTCTATTTTTTAAGCGTTTTAGACGTACATCAAATAAATTCTCATAAAGTAGCATACCTGGCTATTTAGAGTCTCCCAACGTTTTGTTAAGCTTTCCACGTCGGTCTGAATAGAATGCGTCATGATATTACTATCGATAAGTTGTTTCCCAATTTCTTGGATTTTTTCGAGTCGCAATTCGGGATGATTTCTGATGTAATTCTCCAAATCCTTTTTTAAAAAGTACCATTTTATTAATCGGCGTTTTTCTTTTCATATACCAAACAGATGCGAATCATACTGCAATTATACTTACGTCAAGTTCTTCTGATATCTCTTCAGCATCCGCAGCGCTTTTCGTCGATCTCTTCAATCTTTTATCTAATTTGTCCAACCAATCGCTTTCCTGAGCGACCAATGCGCGGAATTCACCGTACTCGTGACTAGCGTTTTGTAAATGCCTATAGCGTTCATAAATGCGATCTGTAACGTCGGTCCATCGTGCGTTTAAAAATGTAAAACGTCTGCCAAGTTCTTGGACCGACGATCCTTCGGAACTCAATAACTTATCGTTGCCCATTTCATTAAGATTTCTAAATTCTTCTACCCGTTTATCAATTTTATCTTTTAACGACTGATATCGACCACGAACTTGAAACAGTTCCACCGAAGATGTTATTTTTGTTTCGATCGGTATTTCTGTTTCTAAAGCAGAGAGCCATTTCGTAAAGTCCTCGATACCACTTATTATCTGTGGTAAACAGACAAACAATTATAAGATAAAATAGTAAATACAAAAAAAACTTATTGTTAGTTGGTAGACTTCCAAACTGACTTCGTACTTACTTCGTCATTTTTCTTCAACGCATCCTCATACTTGTCACTTAAACTCTTAGCACCATCAACAATCGCGTTCCATTTGTAGGAAATCACTTCTAATTTGCTATTTAAAACATTTGCAAACTTGGGCTCCGAATTCTCGAGCAATCTGTTCGTAGAAGTTTGAAGCATTTCTATTTTCGGTTTTGTTTGATTTATCTCTTGACAAAATGGTTGGATTTGTTTCAACTTAAGCTCGGTAGTCTCTACATTATCAACATCATTATCTTTGGACAGCTCTTCCAAAAAATGTGCAGATTTTTCTAGCCAAGAATCTAGGTCTGAAAGCTCGCCATTAAATGCTTTCAAGGATTGTATATCTATAAAGAAACAATATTACTTACACGATTAAAAAGAATTAGGAACAATAATGCCCAATTGTAACCGTAAGTACCTTTTAATAAGTTCTGCTGACGTTCTTCCAGTATGATAGGTATATCGCTCCACTTCGTGTTAAGATCCTGTAACTCGTCTCTAACTCTTTGTCCGTGAGAGTCGCCATTTGTTTTCATTAGCAATTCATGCCCGGTACTATTTACGTAATTGAAAATATCTCTGTGTTCCTTCAGAGAATCTTGCAAATCTCTGAATCTCTTCATTTGTTCCTCCATAGTTTTTTCGTCTGACATTACCGTGTGTTCCGATAATAATGTGCTTTCCACATTGTTGATAAACAATGTCAGACTAGTAACCGCTTCGACATATTTCTTTGGCGGTGTTTTATCGATCGCATTATTCAATCCGGTTAATTTTTCTGATAGTCTGAAGTAAGGTTAGAAAAATTGATGAAAATGAATACTACTTTGATATAACTTAATCCATAACAAACAATGCCGCTTACATGTCATGGAATTTTTCCCAGTTACAGGCGAACGATTGTGTATCTGCATCAATGTTACTGGTTTCATTAACGTTGACTGGATTCTCTGATAATTCTTTGGCTCTCTGTACTAATTTTTTAATACGCTCTTCGTGAGATTTCATTGACTTCATTTTCACCTGTGAAAAAAGGAATAGTTAAATAATCAATCGATACAACCACACGACAACATTAACCGCACAAAGTTATTTCATTTACCCGGAACGGTTCAATTTGATTATTTCCATTATTTGCGTCAAACCATTTGGAGTATCCATCCAATAGTAAATTTAAACTAGCCAGCTCCGTTCGACATTTCTTCACCTCCTCGAGATGTTCGATGCGGCGCTTTATTTCTTCGAGCCGGTTGTTTGTCGCCATCCAACAATTTTGTATATCTTTTAGTTTTGATTCCTCTTCCTCGATATACTCGTTTGCATTCTTCAATTCTGCGAGGAGTTGGTTTCCCAGTTCCAGAACTTTATTATATTCATCTTTATGTGACGCTATATCAGCAATCGTGTCGTCATACACGACCTTTTTTTCTTCAACGCTCAGTTCATCAAATACTCCTTCGGAACGACCAATCTCCAAGTCAACGTAATCAAGCCACTTATACAGATTAAGTAACGCTGATTCGAATTCGTGTCTAGTCGTACTGCCAACACGTCGTTTCTTTGAATCGCTGTGCGGGGTTGACTAGAAGGGGAATAATGAAACATCAACAACCATGAATCGTAATAAGAATAAAGCGCTTGATTTCTTTAACGTACCGTTGCGGCAATCTCTTCATTATAAGCAATACTCATAACCGTTTCGGTCATCCACTCATTACCCGTGATCACCGTTGTTTCCCGCTGAGACTTTAAATCGAATTCGAATCCCGAACTAGTTATCTGCCATATTTGCAAAGGTATGACATTAATCGTACATCCGTAAGAGAGATAATAATATTCGCAAATGAGCATTAAATCTGATACATTACCCTCTGACTCTGTACTTCCATTATTTGGCCAACAGCTTCCCACCGATCTTGTAAATTCTCGATCTTTTCTAATATACCAATGCACTCTGGCGACGAACCCTGTCCATCCAGTTCCTGAACGGATTCTTGCAAGGACATCAGCTTCTTTTGATTCTGCTCCATTTCCATTCGCAGGATTTGTACTTTCTTTATCCTATCCAATACCTCGCCAATCTCCGATGCCGGGTTAGCCTCCATCTGTTTCAATGTGATTTCGGTCTCGTTCAACCACGACACCAATTTTTTATAATCGTCGTTTAGATTCTGCCAGAGCGAAGTGAGAGATTGTAGACGTTGCCTTCTCTCCTCTTTCCATTGGCAAATGTGAGTCCACCGTTCACCTAGGGCTGATAACTGATCTTCCATTTGGGAGTAAACCGCCTCAGAATTTTCTTCATCCACGACTACCACCATATTTCTCATGCCGTCGACTACGCCTTGTTGTGCCTCGATATCTTGTTCTAACTCGTTTAATTGTTTCAACTGTTCGTCTAAGGCAGATTGATTCAGCTCAATACTCGCCATTAAGGAAATTCTGTCCTCGGTTCTTGTTAACCACTGTCGCAATGCGTCTAACTGACCCTGTTGCATCTGCATAAGAACCTGTAATCATTACATTTCAAGGTTTTGGCAAAATAATTAGAAGAACGTAGATTTGACATTTATAATTAACAGGATGCGCCGTCTACCTCATGAATTTTCGTTTGTCTCTCCATTGCGCGCATCCGAAGTCCCTCCCATCGAGAGTTTAGTAACGACATTTGGACGCGAACCTCGTGTTCTTCATCCTTATGTAAGCCACCCTCCGCTAATAACCTTGCTCCTTCTTCGAGCACAGCACCGACGCCATCCTGGTGTCCAGATAATTCCATTAAAAAACTTTCGTGCTCGTGAAATTGTTGTTTCAACACTTCTAAAGCAGCTCCAGGCTCTGGAGCATGATTCAATCTATCTTCTGCTTCCAAAAGCCATGTCAGAACTTCTTCGAGAGCAACCTGGTAACCACCGAGTTCCACGGACACATTCGTAGCTAGACTCATAGGTCGCGACGCCGGCATTCCGAAATTAGTGAAAGATAATGTATTCTGCAATTTCAACGTTAGTATTAGAAAAACAATAAAAAGGGATGACATATTGCATTCAACGGAGAGTTTAAGCCAAAAATAGTCTCTGTACCTCTGCTCCCGGCGTCGTAACAGGACTACTATCACTCGCCACTGAAAGATCTAGATCACCTATATCATCGCCGGAATGAGGTAACAATTGAAAGAGACACATAACATACATCATTATTGACTTTTTATCTGGCACTGATGTGTTAACATCTGCAATAGAAGACCTGAGTGTTAGCATATTTCATTTGAGGGACATATAAAGTTAAAATTCATAAAAGAGAATTACTGAAATTCACCTTCTGGGTCTAGCAGACGTTCGATTCCTAGATGTTCCTGAGCGAGTCTAAACGCATGGTCTAACCTCGCGTTTGGGTGTTTGCGCGCAATGTTATTGAAATCGAATAAATGCGGTTTCCATCTGTGAACTATCGCGTTAAATGCTAGACCATCCGACCAGGATGTCGTAAAATTCTTTATATCAACCCCTGGGTAATTCTGGACAAAAAGGAAATTTAACAACGCGGTGTTCGGCAGCAGGAGATTTTTTTTCATTTCACCAAAAATATTATACCTGCGAGTTTTGGCGGCACCAAGCTAACAGAGTTTTCTCCAAATTCGTTTGTTGTAACTCTGTCATTAAGTCTTTTAGATGGTAGTGTACCTATATAAATAATTATTATACTTTAGTGGAAATAATTTATCAGAACGATAACTATTATACCATTACAACACCGGCACCGCGAAAAACTCTATTGATAATTAGAATACAATTAATTTCACTAATGCCGTTAAGTTAACGCCGACTGTATTTCGGGCGCTCGCGATACTTCCCATATTTTCCGACATTGAAATTTCAAGAACGCTAGTAAAAGAATCGTAAGTTTCAATATCCTACCGTAAAAGAGGAACAAAGATAGGCGGGCGATAAATTGATTTATGACTCAATAGTATTTTATTTAATTTTATGAGTAAAAATGAACGAAAACGAAGTTAATCCCTGTTGATTACTTATCTACCACGTCAGCGCAATAAACTCCTCGTGATACTTACTTGCCAGTGTAGAATGATACTCCATACCAATCCAAGTGTTAGCTTAGGGTTACCATCGACGATATCGTTACTACTAATATTTACAAGTTTCACCTAAAGTAGAGCGTAAAGACGTGAAAATTTTGAAACTCGTGTTCCTCGTAAGCACATTACCTAATTAACTTACATTATTTTGCTCGAGTATCTGCAAAGCTTTGTTAACATTATTAAGATGATGGACCCTCATTCGACCGCGCTCTCTTTTCTAGAAACAGAAGTGTGTGTGCGTACACTACAAGTTGCCAACAATATTTCCCATATGACATAAGAAATCGAAGAGTAGCGTTGCTGTATAACAAACGTGTTCGTGTGATAACTTTAAAGTAGAAGAAGGTAAAGTATTTCGCTCGGAACGCTCGTACGCTTACCGAGTATCGATAATCGAGTCTCATATGCAAATATTCGCAATAATCGATGCATGCGCACCTGTTTGGAATTTCATGGGTGGAGCTTATAAGGTAAACGACAGAAAACGCATTATCCAAAGAGCGACCGCGATGTTTCCTACTGGAGTCTTTTACCGATGACATCAAACATCTGATCGTGTCGCGCGGATAGTTGGTTGTAACGCGTAGAACGTACAACCTTGTGCGTGTATTAGCAATGAATTCGTAAAATAAAGAAAATATTTTCGGTAAAAAAGAACGTCGTGAACGATGTTTCAGGCACGATGTACTCACATAACTTTTCGATGTAAGAACTTCCAAAAGCGACAGTAAACGATTGCCATCTCTTAAATCGAGGAACAAATCAGAAATCGGTTCGTGATGGTTCTGCAGGAAGGAAATTATATTTATAATCTTAAATATGTGAGGCCTACATCTCAGGCTAAATTTCAAACCACGGTACCATCTATTTTTATGCAACTTGCCTTAAGTAACTGCGAATTTATCCATTTTGCAAATGTTTTCTTCTGCACGTCCTCGCGTTCGTCTAGAAAACACAGGATATACGTATGTTACCATTACAGTAAACATATTGAGATTCGTAGAATGGGAAACGAAATCCTTTAGATTTATGCTCCTTAACGTTGAAACAGAAACGGTTTTGAGAACTATAACTCGTACGTCGTAGTTGTCGCGGTCAGAAAATTTGATTCGTTCAATCTTATACAGTTCTATATGTATAATCATTGGCGAACAATTCTTTGCATTTACGCGTGGTTCCTTGTTCCGGGACTGGAGTGTAAATTCATTCTTCAAAATCGCACTATCAACAGTTCAACGGCGCATTAATCGCTCTATGAATCGTCACATTACCGTTCAGCATCAAAAACTGATGAATACTCCATTAAAATGACAATTCAATTGCGTAATGCCCACGAGCAATTAACTCTCATTCTAAGAGAATCGATATTTTTCTATTTGTCATCCCTATCCAGGTAACATCTTATACCAACTTCTCCAGCACATCGTGTAATTATTGTCGACGTGGCAACGATGGCCCGTCATCTAACGCGTTGACGCTCGTTGACCTCGGTAACTGCAGCGATAAACTCTCGAAATTTAGGTCGGTCGGCAGAGAATCGGATGTGTAAGTGTACCTGTTAGCTCCATCAGTCTAGTAAAAGGAATTGGCATTCGCCGGGATCATCGGAAAACGATGACACAAAAAGTTCTACGAAGTATGCATTGAATATCTGTACTCTATACCGTGGAGGTCCTTCAGTTCGAGCAGAATCACGACGTTTACTTGAGTTTACCGAAACCTCCATTGAGTCAAGTATCCCGAACTTTATGGAAAATCTATCGAGCTTTCCTTATCTATCATCCGCCACTAACATCAATCACGTCCTATCAGTGCCGTTCGAGATATAAAGGCGTGAGATATGCATTTTTCGTTTCCCATTTCACGAAAGCCAAGGGCAAAGGGAAAGAGAGGGACCAGTGTCGGGACACTGGGACCACCGAATGAATGGAACGGCCGTCCTTATCTTACGTTGGAACAGAGAAAAAGTACCGCGAGGTAAAGAGGGAGAAGGAAAGATAATCGCGAATGACGATCACGCAGCAGAAGTAAAGTAAGCCGTAAGATCGACGCTTGCAAGACCGTGCGGCGTCTTTCCTGTACCGAGCATCGGTGCAACGTTCGCAAGCTTTCCTCACGAAACCGTGCCGCTTCCGAATAAGGTGCAACGAGCTCTCTTCTACGGCACGATCGGCGGGCTTTCTGTCCCTCGCGGCGCGTTCCGTCGCCCGTCGTAGACACGTCCCGACGGAGAGAATCCTATCGGTTTTTACCCGAGCATTAAATCGCGGTGTATAACGATTTCCGGCTTTCTGGATAGCACGCTGCTGCGCGACGAGGAATAACGTAATAGTGATGGCCAAGGATTCCAAAAGCCTTCTCAGGAATTCGAGCGTGGAAATTCATTGATGAGTACATGATTTTCTAAACGGTAAATTGGCGAAAGGAAAGCAGAGGGGGGAAGGAAGATGCATACCACGCGATGACTTTATGTTTACTATCTTATTAATCTCCAGATTACGTCAGCGATTGTTACGCCACCGATAGTGGCGTTTGGCTGCAGTATCGCTGTCACCTCACGATCTCGAGTGTCAGTTACCTCAAGGACGCAGGATTTTTCGCGAGTCTACTTCCACTCATAGCTAACTACTACTACTAATAGGTACTACGATTGGAACCTATGGTGAAACTGAAAAGGTGCAAATAAAAATACTGACGGCAACGGGATGCGCTTCTAATTAATTCAATCGAAACTTAACGACTGCGTCGTGGATGCAGCATTTTTAGGCGTATCAAGCATTTCCAGTTCATTAAAGTTAAAATCTCGAGAGCCCGAAACTCGCGCCCGACGAATTCAACATAACGAACGTAATTCCGGGATGACGATCGAATCGGTCTCCCTTGCCCCTTACCCTTTGCCCCCCCCCCCCCCCTCCCCTACCCCCTCCACTCCGGATCGTTAAGTATCGTTGGAAAGGCTTTTCCGAGCGAGAGTCTCGAAACCACTCTTCGCAGTCTCTTCGTTAAGAAGACGCGGACGCCGAAGAAGTGGGGAGAACGTATATCGCTCCCCGTCGGAAAGAAACGATCAAACGAGTTGGCTTAATTTCGCTGCAGATGCCGAGTTACGCGATCGACGATAACTCCTTGTGCTCAAACAAGAATGATACCAGACTTTAGAAACATTCCGGACTCTTTATAACGATTCACATCTGTTTTGATCAATTCCATGCCTACGAATTCTATACGATTGGACGAATTAACGAACCGCAAGTATAACGTATTCCTCCTCGCTTTTTTTAACATGTCGTTCTCTAATACCATTTACCCGCTGAAGAGCTCATCGTGCACCATGAAACGAGCAAACCTCTCCGCGCGCAGTGACGCCCTTTCATTCATTAACGCTCAGGCTAGAGATACGTATGGATAACATTAGCAAAACTTTCTGTACTCCATAAAGAAGCCGTCAGGCATCGTACAATCGTTTAAACGAGATGATGACAATGCGGCTACCGAGTGCACCGACACTTGTTGGCCTTAAACGCACCATCAGACGTTCGCGGGGTCAAACGTCCTGACGAAAGCACATAATGTTAGCGCGTGCCTAATAGTGTTTAATGCGGAGAGTCCGACAACGAGCTCCTTCTAACGAGATTCTGGAGCAGTGTTTTACGACACTTTCTTTGCCCCGGCAAAGTTATTTTAATGGTAGGAAATATCGTTCCAGTTAGGATCGGAACACGGCACGATATTTTTCTTTGTAAAAGAATCGAGTCGCTTTCCAAAGGGTCCGATGCTTGAGATCAGTTTTGTTACAAGCGCGAGCGTCGTGGAAGAACTTTTGGACTACAAGATACCCAAGAATTCCAGGTTGCACTTAAAAGTTACACCCTTGCTCCTTCTGCCTCGTGCTACAAGCGGAATATCTATGTATCTCAAATCGACAGATCGCGCGCTCTTAAAGCCGACCGTTCTAGACGACGCGACGCTGGTATCATCTTCGAGGATCGGCGAGATTATCGTTCAGTGATTCGCAGCATATTTCTAAAGTATTACTCATCGAAACTACCGAAACAAGGAGTCTGTTATTTCCACTTCCATGCCAGAGTGAGTCACCGATTTGGTGGTGGCCGGCAAATTTAATTCCTGCGACTCTGCATCCGTCGAAAAGGATGCAGTTCGGATGAAATGCATCGTATGTACATATATCCGTCTACTCAAACCTTCCGCTTAACCATACACGATATATCCCAACAAGGTATCAAAGTACTCGACACGAACTTCCGTCACACGTAAGCCGTATCAGTTTCTATTTAAATCGGTGATAATCGCTCGCACCGACTCGGTTCATCTATCTGATTTATTTGCATTGTTTCACGAACGATACGTGTCACTGAACCTCCCAGTACGCGGCGCATATTCTAATCTAAATGACGCTATAGTTACGCGTCCCGGCCGTGTTTTGTCATTCCCAACGTGCACGTGTTACCGTTCTTCTCTTTCCTGACGCATGCCATGCGTTTCGCGCGCTCACTACCGACGAATATTCCGAAGATTAGATATGACGTATGTATGTACTTGGAGCGCAGATAACCCCATTGCCTACTGACGGTGACAGTAGGGAAACCAATTCAGGTGATTGTTCAAAGAAAAATAAGTTACGTCGCGACAATATTAGATAGCATTGTTATGCGCTCCGTTGCGGCGCGCCTTACTGGCGTCTGCTAAATTAATTCTATTGGCTATATTAAAATCCGATATTCGTGTACATACTTGCGGTTATTGCCATATGATTACGAGTCACGTGACTTTATATTTATGAGACTTCGCAGAGAGAGATTTGTGTTCTGCGGTACGTGTATTTCTGTGTCTTAAATAAATTCTCATACGTACTCGATGAAAGAGGTACTCTAATCTTGATCCGTTAACGCGAATCAATTTCAAAAAGCATGCCTTATCGGTGCAAAGTTGCAAGAAATTCGTTTGAATCGGGAACACGATTAGTCTCTAAGCGACAGTTACTACCGGCTAATTCAAACGATCCTCCCGACGTTTCACATACCAATCGAACAGTTCGGTGGAAACAAGAATCACCTGTATACCGAGACATTCCACGCGCAATAAAACCTCAAATACCGATCGACGTACCTATGTAGACGACTTCCATCTTGAGACGTTCGGCGACGCAGCCACCGAATCGCCGACGTAACAGTATATCCCCAAGGGCACGATTAGAGGGAAGCACACGATATCACATCGATCACGGCTTATCCCCCGCGGGAAGGTCGTCAAAAAATGCACTGAAACGAGACACCGCGCACCGTACTGGACACAGTAATGATGGGACACGTACAACGAACCAAATCAAACCGATCGCCGAGATGCGAGGTTAGAATCGCGCCCGCGCAGAAACGCGCGGCAACGATGCTATGTCCACGACACTTGTTGATTTCCCACTGTCAAGAGAGAAACAGCACTGCACCGCGCACTCACCTAACACGTTGGGTACACCCTTGTCGCTCAGACGCATCGACGACTTTTAACTTTCCCCTTACCCCGCTCTTCCCTTCTCTTCTCCTCTCCTCTCCTCTCTTTCCTTCCCGTCCCTACCCTTCCCAGCTCTCCCTCGCACACTCTGTGTTACGTCTCCGACGATGGCTGTTCTTTTCAGTCCCACGCGAACGTCGACGTCCGCGTCGTTGCGTCGTGTCGTTACAATTCGGGCTACCTTAAACTTCGGCACGTTCTGAATTCCATGGTCGACGAGAGAGGAGGGGACGGAAAATCAGGGATATCTGGTTGCGATAGGCGACAGTGCGTATGAATTCCTGACCGTTTTCAGAAATGGAATACGCGGGAGAAAAAAAAACGAACGTTGTGATCGAACGTTGTTACTTTCGTGCGAGCGTTACAATCGCCTCTACAATCGCGCTGTACACCGGTCGACTCTCCCGAGCAAACTGGCAACCTCGACGATCGGGACGAGTTAAGGCCCATGTCCCCCCCTCCCGTTCCTCGTCGGCCGACCGACGTTTCTGTCCTGTTTCATCCTCTCTCGTTATTTAGCTTCTTCCCTTTTACTCTATGGCGGTTCTCTCTTTCTTTTGCGTCGCCCGTCTTACGTGCGGGGATGTCGTGTTGATAGATGCCCGCATCACGAAATGGGGATAGGAATGGGAGTATCGTCGATGTTTTCGGCTTTTTCAACTTTGTACAAAAAGTCAAATTTCACGCTATATTTTTTACTACCGTTCGCGTGGATTTGTTTTGCGCAGACACTGCGAGCGACGACATTCGAAGGACGTTCATTATTGAAAACAAATGCTGATGGTTAAAATGTCGTCGAACAATAAAACACTGACAATGGGGTAGAAAATAATTCAAATGTTTGTTAAGATCAGTGCATTCAAGAATTTGTAATTTTTTAACCGAACACAATGTGGTGAAACTCACGGATAGTGAAAGAGGGCCCAAGGCTTCTCACCGTGGAGCGTAAGGCCCAATGTATCACGGGTGAACAGGATCTCAGAAGGTGAAGGAAGTATTCTCTCGGACTAAGCAGGTAGAAATAAGCGGCGGGCCCGGTTGGACCCACTGCGCGAATTTTAGATGCTAATCAATTCGGATGAGACGTAAAATAATTAAATGCACCAGTGCACGTTGTATCGTATCGTTTGAATTCGCGCTTCAAGTTAAACATTTAAATTGCGGTTAATTGAAAAACCAATTTAATAAAAGTATCCCAGCTATATTCCGTTTCAATTAATCCGTAGATTGTATCCCTCATGCTGCTGAGCTTATCATGTTAATCGATGAAAAACAGCTTAAACATTTCTCTATCATTTTAAAGATGGTAATTTCAATTTTCGACGAATTTTTCTACCCGCCTTATCAGAACGTAAGGGAGCATTAATCGAAGGAACGTTCTCTAAGGCGTGCTGTTATTGCTTTTAACAAGAGAAAGTGAACATACCGTTCTTCGTTAGAGCATTTAGATCACTTACATCATTCCTGTTTAAAGTAGGAACGATGCGTATATCGGAATCTTTATCATCCACATCGAGCAAGATACTTTTTTCGAGTAACGGAGGTCGATGTAACAATCGTCGAAGAATCGAATCGATTTTGTTATACAAAAAAAGAATATGAGTTACTTCTACGGTTAACGAACAGCATTAGTTTGTCAAGCGATATAAAAACTACCACGTTAAAATATGGACAAACAACAACCATTGCCGTACTATAATCTAATTTACTTACAAATCCCATCATCCATATTTATTCGCAATTAGATCTCCACCTAATGTCACTGAAAGCTGCAAAGAATTTTTCGTCGTTGAATATTCGATTCGGGGCGCGAGTTCGAAATTACTGATATCTGATTGCAATATACACAGAAAACCAAAGCGACGAGAGTGTGCAATAGCCTGTAAATTCGAAACGTTGAACGGTTCCCTTCCAGAATTAACAATACGTTCGTACGTGCCATTCAACGCGTTTCCGTTCTCCGAGATGTAATTTAATTAAAACGTTTCATTGAACTAGGTGTACAAATAATGCTATCCATTAATGGCATACGTTAAAACAACACTTCCGCCGAAACGCAATTACCTATTACATTAACTTGACTGTTAGTTTCGGTGTAAAAACACAACGTGTCGGTACTCTTATTACTATCACTAGATATGCCTAAATGCACAACGCTACCCGAAACACACATATACACGGTTGTAAAATGCGTATAATCAAAATGTATTTATCGTTTGCGTAACAGACCAGATATTAATTAAACTGTCAATGGCGAGAATACCCAATTGCAATCGATGATAATGGCAAGGCTTCGAATTATTAATAATTAGTGAGATTTCGCTACGGTGTTAACATTTTAACAAGAACAGTAGAATTCGATAAACCGTCACCGTCGGCAGCGGTACTATAACGGTTAACCGAATAGACAGTTAACAGAAATTTTGCAATAGACGTATGTATATATTTTACAACGTATTATAATTACAAAAGGAGGCTAAAATAAACGTACATACATACAAACGTAATACAAAGTGCACTGCGATCGTGCGAAATCGATTACGACATATGGAATAAATCTTTTTAAAAAGAATAGATTTTATACATTTTTTTACAATGACGGATAATAGAGGGTGACGATTAAAAGGATAACGGTTAATCGAGTTTCTACTGTATTAAACACATCATTTAGTGGTATTTATATTTTTAAAGAATACCAATATCACACACACGCGCACACACTTCGAAATTTTGTCCGAAAATTATCCAAAGAATTCAGACAATTTGACACGAGCAGCAATTTTAATTGAGAGAAGAGACTCTTGTATATCGTAAAAGCAACGGATCTTTGCGGATAAAAATGAATCGTGAATTCGCGGTCACGTGATATTTACGTCAAGTACAATCGTTAAAACGACATGTAACTTCCAACGAGGAACAACCTCATTCGGTGCCGTCCATCGCGACACTGCGTTCTGCCGTGATGCCTGCTCTATAGGCGATCTGCTTTTCAGAAGTCAGGGCCGACACGTCAAATATCAATTGCCCTGATCAATTTGTTCCAAAGACAAAAAAGCGTGCACTTTAGCCACTCGCATTCTCGTATATCACTCAGAAAATATTAATCCTCCAGCTCGTAATTAAAGCACTCCATTTGAAGGTTTGCAGTCTACTTATTCGCTCTTCCTTCGCGAAATGCACTTACCAGAAATACCACCCGTATTCTAAAAATATCGCCACGTGCAAATTATAAGAGTCCAAAAGGACAAAGGTAAACTTTTTTTGCAAAGGGAAATTCTGCCCACAGAATTCTGGTCCCTTGGCCAGAAGATACGTGTTTCGCGGTAAATAAATAACGTTTTGCATAAACAAGATCAACGGTCCACGTTCAGTTAATAAGAAGGAGATTATTGAACGAACATTCAAGCTGCACGTTCAGAAATGAAGTTTTATAAGTACTTTTGAGAGGCCTTTGAGGCGGATACTTAAAAATCTCCCGATGTGATAAAGCACACGTTAGAGTAGCGACTTTGAATAGCCAACCTTCGGGAAGGTTACAGCCATTAGTAAAGACTGACAAGTAATTGTTGACCGTTTCCCAACGATTCACATTGACACATTTCTTTCTAACGAAAATCTCTTCTTGAATGATACATATTAAAAATCGATTACTTGTTTTAAGAAGAAATGTGCATCATTCGACCAAAATATCTTATTAATGGAATCGTTTATCTCAGAAACCCCCTAAATGCTAAAAAAAATTATGTCGACAGCTTTGCGAGTAGTCCTTTTGGTAAGTTTTGGGATTTCAAAGAAACCGTTTTAGAGTCGTGAAACAGTTTTTATTAATTATCTCCAAAAGTGAAATAGTGAACTTAGAGGGTTACTGGAACAAACGATTCATTTGGCATAGGTGTGTAAGTGTTATTATCCTAGACCAGTTTTTCCTAATACGCGTACCCCTAGGGGTACGCAACAGGCCTGTTTGGGGTACGCAAAAAAATATCGCTGATAGCGTAAATCAATATTTTGAAAATATAGTACACAGTTGCAGGAGGTATGTATATTGCGGTGAGCGGGGGGGGCGCAAAGAAGGGGGTAATATTTAATGAAAAGCATGCTCAAGGTGTACGGAAGATAAACAATTTTGGCAATCACTGTCCTAGACAAACTATTAGAGGGACCGGAAAGTAATGTCGTTTTTTACATTAAATTCAAACAAATAAGTACCAAAAACTAATTGATTTATCGATCCGGCATTGAAAATTTGCACGGTAGATGGCAAATAGTTGTTGATAACGACGGTGTTTACATCATTAATTGAAAATAAAAACTTGTTAAAAATTCATTTGTTTAAATTAAACGACATTACTTTTTGATTCCCCTAATATTGTTGTCAAATTCCGTTTGTACGACAACGGCAGTATTTCGAGTAATCGTGAGAATTATGGAAGCAAGCTAAAACGTGGCGCAAAGGTGATCACGTTGATCACTTCTATTTATAATTACGTGAACGACATATACCGAGACGCGAGTTTCTAGCCAGTGAATGAAGTAGTACTACGAGTTACGCGTCGTGATTAATAAAAATAGCGCGCCGAAAGTAAAGGATTCATCTATCCCCGCGTTAAACGCAGCCGCTCGTTGAACTTATTCTCAGCCATTCCATCACGGCCGTAACAGTTTCCGCTAAAAATGCAGGTCAAAGTAATAATTATAGTAATTAGTCGATACCTTTGATGCAAGAGATTTGCGCCTCCACGCTCGCGTGATGCCGCGGGTCCTCGGCGAGTTGGATAATCCAGCGAATCTTTCTGGGCTGCATCTGAAACATCGAACCAACGATATTGTCACTCATAGTTTGTCGGCAGAATAATATATCGGAAGCGATTCGTTGCTCGTACATACGACGAACTAAACGAGATTAGCAGTTCACGGTAGATTTAAAATGTTCTATCGCGGTATCGCCGCGTGATCAATTCTTTTTTTCACTTGCGGATAAAAGCTTGCAGATAATACGAGTGCGCTTACGTACGGAATTATTTCGGGCTCTACTTACAGCACACGAACAAATTATTATATCATCTGATTTTTCTTATTCGTATCTGCTACCGTTGCGGAACTACTGTCACAGCTGTAACCCATACAGTCGGTGTCATCGACGATTCCATGAAAATGTTACGAAAATATTTTTCGGCTCAACTCGTGCCGCCTAATACTGTGTATACGTCGTTACGGGCAATAGACGCTCGCATACTGACAATGATTTGCGTGTCAAACGGAAGTGACACCCTGTACCGTGGCTATCTGGCGGTTCGTTGCATCGTCCTATGCTGTGCTTGAATGTCGACTTTGTCATGAAGAATTGTCAGGACGCCTACACGCGGTGATCAGTTGCTCGCGTGTTTGCAAAATCGGGGAGATATATTCGTGACACGACTAGGGTCCGCCCATGGGTTCTCTCGTCTGCAAATAATTCAACCGCATAACTCACAAGCATCTGAACACGCGACGTTACTCAGTCTTATTCGTTCGTTTTCTTCATAATCGGCGAATAATTCATTCTCGGAGGATACAGCGTCATGATATGATAGACGATTAATCGAGAACACAATTGTTGCCTTGGGTGCGATTAAGCAAAAGATAATAATTAGGCGCTGCTTTTCAAATTGGACCAATGAAATTTTTCATTGGCCGCGCATGCGCTGAAACTTTTATATCGGGTGCGTAAACCGCGTGTGACCGCGTGTCAGTATCGCGCTTTAATATATAACCTCGTATAACCTTAAAATTATCTATCGGACGCAAGAAACTTCTGATCAGATTAATTAATATTTGCAAGAAAAGGATATTACAAGTATTCAGCGCAATGTATTTAATGTACTACTTTAACGAAAAGGGAGAGAGAGAGTACACGTTGAAGGTAAGGAACAGAAAATCTGTTGCGGGAAAACATAAATGTAATACATGCTTTTCACTATTAAAATTTAGTAGGATCTTTTCTTAATGACGGTGTTTTGAATATTGATGAGTCCCTAAAATAAGTAATTGATGCAATTGCTTTGTCATTTTACAGAAAATCGGTCCGAGTGGAAAGCCCACTCTATCCGCTCATCCAGCACGATTTTCGCCTGAAGATAAATATTCCAGAGAGAGAATAACTTTGAAAAGAAGATTCGGCCTTTTGCTCACACAACAGCCGCTGCCTACTTACTAATATGAATTATTACTATGAGATTATTATACTTAATTTTGTATTCGTTACATATATATGTAACTTCAGAATGTGCAAGGAGTACGTTCCGATGTGTCAGTTATTAGATATAAAGTAAGAGAGAGAATTGAACTTTCTACACCCACGACTTCCTCTTCCGATAATAATGATAGATAGGCACGGATAGACAGACACAATTGTACTGTACCCTCACATTGCTGAATATCCAGTTCCATTCATCGCTTGTTATCGGAATTAAGAAAAAATCTGTGAACATTGCACACTCGATGCATTAATTATTCTCTAATATCACTTATAAAAGTTTTTTATTTAATGTCCAATTCAACTTGACGTGTACATATAAAAAATAAAAGTTTATATTTTAATTCATAATACAATACCTCTCTTGACACGAGATACGATACAATTTTACTAGAAAAATTGTATTAACAGGGTTACATAAAGTAATTGTAATGGCTAGACATAAACATTGCATAAAAGATTTTCTATAATGTGTAGGAACAGCTATGCCATTCGATTAAATAAAATCTTTCAAAACTAGTATGTATATGGGAATTATTATCGCAAACTGAAAAATTTGTATCAACATTTCATAACGCTTATATCTTTTGTACCTCTTAAATTGTGATGTTTTCAATATACGTTTCTTTAAATACACTACACCATTCGCGTTAAAAATAAGATAATAAAATTATAACAATTTATGCTATTTGGTATTATTATATCCTATGTACATATCTTTATATACATACACACAGATATAAATATAGATAATGTTATAAATCTGGATCAAATATAACATCAGGCAACCTAAAATGAATCGAAGATACCACTAGGTATCAGTTACATCGTTGAACAGAGTATAGGTGAAAATTTAGCCGACAATTTGATGAGTAGCATTTACACGCATTCTAATCGATGTGCTTAAACATTCGCACATTAACAATTAAGCGCAGATACATAAAATATAGTATCCATCGCAGTACTTTCCAAGGGAAACACATTTTCGTTTTCTTCTTGAATAGGGGCTGTCGAGCATCGCGTGTAATGTTCTCTGGAAATACAATACCTGCATACAAATTTGCATACAATGTTATTCTATTGGCCGTCATTGATGCCAATTAATAACAACAGAACTAATTGTCTTGCATCGTTATAACATCCAACAAAAATACGGTTTTATTCCATTATAAATTATCAATTTTGAAATATTAGATGCGAGTATTGTGATATACACCTTATTTACATATTAGAATAACATAATTGATGGAATTAATCATGTACTAAATAACATGGCAACATAACAGTCGTTCCGCGGTAAATTAAGTTTTCTATTTTCTGAATACTAAAGAGGACACATTACGTTGAACGGTAATATAACGTACTTCGGTCTTCCCATGCATGTGCTTACATTTTACCCGAATATCACTAGTAGAACACGATAATTTAATCTTTTACATGGATCTCATCTATTTTCCTGGTCTTTTTAGAATATTCATTTATCTCTCTCAACAAAAATTGATAAATGTTTTTTGCAAAACTTTACAGTTTTGTACACGATAAAATAAATGCCTTAAGTGACCATAATATTAAAATGACGTAAAAAATACATATCTTCAGAATAACAGGTTACGACTATATTTATGAATCGTTTCGATGAATAATATTATCTATTTTCATGTACACGATATAAAAAGGATTAGTCCCCGATCCGAAATGAAAAGCTCTTTTGCACTACGATATTGCGTACAAGTGAATCGAGGAGAATCTCCAATCAGATCCCGGAAATAGATTGTTCAGCAATATTAAGAAATCAATATAATTGAACTATATATATTTTCATTTTAATTACTGGAGTCTTCTATGTTCACTTACTGCTCAGATATTGTCGTATCGTTACTTTGTTTCTAATGGCAGAACTTGAATTAAGTTAATTATTACTGGCAAAAGTTGGCAGAACGCAGATTGAAATTTTGTTTATAAATATTGTACAAACATACACAGGCTTATGCGACATATAGCACTTCAATTAATTTAAAAATCAAATTTCGATCTGTGCGCAACAAATAAGCCAGTACATTGAGGATTTGTAATTGTCGACTATATACTAATATCATTACGTATCACGAAACGGATCGAAAAAATAGTCCTAAAAACATGAATGCTTAAGTAAGTTAATGTTTTGGGATTTAATTTTCTTCCGAAGGTGCTGCCGGCAGAACATGAACTTGCTGTGCCTTACTAGCATTATACACTTGTCCAGGACTGAATGGTTCTACTATTGGACCGAAACCTATTTGTATTGGAAAAAGAAATACAATAAGAAACATTATTCAGTACCGTCCTAATAGTGTTTGTTGTTCTTCACCGTGTAGAAGTATGAATGTATGACATGAACAAAGTGTGGGCACACTTTTGATATTCCCAAAATGTGTACTTACCTCTCCTCGACTCTGTCTCTGGGATATATCGAGACAATCTAACAACAGGAAGGGGTAAAAAACCACTCGTTAATGGCATGACGTCCAATGTAACACTTTGTTTTTCTAAAACTTCCAAAGAAAAGATTCCTGCTGGTCGACTGCATACTGCCCACATAGCCTGGTCGGACAGTACCTCATACATTAGCTGAGGTGGAGGATTTGGATTCAATGGAGGATTAGGTAACATGCGTGTCACTGTAAGACAAAGATTGCACATGCTACCAGCGCGACAAAATTCACCTCCGTTTCCACCCGTCTCGACTTTCGAGAAAACTGTAAATAAAGTCTGGAAAACGTTGTCACATACAGAAACTAATCTTATGTAGGAAATATTGCTTTGTGATTTTTAATATGACACCACGGGCATGCTTCTTGAAATGTAGTGTAATGTATAGATATATATTTAATTTCTATTTATTCGGTAAAAATATCAATAGTTCACTCTATAAAATGGCTATTTTAACTTCTGTTTAACAGCAATAAGATATGTACACTTATACAGTTTCATATTAAAATACATTTTGGCGAAGCATGAACGGCTGACTCGAAGAGGTATGGGTGAATGTGGGTTAAAGAAATAGCTTATATCCTTACCACGTAGTCTATGACATCAAAATTGCATCTATAAGTGTATGATGCTTTTTCTATCTTCTGTAAATTACGTAAGTGCAGCGGATCGTCAGTGGCATCTGATTCACTTGATTCTTCGGTATCATTAACTAGTATATACTTTACACGAAAGTCAGTCTTTATGGGTATCGTGGACGTATTACCGAACTCCAGTTCCCACATGAACGATATATTCATTCCATTACCTACTATTAATCTCTGAACCGCAATCGGATTCAAACTTCTAAAATTCACGTCTATTGAGGTGGTCGTTCTCAGTTCGGGCTCAGTGAGTTGCACTAGCTGACTCGTTAATCCAGTTACGACTATTTGAAGGAATTTTCTATGTTTTGTAGTGTGAAGTTTCATACTCGACATAAGCGGTGGGCCAAAGTACAAGAACATACTTGCTTCTGAGTCCCATGGGCACTGTACATTCAACTGAAAAAAATATTCATAACCATAATCAATAATTGCTCAAATGTCGAGTTTTTGTCATTTATAGTTATTATCAATTGCAGAAGCAAACAATCACCTTATGTTCCATAGACAAATCATCTTTCTTTGGCGGTAATTCTGCCAGGACTTTAAACTTCAAGTTTATACTTTGGAAAGCCTCACAAGCTGGCAGTGGTATTTCTAGTTCTTTAGACAATGGTTCTTTAGAATCGCTTAATTGGATCGTTAATCCTCTAGATGGGCGTAGCTTAAGCTTCATTTCCTTCGTTATTCTTATACTCCCGCTCTTAATAATTAACTCTAGGTCTTGAATAAGGCCTGCCAGTAAAAATGTTTGGTGTTTCAAACTAAATGCCGGTTGAATCTTCACTACTTCGTAGCATAGGCGTGGATTTAAAACAGGCGATAAGAATTCCAACTTCTCTTCGATAACTAGCGATAGTTGACTGACTTTGTAAAAACCAGGCTGATCGACACGTCGAACCAATGTAAGCGTATTTATGCCCGGCTTCATTGTAAATTCGTTGCATGACAATGCCTTACTGAAATCACCTTTTGCATTAATAGAAGGTTTCCTGTGTTTTGCACTATCAGACCGCCTAACAACAGGTTTTGTATTTTTGTGAACAACGCTAACAGAGCCGAGACTTTTGTCTTCTTTGCAATCCAAATAAGAATACACTTGTAATTGCAGTAAACTTGGATCAGATGGCTTCATATCTTCCAGCGTGCACTTTGATAATCTACAACATTTATTGAACAAGCTGTGTAAATCTAATAAATAGGAACAATATTACGAGAAATACTGTATACAGACTAGGAGATATCGTACAATGGAATCGAGGGTTCCGCTGCCATTTTTGCACCCTTTTTCTTGTTAGACAAAAGAGGTTTCTGAACATCCTCGACGGAAACGGATGCTTTTGTACATATTAATTCTCTAGGAAATAAACTCTGTACACTGATCTCAATATTCACCAGACAATCTTGTACTACTTTATTCATTACTTCAACTTCCATACTGAGTATTAAAAAGCTACTCCCAAGTTCTGTGAGTAACGGCTGAGGCGATGAGATCATTTTCGTATACCCTAACATTTCTTCAAAGTATGTGTTGCGAACAGTAATGTGCAATGTGTCGGTACTTGCGACGGCCGCACAAATTTTTGTGTATTTCTCGACATCATCCATTCGTTTATAGCATCGTGCCAATTCTAGCTGAGTCTGTGCTGCCAAATGATTCCACCCTTCGTCCATATATGTTTTCAAAGCATCGGATAAAAACGCCACAGCTTTTTGATTTTCTCCAAGATCGCTGTAAAATTGTGCTAGCTCTTTTCCTATCAACCTGGCTGATCGAATGCGACCCACATGCTTGTAAGTCCCCATCGCTAATTCAGCATGCTCCAGGTACTGTTTCTTAAATGCCTCTTTAGACGAAAGTGACTCTTTCAGTTTGTCAGTGGGTGTTAACTTTCCTTCTACTTGTGGCTCGGAATCACCCATACCTGCTATCAAGTAAACGACAGTATGTAACTGTTCGCTCGTAGGTTCGCTTCCAGGCATGAGTCCACATAATTTCCCTAAATCTCCTAACTGAAAGTGAGTAGCACGTTTATTTTAATCTTAATCTAATAGCTTACTTGTAACTCATGTTTTATCGGGCGATCGAGAATCTTACCTTATCCCTTGCGAGAGCCCACAAGCTAGCTGTATGTAAGGAGCAAAGATCTAGTTGTTGATTATTATCAATATTATAAGATGATAATTGACAAGCTTGCAGTACCTCCAATGCACAGAGGAAAGACCAACATTCAATCGATCCTTCGGGTCGTTGGACTTCCAGAATTCGTAACTCACTTAACGTATTATGGACAAATGATAAGCACCTTTGTGCAACCTGAGTGTAAAATCATTTCAGTCAATATAAATCGATGTAACATGCAAGTACACATAATGAACCATTTTCATGGTAACTAACTGTTTGTGTTGTACAAACCTCCCATGGCTTATTAAGTGCTAGTAACATGGCACACTGTCTACTAAATAAATAACTCCTAAGATCTAATAACGATGCTTTACATTCGGACAAGAGAAACCTTAAATGATGGTTTGTACCATTATTCAAGTTTGCACCACCCCAATTATTTAAAGGCGTTTGAAATAAACTTAACCAGCTTGGGGTATCTGCAAGAATTCGCAACTATCATTTATTAGGAAAAGGATCCAGTGAAAATTCTTAATGAAACAACAGCAATGTACCTCCAGGAATGGAATTAAGCACAAATTGTGTAAAGAGAGCATCCAGTTCGTCATATTGCACTAGTGCTTCGTCGTATAAACCTAACATTTGTAACACAAATGCAAGTTCTTCCTAAAAAAATTAAATTATGATTCAATAATGTGAATATATACTTTGGTAATATTGCACGCAATTACAATGGAGATGGTAAGGTATTACCTGTAGCAAGAAATAATGACAAAAATTCCAATTAGGATGATTACGATTTTCCCTTTGTTCCCTTATAATGTCTTCAAAATGGGACAGTTTCTTATCATATGCAGTGAGCATTAAATGTCTTATACGACCAATTAATCCTCTCCATGTTTCCCCCGAACGGGATTCAGACTTGATTGGATTTATTACAGAGAAACATCTATTGGTATAGTCATATGTATCAATACAGTGAAGTTATAGAATACAAGATATAACTTAAAGTCTATCAAGAAAGGTAAAAAGAATAACCGATTATGCAGAAAACTAATTTTGCATCATTATACCTATCACCATTTTTAGAAGCAAAGTCACTGCGAATTTTATCTATGACAGTTGTTCTAGGTAGTAGCTTATTTGTTCTTTTAATGTCATAAGTTTCGACTAAGACAATCATCCAGTCTTGAATGTGGCATAAGGCTAACATTTTCAGCCAGCTGTCTATGTCATCTCTAACACTCGTTTTATAAGTGTCTACATCCTATATAATCATAATGCATACCATTAGAAGATTACGAAAATAATTTATTAGCCAAGCAGTAAACTAACTCAAAAATAAATCAATTGAAAGTTTGTGTTTCGCTTACAGAACATTCACTCCAATAAGTATGAAATATTGGTTGCTTTACAAGATGCCAATCCTTTTCCATTGGCAAAACCTCTTTGGAAAATGGCACAAAGTCTGCCCCCAGTTTGACTTGTTTGACAGGCCTACTAAATGACCTGCGCCATTCAACTGTGTCCCCAGGTAAAGCTTGAACCAATCCATTTTCCAACGTAGAAAATAATTTGTTGTCTCCTGCATCTGCGTACGCATATTAAACATTAACTTGTATTAATTTAACATAGAGACAAATGTCAGCAAAAACTAATTTTGAAACCGCTATCAATAAAATGATACTATCCTAGATACTACGTTGAAATAAATCAAGAAAAATATTCGTTTTAAAAACATATGTTTAATAGGAACAAGCATGTATCATGTTAAAACATAGTTTCAGAAAAACATATAGTCGAAAACTATATACAAGAATTATATCTCTGTAAAAAGTCACTTCAGAATTTATTATACCGATTCACAAAAAGTATATGTCACCAGGATTGACAGTTTATCGGGTTTACTGACATCGTCTGATAATAATTTCATCACTGAAATAAGGTTAAACTTAGTAATTTCATCCATTGGCTAACTCACAAGTGACTATTGGTTTGCTATCCATGAAGGTGCTTGTTCTACGTTCACCACTCATAGACGACCCTTCATTGCAATTCATTTCTGAAGACTGGCCGTTTCTCCGCAATTTTGCTTTCAATCATTACAGCCTAAACGTCATCCTTGCCAGTTTTCACGAAAATTTCCTCCGATCCTCGATGTCAAAACAAAATCTATCTATAAGCCGTCACTTCCTTTTAGTCGATACCTGTCGATACCCGAGAAGACCTGTTTTCATTCAACGTAAGTCAGCAGGGCTTGAGAATAATATCGCGGCAGAAACATGTTATTTTCACTTGCGAAAAAAATTTTATAGAGGTTGGAATTGGAATTCTCTTTTAATGTAACGTACGGATCGATTTGCTTTAACAAAAATCTCGATATCTCGTATGTGCAATGAATAAGTGTGTTTGTTTGCTGCAATCTTCGGTTTGCTACCGTTTCGAAGAAGAATAGCGCTCACTTGTTATTCTACGCGGTTATCCGGTATTTGAGAAGCTCAGTTGGACTCAGTATAATCGAAATGTGTCATTTACTCATCCACGATATGGCTAAAAAAGAATTTTGTTTGACGTCTATAATACGCATTGAATGACATGTACATGCGTGTAACAAACGCAATATCATTTATATAAATACATATCAATTGCCAAAAATATCTCACATTACTTATTCGTGGTATATTGGTATATATATATATATACCAATATTGGTATATATATATTGGTATATATATATATATACCAATATATAAATATAGGTGTATATTTCTTCAAACAAAATTCAACAACGTCAAACAAAATTCCTTTTATATAAATTTAAATAATATATATATATTTATATATATATATATATATATATATAATATATATATATACCGTTATTTATAGCTAAATAAACTATCTATTATTCTAAAATCAAAACCTTAATTGTACATGACGGTATGATACTTTGAATTGAATATCACACGCACAAAGCACGATACCTTGGTGTATACATATATGCAGCAATCGTTCATTTTATAGATAGGAAAAGTACAGATGTATCATAACAAATTAAGTGGCAAAACTCCTGGAGATTTATTGCCACCTTCCAGAAAAGAGGGTCAAGGAAACATTGATGACCTAGGGAAAAAGCAAATATTTGAACTGGAAGAGATTTTAGCAAGAGAAAATAGAATTCTTGCCAATACGTAGGTACAGGCAGAAGACGAGTATATTTCAATATTAGCTTGACCATATTTAATATGACTTTTTTTCCAGAAAATTTCTGTTAAAACTTCCAGATAAAGGAGAGAAGATAAAAGCTTTTCGTGATAAAGTAGAAAAAGAACTTAATCATAAAAATGAGGTGAAAAATGCGGCTGATCTTCTCTCCAGACTTAATCTGGCATCCGAGGGTAAAGCTGCGATGAACGAATTAGAATGGACAGGACAATATAGCGAGGGAAGAAATGCAGAAAAAATTGTTAGGCTTGACAGTGACGATGAAGAAGATCCATTAAAGATACTAGCACAAGTAAGTTTTCATGTTAACACGTTGGATGTGGAGCCGATTTTGGTATCCTTTCGACCAGCACAGAGAGCAGAACAGAACTGTGTCATATGGAGTATACAGAACATAATTTTGTTGCCAAGAAGGCTTGTACTCTCATAATCGTTGAAAAGGCATGTGTTACGTTCCTGCTTCTATTATCTCTTTCTAAAATATGTAGAGGTTTCAGTCAATGTGTACACATAAAAACTATCTATACAGGGTGGGATTGCAAACGGTAAAAAGATGGTGGCTAAGAGAAGAACAGTTTTAGGCAGGCCACGAAACAGTAAAGATGTAATTTGAAAGCAAGAAGTTTTGTTTTGTTTTGTAGAAGTCTTACACAAATTGGTGTTTTACAAAGTTTAGTTTTGTATTATACGAAATACCAAGTTTGCTTTATAAGTTTGATGTTGACAATTCACAGGGACTGTCACCTAAACGAAAAGTACAGTATCTGTCCCTAAGGATGGACACCATACCCAATGTGTGACGCGTTTATCACTGACAATGTTATTGTGTCTATTACTGTATACATACAATGGTAAATATAATTGATCTGTTATTAGCCTACAGGAACTGGTTTTCATAAAAAGAAAATTATATATGTGGCACCAGAGGAGAGTTTGGTCAAATCTGAAGATTTAGCAGAAATTGATTCATTTAAACCAAAAGAATATATCAAAGAGGAATACATAAAACACCTTGTTGAAAAAGTAGAAAAACCAACAGAAATAAAGGACAAGAAAGGGGGATCATTTAAACCTTACAAAACGACAAAATCCAATGTGCATGATCCAGAGAAAGAGAGGAACAGGAAATTAAATAATCATTGGGAAGTTACAGCAGCAACACCGCCACTTATTGTTCATGGCGCGGCTAAGGTTCTGTACCTAAATGAGTCCTTGAAACTGCAGAAACAACAAGCAAAGAATCTTAAAGTAATAAATTATCTAACTCTATATCTCTAATTCGACTGCTGTTCAATTACATACCAATTCTTTATACTTTACTTATTACATTTCTTACATAATTTTACTTTAATAATTAACAAATTGGTATAAATTACTAGGAAGTTCAAACTAAACATGCAGCTGAAAGATTAGCTGAACAGCTTGGCTTGCACACTATTAGTTCACTGCCAGAAAATGTAGCAAGTTACCGCCTACATGTCCATGACTCCAATTCGTCATCCAGTTCTGATAACGAAGAACACGAAGTGCATGACGAAGAAGACAATGATAAACAAGGAACCGTTGTTTTTACTGTAGATACTCTTGAAAGTTAATTGAACAAATTGTATCATGTACATATTTAACAATAAATATCAGTTTATAAGAATTAAATTTGAAAGATCGCATTTTTTGCTTATAGTTTTTCCCATTTGGAAAATGATAAAAAAAGTTTACCTAGTTATTTTTGAGAATTTCATTTATCCAAATGATCGTGCATGATCTTCTTCATGCTATCAATACAAAATTATATAAACAACTTTCCTCGATGACAAAATCTTAATATTACAGGTATAATAACTGATTGAATTAAAATGTTTATGAAGCTTTATTATTTTTATAACGCGTATGTCAATTATATCCAAAGCTGTTGATGATTGCAGTGTATGGTTCCGTGGCTTTCACAACTGCTTGCCCAGCTTGCTTTGTGAGTTTCTAGAAAAGAAAAAGATAAACAAAAAGTATGTACTGTCGAACAACGTGGTTTAAACTTAAATTTAAAAAAGTTGGCATCTATAGTTACCTTGAGCTTGTCCCTCTTTTGAACTTCAAGAATTGATCTGACACGCCTCTTGTTCTCTAATGTGCGCACCACTGCCTTGTACTTCCATCCAACTTCGTGAGATAATCTGCCCACGTGACAATACTAGTGGAAAAAAAGCAGTATGAGTATTATGAAGCGACTTAACATACCCACAGAGTTTTTGTTCTGACGTTTTAACTCAGCTAAAAGTTGCATCACGAAAAATAAAGCAAAACTATGCTCAGACGCAAATTACCATACCATCATTGTTATGAGAATTACACATATTAAACATTCATTGTTTAAACATCCAATCTTACCTTTCTACCAGGTTTGAGACACATTACTCTCATAGCACCTGGTACGACGACACGTTTCCTGCGGTCGTACGGTGGGGGACAACCTTCGTAAACCTTCAACCTTCTGAGGGCATCCTTTCCCCTTTGTGTCTTATGAGGGATCATACCTTTAAATTAAAATCTTTTCAGTTTTGCGGTGACAGCAAATAGATCGCAAATTGTAATATAATAAGTATAATCTCATAATAAGTATCCTTTTCATGATAATATCAAATAATGTAGGTAAGATATTGATAATCATTGATTAATATTACACAGTCCTATACAAAATTGAGGAAGAATGTACCTCGCACTGTTTTCCACAGGATTTTGCTTGGAGCACGGAAATGGAATGGTCCTCGTGCTGGATTTACATTGCATCGTTTACGTAAGAATGACATAAACTTCAGCTTGTTCCTAAAAATAATTTGCATATTAAAACCAGTTGTACAATGCATAAGAGCAATGAAACTTTTATGAACTTTTTCAAGGATTTATTAATGTAAATCAGGGACGGCGAACAGAGTGCAAGGGTACTCTTCTCCGCTGCTCTTGCTTCTCCCACTATTACTGTCTTCGGTGCAGGCGGACTAACAAAGAGAAAGACAGCACTCTATCGCGTACCATAGAGGACACTCTGTCTCTGTCACTGTAGTGGGAACGTATACGAAAAAACAAAAGCTCGCGCGAATAAACACGTGACAGATTCGCTGGAGGTGGTAGCCAAACCGACCTGCCTTCCCCTCACAGGCTCTTCTGAGCCCCAGTTCGCCGTCTCTGATGTAAATACACAAAACTAGAAATTGTGGTATGTAAGTTTTCGGATTCATGCAAAAGATCTAACTCCCTGTCTAAAGTTGATCCCTACATTACGATACAATCAAAGCATTGTATAAATTATGTAGGTCCCAAATATGCTGGTCTACTAGTATGTTTGAGATTAATTCCTCAAGCTATAACATCAAAATGATTCGCAGTAAGGAATCCAAGTCCCACATAAGAATTCTTGCAGATACATTATTTCATTCATCTTGGCCACGTTCGCACGAGCAAATGTATTTTCTTAAAAATATTGTAACAAAGGACGTTTTCTGAAAAGAACTTGACATGAATCTGCACACATTTCCAAAGAGCTACGCGAGAGAAGTTGACTCGTGAGAGATTTTTCTTATCGATTGTGGCACGCACAGTCGTTACTTAAGATATAGTACAAGCAGTTAACGCTGTTTGTATATTATGAAAGTAACGCGTCCCAGATTTACATACTTTATTTACAGTTACATGGAAGCTATCAATAAAGTGGGAAGTAAGATACTTTGCTTTTACCAGTTTGTGCACAACAGTAACTATTTCCAGATAGTTTAATTGTGTACTGGCAACACAACTCCTAAACAAACATGTATCGACATGTACAAACCTGAAAAAGTTACCCGAGATATTCAGTTGTTCACTTCGAACGACAATCACTTTGTTGCCTTGCAAAATCGTTTTTGCAATAATCGCGGCCAAGCGGCCGAGTAAATGGCCACGGCCATCGATCAGTATTGGCTGAAAATAAAGAACAATTTAAGTTGGAGTCTGTTTTGACTGCACACGAAAAGAACATTTCGAAAGTTGAAATTTCAGTTGGCTAAGGAGGAGTGTCTATCCGTAAACACACGTACTCGGCATGAGGGCAACAATACATTCCACGTGTCAAACAATAAAGTCGCGTAAATACAGAAAGGCTGCAAAATTTCTGGGATATATCGTGCAATAAGTATCCGCGTGATGTAGGACAAACACTTGACACGAGCACGATGCTATTCCATCACAGAAAAGTAAAGTGTAACTTCCGAAAAAGCACGTGCATGAAACGGAGTATAAACCGAACGGTTATAGTTCATTGCGTTAGTAAATTCCATTTATACTAAATAAAAATATACTTATTATCTTCTATCGTGCGACGTATTAATTATGATGCACATATTTGAAAAACAAATGTTATTTAATGACTGAAACTGACAAAAACAAGTCACATACCTTATTACTGAAGCCAGTCATTTTGTTACCCTACCGGAAAAGGGTCCATAAACGTAAAGAAACAAGCGACCTCTTGCCGGAAGCGTATAGCACGTTACTAGTCAGTATGGCCACCATTATAATTTTTATTCGAAATGACACTATAAATATTCCCAGCGTCCAATCAGCAAGGATGCTAGAGCATTCGGTCCACCAATCATTGAAATGTTCTAGTTGTTTCGCCGACCAATTAGCGGGCACGACAGATAGCATCTAATCTGGACAGGAACTTGTTACAAAGCGGGAAAAGAAAGTTTGAATATTTTTTTTACCCCCTTCAATTTGTAATGTTCTCGCGTACTATTTTGACCATTTTACTGATTATAACGGTTCCTTTAAAACCGAAAGAGTGCCATCAAGGCATTTAATTATCTCGTTTTCTTATTGCAATATCAAATTTTATATAGCTAACGTGATATTTCCGCCCCAGATGTTCAAAACGTGTTTTTGCCAAAACACATACATTACGGTACTAATATTAATCATGGCACGCAGTACTTTTTGAAAATTCAATTTTTTTCTCTCAGGCAGCAGTTGCGTAAAAATCATGCTACGGGTTACAAAATAAATGACAGATGCATATGAAACAATTTAATATTTTTTTTTATTGGTGGCGGTGGGTTTCAATAAACTACGGTATGCAACAGAGCACACTAGTTTGAAAACTAAAGTTCCAAACTTTACATAAATCGAAACTCATTGCCATATCAATTAAGTTCTGTTGAACAGTGTTTATATACACAAAATTATATTAATTCTGCGGGTTAAGTTATGAAATATGTTAATCGTAATGCAATTACTTAAAGGACCAAAGTTAACATCGTAATTAAATTAATGTAGTCAAAGGTTCGGTTCGCCGAGTCTACGTGATATGACTCTCTTATTCGAGGCATTATTAAAAAAATATCCACTATGGTCCTAATTATCAATTATTTATATTATCGTATATTTAATATGCTTATGCTAATATCACAATGACTCGAGACAGTCAAGACTTCCAATATTTGTGCACATATCCTTAAACTATGTTAGTTCGCTGGTTGCATAACTGTCTTGAAAAACGTTTATTACTCTACCATACAATGAATGGATCAGGGTTAATCTTTACGCTATATAAACCTGAAAAATCTCTATTTCTATGTATGAAAACTTGCTAAAATCGCAACTAGAGCATTGGTTCTTAGTCCCGTAACGAACATATAAATTGCATGTAAAAAGTTTTCTATTTCCTTTTGCGGATCGTAGAAAGCACGCGATTCTTTCATGTGTGATATATTTCCTGTTCCTTAAAAAAAACATGAGTTCTTTTTGAACCACTTTTTTTTGTATTTACAAGTAATATCTAGTATTCTAGCTATAATCTTAAAGCGAAAACAGTGTCGCTAATGCTAAACCAAACACATTAAAAAAAAGGTATGTCCTGTTTCGTCATATCGGGCGGTAAAATTAAACCTGTTATAGTATTGCCTGGAAGGAAAATCAAGCTGCTAAAAGCACCGCCTTATTTAAATAAAATTTCCAAAATATTCACGATAAGTACAGCTTCCCTTTCAATGTACAGTCAAGTGCACGGTATGCTAAGGATCTTCCCGCAAATTTATTAGCAATGGAAGTACAACAAATTAAATTCATGATCTCGCGTGCGTACACAATTCAATGTTTCTGAAAGTTTGAACCCGTTGATCAAGAACATATATCAAATGGTTTTCGAAAATAAGAAATACATATTCACTATATAGTGGCCATTTGATTGTACAAACATAACTGTCATCAAAACTGATTTTTCAAAGAAATCATACATAACTAGATTCAATGTGTACCGTAAATTCTATTGAGAATACTCTATTTACAATTCTAAGTGCGAATTGTTAATATTTTTTGTAACGCATTAAGATCGTAGCATGAAAGTAGCTTTTCACTTGTCAATTGACTTTGTTCAAACAAGCAGAACAATGAACCTTATATGTTTATATTCCCTGAACGAGACGGGCATTATTCATTTGTTTCCAGGTACAACATATTTTTAACAATGTAATACAAACAGTTTCACATATTATCTACCTTTACTTTCTATAATCATTTTTCATCTAATCGGTGTTTGTAAAGAATATTCCTTTATCCCTGCCACCTTGTAGTGCACATCCCTAACAAAGTTTTAATATTTTTCGAAGCAGAGGTATTCTTCGTCGAGATGTGTAACGACGGAATTCTTAAGGTACTGTCTCACGGCGCGGTAACGTAAACGAGCCCAAAAACCAAAAACCGCGAGAATACGAGCCGCGGTGCGCTCCCCGATTCCAGGGATCGTTTACTATACCGCGCTATGCCGAGCCGCAAGCAGCACCACGAGCCACGCGCCGTGGGACGGCACCTTTACCGTAACTTTAATCATTCGGGGTTTGAACTTGCAATGGAAATTTGACGTTACAAGTACCCAGTCCGGCGGCGGTTATGCGCAGTGGTATCTAGGTAAAATATACAAATTAAAGAGCCGAGTATTACAAAGAGAATACACTGTTTCTGCTTGTCATTTAGTCTGTCCCGTGTAGCAACGTCCGAATACCATCGGTATTCAGTATATTTCAACATAAAAAAATAATATTACTGATGTGCTTCAAAATGGAAGTACTTTTGTAGCAGTGTTCACTGTGAATTGCTACGACAATCTCAAGTGTTCTTAATACATACAGCCCGTGTATGACTCCTAATCCTAAAATTTTCAGGCAATGGGGTCTTAGCATACACAATTTTCGCGTAATGCTATTACGTAGATACAATCACAAGTTTCAAACGATAGAAT
Organism: Pemphredon lugubris; assembly: GCA_933228935.1. NCBI lineage: Eukaryota > Metazoa > Arthropoda > Insecta > Hymenoptera > Crabronidae > Pemphredon > Pemphredon lugubris. Next base: position 27,485,264 of record OW121815.1, read on the forward strand.
AATTAGAGTTACCCTCTGCGAATTATCCAAGTGGAGAGAAATGTCCTGTACTACTGCTACCATACTTATGGCTGGATTTTAAGAAAACTTCATAGAATCATGTAATAGCGTTATGTCAGGAAGTCATTTATTATCACGTAAGAATTGAAATCTGCTTTTCATTGCTCCCGAACATATGTCAGATTTCTTCGAACCATTAGTAACGCAATCTCTTGTTACTACCGACGATGATGTTAGGGTGAGTCTAGTAGGAAAGCCCGTGCACGCGCTGTCATTTTTCGTACGCGCCCTCTACTGCTTATACTGATACCAGGTTCCGGCAGACTATCGTCGCTTTCCTCCGCATAGTAACGACGCTTAATCTTACGCCGATTTCTGACTGGCGTCGTATTACTTTCATCGCTCTCCTCATTATAACGCGGTCGTTTTCCGCTTCTTCGGGAGTGTTGCATTGGCTCTTGATTTTGCGAATCCTTGGATCTTCGAATTCTTCTTTGAGATCTTGACGGCTCAAATATATCAGAATCATCGCTATCCGAATCTTGATTATTGGTTTCATGTTGAGTTTGGTTTTCGTCTTCCTCCTCGTCCTCCTCTTCTTCTTCGCTTTGACTTTCAGTGTTATTGTTTCTCCCATTTTTCGTTGTATATTTGATGTCATCCTCGTGTTCAGGCGAAGAGGCTAATTTTCGTGACCTCGTATTACTTCGATGAATAACTTCCTCTTCGCTTTCCTCGTCCGTTGGCTCGGGCGCACGAAAACGAGTGCCGTTCCTGTCTTCATCCTCATCTTCATTATCGTCCTCTTCCTCCTCGTCGTCATCATCATCATCAGCCGGAACAAATGTCTTTAATTTAGACTTTATTTGTTTGCCAGCTTTCCTATTTTTCGCTCGATTCTTCCGTGTTTGCTTTCCACGACCACCAGGAGTATAAATTTCTCCGGAGTCACTGTCAGCACTGACACTAGCTGCTGCTTTTCTCGCTCGTGTTCTTCTTACGGGTACACTATCACTACTTTCACTTTCTATCGAAGCTTCAGAGTCGCTAACTTCACTTTCACTTTGCTTCGTCTTTTTCGCTGCTGTCGATCTGGAGATTCTAAGCTTTATCATTGGTCTGGACGAGCTACCAAAACGTTGTGTGTGTCCATTTGTCATTCGCGATGGCCCTGTTCAAGTTTCGAAGTAATGACCACAAGTTAAAACTCTAGAAACTTGCAACATTTAACATGTGAATTAAAATAAATGTACCTGGTGCAAAGACATTCGGTGTTTCCTTTTTCTCTTCTTCGTCTAAATCTTCGTCATCGTCTTCTGTATTTACATCGTCATCATCCGTACCGCCAGATTTTGACTTGGGTGGTCCTTTACGAAGAATGTATAGATTTTTAAATACAAAATTTAAATTGTCAATATACGCGGAAAAAACTGAACCTACCATTCCCATTTGTTAAGCCGACATTTCCCTTTTTTCCTTTTCCTTTTATACTTGTTCTGGCACTGTTAGTACGTCTTCTTGCAGACTTCCAGTTTGAAATAATTTTTCTCATATGTTCCTCGAACATAGCTGATAATCTTATTGTCATTGAGTATATCTAGGGAATTATCACAGGAAAGATATATATCTGTGTGTGTATGTATATCCCGTTTTAACTATTATAAAATATCATTGAAGTGAATCATACAATCTTACCCTTGAGCGTTTATTCGTATTGTAGTTTCTGCTATTGGTAAATATTAATTTCACATCTTTGGCAAATTCCAAGGGAGTTTCATAATTGCCCCCTAACAAATCTTCTTTTACCGTACGTAAATCCATCGGCGTGTCTATTATTTGATGATAATCTGGATGTTCCAGTCTATCAACTGGTTCTCTGATAAAAGTTAACGAACAAATTAAATAACGATGAAATTACTCCGCCCGTTAGTACAGATGCGGGATCACGGAATAACAATAACAGCGTTAACGATTCAGTTTACCTAAACGGAATAGAATCTTCACATTGCCACAAGGTTTCTAGCAACTGACGGCACGCTACTTTCCAGTCTTGCAATACTTCTTGTGAACGTAAGTTTCTACTTGAAGTCGATCTTTGAGTACTTGTCGAAGGTTTATCTTTTGCATCTTCCACGTCGACCTCTGATTCCGAGGAATGGTACGTGTCGACTAACTGATGATAAACAGCCGGGACATCCAACTCCGTGTTTTCTCTACATAATATACATATTATACATTTTTTTTCAGTTTATCATATTTTAAAGACATACAGCTTCTCTGATTTACATCTAGTAAAAAAAAACTTTAAAACATAGTGCTACATGCATTTTGAAATTAGAGTCGCCGATATCTTACTTTATAATACGCAGGCACAAGTCCGTGACTATTCTTGCCTGCTTTACTATATGACTATGTGGCTCATTAAATTGTTCCGCGTTCGTCGCTAAGTATCGAACATCGAATTGTGCGGACGTAATCCTTCTATAGAAATGATTTTCAAAGCGAGCCTTGATGGTCGACAGATCAATCGGGTACTCCACAAAAAATGCGTAGGCAGGATAAATATTAAGATCAACTGGAGCCACGAAAGGTTCAGCGATCGCAAGACTCATCGCTTGGTCCAATCCGCGTATAATTCTGCGACACGTTGCTTCTCTGTCACCCATTGGCCATTCTTCTGCGTGAGGCTGATACAGAATTGCTCGAATTTCTTCCTGGAGTACAGGAACTGCGCCACCAATTTCTGCAGGAAGCCCTTAACAAATCAAAGCCAAGTATTTAATATCTACAAAATGACTGCCTGATTATAATCGACGAATCATATCCGTAGTCATAAATAACAAAGATTTTTGCTGACGATACCGTTTGCCGAAGACTCAAAGTTACCGTAAATACACTAACCGCTGTTATAAAATAAACTAATAAAAAAAATGCGTTTAAATTGAACCAGCAAAAAATAAACGAACTTACTATCTTCATCAATTGGTTCCAAATCCCAAGGACTCATTCTTTCGTATTCGCCGTTGTCCCATCGGACACGGAAACACATGAAGAATGATTCTGGGAAATCTTCGTCTAAGGGTTCCATTGATTGTATCTGACCCATCCACCACCCATCATCGATCATACAACGAAACCGATCTCCCTCGGACCAACTGCGCGCTAACGCAGTATCAAATGTTTGTCGCAAAACTAGGAAATCCAATACATCAGCCATATCATGATACTTGATTGTGAAGTTTTCGCCCGTTAAGCGACCGTCTTCATCCATTAAAGCCAGTTTCAGACAACACAGCCGTGGTGGGCGTATTTCATACTTGATACCCACTACTTTCACAAATTCTTGTGCCTGCAGGAATATTATATTCAGTGTTATAACTGCATTCAGTTTTTCCACTATGTGATATCGAATTAAATTAAAGATATTTACTCTTATGTTAACTTTACTCCATGGCTCGCATCGTGGACCAAGCTCATACACCTTTTTATTTCTAACAGCGTCTAAATAAAACTGGTGCCCCTGGCGAAAGTATACTATCTCATCACCCATTTGCGGGTAATAAGGAGCCTTCCTAGGGATTACCTCGGTAAGCCATTCGGAGGGTCTGAAGGCTTCGGGGACTTCCTCGATACCATTAGGCACTGTCACGATCTTTGGGTAATAATAAATATACCGTTCGAAAAAATGGTTAACAAGCAGGAAGGATAAACTGGTAAAGAACATTCACTTACCTTCTTCTTGGGACGTTTGGGACGCCTTCTATCGGTGTCGCTTGGTGGTGTAATGGATCGTTTTTTTACAGGCTTACGTTTACTACGTTTTGGTGGCTCAAGATTTAAGCCATGATCTGCGATCCAGTCAGAATATTCAGTACTAGAGTCTGAAGTTGAACTATCGGAACACATGTCTTCTTCGTGAGCGGTGGAATCATTGCTGTTACTACTAGCTGAACTTGCTGATGTACCCCCGTTATCTAGGTTCTACAAGCAATAATGGAATGAAGATTTCCATTCAATTGGAAATATGTTATACCAATTACTGTGCCGATCTGTAACGTATTCAGCAAATTACCGCGAACTCCTCCTCCTCTTGTTCTTCGTCACGTGCAGCTCTAGTTCTATAACCGTGTCTGGCAGTTCTATTGCGCTTTCGATTTGCTAATCGACTACCTATGTTTCCCTCAGAAGTAGTGGCATTTGACACTGGCTGTGGTCTCCTACGCATTTCACGCCTCCAATTTTCTAGTTCCATTTCTGCCATCGCGTTTCTAAGAAAGTTAGAATCAGATTTCAGCACACGGTGTAATAATTGTATCTCTTGCAGAACTCTTTTTTCCGAAAGACAGTACAATGGTAGAATTATCTGTGATCAAAACAGAAAAATGCAAACTAACAATGTCTTATATTGTGTTTCCGTAAGAGCCGGATTCATTGGGCGAGCAAGCATGGGCTTATTCCAAGGTGTAGTATTATCTCTTTGCCAATTGCCACTACTTTGCCTCACTCCTTCGACGTCACCTACTCTTCTCAAACCAGACCGGCTTCCACGAGGGCTAGCTATCTGCCGGACTGGATGTTCCGCTGCATTGTCTGCCCTTTCGTCGCCACCACCCTCACCTTCAACGTTAATATTTTGCCGTTGTGCAAGAGCTTCGATTAACCGGTCAATATTAGATCGTGGTTCTTGTACTGGAAGACCTTCAATGACTTCTTGCATTCCTGTGCACCATCGTATTATTGTATTATAGCCCAAAAATAACATTTATCTTTTTCTTACGTAGAAAAATATAATAATAACATGTCTCCATACCTCCGGCACCAACTGCAATATTTGGTACCAATTGCTCCCCCCTACAGTTTTCCCGTCCAGGGACCAACCTCTGTAATGCGGGTGGATAAGGATTCCCATCAACATCCACCAAAAACGGCGGAGGCATTAAATGAGGCGCAGTTTGCGTTTGTTCATCCAAAACATAATTATTCGCATCGCGTATTAATGGTCTATAATCCGTATGGAAAAACAATTCCTTTGGCACCTAAACAATTAAATAATTGTTGCACTTAATTATATTAAAAGTAAATTAATATGGGATTAAACTAAACTCAATAAACCTTACAATTTTCAATTTTTCAACGCCAGATCCGAATCCATACATTAAAAGGTGCCCGTGTGAATCTGTCGCTGCAAGCATTGTGCCATCGGGAGACCATTTTGCATCGAAGACAGCACCATTACCTTGCCCCTCAATGAAGTTTTGAAAACAGGCTATTGGCTCTGTGTTCAGCACATCCCAAATAATAAGTTGTCCATCATGTCCAGCGCTTAAAATGACACGAGGATCTATCGGATGAGATTCTAATACAAAGACCTCGTCTTTATGTCCCCGGAGAATTCTGATCAATTCGCCTGATTTCGCATTCCACACTTTTAACGAACTATCATTTACAGCTGTGATGACCCATTCATCACTTACATCCCAACTAACCATAGTCACCTTGGCCTTTTTATTGGTATCATCGTCCGTTTCAGATTCTCTGGAAATCACAGAAAATGTAATTATATTATTTCACATCTTCCAACCAAAAAGCGTTCTTCCAATCCCATTATTATGCAAATATTAATACGTTAATGTTTTGATTACCCAGCAAGTTTTGTAGTCATCAGTAAACGTTTGTTCATCCACTGTTGCTGCTCAAAGTGCCATACATTTGCAGTACCATCTTTCGAACCAGAAATAAATTTTAATCCATTATGTGCCCACTGAATACTATCGACCGTATCAGAATGAGCCTCAACCTCGAGAACTCTGCGAGGTCCTTCATCCCCCAACATTGCATAAACTCGGACATGATGATCAGCCGAACCAGCTGCCATAAAAGCTCCACCCGGACTGAACGAAGCACATATCATCTGTGCTTGACCAGGCCTCATTTTTTCGTGGTACTGAATTGGTTTTGGCCTACAGATGATAGAAAAACATTCTGACAGTTCTGCACTTTGCTTCTGCAAACGTTTAATGAGCTACATGTTGTTTAAACTTACTGAAATACTGCCCGTTCATGTCTCTTCTTCGTATGAGACCAGAACGCCACTGATCCGTCAGTGCTCGTAGAAACCAAATAATACACACCGTTGCAAGAAATGGGACAAAAATTTATAGATGTAATCATACCCGAATGTCCAGATAAAACTGCCACCTTGAAAATAAGAGTCAATTCAAACTATATTGTTATTGCACAATCTTGTAATATTCCACAATCTAATGTATGGATTATCACTCACGGGAGACATTGTTTGGAAACACCAGACTCTGAGGATTCGATCTAAACTGCCAGCAGCGAGTAAACTGTTATCAAAATTGACCGCAATGTCCATAATTTCTGCTGATGCACCTCGGAAAGTAGCTAGCAATCGTCCGTCAATGGAACTCCAAACTTTCACTAATAAATCATCTGCACCAGTTATAATATATTTTCCAGTGCGATCATAGAGAACACAATATACCGCTGATAAGTGTCCCAATGTGTGTCTGTACAGTTGCATTTTGCTGAAGAACTTTGTTGGGATTGCCTGTCGTCGACTCAGAGATCCTGAGTTCTCCCGTCCTTGTAGTACACGTACTATATGAAACAAAAACAAAACAATATTAATATGGAAACACCACAAATGTTTGTTCAATTTATATCGCCATAAAATATTAGTATTACAGTTACCTATGTTAGGCACTGATAAGTTACAAGGTGATTCCAAAAACGGCTTTCCACCTAGTCTTCCAGAGAAATAAACAATGCCACGCATTTGACGAAGTGAATCTGCAAAGAAGTAAGATTTTTAAACTTTCTCATACGTACGCCAACACAATATTAACACTAACTTATTGTCGTACGAATTATTACTTACCGTCTTGCGTACGCAACAAAGATTGTCTGCCTGCTCCGAGAAGAGATATTGCTCCTGGTACACATGGGGGCACCTCTTTTTCCAATACTGGACCAATTCTCGCACATATTTGTAGCAAATGGTTCGGCGCAATGTGAGGATACTTTCTTTCCTGTAAAAAACAGGTGGAATCAAAATCATCAAATCTTTCTTCATTTTTACTGTACACTAAGAAACATTCCAAAAAAATAAATGTGAAAAACGAGAGGAAGGAACAAGAATGAAATTGGCAGACCTTTAAATATTTTTATTCGAGGAAAAAAATCATAATCGTAAATAATAGTAAAGTTGATTGTCTTGGCGATCGTCTCGATTCCCGCCAATAATTTGAATCTAAGCTTAAAGTAGTTCCTACTTTCGACCAATGGTAGAACGAAAGAAACAAGAAGACCAATCCGGGTCTCCCACTCGTCATCTGCGAGACCAGTTTCTATAAATAAGATTCGTGCATATATATATTCATTGATCAGCTCACACAAAATGGCCGGAAGTCCGTGCTCATTGGTCGACTGCAAGATAGTGGAGGGGAGGAACTTGTGCAACAGCGACAAAGAATTGAAGAGAAGGGGAAAAGGGTTGAGGAGTGGAACGGAGAAGGGGGTAGCACCCTAATGGGGGGTACTTTGTAGTGTAGAACAGCCTTATTCGTCGAGCCACCTTGCAATATAACAAAACTAAATGCATTTCAGCGTTCATCCAACAAATAGCAACAATTTATTATTACCCGCTCGACTGTTTTTCGTCCGCGAAAAGGCGAGCCCCGAGGGAGGGAAGAAAAGAAATTACGGGATTCACTTACCAATTCTTCGAATGTTTGATTATGCACATGCCCTTCCCAATCGTGTCTCTGCGGCAAAACCTGCGGAAAAATCGAGTAATCACGAAAATGGATCGTGTCGACCGACCAATCCTACCCGCGATCGATCTCGTAATTATTTATCAAACACCAAGGTCGCTGGCCTTGAGATTCTAATGTTTTGACAAGCAGAAACCACGTGCAAACCATGTGGAGCCGACGGGTATGTATAGTGTCACCCCGGCAAAACGTCAGCTGAGGCCAATCGTCTTACCTTTGCTCGTTCTAATTCACGCTTCAGCACCTAAAACCAACCTTTCTCGTTACGATATCCAGTCGAGGGGCTACCTCTCGTTTCTACAGTTAATATATTTACCGTCGCGGCTTCACGGCAGGGCCCCGTCGACAGGAATTTCGCGATCAGGAAGTACAGCTCTGCAAGAAAGAACGCTGCGCTTTAGAACGAACCGCAACGCTCGCATCATGATTGCCGATGGTAACGGCGCTTATCGCTCCCATTCTTTACCTGGTGCTATTGCAGCCTCGTTCCTGGACACGCTGCCTTCCATTTTGCCCGACCAATCGATTATTATTCACTCACGGACAATGAGAAACATTTACTTTTTTCGGGTCATAGCGCGGCAATAACCATTTCGGATTTCATTTTCTCTCTCGCGAGGTCTCGACCGCGAGACGCACACGCACGCTCACCTCCTCAACGGAAAGTAGTTCCCCTGGGCCCCCCACCCCTCTTGCAACGCTCACGAAACACCCAACACATCGTAGCTGATCGTAGCTTACCAATTCAGGAGCGTAGATAATTTTACTGGTGCCCTGTTCAATTCTTCTTTTCCTAATACTTTCTACGTATCATTACTCTTAAAATAATTGCGACATTGATCAATTCCTTGAACACTTAGATCTTTCTTTGTCAGCTTTATGTAATTACGTAAAACTAGAATTTATCATTGATTACGAGCTTAATCATTTACTGCGTAATTAATAGTACGCTCCATTTCGTTGTGTCACCCAAGAAATCGAGTCTACTAATAGAAGCTTCAGCATTGAACGCGGTACATTCGAACTGAAAAATTGGCGAAAATAGAAACTTCAAAAGCAATGTTGTGAAAAATGTTGCAAAGTGATGTAAAAATGTAGAATTTGAAATAAAAGACTGAAACTCAAATATGTTTCACAGGAAATGTTACATGCATGCAAAACTGATGTCCTCTTTTTAATATTACAAGTCACGTTTTTAACGTTGGTCTAACCTTTTAATTTATTTCTTATTTGTTTAACACTGATATAATAAGTATTTTATTAACCTAAAAGTATTTATAACTTATGATGCTTCATTTAATCACGAATGACTTATGGAACTTAATGACCTTACGAAATGCTTTTTGTACCGTTATAAACACGTAATAAGTAGAGCGAGCTTGTAACTGCTGTATTAAAGTTTCGTGCACATGATGATAACAAAAAGACTGCAAAATAAGTATATTCTGAGATACATATGATGAAAATGCAAGATGGACACTACTTAACGCAAATAAAAACTGAAAGTATTAAATATATTTCTGTGTAGTACGAATAATGAATACAGACCATACAAATAGCCTTTGCTTTATACCTGAAATAAGCATTTGGAAGTTGGGGGGGCGTTCGGGTAGTATATAGGAAAAGTAATTTTCAACGAGCTGAACGATATGTCAATCAGATAACATCACACATGACATGCAAAGAGGAAAGGAATGTTGACCTAATGTATATCGCGTAGTTAAACAGCATGGTTTTTAAGTGCCTGCAAGGTTACACGACGATATAACACAATTACGAGTTCGGCGATGGTATTTAAGAGTTCTTGTCGAACTTTGACAAATGCATTCTGTTACTTTCTTTTATGACTACCAGTTCCACATTTCGAAGACCGAGTAGATAGAAATTTGTGACTTCCCATACTATTCTTATCGTTCATTGCACTCACTGGTAGAAGTAACCAGAAATAAAAAAGGTGACCATGATTTTTTAGTAAATACACATAACTATGATATCAGTGTTATATTTCTTTTAATCAATGATTATTTGCAGGATATAGTTGATTTATTGTTGTGCCCCGCGTTAAAAATTTGTGGACAATGTCGTGGATAAGGGATCATACTTTAAACTGGATAGAGTACTTAGCTGTTAAAATTCTCAGAACTGGTCAGGTTCCCAGACATGTAGCATTCATAATGGATGGGAACAGACGTTATGCAAACAAAAAAGGAGTACAAAAAGTAGATGGGCATGCAAAAGGGTATATATCGTTGTAAGAAACACAGATCGCTTTTATACTTTATATTTTTATTTGCAACTGTTATAAAATATTTTTAGGTTTGATAAATTGGCAGAGGCGCTACGTTGGTGCTTTGACCTTGGTATATCCGAAGTTACAGTTTATGCGTTTAGCATTGAGAATTTTAAAAGAAGTAAAGAAGAAGTAGATGGTCTAATGGAACTTGCTGGTCAAAAGTTTCAACGGCTGTTAGATGAAAGGTCCTTTCACTGCTTGAAGTCATGGTAGAAAAATCTTTTTGGATTCACAGGAAACTTGTTTGAAATAACAAATATTACATTACAGAGAAAAACTTATGGAGCATGGCATATGTATCCGTGTAGTAGGTAATTTGTCGCTAATCCCAGTGCACATATGCAAATTAATCGCAGAAGCCATGACTATCACAAAGCACAACAATAAATCATTTCTCAATATAGCATTTGCCTACACATGTGAGTACAAATAGGATTTCAATTGTAACTAAAATGTTCGTGTTCCATATTTTTACTGGTGATTTTTTTGTATCATCATTATTAATGAAGTTCCTATTTTTAAGATAGATTAATTTTTTTGGTTAAATTTTGTTTAGCGCGGGATGAGATTACTCATGCAGTCAAAGATGTTGTAGAGGGTGTAAATAATGGCGATATATTACCAGAAGATATTGATGATAATCTTATTTCTCAATCCCTGTATACATACAATTCGCCTGATCCTGATTTATTGATTCGAACTTCCGGTGAAGTTAGATTGAGTAATTTCCTCATATGGCAAGTGAGTTCTTAAATAATTCTAATAATTATAATGTCCCTTTAACTAGAATAGTAGCTCTAAACATATAGTTTGTCAAAATTTTAGATATCCAATACCTGCGTGTATTTTGCTAAAGCATTATGGCCAGAATTTAATGTATGGGACCTCCTCAAAGCAGTGTTTTACTACCAAAGATGCTATCCAGACCTACAGAAGTTAGCTAAGAGGCAATTAGAAAAATTATCCATACAGAACAGCAGGCAATCTAGTTATATTAATAAGTTGTATCATCAACGACAAGTCACGATAGAAAAACTTTGTCCTGTAGTCGTTCAATCATAAGGGCGTGTACATACTAATTAAATGTTTCTTTTATAAGTAACGTGTCAAACAATATTTTTCTGTTAGTAAATTGTATTTATGAAAATATACACGTATAGCTATTTCTACACATTTTAAATTTGCAGAATGTATTGTACATAACAGCTCATATGAAAGCTGGACACGACACTTGAAATGATCTACAAATATAATAAATGAAAGCATATTGACAAACTTGGTACTTTCATGAGGTTGGCAGATTCATAAATGAGAGGTGATAAAGTGGTATTTATAGGATATTTTGTAAAATAAGCAAATAAATATGAAAAAGTTGAAAGGAAGTAAAGAAATCCAAAATTATTTATATGTACAGAAATTCTTCTGTATTTTATTTCTACCTTAATAGATAGATCTTTCTTAATATACGTTAAAACACTTGTATAAATACGAATTCTCATGACCACTTACTATTTATAGTGTCCATCTTAACGGTATAAAATACATGTGTCTAAAACGATATCGCGTAATATACGAGATATTATGTAATATTATATAATAATATTAATAGGCACAGTAATGATATTAGTATAGTTTTGACGGCACGATTACAAGATAAGATGATTTATATCCTTAGATCGTATTACTTACATAACATACATTATTTCTTTAATTTCTGAAGTCATTAAAAGCAGCATGTACAATATATACATTTTTCTGTACATAGCATTAACTGTTCATACACATTAGAGTTTTTCACTGCAACCTAAAACGGTTAGGTTCTACCAAATTAACGTTTCTCGCATTGTAAAATCAGTCCATGTCCGGCATCTTTCCGCCATTGATGTGTGTCACAGTCAAAAAAAAAAGTGAATGATCTAATATGTTAATTTGGCAAGTAATCGTCAACTTGTAAATTGTCTGGATAGCAGATTATTTTTTGCAAAATCCAGCTCTGAAATACCTATGTGATTCTTCGTTGTCAATTTTTCATTTGGAATTATATGGTTGATGACGTCTAGCTGATGGTTGCCTTTGTCTTTCTAAAAAAGATTGCCCCTGACCAGAACTTACAGCAGCAAGACGTTGATCTATTGCTTCTCTATGGCAGGTCAAACCTAAACGATAAAAAGCAGTTAACATTAACTTTTCTTCCATCTCTTTGATCATTTTGGATTCTTTCAACGATCGTTCCATGTCTTCCATAATTTTACGTTGTTCTAGTATTTGATTTCTTAAAATTATCACTTCGTTAGGAGATGATGCATTGTTCTGCTTTGGATCTAGACTTTTTATAACGCTTTTTGTTTTCTCCACATATTTTTTGTAGCGTTCTTCTTGCGCAGCGTTATCATACTCATGGCGAATCAATTTTTCTTGAAGAACAACAGCTTTTTGCTTCTGCACTTGTAGTGCATTCTCCCGTTCCTCTATTTGTAAAAGCAAACGTTCCTTTTCTGTTTGTGCCCTCCTCAGTTCATCCTGCAACTGCGTTATCTTTTGCCCTGGGCTAACACTGTCAATCTTACTATCACTACCATTTGATTGATTTCCCATAATTTCTTCCAATTTGTTCTCTAATTCGATTATCCGTCGATTAGCTTTTCGATTTTGACCCTTAAGAGTATTCAACCGTTCCTCTGAATCTTCTAATAATGCTTGCACTGTAGGAAGCTTGTCGTCATTAGTTTTCTGTTTCAACTTCAACACTTTGTTTTCATGTTGCAGACACAACAACTTTTCCTTTATTTCGAGAGGAATCAGTTCTGTACAGGCAACAGTATTATCAGCACTAGGCTTTGTTATATTTTCTGCCGCTTGGAGTTGCGTACACTTCAATTCTTCATTTGTTTCTTTTAAAGCATCCCTCTCAACAATTAACCTGTCTCGTTCTCTGTTCAAAGTACTTAACTTAGCTTCCATTTTTTTCCCTTCAAATTCCAGCTTGTCGCATTTATTGCTCTGTTCATCCAATTTATGATGGATTTCAGCAAGTTGATGTTTGCAAGCTTCCAAATGATTACGTAACATTGCAGAGCGTTTTAATTCTTCGTCGTAATCAATTTTCAATTGCAGGTACTCTAAGTTCTCATCCTCCAATATTTTAACTTGCCTTCTTAAATCGCTGAAGTCTTCCATTTTTTTCTTGTATGATTCTATTGTTAATTCATACTTTCCTACTTTGTCCGCAGTTTCTCTCAGCGCATCTACCTCATCTTTTAAAGTATCAGCTTCATCCGCAGCTTTCCGTAAATCTTCTTGCTTCGACTGTAATTCCAATACTTCTTTCCCCAATAGTTCTACTTTTAATCTATAATCATCCCTAGTGGCTTCCACTTTGAACAATTCGTCCTTAAGGGCTTCCACTTGTTTTCTAAGGCCAGAATATTGTAATATAGGACCAGACTCTTCCGGATTCTCAAATTCATCGAGTCTCCCCTGGAGTTTTATATTTTCCGCTACCAAGGCTGCTTTTTCCTCTTGCAATAGCAACAGCTGCTGATCAAGCTCGTGGCATCTTTGGGCCAATTGTTCTTTCATATCTACCGTTAATTGTAGCTCTGCTAATAATCTTTGCTGAGCACCGTCGGTCATGTCAAAGGATTCAAAATTTAAGCTGGTACCTAAGCTCAATCTAGGTCCATGCATGCTACTTTCCAGTTCTTGAATACTTTGCATTATGGCTTGTTGAACCGTTTCCTCCATACTCATGATTCGTGTAATATATTGCTGTTTTTGCTTGCAATTTACAGCGCATCCTAATATCAATTGTAATAAGCGACGCAATTCTTGGCTATCACAATATTCTCCGATCTTTGTTGCATCTGGCTTAATATAGCCTGACAGCTGTTGGTTTAAACATTCTACATAATATTCCATTACAGCCTCTACTATTTTCTTCAGGTTGCTAACTCTGAGGCGCCAGTTAGAACCAACATGAGTTTTGATCTTGGCTTTCCATGCAGTGGTGAACCATTCTGGGGCTATTTGAGCAAGCGCTTCAGCTAAGGCAACTCCATCGGATATATCGTCTGCGGTAGAGTGAGGAGCTTCAAGATCAAACGTGTCAAGCCATTTCATTAAATTACTTAGTTGTTGAGCTTCCATATTAATTTTTTGGCCACAATCTTATTATAGGAAGAAAAGCGATTTATGCACCTTGTCACGTCAACCGATTTCTCGTGACATATATACGTGCCCTCATTAGAGCTCTAATATAGAGTTTACCTTCGACGCCATCAGCGAAAATAGAAAAATCGGTTCTACCATAATTGTGGTTAATTATTGCGTTTATGTACCTTGCTTTCGTTAAACTGCAATTTAGGACAAGTTTGACACTTTCTTATCAAAAAAAGGATAGTGGAACGAACTGTACCAATTCTGCACCAAGTATGCAAACTAGAGTGTGCAAACCTCAATGTTAAATGGACGTAACGATTTAGTTCATTACTAAGCGGTAGAGTGCGTTGACGATAAACACACACACAAAGGGTGTTCCGTAAGTGGGTTAAAGGTATGATACTTGAGATAATTATGAAATCCCGCTCATTGATGCGGCAAATATTGACATGAACTGGCAAGACCAACAAACGGACCCTAGACGATCAATCTGACCACCAATATTAGATACTTCCGAATTAGATACCCTCTGACTATAAAACCGGTAACATATTTTGTAACCATATCTTTGAGGCAGCGCGAAATGAACATTACGCCACTTGTGTTTAAATAATTAATCCATCCAGACATAACAATGACGCTATATATAGTGGGAAACTATTATATATAGCTATAGTATGACATATATATGGTCGATTCCACGTCAAATCGCACAGCTAAATTCTTCGAAATTCTGATTTTGAGATATGTTATAGAGGGAGGTGAGACAAGCCACCCGAATTTTTTTTTTATTTTTTATTTTAACTTTCGAGGAGTTATGAGACTTTGAACAATTGGGACACTTTTCCTTCAAACATTTCTAGGCACGGTCTGGTTTGCCGTAGAATAATCTGTTTTTTTAAGTTCAATTCACAAAAGATTGTAGTTTAACGAGAATTTTCAACCCATTTCAAAAAGTTTATTTTTCAACGCATAATTCATAATAATAAAAAATAATCGTTAATTTGACTGTCTGGGCCCTCACCGAAAATTATGAAAAAATTATATCCTTGTAGCGCGTTTCGAGACGAACAGTTTGCAAAAAAAGGCAGCCCCGTGCACGCAATAACTTCGGAGTAATTGAAGAAAAAGTGTAACTGTCTCGGAATTACTGATTTTGCCAGCAAGAACGCTGAATTGGGAGGTGGGGGTCGTTACGCAGGGCCGCGCACCTAAGAGATACGCGTTAAAACATTGAAACTGATTTTTATCGGGAATAATCGTTGGTGCTCGCGACTATTACGCATACCACCGTGTGTATGCATCATCAAGGCACCCTCGTGAATTTTTTGAGAATTTTCGGGAATGGTCTTCATGTGTTTTTAACTGATTGAGAACACGTAATGTCAACACGACTCGTCATCGCGTCATCACGCAGTTATGTGGGATGTCGCGTATCTCTTAGGTGCGCGGCCCTGCGTAACGACCCCCACCTCCCAATTCAGCGTTCTTGCTGGCAAAATCAGTAATTCCGAGGCGGTTACACTTTTTCTTCAATTACTCCGAAGTTATTGCGTGCACGGGGCTGCCTTTTTTTGCAAACTGTTCGTCTCGAAACGCGCTACAAGGATATATTTTTTCATAATTTTCGGTGAGGGCCCAGACAGTAAAATTAACGATTATTTTTTATTTTTATGAATTATGCGTTGAAAAATAAACTTTTTGAAATGGGTTGAAAATTCTCGTTAAACTACAATCTTTTGTGAATCGAACTTAAAAAAACAAATTATTCTACGGCAAAGCAGACCGTGCCTAGAAATGTTTGAAGGAAAAGTGTCCCAGTTTTTCAAAGTCTCATAACTCCTCGAAAGTCAAAATAAAAAATAAAAAAAAATTCAGGTGGCTTGTCTCACCTCCCTCTATAACATATCTCAAAATCAGAATTTGGAAGAATTTAGCTGTGCGATTTGACGTGGAATTGACCATATATATATATATATCGTCAGCGCACTCTACCGCTTAGTGACGAACTAAAATCGTTACGTCCATTCACGTCCATTTAACATTGAGGTTTGCACCAGGGTATCCAAACCCTTATGGGAGTACCTGGTCCACAAAACTTACCGGGGAACTGGTAGGTGGCGATAGTGTCACGCATTGCGCAGGCGCAGTGGCTTTTTGGTAAAGCATCATTTCAAGATGGCTTCTGGAAGAAAGCGTCCGTTGAAAGAATGGAAGTCAAGTACATCGGAATTTTACAGTATTCCGAAATATTCTAACCTGCGGTGAATGAAATGGATCGTTACGTGCAGAAATCCAAAGTTAATAAGCTTACCCAATAACTGTGAAGAGAACTGTAAGCGTAGATGAGATGTATACCAACAACCACTCTAACAGTAAGTCAACAAATCTACCAACATATACAAATTATTTCAAATAACGCACAGATATGCCATGATTCTGTTATGACATTAAAAACAGGAAGCTAAGTAGTCAAAAGTTTCCAGTTAGTACTGATTACTGTATCATTTTTTCAGCAAGGAAGCAAGGGATCAACAAGAAGAGACGGTTATTGAAGCAACGTGATTATGGCAAGTATATTTTCTATGTATCCCATGACGAATATGTTATACTATCTGTTTCCAGGTTGACCATTCTTTGGGTGCTGTTTAGAGATTCGAATGAAGGTATTATATCGTATTGCGAAGTTCTTTTGATGACAGTAGACTTTGTTCATTTCTTAGAATCGATTGCAAAACTGCTCTGTAGCAGCCGGAAGGACAACTTCGAGAAAATGAACCAGGCAGCATATAATGCCGTGATGGCCATGTAGGACTTTAGAAAAGCAACTAGGAAGGTCGCCGCATATAAGGAACATCTAGCAGGCACTGAAAAAGTATTAGTATCAGTATTCCAAAAATACTGCCAAGCGAATAGGCTGTGAAATCCGCTATCTTAAAACTACCAATGTGTTGTTATAATATTTATAGTTTGTAACTGATTATTTGTATATAATTAGAATGGGTTGTAATATAATATTCCCATGTATTTCTTCGACGTGGAATCTTATAAAATAAACGTACTATTTCAGAATTTGTTTCATCGTAATTTGAGTTAAATCCTTCAAATTTTTAAGCATAAGTACGATGAATAGAATAGAATAGAAAGGACGTAAGTCATTTAGTTTGCGTGGTCTTCCCAGAGGGCGCTCATATTCAATATATATAGGCACAGTAGACGGAGAGTGGGGGTACTACCATATATGGCAATAGTGTGCTATATATATTGAAAGTCAGCGCCACCATGGGTTTCCCCGGGAAGCTTTTTGCTTACGCTCCTTTAACACTGAGGTTTGGAACCCCTGGTTTGCACGTTGAACATTGCACACCCGATTGTATGTATATACATGTCCTGGGCACCTGTTGCTACCGAGAGGTTTATTGTGATGCATGTGGTTAATGAATAATTAAATAATATTATGTCTTTCAAGTAGTGTCGAGTGATACCATTATTGGAGTGAAGATGCTTCTCGGTAAGTCCGGAATTGTCAACATGTTCTTCCTTTAGAATTTTTGATAATGTCTTCCTATGACTTTCCTTGCCAGTGTTACGATTGTAACAACGCCATTTTAATACGTCGTTCATAGGTTAAGTTATACTTTTGCCTTTTCAGTTGTTCATATATTTCTGTTTGAAATTGTACATTTTACCGTTTTTGTTGTCCCTACAAACATTATTATTGTTAGTATTTCTATTGTTGATACTACTATTGCTACCATAATTTCTGCAATTCCTATTACAGTACTACCACATCTATTACCATATCGTTGTTACATTAATCCAGGTCTGTGCAAGTTCGAGGTCATGGACTTGGTTCTATTCTTTTTCCACACAGTAAGGCATAGTAGAATAGATGCTGAAACGCTAATCTTAGTGTTTTATTGCTTGACAGCGATGCAAAAGATAAAGGTCCCTTCTCTGCATAAACCAGATACAAACTTAAGCAGGCTTTTGTGGTTTCTTTTGTTGTAGAAATAATAGCTTTACAGTTAATAATAAATTTAAATAAATTATTAGAACAATTATAATTAAGCGATAACTCTATTCTATTGCGATGCTTCGATACAAAAATAATGTGTCTCGATGAGGGGTGTTGATATTGGATATGTTGTTTGGACAAAGCTTGGTGTAGTTGAAGACGAAGAGTTCTGCTCAACAATTTTAGTATTTCACAGTTTTGAGGTGTGAATAAATCTGTATATAAATAAGGGATATGATATTTTGGAAAAGGAAGGCAAAGTAATTATGACAAAAATGTAAGACATAGAAAGACATGTAAGACATAGAAAATATCGATGTGGTAGGGTGGGTAAGAAGGCCTTGAGTTGAGTCGAGTCGAGTCGAGTTGAGTTTCAAATTGATTTGTGCACCATACCACGTTATTTTTAACAAGTTTGAGTTAGCGTTACCAATAAGAATAGATTCTAATCAACATTTTACAAGAATTAATGCTATTCTACAGACATGATACAAAGTTGATTGGACATGGTACAGAACTTTATGTCCCAAAAGTCCTGCAATACTGATACAGTAAAAATACAATCATTGGGAGGATCTTTGTGTGCGGAGAGCCACTAGTTATGGAAATATAAACTGCCAGTGAGATTGATTATATGTTTGTTTCTGAAAAAAAATATTGAAGAATAAAAAAACACGTTTTGGCAGTAATAAAATAAAGTTTAATATTTCTGAGATTATGACACTAAATTCCATAGTAGTCAGGTTTTAGACATTGTCGGCCAATCGGTTTTGCACAAAATTTTGCAATTTTGTGCATACAAAAATGTACAAGTTATTGCTGCTCGATGAAAGCAGCAAAAAAATCTGATTTCTTGTTGTATTGTTTGCAAAAAGTGGAGATGTATTATCTTACGTCTGTATGCCTTTTGTGCGGAAATATTTGTAACATTGCGTGCAGTTGCGCAACCAGCACACATTTCGTCAGTTTTGCAAAGTATGTTTGCACTTACTGACGCAACATTAAACGATTTGCGTGTGTTTGCACTTAATAAATAGGTACATGCGGTACACATTGATGTTAAAGAGTCATTCATTCATTTAATATTATTAATTTGTTATTTATTAATAATTATTAATTATAATAATAATTATTATATAAAAATTATAATTATAATATAAATAATTATTAAATTATTAAATTTATATCAGAGCACCAGCTAGACGTCGTATGTATTGATCATTAATTTTTACGCGTTTGGGCTAATTAATTTTTCTAAAACCTGTATCTAAATTGTATACATTTTTGAATAAACAATTTCTCAAGCGGCCAGCGCGTAGATCAGAGGCGGCTAACAGAGTGCAAGTGCACTCTACCCTGCCGTTTTCGATTCCCCCACTTCTAAACTCTTCCGTGCACGCGACTAACGGAGAAAAAGACAGCACTCACAAGGGAACATATCCGGGTGTCCGCCACCGATTTTAATGAAATTTGGCAGGCTTATTAAGCTCGAAAAAATAAGCGACACATATTTTTTTTTATCTGCTGAATTTCACTTTTAAGGGGTGAAACCACCCAGCAAAGCTTGACAACGACAGTGCTATCTCGGTAATAGTCACACATAGAAGAAAATTCCTTGGGAAATAGTTTCATAATTTTTTACACATAATTTCAGAAGGTTCATAAAATAAAAAAAAAAGACATTTGTTTATAACAAATAAAATTATTGTCCTTTTAGTTCGCAAATTTGGAGATTTTCAATATAACATAAAAGAAATCAAATTTTTTTCCGAAGCTATTGACATATGGACCGTTTATTTTGAAAGTGGTGTAAGTCCATTTTCTGTCGTTTCGAGAAAATTAAAGGTTAGCATATTAGTCAATTCAAAAATATACATTAATTATATCAACTCGGACAATGTTTCTACTAACTTATCAATGTGTAATTTAATTATATAAATTTTTGTTAGGCGAATTTAACTGCAATAACATATATTTACAAGCTGTCAATGGACTTACACCACTTTCATAATTACTCAATTGTAAAATTCATTTAATTTCAATTATGAAAAATTAAGTATTATACTTCAAATAAACTTTATGTTAATCGAATTTTGTTTATAAATAATAACAAGAAATAAAATAGGGGTAGTATTTTTTATTTTGAACGTTACATTTATATATTTTGAAACGCAACATAACATATCGGTATTACTAAATAATATAAGAGCATAAATAAATTTTATTTACGCTCTTTATGGGGCAGTGTTTTAAAATACTCGTGATGCACAGGAGGTATATACGGTAATAATTGCTCCATATCCTTATATTTTTCATATGTAATAGGTATGGCATCGTTATACAAAGGCGCCAGGACGATTCTTTCAAATTTTTGCGGTCTTCCCCGACATTTAGATGATAAATCTAACGTCTTAAATTCGGTATCCTCCATCGATGTTTTATATAAAATACTGTACGGTGCACTTTTGCAAAACCTCATCCAACATATTTTCAGCCAGTTTACCTTTTCTCCGTTGGTATTCTTTTTTACCGGTTTCTGAACTGCGTTTTCTAAATTTTTTGTTGACACGAAATTCTCTCGTTTCATTTCGTGTAAAACAAATTTATTATTTCGTCTACATTGTTTTATAACAAAACAAAATCAAATGTAATAACCACGTGACCCCCCACGCATCTATGTCTATCTATTAATCTAACCACATATACTAATATGTCTATGGAAATTGGACTTACACCACTTTCATAATCAACCGCTACGCAATTTCTTTTATCGGCCAATTTTTAATTGAACAAAGCATTAACATTTTTGAAGATATTAAGTATTAACTAGTTACAAATAAATAGTTTACACTAAATTAAACATAAATTACCTGATAACTCATTTTTTTGTAAAAATGGACTTACACCACTTTCAAAATAAACGGTCCATATTATTATAGTGCATTTGCCTCCTACAGTTCGGCAGATTTTGTATTATTCAGAGCGCAACAGAGACCAAAAAAAAAATTTACGATCGGCATCTGACCTATTTTACGCTTTGGAGAGGACAATGTTGGCCCACAAAAATTATTTGGAGAGGAGGCGTACCATCTCTGCCCCGATATGGCCACTGAAGTTTGGGAAGGAACGGGGCCATAATCTAACTTCATTAATTTATAAATATTATTTCATTATACTTTCTTTTACTTATTGTACTGTGTACCTACACTGAATGACCATCACATTCCTAATCTACCACCAACGATCTTCGCTAATTCCGCGATAGACTGGTGAGCATGAAATGCCCAAAACGTTTTGATCAACATTTTATTCCACGCTCATCCTTGACCAAAATTAAAAATTTTTTAATAATTTATACGTTCTCATTTTTATCGTTTGTCGCGCGACGTCCACGCGCGATGCTGAATCACGGATAAAATAACAAACAATGATCTCATAACTATGCACCATCTGTGGATTACTTATTAAACGAATCCGATGCACCTCATCTCAATCGCTTTTTATAAATTTGATTCATCGGTGAAGAAGAAACGATGGTTAAATAATTTGTATGTTCTCATGTTTATCGTTCATCGCGCAACGTTCTTGAAACAGGTTTACAACGTGTTCAAAATACGTTCAAACGCGTTTAATGATGTTTAAAACACGTTTATAGCCCCCCCCCCCCCATCACCTGAGATCGTAATTTTATTTTTCAAGTACAAAACTAAATTCTCGCAAAAC
Organism: Pemphredon lugubris; assembly: GCA_933228935.1. Lineage (NCBI taxonomy): Eukaryota > Metazoa > Arthropoda > Insecta > Hymenoptera > Crabronidae > Pemphredon > Pemphredon lugubris. Next base: position 27,507,252 of record OW121815.1, read on the forward strand.
AATTTTTATCTCATATACTGAGTGTCCCATTTTGATCTTTAAACGTGAATATCTCGAAAATAAATAGATTTAGAGAAAAGTAGTTCTGGAAAAAGTTATAGGACTCTGTTAATGTGCGCCTTATCTGTCCCTTGCGTTGCTTGGGTCGTCGATACAGCTAATGTTTTTTAAAGATGATCGCCGAAATTCTGGTGGTACGTTGATAGTTGGGTTGTTGCGACGATAGTTTAGATACCCCAATTGTAACGATACTATCTTTAATGATGAACATATACAAATAGATGTGGAAATTTACAGACAAAAAGTAGTACGTGTGTGTTGCTTGCTGATTCCGATCTGGCGTTGAGGCAAAAAATCCTCCCTTAAATAAACTGACTTATTTGACTAAAGTAATTTCATTGGTTACGAAATTGTGGAGGGGGTACGAGAAGTTAGTGCTTCTGTTTGGTGGAAAAATCGCTAATTTTGATTGGGTGACAAATATTGAAAGGATGTCCGAATATGGAATTCCCAAAACACTGATGGGAGAGGTAGAGGTTGGGGGGTGGAGGTGAGCGGCATGACCGCGTAACCGGGACAGAGTACCTGCCCTTACGCTTTCTCGGAACGGACCCATAATTACTATTACGGGTACGATAATATTGTCCTACTGTAGATATACCGTAATATAAATTTTAAACCAAAGATGGTATGTCATAAAGACCCGTACGAGCGGAACAACTAAATCGTACAAATAGTCTAAAAGTAAAAATACGCTAATTGCTTATCATATCTGAGCTAGCAGCTGCTTCGTGACTTATTATAATATTTCCCTGTACAATAAGAGACCGAACATGCCGGCCGGGTTGAACGATTCCGTTCAAAAGAAAAGAAAGAAGAAGCTTATTTACAGTTATGATTAGACTATGTTCATAAAATAAGGTGAATTATTCTATGTGTTATAGAAATCGTGAAGCGATAGATTGCATGTAACGATGAGTTCGACCTCATGTAGAAAATTATACGGAGTCAGAGTTCATTGGTAGAACACAAAGGTTTTTTACATTTCTTTTGAATACGCTATTAGCGGTTTTTAGCATGACTACTCGCAAAATCTTATCGTTCCCTCGATTTGTTGATAAGATGCGAGCCATGGACCATCGCATTGGCGGCAAGTTGTCGTCTTTGACTACAACGAGCGTCCCTTCCTTCAGGTTTTCCGCCGAGTTGTGTTTCCACTTGCCGCGGGTGGTTAATTCGTTGAGGCATTCTTTGTACCACCTTTTCCAAAAATGTTGTTTTACATATTGGATGTGCTGCTAGTTTGAAAGACGATTAGTCGTTACATCCGTTAAATCATGCTCAAGCGTGCTCGTTAAAGATTCACCTATCAGGAAGTGAGCAGGTGTGAGGGCTAGGAGGTCGTTAGGATCCGAAGATAGAGGCGTCAAAGGGCGAGAGTTCAGTATAGCTTCAATTTCAATGACGTAGGTGTTGAGTTAAATTTAAAGAATTTGACTGCCGCCTGCCACAAACCGCCGAAGTGTGGACAACGTGGTGGGGAGAAGTGCCATGTTACCCCGGATTCTGATAATTTATGCTCTATTAAATTATTGTGTGATTTTTAATTTATCAATTTGGATATCTCTCTCAGTTCGTTGTTTGCTCCTACGAAATTCGTGCCATTATCGGAGTATTTATTACGGGATGCGCCACGCCTGGAGAAGAATCTCCTCAGACTAGCGAGGAATGCTTCCGTTGTAAGATCACTTACGAGCTCTAAATGAACAACCTTTGAAGCAAAACAGACAAACACTGCTACGTAGACCTTCACTCTTTTCGTGTTTCTGAACCGTTTTTTTTTCATGAAAAACGGTCCACAATAATCTACTCCGGAATTTTCGAATGGGCGATATGCAGATACCCGATTGCGAGGTAAATTACCCATGAGATAATCGGGACATCCCGTGGGTTTTGCTCTAAAGCAGCGTATGCAGTTCCGTATAATGGAACGTGTGGTACTTTTGCCGTCTATCGGCCAATAGGTCTGTCTTACGGTGTTTAAGGTGGCTTGTATGCCTGAATGCATGCATCGTTCGTGAAAGTATTTTACTATCAAACGCGTGAGAAACGTTCCCCGTGTTAAGAGGATGGGATGAATTTGATTGTAATCAATGTCGGAATTTGCTAACCTACATCCTACTCGTAAAACACCCGCTTTATCGAAAAATGGTGTTAAAGAAAGCAATTTGCTTGTATTGTTAATATTGTGTCCTTTGCGTAGACATGATAATTCTTCGGAAAAGTGTTCCATTTGCTCGATTTTGACTAATATTTATCAGTTCGATAGGTGAAAGTTCACCGGTAAATTTTTCTGACCCTTGCGTATTTTTCGCAAATCTTAGGCAATAAGCTACAACCCGCAGAAGCTTGTTAAAGGATGAGAAACGGTTAAATAATTTTGCGTGATCGGTTTGATTAATTACAATGACCGTACTACGACGTTCGGGTATCTCGATCTCAGGTAGATTGTAACTTGGCCAGGATGATTCATCCTTGGAAAGCCAATAGGGTGCGTCAGTCCATATTTTATTTTTAATAAATTCGCTCGGTGTCTGACCTCTAGAAATACCGTCCGCGGGATTATCGGCTGAAGACACATGAGTCCAATCACATGGCTGAGTGTACGTTTGAATTTGCGTGACCCGATTAGCCACAAAGGTTTTTAAAGTATGAAGCGAAGATTTTAACCAATGCAAAGTTATCGTTGAATCGGACCAGAATCTAATTTTGTTGCAATTGATTTTTAATGCAGTTTTTGTGGTTTGGTACAAATTTGCTAATAAGCTTGCCGCGCAAAGTTCAAGACGAGGTAAGGAAGTCGACTTTAGAGGAGCTACACGAGATTTTTGCGCAGATTAATCTGATCGCAATTTTTTCTACATTATTGACTGAGTGTAGGTACAGGCAGGCCCCATAGGCGCTCTCGCTAGCGTCACAAAAACCGTGCATTTGCACATCTATTGAACCTTAAGTATTATCTCGCGAGGTAGTGTAAACGTGGTAACCGAGGGTAGCTCGGTACTATAAGGATTCCAGGCTAATCGGATAGATTCTGGAACTTCTTGGTCTCACTCAAGATTTAGTTTCCATAACTGTTGCATGAGGATTTTTGCTTTTATTACGACTGGGCCGAGCAACCCTAATGGATCAAATAGCTGTGCGATATTTGATAATATAATGCGTTTAGTGAGCCGTGAATACTGCAAATTTGAAGTTACGGAATACCCGATATTGTCCTTAACCGAGTTCCATAGTATGCCGAGCGTGTTTTTATGCGTATTCTGGTCTAACGCGAGTTCCTTCAACGTTGAACAGTCAGAGAGGTCTTCTAGCAATTTAGACTCGTTGGATGCCCATTGGCGTAAATTGAAGCCGCCTAATTTAGAAATCTGCACTAGCTGATTTTTAAGTGTAACAGCGTCCTCGAAGTTGGATGTTCCCGTAAGCAAGTCATCCATGTAAAAGCTATTTTTAAGTGCTTGTGCACCTAATTAGAATCTGTGACCTTCGTTATTGGCTAGTTGATGAAGGCATCAGACCGAGAGGAATGGAGCGGAAGCAGTACCGTATGTTACTATATTCAATTCAAAGGTCTTAATCTTATCGGTTTTACTATTGCGCCATAGAATTTTTTGAAATTGCCTATCACGCGGGTTGACCAAAATTTGGCGGAACTTTTTCTCAATGTCGGCTGTTAATACGTAGGAATATGAGCGAAAGCGTAAGACTATTGTAAAGAGATCGTCTTGGATGGTAGGATCAACCAAGAGCGTGTCGTTTAACGAAATATTGGAGGAGGATTTCGCGGAACCGTCAAAAACTACTCTGACCTTTGTGGTCACGCTGGATTCCTTCACAACGGCGTGATGAGGAAGGTAGAATCCGTCGACTGTGCTCGTTGTGTCAGTAACGTCCGTCATATGCCCCAATTTTAAGTATTCTTCCAGAAACGCTGAATACTGTGTGCGTAGCGTATCGTTCGATTCTAATTTTCGTTCAAGTGCGTCAAATCTTTTTAGAGCGATGTTGTAGAAGTTCCTAATTCAACTCTTTTCTCGTTAAACGGTAAGCTGACTATATAGCGACCGGAGCCATCTCGACTGGTATTATTTACAAAATGTTGTTCGCATTCCTTTTCTGAAGGAGAGAAATGTTTTATCCTCGGACCTTCTTCAACTTCCCAAAATTTGGCAAGCTGATTGTCAAGTGAGTTAGTTCATTGCGTGAAATAACAATTCGACCTTGTGGATGTACTCGTGTAACCACCGATGTCGCCGGAAATTACCCACCCAAGCCTTGTTTGTTCTAATAAAGCCTTACCGTTTGGTAATCGAATTTTGCCAGTGCGTAACAGTTTGTAAAATAATATCTACTTCTGATGGCTTGTAAAATGTCGGATCTGCTAAAGAGATATGTTCCGGAATAGGAATGTTCTTTGGGTTCAATATCCGTGACGGTAAGAAACCAGTGAGAATTAGTAACGCTAATAGTGTTGTTTTAAAGGTGAATTTATTATCACGCGATTTTAATGTTGTGCTCACCGAGTATTTTATCTCGTTTGAATGTTGCCCTAAACCAGACGCTGATTTATGCGGCTGTTTTTGTCTCGGTCATTGCAATGATTGCGCTAATCTTTCTGTTATAAAATTCGATTGAGCGCCCGAATCGAGTAAAATTCTGCAATCGTGTTCCTGATTCCTGGAATCGAGGATTTTAACACAAGCGGTTGATAGTAAAATCTCAGAGGAATTATTGCAAGTCAGACCTACTGGCGAAGGAGCAGAAGAATGGTTGGGAACTGTGTTCGATCCCGATTCTGCTGGCTTATCATTGAAATGTAATAAGGTGTGGTGCCGCTCATTACATTTTCTACAACTACTGGAAGTACAGCGCGATAGCGGATGAGTTTTTCGCAAGCAGTTGATGCAAAGTTTTGCCGATTTTGCAAAACTGTACCGGTCATGAGGTGACCTTTTTAAAAATACGAGACACTGATGAATTGTGTGATTTTTATTGCAACTCTCGCATGAGGTAGGAGAAGGTTGCGTGCTCACGTACGTGTGATGTGTACGTCCCGGCGGTTTTGGTCTAGACGATGAAGTCGCGTGTTTTTTAGTATCACTATTATTACTAAAGAGTGGAATCGTCTCAGCATGCTGTGAATGTTTGCTTAAAAAGCGTAAAAGATCGTTAACCGTTGGCATTGTATCCTCGTCTAACGCGCGATCCCAGAAAGTACGGGTTTGATTGTCTAATTTCGCGGTAAGGATGTAAATGAACATCTCGTGCCACTCAACTGGTTGCTTTAGCGATTTTAACGCATTAATGTGCATTTCTGCAGTTTCGGTAAAATTGCGTAATGCCGAAGGAGAATCTTTTGTCATCTGAGGTAATTCAAATAAAGCTCGTATGTGACTCATTTTCCTAGGTTTGTTATACCGTTTTTGTAATAATTCCCATGGGACGAAATAGTTCTCCTCTGATGCATGTAATGAGTTTGTCACATTAGCAGCATCATTGGTTAAATAAGATTTGAATAAATGGAATTTGTAGACTACCGGTATTGACTCGTTATTATGAACTAATGAGACAAAGGTGTCGTGAAAATGACGCCATTCAGCGAAGTTTCCACCGAAAGGATTTATCCGTATTTTAGGCAATATACAGTGATGCGAACTGCTAATATTAGACGGACTGGGAGATACACTCGAAGTTGTTGGGTCAATTGCAATGATGCGGCGCGGTTGTAAATCGTGTATTGCCTTACAAGGGGAGGCCGGCAACGTTGCGAGCCCGATTTTGACGAGCTTTGGTACACTTATAGAGGACCACCCAAAATGAAGTTTTGCAAAGCGAGAGCGCGCCATATTCAGCCAAAAAAAAGTTTCAAAAACTGGTGTGGGCATGATCTATAACTTCAGAATCGTAAACATATTTTTCAAGCAGCGTCGGTGGCTCAGGCGTAGCGCGCTTGTTCCGTAATTTTTGCTAGAACGGGATCGCTGGTTCGAATCCCCGCTGGTTCGAGCACACCGATGAATTTTTTTTTTTTTTTTTCCTTTGAATGACTGTCTTTTTTGCATGCGAAATAATAACTTTATAATAAAAATATATAATCAATTATAATTTGTGCACAAAGATGCTATACGCGGCAATGGGACGAAATACTTTTTTGCTATTACAGGCCGAGGTTTTTTCAGGATATCGATAGGAAAATATTTATCATTTACTTTTATAAAAATTTAATCAAACGCATTCAAAACTGCGCATTTTTAATAGAAAATAACCGCGAAGTAAATTCAAGGAAGGACTGCATTAAAATACGGTCCATCGTACATCACCAATTAAGTTCTCCAATTTTTCGGGACATGGTCCATTACGCATGGTACGCAAGTAAGTTATGTTACGATAGGGAGATTTTTTAAAATGTTAATGATGTATGTTTTCCGACGGACATATTGCAAAAACCGTGCGATTGTACAAACTCTTCCTTAATAGTTTGCGCGAGATGTAGGAGAAATTTCTGCTTCGTATGTTTTTACGACAACTACCATTCTGGTACATGTGATACAGAATAATAAAGTATATTCTATTGGTATAAATTATTTTTGCATTTCATTTCCTAATAGTAAGTAAGATTCCCTCTGCCGCATAACGGCATAACCCATTTTTGTGCACAAATTGTAATTAATTATAAATTTTTATTATAGTATTATCTTATTTTCCTTATGAAAGATGCAAAATATTCAAGCAAATCAATAAAATTGAAAGAAATAGAAAAAAAAAAGTTCCCCCGCCGGGATTCGAAGGACCGCTCCCGCGCGGGCAACAAAATGTTGATTTTCTCGGCTGTTTATGAATATGGCGCGCTCTCGCTTTGCAAAACTTCATTTTGGGTGGTCCTCTATAAGTGTACCAAAGCTCGTCAAAATCGGGCTCGCAACGTTGCCGGCCTCCCCTTGTTAGCTAAATAATCCCAACACGCGTAATAGAGTATCTCGAAATCTTCTCGAACGGAAATATGATTTGCATCTTCGTCTATGCTCTCTATTTTTGTTTGGACTAAGGAAAAGTTCTCGTAAAAATCCTAGAATTTTTGCTTTCGTGATGTAAATATACCCATATCAGGCTCTTCTAAATTTCTAACGGAATTATAAAGTCGTGTGACTTGACCCTTGGTGGTACTACGCTGTTTCATGAGTGATTTTAATTGCTCTGCCATTGCGCCAATGAAATGAAGCGAAACGGAAGATGAATATGGTAGATAGGAAGGTGAATCACAGAGCTTACTTGAGCGATTAACATTGGAGCGATGTGATGAGCTTCGATGATCTCAGCTGTCGATCCAACGATGAGTCCGGACTGCAGCGCCCGATGATTTCTACCGATGCGGAAGTCGATGCGTCCCACCGATGTAGGATGCTGGAGAGTTCCAACGATATGGAGCAAGTCTCACGTATGTGAGAAGCAGAATCTGTCCCACCAATGTGAGGAGCAGATGAACTCCAACTATATGGAGTGAGCCTCAATGATATGAGACGTCGGATCAGTTCTACTGCAGTAGAATGCAGGAGAATGAATGAGAGTCAAAACTCTCCACGATCCAGTTGTATAGATGGAATATCAGTAATAATTAACTGATATCCGGCTCGAAGGACCAAAATGTTAATGTACGTCGTATCTGTCCCTTGCGTTGCTTGGGTCGTCGATACGGCTGATGTTTTTTAAAGATGATCGCCGAATTTCTGGTGGTACGTTGATAGTTGGCTTGTTGCGACGATAGTTTAGATACCCCAATTGTAACGATACTATCTTTAAGGGCGTTGGATACCCCCCCCGTTTTGGAAGGGTTTACGCCGTCGAATGCACAGGCCACAATTGTTGACCAATTTTGATGAACAATAGCTCGTTTGAAAGATAAAGGATGATCCATGCGTTCTTGAGAAGCCAAATTTTGATAAAACCTTTTTTTATCAACAAATAGTGATTCAAAAAATTGCTAAAGTTCAAGACAATTTTACGCATGGAAAGAAATTTTTTATCAAAATTTGGCTTCACATGAACGCATGGATCATCCTTTATCTTTCAAACGAGCTATTGTTCATGAAAATTGGTCGAGAATTACGACCTGTGGATCCGACAAGTTAATGCGTGTTTTCGCCCATTTTCGTGAAAAATCTTGAAAAATTTGCTGCGTCCGCTAGCGACCCCAATTTCAGCGGCAGAAGAGCCGAAACTCCTTCCCCCACTACGAACCTAACGCACAAGCATGAGCTGGTGTGCGTGTAAGTTGGCTAGGCGTGCGGTCAATGTATAGGTGTTTACCGTTACAGCGGAAAATTACACCGACGGCACACAACTCTGATCCATTCTAAACTCTTGCGAATAAGCCAATTGGAGCCACTCGGGCCTTTTTGACTTTCCGTCCCGTCTCCACCACGCAATGCATCGTAAGGGTATAACGCTCTGCGTTTCCCATAGAATGCTTCTTGACCAATTTCGATGAACAAGGACTCATTTGAAAGATAAAACATGAAGGAATGCGCATGATATGTTAGAATTTTGGAAAAATGTAATCTTCGTGGAGAAAAGAGCGTTAAAAAGTTTAAAAACATTTTCCGGAATAGAAAAAAGCCATTTACAGAAATTCTGAACGATAACGATTGTGTATTCATCTTTTATCTGTCAAAAGAGCCATTAATTATCCAAATCGGATATCTAACACGGGTTGGAGAATTTATAACGTAAATCCATGCACTGCCTTCAGCGACGCGCCGCCGTGAAGTCACAGCGAGTGGTAATCATATCTGGTTCGCAGATATGATCCACAGTCAGATTGATTGTCAAATAAGCATTCAATTTTTATTCTGTCAATCTTTCCTATTACGGTGTGATGGGGAATGGTAGTCGTGGTCGGCGATGAATAATATGTGCACTGAATTTATAATGAACAGAGATTTATTATAACTTTAAGATTTAGAGGAGCGAGAGACAAGTGTACTGATTGAATGTTGAGTTGAGAGTGCAATTGAAGGTGTGACTCGAACTATGGTAGAATTGAGAGTATGGCTGCAGCGGGACCGCGTAGCAACGGTGGGACTCGCTGCAGACTTAGACGTCAGCATTCTTAGGATCTATGTGCTTAGCAAAGCATTCGAGTGATTAACAGCGTGAGACCGGATGTATATTATTTTGTTACAATGTGGCGGAAATATATAGGGTGTTACAACGGGAAAAAAAATGAAACCAAAATTTTGTTAAGAAAGCTAGACATACTACATACAGAAGTTCTCACGAAACACATGAATAATTAAAGAATATTGTAACAATATGTGAAACAAGTACTTCCCAGATTTCACGTTACTCTTGTCTTTGTCTTTGTTGAAAAGTCAAAAATCCTAGGTTTCCCAACGTAGTGACAAAATCCCGGTGACTTACATTCAGATAAAAGGGATAATCGAACAGGTATACGTTACTTTATGCCGTAACAATGTCATATAGTGCATTCGATGACCGTAGCATTCTACATTCACAGGGACCGCTAGACGTTGGACGAACCCCGATTTTCGCCACATAAAAGACCTTCTCTCTTCCTCCCTCGCTTCGTCGCGGTCACTCCTTCTCGTGCAATGAAAATTCAAAGAACTCCAACGTCTAGCCGTGCCTAAGGCGTTGCGGGTATAAACAAGGCCTACCGAAATCCACAGGGTCCCGGCTCTTCTCAAGGGCCCTTGAACAAGTGCGAAGGAAAACACACCGACGTGTGTATTTCGCGCTAGTTCTGATTTTGGATTTCAAAAATAGCGACCTCCACATGGTGAAATCTGGGCAGTTTTTGACAATTGGGAAAATGTCACCAACTTGCAAAGAGCTACTACTACTATCGCTTTATTCGATACCTCTTTGATTCTAATTTGTTATATTATGTCAGAGTTCTTGAGTTTCGTATGCAATGCAATGACAGTTGAAGCGTATACATACCTACCATTATATCATATGGATTCACATTTTTACGTGATTTTTCAGTCATGGTCAAATTGTATAAATTATACCATTTTTATACTAGTTATCGAATTGTAATCCTATATTGTTAGTCACAACAGAAATGATTACCAAAATCTATGAACGGTGCTTATTCGTAACTGAAATGGATCAGAGAATGACAGCTGGTAACATTGTTTCATTGACATGAAATGCACATGAGTAGCGAATGGTTTCTGTAAGTGTGCGTGCGTATCTGACTGTCGGGGGGCCCGAGCGGGACGTAAGGGGTACAGCGGGCCGGGGGGACTTCAACGCGTAAGAGCAAAGTGGGAACACTACTCCCCTCAAGCGCCTGTAGTTCGCATATTGTCCGCCACCCGTCGCTGAAGTCACGCACGGGTTTTGCTCAGGGTATCCAACGCCCTTAATGATGAACATATACAAATAGATGTGGAAATTTACAGACAAAAAGTAGTACATGTGTGTTGCTTGCTGATTCTGATCTGACGTTGAGGCGAAAAATCTTCCCTTAAATAAACTGCCTTATTTGACTAAAGTAATTTAATTGGTTACGAAATTGTGGAGGGGGTACGAGAAGTTAGTGGTTCTGTTTGGTGGAAAAATCGCTAATGTTGATTGGGTGACAAATATTGAAAGGATGTCCGAATATGGAATTCCCAAAACACTGATGGGAGTGCTAGAGGTTGGGGGGTGGAGGTGAGCGGCATGACCGCGTAACCGGGACAGAGTACCTGCCCTTACGCTTTCTCGGAACGGACCCATAATTACTATTACGGGTACGATAATATTGTCCTACTGTAGATATACCGTAATATAAATTTTAAACCAAAGATGGTATGTCATAAAGACCCGTACGAGCGGAACAACTAGATCGTACAAATAATCTAAAAGTAAAAATACGTTAATTGCTCATCGTATCTGAGCTAGCAGCTGCTTCGTGAGTTATTATAATATTTCCCTTTACAATAAGACACCGAACAGACTCTCAGGGGGACATCCAATGGTGACCTTGGCTTTGACCTCAGATTCCACTTTCAAGGTCATTCTGAGGTAAAATCTTGTTTTTTTAAATAGAACCCCCTTTTTTAACTGTAAATTTGGATTCTATACTGCAATCAAAGTAACTTTTGTCTGAAACATTTTTTTGAAATCCCTACAGATTACGCTATATCCCGAAGATTCATATGGGGATTGATATGGATTAATGCAAACACAACTATCAATCTCTTATCAGGCTCATTGTCATCAATAACTTTTTTCTATTTTTTTTTGTCGTTTAAGGAGACCTTGACGAGCACGTTCTTCAAAAAATTGAATCGTAACATTACATGGACATCCCCGATCTGGTTCACTTGAATGTTTTTAAAGTGTCACGCGTTTTGTATTGTTTTTGTTCTGTTCAAATTCTCCTTATTTTCAATTGTTTTGAAGTCTCTTGCGTTGTAAAATTGCTCAGTTCACTGTCATTATTTGGGAGAAACACATTGCTGTGCGACTAATTATCATGTCTGATTACACACCAAACGACATTGTTGATGTTTTGTTGTGTCTCGGTGAAGCGCAGGGAAATTACCTGGAAGCTATGAGAACGTATCAAGGTCGTTTTGCGGATCGGAAATGTCCATCTAATGTTACGATCCAATTCTTTTGAAGAACGTGCTCGTCAAAGTCTCCTTAAACGTGTAACGTCCTGTACATTTTTCCGATATTATAATTCATAGAATCACATCCGGTCCCACGGCGCTTATCGCCTATAAGAGGTCACTCATTCTAAGAATGCTGACGCCAGGACTTTTACACAAAGACCTGCAGCGAGGCCCACCGCTGCGCGGCCCCCCTGCAGATCTCTCGAGATCACTCTCGTCACAACCATCGTAACGCACAGTCGCCTCTCGCTCCATATTCTTATTCTTATTCTTGTTCTCATTTAAAATAAATCTGAACTCAGTGTACCATACAGGGTGTCCCGTAACTAGCTCGACACCGGGAAATGAGGGGTAGCTGAGGTGATTCTGAACAACTTTTTCCTTAGCAATAATGTCCTAAGCGCTTTCGGTTTTGAATTATTAACGAAACGGCTAGGCCAATCCGAGCGCTTATCGGGCGCGCGCTCGAAACGAGAGTGTGGTCTCTGACACGCTCCGCCGCGAGCGTGAACAAGTAGTCGCGTGGGTATCGAGAAAAGCATACGGCAAATATCACATATCGTCTTCAAATAAACTAATAGTCGTTGAATAACTGCGTTCAATACTGTCACTCGTAATTTGGGAGGTATGAAAAGTTGTAGTATTTGCGGAAAAAATGATTTTCTTAACAGCATGTTTTCAGGTGGGTAAATTATGGTCTAAGATAAACGATGTGAATAACTAACGTTAGAAGAATCTTGTTGAACTCACCCTTTCGCCAACGAATCAACCTGCCCTCGACGGAAGTAAGTCGTAGGCAGTAGGTCACAGTGCCGATTTTGTCCTTCGTAAGAATCTCGAGAACTTCAACAGCTGATTATACGGCCGGTTCGGTGAACTCACTTGACACTGACACACACAGTAAGAACGGCACTTGTCTAATTTATGGCAGGGCGCACGGCTAATCGCAGGTACGCAGACACCCCCGAGAGTCGAGCGGCGACCGGGTCACTTTACCGAACGTGCATTTCACTGCGTGAGCACTTTCACCCATAACTCCGAATAAAATAATTATGTAGAGGAACGTAATTGGACCTACGTTAGAGATATTGGTGGCCCTGAAAAGGGCCGATTGTTATTGCCAAAATTGCCAAGATCGGCACGACGTACCCTCCTCGAGCTTGCATGCACGTCTCGGAGCACCGGCGGACGTTGCGCTGCACTTCTCCCAATGTTTCTCGATTAAGAAACGTAACAAATATCCTGTAAAACTCCGCGTTAGTTCGTTGCTGTATGGTATCCATTCGGTTTGAAAAACGATTCTGCTGGTTCTAGCGTTTCTTGGGTCTTGCTTAGAAGGACGTTCGTTAGGGAAGGGATATTTTTACAATAGTACAACGGAGTGGCTCGCACATTTGGAGTCACCGTTCATTCAGCAGAAAAATACCCGCGCGCTCGGGGTGGCCGCATGGTCTTCGTCACTACGAACGCGCTAGCGAAGACACAGGGCAAGGAGTGCCATAAATTTCGCTATTGTCCATACCGTGTCGTAAAGGGAAAGTGTGGCTATTTTACGAAATACGTGCATCGTCTTAAAACTGCATCGGCAGCGTACACGCAACATAATCCTTTAATATTTTCTTACGACTCTTCCCGCAAAGAAGGAACAGTACATACAATTCGCAAAATTATCAATTTAATACTGCATTGTATAGCGAAGACACTGTTTGCGACGCATACACGCTTGCCAGTGTCATTTGGAATATTATAAAATTAATGTTTTGGGATGTGTGGGGTGTCGAGTGCATAGCGTGAATAAAAGTACAAGCGAAGACACTGTTTGCGGCATGTCGAAATGCTTAAACAGGCGGCTCCCTAAGAATCTCTGATTTCGATCTTATTATGATTATCGCACGCGCGCGGCAACCGACTGTTTACGGGAACGCGAGCAGCAAAGCGTGCCGCGGTACATGGGCCCGATCAGGGGGATCTGTTCCAGACGACCAAAATGTTGATAGACATAACGATGCCTGTCTCGAAATGCGTATCAAACAGTGTCTTCGCTAACACAATACAATATTAAATTGATCATTTTCCAAGTTGTGTGTACTGTTTCGTCTTCGCGGAAAGAATCGTAAGAAAATATTAAAGGTTTATGTTGCGTGTACGCTGTCGATGCAGTCCTAAGCCGATGCACGTATTTCGTAAAATAGCCACACTTTCCCTTTACGACACGGTATGGACAATAGTGAAATTTATGGCACTCCTTGCTCTTGTCTTCGCTAGCGCGTTCGTAGTGGCGAAGACCATGCGGCCGCCCTAAATGCGCGTGTATTTTTTTGCTGAATGAACGGTGACTCCAAATGTGCGACCCACTCCGTTGTACTATTGTAAAAATATCCCTTCCCTAACGAACGTCGTTCTAAGCAAGACCCAAGAAACGCTAGAGCTGGCAGAATCGTTTTTCAAACCGAACGGGTACCATACAGCAACGAACTAACGCGGAGTATTACAGGATATTTGTTACGTTTCTTAATCGAGAAACATTGGGAGAAGTGCAGCGCAACGTCCACCGGTGCTCCGATGTGTGCATGCAAGTGTGACGCGGGTACGTCGAACTAAACTTGGCAATTTTGGCATAACAACAATGGGCCCTTTTCAGGGCCACCAACATCTCTTACGTAGTCTCAATCACGTTCAAACATAATTATTTTATTACGGAATATCGGTAACAGTGCTCGTGCGGTGAAATGCGCGTTCAGTAAAGTGACCCGACGGCCGCTCGCCTCTCGTGGGTGTTCGCGTACCTGCGATTAGCCGTGCGCCCTGCCATAAATTAGGCAAGTGCCGTTCCTACTGTGTGTGTCAGTGTCAAGTGAGTTTACTGTAAAATGAGCTGTTGAGGCTCTCGAGATTCTTAGGAAGGGCAAAGGCACTGTGACCTAGTGCCAATGACCTACTTTCGTCGAAGCAGGGTGATTTGTGGTCGAATGGGTGAGTTTTTAACAAGGCTTTTCTAACGTTAGTTATTATAAATTATTCTAACGATAATTTATCCACCTGAAAACGTGCTGTTAAAAGAAACATTTTTTCCACAAATACTACAATCTTCGTTCCTATTGAATAACGGGTAAGAGCATCGGACACAGTTATTCAATGAGTATTAGTTTATTTGAAGACGATGTGACATTTGCCGTACGTTTCCGTCGATACCCAGGCGATGCACTTGTTCACGCTCGCGGTCGAGCACGATCCAGAGACCACACTCTCGTTTCGAGCGCGCGCCCGATAAGCGCTCGGATTGGCCTAGCCGTTTCGTTAATAATTCGAAACCGAAGGCGCTTAGGACATTATTGCTAAGGAAAAAGTTGTTCAGAATCACCTCAGCTACCCCTCATTTCCCGGTGTCGAGCTAGTTACGGGACACCCTGTATATATATTCTTTCCGCCGACCACACTACCAAAATACAATCCCATCACAAACGATAAAAAAAGAAAAAAGTCATTGAGCACAATGAGCCTGATAAGAGATTGATCGTTGTGTTTTCATTAATCCATATCAATCCCCATATGAATCTTCGGAATATAGCATAATCTTTAGGGATTTCAAAAAAATGTTTCAGACAAAAGTTACTTGGATTGCAGTGTAGAATCCAAATCTGCAGTTACAAGAAGGGGGTTCTATTTAAAAACCAGGAGATGACCTCAGAATGACCTTGAAAGTGGAATCTGAGGTCAAAGCCAAGGTCACCATTGGGTGCTCCCTCCCCCCACCCCCCAGAGTCCTATAACTTTTTCCAGAACTACTTTCCTCTAAATCCATTTGTTTTAGAGATATTCGCATTTAAAGATTTAAATGGGACACCCAGATTGGACTCTGTGCCTCTTGTGTTTCGTACTACGGCGTCTCGGCGGATCTGCGTGGTATACATACGATAATACAAAATCTGCCGAACTGTAGGAAGCAAATACATTATAAAAATATGTCAATGGATTGGGAAAAAAATTTGCTTTTTTTTTATATTCTACTGAAAATCTCCAAATTTGCGAAATAAAAGAAGAATAATTTTTTTTGTTATAAACAAATGTCTTTTTTTTAATTTTATGAACATTCTCAAATTATGTGTAAAATACCATGAAACTATTTCCCAAGGAATTTTCTTTTATGTGTGACTTACCGAGATAGCACTGTCGTCGTCAAACTTTGGAGGGTGGTTTCACCCCTTAAAAGTGAAATTTAGCAGATCAAAAAATATATGTGTCGCTCATTTTTCGAGCTGAATAAGCCTACCAAATTTCATTAAAATCGGAGGCGGACACCCGGATATGTTCCCTTGTCAATGGGGTGACACTCCCCTCTTAGCGGACCGCGTCACTATTTTTTTCGCCATTTACTGCCATCTACAGCAGGTCTACTGGGTTTCGGAACTAAAATCAACCCATACATACATACACACACACGCACACATGGTTACCGAGTCACACATTTATTCGATCGGATAAAAGCATGCTATGTCTTATTCTTATTTCTACATAAAACAACATTTCGCCCCGCAAAAGGTCTTAAACGGAAGGTGAAAGCCCACAAATTCCGCACATGGTCCTCAATCCAGAGATCAATCACTCTATAGTAACACAATTTCACTGCAAACTTGAATCTAATAGTATAGACATAAACCCCGGGTCTATGTCTATGTAAGATAAACGAATTTAAATAATATGTGCCTAACGAGATATGTAATTATTGAATTGGTGTTCACTTACGTCTTGTTCAAATAAGATTTGCTAGAATTATGATCGAAAGAAATCTTCCGGGTGCCCATAAGTGCCTTTCGTGTTAGAGGACCATAGCAGGTTGAGCGTCTGTAGCTGCCTTCATTGTCATAAAAGCAATTTTTAAGCGCCTTTAGGCGCGTACATTGTCACAAGCGCAAATTTTCTAAAAGGCTGTAGGCAATAACAGTAGTTAAAGGATTAAAAATAAAGATACCTCCATATTTTTTTAGAAAGCTTATGAAGTTTTACATAAAAGATACAATAAAACGTAAACGTTTTACGGCAGGCATGGGCGACTAACAATAAGCGGAAACGCACTCTCCTCACGCGCTTTCGGTACGCCCACTCGTCAGCTTTTAAATGCACGCCATTCGAACGAAAAGAAGGACACACGGGGAAGAGGCACGGGGAAAACCCATGTATCTTACACTTCTTCCCCTTAAGGGTGAGTCCTCGGTGAACTGGTGCTATGCCTCGAAATCGTGGGGCACAGTGGTGTCTCTCGTTCGAGGCCATTGCCCTCGTAATACGTAGTATCCACGTTTCCCACTTGTGATACCCTTTGACGTCGTCATGTCGAACCCAGTGCAGCCTCAGGCTGCAGTGGCTTAGTCTGGCCATAGCCGGTCGGCATTGCATCCGGCTGCGACCGGGAATAGTTGGATCGTCCACGTTTGTCGGCCGCGCTCTAGTTCGTCCAATCTGCCCTCTGCGTTATTCTTTTTCGTGTTTCCTTTCACGAATGAGGTGCCTTGACATTATTTTATTATAACAACTTGGATACCAATCCACGGCTCATCGCCCGATTTGGTACAATACATATAGCGATTTACCGAACAGTCTTCTGTAATCGTATGTTAAAGTTTTTTATTTATTATAGATTCTTTCATTTTTTTATAATTCTGAAAATTAAAGTGCAGTTACGTTCACATGTCTTGTCAAGCTGCCTTGCTTTACCATAGCATCGCATAATTTTTGGGGCAGTTGTCGCAAGAGTCTGGGACCCCAAGTTTCTGTCAAATGCTTATGAAGTGCGTTCGAGCATCCATTCACCTCCGCAAACATGGGTCTCTCCAGTACCTCCGTCTTCATGACCTTGTTGAATTCCTTCATGGGTTGAATATGGCATTGTCACTTTACCAAATTGAATTGGAAGGAGAGCCCTGCATATCCTGCAAATGTCATAAAAATCTGCGATATTGCGTTCTGTGGCTCTCCTTGCAAGGAAGGAAATTGAAGCCACCGATTCCGTAGTAGCTCATTGCAGCCCTTGGTGCCCAAGATTGCAATTGATGACATATATTGCATCTGATTCTATCCGCACGACCAAATAGCAACAGGAAGAAATATTAACTTTTGTCAATACTGAGTGATGAGATTTCTCACCAAATACATTAAAATGAGAATAACTGGGTTGTGGACGGGTTAAAGCCAATCTGAAGCAAATGGTAATTATTCGATTGCGTCTCAAAGTTAGATGCTATTAGTTTTCATAGAAATACGTAAGGTTAAATATTTTTTTTAAAGAATTTATCGCGATAAATGCAATATTTACCACATGTATGCTTGATGATACGTTAACAATAGGAAATTAACAGGAAGGTACAGTAGAACTTCTATTAACTGTCACCGTCGGGACCGGGACTACTAATAATTACAAAAGTAGGCTAAAATAAACGTACAAACATACAGAGTTAATAAAAACATAATACAAAATCGATTACGTCTGTGGGGTCTCGTGTGGTTTCTAAGAGACCGCCTCCTGGTCGAATGCCGATTCGCACTATTGCGATAATTCGCTTCCACGGATGCCCGATCAATTAAGGAACTATACAAAATAGGGAAAATTAACTGGGTGATTCAAATGATATTTTGGTTGTGACTTGATCGGAGTCTCAGAGAGTTCTGTCTGTTCGAACAAACGTCCGCTCCACTCTCGGTACCCTTTCGCCAAAATAGAAGTTTTTCACGAGGGTGGAGGCTCCAGAAAATCTGTGTGGTGATTGGATATGCTAATTTTGAGTCTCTACCCCGTGGGTGCCCATGAGGGATAATCATAGGTGTACCTGAGGGGTACCGAAAGTCCCGTTGTCAAAATAAATCGGAGACTCCTAGGTTTCGTGGAACCGAGTCTGGCGGCCAAATGTTTTATTACCCTTGCCGTTCGAGCGCTGCGACAGGATCGCTATCGTGTTACGGTCATTGGAAGGCCTTCTGAAAATGTGTCCGTTTTTTTCAGAATAAAATAAAATAATGAATTATGCCTTCCAATGCCGCTGTGTAAGCGCATTAAGGCAATAAAACAATTGGCACGCCAGGAGTGCCAGACATTTCCAATTACTCGGAAGGTACGAAAAATTACCGATATTTACAGCCGGAACAACGTCAAATCGAATAAATCCTTTTAAAACGAATAGATTTCTTAAATTTTTTTTACGATGACGTATAACAGAGATTGGCGGTTAATCGAGTTTACTGTATCGTCATTTTTAGTAAACACCACAGTGAACAATATTTCATCTCTGTAATGTATTTTTTATATTACATTTGTCGTATTTATACTACTGATATTGAAATAGAATTTTTGTGTGGAATACTTTAGTACTTAAGGTATTCATGTAGTTCTATCCGTTTTTTGAAAAACCTGTGTTATTGATACTTATATTATTACTAGTTCATTCGAAAATACTAATCCTGCTATATTTACAATACTTATTCAGTGTCCACCAATGGGTAAACCCGAATCAACCACAGAAACTTCGGACGACCCTCCACCATTGACTGACTCAGAACGCTCTCGTTTAGCTAGCAAGATGTTAGAGGCGGCGCTCCTTCAAATGGACGATATAATTTCTGCCTCGGAATCGAGTAATACTTCTGCAACTCTGGAATACAAATCCAATGTTAGAGACGCCACATTGAATCTTCTAAAGATTATTAAATCACACCCAAATCCACCTCCACCACCAGACTCATTGACGACAGAATGTCTTCTACGCTGGCTACAACCCGAGCGATTAAAAAAGTACGAGTCCGAAAACACTGCATTGCGGATGGAAGTATCAGTCCTTGCCGAGCAAGTCGAAGCGCAAGCTAAGAAGATCGAAGAGCTGGAAGAGATTCTAAGAGAGAAAACGAGTTGTCTAACGAGGGCAGAAGAGATGTTACAGAGGGAAGTGATTGCTCGGAGTGCGTTGGAAACTAGGAAGTTAGAGCTGCTTAGCTCGTTAGCGGAGGCTAAGCTTAGGCAAGCAGGATTGGAACAAGAGAATTTGACACTGAGGAATGGAGGGGAGAGGTTCACTAGACAAACAGGGAGATATTGTAGTTTGCCTAGGACAGCTTGCGTAGGGAAACGTGGTGTTGCTTTCGGTAAGATTTAATAGATTTTATTTTGAATAAGAATTGTGAGATGATGTTATTTGCAGGTGTGCTGGCACAAAGAATGTTACAGTAGATCTGTTTATGTCTTGCAAAGAAAGTAAAGGCAGTTAACACAAGCTATTTTAAAGAATGTATTTGTAGTGTTTGACAGCTTCATTCGTTTCTGCAGATGTTTAAATTTTATGATACAAATGAGTTTGGATGTGATTTGGTGAACGTCATAAACATCTGTATTGCTTCGTTAAATTTAAAAAAGAAGAAACCATTTTTGTAAAAGGATAACAAATTTTTCTCACGGCGGCATTCCTTTGACTGGTGCCTGGTTTTTTCGTAACTCATTTTGCATTATTCAACATGTGCTGCATAACTTGGTAACAGTGCAGGAATTAATCCAGCAAGTTTTAACAGACATTTTCTGTTACGGGGTGACTAAACCCACCCTGTGCTATCGTTAAACACCCGCAGAACTGAATGAAGAGGCGTGCGACTATAGATACGTTAATAAAAATTGCTTGCACTGAGCTTTTCTATAATTTTTGGAAGTGGGACACTGTACCATTGTTAGGTCCCGTGTAAAGTTGTAACTTAAGATCGGTACAATAGCCACATTAAATGGACCGTAATTAGTTATCCATTTAGAACAGTAGAGACCCAACGAAACTGTTACTGCGAAAGCGCCCTTTCAAGAACTCGAACGATTGCAGGTAGCATTGATGCAGATACTGCTAGCTTTGATAAATCTTCAGTCCGTTTTCACTCAGGCCCGTCAATATATTGTTGTGCCAGCTATATGGTACATGTGAAAGGACTTGGTTCATATTACCAGTTCTTGTGTATATGAAATATTGGCAATTTCAGGCTTTTTTATTGCAATTAAAAAAAAAAGCAGAGTTATTTTTGTTCACGTTCCGACCCTGTTTTGGGGGTCATCTCCAGGGCGCTACAATAACTTTACAAAATTTGGTTCTAAAGAGTTCTGTTAGATTTTAATAAATTGACAAAAGAAGATCAAAAATCTGTGTGGTTATTGTAGGAGGGACTAGAAATGAATATTTAAGAGTGATGGACTGATGGTGACCATCCTATTATAACGATTAAATAATGGCGCTGATTATGCTAAAATGTTCCTGGACACCATGTGCGACAGCTATTTGGAGTAACGTATTAATTACATGTATAGCGATTACGGTGTTAAGTATGATATAGTAATACTATTTATTGTAGTGTATATTGTATATTGATATGATTATAAACTTAAATTATGATAGTATTCCCAGTACGTCCTTCGCCGCTCAGCATCAATTGGTGATTGTTCATATTGGAAATCGATCAATAAGACTTCCAAACTGTAACGGTCATAGATGGAGCGCATCTGTATAAATTTTATTTTATAACTGTGTTAAGGAAAGCTTGAAATCGCCAATATCCTACACACACATGAAATTACGAAGGTCGATGCATATAACGATCACCACTTTTGATTGCCACATCGTCTGAAGTTTGGTTTTAATGGCCGTTAGCATTACGCTAACATCATTACTATTTCATATGTTACTCACATAAGTAAAGTTTGATTGTTTTTAAACTCTACGTACTTTTCATCGATGTGTGGATATAAAAAAATAATTAAAGGAAAGACTATGAACCCCTTGCCCTGCGATTTGACTTCCGACGGCGTGTGCCACAAACAACGTCTTGGTGGTTACGAACCGAGCCATTTCATGTTTCGACACACCTCCTATGATATTTATCTAAAATGTTTAAAGATATATTTGAGTGTTCGAATCCAGCCAGGAATAATACGTAATTGATTCTGAGACAAAAAGCATCGGCAAAAATTCTCCACAAACCTCATCCGTGAATCGTATGTTTGGTTCGATCGCCGTATCACGGCTTTCACACGATATTGTAGGCTAAGAAGTTAATATCTATTGTTGGGTGTTATACTGGGCGAAGTCTGCAGTGACCAATTAAGGGACTTCCTCCTGATGACTTCCAGAAGTGTAATTAGAATAATCACATCGTAACATTGTAGTGACGAGGAAAAATTGGGCAAGATGCCTTTCTTATAGACTAAATGTAACTCGTATGTTAGCACCGAGTTCCATATGAGACTAACGGTGTATTTTATTTCAAATCTTGGCTTTCCGGCTATAGTTACCAGCAAATTTTTGAAATATTAAAAAAAAATTTGTATTCTACAATTTTTGTTGAATACACACGCGCGCGCATGCAGTAATGAAATTCCGCTAAAAGTTAAATAACACCCGCATGTAGCTGAAGAAGAACCAACAATTATGAAAGACCAACATCCACAATCAAAACCACTGACGGAGCTAACCGTCGACGAAATCGGTGTTTGGCTATCTAATCTTGGATTGGAATGCTACGTGCCTGAATTTAATCGGTGGAGGACAACGGGGGCAAAATTAATTGAAGTTCCCCAACAGGTCTTAGAAAAGGAATTGGAACTTAAAAACCCGCTCCATAGAAAGAAGCTATTCCTTGCTATTGAATGGGAGAAAGTTCATGGACAGGGATTTTGTGGATCGGAAAAGGTATGTTCAATTGTTTGTAGTTGATTTCTACCCGAACTAAATTAATATTGAGTAGGAATTTAATAGTTAACAACCCTGAATCAGCTTTACAAGGAGACAATACAGACCTCGAAACAAATATTTTGATCGAACGTATGTACACCAAATTGGTTAGTTCGACGAGCTAACACCTTAGCTCATTAATGAAGCTAATTAATAAACCTTAGAAATGCATTTGGCGAAAAAAAAAAAACTTTTCACGGAAATTAAATAAGGGTCTGCCTATTCGGATATCTACACTCTGACTGCCCAGCTGCGCTCGATATTGAATGTTTCTTCGCACGCAAGATATTAGATCAGCGGCGGCTAACTGGGACTCAAAAGAGCCCGTGAGGGGAAGGCAGCTCGGTTTGGCTACCATCTCCAGCTATTCTGTCACGCGTTTGTTTGCGCGAGTCTTTTGTTTTTTCGTATCCGTTACCGTTACAATGACAGAGGCAGTTAAAGAACGAGTGTTTCCTACGGTACGCGATACCTTTCTCTTTCTCTTTCTTAGTCCGCTTGCACCGGAGAGAGTAGTAGTGGGAGAAGCGAGAGCGGCGGGGAAGAGTACGCTTACACTCTGTTAGCCACCTCCGTATTAGATGCAGACCTTAGATAATACACAAAATTCTATTCAAATACACTACCTCTAACAGAATACCAACATTTTCGAGACACTCTGTAGATATATTAAAGTGTCCATTGGCATCCGTCCCGCTAACGTTCCTCGAGCAGCTAGCATACGGGTCATTCCGCGTCAAAAAACTGTTTTTTACACACATGGTCGAAAATTTTGATGAATTTTTGTGACCATGTGGTGTTCGCGGAGAAAAAAATTTTGGTAAAAAAAAAACTTCGAATTTTTGAAAACTTTTTGAGTTACAGCCGCTCAAACTTTTAGGTAAGGTTATATTTAAAAATTCATATCTCCCGAACTATTAACAATATCGCATTCCGACAAATTCGGCTGCATTCATAAAAGATTAAACTGTCAATTAAAAAATACATGATTGTCAGATAATGTTTATAAACATTGAAAAAGTTAATTTGAAATAAAGAAATTGCTGTATCTGCGAAAACAGGGCAGCAAATTTTTTCGTTATTTTTTTTACAACAACTGCGAAGCCTTCTCTAAAGAATGACGCAAGAAACTCGATGGTCGTTTTAAAACTTTTGGAGATATGATTTACTATTCACCAGCGCGCGCCTCAGAGGCAGCCGTGGTAGTCCAGTCAAATAGTAGTTTGAAGTGGAAAGTTGTGGTGTAATTGTTTTTAGTGACTGCGTTAACTTTGTTCCCTAGTTATAACGCTCCTTTCCGCGGAAACCATATGCCGCACCAAAAAATGATAATAACATGAAATGTAGGTAATTTTCTCTTCTTTATTTTTCTATTGAACCACCTTTTGCGTAAAAAGGTTAGTTCTCAAGTAATAAGCAAAAAACAAAATTTTTTAGTGTTTTTTGATGATTTGTCATATTTGGCGTAAAAAATGTTGTTGGACAACTTCAGATTCGTGTTCAGCACCCCGAAATACATAATGTAAGTCACTAAAAACAATTACACCACAACTTTCCACTTCAAACTACTATTTGACTGGACTACCACGGCTGCCTCTGAGGCGCGCGCTGGTGAATAAAAAATCATATCTCCAAAAGTTTTAAAACGACCATCGAGTTTCTTGCGTCATTCTTTAGAGAAGGCTTCGCAGTTGTAGTAAAAAAATAACGAAAAAATTTGCTGCCCTGTTTTCGCAGATATAGCAATTTCTTTATTTCAAATTAACTTTTTCAATGTTTATAAACATGATCTGACAATCATGTATTTTTTAATTGACAGTTTAATCTTTTATGAATGCAGCCGAATTTGTCGGAATGCGATATTGTTAATAGTTCGGGAGATATGAATTTTTAAATATAACCTTACCTAAAAGTTTGAGCGGCTGTAACTCAAAAAGTTTTCAAAAAATCGAAGTTTTTTTTTTACCAACATTTTTTTCTCCGCGAACACCACATGGTCACAAAAATTCACCAAAATTCTCGACCATTTGTGTAAAAAACAGTTTTTTGACGCGGAATGACCCATGCTCTAGGAGCACTTTTTGATTGTGACTAAACGATTCATATCCGTCATTAGACTCATAGGATTAATGTTTTTACTACGGTTTACTTGAGTGGCATTTATCTCATAGCGAATTTCAAACAATCAATTTCCTTAAACATATGAGAGATATCCATTCTTACTACAGAGTTGGTCGCAGCGGCAACGTCCATGGCGAATTGTGGAGTACATACAGTGAACTCGTACACGACACAATCATAACTCTTGAAGTTGAACACCAATTCGAATTTCGTTATTATCGATAAAGGTTGATGCTCCGTAAGGCTCATGTGGGCAAAGTTCCCAAGACGCGATCGACTCGTCACAGACAACGGGTTTTTGTATTCCCATAGTTTCTTTCGTGGTACAATATTGTAGAGATATTAGGTGGTAAATGACTTGTCGGTGTATCACGCAAAAGAATAAAGTTTATTCAGAAAAAATAGATATGTTCACGCACGCTCGAGCGACGACCCGCTTCTTTAGCGACCCTCCGCGGTTCTTTTCTTTTTTTCGACGTTTGCTTCGCCATCACGATTCGGCAGCGATGCGTCGTCGACCCTCACATACACTCACTTCACACGCACTCATTTCACACTTATTCAGTCTACATATTATACATCCTACAATATTCGACGAAAATACCGTCCCAATGTTCTTTACCAATGTTCATCGGTATTCCCTTGGCTTCTCTATCTTTTATGTCGCTTCTGTCCCAACTTTGACTCGATGGGTCAACAACATAGTCCGGATAGTCCTTCACTCTGTCGTGGTTGCACTTGATCGAGGCGCACCCATAAGAGCAGGTATCTACATGATAAGAGCAGGTCACTACATGGGTGTTGGTAGGCTTCCGTTTATAGCCGGAAAAGGTAGGGAAGGCATTTTAGTCGACACCGTCCAAATTTTCGTCGCGGGGTCCTTCTCTTTTATTCCTTCGCTCCGCCGCGATCGCATTTAGTCAAGGCTAACAAACGAGAGCCGACGGCACGCGAGTGCTAACTTAATGGTAACTGAATTTATTTTTAAAAAATTATTTAATATAGTTATGTAATTTAAATCCAATTATGCAATTTTTATTTTTGTGTAATAGTATCTGTATGTATGTTTATTTGTTCCCCTGTGGTGTTACAATCTTTCTTACATTTCTCTTACCTCTAACTGAACCCTAACTTATTCCTACCGTTTCCCGCCGCACGCGTTTCTCTTATTATTACCCCGCTCGCCTTTCTCTTACTTCTTCTTCGCTTGCCTCTCTCTTATATCTACTCCGCTTGCAGTTCGCCACGCTCTCTCGCTATTCTCGCCTCCGTTACCCCTCTCTTTCTCCCACTGCTTCCCTCTTTGTCTCCCTATCTTCCAATCCCATCTCTTCGCCGTTCTTCTTATATCCTTCGTTCATCTACACTACACCTCCTCCACTCGCCTTATCTCTACTCCTACCTCCTCGGACTTCCGTTCCCCATTCTCTCCCTTTCATTCTCCAATCACCACCAATTCACTCGTTTCCACACTTTCCACTCTTTCTCCCTTCTCTCCCCTCTCTCTTCTTTCCTGTAACTTCCTCATCCACCCCCCCCCCCCCCCCACCCTCCCAGTATTTCCTTTACTTTTCCCTGCCGTCCTTTCTCTTCCCCCTCGGTCTCTCTCCCACATGCCACCCATATATGTTCCTACGATTCCATTCCCCCCCGCATACCCTACAAACCCTCTCCTCATCCCTTTCCCAGTACCTCCCTTCCCTCATTTCATTGCCCAATCTAAATCTAGCTACTCTCCTCCACCTACTCTCTCCCCATCCCTTTCGCAGATAACCCGGCACCCTCACTTCTCTATACCACCTGTTGTATCTCGACTTCCGAATACTCCCCATCTTTCCTCCATCTGCTTTTCTCTATCCCTCTCTGCCACTTCCTCGTATTCTATTTCCCCCCTCTACCTCTTCTTCTGCATTTCCTTCTCCTCCAGGAACCTTCTCCTTCCTTCCTCCCACCCCGACTTTTTCCTGTTACTCCCTACTCTTTCCTTCATTTCGTCTACACTTTCTCGCTATTTCACAACCCCTTCCCTCTTCCAACTTCCTCTCAAATACCCATGCCTTTCCCCCGGCTCTCGTCCTTAGCTTATCCCTTTCTAACTCCTCTCTCACCATATACCCCGGTATTCTGCAATCCACCCGCAGCATCCACCTAACGTACCTTTCCTGCACCATCTCCACTTCCTTCCACTCCGTCCATCCCCATACCTCCGTCCCATATTCGAATACTGTTCACACTAGCCTGTTAAAAATCCACACTCTTCTCTCCCAGTCTCACTTTCCTCATCTCCTTCTCCCTATACCCCGCGCTTGTCTCATTGCCAGTCTCGGCTTCCTTACCCTCTCCTTTACATGCTCGTCCATACCCCGTTCTTCTTTAACACGAAACCCAGATATCTAAACTTCTTCACCTCCTCAATTTCCTTTTCCTTCCATTTCCATGCCACCTCCTTCTCTTTCCCTCCCCCCTTTCTAGATCTCACCATTTTTGTTTTCTCTACGTTTACCTCCAAACCCTTCTTCTCCATGTATATTTCCGCCCTCCTTACCATCACTCCCATCTCCCACTCATTTCCCACCCACATCACCATATCGTCTGCGTAGGACAACGTGTATATTTTTCCTCCTTTTATCCTCATCCCTCCAATCCCTTCCCCTTTCCAATCTCCTCCTCCACGTCTGCCGTCAAGATGTTAAATAATATCGGACTTAGTGGACACCCTTGTCTCACCCCCTTCGGCGTCCAGAACCTGCCCCCTACCTCTTTCCCTATCCTCACCCTGCTTGTCGGTTCCTCATACACTTCCTCCACCCTCTCCCTTAACTCCTGCCTCACCCCTCTTTCCCTCATCGTCTCCATTAACACCTCCCTAATTACCGAGTCAAAGGCTGCCTTTAAATCTACGAATAAGGCTACCACCTTTCCTCCCTTCTTCCCTATCTCTCTGTTCACCATATAGTTCCGAACATGAATATTGTCTGCCGTTCCCATCCCTCTCCTAAAACCAGTCTGATTATGAGGCACTATTGGCGCTAATATGAGGCTACTATGAGGCGCTAACACCGAAGCGTATACTTTGTATAGCGTCGGCATTAGCGTCACCCCCCTATGGTGCTCTACTTTACTCCCATCCCCTTTCTTTATTATCGGTACTATCCACCCTTCCCTCCACTCTGGCCATCCCTCCCCTCTACACATCCTTCCACATATTCCCCATGCCCATTCAACCACCTCTTCCCCTCTCTGTGTAATAGTATCTTTATTAGGATGATATTGGTACTATTGTGCGCAACTTTTATTAGATACATACATCGACGGTTTTTTTTCCACAGAAATAAAAATAATTAAATCAAATAATTTTTTTTTTTAATTAAATCAGTTGCCATTAAATTAACCCTATCTTTCACGGCTATAAGGGAAGACCCACCAACACATTGTGTGCTACCTACACCCGTTGGTGTGCTTCGAACAAGTATGATCGCGACAGAGCGAAAGAAGGAAATTCGATCGTACAGTTAATTGGATTCTTTCGGTTCGACTACGTTAGAAAAAGTGTTTCACTGTTGTGGTGGGCAACCACTTTTTATTAATTTAACAACATATTTAATTTGTATATCAGGAGAATATTTATTTTTAATGTTTAAACATAATCAACCTGCCTCAGCCATTTTATACTAAATCTTTGTAAATCATACCATTTACGAGGTCAGAAGCAAGAAAAGTAAACGTTTTATACAGGGTGTCTCCTAATTCGTGTAACACCGGAAACTGAGGGGTAGCTGGGGTGAATCTGAACTACTTTGTCCTTTACCAAAATGTTGGTCGCGCCTTCGTTTTTGAATTATTAACGAAAAACGCTGGCCAACCAGAGTGCGTAAAACTCGCGCGCTCGACCGCGAGAGCGTTGTCTCTGGACCGCGCTCGACCGTAGCCGTGAACAAACGCACTGGCACAGGGTGGATATCGAGGTAAGCGTACGGAAAATGATACATCGTCTTAAATCGAATAACGCGAAATGATTCGATATTCATGATTAAGAAGTAAACTAATAAGTCGCGTAATAGCTCTGTTCGGCAAATGATACATCGTCTTTAATCGAAAAACGTGAAATGATTCGAAATTCATGATTACCAAGCAAACGAATTAATCGTTTAAGGGGAATCAATAGCGAGTCGAATGTTTTTAAACGGGGTCCGTGGGGTAACCCATGTTTTTAGGACGGGCTATAGAAACATGCTGAAAAATACCCGTTTCGTAGTTTTCTACTTTTTCCTAAGTAAAACAACATTTCGTTGTACAAAAGGTCTTAAACGAAAGATAAGAGTCGTAGAATTCTGCAAAGACTCTTCAACCTACACATCAATCACTCTATAGTAACACAATTTTACTGCAAACATGAACCTGTCACTTTTTGCGATTTCGACGAGATTTCATCATGGTCGCCCTCGGGTGACCGTCTCACAATTTTGACGTATTTCTCCAATTCTGGACCTTGTCTGGCCGCAATCAATGTCTTTGCAGAATTCTAGGACTCTTACCTTTCGTTTGAGACCTTCTGCACAGCGAAATGTTGTTTTATTTAGACATAAGTAGAAAACTACGATTTGGTACGATTTCACTACAATTTTCTCACTTTTTCGTTACGGAATTCTCCGCTTGGAGTGCTATCGCTTATTTCTTATGGTAATGAAAATTACCGACATCCTATGCCTGCGAGACTGTAAATTTGCGAATTATTTTAAAAAATTGGTAACGCACGGCGAAAAGAAAACAGGTCTTTGACTTTTTTGGTCTATACACTGATCGTGGATCAAAATAAGCTCTGTTTGGAAGCATATGCAAGATTTTAATGAAATTACAGATCTCTGTAAAATTTCCGCGTGGCTCGAAGCCCGAGTTAGCCCGAGTGTACTCGAACAAGCCTGAACGGATCTATTTCGGTCCGCTTTGCTCGCACACAAAAATAAGAAGTATAAAAACCACACGTATACTCTACACAACGGTTGGCCCATAGCGCGGAGGCATGAGCGATTCTCGTTCGGCTGATCGCTTGGAAACTGAAACTGAATCTCGTGAGCCCGGTTAGGCGAGGGAAGGGGCAGGCTAAAGCGACAGAGCAATTTTCGCACGGGTCACTTTATACAGACTTAGCTCGGAATAGATAGTACCAAACCTAATTTTTGCATACATCTTTATAACGTCGTTATAAATGACGTGTCAAAAGTCAATATAATGTGCGCTTAAAAAGTTATTCAAGGTCAAAGATAAAAAAATGACCTTTTCTTAAATATCTCTTTTTCTATTGGTTTTACGATAAAAAGTTTCAGACAAAAATGATAGAGGAGATAATTATCCAAAAGAAAAGTTTTATGATCTTTTTATGTACGAGCCGTCGTTGTTGCGCTATACGGCGTGTAATGTACCTAGTATTGCAAAAATTATTTTTTTATTAAAAGCAGATGACCTTTTCGTTAATATCTCGGTTGTTCATGATCGTATGATAAAATGATTCAATTAAAAATTGTAGAGGATAGAATTCTCTACAAAACTAGTGGTTTTGTTATTATGTACAAGTAACCGTTCTTGCGGTATATGGTTTGTAATGTTAACGTCCCAAAATTACGAGTATATAAAAATACGAATTAATTTGTTTCCACACCACCATTGAATAAGAAAATTGCGCAGATTTCATTTTCCATGGTTTCCCAGTAGACCTGGTCCACGTAGTTGATAATTTTCAAACATGCAAAGCATTTAATTATGAATTTAATTATTAGTCAGTAATTTAGTCTTTTGGTTTCTGTTCGTATAATATCAAATCTACTATTTCTTCATCTTCCTCTTGTTCATTTTCATTATACAAATTGTTTTCCTCAGATATATCCGCTGCCAAACAGTCTATAGGGTTTATACCTCGAAAATTTTTAAACGAACATGATATCGATAAGGACTTTTGACACACTGTTTATAACGACGTTATAAAGGTGTATGAAGAAATTGAGGTCGGTACTTTTTTCTCCGAAGTAAAATGCTAATTTCACTGGCCTATGAAAGCTGGAAATAAATCTCGCAAGCCAGATTGGATGGGGATAGGGGCAGGCTGGAGTCGTAGAGCATTTTTTTCACATTATTATATATACAGGGTGTCCCGTAATTGGTGTAACACCGGGAACTGGGGGGTAGCTGGGGTGAATCTGAACTACTTTGTCCTTTACCAAAACGTTGGTCACGCCTCCGTTTTTGAATTATTAATGAAAAACGCTGGCCAACCAGAGCGCGTAAAACTCGCGCGCTCGACCGTAGCCGTGAACAAACGCACTGGCACAGCGTGGATATCGAGGTAAGCGTACGGCAAATGATACATCGTCTTAAATCGAAAAACGCGAAATGATTCGAAATTCATGATTAACAAGTAAACTAATAAGTCGCGTAATAACTCTGTTCGGCAAATGATACATCGTCTTTAATCGAAAAACGCGAAATGATTCGAAATTCATGATTAACAAGTAAACGAATAAGTCATTTAATACCTCTGTTCAGTAGTTTTACGCGTTATCCGAATGGAATAGAGTTTTAGTACTCGTGAAAAAAATTATTCTAAATAACACGTTTTCAGGTGCATAAGTTATGTTTTAAGGAAGATGATTTTAATAACTAATGTCAGAAAAATCTTGTTAAGCTCACCCACTCATCCAGCGATTAACCTGCTTCGACGGAAGTGGGTCTTTAACACTGTGCCGATCCTGCATTTCAAGGAACCTGTCAACAGCTGAGGCCGGTCGGTGAACTCTCTTCACTGCACGATCACGTCAATTGCACGCCCGAGCACCTACAAACAGAACTTTTCGAGGGAGGATCGTATAAACACTGTCGGAAATGAGAGACTGCCCACGGTAAGGAACAAAATTCACCCACGTCATTTACCGACGATTTAAAATAAATTCACTCGTTCGCCTAAAAATTCACTTGTCTCCAGTAATCCAGTAAGTTGTGGCAAGGTAGTGCGTAGCGCACAGCTAATCGCAGGTTAAGCGTAGCGCACAGTTGACCGCGGGTATACGCGGGTGTCCGCGGGATCGAGCGACGGTCACTTTACCGAACGTGCATTTTACTGCACCGATACCTGGTAATAATACAATTACGTACAGGAACGTAACAGAACCCACGTTAGAGAGATTGGTGGCCCTGAGAAGGGCCGATTGTCTTATGTGAAGAACATACAAAATCATGCAAATTTCAACTTTCGATTTTTTACGTCTGACTCTGAGAGAATCTCTTAAACGACTGTTCAAAATAATTTTCGATCGCGCATCGATCGCACGCAGATTCTTCTTCGCCTACCAATCTCCGTCGACTTGACGACGGCCGGACCACACACATAAAACATACGTTTATACCTGAATTCTGTCACACTTATCCCGCGCCACTGTCGCGACACACTACACGTCTACTGCATACATTGTATCACGATACGATGGATATTCGTCAAAGAATCGTATACGACACATTGTATCATCCGAAAAATGGAATGGGAACCAGAAAACGCTTAAGCTGGCAGAATCCCTCTACCACCCGAACACAATGCTTCGGTCCAACGCAGAGTATTCCAATATGTTTTTCGTATTCGCGCAATTGTGTTATTACGAGGTATCGGTGCAGTGAAATGCACGTTCGGTAAAGTGACCGTCGCTCAAGTCCCGCGGATACCCGCGGTCAGCTGTGCGCTACGCACTACCTTGCCACAACTTACTGGATTACTGGAGACAAGTGAATTTTTAGGCGAACAAGTGAGTTTATTTTAATAAGTCGATAAATAACGTGGGTGAATTTTTTTCTTACCGTGGGCAGTCTCTCATTTCCGACAGTGTTTATACGATCGTCCCTCGAAAAGTTCTGTTTGTAGGTGCTCGGGTGTGCAATTGACGTGATCGTGCAGTGAAGAGAGTTCACCGACTCGGCCTCAGCTGTTGACAGGTTCCTTGAAGTGCAGGATCGGCACAGTGTCAAAGACCCACTTCCGTCGAAGCAGGTTAATCGCTGGATGAGTGGGTGAGCTTAACGAGATTTTTCTGACATTAGTTATTAAAATCATCTTCCTTAAAACATAACTTATGCACCTGAAAACGTGTTATTTAGAATAATTTTTTTTCACGAGTACTAAAACTCTATTCCATTCGGATAACGCGTAAAACTATTGAACAGAGGTATTAAACGACTTATTAATTTACTTGTTAATCATGAATATCGAATCATTTCGCGTTATTCGATTTAAAACGATGTATCATTTGCCGTACGCTTCCCTCGATATCCACGCTGTGCCAGTGCGTTTGTTCACGGCTACGGTCGAGCGCAGTCCAGAGACAACGCTCTCGCGGTCGAGCGCGTGAGTTTTACGCGCTCCGGTTGGCCAAAGTTTTTCGTTAATAATTCAAAAACGAAGGCACCACTAACATTTTGGTAAAGGACAAAGTAGTTCAGATTCACCGCAGCTACCCCCAGTTCCCGGTGTTACACTAATTAGGGGACACCCTGTAGAGTGGAACTTGTATTTAAACGGAAATAATTGTTGCCGGATAGGAGGTTTCATACGAAAGCTGAAATTTCAATGCCAACACGAACCGTCTCCGATGAAGACGCCAATAATTGTATAATACCACAATTTGACTGTCCTGGAAGATTGATCCGTTTGTGTTCCCAATAGAACCCGCAATTTCGAGAAAATTTTACTTTGGTCCACTGTAACTTCTAAATATGTCAGATTCTGACAATATTATGTATGCAAGTCCAAGTAAAATGACTAACTTGGTTGTCCCCCTTCAATTAATTTTGAGCTAAATTCCAAATAAATCACTATTAAAATAAATTTTGATTTTAGTTCAGAAATGATCAAATTACAATTAAATTGGAATTGAATTAGATGGATAACAGCACGGTGCTACGATGGCTAGACGATATCGGATTGCCTCAGCATAAAGAAGCTTTTCAAAGCGCAAGAGTCGATGGAAGAGTCTTACACAGGCTTACCACGGAGGATTTATTCAACCTGGGTGTTACTGCACAGTTACATGCTGCAAGTCTTAGACGAGGAATTCAGGTAAGATTAATAATGTTAATATTAATATTATGTTGATGAAAATTCGGGATACCACAAAAATAATATATAAAGTTACCGGAAAAGCTAAACTGCTTCAAAACTTCTTTGTTAAACTTGGAACCCTCTCCTCGTTAGTCGTTCGATGTCAAGATTGGTGCGGTGACCCAATGACATAACGACATGCATGTTCGAACACAAAACGAATTTTTAGGCGATCAGATGAGTTTACCTCAATTTATTAGTAAATGTAGGTGTATTTTTTGTCTTACCTTACGCGGAGTTTTACGGGGGGATATACATTTAGACCCGTAAAATTTTTTAGATTTTTATGAATTTTTTTCCGCGGTAATAATCGACGAATCTATATGAACTTTATATGGTATTTAGTGCAAACAATAAGCTTAAACTGTTTTAAAATATTTTAAAAAATCTAAAATATTAAAAAATGACGCAGCTACGCGAAGTGATCTGCGGGTCGATTTTTCCATTGCGGGCGTTCTGGAGAGTGTATCGGGATTCGAAAACATGAAACATGTGATTTGTTCAGTAGCAAAGGCTTGTAATTTCTATGTAAATCAACAAAATTTTAAAAAATTCAGAAATTACGCATATGACAGACAAAACACAAAAAATTTCAAATTTTGTGGACTTACTTTGGAATGACAAATACTTTTTTTTAATAATTTTCAATAACAATTTGGTTCACACAGAAGGCAATACTACAGCGAAGATTTCTACGCAAATTGGACTCAAATCGGTTGAATAGTTTCCAAGTTATATTTCCTGCAAATTCGAAAAATGCAGATTTCGGGAAAACGCGTTTAAAGTTTTGGTAACTGATCGACCGTAAATTTTCAATGATTTACTAACTTACCGGGTAATCTGCGATTCCTGGGCTATGAAGTAATAAACCTTCGGCTGCTTCGTACAATTCGTTTTGTTCAAGATTTTTCTCCCTTCTTGATTTTCTGGCCTCTTTTGTGAAAAGGGAGGCACGGCGGTCGGCCAGAGCTTCGCGGCGCTGGTCCATCTCCTCGGCGTACGTCTTTGCTTGCCTTCCGATATTGATGCATAGGTAATGCATTATCCGCAGAATTGCAGAATGACCTTCGTTGAATATTAAAGCGGCCATGTAAGCTGCAATTTCTATTATTTTTTCGCCGGAATGAAGACGTTTTGGATTTCGGGGCCATACGGTAGAGTTAATACACCTGCCCTTTCAAATAACAGTTCGGAACACCTAACTTCTTCGAAATAACGATTCAAAGCTTTGGACAATGGAAATCAGGGAACGGCACGAGCTGCTCTATCCCGAGGGTCCACGTACATAAGCCGGCGTCGCGCTCGAGGAGTGCCCGGAGGTTCGTGACGCTCATAAGCTGTAGCATCGAAACTAGTTCGAATGCCGCTAAACCACTTTAGGATTATATTCTTAAGATGTCAAACTATCAATTAATGGAAAAAAGTTTTTTTTTTTCAATTTTTTGAAGGTTCTAAATGTATCTCCCCTCTTAAGACGCGTAGGAAAAGGATAGACTTTATTGAACTTAACACAAACTAAGAAAACACATTTATTGCACTAAATAATCAACTAACAAAAAGAATAGTCCAGGCGCAAAAATCTTTGGACCAATACAAAATCGACCCGCGGTTGTTGTACTTAGTAAATCATATTTACAATTAACAAAATTGCCCCGCGAAAGAAGGCCAAACCCAGCAATTGGGATGTCCGCAATAAAACTTAATTTTATCAAGAGACGAGGTCTTGTCTCGGGCCAAGTACAAGTACGCGAGGCTAGACCTTGTATCTTTTCCAGAAAGAACAAACAGGGGTTTTCGAGGTGGTCAAACTGTATTAAACAATTAATAAAAAAAAAAATGCAATAGCCATCGGAAAGGCCGCGCCGAGGTGAGTAATTTGAGTACCATTTGATCAAAATTGGTCCAGCGAATCACGAGATATGCGATTTCAGAAATGGCAGGTTTTCGTAAGAAACGTTGTCTTCTCCGTCGTCTTCGCTGTAACGCAGTTAATAATATTTACCAATGCCCCACGAGACAATAGCGACCTTTTCGCTCAAGGCACTTTTTCGCTGGTTTGTATTTTCATAGACAAACTCGTACTTGTACTTGGCCCATGCATTTGCATTTTGAATGCTATGTCTTTTTTTATTGTACTTTCACGTGGAAAACGGTCCGACACACTGGTCGGACACCTACTATATTGGCATAATTCATCAACGATTTTGCAGTAAGTTGTATGTAACCGTTTCGAAACGTCCGAATAACGGCCGTAGCCGCTGCGCAGTATCATATGACGCGCGAGGACACGGTAAGTGGAGGTAAGGAACAAAGAATCTCGGAGAAAATAAGAATTCCGCTCGCTAAAAAGAGAATTTCAGGGTGAATTTCGGGTACAGATTGTAGGAAATAATAAAGTTTGTTCATGTTTGAAATTAACGGTGGTCTGTATTTTAAAGTAGGAGGATGCTGGAAAAGAAGGTAAAAAATAATCGAGACGCGTGCATTTGGTGAGAAATTAACAGAATTGAATTTATTCACAAATAGGATATGAATATAAACGAGAGAATGAAAAAACTATGTACATTGAATTTACATGGATAGAATATTTATTTACAAGTTTTGTACATGTTTATTCCATTATGTTGCGTGTGGTGTATGAATGTATACATATAAAAGATTTTACTGCGGAGTGCTGGTGAAGCATTTTCCGACAGATCAGAAAAGCAGATTTTTCGATTAGTTCATCAGAAAGTTTATTTGAAAGCACCTTTATTGCTATAGTATGTTTGGCGAAAGTTAGTAATAATATAAACCGCACAAAAGAACGTAAAATGTATAGTGGCGTATGAACCGCACGACGGCTGACTGACTGACACACAAACAATGTTGTGTTGAATATCAATCAAACGTATTGTAATTCTGGAACTGTTTTCCGGGTTTCATCACATCCGCGGAATGGTTGATGTGAGGAAACCCGGAAAACAACTCAAAAATTGCAATACCGTTTATTTGACATATCTAAAAACGCAACGCAATTAAGTAACATCAAACCGAAAATAGTCACACTAGTACAAAAAGATCTGGAGAATTCAAGAACAACAAAATTATTTGGTTAAGGCACAACACCATCGTGGCAGGACGCACTAAACGTTAACGTGATTTTGCCGCACTCTGTATTAAAATTTGGTGGGTGTCTAAAGAATTACTCTGTATACAATTTTCCGGCCTTGATATATCCAACGAACTAGTCGGTTGATGGCTGGATTACATACAGCGGAGCACACATGTGGTGCTTTCGCTGCATTCTTCCGCAATAGTAAACATATTGACTTCTTTTGAGCATGTGGTAATGAATACATCCACAGTTTAAACCCCCTTTAAGTATCTAATGAAATTATGAATGACCGTAAATGATATATGTATATTCATTTATGTTCTACATTACTTCTATTTGTGACAAGAAGTATTTGAAAGAAAAAAAATATGTTACCTACATCTTTTGAATGATTATGTCTTGCATGATAAATTTTAAAATACGGAATGCACGATCCAACGACGCAATTCAGAGAGCAATATCTCGTCTCCTTCCTGACTTTTTTCCCATAAATTCGTTTTAAGCAGCACTGCACATCGTCTAGTTGATCTTTCTTCCTTGTCTTTAAACTTCGCTTGGTAGTTGACATTCTGCACGGGTCTCAGTCAGTATAAACTGTATAAACTGTTACAGTGTTAATCAGATCGGAATTCCAAAATTGAATTGGAGGCGATTTTTTTTATTACATGCAAACGGTTCACGTCGACTTTTTAAACAGCCTGCAAATATTATAATAACTCTCACGACGAGTGGCGTCCAGACCAAGCACCGAGTTTTTAAATACTCTTCACTAGAGTGATAGTTCATGTGTGCCCTTGATTTATTCGAAACTGACAGGGTCGAAATCGGCCCAATTGTTGTTCAAATTCAATTTAAAGTTTTGCGCGCGCGTTACATGCTTTAAGGCAGGCTTCTGTATCGCCGGCACGGCGCACAAGAATGAGCCATCAGCCTCCTTTCGGCCTACCTCCATCATGACTCTCGGCGTACGTTTAAAGCTGGGGCCACACGGACACGCACCCGTAGAGACATTAAGAGGTACACGCCTGTGCCACCCCGAATTACATTTTGAAACTATAACTAACTGAAGAAACAGAAAAGGGATATTCGCATTCCAAAACCAAGATTGGGATTGGGAAAAATCGAAAAATGGGAGAGTAAAAACTGGATCTGGGGCTGGAGCCTCCTCTGCGGCGCCGCGACGTTCCTTGTATAAAAACCAAAAGTGCACCAAAAGTATTGGAACTATCGATCAAAATATTCTTGATAGTGCATCCTATCTTCGCGAGTTCTGTAGTTCAATCTATTGTTTGTAATGCGACCCGTTCATTGGCCATTGACCATCTAAAATATTTGTACCTCGTCTCAAGACGGATACGTATTTCGAAAATCGGATACGAATAATTCCGTATTCTTTTTTAGAATGCCATAGTATGGAAACAACTTGTAGCGTATTTACATAACTTTATTTTAATTATTGAAATGGGAGAACACCGAAACGTTCTGTGGTCACCTTAGTGTCAAAACGCCATAAACTGATGTCAATTACTTCTATACCGATTCAATGTTACGGTTACTTGTTCACATCATACACACGGCTATCTTGGATATATAACCGCCCCAGGATATTTGCAGTGTTTGTATTTCACCGCTTGAAAGGTGTAAACCATTTTCGTGGGTTCGTTGCACAATCTGTCCTTACACAGCACGTGGCATCGTACACACACGGGTCTCGGGGGTGTCCGCGTATTCCTATGTATACGAACCCTCTGATCGCTTCCTGATTGTCGTTAATATCACGTTAACTAAGGCGTTTAGAGCATTTTCGATAAGGAAAAACCTAGTTGTCGTTATTGCACGTACAACACCTTTAACGAAGAACCACCAAATGGTGGTGACCCTGCATAATACATATTGTAATAATTCAGTGGTTCAGCAGTGAACCGATTTTCGTGGAACGGCGGAGTGCTCCATTCCATTCGAGGCGTTTGTGATTATTTTATTGGACACACAAATAATTGTTCTTTAAAAAAGTTGTCAATTTATCCGAGAACAGATAAATCACACTGACAGGCAAACAAACTGGTGATAGTAAAAACATCGGGCCTCCATTTTCGGTGGGTATTGTACATGTCGACAGCTTATATCACTAGACTACCGATCACTGCCGCTGCGGCTGATTTGCTGTCGTTTTTCATTAATATCTCGTTAACGCAGTGCCCCATTTTCGATAAAGAAAAACCTGATTGAAATTACCTTAATTATATCACCTTAACGAAATACCACCATTTACGGGACACCCTGTATATTCGTTTGGTAAAGATTTGTCCCAAACTACTTTTCTTAGGTGCCGCACACAAAGAGCTTTTTTGTAACGGAAACTAATTTTCCGAAGTATATAGGAAGAAAAAAATGTAACTACAGAAAGACCGTTACTTTATTCATGCAGTTGTCTTACAATTAGTGCTGCACATACAGGGTGTCCCGTAATTAGTGTAACACCGAGAACTGGGTGGTAGTTGGGGTGAATCAGAACCACTTTTTCCTTTATCAAAATGTTGGTTATGCCTTCATTTTTTAATTATTAACAGAAAACACTGGCGAACCAGAGCGCGTAAAACTCACGCGTTCGACCGCGAGAGCGTTGTCTCTCGACCGGGCTCGACCGTAGCCATGAACAAATGCACTGGTACGGCGTGGATATCGAGGGAAGCGTACGGCAAATGTTACATCGTCTTGTTATTCTTAATTTGAGATGCTATAACATTTGCTTTACGCTTTGTTCGATATCCACGCTGTGCCAGTGCGTTTGTTCACGGCTACGGTCGAGCGCGGTCCAGAGACAACGCTCTCGCGGTCGAGCGCGCGAGTTTTACGCGCTCTGGTTCGCCAGCGTTTTTCGTTAATAATTCCAAAATAAAGGCGCGACCAACATTTTGGTACAGGGCTAAGTGGTTCAGATTCACCCCAGCTACCCCCCAGTTCGTGGTGTTACACTAATTACGGGACAACCTGTATTTATGCCTCGAGTGTTGTTATGATGGCTACCATACGACCAGTTCTATTTGACAATCGCGAATTTTTATACTGGGTGTCCCGTAATTGGTGTAACACCGGGAACTGGGGGGTAGCTGGGGTGAATCTGAACTACTTTGTCCTTTACCAAAATGTTGATCGCGCCTTCGTTTTTAAATTATTAACGAAAAACGCTGGCCAACCAGAGCGCGTAAAACTCGCGCGCTCGACCGCGAGAGCGTTGTCTCTGGACCGCGCTCGACCGTAGCCGTGAACAAACGCACTGGCACAGCGTGGATATCGAGGTAAGCGTACGGCAAATGATACATCGTCTTAAATCGAATAACGCGAAATGATTCGATATTCATGATTAACAAGTAAACTAATAAGTCGCGTAATAACTCTGTTCGGCAAATGATACATCGTCTTTAATCGAAAAACGCGAAATGATTCGAAATTCATGATTAACAAGTAAACGAATAAGTCATTTAATACCTCTGTTCAGTAGTTTTACGCGTTATCCGAATGGAATAGAGTTTTAGTACTCGTGAAAAAAATTATTCTAAATAACACGTTTTCAGGTGCATAAGTTATGTTTTAAGGAAGATGATTTTAATAACTAATGTCAGAAAAATCTTGTTAAGCTCACCCACTCATCCAGCGATTAACCTGCTTCGACGGAAGTGGGTCTTTGACACTGTGCCGATCCTGCACTTCAAGGAACCTGTCAACAGCTGAGGCCGGGTCGGTGAACTCTCTTCACTGCACGATCACTTTAATTGCACGCCTGAACACCTACAAACAGAACTTTTCGAGGGACGATCGTATAAACACTGTCGGAAATGAGAGACTACCCACGGTAAGAAAAAAATTCACCCACGTTATTTATCGACGAATTAAAATAAATTCACTTGGTCGCCTAAAAATTCACTTGTCTCCAATAATCCAGTAAGCTGTGGCAAGGTAGTGCGTAGCGCACAGCTGATCGCAGGTTAAGCGTAGCGCACAGTTGACCGCGGGTATACGCGGGTGTCCGCGGGATCGAGCGACGGTCACTTTACCGAACGTGCATTTTACTGCACCGATACCTCGTAATAACACAATTACGTACAGGAACGTAACAGAACCCACGTTAGAGAGATTGGTGGCCCTGAGAAGGGCCGATTGTCTTATGTGAAGAACATACAAAATCATGCAACTTTCAACTTTCAATTTTTTACGTCTGACTCTGAGAGAATCTCGTAAACGACTGTTCAAAATAATTTTCGATCGCGCATCGATCGCACGCAGATTCTTCTTCGCCTACCAATCTCCGTCGACTTGACGACGGCCGGACCACACACATAAAACATACGTTTATACCTGAATTCTGTCACACTTATCCCGCGCCACTGTCGCGACACACTACACGTCTACTGCATACATTGTATCACGATACGATGGATATTCGTCAAAGAATCGTATACGACACATTGTATCATCCGAAAAATGGAATGGGAACCAGAAAACGCTTAAGCTGGCAGAATCGCTCTACCACCCGAACACAATGCTTCGGTCCAACGCAGAGTATTCCAATATGTTTTTCGTATTCGCGCAATTGTGTTATTACGAGGTATCGGTGCAGTGAAATGCACGTTCGGTAAAGTGACCGTCGCTCAAGTCCCGCGGATACCCGCGGTCAGCTGTGCGCTACGCACTACCTTGCCACAACTTACTGGATTACTGGAGACAAGTGAATTTTTAGGCGAACAAGTGAATTTATGTTAATAAGTCGATAAATAACGTGGGTGAATTTTTTTCTTACCGTGGGTAGTCTCTCATTTCCGACAGTGTTTATACGATCGTCCCTCGAAAAGTTCTGTTTGTAGGTGTTCAGGCGTGCAATTAAAGTGATCGTGCAGTGAAGAGAGTTCACCGACCCGGCCTCAGCTGTTGACAGGTTCCTTGAAGTGCAGGATCGGCACAGTGTCAAAGACCCACTTCCGTCGAAGCAGGTTAATCGCTGGATGAGTGGGTGAGCTTAACAAGATTTTTCTGACATTAGTTATTAAAATCATCTTCCTTAAAACATAACTTATGCACCTGAAAACGTGTTATTTAGAATAATTTTTTTCACGAGTACTAAAACTCTATTCCATTCGGATAACGCGTAAAACTACTGAACAGAGGTATTAAATGACTTATTCGTTTACTTGTTAATCATGAATTTCGAATCATTTCGCGTTTTTCGATTAAAGACGATGTATCATTTGCCGAACAGAGTTATTACGCGACTTATTAGTTTACTTGTTAATCATGAATATCGAATCATTTCGCGTTATTCGATTTAAGACGATGTATCATTTGCCGTACGCTTACCTCGATATCCACGCTGTGCCAGTGCGTTTGTTCACGGCTACGGTCGAGCGCGGTCCAGAGACAACGCTCTCGCGGTCGAGCGCGCGAGTTTTACGCGCTCTGGTTGGCCAGCGTTTTTCGTTAATAATTTAAAAACGAAGGCGCGATCAACATTTTGGTAAAGGACAAAGTAGTTCAGATTCACCCCAGCTACCCCCCAGTTCCCGGTGTTACACCAATTACGGGACACCCTGTATATCACATGACCATATTTTGTAAATGTATGTATTAAAGAGTTGCACTAGCATGTAGAATCGGAAGAAAAAACTTGTTCAATGAGATAAGAAAAAGTGTCCACGTCAGGATACGATCGAGAACCTCAGAAGTAGTACGATTCGACACTCCCTACTATGCCACTGACTTGAAACATATAATATGCATGTGAAACTTTAAACTGAACTTTCTTCAAAAACCCAGCTGAGTTGGGCCCTGCCGATCATGAGTTAGTCGGAGGCCCACCTAACGCACCATTGTGCCAAGTGTCATCGAAAAATCCGGTTCATATCTGAACTGCTTCTTCTTGTTAGTTCTATTAATTCTTGTAACAATATATATAATACTACGTCTTACAGTGTATCATTCAATAACTTGCGAGATCTAAAGTAGTCTGATTCGCCACAACGCAGTGCAACGCACAAAATGTGGATTCACTTACGGACATGTACCGATACGGAAATCATTTCAAAGTACGTCCTATGAAGAACCTTGAATGAAATAACACGTACTACTTTCTTGACGTCCTTTATATCAACTCTAATCTATAGTAAATTAATAAAACAGGTTCTCAGGGAACAAAACTTCATTCTGTCCGCTCTGGAACGTCGTTCCCCGAGTGGAAACGGCGCTGACGCAACCGACGTTCACCTCTGGACTAATCATCGCGTGATGGAATGGTTACGGGTTGTCGACCTGGCTGAGTACGCTCCTAATATGCGCGGTTCAGGGGTTCATGGTGCCCTAATGATATACGAAGATAAATTCACATCCGAATTATTGGCCAGCCTGCTGAGTATTTCGCCAGGAAAGACGTTGCTTAGAAGACATCTTACGACCCACTTCAACCAAATCATTGGGAGGGAGGTCGTAGTGAGAAAAAGGGAAGCTGAAGCGGCTGGAGCTGGGGCAGTCCTTACAGTTACAGCTAGATTAAAGGTATTTTCGTATTATATTAATTCCAGGTTATTCAATGATGAGTGGAGTTGAAATTGTGGGGAGCTGATTTATACAGGGTGTCCCGTAACTAACTCGAAACCAGGAAATGAGGGGTAGCTGAGATGATTCTGAACAACTTTACTTTAGCAATAATGTTGTAAGCGCCCTGGATTTTGAATTATTAACGAAACGGCTAGGCCAATCCGAGCGCGTATCGAGCGCGCCCTCGAAACGAGAGTGTGGTCTCTGACTCGCGCTCCTCCGTCGAGCGTGAACGAGTAGATCGCGTGGGTATCGAGAAAAGCATACGGCAAATATCACATATCGTCTTCAAATAAACTAATACTCGTTGAATAACTGTGTTCAATACTGTCACTCGTTATTCGCGAGGTATGAAACGTTGTTGTATTTGTGGGAAAAATGGTTTCCTTAAGAGCACGTTATCAGGTGGCTAAATTATGGTTTAAGGTAAGCGATGTGAATAACTAACATTAGATAAAACCTTGTTAAACTCACCCAATTCGTCCACGAATCAACCTGCCTCGACGGAAGTAGGTCGTTGGCAGTAGGACACACTGCCGATTTTGTCCTTCGTAAGAATCTCGAGAACCTCAACAGCTGATTTTACGGCCGGGTCGGTGAACTCACTTGAAACTGACACAAACAATAGGAACGGCACTTC
Source organism: Pemphredon lugubris (assembly GCA_933228935.1). Lineage (NCBI taxonomy): Eukaryota > Metazoa > Arthropoda > Insecta > Hymenoptera > Crabronidae > Pemphredon > Pemphredon lugubris. Next base: position 27,551,260 of record OW121815.1, read on the forward strand.
TCTAATTTATGGCAGGGCGCACGGCTAATGGCAGGTACGCGGACACCCCCGAGAGTCGAGCGGCGATCGGCGATCGGCTAACGAACGTCCTTCTAAGCAAGACCCAAGAAACGCGAGAGCCGGCAGAATCGTTTTTTAAACCGAACGGATACCATACAGCAACGAACTAACGCCGAGTTTTACAGGATATTTGTTACGTTTCTTAATCGAAAAACATTGGGAGAAGTGCAGCGCAACGTCCGCCGGTGCTCCGAGACGTGCACGCAAGCGCGAGGAGGGTACGTCGAGCCGATCTTGGCAATTTTGGCAATAACAATCGGCCCTTTTCAGGGCCACCAAATATCTCTAACGTAGGTTCAATTCCGTTCCTCTACATAATTGTTTTATTCGGAGTTATCGGTGAAAGTGTTCGCGCAGTGAAATGCACGTTCGGTAAAGTGACCCGATCGCCAATCGCCGCTCGACTCTCGGGGGTGTCCGCGTACCTGCCATTAGCCGTGCGCCCTGCCATTAATTAGACAAGTGCCGTTCCTACTGTGCGTGTCAGTGTCAAGTGAGTTCACCGACCCGGCCGTAAAATCAGCTGTTGAAGTTCTCGAGATTTTTACGAAGGACAAAATCGGCAGTGTGACCTACTGCCAACGACCTACTTCCGTCGAGGGCAGGTTGATTCGTGGACGAAAGGGTGAGTTTAACAAGATTCTTCTAACGTTAGTTATTCACATCGTTTATCTTAAACCATAATTTATCCACCTGAAAACGTGCTGTTAAGAAAATCATTTTTTCCGCAAATACTACAACTTTTCATACCTCCCGAATTACGAGTGACAGTATTGAACACAGTTATTCAACGACTATTAGTTTATTTGAAAACGATATGTGATATTTGCCGTATGCTTTTCTCGATACCTACGCGATCTACTTGTTCACGCTCGCGGCGGAGCGTGTCAGAGACCACACTCTCGTTTCGAGAGCGCGCTCGATACGCGCTCGGATTGGCCTAGCCGTTTCGTTAATAATTCAAAACCGAAGGCGCTTAGGACATTATTGCTAAGGAAAAAGTTGTTCTGAACCACCTCAGCTACCCCTCATTTCCCGGTTTCGAGCTAGTTACGGGACACCCTGTAGTACAACGATTAATTTAACAGAAATGGATTATGATTGTTTTAACTGGAGGTTGATATATGGTTCAAAGTTGATTGAATAGAGGATGGTTTAACTAAATTAAACCAAACGTATATCGTACATTCTTTGAATTGAATGACGTCAACACATGCTAACCCATAAATCACGCAAATTATAATTACGCACAAATTATGTAACCTGTAAGTAAGTCAGAACTAAAAAAGTACTAAATATTAATGTTTAGGTACCGAAGAAGTCTCAGTTCACCTTGAAGCGCAAGAAGAGCAAAACCGAAGTTGATTACGGTAATCTGGTTTGCCCTCTTGAAAACTCACCACCTGGTACACCATTGCCGACCACACCTAGCCCTAGCAGCCCCAACTTCAATTCAACTATATTTTAACAACCAGCATGGTTCAGTAAGTCTTTCACCATTTACTTAACAGCGTCAGTCAGTCAAGTTCATAATTATCAATATGAGGACCGAAAATTCTAAAAAAATTCACAAGTTTGCCTCGATGATGCATATAAACGATCGTATGTATAATACTTTGCAACTTCAATAGTTCCTTGCGATAAAAAAATGTTGAAATAGGTCGCGTTCGGGTACATATGTGCCCATGATTATAAAAGTGGTCTAATTGTACACTATTGGACGAAATAGCCGTCCAAGGGTTCTTATCTCCCGCTGTGATGCACATGTTCGAGGCCCATTGACACGAGCCGGCAGCCTGTGGATTTCAGTAGGCCTCGCTCATCGTTTATTTTTCCACGGTCGTACACTATTGAACTAATTAGCGATCCAAGGGCCCTTATCTTCCGCTGTGACGCACTTGTTCGAGGCCTTTTGGCACGAGCCGGCAGCCTGTGCATTTCTCCACAGGCTTCTTTATTTTTCCACTGTCGCACATCGAAGACGACGCGAGGCAAGCCTGGCTTATACCCGGGAGGGCTATGGACGGCTGGACTGTCCGCGAAAACGCCAATTTCAGCGCGTAAGACCTTTTCTCTTCCTCCCTCGCTTCCTCGCAGTCACTCCGGGTAGAAACTCCACAACGAGGGCCGGCATGGTTGTATTGGGACTACCCCCTTTCTATATTCGGAAAGGTAGCACTGGCAAACCTCGCTTATACCCGGGGGGACGGCTATGGACGGCTGGGCGGTCCGTGAAAGCCCGATTTCGCCGCGTAAGACCTTCTCTCTTCCTCCATCGCTCCCTCGCGGTAACTCCGTATAGAAACTCACTGACGAGTACACGCCGCACACTACTGTAGGGACTTCTATTCTCGAGAAGGGTAGAGCCGGCTATACGACCCAATACAACCATGCAGGCCCTCGTCGTTGAGTTTCAACTACATAGGAGTGACCGCGAGGGAGCGATGGAGGAAGAGAGAATTGTCTTATGTCTTATGCGGCGAAATCGGTGCTTTCGGACCGTCCAGCCGTCCATAGCTGTCCCGGGTATAAGCGAGATACAGTATTGGACTAAAGAGCGATCCCAGGGTCCTTATCTCCCGCTGTGACGCACTTGTTCGAGGCCTATTGACACAAGCCGGCAGCCTGTGGATTTCGGTGGGCCTCGCACATCGTTTATTTTTCTACGGTCGCACTTCGAAGACGACGCAGAGCAGGCCTATGGACGGCTATACGGTCCGCAAAAATCCGACTTTGCCGCGTAAGACCTTCTCTCTTCCTCCCTCGCTCCCTCGCAGTCACTCCAGGTAAGAGCACATCGACGAGGGCCTGCGTGGTTGTATTTCGACTACTACCACTCTATACTCGGTGAGGGTAGCGCTGGCAGGCCTCGCTTATACCCAGGACGGCTATGGACGGCTATACGGTCCGCAAAAGTCCCACTTCGCCACGTAAGACCTTCTCTCTTCCTCCCTTGCTCCCTCGCAGTTACTCCAGGTAACAGCACATCGACGAGGGCCTGCGTGGTTGTATTTCGACTACTACCACTCTATACTCGGTGAGGGTAGCGCTGGCAGGCCTCGCTTATACCCAGGACGGCTATGGACGGCTATACGGTCCCAAAAATCCGACTGCGCCCCGTAAGACCTTCTCTCTTCCTCCCTCGCTCCCTCGCAGTTACTCCAGGTAAGAGCACATCGACGAGGGCCTGCGTGGTTGTATTTCGACTACTACCACTCTATACTCGGTGAGGGTAGCGCTGGCAGGCCTCGCTTATACCCAGGACGGCTATGGACGGCTATACGGTCCGCAAAAATCCGACTGCGCCCCGTAAGACCTTCTCTCTTCCTCCCTCGCTCCCTCGCAGTTACTCCAGGTAAGAGCACATCGACGAGGGCCTGCGTGGTTGTATTTCAACTACTACCACTCTATACTCGGTGAGGGTAGCGCTGGCAGGCCTCGCTTATACCCAGGACGGCTATGGACGGCTATACGGTCCGCAAAAGTCCCACTTCGCCACGTAAGACCTTCTCTCTTCCTCCCTTGCTCCCTCGCAGTTACTCCAGGTAACAGCACATCGACGAGGGCCTGCGTGGTTGTATTTCGACTACTACCACTCTATACTCGGTGAGGGTAGCGCTGGCAGGCCTCGCTTATACCCAGGACGGCTATGGACGGCTATACGGTCCCAAAAATCCGACTGCGCCCCGTAAGACCTTCTCTCTTCCTCCCTCGCTCCCTCGCAGTTACTCCAGGTAAGAGCACATCGACGAGGGCCTGCGTGGTTGTATTTCGACTACTACCACTCTATACTCGGTCAGGGTAGCGCTGGCAGGCCTCGCTTATACCCAGGACGGCTATGGACGGCTATACGGTCCGCAAAAATCCGACTGCGCCCCGTAAGACCTTCTCTCTTCCTTCCTCGCTCCCTCGCAGTTACTCCAGGTAAGAGCACATCGACGAGGGCCTGCGTGGTTGTATTTCGACTACTACCACTCTATACTCGGTGAGGGTAGCGCTGGCAGGCCTCGCTTATACGCCTTTTCGTTCCTTCCTTAAAGATAGAGTTAATTACGAATTAATTATTTAATTTCATTATAAAATTTCAATGCTATTTTATTGGATATATTTCAATTCATTATCTTTACGGCGTGTCTCGCCCTCACAAACACAAATTAAATAATTCATTTCGTGAACAGATAATCAATTTCGTAATTAAATTAATCACCAGTGAATCGAAGAGCGCGCACCGTATAGCGGGCCCTACCTTCCCCGAGTGAAGAAGTGCGGTAGCCCCAACGATAATCTGCGATAGGTCCCGCGACCGCGAGGGAGCGATAGAGGAAGAAGGAAGGTTTCATGAACTTGAAATCATCGGTAAAGATAATGAATTGAAATATATCCAATAAAATAGCATTGAAATTTTATAATGAAATTGAATATTTAATTCGTAATTAACTCTACCTTTAAGGAAGGAAAGAAAAGGTGTATAAGCGTGGCCTGCCAGCGTAACTCTCACCGAGTATAGAGTGGTGGTAGTCGAAATACAACCACGCAGGCCCTCGTCGATGTGCTCTTACTCGGAGTGACTGCGAGGGAGCGAGGGAGGAAGAGAGAAGGTCTTACGCGGCAAAGTCGGATTTTGGCGGACCGTATAGCCGTCCATAGGCCTGCCCTGCGCCGTCTTCGAAGTGCGACCGTGGAAAAATAAACGATGTGCGAGGCCCACCGAAATCCACAGGCTGCCGGCTTGTGTCAATAGGCCTCGAACAAGTGCGTCACAGCGGGAGATAAGGACCCTGGGATCGCTCTTTAGTCCAATACTGTACATCGCGAAATCTCATCGTGATCCAAAAGTGACAGTCTAAGTTTTCAGTGAAATTCTATTACTTTAGAGTGATTCATGTCTGAATTGGGGACCAGACCTCCTTTTTTTGGACTTTCGTCTTTCATTTGACACCTTGCCTGGAGCGAGACGTTGATTTATTTATACCGGATTTTGTTCCAAGAAAAATGCTTCTTTTTCAGCATTTTCCTTGCTTCTGACGTCGCAGATGTAACGCCCGTTTAAAAACATTCGGTAGTGCTGATTCCCCTGGCATAGAATCGAGATATTGTATTTGTTTCATAATACACTTTGTACAAAGTATGCGTATTGTATGTGTGAACAAAACACAGTATGAATTACTTACCTCTTGTCTAATGGTACAAAGTATTAACTATTTCATAAAACATGAGAATTGATAAAAATTACAATTTATTTACTGCAAAAGGTAACAGTATTGGGAATAATATGTCCCGTCACATGAATTTGTATCACTGCTTCTGTGGTTAGTGTAACGATTTATTTTTTTCCAGGTAAAGGACAAGGAGTACACTAATGAAAGAGTAATGATGATTGGTTGCGTTTCAAATTGTCTATGAGGAACCGGAGATTACCATGTTATGGAAACAACGCGCTGTAACGGGTACTTCAATAAGGAATGCGCTAGAGGGTTTTGAATAACTTACTCAGGGTGTTCAGCAGTCGTCCGGTATACAAAAACGACCCAAGTTCGGATTCCGTGCTTCTCCGTACGCGTTTATACACGTGTGTTTTGTGACTAGTGTACATACACATATATTTTTTTTTCTTTCTACTTCTTTATATTTATATGTTAGTGTATGGTAGAATTTTTATCCAAAATAATTGACAAAGTGTGCATAAAGCGAAAGAAAGCGAAGGGGATCTGCAAGGTTCACCACATGGAATTCGGAAGGAAGTTTATACATATATAAATTCATTCTTTGGTCACCTAAATATATTTCAAAAGTGGTGAGAGGAGTCACCGTCAGCGATATCATTTTCCTTTTAAAGATGTGAACTCCGCATCTATTCGTTGTAGAACGATTTTTTTTTAGTTAGGTTCAGTTACGTAAGCAAACGTCATTGTTCTAACTCTCACTCATGTGCCGTAAATTATGGAAAAGCCTACACTTGGGGCACAAATCGACATGAATAGTTTGCACAAAACAACACCTTAAAAGTGCAATTAGTTTCGGATTTATCGTCGAAAATGTAGTACGACGTGAATAAACTCGCATGTCGAAGGTTCCAAATTAATTGCGCTTTCATCGTGTTTTTTGGCAAACCATGCGTATTGATTTGCGCCACAAGTGCGTGATTTTTCTATAATTTCTTATATTTATTAATTGAGGATTGGAAAATCAAGTTTTTGATCTAAAATTGTTACTAAACTAACAGCTTTTCTGAACCTGGTTAAAAAAGTATTGTTCTACGCCGAATAGACATGGAATGTTATGCAGGAATTTACTTATTTCAACAACAAGTAAATTAGTGAAAATTATTTATATTTGACCTTCTGTATCAGTTCTGAATATAGCGAAAGAATCAGCTTGTATATGGGTCATTCTGCGTCAAGTAAGCCACTTTTTACACACATGGCCGAGAATTTTGATGAATTTGTGTGACCATGTAGTGTTCACGGAGAAAAAAATTTGGGTAAAAAAAACTTTAAAAAATTTTTTGAGTTACAGCCTCTCAAAATTACCTATGAATTTTTGTGCCTTCTATTACCGCCAACATTAGCATGTCATTTTATTGCCCAACTATAAGGTCCCTTTGCCGGCACGCCATATGTCGTACAAAAAAATGATAAGGACATGAATTTTAGGTAATTTTCTCTTTGTTTTGATATCGATCCACCTTTTGCGTAAAAAGCTTACTTTTCAAGTAATAAGCCAAAATCAAAATATTTTTGCGTTTTTTGCTGATTTGTCATATTTGCCGTGAAAAGCTTTCTTGGACAACTTCAGATTCGTGTTCAGCACCACAAAAAACATAAAGTAAACCACTACAAACAATTACACCATAATTTTCCACTTCAAACTACAATTTGACTGGACTACCAGGGCTGCCACTGAGGCGTGCGCTGGTGAATAAAAAATCATATCTCTAAAAGTTTTAAAACGACCATCGAGTTTCTTGCGTCATTCTTTAGAGAAGGCTTCGCAGTTGTTGTAAAAAAAATAACAAAAAAATTAGCGTGTACTCTTTGGCAGATAACGCAATTTCTTTTTTTCAAATTAACTTTTTTAATGTTTATAAACATGATCCAACAATTATGTATTTTTTTATTGAAAATTTGTTCTTTTATGCATGCAGCCGAATTTGTCGAATTGCGATATTTTTAATATTTCGGAAGATATGAATTTTTTAAAATAACTTTACCTAAAAGTTCGAGAGGCTGTAACTCAAACAGTTTTAAAAAATTCGAAGTTTTTTTTTTACCCAAGTTTTTTTCTCCACGAACACTACATGGTCACACAAACTCATCAAAATTCTCAGCCATGCGTGTAAAAAGTGGCCCACTTGTCGCGGGGGGGGGGGGGGGTGACCCATATGTATAAAAGATTCTTTATTAGTAATAATAATATTAATAATAGGAATAATAATACAAAAGCTGAAGACATTACTTTATACGATAATGATTAATGTGAACCTGTACTTTTTGTAATAATCAAATAGGATTTTAAAGGGTTACACTACTGTGAAACGTTTGAAACAAGAATTTTTTGCGTTTGGTTCTAATTAACAGTCTTACAAATGTTGTGGTATTATAGTCGTTATGAAAATTTGTAATAAATAAATAAACTAAAACACAGCTTTTTATTCATCGCTATGTGTGATTTCACAGACCCAGTTTTTAGGTGGATGTTTTAATTCATTGTTTTTTCGGTAGACAGAAGTTTTCTGCAATTATTTGTGCACGTTGTTGTTAGTTTTAGAAGAAACAATACAAATGTTTGTTTTCCTCAGTCATACTAACTATTGGATTCCGTGTTAGGGAGTCAACGAATAATACAATGTTTTAACCAATACTTAAGGCAGGCCTGGCAAACGGTGGGGAAATGCACTCTCCTCACGCGATTCCCCCCCCCCCCCCCCCCCCGTCAGCTTTTAGACCTACGTCGTACGCACGCCGTGCGAACGTAAAGAAGGACAGCGCTACACCATATAGTTTTTTCATCAATCGTTTCGGTAACACGATCCAGTCAAAAAACAAAACAACTCTATCGCAGAGTCGAACGCTGGGGACGTGGCGGAGTAAAGCCTCGTGGAGAGGGTAATGACGTGCTGTGCGGCGGGTTGCGAATTTACTCAAAGAGCAGGGGTTTGCCAGGCCTGACTTAAGGGGTTACATACCTTTCTCGGTTTCAAAAAATCGATTTTTTTTTTTTGCGTTTTTCATTAGATTAACTTCCTAAGAACCATCTGTGAAAACGGCATTGCGAAATTCAAATAATTGTCATAGTTATAACGTTTTATGTCGCGCGATCACGAGCGCTCAACAAGAAACAAGCTAACGCTTTAGGATCTTTGGACGACTTCCAGCAATGGAACAATAATTTTTGTTAATAATTTATTGCTATTCCACCCATATACGAGGATTTGTCATGTGAAACTATTTATCATGTGATTTGGAAGATTGCACCGAAAATTGTCAACAGCAGTGCTAACATTGTAGAAACAGCGTCCTATATTGGTATTTGCATATTTAACGAAGGCACCACATCTTTACTAAAAATTATGACCACGATGGTTATCCATATTGGGTGCAATGCTCTTAATTTCGTCACGCAAATTGATAATCGCCGTGTGACGCACGCACAGATCCAAGCGCAGCATGCGACTAAAGAGGCAAGAATTAGTCGCAGGATAAAAAATAACGCCAATGTTCAAATGAAATTGACTGAGAAAGACTCACTGTATGGCGCCGGGATCGATTATTGCATGGAAGTAGCCAAAAAAATTGAATTAAGACCGTTTAACTTGTTCCGAAACTTTAAACGCATTTTTCTCGAAACTACGTTTTCGAAATCGGTAACCAAGATATCTCAAAAACGAAAAAAGCAATCGCTTTGAAATTTTGCACACATAATATCCATAAAATTACGCAGTTTTTGACGGATCTTTTTTTAAATATTCCAATTTTTAATATGTTTTAATTGCATTTCAGTGCCGAAATTCCGAGCAAAAACTCGATTTTTTTTTCAAATGATCGCCATTTTGTCAAAAATGATTATTAAACAAAAAAGATCCGTCAAAAAAAGGATAATTTATCTAGCTTTAAGGATATATTTTGATTTTTGTTTTGCGATGATCCTGATAGGAGATATCCTGGTTACCGCAAAGCGTGTCAGTCCGGCAGCGCTTCGGTGGAAGGGGTAATACTCAATCAAATCGAATTAAAAATGAAAAATAAAAATTCATAAAACTAGATTAATGTGCGTTCTTTCGCTCCACAAAAAACTGCGGATTGATACCTCTCTTAATTACGCAAAAAAAAATTCGGAAAATCGCGTAGTTTTGGGGCCGAGAAAGGTATGTAACCCCTTAAGGGGATCCAACCCTACCGAATGTTTTTAAACGGGCTTTACATCTGTGACGTCAGAAGCGAGCAAAATGCTGAAAAATAACTAGTTTTACTATTGCAACTTCTGGTACGAATAAAAAACTTCTTGCTTCACGCAGGTTCTTAAATGAAAGATAAAAGTCCAAAGAATGTAAGTCTGGTCCCCAATTCAGACATGGATCATTGTAAAGTAACAAAATTTCACTCCAAACTTGGACCTGTCATTTTTCGATTACGATGAAATTTCCAGGTGGCCGCCAGCAGATAGCTGTCACACAATTTTGAGCAATTTCGCCAATTCTGAAGGTTGCCCGGTCAGAATCGGACCAGACCTCCATTTTTTGGACTTTTATCTTTCACTTGAGACTTGCCGTAGAGCGAGAAGTTTTTTATTCATACCGGATTTTGCTTCGGAAAATTTTGGTCAGATTCTCTCGCCTTTTTCTAACGGAATTATCCGTTTGACGCGTTATAGTTTACTTCTTAGGATCTTAAAAATGTACTGATATCCTACACCCGGCAGAACGTAAATTGTATAATTATTTTACCAAATTTTGACCGTGTCATAAAAGGAGCGGAATACTAAGTTTTCATCTATATACTATTCGCGGATCAAAACTGACTTTATTTTTTAAAGTTTGTGAAATTTTGTCGAAATAAATATCAATCAAAAGAATTGATGGCTAAATATGAATATGTAGATTATTTTTGCTTATAATATTACATATTTTCGGGGAAGGGAAATAAATAAAACTCTGATGCCACCTGTAAGGAAAAGACACACATGAGACAGGCCACATGGCGATTGATGGCGATCGGTGCAATGACGCACACATAATATATATACATACATCGCTTTTTATTTCACATTACACGTAAATGTCTACAGAACAATAACATGGAACTTTATAACACATTCATTACACTACACACTTCGATTATACAGGTCAACTTCGTCGAAATTTGTTCGCTCTAGTTTTTGCAGAAAACCCAATTCACGCACACACACCGGTAATCAACTTTTGCCACGTTACGAAGGAAAAGATGGCGATGAAAAAAGAACGCTGTTGGAGAGATGTATACCGCGAAGTTGTAGCATGCAGAATCGAGGCTGCAAATTCTTTCGCCATCTTCTTTCGTAACATAGCGAAAGTTGATTACCGGTGTGTGTGCATGAATTGGGTTTTCTGCAAAAACTAGAGCGAACAAATTTCGACGAAGTTTACCGGTATAATCGAAGTGTTTAGTGTAATGAATGTGTTATAAAGTTGCATGTTATTGTTCTGTAGACATTTACGTGTATGTTAGCGATAGCTATATTTTAAAGGAGACGCACACGTTGCGCTCGACGTTTTGGGTGGCATGGGCCGTTTCTAAGGGGCATTGTGTCCCGAGAGCCGGAACCTTAAATCTGTCACCGATGTTTAGGTTCGGCAATGCTTGGAGATACGATAGTTTGTATATTCATCGCGGTTCTTGGTACCGCGAGTGTAGTCCTCTCGGCGTGCGACAAGGGGCCCTACGCCTCGATGTCGAGCACCGATAGAACACGTGCAGAAAGAAAGAAAGAGAGAGAGGACCGATGACCCGACGTCATCGATGCTCTCTGTCTTTGGAAAAAGATAAAGGTTTGAAATAAAGGATCTGGCCACGGAGTGGGGAAGGCGTAGCCTCCTGGTAAGAGGACCGAGTTGAACCGCTCAGCACTTACCCCAGAACCTCCGAAAATTCTAGACCAAATGAATTCATTACACGTAATTTATAACATCAGAAGTGGGATACGTAATTACCGCTCGCGTAGTTAAACCCGTGAATATTTATTTCGCAAACGTAACAGTGTTGTGCGAAGAAATTTAAAATGAACGCGTCGTCATATTGATAATTCGTGATGAGTAACGACGGTGAAATGGACGACATACCGGTGGCAGACGAAACAATGCCGGGGGAATCGAGTGCGGGAAGAACCGTGCCGATTGAAAGTGCCGTTACATCATTTGAAACACTTTTCAGACAATTTATGGAAAAGGTTGTACAGGGACCGGCACCCTCTACCTCCTCGACCGTATTGAGTCCCTCGGTAGACGTAGACGTTATACCTGAGTTTAGTGGCGCTGACCTCGGGGAAGATGCGTGCAAGTGGTGTGACATAGTGGAAGAAATTACGGGGAATCTTCCCCCCGCCCAACGGTTGAGTCTTGCCACGCATGCTTTAACAGGACCAGCCAAAATATGGTATAAGGAATGGGTTGGCAATCCTCGCACGTGGGTGAAGTTTCGGGAAGATTTATGTTCCATATTCGTGACAGAGGATCGCCTCTGCGAACGATTGGTTCATGCGGTATCATATACTAGCGATTCCGCCGAAACTTACACTGAATACGCGCAAAACAAGTTGAAATTTTACGGACAAACCCAGATCGCGTTTAGCCAGCGCGAGTTGATAAGTTTAGTGATTGGACATATTTGTGATCCGGTGGTGCGTCAGTCTTTGACAAATTCGCGTTATAAGACTACCGCGGAATTGTTAAATGGTATTTCGCAATTTTTGAAGGCGCCGAGAAAGGAAAGGGGTAAAGAAAGGGAGAAGACGATGGACAAGGAGACAGACCGCGCACATAAAGACTTTTCACGCCGTAATATTTTGCCGAAACGTTGTTACGATTGTAACCAGACTGGACATGTGCGTTACGAATGTCCGAACAAGAAAAGGAAGGCGGAAAACGGCGGCTCTGTTAGTGGACAAAAGAGGCCTCCTACCTGTGCCTATTGTTCGAAAAAGGGACACGACGAGTCACAGTGTTGGGCCAAGCAGCGCGTGCCGCAAAATCAACAAAATCGGAAGAAACCTGAAGCTAATGTGTGCTACTCGATGCAACATAAATTAACACCGGTTGTGTTAAAAGACTTTTTTATTCGATCTTGTTTGATTGACAATGGCGCGACGTGTTCTCTTGTGCGGGAACGAGTTGCTAAACAAGCAAATTGTAAAGTGGGCCCGTATACTACCACTATACAAGACCTGTGCGAATCGAGTTTAACGACCGTCGGATGCACGACGGCTGTAATTCAAACAGAAGACGTGTCAACCGAATTGGACTTGTTTGTCGTTGCGGATTCTACGATACCTTACGACATTATTATTGGGAAAAATGTCCTGGTTCATTCGGATCTACGGATTGTGACGGAACCTAATGGGACAACGAGGTTACAACGCTGTATACCTGATCCGCAGGAGGACAACGGGATGGCGACGGAAACATCGTGCTGGACACTTGACGTCGGCCACGACTCTCTCCATGGGGCCGTTCGAGACCTCCTAGCGAAATTCGAACATATGTTGAGCACTGGTAACCGGGTGCGGTGCGTAAGTACGGGAGAATTGCAGATTATTACCCAGGACAATAAGGTAATAAATTATCACCCTTACCGCTTGCCGATCGTCGAACGAGAAAAATTACGAGAGATCGTTGACGACCTGCTAAGCAATGGTATTATACGCGAAAGCAATTCGCCGTTTGCGAGTCCCGTTGTTCTCGTGAAAAAGAAGAACGGAAAGGACCGCTTATGGGTGGATTTTCGAGCTTTAAATAAGATTACGATTCGAGACCGTTATCCTTTGCCGCTAATCGAGGATCAGTTAGATCGTTTGGGAAAAGGTAAATTTTTCACTACCCTAGATATGGCAGCGGGATTCCATCAAATCCCAATTGCATCAGATTCTATTGCAAAAACCGCGTTTGTAACCTCGATGGGCAGCATGAATATTTGTGTATGCCTTTTGGCTTGTGTAACGCGCCTGCGGTTTTTCAAAGGGCAATCAATTCGGCTCTAGGTAATCTAATAAATAATATCGCGTTGGTATATTTAGACGATGTTCTGATACCATCTCAGACAGTCGAGGAAGGATTACAGAATTTAGAGCGCGTGTTAAAAGTATTGGACGAGGCAGGGTTTACATTAAATATTGAAAAATGTAAATTCTTCGAAACTTGGATAAATTATTTGGGCAGGGAGATATCCTCCGAAGGAATTAGACCCGGAAATGAAAAGATAAAGGCTCTGATAGAATCACCGATTCCGCGTAATGTTAAGCAAGTTAGGCAGTTTATTAGCCTCGCGAGTTACTTTCGAAAATTCATTACTGAATTTGCAGTACGGGTCATTCCGCGTCAAAAAACTGTTTTTTACACACATGGTCGAGAATTTTGATGAATTTTTGTGACCATGTGGTGTTCGCGGAGAAAAAAATTTTGGTAAACAAAAAACTTCGAATTTTTGAAAACTTTTTGAGTTACAGCCGCTCAAACTTTTAGGTAAGGTTATATTTAAAAATTCATATCTCCCGAACTATTAACAATATCGCATTCCGACAAATTCGGATGCATTCATAAAAGATTAAACTGTCAATAAAAAAATACATGATTGTCAAATAATGTTTATAAACATTGAAAAAGTTAATTTGAAATAAAGAAATTGCTCTATCTGCGAAAACAGGGCAGCAAATTTTTTCGTTATTTTTTTACACCAACTGCGAAGCCTTCTCTAAAGAATGACGAAAGAAACTCGATGGTCGTTTTAAAACTTTTGGAGATATGATTTTTTATTCACCAGCGCGCGCCTCAAAGGCAGCCGTGGTAGTCCAGTCAAATAGTAGTTTGAAGTGGAAAGTTGTGGTGTAATTGTTTTTAGTAACTTAGTTTATGTATTTCGGGGTGCTGAACACGAATCAGAAGTTGTCCAACAACATTTTTTACGCCAAATATAACAAATCCTCAAAAAACACTAAAAATGTTTGTATTTTGCTTATTACTTGAGAAGTAAGCTTTTTACGCAAAATGTGGTTCAATATAAAAATAAAGAAGAAAAAATTACCTACATTTCATGTTATTATCGTTTTTTGGTGCGGCATATGGTTTCCGCGGAAAAGAGCGTTATAACTGGGGAACAAAGTTAAGGCAAAAAAAATGTACGTCAAAAATTTTCCCAAATTCAAATAAGCATAACTCCGCGAAAAATTGTTATACCTGAAAGATCTTCTTTTCACTTTAAAGGGTGAACTATGCACTTTAAGGAACCATTGTTAGATTTTGATTTTAGGCTCCCCCTCCCCCCATTCTAGCAAAAGTAAGGACGTGTTGCACTCCAAAAAACGGAGCGGCTGTAACTCAAAAAGTTTTAAAAAATTCGAAGTTTTTTTTTACCATATTTTGTTCTCCGCGAACACCACATGGTCACAAAAATTCATCAAAATTCTCGACCATGTGTAAAAAACAGTTTTTTGACGCGGAATGACCCGTACGTACAGCTTGTTTGACGAAATTGACAAAAAGCAATGCGCCATGGTGCTGGGGCGCGGAGCAGGAAGAAGCGCGTCAATACATTGTGGACAAACTTATTACGCAACCTTTGCTCGTGATTTTTGATTATATGCGTGAAACGGAGCTTCACACAGATGCTAGCTCGATCGGTTACAGTGCTATACTTTTTCAAAGAATAGACAAGGATTTACGAGTAGTCGCGTATTTTAGCCGTCGCACTACGCCGGAAGAGTCGTGTTACCATTCATACGAATTGGAAACACTCACAATTGTGAACGCGCTCAAGTATTTCCGTGTATATTTGCTGGGTATTAAATTCAAGATTGTTACCGATTGCAATGCAATTAAAGCTACGCAGACAAAAAAAAGATTTCTTGCCTCGTATCGCGCGTTGGTGGGTATTTTTGTAAGATTACTCGTTTGATTTGGAATAACGGAAAGGCAAATACGTTGAGCACGTGGATTATTTAAGCCGGAATCCGCGGAGAGATTATCGCGTGAACGTCATTTGCGAAGGTTCCTGGTTAGAACACGCGCAAAGGAACGACGAGGAAACGCAAGATTTTATTCGCAGAATTGATGCTAAAGAAGCCGTGTGTTCTGATTTCGAAGTAAGGGAAGGCATATTGTGTCGTAAAATACTCAGGGACACTGGTCGAATGGTTTACCGAAGTTTCGTTCCGAAAGGAAGCCGGCTTGGCTTATTACGTTTGTACCATGACGAAAACTGTCATGTAGGGGTCGATAAAACATATGACCGTATACATCAAAAATATTGGTTTCCGAAGATGCGTAGGTTTGTTCAAAAATATATCGAACATTGTATTACGTGTCTTGTATGTAAACGACAAACCGGACCGAAGCAAGGAAAGTTATATTCTATCGATAAGAAGCCTGTTCCCTTTGATATGATTCACTGTGATTGTGTAGGACCGTTTGAAAAAAACGAATGACGGGTATGAACATATTTTGTTGATAGTTGACGCCTTTACAAAGTATGTGCAACTTGTGCCGCTAAAATCTCTTTCTGGTTCCGAAACATTACAAATATTTAAAGAAAGATTAACTTTATTCGGTACGCCTAGAATAGTAGTTTTAGATCGCGGTACAAACTTTACTTTTAAACGCTTGGAACAATTTATTAAGAAACAGGGTATAGAATTACATTATATCGCAACTGAAGCACCTCGGGCTAACTGACAAGCAGAACATTATGTTTCTACCGTCACGAATTTGCTTACAGTAGAATTGAGTAAAAACAGAGACTGGCCGAGCAAATTATCGAAGATTATGCTTACGCTTAATACAACGGTACACAAATCAACAGGATTTTCACCAAGTCATTTGTTGTTTGGCATAGAAAGAAGTGTCGGTAATGCGGTTTCTGCGGAAATGTCACTACCGAACACAAATTAACAAATTGATTTGAATCGAGATAGAGCAGTAGCATTTGAACGATTGAGTAAAAATGCTGAACAACAGAATCAACGTTTTGACAAAAAACGTAGAACAAATGTTGTGTTTAAAAGTGGTGATTCCGTTTTTGTAAAACCCGCTGATACAAGAAGGGCGAAAACGGATGTAAAGTTTGTAGGTCCTTTTGTAATTTCTAAGATCTTGCCTAATGATCGTTATGAAATATTAGGAAAAAGTGGTAGGCCACAAACTGTACCCAAAGATCGATTGCGTCTTTGGAAAGGCGAATGGTCAGGTGAAAATGATATTGTTGTAAGTGAGGAAGAGAGCACGGATGAACCGTGTTAGCGTGTTAGCGAATGAATACGCTGCGGAATATTGTGTAATCATTTTTGAACATTATTACTGTTTCTTTTAACATAGGTTTTGTTTACACAGAATTTGTGTTGGATTTATTTCTCGTATGTGTGTTCGATAGTAATGTGAGCTGAAAAACATTGTGGTAATGTAGGGCTCTGGACATTACGATATCGATGAGTCACGAGTGTGAGACAATATGTGTCTTGGAATGTACTTGCGGGTACTACCCTGTTGTTGCACGGTTACCTGTGGGTACCGTTGCTGTTGTAACGTCCCCACAGATTTGAGAGGCTTGATAGACCATAATATTTTTTTTTTATTAAACCTTGTTCTTTTGAGAATTATTACTTGAGATTACCGTAGAGAGAAATAATGAGTCGACAAATTCTCTCTGATGTTCAAGGATCGGTGGGTAAGGAAGTTTTCTACCAATCCTCCGATTTAACCCTCGAGACCTGTTCGAGAGGTAAAGCAGATTCTTCCCCTAGCGACCGCACACACACCAGTATCCCTAAGGCCCCGCCGTTAGTAGCTTACTATGACGTTAAAGGCGTGGAGCACATTTTGCCTGGTGCGCAAAAATTAGATTTCGAAAGAAACGCCCTATGTCTTAAACCTTCCCCGTTATTCCCTCCACCTTGCGCTCCCACCAAAAGTCAGGGACCCTGAATTTTCCCAATAAAAGGGGCAGGACAAGGCTTCTCGCGAGCGAGTACATTTTCCAGAGTCAGCATAATCGCAATCCGTTTTACGCCATCTTAAAGAATCTCTTGCGCAGAAATTAGTATCTCAAATTAATTTAAAGTGTGTTAGAATCATTTACTGAACTCAATACCGGTGATACATATATTCTTCGACGACACGAAGGAGGAGATTTACACCGTCACCGATTAACCGTAACGTTCTTCAAAAGTAACAACATGAGGATCGATCAACTTCCAACGTAAGGATGAGTAATATTCTGGCTTGTAAAACACTACCAATTTTCTACCACATCTAAATACTTTTCCTTCATCAAATCTTTCTTATATACTTCTCTTAGTTCATTCACATTTCCTTTACCTATTTCTGCCTGTGTAATTTCTTTAATGATTTATTCCAAAATTGAGCTCAGGCTTTAACAGCTTCGTAGCGCTCTAAAGATCGGAAAAATCAATCCTTTTCTTTATCATTTAATCATTCACATTTTCTTTATCTATTTCTGCTTGTGTAATTTCTTTAGTGATTTTATTCCAAAATTGAGCTCAGGCTTTAACGGCTTCGTAGCGCTCTAAAGATCGGAAAAATCAATTATACCTATCCATTTATCTTCTCATTAATTGTTTATCACCATTTTTCTTTCTCTCTCCCTCTCTCTCTCTTTCTTTTCTTTTTCTTTTCTTTTTCTTTACTTTTTCTTTTCTTTTCTTTTTCTTTTCTTTTTCTTTTCTTTTTCTTTTCTTTTTCTTTTCTTTTTCTTTTCTTTTTCTTTTCTTTTTCTTTTCTTTTTCTTTTCTTTTTCTTTTCTTTTTCTTTTCTTTTTCTTTTCTTTTTCTTTTCTTTTTCTTTTCTTTTTCTTTTCTTTTTCTTTTCTTTTTCTTTTCTTTTTCTTTTCTTTTTCTTTTCTTTTTCTTTTCTTTTTCTTTTCTTTTCTTTTTCTTTTCTTTTTCTTTTCTTTTTCTTTTCTTTTTCTTTTCTTTTTCTTTTCTTTTTCTTTTCTTTTTCTTTTCTTTTTCTTTTCTTTTTCTTTTCTTTTTCTTTTCTTTTTCTTTTCTTTTTCTTTTCTTTTTCTTTTCTTTTTCTTTTCTTTTTCTTTTCTTTTTCTTTTCTTTTTCTTTTCTTTTTCTTTTCTTTTTCTTTTCTTTTTCTTTTCTTTTTCTTTTCTTTTTCTTTTCTTTTTCTTTTCTTTTTCTTTTCTTTTTCTTTTCTTTTTCTTTTCTTTTTCTTTTTCTTTTCTTTTTCTTTTCTTTTTCTTTTCTTTTTCTTTTCTTTTTCTTTTCTTTTTCTTTCTCTTTTCGTTCTCTTTTCGTTCTCTTTTCTTTCTCTTTTCTTTCTCTTTTCTTTCTCTTTTCTTTCTCTTTTCTTTCTCTTTTCTTTCTCTTTTCTTTCTCTTTTCTTTCTCTTTTCTTTCTCTTTTCTTTCTCTTTTCTTTCTCTTTTCTTTCTCTTTTCTTTCTCTTTTCTTTCTCTTTTCTTTCTCTTTTCTTTCTCTTTTCTTTCTCTTTTCTTTCTCTTTTCTTTCTCTTTTCTTTCTCTTTTCTTTCTCTTTTCTTTCTCTTTTCTTTCTCTTTTCTTTCTCTTTTCTTTCTCTTTTCTTTCTCTTTTCTTTCTCTTTTCTTTCTCTTTTCTTTCTCTTTTCTTTCTCTTTTCTTTCTCTTTTCTTTCTCTTTTCTTTCTCTTTTCTTTCTCTTTTCTTTCTCTTTTCTTTCTCTTTTCTTTCTCTTTTCTTTCTCTTTTCTTTCTCTTTTCTTTCTCTTTTCTTTCTCTTTTCTTTCTCTTTTCTTTCTCTTTTCTTTCTCTTTTCTTTCTCTTTTCTTTCTCTTTTCTTTCTCTTTTCTTTCTCTTTTCTTTCTCTTTTCTTTCTCTTTTCTTTCTCTTTTCTTTCTCTTTTCTTTCTCTTTTCTTTCTCTTTTCTTTCTCTTTTCTTTCTCTTTTCTTTCTCTTTTCTTTCTCTTTTCTTTCTCTTTTCTTTCTCTTTTCTTTCTCTTTTCTTTCTCTTTTCTTTCTCTTTTCTTTCTCTTTTCTTTCTCTTTTCTTTCTCTTTTCTTTCTCTTTTCTTTCTCTTTTCTTTCTCTTTTCTTTCTCTTTTCTTTCTCTTTTCTTTCTCTTTTCTTTCTCTTTTCTTTCTCTTTTCTTTCTCTTTTCTTTCTCTTTTCTTTCTCTTTTCTTTCTCTTTTCTTTCTCTTTTCTTTCTCTTTTCTTTCTCTTTTCTTTCTCTTTTCTTTCTCTTTTCTTTCTCTTTTCTTTCTCTTTTCTTTCTCTTTTCTTTCTCTTTTCTTTCTCTTTTCTTTCTCTTTTCTTTCTCTTTTCTTTCTCTTTTCTTTCTCTTTTCTTTCTCTTTTCTTTCTCTTTTCTTTTTCTTTTCTTTTTCTTTTTCTTTCTTTTTCTTTCTTTTTCTTTTCTTTTTCTTTTCTTTTTCTTTTCTTTTTCTTTTCTTTTTCTTTTCTTTTTCTTTACTTCATGCAAAATCCTCACCATCACCTGTCGAATCCTAATAGCCAGAAGAAACACCGCAGTGGCGTACGTAACCGCTACAAGCGTTTCCTTGTGGAAAATCCTACATTGGCGCAAGATCCGGATTTTACATTAGAAGTATTTAAAGAATTAGTTCCACCGAAAGGGAATCCTTTACCGACCGCCAGAAATTCAAGAAATCGAAACAAAAGGCATAAACTATTGGTCCGAACTCTAACCAAAATTTCAATTAACGTGGAATCAAACTCTACCAAAAACTTTGAATCTCCCTCTATTCCGGACAATAAACCAAACCCAACCATTCCTAAAATTTATATTCCAAATAATTGTTTACCAGAATTACTTTCGTCATTAGATTCTCCTTTTCCTATTTATCACTACAAAATTCTTAATACTACAATTCCTTTCCACATCCCTACCGTTCTTTCTATACTCAACCAACTTCCTTCCAATTCACATTTATTAATTTCTACTAATTCCGATTCAACACCATCGCATCCCGTTCCGATTCAAAGTATTATAAATAAACTAAGTCGACTAGCTACGATAATAGAGATCTAACGTATACAATTTTCCATTACGAAATATCAATCCATTTATAATAATCAACTCTCAATAGAATAATTTGCCGACACGATTATACCGATTTTTCATCATCAATTCAATACATATATTTATTATTTATTTAATCCTGTTGAGTTTCGTTGTATTTGATTTATTTAACCCAACACTCCCTTCTGACACAATAAATTATTTTATTAAATTAGGACCCAGGCTGAATCCCAGGATTCTATAGCCGAAATTTTCAAAGTAATAACATCTTAAATAATTCATAAAAACAAGTCGCCCCGGGCTGCGACGTTACACTGTCGTACAATGTTGTATGCGAAATAGATATCATCTCATTGTAAAACTCCTCCATGGGTGACATAAGGTCACGGACTTGGGGCAGTATTTGAGTGTTTGAAAGGCATGCGCCTGTACGGGGAAAATTAACATCTTAATGTAAAACTCCTCCATGGGTGACGTAAGGCCACGGACTTGGGGCAGTATTTGAGTGTTGGGTCACGGTAATGCGCTGCATCTAGGGATGGCAAACGGAACGGAGCGCGAACGAGCACGCTCATGCCAAGATCGCGGAATGAGCGAACTCGCAGGAACAAGCGAACGCGTGATGATCGGAGAAAACCAAGCGGCGAGATCGGGAGCGGCAATGAGCAAAGAAAAAACCATACACGCGATCCCCGATAGGAACAAATGATCATCCCAGGATCATCCTGGGATGATCCTCTAGCGCTCATCTCGCGTTCATCTCGCGATCTTCTGGCGTTCTTCTGGCGTTCTTCTCGCGTTCTTCTCGCGTTCGTCGATCATTCTCTGATCGCGTTTCTCGGGCGGTAATCAAGGATATAGATAGATTTTCGGAGGCAAAAAAAGTACACTATCTCTCATTGACATTGAAAATAGATTCTTCAAAAAACCGTGATAATCAAAATAAAAGATAATAAATAATTTTTTGTATAAAAAAAAAAAAAAATTTTTTTTATACGTAAAACCGTGTAAAGCGTTAGTAAACGAAAATGTGCACAACTTTTGTTAACAACAATAATAATAATAGTAATAATAATAAAGAAGAGAGGAATGTATACCGCGACGTTGTTAACGTGGGGCATCTTGACTGATAAATAATATTTATATTACAAATCTTGCTTGGTTAATAGTTAAATAATTTTGCGAAACCAATTTTACGTTCCCTTCACGAGCGCGTGTGCAAAATTATCGCGCGGCACCCATACCCTGGAGTGGTAACATACATATATGTACACGGTCGTTAAAATTGGTATATAAGCAAATCATAGCCCAAACTGCTACTTGCGAGAAAAATTGGTATTCGTTTAACGAGAACGTGCCATCTGATGACAGATAGGCGCACCGCAGACGTTGCTGTCAATTCACTGACGATCGGAAGATGGAAATTTCGATTTATGCTAGGTTAGGTGCTGTATTCACGCTGGTATATCCTGATAATGACGATTAAGAAACATTTACGAATTTGCCATGAAATATATGTAGATAGATAATACGTATTCTACTCATTCTGTTTTGCAAAGAAAAGATTTTTCGCGGAAATAATATATTTCTTAATATATTTAATATATTTATAATATAATTAATATATTTACGAAAAAGTGCCATTTTTGAGATCCCATATCTCGTGATTGGCTGGACCAAAATTGATCAAATCATATACGAATTACTCATCTCGGCCCGGCCTCTCCGAAAGGTATTGCATTTTTTTAAATGATTTTTTTAATACAGATTGGCTACCTCGAAAACCCCTATTCGTTCTATCTGGAAAAGATACAAGGTCTAGTCTCGTATACTTGTACTTCGCCCGAGACAAGACCTTGTTTATTTTTTACATGAATGAAATAACTTAAATTCAGAACACAAGTAAACACAACACAAATTCAGAAAACATGTAATAAAAGTAAAATACTTATTTTTTTTATTAAATCGTCAGTGGCCCGTAATTGTACAGTATAATTGTTTTTTGGTCTCGTCCGCGGCCCCCGCGTCCACGCCATGTGGCGTGGCCACCGCGGCCACCCCGTCTTTCTTGGCCCCCGCGGTCACCTCGTCTTCTCCAGGTCCCGCGGCCTCCACGGCCACCACGGTGACCACCGCGTTCTCGTCGAACCATTTTAAAACCCTCCCGCCACAATTGTGCCCGCTGTTGGCGTTTTGTGACCTGTACAATAGTAGAAATATAATCAAGACGTTAAAATGTATCTCGACATAAAGTACAAACAATGCTGTTATTTTTTCCTACATGATGCATTCAAAAAGTTCCTGGATCGATGCTGAAAAAAGTAACCAATGATGCTATTTGTGCTCCGACGTCTGCATTATGTAGCGTAAATCCTTTCGAATCTATCACACAAATTTCGAAACGTTATTTCTGTTCAGTGGCAAATGGTGGCATTATTCGGGGCTAGTAATTTGACCCCCTTGTCAGATTTGGACTTGCAATTCATTGATATTTAAAAAAATATATTTTTCTATAGATCATATTGAAAACACCATGACTCATCCCCGGTGACAATATTTTTAAGAAATCTGAATCAGGATCGGCCATTTTTTCATTCGTCCCCAGTTAATCATTTCTATTCGTCGGTGAGAATGTGGAACGTCAATAAAAAAAATAGCATCACTGGTTCCCCTTTACAACATCAGTCAGGTAACTTTTTAAATATACCGTGTATACAGATAGAATACTTACGGGACGGGTCGTTTTATTTTCTTCCGCGGTTTTTTGAGTTTTTTCCACCGTTGCCGATGACGTTTGCCCGTCCTCCATTTCTATTTTTCCTGCTGGCAATCTAACCTTATCCGCTTCTTCGTTGGACTCTAACATTTAAAATATAATATATAATATAACTACCCTAATATATCATATTGAAATCGAATGATTATAATTAAGAGCACAATGCACTTACTTCCCAGCACCCTCTGAAATTCTTTGTCGAGTTCCTGGAGCGTGCTATCATTGTTTGTGCCGGTCGTACCGGCTTGTACGATTTCAATTGCTGTAAACAATGAAAGCAAGAATTGTAACTAGTCATGAACGTCTGTCAGGAAGATATCATATATCATAATAATTTTTTTTTTTTTCTGTCATAAATGAAGACTGGACGTCTCTGAGGTCATTATACAGGGTGTCCCGTAACTACCCTAAAATCGGTAAATGAGGGGTAGCTGGGGTGATTCTGAACAAGTTTTTCCTTAAAAATAATGTTGTAACCCCTCTCGTTTTTGAGTTATTAACGAAACGGCTAGGCCAATCCCAGCGCGTATCGGGCGCGCGCTCGAAACGAGAGTGTGGTCTCTGGATCGTGCTCGACCGCGAGCTTGAACAAGTGCATCGCCTGGGTATCGAGGGAAGCGTACGGCAAATGTCACATCGCCTTCAAATAAACTAATACTCGTTGAATAACTGTGTCCGATGCTCTTACCCGTTATTCAATAGGAACGAAGATTGTAGTATTTGTGGAAAAAATGTTTCTCTTAACAGCACGTTTTCAGGTGGATAAATTATCGTTAGAATACTTTATAATAACTAACGTTAGAAAAGCCTTGTTAAACTCACCCATTCGTCCACGAATCACCCTGCCTCGACGAAAGTAGGTCATTGGCACTAGGTCACAGTGCCGATTTTGCCTTTCCTAAGAATCTCGAGAGCCTCAACAGCTGATTTTACGGCCGGGTCTGTGAACTCACTTGACACTGACACACACAGTAGGAACGGCACTTGCCTAATTTATGGTAGGGCGCACGGCTAATCGCAGGTACGCGGACACCCCCGAGAGTCGAGCGGCGATCGGCGATCGGGTCACTTTACCGAACGTGCATTTCACTGCGCAAGCACTTTCACCGATAACTCCGAATAAAACAATTATGTAGAGGAACGTAATTGAACCTACGTTAGAGATATTTGGTGGCCCTGAAAAGGGCCGATTGTTATTGCCAAAATTGCCAAGATCGACTCGACGTACCCTCCTCGCGCTTACATGCACGTCTTGGAGCACCGGCGGACGTTGCGTTGTACTTCTTCCAATGCTTCTCGATTAAGAAACGTAACAAATATCCTGTAATACTCCGCGTTAGTTCGTTGCTGTATGGTACCCGTTCGGTTTGAAAAACGATTCTGCCAGCTGTAGCGTTTCTTGGGTCTTGCTTAGAAGGACGTTCGTTAGGGAAGGGATATTTTTACAATAGTACAACGTAGTGGCTCGCACATGCATGGTCTTCGTCACTACGAACGCGCTAGCGAAGACGCAGGGCAAGGAGTGCCATAAATTTCACTATTGTCCATACCGTGTCGTAAAGGGAAAGTGTGGCTATTTTACGAAACACGTGCATCGGCTTAAAACTGCATCGGCAGCGTACACGCAATGTAAACCTTTAATATTTTCTTACGATTCTTTCCGCGAAGACGGAACAGTACACACAACTTGGAAGATGATCAATTTAATATTGTATTGTATTAGCGAAGACACTGTTTGATACGTATTTCGAGACAGACATCGTTATGTCTATCAACATTTTGGTCGTCTGGAACAGGTCCCCCTGATCGGGCCCATGTACCGCGGCACGCTTTGCTGCTCGCGTTCCCGTAAACAGTCGGTTGCCGCGCGCGTGCGATAATCATAACAAAATCGAAATCAGAGATTCTTAGGGAGCCGACTGTTTAAGAGTTTAAGCATTTCTACACGCCGCAAACAGTGTCTTCGCGCTTGTACTTTTATTCACGCCATGCACTCGACACTAAACATCCCACAACATTAAGTTTATAATATTACAAATGACACGGGCAAGCGTGTATGCGTCGCAAGCAGTGTCTTCGCAATACAATACAATATGAAATTGATAATTTTGGGAATTGTATGTACTGTTCCTTCTTTGCGGGAAGAATCGTAAGAAAATATTAAAGGATTATGTTATGTGTACGCTGTCGATGTAGTTTTAAAACGATGCACGTATTTCGTAAAATAGCCACACTTTCCCTTTACGACACGGTATGGACAATAGTGAAATTTATGGCACTCCTTGCCCTACGTCTTCGCTAGCGCGTTCGTAGTGACGAAGACAATGCGGCCGCCCCGAGCGCACGGGTATTTTTTGGCTGAATTGACTCCAAATGTGCGAGCCACTACGTTGTACTATTGTAAAAATATCCCTTCCCTAACGAACGTCCTTCTAAGCAAGACCCAAGAAACGCTAGAGCTGGCAGAATCGTTTTTCAAACCGAACGGGTACCATACAGCAACGAACTAACGCGGAGTATTACAGGATATTTGTTACGTTTCCTAATCGAGAAGCATTGGAAGAAGTGCAGCGCAACGTCCGCCGGTGCTCCGAGACGTGCATGCAAGCGCGAGGAGGGTACGTCGAGTCGATCTTGGCAATTTTGGCAATAACAATCGGCCCTTTTCAGGGCCACCAAATATCTCTAACGTAGGTTCAATTACGTTCCTCTACATAATTGTTTTATTCGGAGTTATCGGTGAAAGTGCTCGCGCAGTGAAATGCACGTTCGGTAAAGTGACCCGATTGCCGATCGCCGCTCGACTCTCGGGGGTGTCCGCGTACCTGCGATTAGCCGTGCGCCCTGCCATAAATTAGGCAAGTGCCGTTCCTACTGTGTGTGTTAGTGTCAAGTGAGTTCACCGTAAAATGAGCTGTTGAGGCTCTCGAGATTCTTAGGAAGGGCAAAATCGGCACTGTGACCTAGTGCCAATGACCTACTTTCGTCGAGGCAGGGTGATTCGTGGACGAATGGGTGAGTTTAACAAGGCTTTTCTAACGTTAGTTATTATAAATTATTCTAACGATAATTTATCCACCTGAAAACGTGCTGTTAAGAGAAACATTTTTTCCACAAATACTACAATCTTCGTTCCTATTGAATAACGGGTAAGAGCATCGGACACAGTTATTCAACGAGAATTAGTTTATTTGAAGGCGATGTGACATTTACCGTACGCTTCCCTCGATACCCACGCGATGCACTTGTTCAAGCTCGCGGTCGAGCACGATCCAGAGACCACACTCTCGTTTCGAGCGCGCGCCCGATACGCGCTGGGATTGGCCCAGCCGTTTCGTTAATAACTCAAAAACGAGAGAGGTTACAACATTATTTTTCAGGAAAAACTTGTTCAGAATCACCCCAGCTACCCCTCATTTACCGATGTTAGGGTAGTTACGGGACACCCTGCATACATCTTATTTACATATCAGGTGCATTTTAAATATTTACATAATCAATACAATAAGAACCTAGATGATAAAGTGCTGCATACGAGAAACGACTTAACTATTTACAGTTTATGTGCTCGTATGGCACTTGCTTGCACCATCAATGCGTCAGCCCTTGGTGGCAAGTTTACGCGTCCGCGTGCAATATTATTAATAGTTGACACGTAATCCGTGATTACATAACAAACGGTTGAATTTACAAGGATATGGGGCAACTCATCGACGTGCTCGCAAGGTACAAATGAGAAATGTGCTGTGTCTATGACGGCCTTTACTAAAATATTTGCAATTTTTGTGCAGTGGACCACTGTTGGCATATAGTAATAACAGCGACATGCCAGTTCTTGCATTTGTTTAGAGAATGTATCGGTCTGGTCCGATACATTTTGCACACATATTGCACAATTAGCTAACTCTGTCAAAAGATTCGGCAGAATCCTTAAAGTATAAATATCAAAATTGAAGCCATTCCATAATACATCTACTTCAACTGGCACTGGCAGGTCGGGAAAGTTATCACTATGTGAAACTTCCGCAGGTGCGACTACAAAATACCATCGGAGTCGCAATTGGTGCCTCTGGAATTTTTAAGCATTTGCGCATAACTGTTAAGCAGTAATGTGCGATATGAGTTTACAAAATTAGTACAAGTGGGATTGACATCCCGGCACCGGTGTTGCCTTATCTGGCCAAAAAAGTTTTCCAGGGGGTCCTGGTTAAATGCTCGAGTTTCCAGGGACACCAATCCGAACTGGGCTGCACGGCTTTGCAAAAACTTGAATCCATTTAACGTATGAATCCAATGTTTTACAACTTCCGGGCGGCTTTTATCCGCCGACTTTCTTTTTATGAAAGACATGCTTTGGAAAGTTTTAATTGCATTATCCCAAATCTCTACGTTCTTAATGCAATTAGACATTTCCTCTAATTCTTCCAAATCACTCGCCACAGCCTTCCTGTAATTTAAGGAATCGAATAACTCGTTTAAAAATAAACACAATCGCGATGTGTGTATTGCATCGGATTGCATTTGTTTTGACGAGCACAAACTTTTAAAATTACTACGCGCAAAGAGATCTATTAAAGAGCCAAAGGTATGGCTAAAAATTTGCGCGCAGAATTTTACTCTCATTTTGTTGATCTGAGAGGGATCTATATGGCTGTGCGTGATTTTTTTTGCCTTTCGGCAGGATCCTCTGCTTTGGTCTATAAAAAAAGCATCTTGAATGTGGCACCACTTGGCCACTCCTTTCACGCCGGCGTGTGCAAACCCTAAATCTTTGGTCAACAAATTATTTCGCAAACATTTCAGTAAATGAGGCACATCGTGCAATGGTACGATACACCGATCGTCAATTCTGATTACGAGATGTGGGGATTCATTACCGGCTTGAAACGCTACGCGTTGAGAATCAAAAATCAATTGCCGTATGGCCTTCCCGTTAGTCATCCCTTGGTCGCAAACACTCGCAATTATGTGAATGCCTGATTCGAAACACCGGCGTACAATAATCTTGTACATTTCCGCGATATTTTCCCACGGAGTCGACCCCTTACAAAAAGTGAAAACGATTGGTTGCTTCCATGGGCGACTTATACCTCTAACCATCCACACCATCACATGATCATGTTGTACCCGCAACTACGCAATCCAAATATAGAGCATCGCCAGCGCATAACGCTGACGTACGACTTTTAGTGTTGCAACCAAGTTAGCTGACAAATCAGTAACATCATTCGATGTTCCAAGAATATGAAATAATAGCCTACTTAAACAGCCAACCTGGTGCTCCACCGACACAGATAACCAGCAGAGTCAGCATGAGCCACTTTTGGAACTCTCATATAAAAACGCTGGATCCTCTGCTGGATTTGGAATTCGATCAAGTATCTTTACGCACGGAGTGCGCTACGGTATTAATTTAAGAGACGCTCCGTCACCACGTTCCGATATTGTATATCTCCACGAGGGTAGTTAGCTCTCGAGCAAACTCTCGGGAACGCGAGCGGTAGTAAGACGTCTACATATTAGTTAAAGTGCGTTGTAATATACCAAACAATAAATACGGTTCTTTCACTGACGTGTACGCGGGGTTCTAACTCCAAATTGGCAAAGATCCCTACTATCTCTCCTACAACATCTTGGACGAGTCTATCCTGACCGGGACGGTATCTCCTAAATCGTACCTACCAACCCGGCCGGACAACATTTTGGTGGCAGCGGTGGGATCTGCCAACGTACAACAGTGTAGGACGTTCGAATCTCCCAACGCCGAAAACTTCTAGCCAAGTAAGCCTGCAGTCAAAAGTGACATAAGACGGATGCCTGCAGTCCGAGTGACATAAGACGGAAAGAAATATATAAATCCGGTCCAAGCAAAAAGGACACGTGAAATTAGCCACGCAGTAGGCAACTAAGGCGCAAAAGTACGCCAGAATCAATATAGAAGAAAGAAGAAGACGACGTCTCCACATCTTCAAAGCAACAGGAGCTACGCAGCCCTTGCACCAACCACTCCAGGAGGACTTCCTGCACCAAACGACACTCACGGAGGAAGGCTGATCATCCAGTCTCCAACACCAAACACCGATCAGAGATCAACGCGGAGAAATGGCAGCCATGCAAGCAGCATTGTAAGTCAATATTACACTATAAGAAATACCTACCACGCGAAATTGTAAAATCGAATGTCAGAGTCTAGCGTAGAATCTCCACGTAGATTAAGCACAATCGGTCTCATAGAAGCAGCAGAACGAACAGTACGGGAAATAAATCATAACATCCGGCGAACTTTATCATTCACCGTGACCCCCGAACCAAATAATCACACCAACATGGCACAAGCTGGAAACACACCCTGGCGACAACCTACCACCGAGGAGGTTGAACAAGCTATAGAATCATTAAGACTCGAACACAGACGACTAGCAGCTTCCGAAGCAATAGACAATAACGAACGGCTTAACATCGACAGAGAACCTACAATAAATAACTTTCAAGCAAACCGGAGAACACACATACACGAACGGACGTACCATGCACCTAGCGAAGGTTATACAAACATTCAAGAAGCGCTAAAAACTATCCCCGATTTAGAGGATACAGCCCCGGCATTAATAAAGAAATTTATAAAAATTTGCCATTACGTATTTGAAGGCGTCAACCCCCAGGAACGGTATTTTCTGTTACAAGCGGTACTCACAACTAAGCTAACCGCAAATGCATTAGAGGGATTAGAGCACCGGGGTTTTAGCACTTTCGAAGAATTGCGGGCTGAATTAGCAACTCGTTACCTAAAGAAAAAGTTCGTTACACTTTTATTAGAAGAACTTATACAGATACGACAAAAACCGGGAGAATCAGCACCAGCTTTTGGAAAACGGGTCGAAAATATAACAGTAGAGTTAGCAGTATCATCCGCACACCCTACAGATTCAGCCCTAGAAGTAGCTGCCGTTCAACGTTACATTCACAGACAAGCTCTAGCCGTGTTTATGAAAGGTTTACAAGACACCGAGGTTAGAACCGTAGTAAAATCACAAACGCACCAATCTCTATACGACGCTATAGCCGGGGCCGCGGAACAAGAATCTCTCCAATATACGTCTAGAATAACAGGGGCAGGCCCTCCGAGGCAACCAGTTTCAGCTCCCGCACGTTATAATCTCGAAAATCTGAACAAAACACAGTACCCATCCAGGCAAATAAGTTGCCAAAAGTGCGGTAGATCAGGGCATTTAGGTAGAGATTGTAAAAGGGGACGGTACGGAAATCAGTTTTCACTTCCACCCATCCAAGAAAGACGTGCCGTAAACGTAGTAGAGAAATATTGTATCATTTGTAAAGTGGGAGGCCATGTGAAGGAAGAGTGCTGGTATACAGGCCCTCCGTCTCACCAAGCGCCCTTCCCATCAAGGCCTCGCGCTCTAGAACCATTCGAATATCAACAATCTGCGACACCACCGAAATTAGCCATTAGTAATACTAGCGCTAACGTATTAAACGAAACCGGATACTCGGGAAACGAACACGAGACACAGTAACGCGAGAGAACCGTGTCGCGGAAGTAAGTCTCTCGCACTCACCGAATGACAGCTTGCATATTACTGACCTACCATTACGGGAGACTCACGCGGGCAAGACAAAAATGTTAGTCGACACAGGGGCGTCGATTTGTTTAGTAAAGAAAAGAAATTTAAAAAATAACGTCAGAATACACCCAGACGAAATTACAATCACCGGGGCTACAGGGACACAACTAAGAACATTAGGTAAAATCATGGGACACATTCAAATCGGGAACACAACAGTCGAACATCCTGTATACATTGTGGCCAACGATTTTCCTATCAGATACGAGGGGCTATTAGGCTTGGATTTCCTAAGAAAACACAAGGCTAAAATAGATTGCGCGAAAAACGAAATTATTTTAGACTCCACAATATGGAAAACTTATCCTTCCACTCGTTTGTATCATCTACTACCTCGAACAGAAACAATAATTAAGGCAAAGACCAGCACTAATGTAGAAGGCATTGTGGAAAAATACGAATTAGAACCAGGGATTCTGATAGGAAATTGTTTTGTAAAACCCATAAATTTCGAATGCACCATAAGCATATTAAATACCACAGAAAGCACACAGACTATAACAATCCCGCATGTCACCATAGAACCTATTCCTCCCTGCTACGAGCCATTAGATATCCAAATACACTCTTTATCCTCGCACCAAAACCATCAAACATTACCAGAGCGGGCGCGAGTAGTACGACAATTATTACGCACCGAGCATTTAAACCAAGAAGAAAAACAAAGTCTACTTGAACAGTGCGAAAATTTTTGCGACATATTCCAACTAGAGAACGAACCATTAACTTGCACCGCTACTATCACACATAAAATCCCGACAAAGGTAGATAGCTCTCCGATTAATGTTCGACCCTATCGGTTACCAGAAACACACAAGGACGAAGTAAACAAACAAGTAAAGGGTATGCTTCAGAACGGGATTATCCGAACTAGTAATAGACAATGGAACGCCCCTTTACTCGTAGTACCGAAAAAAAGCGATGCTTCGGGAAAACCGAAATTACGCGTTGTGGTAGATTTTAGGAAACTCAATGACATCACAATTGGCGATTCATTTCCCATACCAAATATAACTGAGATTTTAGACCAATTAGGTAACGCTCAATACTTCTCCACGTTAGATCTAGCTTCCGGGTATCATCAAGTACCCATGGACGAAACAGAAAAATGTAAAACAGCTTTTTCCACACCTTTCGGGCACTACGAATACAATCGCATGCCATTCGGTTTAAAAAACGCTCCAGCTACGTTTCAGCGGTTAATGAACGCTGCACTAGCCGGATTGCAGGGAATAAAATGTTTTGTCTATTTGGATGATATCGTTGTACACGGAAACACTTTAAAAGAACATAATCAAAGACTAACGGAGGTATTTCGACGACTTCGGGAACATAATTTAAAATTACAACCCGATAAGTGTGAATTCTTAAGAAAAGAAGTAACTTACTTAGGACACATAATAACGGAAAACGGAATTAAACCAGATACCTCGAAATTAGACGCGGTAAAAAATTTTCCGGTACCCACAAAAGCTAAACACATTCAATCATTCATAGGACTCGCCGGATATTATCGTAGATTCATAAAACACTTCTCCAAAATAGCAAAACCATTAACGACATTACTAACAAAAGGAACAGAGTTCAAATGGGGTCATGATCAACAAGCAGCTTTCGAGACATTAAAAGAAAAATTAACTTCAGCTCCTTTATTAATATATCCAAATTTTGCGGAAGAATTCATCGTGACAACAGACGCTTCCGATTTCGCTATCGGAGCCGTGCTGTCTCAGGGAATTCCAGGTAGCGACCAACCTATCGCTTACGCTAGCAGATCGCTAAATAAAGCCGAGGGAAATTATAGTACTACCGAAAAAGAATTATTGGCAGTAGTATGGGCAGTCAAGCATTTTCGACCTTACTTATATGGGAAAAAATTTAAAATCTTAACGGATCATAAAGCTCTTGTTTGGTTATTTAATGTCAAAGATCCAGGCTCACGGTTAATCAGATGGAGAATAAAACTAGAAGAATACGATTATGAAATATTATATAAATCCGGGAAAAGTAATGCAAACGCAGACGCTTTGAGCAGAATAGTATATCAAATAGAGTCCGATCATAAAAACACCGAGACCAACCCCACTAACGAACAAAAATATACCGCGGAAGAAAAGGAAAAAATCATTTACGAATTTCATGATACCCCTCTAGGAGGGCATCGGGGAGTAGATGCAACTTTAAAACGAATTAGGGAACGGCATAACTGGAAAGGAATAACTCGGGATGTAGAAAATCACATAAATTCTTGCGAATCATGTCAGAAAAATAAGCTAAGTCGGAAAGTAAAAATCCCCCTAGTAATTACTGACACAGCAGGACAACCATTCGAAAAATGTGCATTAGACATCGTGGGGCCATTGCCCGAGACCGATAACGGGAACAAATATTTGCTGACATTTCAGGACGAACTAACTAAATTCAGCAAAGCCATTCCAATTCCAAACCAAGAGGCCGAAACAATCGCGAAAGAATTTACAACTAAAATAATTTGCGAATACGGAATTCCCTTAAAAATACTCACCGATCAAGGTACTAACTTCTTAAGCGAAACTTTCAAAAATATTTGTAAATTATTAAAAATAACTAAGATTCAAACAACGGCATATCATCCACAAACAAACGGAGCTCTTGAAAAATCACATCGAACATTAGCTGAATACCTACGACATTACATAAACGACGAACAAAACAACTGGGACGACTGGATCCCTTACGCGATGTTCACATACAACACGACTCCACACACGGCAACAGGGTACTCTCCCTTCGAACTCGTTTTCGGGAAGAAAGCGGAAATACCCACTGCATTTAAAACTCCTCCGGTACCATCTTATAACTATGACGACTACGCAGACGAACTAAAATTACGACTCCGGACCTCTCACTTAATCGCGAAAGAAAATATACGCGATGCCAAAGAAAGAGCTAAGATAAATTATGATAAAACCACGAAAGAAATTAAGTTCAAAATCAACGATAAAGTTCTATTAAAAGACGAAACAGTAAGGCGCGGCAGATCGAAAAAACTATCCGCACAATGGGTAGGACCTTATAAAATAATAACAAAAAATTCGGACGTGAATGTCACCATAAAAAAGGGACGAAAAACTCAACGTGTACATGTAAACCGCCTTAAACCCTTCATTGAAAATTAAGAAACCCTAGAAATAAGTACACGATTATAAAGACATTGTAACGGGACCACATTGTAACTGTAATAATGAGTGAATATCTGAATGAAAGAATGACCAGACGTAGGTCGAGAATGTGCAGAAGCAGCATCCTCTTCTTCTAAGGGGGGAGGGATGTTGTACCCGCAACTACGCAATCCAAATATAGAGCATCGCCAGCGCATAACGCTGACGTACGACTTTTAGTGTTGCAACCAAGTTCGCTGACAAATCAGTAACATCATTCGATGTTCCAAGAATATGAAATAATAGCCTACTTAAACAGCCAACCTGGTGCTCCACCGACACAGATAACCAGCAGAGTCAGCATGAGCCACTTTTGGAACTCTCATATAAAAACGCTGGATCCTCTGCTGGATTTGGAATTCGATCAAGTATCTTTACGCACGGAGTGCGCTACGGTATTAATTTAAGAGACACTCCGTCACCACGTTCCGATATTGTATATCTCCACGAGGGTAGTTAGCTCTCGAGCAAACTCTCGGGAACGCGAGCGGTAGTAAGACGTCTACATATTAGTTAAAGTGCGTTGTAATATACCAAACAATAAATACGGTTCTTTCACTGACGTGTACGCGGGGTTCTAACTCCAAATTGGCAAAGATCCCTACTATCTCTCCTACAACATCTTGGACGAGTCTATCCTGACCGGGACGGTATCTCCTAAATCGTACCTACCAACCCGGCCGGACAACAATCAGCAATGACCGGTCGCCGTACTGTGCCATCGTCAACAAATCCGCAAACTTCATTATTGTGCGCATTATACGCCAATGATGGAGTTAACTTCATTTCATTGAAGAGGAGCACTGCGCATCTATCCGCGTCTGTGCTCAAAGTCGCACTTCTTGATTCAAGATCTTTGAAAATGCAATCGTTAACACCCGGATACAGGGGTATGTCACAAACTAATTTGCGCAAGGTTTCTTCACTTGGAAGTACGAATAATTGATTCAAAAAGCGATAGGCGCTGGACGAGCACCTCTTCTGCAAAGCTAATGCAAGCACTTTATCCTCTACAGTAAACACACGCGAGTGTTTACTGACGTTTGCGTTGCGCACATTCATTGTTATAAATGCACGCACCGATTGTGGTAAAGAATCTAATAAATAATTTAATCTATGGTTTACCTGCATGCCTTCGGCATCCGCCAGGCGCTTCTTATAATCGGCGACTTTCCTGTTTGCTCTTCTAAAATCCTGCTGAAGAGCCACCATGGCATTGTATGCTGTCCTGTTCATCTTATCCAGGCTGTCCTTCCGGCTGCTACGAAACAGCTTCGCAATTGATTCTAAGAAAGAAAAAAAACCTGCTGTTATCAAAAGAACTATGCATTATGATATACTACCTCTATTTGAATCACTGACCACATCCCAAAGAATGGTAGACCTGAGAACAGACAGTATAACAAATTTGATATATAATACATAGAGAATATACTTGCCATAATTCCGTTTCTTCAACTGCCGTCTCTTCTTATTCATCCGTGCTTTCCTTGCTGAAAAAATTATACAATAATCATTAGTAATTTGTTATACGTTAGTAGATTTATTGACTTACAGTTTGATTGCTGTGTGGTGGACATCGCATCCAAGCTGGCAGCCCTCCCCACAGTGCAAGTAACTACAAGAAGATATTTAGTTGAATATGTTAGCCTATGATTTTTATACCGTTATACGCTTTGTGATATAAACTTACATGGCATCGGTTCTTCGATTAGCAGTTCTGCTGGTGGGCTTTCTTCGGCAGGTACTGCAGTTGATGATGATGCTACATATTTCTTGGTTTCAAGTTCTGAAAAATGTGTGCATACTGTGAATTTTATAGAGGTACAAGTACATATCTAGTAAATGTAACATTGTTATAAAACAATATCTTACAAAATTTGTGTATACACCCGTACCTCGCTTTGCAGTCTAGATACGCTCTGGAAAAATTCGATTACCCCTTTTATCTGAGTGTAAGTCACCGTGATTTTGTCACTACGTTGGGAAAACCTAGAATTTTTGACTTTTCAACAAAGACAAAGACAAGAGTAACGTGAAATCTGGGAAGTACTTGTTTCACATATTGTTACAATATTCTTTAATTATTCATGTGTTTCGTGAGAACTTATGTATGTATGTCTAACTTTCTTAAAAAAGTTTTGGTTTCATTTTTTTTCCCGTAATAGGAAAGATTGACAGAATAAAAATTGAATGTTTATTTGACGATCAATCTGACCGTGGATTATATCTGCGTACCAGATATAATTACCACTCGCTGTGGCTTCACGGCGTCGCGCCGCTGAAGGCAGTGCATGGATTTACGTTATAAATTCTCCAACCCGTGTTAGATATCCGATTTCGATAATTAATGGCTCTTTTGATAGATAAAAGATGAATACACAATAGTTATCGTTGAGAATTTCTGTAAATGGCTTTTTTCTATTCCAGAAAATGTTTTTAAATTTTTTAACGCTCTTTTCTCCACGAAGATTACATTTTTCCAAAATTCTAAAATATCATTCGCATTCCTTCATGTTTTATCTTTCAAATGAGTCCTTGATCATCGAAATTGGTCAAGAAGCATTCTATGGGAAACGCAGAACGTTATACCCTTACGATGCATTCCGTGGTGGAGACGGGACGGAAAGTCAAAAAGGCCCGAGCGGCTCGAGTTGGCTTATTCGCAAGAGTTTAGAATGGATCAGAGTTGTGTGCCGTCGGTGTGATTTTCCGCTGTAACGGTAAACACCTATACATTGACCGCACGCCTAGCCAACTTACACGCACACCAGCTCATGCTTGTGCGTTAGGTTCGTAGTGGGGGAAGGAGTTTTGGCTCCTCCGCCGCTGAAATTGAGGTCGCTAGCGGACCCAGAATATTTTTCAGGATTTTTCACGAAAATGGGCGAAAACACGCATTAGCTTGTCGGATGCACACGTCGTAATTCTCGACCGATTTTCACGAACAATAGCTCGTTTGAAAGATAAAGGATGATCCATGCGTTCATGTGAAGCCGAATTTTGATAAAAAATTTCTTTCCATGCGTAAAATTGTCTTGAACTTTAGCAATTTTTTGAATCACTATTTGTTGATAAAAAAAGGTTTTATCAAAATTCGGCTTCACATGAACGCATGGATCATCCATTATCTTTCAAACGAGCTATTGTTCATCAAAATCGGTCAACAATTGTGGCTTGGGCACTCGACGGCGTAAACCCTTCCAAAAAAGGGTGGTTTCCGGGGGAATCCGGAGTACCTAATGTTTTTAAACGGGCATTACATCTGTGACGTCAGAAGCGAGGAAAATTCTGAAAAATAAGCGTTTCGTACTAATCAATTAATTGTTTCATAAAACAACGTTTCGCTCCACACAAGGCCTTAAATGAAAGATGAAAGTCCAAAGAAATTGCCTCTGGTCTCCAATTTAGAGATCAATCACCCTAAAGTAACACAATTTCGCTGCAAACTTGGACCTGTCACTTTTCGATCACGATGAGTTTTCAACATGGCCCCCAGCAGGTGGCCGTCGCACAATTTTGGACAATTTCTCCAATTTTCGACGTTTTCCGTTCCTAATCGGACCAGAGGCAACTGCTTTGGCATTTTATCTTTCATTTGAGACCTCCCGTGGAGCGAGATGTGGTTTTATCAAACCGTAAAGTGATTAGTACGATTTGGTCATATTCTCTCGCCTTTTTCTTACGGATTGATCCGCTTGGCGCGCTATCGTTTACTTCTAAGGATCTTGAAAATAAACAGATATTCTACACTCGGCAGAACGCAAATTGGAGAAATTATTTTACAAAACTTTGCCCGTATTACAAAAAGAAGAGGAATGCTACGTTTTTCGTCTGTATGCTAATCGCGGATCAAAACTCACTTTATTGTTGAAAGTTTGTGAAATTTTATTGAAATAAATAACAATAATAATAATTTATAGCTAAATACGAATGCTTAGATTATTTTTTGCTGACAATGTTATATATTCTGGGGAAAGGGAAAGAAATAAAACTCTGATGCCACCTGTAAAGAAAGAACACATAGGAGACAGGCCACATAGCGACCGATTCAATGTCGCACACATAATATGTATACATATATAGCTTGTTATTTTACATTACACATAAATGTCTACGGAAGAATAACATGGAACTTGGCATAAATTTACTTTAGCTACATATCCGAATTTCCGACCTTTTTTTACGGTACTAAGTGTATTTCGAGCCGCTGATCACGAATCCGTAAATAAAAGTTGGCGCTCGATTTTAGTTCCGGAGGTATAAGGACACGCAGTGCGGAAAATGACAGGTCAGGGCGCCCCCATCTTGTGGCTGCAGTACTGTCTGTATTTCTCGTCGTAGTTGCGCGCGCATCACTACGAACGCACGCATAGTTGCGCGCGCATCACTACGTACGCACACATAGTTGCGCGCGCATCACTACGAACGCACGCATAGTTGCGCGCGCATCACTACGTACGCACACATAGTTGCGCGCGCATCACTACGTAGGCACGTATACTATTTCTATAGCAAGCAAACACCTTTCGTTGCTTATGGAATAATTGATGCTAGTGCGGAAACTATTTCGAGAGCAAGGAAACTCCTGATGCCAATACATGTTAAATTTAGAAATAGTTTCCGCACTGGCATCAATTATTCCAATAGCAACGATAGGTGTTTGCTTGCTTTAGAAATAGTATACGTGCGTACGTAGTGATGCGCGCGCAACTATGCGTGCGCACGTAATGATGCGCGCGCAACTACGACGAGAAATACAGGCAGAACTGCAGCCACAAGATGGGGGCGCCCTGACCTGTCATTTTTCGCACTTCGAGTCCTTATATATCAGGAACTGAAATCGAGCGCCAACTTCTGTTTAGGGATTCGTGATCAGCGGCTCAAAATACACTTAAAAGAGTAAAAAAATGTCGGAAATTCGGACATGTAGCTAAAGTAAATCTGTTCCTGGAACTTTATTACACATTCATTACACTACACACTTTGATTACACCGGTCAACTTCGTCGAAATTTGTTCGATTTACTTCTCGCAGAAAACCCTGTTACGGATGCATCCGTCGAGCCGAATATTTTCGACTCTCGAATTGCACTTGGCGACAAGAAGGCGCCTTTTCACTTTCTCTCTCTAGGAATAGGTAATAGCCCGTCCTTGTTTTACAACCGCGAGGTGCCTTTAACAGCCCTTTTCCATTCAGGTTAGCGCGGCCGCCTGGCGCCAGGCCCACGGTAGTTTCTCTCTCTCTCACTCTACCCGGAAAACTCGTACGCATTCTTGCATCATGGTCAACACAATTCCCGCCGAAATCTAACGTTTTCCGCTGCACTCGCGCCACCTTTTTCCTAAAACTCTTCCCACAGGATCGCAGCATCCTGCCACCTCCACTAGAGTTTTCCCCAAAATCCTGATCCCCTCCACTCCAAGTGACCTATATAAGCCAAGGTTTTCAGGACCTGTGGGGCTCATCCTAGTTTGACTTTCGAGCAGTTAATAGCGATATTGGGTAAAATCCCTCTTGAGCAAATCTAAACCTAGAAGCGTACGCGTTTTCTTACGGCAGTATAACTCGTTTAGTCTTGATTTTCCCCCGCAATACTCAGGCGTTAGAGTCAACTAAAAGCTTAGGCTTTGTCAACGAAAACGTACAAAGGAGAGATCGTAAATCGTCACTGCCCACGGGTACACCTCGACTCTATAAGTACGGTTATATTTCACTTTACCAATTTCTTTTCCCTTTTAACACACGAAACACTGAACAGACATTGTAACTAATTCAATACTTTCAAATTGTAAACTTATTCTTTATTCAAGAATACACCAGAGAATATTTGTGACTAAATTTGAAGTTAACTTTATTTGAAGTTTAGAACAATACCTTTCCTTGCGAATATATATAAGAATAGAAGTGCTGAGTAACGTCCCACAAACAATTCACTCTAACCGCTCGGAGTGAATTAACAATACTAAAGTTACGGGTATATAGTTTATTACTTAACTGATTCAGGACCTAGGCCTGGTCGCCTAGGGTAGTCGCTGGTCAGTTTTGTAATCGCGTTTAAACTCACTTTCGATAATAATTTGGTAGGACCTAGGCCTGGTCGCCTAGGGTAGTCACTTCCAAATTATTATCCCTCTTTGCCTCTCTTTAGAGTCATTTCGATAGTATCCTGATAGGACCTAGGCCTGGTCGCCTAGGGTAGTAGCTCTCAGGTTATTATCACACCTTGTAAAGTCGATACTAAGCGGTAACAGTTTGATAGGACCTAGGCCTTGTCGCATAGGGTAGTCACTCTCAAACTCATTACCGTATTTTTCCACGCAGTGGCGTGCATACATTTCTTAATTATTGAACTATCGAAGAACGCGTCTAAGAAACTCGCCCGGTCCGTAACAAAACTGGTGACAGCGGTGGGATACTCAGTTTTATAATTCTATTAAAATATTCGTTCAGAAAGGAAACTGAAAATTAAAATATTTTAAAATGACTAACGTTAGCGCAAGTCAAATTAACAACGTAGATGATCTTAATGTGAGCATGGCTCGTAATTTGAGTCTCCTCACCACACAGAATTGTGTGAGAGACATCGCACATAATATACCTACATTCAACGGAGAAAAACCTCCGCTCTCAGAATTT
This sequence comes from Pemphredon lugubris, assembly GCA_933228935.1. Classification (NCBI taxonomy): domain Eukaryota; kingdom Metazoa; phylum Arthropoda; class Insecta; order Hymenoptera; family Crabronidae; genus Pemphredon; species Pemphredon lugubris. Next base: position 27,591,792 of record OW121815.1, read on the forward strand.
GCTGAGTTTGTACAAAACTCTATGCCTTTGATTCCCGACGGATCCGAGAAACAGTACCTTGCTATTGTATTATCAAAACTTACTGGTCCTGCTAGGGATAGCATACGAGACGTACCTTTTAATAATGTAGAAGAACTTTTAAAACATCTTAAAAAACGTTACGCTCCCGGTAGGAATTTGTCTTACTACCGTAATAAAATTGCGCGATTAAGTATCTTTGAAGATGAAAGTCTCACAAGATATATCGACCGCACTTGTAATCTTGTGCACTGTGCACGAACGGCCGCAAAAGAAAGGTACGGCGCGAACGCGGCACAAACCCTCGAACAGATCGAGGAAGACGCTTTGGAGAGCTTCATCGATGGCTTACCGGAAAAAATCGCATGGAGGGTTTTACCGATGAACCATACTTTCACTAAACTGGCAGATGCATACGACGCCGTGTTGAAAATTGAACGGCGCGTAAACGATCGAAGCTACGTTAATTATCGATCTGCACCTGCGAGAACTTCCCGATACAATCGTTGGGACGGTAGGACTTCGCCGGCACCTCGTGAAGATAGGACCGTCGCGTACCCGCAATCTCCGAGCCCGGTTAACTACCATCGATACAGAGGAAGAAGTAACTCCGGATCGGACCGTGAAAGTCGCGAGCGAACTACACGGACCCCCGTATTCCCAGTGCAGACGAAGGAAATTGCACGAATGCCTTCGCCAAAAGCAATATTACCACGAAGGCAAGAAAATACTAGAGTTCGTAGTCCTAGTAGACTGTATTGTTGCTATTGTGGAAAGAAGGGTCACGATGCAAAATTCTGCAGGAATAGATCTCCTTCACCATACGTTTCCGCAGCAAAGTCCACCGGGGCTTTAAACTACAACGACGCTCATCGCGAAGACGAGGCGGTGAGCGCACGCATCCAACCTCGTCAAAGGACAGTCAGGTTCGCAAAACAGAGCCGAAAAGAAGACTCATCAAGGAAATTCCAAGCCCGAGGATCCGAGCGAGAGTACCGGAACTGAAGATCGGAGCAGGAGAATTTATAATTGATGGCGGAGCATCTGTGAATTTGGTAGGTCTTCACGTTTTGGGAGAAAAGGCGCCGACCCTCTCGGAAGATAAGATCGAGGTAACTGGAGTCGCAGCAGTGTCCATTTTCACACTGGGGACCACCATACTTCACATCAATGACACTCCAGCCCTTTTTTACGTTGTAAAGAACTTTCCAATACCAGCGGACGGACTAATTGGCAGCCCCTTTTTACTACAAGAGGAGGCAGAAATTTCCTATTTCCACAGAACCCTTGTTCTGCGCGATAAGCCTACCCGACCGATTGGATTCTCTAATTTTGAGGAATACGATAAAGTTCAAGCAACCGCAACGAAAACCAAACATTGCATCCCAGCACGCACAGTTCAACAAATTGCAGTGCGCGTTGCGAATAGCAATGTTAAGGAAGGTTATTTGCCACGAATAAAAACACCGAAGCATGTTTTCATCGGAGAAGCAGCAGTAAGTAACAACGATGGATTATGCCAGGTATTGGCATGTAATACCCACACCGAGGATGCAGAATTTGAAATTGAACCACAATTTCTCACAGCCTACGATGTCAGCGATTCATCGGACGAAGAGTACTATCTCCAAGGAAAACCACCAATTTCTAATACCCAAGAAAGAGTTACTCAAATCCAGAACGTGTTGAATACCTCGCACTTAAACAGTGAGGAAAAGAAGCATGTGAGGGGTATAATAGAGAACTTCTCGGATAGATTCTTTTTACCTGGGGACAAACTCGGAAAAGTCTCTAATTTTAAACATTCTATTCATACAACTGACGACATCCCAATTAATACCAGGCAATACCGATACCCCGTCATTCACCAAAAGGAAATACAACGTCAAGTCAGCGCGATGCTTTCCGAAGGGATAATTACACCTTCGACCTCGCCGTACAATTCCCCATTGTGGATCGTGCCGAAGAAGCCGGACGCCAAGGGTAATAAACGTTGGCGCATGGTGATTGACTTTAGGGCGCTCAACGAAAAAACGGTTGGCGACAGGTATCCACTCCCTCAGATAACCGAAATATTGGACCACTTAGGCGGTGCCAAATACTTCTCGGTTTTCGACCTAGCGAACGGGTTTCATCAGATCGAAATGGATCCCAAGGATCGTCAGAAAACAGCGTTCACTACACCACATGGTCATTACGAATACTCAAGAATGCCATTTGGTCTGAAAAATGCACCACCCACTTTTCAACGACTCATGGATCAAGTTTTAACTGGACTTCAGGGAACCGAATTATTTGTATACCTGGATGATATAGTAATTTTCTCTTCATCGCTTCAAGAACATGGTATAAAGGTTAACAAATTATTAAATCGTCTTAGAGAACACGGACTCACCCTGCAAACCAACAAATGCGAATTCTTACGCAAGGAAGTTGGATATTTGGGACATATAATTTCGGAGGACGGCGTAAAACCTGATCCAAAGAAATTAATCGCAGTTAAAAATTTTCCAGTACCAAAAAATCGGAAAAATATCCAGCAGTTCCTAGGACTTGCCGGATATTACAGACGTTTCATTCAAGACTTCTCTAGAAAAGCAAAACCACTGGCAAATTTACTCAAGAAAGGTTTGAAGTTCAACTGGACGGAGGAACAACAACGGAGTTTCGAACAATTACGTGACGAACTCTGTCAAGCACCAATATTACAATTTCCAGACTTCAGCAGACCGTTCGTTGTAACAACCGATGCATCAGATTACGCAATTGGAGCAGTACTTAGTCAAGGAGAAATTGGCAAAGATCTCCCAATCGCATACGCATCTCGAGTTTTAAACGCAGCAGAACGTAATTACTCCGCCACCGAAAAAGAGTGTCTTGCTATGGTTTATGCGACGAATTATTTTCGACCCTATATTTATGGTCAGAAATTTACCCTTGTAACCGACCACCGACCTTTGGTATGGTTACATTCAGTCAAGGATCCTACTTCACGCTTAGTGAAATGGAAGCTTAAATTGTTGGAATACGAATATGTCGTCGTACATAAAGCTGGTAAAATAAACAAAAACGCGGATGCTTTGTCAAGAAATCCCTCATCCCCATGTCTTGTAGTGACACCACGGTACGAAGACGATCCAACTATAAAAATTTATAATCAACCAACAAATAATGACACAAGCACCATTGCAAGAAGAGTACGCGAAACGAGAAGAAACCAGCGACAACAACCGTATTATAAAGAAGCGGATTCAAGTTCCGACGATTCTAAGCCACCACAACGACGGCCTAAACTTCTAAGAACTCCAATACCACCAAGACGAGTACTACCCAGCTTAGAAATTGAAAAATCATTGGGTGATGAAATTACGTCCACAAATCCAACACCTATCGGACATTCCACTCAACTCGAAAACAGAATGTCGCTTGGAAACAATTCTTTTAACGCAAGCCCATTTGCACCGAGAAATTTAATAAGTTTGGACCACTCTATAAATAATTCAAATTTGGAATCAACCGTGTTGGAAAAAATTGTTCCAACTTCCATCGAACTACCGCCAATGCCTTCGGATAGTTCCTCAGACAATGAAGAGGAAAGAAAAGGAACGTTAAATTTCTCGAATAAACAAATCAGTAACGATAGCATACTTTCGCAACCTATACCGCGTTTGGAAATTCCGTGCTTACAACCAACCACTGTAAAAAGTAACCACGCAAACACAGGAGGATTTACAACCCTTTCTCCGACCGCCCCGATATCGCATACGCCGATCGGACCTAGCCAAGGTGGAGTTACATTGACGGACATAGTTTTCGATATACCTGAGTCCGACCCATCGATTTATGACCCACCGAGTAACGAAGAAAGTATCCCTCTCATAAACACGCCGGTAATTAAAACTATCCGCGTCTCACCTAGCACTTTAACTACAGAAAAGGGACATCTTGCACATTTCCTACCTGCTGATTGCACCATGCATCAACAAATTAGTAAACTTTTAGCAGACACTGGAATAATAAGTAGACAAAATCTGTCTTAAAGGCAAACCCTCAAAAGGAAAAGTTTTAATTTCATCGAAGGGGCAACACAAGATTTTTAGCATTATCAATACCGACCATTATTATAAGAAAATGAGTGAACAGGAATTATTCGCTGGATTAAAGGGCCTAAAATCTGCTCTAATTCAATCAAGAATCACGACCATTAGAATGTCAATTTTAGGAGATGGCCATGATGACATTCCGCCCGATCATTTTTACGAGTTACTACAAACGGTTTTCAAGAATACGAACATTCAAGTAACATTATGCGATTCCATAATAAAAACTCCATCAAACGAAATCAAGCAAGAACTCATCGAGGAGTCCCACAGTAGCCTAATTGGAGGTCATAAAGGTATTACAAAGACCTATAATCGTTTGAGAAACCGCTACTATTGGCCCGAAATGAGGAATGATATACAGGATTTCATTAGGAAATGCCCAAGCTGTCAGGAACAAAAGCTTGTGCGCGCTAAAACTCGTCAACCGATGATAATCACCGATACACCCGCAGAACCTTTTGATAAAATATCTCTAGATACAGTGGGACCTTTACCTGTGACTCCAAGCGGCAATCGTTATATCCTTACGATGCAAGACAATTTAACGAAGTATTGTCTTGCCGTTGCAATTCCGAATATTAGAGCCACCACAATAGCAGATGCATTCGCAAGACATTTTATTGCCATTTATGGGACCCCACGAGCCATCCTGACGGACAGAGGAACCAGTTTCATTGGGAAACTAATGACGCAGCTTTCGGAAATCTTCAAGATAAAACAAATTACTACCTCTGGATATAGACCACAGACCAACGGATCATTGGAAAGAAGTCATATAGTGTTGACGGAATATTTAAAACACTATATGGATAAATACGAAGATTGGGACCTTCTCATTCCTTTTGCTATGTTCTCATATAACACATCCGTTCACGAAGCCACGAACTTCACTCCGCACGAACTAGTATTTGGAAAATTGGCACGGATACCCACTTCTTTTCCCGAAGGAAGAACCTTGGAAACCTACGGAACTTACCTCGCAGAATTAATATCAAATCTAACCAGTATCCAGAATTTAGCTTCTGATAATTTAAAAAATGCAAAATCGCGTTCTAAGCAATATTACGATAGAAAGGCGCGACCAGTAAGTTTTAAGGTCGGCGATAACGTCTACGTGCAACTAGAACCGCGACTCAGTAAATTCGATTCACACTACGTAGGGCCATATAAAATAATAGACACCACAGATCTACACAACGTAGTTTTACAAACCCCAAACAACAAAATACTTATGAAACACCAGGACAAACTGAAACACGCATACTTGCAAGAAAATCCTGGCAACGTTATAAACGGGGACGATGGACTGGAATATGAGACCGACGAAAGTACTACTTCTTCTATTGGTGATTAACGAATACATCCTTAGTAATGCTGAAGATAGTTTTAGCATTATTCCGTTTAAAACATAATCCGTGGATGTATTATGAAAAATGGACCAAACACGGCTTTTCCACACGCAACGGAAACTCGCAACTTCATTAGAAATTAAGAGTTTTCTCAGAGACAAACCGATTATTAAAACACGCACTGGAATACATAGAAGATATTTGCCGAAACCAGAGCTTAGTGCTATGAATAACAACAGAACGAGGACCATCCTGAAACTTACAACCACCTCCGAACCTTCTACCACTGGCCAGGAATGCAACAGGAAATCCAGCATTTCTTTAAAGACTGTACAATCTGCAACGTGGACTCCTCAACAAGGGACAAGTGGTTGAGTTCATAATCTGAGCATGAACAATACAAATGCCGAAGCAATTACCTCAATTACACCACTTGTTCTCCACACCTTCCGACCACCTGCAATACCTGACGACTCCAGCGGGGTGCCGAACCGACACGACCACTGAACCACTGAACCACTGGACCACTGTACCATCCATACTACCAAGGGTATCATAGAAATAAGTACTCTCACGACACTACAGATACATTTCCACCGTTTTTCTGGTTTTAATTTCACATCTTTTTGAATAAATAAGACACCTTCTTATCGCCTAGTAGGCGAAAGCATCATAGAAATATGATGTTTCATTTAAGGGGGGAGATGTTACGGATGCATCCGTCGAGCCGAATATTTTCGACTCTCGAATTGCACTTGGCGACAAGAAGGCGCCTTTTCACTTTCTCTCTCTAGGAATAGGTAATAGCCCGTCCTTGTTTTACAACCGCGAGGTGCATTTAACAGCCCTTTTCCATTCAGGTTAGCGCGGCCGCCTGGCGCCAGGCCCACGGTAGTTTCTCTCTCTCTCACTCTACCCGGAAAACTCGTACGCATTCTTGCATCATGGTCAACACAATTCCCGCCGAAATCTAACGTTTTCCGCTGCACTCGCGCCACCTTTTTCCTAAAACTCTTCCCACAGGATCGCAGCATCCTGCCACCTCCACTAGAGTTTTCCCCAAAATCCTGATCCCCTCCACTCCAAGTGACCTATATAAGCCAAGGTTTTCAGGACCTGTGGGGCTCATCCTAGTTTGACTTTCGAGCAGTTAATAGCGATATTGGGTAAAATCCCTCTTGAGCAAATCTAAACCTAGAAGCGTACGCGTTTTCTTACGGCAGTATAACTCGTTTAGTCTTGATTTTCCCCCGCAATACTCAGGCGTTAGAGTCAACTAAAAGCTTAGGCTTTGTCAACGAAAACGTACAAAGGAGAGATCGTAAATCGTCACTGCCCACGGGTACACCTCGACTCTATAAGTACGGTTATATTTCACTTTACCAATTTCTTTTCCCTTTTAACACACGAAACACTGAACAGACATTGTAACTAATTCAATACTTTCAAATTGTAAACTTATTCTTTATTCAAGAATACACCAGAGAATATTTGTGACTAAATTTGAAGTTAACTTTATTTGAAGTTTAGAACAATACCTTTCCTTGCGAATATATATAAGAATAGAAGTGCTGAGTAACGTCCCACAAACAATTCACTCTAACCGCTCGGAGTGAATTAACAATACTAAAGTTACGGGTATATAGTTTATTACTTAACTGATTCAGGACCTAGGCCTGGTCGCCTAGGGTAGTCGCTGGTCAGTTTTGTAATCGCGTTTAAACTCACTTTCGATAATAATTTGGTAGGACCTAGGCCTGGTCGCCTAGGGTAGTCACTTCCAAATTATTATCCCTCTTTGCCTCTCTTTAGAGTCATTTCGATAGTATCCTGATAGGACCTAGGCCTGGTCGCCTAGGGTAGTAGCTCTCAGGTTATTATCACACCTTGTAAAGTCGATACTAAGCGGTAACAGTTTGATAGGACCTAGGCCTTGTCGCATAGGGTAGTCACTCTCAAACTCATTACCGTATTTTTCCACGCAGTGGCGTGCATACATTTCTTAATTATTGAACTATCGAAGAACGCGTCTAAGAAACTCGCCCGGTCCGTAACAACCCAATGCACGCACAATCACCGGTAATCAACTTTCGCCATGTTGCGAAGGAAGAAAAAAGAACGCCGTTGGCAGCTGTTCGAGAGATGTATACCGCGAAGTTGTAGCATGCGGAATCGAGGCTGCAATTTCAGTGGTCTGGACTGGTCTGGACCGATGCTGTCAGTTCTTTTTCCTTCGCCATCTTCGTTCGTAACATCGTGAAAGTGATTATCAGTGTTTGTGCGTGCATTGGGTTAAACGATAGCGCGCCAAGTGGATCAATCCGTAAGAAAAAGGCGAGAGAATATGACCAAATCGTACTAATCACTTTACGGTTTGATAAAACCACATCTCGCTCCACGGGAGGTCTCAATTAAAAGATAAAATGCCAAAGCAGTTGCCTCTGGTCCGGTTTGGAACGGAAAACGTCGAAAATTGGAGAAATTGTCCAAAATTGTGCGACGGCCACCTGCTGGGGGCCATGTTGAAAACTCATCGTGATCGAAAAGTGACAGGTCCAAGTTTGCAGCGAAACTGTGTTACTTTAGGGTGATTGATCTCTGTATTGGAGACCAGAGGCAATTTCTTTGGACTTTCATCTTTCATTTGAGGCCTTGCGTGGAGCGAAACGTTGTTTTATTAAACAATTAAGGGGAATCAGTACTGCCCAATGTTTTTAAACGCGGTGCCTGGGAGTGCCCAATGTTTTTAGAATGGGCTATAGAAACATGCCGAAAAGTAAGCATATTTGCAGGAAGAAACTTTGACTAAATGAAACAACATCTCGCTCTACACAAGGTCTCTTGTGAAAGATAAAAGTCCGGGGATGGTTAGAAACTATTCCAATCCAGAGATCAATCACTCTATAGTAACAAAATTGGACTGCAAACTTTCACCTGTCACTTTTGCGATCACGACGAGATTTTAAGATGGCCGCCCATTAGGTGGCCGTCGCACAATTCTGAGCTATTTCTCCAATTCTGGACGTTGTCCGGCCGAGATCGATAGTTTCTAACCACCTTTGGACTTTCCTCTTTCGATTGACACCTTGTACACCGTAGGACGTTGCATCGTTTAGCCGAAACTTCTTCTCTATTATTTGGTCAATTCTCCTCTCTTTTCTGGCTTTTTCTTACGGAATTCCTCGCTTCTCTCTCTCTCTCTCTCTCTCTCTCTCTCTCTCTCTCTCTCTCTTACTCTCTCTCGACCTGTCTGTCTCCCAGACATAGCACAGACGGGTCATTCCGCGTCAAGTGGGACACTTTTTACAGACATGTTCGAGAACATTGATGAATTTTTGTGACCATGTAGTGTTCGCGGAGAAAAAAGTTTGGGTAAAAAAAAACTTCGAATTTTGAAAGCTTTTTGAGTTACAGCCTCTCAAACTTTCAGATAAGATTATTTTTTTAAATTCATATCTCCTAAACTACTAACAATATCGCATTCCGGCTAATTCGATTGCATTCGTAAAAGTTCAAGCTTTCAATTAAAAAATTCATAATTGCTGGATAATGTTTATAAACATTAAAAAAGTTTGTTTAAAAAATACAAATTGCTGTATCTAAAAATGGCCATTCGCTATTTTTTTCATTATTTTTTTACAACAACTCTGAAGCCTCCTCTAAAGAATGAAACAAGAATCACAATGGCCTCTGTCTTAGTTTTTGAGATATTATTTTTTATTCTCCAGCGCGCACCAATAACGCGCGCCACGCCGACTGTTAGCAGCGCAATACTCGTACGTTCGGTCTCGGTAGTAGTTCGCGGCGCACAAAATTTATCATAAATCCTACAGTCCACGTCCAAATTGATTGCTGCTTTTTGTGCAATAGTACCAAAGCCGTGTCCAACGACTGATGCAAAGATCAGAGTGGCCATTTTAATATTTTCTAAGTTATGGTTTTTAATTCACCGCCTCATTGCACCTCTTTCGCGGCAATTCGTATGGCAGTTTGTTAAGGGATTAACGGGATTCGTAGAGTTTGCAAGGGGTCATATTCCGTTAAGAATATTGTAGAGTCATCAAGTCTTTTCGCATTTAAGCGATGAACAATATCGCCCATGTGGCCACCTTGAAGGTTTTCTACGGCAAGGTTTATGATGCGTGCGTGACGATCGTGAATACTTTTACAAGTAGAAGCCCCATCCTCAGATGGGCAAAACACTCAGTCAACTTCTAGGAACTTCAGATTTTGGAACGTATTGTCACTCCTGTGACCATACCGGTTGACGTATCATAAACCTTCCGTGCCGCACCCGCGAGCTCCTTTGACCGTGCCTGCCGCGTTACCGATGACCGCGTGTACCGCGTCACCGTCGACCGCGCTTGCCGCCTCACCATCTACCTCTCCCATGGATGCCACCAGGGAGGAAAGCCCAGGGCGTCGCGACGGTGCTACGTCACGAGCCCCTCCACCACAGGGCCCACAGGGAGTGGAACTGCGGCAGCGACCTCGAGAGGGCGCGTAACGAGGAGGCCCAACCAAGGGGGTGAAGGAGTGCTTCGAGAGGGAAGGACTCATCAGAAGCTCAGCAACAACAAGACCAGTAAGACCTCTTCTTACTGGCGATCAGCGAGATCGATCAATCCATCGAAGGCACGGTCACTCGAACTTGATTTCTTTGCGCTACTTCTCAACGTATACAGTCCATTTCAATCTTATTTGTTCATTTATATTTTTATCAACAGTATATATTCTATCTTCCGTTTTCAATAAATTCTGTGCAATACATTTCCCAATATTATTCATCCGGTCAAACGCACGGGTACCTCCGATGTAGTTAGTGTTCACTAAAAAACGAATTCGCATAGTACCCGAACATTTGGTCCTTCGAGCCGGATCTACAACAACCAGCAAGTACGCATTCCTACAATCGTACATCCACTTCAAGAAATTCAGCGGTAAACCAGCGAGTTTACGCAACACCAGACAGTGTGGCCACACAGCAACGAACCAGCGATTTCATACAGCAGCGAACCAACGCGTTCACGCAGCGAAGATCCAGCGAGGTCACGCAGCATCCAGCGAACGCACACAACGTGCGACTGGATCATCACCATATCCTGAGAATAGAGGCTATTCCAGGAGAACAGCATCTCTACAGAGAGCAGCAGTCTGAGGGCATTTCGGAGTCAACAAAGAGTGAGTCCGTTTCACGTATTGTTTCTATCTGCACTAAATTCGGTTAGGGACAATGGAAGCGCAATTGAAAGAACTAGTCCAACAGCGTGGTCAAATCAAAGCGTCTTTCACGCGATTCCATCAATTTGCGACCAAATTTAAGAGCGGAGACTCGCTACAGGAGTTTCAAGATAGATTGACGCGTGCACTAAACTTGTTAGACAAATTCGAGGACATTCAGGGAAAAATAGAAGTCTTGGTAGCAGGGACACCTTCCGAAACCGCGCAAGGCAACGAACGCGATCCGTTCGAAACGGCATTCTTTCATGTGACCGCCGCCGCGAAATCGTTAATCGAAAAATCTCAATTGAGACTCACGACTCCGTCGCGATCCGTCGCTCCAGCGACTCCATCGCCGTCATGCACGGATAGCAATTTCGGTCTACGATTGCCGGCAATATCGTTACCCACATTCAGTGGACAATATAATGACTGGGTAAAATTCAGGGACACGTTTGAGTCATTAATTCACAATAGCGAAGTTTTAACTAACATACAAAAGTTTCATTATTTGAATTCGGTTCTTAAGGGTGATGCCGCTAGAGTAATCCACTCGCTAGGAATTTCCGAAACTAATTATGAGCGTGCGTGGCAAGGGTTAAAGGATCGGTACGAAGACTCGCAAACTCTTGTTCGACATCACGTCACCGCGTTATTTGAATTACCCGCCGTGGGAAAAGCCTCGTGCGCAGCATTGCGACAATTACTAGATGACGCGAATAATCATTTATTAGCGCTAAAATCATTGGGTGAGCCAGTAGATGCATGGGGAACATTGGTTATCCATCTCATAACGTCCAAATTAGATCCGTATACCAAGCGTGATTGGGAAAAGCAGTTAATAGGGTTTTCCGAGAAACCATCTCTTAAGGTATTAACGGAATTTCTCGAACAACATTGTCGGTATCTTGATAGAACTAACAGCGAAAAACAGCCTTCGATTTCGAATAAAACAAGGGGTAATCCGTCTTCCCGCGTCGCAGCTCATGTCACGGACACGCAAATAACGTGCTCTCATTGTCAGAGAAACCACCGACTCTATCAGTGTACAGCCTTTCAAGGCTTAACCGTAAGCGAACGCCGAAAGCGAGTAGGCGAGCTTAAAGTCTGTTTCAATTGTTTAACGCCGGGACATTTCGCTCAAAAATGTACGCGCGGAACCTGCAGGATGTGCAAAAAGTCACATCATTCGCTTTTGCATATAGATGATGCCTCGATCGCGACGACGGCATCCGCGAGATCAGCTACGCCTACGGAGGCGACATCGAGATCAGTCGCATTAACGCAGACTGAAAAACATAGTAATAAGTCGCACGTGGTATTAGCCACAGCAATTGTGCATATTAAGGACGCGACGGGAAAGAAACACGAGTGTCGTGCTCTCCTCGATCCGGGGTCACAATCGCATTTCGTGACAACAGATTTCGCGAAGCGACTACGTATCCATAAAATTCCTTGCGAAAAAAGAGTCACAGGCGTCGGTCAAGTGCAAAGCGCAATTAAACATCGAGCCGTGTTGAAAATGTTCTCGCGTCATAGTAATTATCGTGCCGACCTTTCATGCCTGATTGTGAATAAAATCACGGAAGAACTGCCGAACCACCCGGTTAATCGTCGAGCTATTCCGATACCGGAGAATATTAGACTCGCCGATCCGAATTTCCATCGACTCAGTCAGATCGACATTTTAATTAGCGGGGAAATTTTCTGGAGCCTTTTGTGTGTGGGTCAGTGCAAATTGGGACCGGAATACCCAATTTTGCAAAAAACACAGTTAGGATGGATTGTGGGAGGGCCGATTCACGCACCGCGATCGGAACAACGCGTCGCGATTTCATGTCACGCGACGACGCGTGATGTACTAAGCACGCAATTACAGCGGTTTTGGGAGATCGAAGAGATCTCGGGCACCGGTAACTCGCAGGTAGATCCGCTCGACCCGTGCGAGATACATTTTCAATCCACCATTACACGCAATAGCGACGGTCGGTATATCGTCAACATACCGCTAAACGAAAAAATATGCAAGTTAGGCGAATCCCGGGCTATAGCCGAGCGACGGTTTTACGCTATCGAGCGAAAACTAAATCGATGTCCGGAACTGCGCAACCAATATGCCGATTTCATGCGTGAATACGAAAGTTTAGGGCATATGACTCCAGTCAGCACGGGACAGTTAAATGTCACAGCGCGTCGCTGCTTTCTCCCTCATCACGCGGTTATGAAGGAGGAAAGCACGACAACAAAATTCCGCGTTGTATTCGATGGCTCAGCCAAGACATCCACAGGGATATCGATCAATGAAGCACAAATTGTCGGGCCCAACGTACAGGACGAACTATTGTTAATTCTTATACGATTCCGGAAACATAACATTGTATTATCGGCCGACATAGCAAAAATGTATAGACAGATTCTGATCACTCCAGAACAACGCGCATTGCAGACCATTTTATGGCGGTCTAATTCATCACTGCCCATTCAGGCATATGAACTAAACACGGTTACATACGGGACAGCGTCGGCACCGTTCCTAGCTACGCGTGTGCTACGACACATCGGTGAGACGCACGCTGCAACGCACCCTTGCGCGAGTGACGTCATACGTCACGACTTTTACGTCGACGACCTCCTAACCGGAGCGAGCACAGTCGCAGAGGTTCTGGAATTGCGTCGCACCTTGTCTACGATCCTCGGGACCGCCGGAATGGAGCTCCGGAAGTGGGCTTCAAACAAGGCCAGCGTTCTTGAAAAACCGAACAGCGAAGATTCCGCGATCGATATATCATCGGTTAAGGACCCCAAAACGTTGGGACTCATGTGGCACTCCAGTACGGACGTGCTTCAGTTCGCGGTCAAACCACCAAAGAAAGGACCGATCACAAAACGCACGATTCTGGGCGAAATAGCACAAATTTTCGATCCGTTAGGGTTAATCGGGCCGGCAACAATCATTGCAAAAGTAATGATTCAACAATTATGGCAACTAGGCGTGTCTTGGGACGAATCCTTACCACAAGAGCTGCACAGTCAGTGGGAGGAATACCGCGAACATCTCGATGAAATTCGCACAATTTCAATTCCGCGACATGCCTCTCTAGAATTCGCTGTAAAAACCGATCTACACGGGTTCTGTGACGCTTCCGAGAAGGCATACGGGGCGTGTGTATATCTCCGTACCTCAGATAGAGACGGCCAAATAGCAGTTCGGCTCTTATGCGCGAAAAGTCGCGTAGCGCCGCTTAAACGCATCTCATTGCCACGGTTAGAGCTGTGCGGTGCTATGTTACTGGCACAACTTTGCGAAACTGCGAGAACCGCATTACAAGGACTCGTGAACGAAGAGTTCTACTGGTGCGATTCGACCATTACTCTCGCCTGGATAAAGGCACCCAGCAGCAGATGGAAAACGTTTGTTGCCAACCGAACGGCAGAGATCCAGCGAAAATCAAGAGGCGACTGGAACCACATAATTTCCGAGGACAACCCTGCGGACGTTATATCTCGGGGAATCAATCCAGCAGCACTGGCGGACACCACCATCTGGTGGAACGGTCCAGCGTGGCTCAGGCGAGACACGGAGGAATGGCCAAATTCCTCAATCACGACAATGGACACACTGGAAGAACAGAAAACAACAATTATGTCACTGGCGACAACAGACACATCGAGTATGTTTACCAGATACTCATCTTGGACGCGTCTCATACGAATCACTGCACGCTGCATACGATTCGTGCGCGCTACACGTGGGAAACACTCCATGGACGACTCGCAACATGGAAGCAGTCACCTAACGACGGCAGAACTGGAGGATTCTCGGAAAAGACTCCTGAAATTGGCTCAGCAAGAATCATTTCCAGAAATTTTGGATGTCCTGGACAAGGGTCAAAACCTCTCAGCTTCCAACCGAGTGAGCACACTCATCCCGTTCGTGGATTCATCCGGGCTGCTCAGGGTGGGCGGACGACTCGACAACGCGAGGCTACCGTACGACGAGAGACATCCCATCATATTGGACAGTCGACATCCACTTACAACATTATTGATCCGGTACGAACATTGTCGTCTATTACACGCAGGATGTCAAGCCACAATATCGTCTATACGGAGAAAATACTGGCCACTTGCGTGCAAGTCCAAAACGAAAAAACTAATACGTCAGTGTTTCAAGTGTTTTCGTGCGAATCCAAAGACTAACGAATACCTTATGGGGAATCTTCCGCAAGCGCGCGTAACCCCTAATCGACCATTCAGTGTCTCCGGTGTCGATTACGCGGGTCCCTTTTATATTAAGGAAAAATCGAGAGCGCGTACCGCAATCAAAAGCTACCTCTGTATTTTTATATGTTTCTCGACAAAGGCGGCTCACTTAGAATTAGCTACAGACATGTCAACCGAGGCATTCATGAACTGTCTTCGCTGATTCATCTCCCGTCGCGGAAGATGCTGTAAATTATATTCCGACAATGGATCTAATTTCATAGGCGCGCGTAGAGAACTAGGTGAATTAGGGCTTTTATTGAACAGCGAGTCACTCAAGGATAAAGTAGCGACGTTTATGACTAATGAAGGGATAGAATGGTCCATGATTCCGCCTCACTCACCTCATTTCGGAGGTCTGTGGGAAGCAGGCGTCAAATCTGCGAAATACCATCTTAAACGCGTTATAGGCGACACAAAACTAACGTTCGAGGAATTGTACACCGTATTAGTGCAGGTAGAAGCATGCATGAATTCGCGACCTCTGACTCCAATGTCTACCGATCCCTCCGACCTCACCCCTCTTACACCAGGGCACTTTTTAATCGGAGAGGCATTGACGGCTCTACCTGATCCCGACGTTACCGAGACTCCCACTAACCGACTGTCCCGTTACCAGCATCTACAGTATATGTTACAGCATTTCTGGAAACGATGGCAGGCAGAATACCTGCATCAACTGCAGCAACGCAACAAATGGAGAGTCTCATCTCTACAAAGGTTTGGTCTAGGGAGTCTAGTGATTCTGAAGGAAGACAACTTACCGCCACTAAGATGGCGGATGGGAAGAATCACCGAGTTACACCCAGGCAAGGATGGAGTGACACGTGTGGTTTCCGTGAAGTTATCCGACACCACGGTTAAGCGACCTGTGACACGGATCTGTATCCTACCAACAGAGGATGGTACAGATCAAAACTAAAGGGACACAAGTGTGCAAGTATTGCGTAGATGGACACTAATCAATCACGCAGTGTAAAATCTCAGATCTCATGTTAGAATAAGACTTGTATATATGTTAATTAGACTACTCTTAGTCATAATCACTTTGAAAATTTACTTCGGTTGAAAGGCGGACTTTCAAGGTGGGCGGAATGTTAAGGGATTAACGGGATTCGTAGAGTTTGCAAGGGGTCATATTCCGTTAAGAATATTGTAGAGTCATCAAGTCTTTTCGCATTTAAGCGATGAACAATATCGCCCATGTGGCCACCTTGAAGGTTTTCTACGGCAAGGTTTATGATGCGTACGTGACGATCGTGAATACTTTTACAAGTAGAAGCCCCATCCTCAGATGGGCAAAACACTCAGTCAACTTCTAGGAACTTCAGATTTTGGAACGTATTGTCACTCCTGTGACCATACCAGTTGACGTATCATAAACCTTCCGTGCCGCACCCGCGAGCTCCTTTGACCGTGCCTGCCGCGTTACCGATGACCGCGTGTACCGCGTCACCGTCGACCGCGCTTGCCGCCTCACCATCTACCTCTCCCATGGATGCCACCAGGGAGGAAAGCCCAGGGCGTCGCGACGGTGCTACGTCACGAGCCCCTCCACCACAGGGCCCACAGGGAGTGGAACTGCGGCAGCGACCTCGAGAGGGCGCGTAACGAGGAGGCCCAACCAAGGGGGTGAAGGAGTGCTTCGAGAGGGAAGGACTCATCAGAAGCTCAGCAACAACAAGACCAGTAAGACCTCTTCTTACTGGCGATCAGCGAGATCGATCAATCCATCGAAGGCACGGTCACTCGAACTTGATTTCTTTGCGCTACTTCTCAACGTATACAGTCCATTTCAATCTTATTTGTTCATTTATATTTTTATCAACAGTATATATTCTATCTTCCGTTTTCAATAAATTCTGTGCAATACATTTCCCAATATTATTCACAGTTCACTGGCAAAATAATTTTAAAAATTTACCATTAAACTCGCACTAAAAATATAGAACAGGCCAATTAATAAATACAGGTTTCCGGCGGTTATCAAATAGCGGTGAACAAGTTCTACCATGAAAGCAAAACGCACCGAGGGGGTAGTGTAATGGTTTTACTGGTAGTAGTATATATTTCGGCCCTATATTTCCGTGCGGTATGTATAGATTTGTTTATATTTTCGGGGACGGAAGATATTTTTTCGGAAATTAAAAAAGCTACACATGTCCAAAAAAATGTATGGTTGAAATTTTACTACTTTTTACACTTATATCCTTTGGACATAAATTTTAAATAAAAGGTGGATGGTAGCCGAAGGAATAGAGGGATAGTTTGTTATCATTCTGAGCCCGGGTTCGAATCCCGGCGTGTATTGAGCACTCGTTTTTTTTAGTGATTTTCGGCGACTCCGGCTACCAAGGCAGAGTACAATCAAATTGTAATAGCAAAGAGAAGAATTATAAAACTAACAATGAGAGGTACATCTGGCAACGTCGGAAATCCTGTCCATAAAGGGTAACGCTGTTTTCTGACATCCTGGCGAAAAACAGGCATTCTGAAACGGATAGTCGCGCACGACGCGCTTCTAGTAATGAAGAAGTTTGACAAATATATTGTAAATTTGACAACGCTGCATTCCACAATAAGGAATAAGAATAAATTTTTAGTAGATCGCTTACACAATTGCGTACGATGTCTACGATCGACCATTCTTGTTCTTTTTGTGTATGATTGTAAGGAGAAAAAAAGTATGCGTTCATTCCACTCACCGGAATACGTGCAATTGTAAACGTTAGATTGATTGGAAAACTATCCATATGAAGTATCGTCTATTCTTATAGCGACCGTTATATCATGCAAATAATGTAGACCATAACTTCTGTCGATGCATCGAAAAATATATTTGGATTTTACTTTTTAGGGAATCGGTATTGCCCTAATGCTTTACGTAAAGACTTTACATCTGTGCTATGCCGGAGAGAGAGAGAGAGAGGGAGAATCGAAAAATTCCGTAAGAAAAAGCGAGAAAAGAGAGGACAATTGACCAAATAATAGAGTAGAATTTTCGGCTAAACGATGCAACGTCCTACGGTTAACAAGGTGTCAATCGAAAGAGGAAAGTCCAAAGGTGGTTAGAAACTATCGATCTCGGCCGGACAACGTCCAGAATTGGAGAAATAGCTCAGAATTGTGCGACGGCCACCTAATGGGCGACCATCTTGAAATCTCGTCGTGATCGCAAAAGTGACAGATGAAAATTTGCAGTCAAATTTTGTTGTTATAGAGTGATTGATCTCCGGATTGGGATAGTTTCTAACTATCCTTGGACTTTTATCTTTCACATGAGACCTTGTGCAGAGCGAGATGTTGTTTTATTTAGTCAACTCGACTTCCAGCAAGAATGCTTACTTTTCAGCGTTTCCAGAAAAATTATAAATGAAATTGAGGAAGGTTTCACGTTTATTTCACAGGTGGCGTGTAATCGAAGAAGTTTTCACGTACATTCCAGAGGTGGCGTAAAATTGAGGAAGGTTTCGCGTTTATTTCAGAGGTGGCGTCAAAAGTAAATTATTTTGGCCCTACTCTTTACCGGCAGATAAGACCCGAACTTCATAAATTCGACACGCAGGAAAATAGCGGCGCGTCGGTCAACTCGGAGTTGCTCGAGTGCCCAATGTTTTTAGAATGGGCTATAGAAACATGCCGAAAAGTAAGCATATTTGCAGGAAGAAAGTTTGACTAAATAAAACATCTCGCTCTACACAAGGTCTCTTGTGAAAGATAAAAGTCCAAGGGTGGTTAGAAACTATTCCAATCCAGAGATCAATCACTCTATAGTAACAAAATTGGACTGCAAACTTTCACCTGTCACTTTTGCGATCACGACAAGATTTCAAGATGGCCGACCATTATGTGGCCGTCGCACAATTCTGAGCTATTTCTCCAATTCTGGACGTTGTCCGGCCGAGATCGATAGTTTCTAACCACCTTTGGACTTTCCTCTTTCGATTGACACCTTGTACACCGTAGGACGTTGCATCGTTTAGCCGAAACTTCTTCCCTATTATTTGGTCAATTTTTCTTGATTTTTCTCGCATTTTACCTACAGAATTCTCCGCTTGGGGCATTACGGTTTGCTTCTCGTTATACTGAAAATTACCGACATCCTATGCCTGAGTGACAGTAAATTTGCGAAATTATTTTTAAATATTGGTAACGTGCGGCGAAAAGACAAAAAGTCTTTTACTTTTTTCGTCTATACAGTGATCGTGTATCAAAATTAGCTCTATTTTGAAACCTGTGTAAGTTTTCAATGAAATTACAGATCTCTGCAATCTTTTCGCGTTGCTCGAAGCCCGAGTGGGCGCGAGTAAATCCGAGCAAGTCCGAACGGATCTATTTCGGTTCGCTTTGCTCGCACACAACAATAAGAAATCACACGTATACTCTACACAACGGTTGGCCCATAGCGCGGAGCTCTGAGCGATTCCCGTTCGGCCGATCGCTTTGAAGTTGGAAATGAATCTCGTGAGCCAGGATAGGCGGGGGCAGGGACAGGCTGAAGCGATAAAGCATTTTTCTGTAGAAGAAATGGCCG
Organism: Pemphredon lugubris; assembly: GCA_933228935.1. NCBI lineage: Eukaryota > Metazoa > Arthropoda > Insecta > Hymenoptera > Crabronidae > Pemphredon > Pemphredon lugubris. Next base: position 27,611,279 of record OW121815.1, read on the forward strand.
CTAAGTAAAACAACATCTCGCTCTGCACAAGGTCTCATGTGAAAGATAAAAGTCCAAAGATAGTTAGAAACTATCCCAATCCAGAGATCAATCACTCTATAGTAACAAAATTGGACTGCAAACTTTCACCTGTCACTTTTGCGATCACGACAAGATTTCAAGATGGCCGACCATTATGTGGCCGTCGCACAATTCTGAGCTATTTCTCCAATTCTGGACGTTGTCCGGCCGAGATCGATAGTTTCTAACCACCTTTGGACTTTCCTCTTTCGATTGACACCTTGTACACCGTAGGACGTTGCATCGTTTAGCCGAAACTTCTTCCCTATTATTTGGTCAATTCTCCTCTCTTTTCTCGCTTTTTCTTACGGAATTCCTCGCTTCTCTCTCTCTCTCTCTCTTACTCTCTCTCGATCTGTCTGTCTCCCAGACATAGCACAGGCGGGTCATTCCGCGTCAAGTGGGACACTTTTTACAGACATGTTCGAGAACTTTGATGAATTTTTGTGACCATGTAGTGTTCGCGGAGAAAAAAGTTTGGGTAAAAAAAAAACTGCGAATTTTTTAAAACTTTTTGAGTTACAGCCTCTCAAACTTTCAGGTAAGATTATTTTTTAAAATTCATATCTCCTAAACTACTAACAATATCGCATTCCGGCAAATTCGGTTGCATTCGTAAAAGTTCAAGCTTTCAATAAAAAAATTCATAATTGTTGGATAACGTTTATAAACATTGAAAAAGTTTGTTTAAAATATATAAATTGGTGTAAAAAGAAATGGCCTTTCGCTATTTTTTTCATTATTTTTTTACAACAACTCTGAAGCCTCCCCAAAGAATGAAATACGAATCACGGTGGCCTCTGTCTTAGTTTTTGAGATATCATTTTTTATTCACCAGCGCGCACCAATAACGCGCGCCACGCCGACTGTTAGCAGCGCAATACTCGTACGTTCGGTCTCGGTAGTAGTTCGCGGCGCACAAAATTTATCATAAATCCTACAGTCCACGTCCAAATTGATTGCTGCTTTTTGTGCAATAGTACCAAAGCCTTGTCCAACGACTGGTGCAAAGATCAGAATGGCCATTTTAATATTTTCTAAGTTATGACTCTTAATTCACCGTCTCATTGACCCTCTTGCGCGGCAATTCGTATGGCAGTTCACTGGCAAAATAATTTTAAAAATTTACCATTAAACTCGCACTAAAAATATAGAACAGGCCAATCAATAAATACATGTTTTCGCTTGATGTTTCTCGGGGTGGAGACCGGCATTAGGCCACCGAACATGTCTGTAAAAAGTGTCCCACTTGACGCGGAATGACCCAGACGTAAAGTCATAACGCAAAACTTTAGGGCACTAACGAGGCACTATCCCATATATAGTTTACATAAATAAAAACCGACATAAAGAAATATCCAGAAATGTAATACAGAAATAAAATCGATATAAAGCAAAATAAATGTAACCCGTACAATGTAGGTACCACAGAAAACGATTGCAATTACACGTGATGCTTACGACCATGCGGTATGTACCTCGTTCAAAATGCTGCAACTTTGTCAATTTTTGGAATCGAAGCATTTGATGGAATCGAACTCTTGGAAAACAAAAATAAATAATATCAAAATATAGCAAATACTATATATTGTATTCAAAGGTGCCACTATTTAAAAACGGCGGAGGAAAAAGACGAAAGGAATGTGGATATGGTGACAAGAAAAAGTAGAAGAGGCGAAGAAATTAAAATTTCTTATATTTCACTTTCAGAAAAGTGGAAACAGCGAAACACGCAGAAAAGGCACAGTCACTAAGCCAAGGATAGGCATGGCACAAGTATGGGGAATACGCAAACGAAAATTTATAGGAAACGTGGAGAAGAGGTAATGCTGTTTTGAAGTTTGATCAAAAGTATTTTATCATATGCAGCGAAGATATGAGGGTAGAGCGAAAGAGGAAAAATGGAAAAGATCCAAGAGAAATATATCAGATGGATTTTAGGTCTGGATATAAATATGCCGGCATATATACATATAACCCTGGAGGACACGAACACTGAAAAGATAAGAATGGATGCAGGGGAAAGAGCACCAAAGAATGAAGCAAAAATCACAACAGAAGGCAAGAACAAAGTTATAACAGAATGTTGGAAACAAATTAGTGAACGAGAAAAAAGAGGAAGTCAAGGTGGAAGAAAGAGAGATAGAGGCATATCACAGAAGGATCGGAATGGAGACAGTAGAAGTGGAGGCAGCTAGGGGAGATAGAATAGACATAGATAGACTAATACATGCAGATAAAACGAAGCAGATGCAGAATAAAGAAATACTACACCAGTTAATAAGAGAACGCAAAAGAATAAAAATTATGAATAAGATGATATATGAAATTCTAAGACACGAGAGAAGAAACAAAAAAACTAATACAAAGTAAACAAACTAAAATATAAGTTTTTTTTTTTATTCCATTACTTAATTATAAAAAATAAATACATTTTTTCCGGCGTTTGTGTCGGTTACCCGGCCGTCACCCCCCCGACGGCCCTCACCACCCCGTCGCCCACAACCTCCTCGGCGACCCCAGCGGCGACCCCCGCGGCGACCTCCACGGCTCCGCCGGTACCCCTCCCGCCACAGCTGTGCCCTCATTTGGCGTAGTGTGACCTGTAAAATCATATAAATGTATACATTATTTGACAGTGTTTAGGTTTTAGGATTAAGATGTATTGTTGTTTCAAAAGGATTATTATTAGAGAATTCAGAAAGCTCGAATACATCGAGCCATTCGAAAATTCGAAGCCCTCGGATGTCTTTCGTGAGGATCTAAATTTTTACTGTGTCCAACTGCACCCAATATGAATCTTTCGAATAATATCACTCTGACCCATCTGTATTGAAAAAACATGCCTGTATCATAATTATTTTCGCGAGTCGATTGGCTTCCAGCAGCCACAAAAAATCAACTGACGAAAACTATTATTATTTAGTGCACTGTTTTCCAATACAGATGGGTTAGGGTTGCGATATTGGAAAAATCTACTTTTGGCGCGGGCGGGCGTTGCGAAAATATAAATTCTAACGGACAACGTACGAGGTGATTATCGAACAACTCTATTCTTTCCCGACGTTCGCTTCTTTGGAGTTGTCGAATCTCTGATTCGACTGTTATCCGGCAAAAAGTGCAAAAAACGTTGTTCCTTTTCTCTATACATATAGGTAGAATACTTACGGAAGGGGTCGCCTCAACTGCGGCGGGCTCGTTGGCTGGCACCTCCACTGCCGCTGCCGGGGGTTTCGGCGCTGCCGGAGGTTTCGCCGCCGCTTGGGGTTTTGCCACCGCCGGTGGTTTTGCCACCGACGGTGGTTTTGCCGCCGCCGGGGTTTTACTCGCGGCCGGTGGTTTTGCCGCTACCCCCGTTGACTTCGGTGGGGGTGTAGCCACCACCTCGGCGGAGCTCTTTTCTGTCTCTGTAATCAATGAAAACAATGATGACAATTACTTATGCATGCAATGTGCAATGCACGTAAAACATATACTCGCATAAAAAAGTGTCCCATAAATTAAGGGACGGGTGTACTTACGTTTGCTTGTCTTCTCTTTTTCCATTGCTGTTGATGGAATGTTTCCAAGATATCCAAAAACAAGGAAACAAAATTTTACAAAGGCATAATAAATATGAAATAAAATACAATAACTACAATCTTAAAACATTTAACACTATTCGTACACTTCACGTATACCTATTACATTACTATTATAATTATTATTATACGCCAAGTGAACGGTCTCTCTTTCGTTACCCTGGACGAGATATCTCGCGACCCGGTAATAACCGATTAAAGCTTTTGACGATAATCTGACTTCTTAGCACCAATATTTTGACATTCTAGATGAATATATTTTATATAACCAGTACATGGGTGGTGTGGATCGTTTGGATCAAATCCTCGAAGGATGTTCTTCCTTACGTAAGAGCACAATGTGGTATAAAAAGTACTTTTTGCATTTATTGGATATAGCAATCCGTAATTCCCACGTGGTGTGGAAATGCCTCCACGAAGAAAATAAAAGTTATTTCCGAATGAAAGAAGACATCATTCGTGGTTTGTTAGAAAAACATTGCACGCCACATAATGATTGAGGAAGAACGTGTAGTAAAAAACATCCACTTCGATTGGAAGGCAAAACAAAATATTTCGCCTAGAATGTCAAAATATTGGTGCTAGGAAGCCACATTATCGTCAAAAGCATTAATCGGCTATTACCGGGTAGCGAGAAATCGATTATCAGTTTATCGTCAAAAGCGTTAATCGGGAAGTACGGGATCGTGCGAAATTCCTGACGAAATTCAGGAATCGGCCATTTAGCCGGTTATGGTAGGAATAGTGTTAAAAAACTATAAAAAGACTTACGTACCAATCTGTTCGAAGGCTCAGGGTCTACTAAACGAACTGTAAGCGAAGAGCGTCGCAAATACCCCTTCCAGACACTTTTTTATGTTGCAAGAAGTATGCGAATGGCCGTGATTGGTTAACCAATGGCGTTCAAGCTTCTTGTTCTACGAAATGTTGATTTCACTTACAAAGGGTGGTTTGATGTGATGGTAAAAATTCTTCGATGTTTTACGTTTTGGGAACAATGAGTCATCCCTTGAAAGATAACGAATGGCCCAAGGAGCCAGTTGGATGGCTTATTGTTTATAAAATACAGATCGGCAGATATACGCAAGGGCCGATTTTTTATTCGCGGCAATTTTAACGGTTTTTCATAGCCGACAGACGTTCCTTCGATTATCAGTTTATAATAAAGCACATAAGTATCAAATTATAAACACATTATTGTGAACCGTTTGCGTCTCAAGCAGTGCGAACGCACTTCTTCTATCCTATATTAGTTCTTTGTTAGTTATTTAATTTTTAATCATTAGCACTCGCGTAATACCGCCACTTGTCGGTGGGTCTCGGCAAGTGGGACCGCGACGGAGCGATGAAAGGACAGAAGCGTCTTCTTCTTTTTTCCCGCTTATAATCAGTACCGTGATTTCTTTCCTCGCGATAGGACTGTATTCAGATTAGAGCTACAGAAAGTGCTATTGCATTTCTTGTGTTTGAATATTGTTCTACCGAGGTGTGTCGTGTGTGCGGTGTTTTTCGTGTGTTTTAGGGGTATCATCAAGAAGAAAAGTGTATGGAAAATGAAAAAAAGAAGAGTGCTGTAAGGAAACCAGAAGAAAGGAAGAAAACCCGTTGGAAGCTTACAGCATGGAGATTTAAAAGATCTAAGAGTCATTGGAAAAAGTAAGTACTTTGACAAAGGCATAAGGCGGTTAACAATAGGATTACGAATATTTTTTTAATGTCAAATTTCCACACTAAAACGCACACTTACATTCTTCAAAATTCGAAACATGCGGTATCGCAAAGCGTCGTACCCGAGCGCGATCCGTTTCAACAATTTTTTGCACGAACAAACGTGGGAGTTCCAAACTATTATGCATACAATCGTCTATATGCATCATCAAGGCGTACTTGTAGTTTTTTCAGAATTTTCGGCGCTTTCGTTGTGTGTTTTTTTAACCTATGAGGTACAGAGGGTGGCACATGGTGGTGATCCTGCATGCCAAGCCTTCCTTGCCCAGTACAGCGTTTCCTCTCGCAAAATCAGTAACCTCGAGGCGGCGACACTTTTTCTTCAATTTTTTCGAGGTTATTTAATGTTCCACCCTGTTCTTTTTTGCAAACTGTTCGCCTTGAAACGCGCCACAAGGATATCAATTTTTCATAACTTTCGCTGGTCTCCTTGACAGTCAAATGAACCATTCTTTTGTATTTTTTTGAAGTAGATGTTAAAAAACAAAATTTTTCAACTTAACCGAAAATTCTCGTTGAACTACAGTCTTTCCTCAATATAACTTAAAAAAGCAAACTATTCTATGCCAAATGAATCCACGGCCCGGAATGTTTGAAGAAAAAATGTCCCAATTTTTCTAAATCTCATAACTCCTCGAAAATCCAAATAAAAGATTTTATTAAATTTGGATAACTTATGTCACCTCCCTCTACAACATATCTCAAAATTAGAATTTTGAAAAATGTATGTGTGCGATTTGACGCGAAATCGACGCGACGCACAGTGACTACATTGTAGTTAGTTGCATTGTCGTCCTTCGATTTTTTACTGTCAAAATAGTGTCTATACGCAATTGAAAAAATTGCTATCCATTGCTATCCGCAACTATTTATGTAGATTTGTTATAGTTACGTATAGCAATGGGTAGCAAGCTACTTATAGTTTGCTGTCAATAGAGGTTTTAATGGATTCAAAATTGAATAACTGTCAAGGTCGCATGCGGTCGCAGCTGGAACTTGGTGTTAATAATCTTTAGACCATAACAAACAAATCTACGTAAATAGTTAGGAATATCCACGGATAGCATGTTAGTTATAACACATATAAGCTGTCAATAGATATACATATTACGTTTTGCGTATAGACATTACTTTGACAGTACAAAATCAAGAAACGACAATGCAACTATGTAGTTGCATTGTACCGAATATGTTTTCGGTGAAACAATGAAGTGGATAGAAGAATGTATAATGAAAATTAAAGCACATGGGTCATTCTGCGTCAAAAAACTGTTTTTTACACACATGGTCGAGAATTTTGATGAATTTTTGTGACCATGTGGTGTTCGCGGAGAAAAAAATTTTGTTAAAAAAAAACTTCGAATTTTTGAAAACTTTTTGAGTTACAGCCGCTCAAACTTTTAGGTAAGGTTATATTTAAAAATTCATATCTCCCGAACTATTAACAATATCGCATTCCGACAAATTCGGCTGCATTCATAAAAGATTTATAAACATTATCTGACAATCATGTATTTTTTTGTTGACAGTTTAATCTTTTATGAATGCAGCCGAATTTGTCGGAATGCGATATTGTTAATAGTTTGGGAGATATGAATTTTTAAATATAACCTTACCTAAAAGTTTGAGCGGCTGTAACTCAAAAAGTTTTCACAAATTCGAAGTTTTTTTTTACCAAAATTTTTTTCTCCGCGAACACCACATGGTCACAAAAATTCATCAAAATTCTCGACCATGTGTGTAAAAAACAGTTTTTTGGCGCGGAATGACCCACATGCAAAGCATTGAACGTGTATATACGTAAAAACGATTGCGACTGTAAGGAGAACATGGTCTTGTCATTCCTGTGTTAACCTAATACAAATGAATGCAACATATTCTTGTAGCCCATTTCACCCTCGATAAAACCAAAAAACAATCGCCAAAATTGGGTGCGTTCTAGAGATACTGAATTTTGATTAGAAAAAGCAGTTTGGAACCAGTGTGCGACGGCACGACTTGGATAACTTTGGCGGTTAAAAATTATGATCTTCAGATAAAGCTCTCGTTTCTCCCTCATTGTCAGCCATTGACGACTGTAGACAACGTCGCGGTATACGTTCCTCTCTTTTCTTCGGACGGTCCGTTCCGTTCGCACCATCAAGGCACGCGTACGAGAACAGGGCGCAAGGTGTACGAAGAAGCAACTGTCACATGCGTACAGCGCTCGTCGATGAGACTGCCGTGAGTGCGAGAGTGACGCTTCGAAGGAAAGAGAGAGAGGGATTCGTTGGTCGTAAATTCAGACGGTGTCAGGCGATGGAGACCGTTATCTCGATGCCAGCCGAAAGAGTGCACGTGTGTGCGTCCATGTGCTTCGCGAGCGGGGCGACACGTGCGAAGGAATGAGAGAGACATATACCGCGAAGTTGTAATATGCGGAGTCGCGGCTGACAATAAGAGAAAAACAAAAAGAAAGGTGAAAATTAATAACTTCCACCTAGTGACTTCCACCTAAGCGGAAATGAAGATTTGTACACGTTCGGGTGGTTTATCGCAATCTCGTCTCCGACATAATTCTATTTCTTTAATTTTTCATGTTTATGCATTTTATTATTTTTGGACATTTTTCAAGTTTTTAATAACAATAACCTTTTTAACAATGAATCGTTAATTTTTTTTTTAACTGAAATTTAATATTTTCTCACTTTGTTTTACTTTTTCGAATAATTTATAATAGGAGCAATTCGTCACCTAAGAACCATTATGGCCAATCTCTATTTCCCCAACTTTTCGGAACAAGCGAAAAAGTATTTTGTTCTTAGGCATTTGGAAAGTTAATATCCCGTTGGACAGTAATTAACTAAAACGTGTATTGAATTTTTCTGAAAAACTATTTTTATTAAAAATGTAGTTTTATAAAAAATGCCTGAGATTGGCCTTGTAAGTGTAATATTTGCAATATTAACAAACGATTTTAGATATTTTAATTTTTTACAGCGAATCTGTCGGTCAAACCTCAAAACTAATAACACGGTCTTACGTGCCTTGAAAACACGAATTCAATGATACATATGGTCGATTCCACGTCAAATCGCACAGCTAAATTCTTCGAAATTCTGATTTTGAGATATGTTATAGAGGGAGGTGAGACAAGCCACCCGAATTTTTTTTTTATTTTTTATTTTGACTTTCGAGGAGTTATGAGACTTTGAAAAATTGGGGCACTTTTTCTTCAAACATTTCTAGGCGCGGTCTGGTTTGCCGTAGAATAATTTGCTTTTTTAAGTTCGATTCAGAAAAGATTGTAGTTTAACGAGAATTTTCAACCCAGTTAAAAATGTTAAGAATCTACGACGTCGAAGGCGCCGTGGTCGAGCGCGACCAGGTTCAATGTTTTTTATCGGGAATAATCGTTGGTGTTCGAAAATATTACGCATCCTACCGTGTGTATGCATCATCGAGGCACCCTTGTGAATTTTTTCCGAATTTTCAGGAATGGCCTTCATGTGTTTTTAACCGATTGAGAATACATAGTGTCAACACAACTCGCTATTGCGTCGTCACGCAGTTACGCGGGGTATCGCGTATCTCTTAGGTGCCGCGGCTCTGCATAAGGACCCCACCTCCCAATTCAGCGTTCTTGCTGGCAAAATAAGTAATTCCGAGGCGGCTACACTTTTTCTTCAATTACTCCGAAGTTCCTCCATGTTACAGCCTGCTTTTTCTTGTAAACTGTTCATCTCGAAACGCGCTACAAGGATATAATTTTTTAATAATTTTTGGTATGTCCCTGACAATCAAATTAAGGATTCTGTTTTATTCTTATGAATTAAGTGTTTGAAAAATAAACTTTTTGAATTGGGTTGAAAATTCTCGTGAAACTACTATCTTTTCTGAATCGAACTTAAAAAAGCCAATTATTCTACGGCAAACCAGTCCGCGCCTAGAAATGTTTGAAGAAACAGTGTCCCAATTTTTCAGTCTCATAACTGCTCGAAAGCCAAAATACAAAATCCAGAAAAAATTAGGAGGCTTGTCTGACCTCCCTCTATAACATATCCCAAAATCAGAATTTCGAAGAATTTAAGTGTCCGATTTGGCGTGGAATCGACCCTATATATGTAGACTAAACAAATATTATCCGTTTTTTTGTCCAATTCATTTATTTCTAATAATACCATAACATGTGTGGCTCGTTGCGGTGGCGGAACTACAAACGTTTGGCACCGCCGCAAAATATAATGTTGGGCACACAACAAAAACAAAAATTTACGATATATTATATCAAGAATATTAAAATATCGGTATGTGAATATCGCCACAAACTTTACAAATGAACTTAGAAAAAACAACAAAAATACCAAAAATGTTAATTTGTAGCTTTCTTCTTTTGATATTTGTATAGGATTGGGATGTTTTAGATGCTTTTTAGGGGAAGAATTCTAAAAATTCAATAAATCCAAAAAGTATGTTTTTGTTGTTAGTGTACTTTTAATTTAATTTAGTATCATTGGGTCAAATTAAACACAATTACAAAATAATAAATACAAAAACTTGAGGCCAATTCCTACTGCAGATCCTCCGCGTTACGGGATCTTGCGGTATTGTATTATAGTTCCGCCTCTAACTTGCTGTTTGTAATAAAAATTATGTTTTATAATGCTCCATCATGTGGTGCCTTTTACAACAGTTTAAAACGTGGTGACAGCCCCGTTCACTTCTCTTTATTATTTCAGTTTTTTATAAATCTTTAATAAAAGGAGAAAGACGTCAAACAAATTTTTTTTGTGATACATGTTGTAAAGAACCGAGACACCACATTGAAAACTGTTCTAAAAGGCACCACATGATGGAGCATTATAAAACATAATTTTGATTATTAAGTGAACGGGACAGCCCCATTCACTTTTCCATATTTTTTTATATTTTTCCACTCTTGCAGGAGACAAAACAGATTAAGGAATGCGGTGGAAACAAAAAATGAAGCTTGCACATCGGCGTGCAACGATACGCCTCATGTGAAGGAGGAAGCACAGCCGCCGATAGAGGTACGCGAGGGAGTGCCGTTAACATCAAAGAAACGAGGAGATAAAGAAGCTGCATTTTATCCCGCATTGTTCTCCACGTTCGAAGACAGTGAAGAAGAACTTTATGGTCTGGATCCCATAACTGCTACAATTGAATCAGACCCGTCGATGGAAATAAGCGAATTGGCGGAAAATTCCAACTTCACTGCGTCGTTGAAAACGTATAGAGCAGGACCCTCGACATCGACGCAAACGAAAGCTGATATCGTAGATAATTTTCATAGTTCCCCGTCAATCGACGACCATAAATTGACGGAAGAATCCAACTTCAATGCGCCGATGGAAATATGTGAAGCAGGACCCTCGACATCGGCACACACGGAAGTAAGGATTGAAAATTATTTTCACGGTTCACCGTCAATTGACGACTATGAATTGACGGAAGAATCCAACTTCGTTGAGAACCGTACAGACCCTGTGGACATTCTGGGCCGTCAAATTGTGGATATCAATCATTTTTGGAACGAAGTGCACAAGAAGTTTGATAAACATAGTACAGACTTCTCATGTTCACTCGAAGACCCAATCATCGTCGGGTCTCGACGCCAAGGACTGAAGACGGAAGTCCAGATGGAATGCCGTATGTGCAGGTATAAGGCATCAATATGGTCAGAACCAGATAACGACAATATAATGGACGTAAATCATAGCGCCGTAGCTGGAACAATTAGTACGGGCTGCGGGTATTCACAGATGCAGGAGTTTTTCGCATCAATGAATATTCCGTTTATGTGTGAGAAAACGTACCAAAAATATCATGCAAACATTGCTGTCGCATTTAAAGACGCCGCCGATATCGAAATGTATGCTGCTGGGGCAGAAGAGAAGCGATTAGCCGTGCAAAGAGGAGATACCATAGACGGCATACCGCACATTCCTGTCGTGGCAGATGGAAGCTGGATGAAGAGATCCTACAGATCGGGAAAATACAATTCCCCATCAGGTGTTGGTGCCATCGTAGGTTACCACACCAAAAAAATATTATTCATCGGTGTGCGCAACAAGTATTGTGGCGTATGCGAGAGCGCAGTGCGAAGTGGAAAGGAACCGACTGAACACTGGTGTTTCAAGAATTGGGGCCGCAATCAAAGTTCCATGAGTATGGAATCCGATGCCATTGTAGCTGGCTTTCGATGCAGCATAGAAATGCATGGCTTGATATATTCAACGCTCATCGGCGACGGAGACAGCAGTGTATACAACAGTATAAAGAAGGATCATCCATATTCGGTCTTCAAATACGAAGTGGAGAAAGTCGAATGTACGAACCACTTGTTTAGAAATCTCACAAATAAAATAAAAGAGATTTCGAAAACAAAAGGTCTTCGCTTGGGTACACTTCGAAATACAATTGAGAGCAGTGGGATCAGGATTCGAAATGCTGTCGTGAAAGCAGCCGAATATCGAGGAAAAGAGGAAATACCCACGAGACAAAAAGCCGCCAAACTGCAAATAGACATGGCAAATATTCCGAGTCACATATTTGGAGAGCACAAGAATTGTGCCAACCTCGGATATTTTTGTGACGGATCATTAAAAGAGGGTGAAATAAACCTCGTACCAATTTTGCAACAAACTGGATTGTATATGAAAATTCAAGAGGCCGTCACATATACGGCTGCTTATGCAAGCAGCCTGATATACAACTTGAATAGCAACAGCGTAGAAAGCTATAATGCTATCATTTGCAAGTTCATTGGTGGCAAACGCATTAATTTTGCCAAAAGAGGATCTTACGAAACAAGATGCGATGCTGCTGTCGTACAATATAACACGCAAGCAAGTTTCAGCAACCTCAGCGCAGCAATGTGCAAAGAATCCCCCGAAATTGCGACAAAGTTGGAGGAAAACCGCAAACGGAAAGTTGCGAAAACTGCGGAAGCGAAACGTTCGGCGAAAAACCAGCGGTACGAAGAAAGAAGATCGAACGTACCCGACGCAGACTATGGAAAAAACGTTCAAGAACCCGACATGGAGCAAGAAGTGTACGAAACACAATTGCAAATTCATGAAGGACAATTGCAGGAATGGCAAGAGCAACGTGAGACCATAGAAAGACAAACCGTGGAGCAACAAAAAAGCCCAATGTGGATGTTGATTCGTCGCAAATTATTAACTGCCTCTAACTTTGGCAAAATATGCCGAATGAGGGAGGACACGTTGTGCCACAGGGTTGTGAAACAAATATTGTATCCACAACCATTGAAGCTGCCCGCTATTGAATATGGCCGTCGTCACGAAGACGAGGCAAGAAAAGAATTGGAAAAGAAACTAGAATTCACCGTTGAAAAATGCGGCTTATTCATCGATAAAGATGTAGCGTACTTGGGCGCTTCCCCGGACGGATTGATCGGAAACAACTGTATCGTCGAAATCAAATGTCTCTTTTCGGCAAGAGACAAAACACCGGAAGAAGCCATTGCCGAAAAAATTGGAAATATACATAGGATGTTCAAGAGAGGAAATATAAATGAAATAAATACATGCCACGAGTACTACTACCAGGTGCAAGGACAATTGCACATTACTGGTAGACAGTATTGCATTTTTTGCATGTGGACAGCAAAAGGAACAAAACATATTACGATCCAAAAAAATGATATGTTTTGGAGACAAAATATGGAACCGAAATTAAAAAGATTCTATGAAAAATGCATGGTTCCAGAGATAGTGAACAGCCGCCTCCGCAGAAATATGCCAATCAGAGAACCTGAATACATATTGAAAGCACGGGAGGCTAAAACAAAAAATATTAAATTCACGACTGCTCATTGAGTAGTATCGTAAGATAATTCACAAGTGCAGTTTGAGGCTGCACTTGTACGAAAAGCAAAAACTGTTTATAAATTCACGACTGCTCATTGAGCAGTATCGTAAGATAATTCACAAGTGCAGCGCGAGGCTGCACTTGTATGAAAAGCAACAACAGTTCATAAATTCACGACTGCGTTTTGGGCAGTATCGTAAGACAATTCACAAGTGCAGTTTGAGGCTGCACTTGTACGAAAAGCAAAAACTGTTCATACATTCACGACTGCTCATTGAGCAGTATCGTAAGATAATTCACAAGTGCAGCGCGAGGCTGCACTTGTATGAAAAGCAACAACTGTTCATAAATTCACGACTGCTCATTGAGCAGTATCGTAAGATAATTCACAAGTGCAGCGTGAGGCTGCACTTGTATGAAAAGCTATAGCTTTCGCATGCACGGGAAGGGGAGGTGGGGTTTTAGTCGGTAAAAATCCGACACTATCCAGGGGACCTTCGGGACCCCGGATGTCTTTCGAAGATTTCCCCACCTCAAAAAAAAAAAAAAAAAAAAAAAAAAAAAAAAAAAAAAATCTTAATTATATTATATTAATCTATATTAATGTATATTATATTATTTATGATTATTTGTAAAATATCCACTTTTTTTAATAAATAAAATTGATTATCTTTTTTTTCTGCAAACCTGTTCTTTTATCATTTCATTCACCTTTGGGTTTCACTATCCTGCTTATACATACATAATTCCGAATTTTTCCTTCCTACAGCACCGGTTCCCAAACTGTGGTACGCGTATTACAGGCGATCCAATAATATTTTATGTCGAATTTCATTTGTTCTTATTATTTTTTTATTTTATTCTGAACAGTTTTAATTTTGGATCATTAGTGGTACATGAAAGTGTGGGAACCTCTGCTTTACAGTGATACATCTATATTAATAATACCATTACGCAACCCTGTCGGTGTGTTCTCTTTCGCACTTGTTCGTTGCTGTTTGACACGCGCCGGAATCCTGTGCGTTTCAGTAGGCCCCGCTTATTTCCGGGACGGCTATACGCTGAAGTCATCTCGATTTTCTCCGCATGAGACCTTCTTTCTTCCTCTCTCGCTCCATTGCGGTCACTCCTGATAGAAATTCACCGACGAGAGCTTACATGGTTGTATTGGAATTACCGCCCTTCTATAACCGGGAAAGTCCCAATGTAACCATGCCGGCTCTCCTCGGTGAATTTCTACGAGGAGTGACTGCGATGTAGGGACGAAGGGAGAGAGAAGGTCTTACGCGATGAAACTCGAGATTACTCCAGCGTATAGCCGTCCAGGGTATAAGTGAGACCTACCGAAATCCATAGGTTTCCGGCGCTTATCAAATAGCGGTGAACAAGTTCTACCGCGAAAGCAAAACGCACCGAGGGGGTAGTGTAATGGTTTTACTGGTAGTAGTATACAGGGTGTCCCGTAACTAGCTCGACACCGGGAAATGAGGGGTAGCTGAGGTGATTCTGAACAACTTTCTCCTTAGCAATAATGTCCTAAGCGCCTTCGGTTTTGAATTATTAACGAAACGGCTAGGCCAATCCGAGCGCTTATCGGGCGCGCGCTCGAAACGAGAGTGTGGTCTCTGGATCGTGCTCGACCGCGAGCGTGAACAAGTGCATCGCCTGGGTATCGACGGAGGCGTACGGCAAATGTCACATCGCCTTCAAATAAACTAATACTCGTTGAATAACTGTGTCCGATGCTCTTACCCGTTATTCAATAGGAACGAAGATTGTAGTATTTGTGGAAAAAATGTTTCTCTTAACAGCACGTTTTTAGGTGGATAAATTATCGTTAGAATAATTTATAATAACTAACGTTAGAAAAGCGTTGTTAAACTCACCCATTCGACCACGAATCACCCTGCTTCGACGAAAGTAGGTCATTGGCACTAGGTCACAGTGCCGATTTTGCCCTTCCTAAGAATCTCGAGAGCCTCAACAGCTCATTTTACGGTAATCTCACTTGACACTGACACACACAGTAGGAACGGCACTTGCCTAATTTATGGCAGGGCGCACGGCTAATCGCAGGTACGCGAACACCCCCGAGAGTCGAGCGGCCGTCGGGTCACTTTACCGAACGCGCATTTCACCGCACGAGCACTGTTACCGATATTCCGTAATAAAATAATTATGTTTGAACGTGATTGAACCTACGTAAGAGATGTTGGTGGCCCTGAAAAGGGCCCATTGTTGTTATGCCAAAATTGCCAAGTTTAGATCGCCGTACCCGCGTCACACTTGCATGCACACATCGGAGCACCGGCGGACGTTGCGCTGCACTTCTACCAATGTTTCTCGATTAAGAAACGTAACAAATATCCTGTAATACTCCGCGTTAGTTCGTTGCTGTATGGTACCCGTTCGGTTTGAAAAACGATTCTGCCAGCTCTAGCGTTTCTTGGGTCTTGCTTAGAACGACGTTCGTTAGGGAAGGGATATTTTTACAATAGTACAACGGAGTGGGTCGCACATTTGGAGTCTCCGTTCATTCAGCAAAAAAATACACGCGCATTTTGGGCGGCCGCATGGTCTTCGCCACTACGAACGCGCTAGCGAAGACAAGGGCAAGGAGTGCCATAAATTTCACTATTGTCCATACCGTGTCGTAAAGGGAAAGTGTGGCTATTTTACGAAATAAGTGCATCGGCTTAAGACTGCATCGACAGCGTACACGCAACATAAACCTTTAATATTTTCTTACGATTCTTTCCGCGAAGACGAAACAGTACACACAACTTGGAAAATGATCAATTTAATATTGTATTGTGTTAGCGAAGACACTGTTTGATACGCTTTTCGAGACAGACATCGTTATGTCTATCAACATTTTGGTCGTCTGGAACAGATCCCCCTGATCGGGCCCATGTACCGCGGCACGCTTTGCTGCTCGCGTTCCCGTAAACAGTCGGTTGCCGCGCGCGTGCGATAATCATAATAAGATCGAAATCAGAGATTCTTAGGGAGCCGCCTGTTTAAGCATTTCGAAATGCCGCAAACAGTGTCTTCGCTTGTACTTTTATTCACGCTATGCACTCGACACCAAACATCCCACAACATTAATTTTATAATATTCCAAATGACACGGGCAAGCGTGTATGCGTCGCAAACAGTGTCTTCGCTATACAATACAATATTAAATTGATAATTTGGCGAATTGTATGTACTGTTCCTTCTTTGCGGGAAGAGTCGTAAGAAAATATTAAAGGATTATGTTGCGTATACGCTGCCGATGCAGTTTTAAGACGATTCACGTATTTCGTAAAATAGCCACACTTTCCCTTTACGACACGGTATGGACAATAGCGAAATTTATGGCACTCCTTGTCCTGTGTCTTCGCTAGCGCGTTCGTAGTGACGAAGACCATGCGGCCACCCCGAGCGACCGGGTATTTTTCTGCTGAATGAACGGTGACTCCAAATGTGCGAGCCACACCGTTGTACTATTGTAAAAATATCCCTTCCCTAACGAACGTCCTTCTAAGCAAGACCCAAGAAACGCCAGAACCAGCAGAATCGTTTTTCAAACCGAACGGATACCATACAGCAACGAACTAACGCGGAGTTTTACAGGATATTTGTTACGTTTCTTAATCGAGAAACATTGGGAGAAGTGCAGCGCAACGTCCGCCGGTGCTCCGAGACGTGCATGCAAGCTCGAGGAGGGTACGTCGTGCCGATCTTGGCAATTTTGGCAATAACAATCGGCCCTTTTCAGGGCCACCAATATCTCTAACGTAGGTTCAATTACGATCCTCTACATAATTGTTTTATTCGGAGTTATCGGTGAAAGTGCTCACGCAGTGAAATGCATGTTAGCGTCAGCGTGAAATTTTGGTAATATACGCGCCGAGAGTGACGCAGTAGGCGACATCGGCTTATTTAAAAGAGTATTGTATTGCCGATGGCCGGAACCTTAAATCTGTCATCAGTGATTCGGTTCGGCAGCGGCTTGAGTGGCGGTACTTGGAAGCGTCTTCGCGACTCTTGGTACCGCGGATGTTATTGTTTCGCGGTGACGGCAAAGGGCCCGACGCCCTGTTGCCGACCACCGAGGAGGCGCGTGCACGTGGCCGGTGACCCGACGTCATCGATGCTTCGTGACACGTGCAGAGAGATAAGAATTTGGAATAAAGGATCTGGCCACGGAGTGGGGAAGGCGTAGCCTTCTGGCAAGAGGACTGAGTTGAACCGCTCAGCACTTACCCCAGAACCTTCAACGCGAAAGCAAATTTTATAACATCAGAAGTGGGATACGCGAGTAATTTTTTTTTTACTCTTTACCTAACGTTCAGTTAAAATCCGCTTTTAGTACGCGCTTATTTCTTTTTACGATGGCAAGCGATAGTGCGGTTTGTGGTGACAGTTCTTCAAACGAAAACACTAGTGTGCAATATTTATTGCAGCGAATTAAACAACTAGAAGAAGAACGTGTTGTAAATGAACAAATTAGTCGTTCGACACATCCGTTAGTGGAAGCTATTCCGCGTTTTAGTGGTGAGGAACTTGGTGAGAGTGCGAATTCGTGGTGTGATACCGTCGAAAACATTACGCGTGATCTCTCCCCCTCGCAACGATTGTGCTGTGCGACACACGCGCTTAGTGGTTCTGCCCACGATTGGTACCGAGGATGGCAAGGAAATCCGAGGACGTGGAACGCTTTTCGCGAAGATCTTTGTTCGATTTTTACAACCGAAGATCGAATAGGTCAATTGCTTCGTCGTGCGGTACTTTACACGAGTGACAGTGCTGTCAGTTATAGTGAATATGCACGCACGAAACTAAAGTATCTACAGCAGACGAAAATTTCGTTTAAGGCGTCTGAATTAGTGCGCCTTGTTATTGCCGATATAAATGATTCCACCACTCGTCAATCTTTGACCAACGCTCGTTATTCAACCACTGCCGAGCTAATTACTGGAATGGCTCTTTACGTCAAACCTCGAGATAAAAAGGATGAAGATCAACGTAAACACAAGAGAGAAGAAGATCACCGAAAGCACTCGTTTAAGCGCCCTCAAGTTTTCTCACGACCCGGAAAACGATGTTTCATGTGTGACGGGACTGACCACCTACAAAATGACTGTCCCAAAAGGCGCAAAGCTGTGGCTGTTCCGGATCGCTCATCGCCTATACAATCTTCAGTGTGTGCATACTGTGCTAAACGGGGACACGATGAAGAAACTTGTTGGGTCAAGCAACGAGCGCAGCGTTATAATTCTGGGCAACAATCATCGTCCAACCGATTCCAAAAAGGAAGATTCAGTAAAGAAAAACCAGAAGTCAACGTCTGTTATTCAATGGCGCATCAAGTTACCCCTATTATTCTGCGAGACTTGGTAGTGCGTGATTGCCTAATTGATAGTGGTGCTACGTGTTCGCTCGTTAAACAAACAGTCGCGAAGCGCGCGAACTGTAAGATCGAGCCGACTTCGATAACAGTACGAGGTCTTCGAGGTGCTGTGATTGAGACAACGGGAAAAACGACCGTGACGGTGCAAACTGAGGACGTCACGCTCGAGATGGACTTGCTTATCGTGTCCGATTCCTCAATCCCTTACGACGTCCTGATCGGCAGAAACGTCTTGGCTCAGGGAGGATTGCAAATGCTAACCGAAGAGGATGGATCTGCAAAGCTTATACGATGCCCGCCGAAGCTGCCCCAAACATCGACGGAGGAACCTGTCGCCTGCGTGTTGCAGAATATCGAGGGACAGGAAGGACAGCAGCTGGTCGACCTGCTAAGACGGTATCAAAATATGATTACGGATGGTAATATTGCCCG
Source organism: Pemphredon lugubris (assembly GCA_933228935.1). Taxonomy (NCBI): domain Eukaryota; kingdom Metazoa; phylum Arthropoda; class Insecta; order Hymenoptera; family Crabronidae; genus Pemphredon; species Pemphredon lugubris. Next base: position 27,630,314 of record OW121815.1, read on the forward strand.
ACAAAAGGTAACGACTGGAGAACTTAAAATTATTCTTAAAGAAGAAAAGGTTATAAACTATCACCCGTATAGATTGTCATTTACCGAGCGCGAAAAAGTACGCGACATAATAGACAATTTGTTAAATAATGGTATCATACGTGAGAGTGTTTCGCCGTTCGCGAGTCCGATAATATTAGTTAAGAAAAAGAACGGAGAAGATCGAATGTGTGTAGACTTCCGAGCTTTAAATGCCATTACCGTTAAAGATCGATATCCGCTTCCCTTGATCGACGATCAGTTGGATCGGTTAGGGAATAACAAATATTACACGATCCTTGACATGGCTTCTGGTTTCCACCAGATCCCCATTGCTGAGGCGTCAATTGCAAAAACCGCGTTTGTCACGCCTGATGGCCATTACGAATATCTCAGAATGCCGTTTGGTTTAGCTAATGCACCCGCTGTCTTTCAACGGGCGATAAACACTGCTCTCGGAAATCTACGAAATAATACGGCTTTGGTTTACCTCGATGATGTTTTAGTCCCGTCTTTAACGAAGGAAGAAGGGCTTGAAAAATTAGAACGCGTGCTGCACGCGTTGCAAACTGCCGGATTTTCTTTGAACATTAAAAAATGCAAATTTCTGCAGACAGAAATCGAATATTTGGGTAGAGTTGTATCTTCCGACGGAATCAAACCGGGGAAAGAAAAAATTCAAGCATTGATAGAGTCGCCGGTGCCATCTAACGTTAAGCAGATCCGACAATTTATGGGATTAGCGGGGTACTTTCGGAAATTTATACCCGAATTTGCTGTTCGAACCGCGTGTATTACGAGACTTACAAAAAATAACGAACCGTGGCATTGGGGCGTTGAACAGGAAGAAGCTCGAAAATATGTGATTGACAAGCTTACGTCCGAACCGTTACTTGTAATATTTGATCCGTCAAAAGAAACCGAATTACACACGGATGCGAGTGCGATAGGCTACGGAGCTATATTATTTCAAAAGTCCGACGACGGACAACGGGTGGTCGCCTATTTTAGCCGGCGAACAACGGCAGAAGAGTCACGATACCACTCGTATGAATTGGAAACGTTGGCTGTCGTGAATGCATTAAAATATTTTCGTGTGTACCTTTTGGGAGTGCATTTTAAATTAGTCACCGATTGCAATGCACTAAAAGCAACAAATACAAAAAAAGATTTATTACCCCGTATAGCTCGTTGGTGGGTCTATCTTCAAGATTTTGACTATACCATTGAATATCGAAAAGGAAAATGTATAGAGTATGCAGATTATCTTAGTCGGAATCCCCGTAAAGATCGGATCTGTTATGTGAACACGGTTTGTGAAGGGTCATGGCTTGAGATAGCACAGGCAAATGACGAAGAAACGAAAACGATTAAAGAAAAGATTAGTGTAAACGACACTATATGCAGTGATTTTGTAATTCTGGATGGTTTACTATGCCGCAAACTACGTAATAATAACGGGAAAGAAATTACGCGACTGTTTGTTCCCAAAGGAAATCGTTTAGGATTACTGAGGTTGTATCATGACGAGAACTGTCATGTCGGTTTTGATAAAGTTCTGGATCGCATCACTCGTACATACTGGTTTCCTAGACTGAGAATTTTTGTAAAAAAATATATTGAACATTGTCTTACCTGCACGATTGCAAAACGCCATACGGGCCCCAAACAAGGTTTGTTGCATTCTATCGATAAGCAACCTATTCCGTTTGATACAATTCATAGCGACTGCGTCGGCCCATTTGTTAAAACGAAAGAGGGCTATCAATATGTTTTATTAATAGTAGATGCGTTTACTAAGTATATTCAGCTTGTACCATTAACATCGCTTACCGGTGAAGAAACATTGCAAGTTTTTAAAGAACGCCTTTTATTGTTTGGCAGACCGCGAAAAGTTGTTTTGGATAGAGGCACTAATTTCACGTATAAACCGTTGCAACAATTTTTCAAAAAACAGAACGTGGAAGTACACTATATTGCGACAGGTGCTCCTCGAGCAAACGGTCAAGCCGAAAGATACGTGGCTACGGTAACTAATTTGTTAACCGTCGAGACATTAAAATCGGCAGAATGGCCGAGCAAGTTGCTTAAAGTGCAAGAATCTTTAAATACGACCAAACAAGTCTCTACTGGCTTTACTCCAACGCGTTTATTATTTGGCTTAGAACGAAGCGCGGGGAGTGCAGTCCAGATCGAATGTAATTTGCCCGACGTAAACGACGAAATAATCGTCGCGTATGATAGGAAAGTTGCTTATGAACGTTTACAAAAAAATGCTGAAAAGCAAAACATTGCATTCAATAAGAAGCGTAGAAACAATGTTGAGTTTAAAGAGAACGATTCGGTATTTTTGAAACCAGCAGTTACGCGTCGAGCAAAATTAGATCCTAAATATCTCGGACCGTACGTAATATCAAAAGTGTTAAAAAATGATCGTTATGAAATTGTAGGCAAAACCGGCAGACCCCAGGTAGCTCCAAAAGACCGATTGCGGCTATGGAAGGGTGAATTGAATAACGATGAGAATATAGAAAGCGAATGTGATATCGCCGATGAACCGTGTTAGCGGATTATTTTATCTTTGTTATTTTTCTATTGCTGTGACTGACTGATAATATGTGGCAATAAAATTTCAGTATATTGTCAATGAGTATTTTCAATGTAAGGTAGATTCCTGCTTGATTATGAAGTGTGGACTTAGGTGGAATTGTGTCATAATATGAACAGAACTGTTAGAATTCTTGGAATATACGAGTGCAAAGATTCGTCTCTTAGTATGCATTTCGATCTACGGCGGAGTTGGAATTCGAAACTGTAGGACTAGCGGCGTCGCGCCGATTGGGAAGTGACGACGGATAGAGATAAACACCGACGACGCATAAACCTCATGATCGAGATGGCAGGCCCGATTTCGGGGACGATACAAAGAACGGAAGACGTAGGGAACGGCAGACTTCTTCCGCACGTTGACAGTGACGGACGTTATTCTCGTTTTTGAAAACGCATTGAACTTTTACGGTACGTTAACGTATTACAAGTCTTTTTCTTACAAATCAGAAGTGGGATAGACAACGCATCACACGTGTATATACTTTTTCTTTTTTTTTATATATAAATAAAAAAAAAAAACTACGAACGCGCGGTCATACGGTAACAAACTAAGTGGCAGTGTACCGTGACGGTGAAACGTATAATTGCTCGTGTTACGTGTACGGCTATAGTGGTGATTGAACGCTAAGAAAGGTATCGTTATGGGACGACACCGTACAAAACGTCCTGCGTCGGAATCCGTGAGGACTGACAAACGACGACGAGGTTCACGGAGTCCTTCGGACGATCGCTCGAAAGAGAATGCAGACCGTATTCGCCATTTAGAACGGCTGGTGGAGGAACTAAGCCGTTCGGGAAGACGGCACCGTTCGCCGACGATACGACACGGTGACGAACAGCTGATACCGATTTTCGATCCGTCGGGGTACGACTTGACCGTGGATCAATGGATCGCACACGTGGACGAACTTGCTGTCCAGTACGAGTGGGACGGCCGTGCGATTATGCCACTGATCGCCAATCGATTGAAAGGACACGCACGTCAGTGGTACGAGAATCGACAAAAGGTCATTACCACCTGGGATGAGACGAAGGAAGTGATGGTCGAGATGTTTCGTAAGTCCGTTCCATTTTCTAAGCTGTTTCGCGAGGCCGCCTTGTACGAGACGAGGCCCGGCCAGTCGCTGGGAGATTATTGTTTCCAAAAATTAAATAAATTAAGACGTCTCGATATTTCGATACCGGACAAGTATTTGGTTGACATGGTAATCGGGGGTGTCACTGACGAGCACCTTGCCCGAACGATACGATCAGCTCAGCACGTTAGTGCGAACGACCTATACGCATACATGTGCGGTTTAGGAAAAATGTCTGGCGGAAAAGATTTCAGTAAACGCATCATCGGGTCGGGCAAACGCGACGAACCTGCGAGATCGTTTTATGGAAAACGACACGTCGAATCGTCAACTAATGCCGATAAATTCAAGGATCGCCCAAATAACAGCGATAGTACGTTTATCACATGTTATAACTGTGGAACGCCGGGCCACATTGCAAAGAATTGTCTAAAGCCTCGCGTAGAATGCGAAACGTGCCACCGGTTGGGTCATACACGCGAAAGGTGTCCGCGAACGAAGGAGATACATGAAATCGCATCTTCTTTAACTCAACGGGCTAATCTTTACGAAAAGATCGTGCATATAAACGGCAAGAAAACGAAGGGATTGATAGATACGGGTAGCGCGTGCACGATAATACGATCTTCACTTGAGAAGAAGTTCGGGCTTGTTTCGATGCCGACGACAGATTTTCTGTTGCGAGGTTTTGCCGGAAATATCTTAACCGCTAATCATACGGCGAAGTTATATTTGCGAATTATGGGTACCGCAGCTTGTGTCGATGCGGTAATAGTTCCGGACGAGTGTTTGATTTACGATATCATTGTCGGACGTGACTATTTAGATCAAGATCATATCGTAATGGTAAAAAAAGATAAGCAACTGTTGCTCAAGGAGACGCCGCGCGATGACGTTCTGTTAAAAAATATAATAGACGTGAATTTTCTAACTAATAAAACGAACGTAGATTTCGGCGACGCGGACGAATTGACACAGCGGAAATGTACCGATTTGTTAGTCGAGTTCGACGATTGTGTGTCGTCGTCGCTCGCGAAATTAGGAAAAACCGACACGATATCTATGGAAATACGTTGTTTAAACGAAATGCCGGTAGTGTATAGGCCCTACCGCGTAGCTGAACCCGAACGTAATCGATTAAAAGAAATGATACGTGAATTACTCGAGAATGGAATTATTCGCGAATCTAGTTCACAATACGCGAGCCCTGTCACGATGGTTAAAAAGAAAACCGGAGATTTTAGAATGTGCGTGGATTTCCGGAAACTCAACGCAATTACTATTCGGGATCGGTATCCATTACCTTTAATCGATGATCAGATCGATAGACTCGGAGGTTACGAATATTTTATTGGACTCGATCTAGCTTCCGGCTATTACCAAGTACCTATGGCCGACGGTTCAATTCACAAAACAGGGTTCGTTACACCGGACGGACATTACGAGTTCCTCAGGATGCCGTTTGGTTTAACCAATGCTCCTGCGGTTTTCCAACGTTTGATGGACAAGGCTCTCGGTCCTTTAAAACAAACGGTAGCGTATCCCTACTTGGACGATGTAATAATACCCGCGACAAGTGTCGATGACGGTCTCGATAAGTTACGTTTAGTATTGCAGGCACTGCGGAAACACAAGCTAACGTTGAATCTTGGGAAGTGCTCGTTTTTCAAGTGCACCATTGAGTTTCTTGGTCGCGAAATTAACAAGGACGGGGTTAGGCCGGGGAAAAGTAAAATCGATGCAATTTTACAATTAAAAGCCCCGCAAAATGTAAAACAAGTTCGGCAGTTTCTTGGCCTCGCAAGCTATTTCCGGAAATTTATCAAAAATCATGCGGCAATAGTCGAGCCGTTAACGAAATTGACGCGGAAAAACGAATTGTGGCGATGGACGGATATACAGGAAAAGGCATTCCAAACCGTTAAGGAGAAACTTGTTACGCGTCCAGTATTAGCGATATTCGACCCGAAATTGCAGACGGAATTGCACACCGATGCTAGTTCCAAGGGTGTGGGTGCGATGCTCTTACAAAAATCAAACGCCGGTAATATGGTAGTTGTCGCGTATTTTAGTAGACAGACGACACCGGATCAACAATGCTATCATTCGTATGAACTTGAGACGATGGCAGTAGTTCTAGCTTTACGACACTTTCGAATATACCTGTTAGGGTTGGATTTTAAGGTCCTGACGGATTGTAACGCCCTTCGCACGACGTTTTCGAAGCGTGATTTACAGCCTCGCGTCGGTCGCTGGTGGTTGGATGTACAGGAATTTACATTCGAGATTGAATATCGGCCCGGTTCAAAAATGGCTCACGTCGATGCCTTAAGTAGAAATCCGTCCGCGATATATGTCGAGACATATCAGGTAGATTTAACTGAGACCGACTGGATACTTGCAGCTCAGTTGCAGGACGAACAATTATCACGAGTAAAAAGTATTCTTGGGGGTAAGCGTGAGAGCCGCACGAAGCAATATTTTGAAGACTACGAAGTTAAAAACGAAATGGTATATAGACGTCTCGCTGATAAAACCAGATTGTGGGTAGTTCCGCGAGCTGCTCGGATGCAGATTTGTAGATTGTGCCACGACGATGCGGGACATTTAAGTACGGAAAAAACGTTGGAACGTATAAAACGTAACTATTGGTTCGCAGGAATGAGACAGTTCGTGACAAAGTACGTTAAAGCCTGTTTAAATTGCGCGTATTATAAGGCGGTAAGCGGTAAAAAGCAGGGTAAGTTACATCCGATAGAGAAGGTTCCTGTTCCGTTTCATACAATCCATATGGATCACGTAGGACCCTTTGAAACGAGTCGTAAACGAAATAAATATTTACTGGTAATAATCGACGCGTTCACAAAGTTTGCGGTTATCGAACCGGTGAAAGACCAAAAATCTCGGCACACGGTAAAAGTACTGGAAAGTCTTGTCCATCTGTTCGGCTGCCCCACTCGAATTATTAGTGACAGGGGTACGGCATTTACGGCAAACAAGTTCAAAAGTTTTTGTATTGCATACGGGATTAAACACGTATTGAACGCGGTAGCTACGCCCAGAGCAAACGGGCAGTGCGAGCGCTATAACAAAACGATTGTCAGTGCGTTAGCAACGTCGGTAGCCGGAAAAGATCCGCGCGACTGGGATAAGGAAGTAAAGAAAGTGCAAAGTGCACTAAACACGGTTCATAATAAAGGCATTAATACGTCGCCTATGAAGGCCTTAATCGGTTGTGATACTAGGAGCGCGGCAGAGGCGCGGCTTCTAAACGGTATTCGGAACGAAATAGATAGGGTAGACTTGAATCAGCTTAGAAAGGAAATAAGCGAACATGTTACGGAAGACCAAAAACGGCAGAAAGAAAGATACGACCAATTAAGACGAGACGCGGTAAAGTATAAATCGGGTGATCTTGTAATGGTTCAAATTACAAGTGAAGTGTCGACGGGCAGCAGTCGTAAACTGTTCCCAAAATACAAAGGACCTTTTCGGATACGCACGGTACTTCCGAACGATCGGTACGAAGTTGAGGACCTTCGAGAAGGTTCGAGAAGGGCACGAACGGTCATCGCGGTTGACCGGTTAAAAACGTGGATTACGGTACAGTACGGAACGGACGATGAATGAAGACTTCCGAGGGTGTGAAGTCATATGGCGAACGTCGCCAGGCAAACGTTGCCAACACATCGGAGCAAACGTTGCTCGCACGTCACGATGCACGAAAAACGAAAGTATGGCGAACGTCGCCAGGCAAACGTTGCCACCACATCTGAGCAGACGTTGCTCGCACGTCACGATTCACGAAAAACGAAAGTATGGCGAACGTCGCCAGGCAAACGTTGCCACCACATCTGAGCAGACGTTGCTCGCACGTCACGATTCACGAAAAACGAAAGTATGGCGAACGTCGCCAGGCAAACGTTGCCACCACATCTGAGCAGACGTTGCTCGCACGTCACGATTCACGAAAAACGAAAGTATGGCGAACGTCGCCAGGCAAACGTTGCCACCACGTATGAGCGAACGTTGCTCGCAAGTTACGATTCAAGAAGAAAGGACATATTCCACACTGGTTTTTTTTTTTTTTGGAAACGACATTATGGCGGACGTCGCCAGTACGGTGATCGTCACCGGTTTGAAAACACGGAAGATAAAATGTTAACGAAATTGTCTGAGGACAGACATTACGTCAGGATGGCCGAATGTTAGAATTCTTGGAATATACGAGTGCAAAGATTCGTCTCTTAGTATGCATTTCGATCTACGGCGGAGTTGGAATTCGAAACTGTAGGACTAGCGGCGTCGCGCCGATTGGGAAGTGACGACGGATAGAGATAAACACCGACGACGCATAAACCTCATGATCGAGATGGCAGGCCCGATTTCGGGGACGATACAAAGAACGGAAGACGTAGGGAACGGCAGACTTCTTCCGCACGTTGACAGTGACGGACGTTATTCTCGTTTTTGAAAACGCATTGAACTTTTACGGTACGTTAACGTATTACAAGTCTTTTTCTTACAGAACATATTATGATTGTTGAAATTTGGGCGTGTGGCGCTGTTCAGAGGTATTTGAGAATACCGTCTGTTATTGGTAGCTGCTAGCTGTTGATAAGTGTTAAATAGAGAACACTTGTAATATTTTGGGCGTGTGGCGCTGTTCAGAGGTATTTGAGAATACCGTCTGTTATTGGTAGCTGCTAGCTGTTGATAAGTGTTAAATAGAGAACACTTGTAATATTTTGGGCGTGTGGCGCTGTTCAGAGGTATTTGAGAATACCGGCTGCTATGGAATGCTATGACAATGGATGCAGTATCCAAAGATAAAGTGAAGGCAATTAAATAAAATAAGAACGCTTCTCGAGAGCGCGAAGCATGTCAGTTTGGCCGTGTTAGCGTCAGCGTGAAATTTTGGTAATATACGCGCCGAGAGTGACGCAGTAGGCGACATCGGCTTATTTAAAAGAGTATTGTATTGCCGATGGCCGGAACCTTAAATCTGTCATCAGTGATTCGGTTCGGCAGCGGCTTGAGTGGCGGTACTTGGAAGCGTCTTCGCGACTCTTGGTACCGCGGATGTTATTGTTTCGCGGTGACGGCAAAGGGCCCGACGCCCTGTTGCCGACCACCGAGGAGGCGCGTGCACGTGGCCGGTGACCCGACGTCATCGATGCTTCGTGACACGTGCAGAGAGATAAGAATTTGGAATAAAGGATCTGGCCACGGAGTGGGGAAGGCGTAGCCTTCTGGCAAGAGGACTGAGTTGAACCGCTCAGCACTTACCCCAGAACCTTCAACGCGAAAGCAAATTTTATAACATGCACGTTCGGTAAAGTGACCCGATCGCCGATCGCCGCTCGACTCTCGGGGGTGTCCGCGTACCTGCGATTAGCCGTGCGCCCTGCCATAAATTAGACAAGTGCCGTTCCTACTGTGTGTGTCAGTGTCAAGTGAGTTCACCGAACCGGCCGTAAAATCAGCTGTTGAAGTTCTCGAGATTCTTACGAAGGACAAAATCGGCACTGTGACCTACTGCCAACGACTTACTTCCGTCGAGGGCAGGTTGATTCGTTGGCGAAAGGGTGAGTTCAACAAGATTCTTCTAACGTTAGTTATTCACATCGTTTATCTTAGACCATAATTTACCCACCTGAAAACATGCTGTTAAGAAAATCATTTTTTCCACAAATACTACAACTTTTCATACCTCCCGAATTACGAGTGACAGTATTGAACACAGTTATTCAACGACTATTAGTTTATTTGAAGACGATATGTGATATGTGCCGTATGCTTTTCTCGATACCCACGCGATCTACTTGTTCACGCTCGCGGCGGAGCGTGTCAGAGACCACACTCTCGTTTCGAGCGCGCGTTCGATACGCGCTCGGATTGGCCTAGCCGTTTCGTTAATAATTCAAAACCGAAGGCGCTTAGGACATTATTGCTAAGGAAAAAGTTGTTCAGTATCACCTCAGCTACCCCTCATTTCCCGGTGTCGAGCTAGTTACGGGACACCCTGTATATTTCAGCCCTACATTTTCGTGCGGTATGTATAGATTTGTTAATATTTTCGGGGACGGAAGATATTTTTTCGGAAATTAATAAAGCTACACATGTCCAAAAAAATGTATGGTTGAAATTTTACTACTTTTTACACTTATATCCTTTGGACATAAATTTTAAATCAAAGTTGGATGGTAGCCGAAGGAATAGAGGGATAGTTTGTTATCATGCTGGGCCGGGTTCGAATCCCGGCGTGTGTTGAGCACTCGTTTTTTTTAGTGATTTTCGGCGACTCCGGCTACCAAGGCAGAGTACAATCAAATTGTAATAGCAAAGAGAAGAATCATAAAACTAACAATAAGAGGTACATCTGGCAACGTCGGAAATCCTGTCCATAAAGGGCAACGCTGTTTTCTGACATCCTGGCGAAAAACAGGCATTCTGAAACGGATAGTCGTGCACGACGCGCTTCTAGTAATGAAGACGTTTGACAAATATATTGTAAATTTGACAACGCTGCATTCCACAATAAGGAATAAGAATAAATGTTTAGTTGATCGCTTACACAATTGCGTACGATGTCTACGATCGACCATTCTTGTTTTTTTTGTGTATGATTGTAAGAAGAAAAAAAGTATGCGTTCATTCCACTCACCGGAATACGTGCAATTGTAAACGTTAGATTGATTGGAAAACTATCCATATGAAGTATCGTCTATTCTTATAGCGACCGTTATATCATGCAAATAATGTAGACCATAACTTCTCTCGATGCATCGAAAAATATATTTGGATTTTACTTTTTAGGGAATCGGTACTGCCCTAATGTTTTACGTAAAGACTTTACGTCTGTGCTATGCCTGAGAGAGAGAGAGGGAGAATCGAAGAATTCCGTAAGAAAAAGCGAGAAAAGAGAGGAGAATTGACCAAATAATAGGGAAGAAGTTTCGGCTAAACGATGCAATGTCCTACGGTGTACAAGGTGTCAATCGAAAGAGGAAAGTCCAAAGGTGGTTAGAAACTATCGATCTCGGCCGGACAACGTCCAGAATTGGAGAAATAGCTCAGAATTGTGCGACGGCCACCTAATGGGCGGCCATCTTAAAATCTCGTCGTGATCGCAAAAGTGACAGGTGAAAATTTGCAGTCAAATTTTGTTGTTATAGAGTGAATGATCTCTGGATTGGGATAGTTTCTAACTATCCTTGGACTTTTATCTTTCACATGAGACCTTGTGCAGAGCGAGATGTTGTTTTATTTAGTCAACTCGACTTCCAGCAAGAATGCTTACTTTTCAGCGTTTCCAGAAAAATTATAAATGAAATTGAGGAAGGTTTCGCGTTTATTTCAGAGGTGGCGTCAAAAGTAAATTATTTTGGCCCTACTCTTTACCGGCAGATAAGACCCGAACTTCATAAATTCGACACGCACGAAAATAGCGGCGCGTCGGTCAACTCGGAGTTGCTCGAGTAGTACTGATTCCCCTTAAAGGAGCGTAAGGAAAAAGCTTCCCGGGGAAACTCATGGTGGCGCTGACTTTCAATATATATAGCACACTATTGCCATATATGGTAGTACCCCCACTCTCCATCTACTGTAGCTATATATATTGAATATGAACGCCCTCGGGGAAGACCCCGCAAACTAAATGACTTACGTCCTTTCTATTCTATTCTATTCATCTTACTTATACTTAAAAATTTGAAGGATTTAACTCAAATGACGATGAAACAAATTCTGAATTAATAAATTTATTTTATAAGATTCCACGTCGAAGAAATAAATGGAAATATTATATTACAACCCATTCTAATTATATAAAAATAATTAGTTACAAACTATAAATATTATAACAACACATTGGTAGTTTTAAGATAGCGGATTTCATAGCCTATTTGCCTGGCAGTACTTTTGGAATACTGATACTAATACTTTTTCAGTGCCTGCTAGATGTTCCTTATATGCGGCGACCTTCCTAGTTGCTTTTCTAAAGTCCTTCTGCATGGCCATCATGGCATTATACGCTGTCTGGTTCATCTTCTCGAAGTTGTCCTTCCAGCTGCTACAGAGCAGTTTTGCAATTGAGTCTAAGAAATAAACAAAGTCGACTGTCATCAAAAAAACTACGCAATACGATGTAATACCTTCATTCGAATCTCTAAACACCACCCAAAGAATGGTCAACCTGGAAACAGATAGTATAACACAGGCATGGGCAACATCGGCTCCCAACTTCTCCTTCGCTGATTTCGCTGTCCCCACTTCCGGCGCGTGAACGGAACGGAGAGAAGGATAGCAATACATATACCCGTACCGTAGAGACTCACTCGCACGAGCCATCGCGCGAGAGGATCACTGGTGGGGGTACCCACTGGAGGAGAAGTTCGAGCCGCCGAAACTGTAGCGGCTCTAAGAGCCGCTGTTGCCCATGCCTGGTATAACACATTCGTCATGGGATACATAGAAAATATACGTGCCATAATCAAGTTGCTTCAATAACAGTCTCTTCTTGTTGATCCTTCGTTTCCTTTGCTGAAAAAATGATACAGTAATTAGTACTAATTGGAAACTTTTGACTACTGTTACGTCCCGAGATGGATTTCGGTGGTGGAAATCCCGGTAAGAGGAGCCACTTTCGTATTCAAGAGAATCGTAGCAGTTAGTAGCAGGATCCCTTGCGCTTCGATTCGGTACTAAAGTACCTAGGGAAAACGGTATCACTGCGAGTATACGATCTGATCAATAAGAACTCTCTCTGTGGAGAAGTAAGGAAATACTTCTTACTGGTTGTTGTTCGATCTATCGGAAGGATAGACTTGAGATTGGATTGTAGGAATGCTGGCGGTAAAATAGTGATTTCAAATTTACTGTAATATGTATTTAAGTGAATTTGTAATTTTAAGCGCAGACATACAATGATTGATATAAAGCCTTATTCGATATACAATACAATAGCTCGCTCGCAGATTCGCTTTAATACAATTTTTGACGCGTAAGTGCAGGATCAGTGTCCCGTTGTAACTATGCTTACAGTTAGTAAGTAGAAGTCTCTTTCTTTCTCTCTTCCTTGTCGTGGAACTAGGACTTAAACAATAAGTTAAAATCAGCTTTGCGCGCTGAAGAATTAAATTGAACGTAGTAGACTGAACTGGATTGAATGATGAACGAATAATCACTGCTCCGAGGCTGGAGATCCCTCGTTTTATACCCTTCTTCGTGCGCAAATGTGCTTGGGGTAGGAGTGTACGCGTTTGTTAATGTTAATTTACTCTTATTGCATAGACGGCGGTATCCTTTGCTGTTGGTCAAGGCTTTCCCATGGAAAGCTTGTTATTCAACCTTGACCGAGCTATTTTCTAGGAACGGAAGTCGTTCGAACGTCCCTTCCTAGAACATCGGCGTGAGAACGCGGCTTATGAGTAGGTGTATCTTTATAGTCGGAGCAGGGGTATCTTCATGCTTGATAAGTTATGGTCGATTGTGAGGTCATGATTTACGAGGCGGCAGATCCTTTACTATTGGTCAAGGCTTTCCCATGGAAAGCTCTGTTTTTCAACCTTGATCGAGCTGTTTCTTAGGAACAGAGGTTGTGAGGAGATAGCGCCCACTGGTGGGTCGTTTTGCCTTGTTTTTTGTTAGCGGTGGGGGTTAGGCGGGAGATTTGACTTGAATTTGGGTGTTTGTAGAGTAACTGGTGGAAGCGGTGGGGCCTCAGAAATGGTGGGGGGTGCTGGCACCGGAGGGACGTTACACCCTCCCCCTTGTGGATTTCCGACGTCCTCGGAGGTAGGCGTCGCATCCTCTTCCATATCCAGGATCATCTCTAGTACATCGTCAAAGAACTCCTCACCACCCTGGTGAGGCATGGAGAGGTCCAGAGGGGTGTCACTGGGCTCCGTGTTACGGAGCCTCTGCAGCTCTCTTTGTATAGACACTGCGGCGTATACAAACGCGGCTAATTGGTCCGCGTTTCGCCTAATCCATTCAGGGGTTACTATCTCGTTGTCCATTATTTAATTTATACGCGTGGATAATAACCGAAGTGTGCCGGCTCAGTGTTCGATACTGAATAACGGCTTGTCGTAAGGGTCCTTCTTAATGACGACCTGTCGTGGGAAACTCTCGGTAGTAGGGTAGCGATATGCGATGTTTAATTCTTATAACGTCTTATCTTGTTGCAGTCCCGATCATCGTTCTCCCTGATACCTTTTAATTGAGATATTTTGCCGCCGGTTCTGATGGTGTGGTTCCTACCTCTTATTTATATGTTGCAGATTAGATAAGCGCTTAGATCATCCGTCACTTGATTCGTATGGTGGTCCCCACTGTAAGTCGGTACGGTAGGTGTTTTTAATCAGAAGTCGTTGATGCAGATTTTTTTCTTAACTGTCCGTGGTTGGTAAAACGGTGAACTAATTCATTCGGCCTTGAAAAATACTTGTTCTTTGCTCAATTGTACTCGTACATCCGGATATAATTTTGTTTCAGCTGGGGCTGAAGGTAACGGAGTTTTTGTGGTTTGTAATGGCTCTTCCTCCGTATTAGTAGATTGGTCATCTGTGTTTGGTTTTTCTTCGTAAAAATGCAGTAATAAATTTGTTACGCTGTCCCATATAGCTCCGATTAAATGGTAACTCCATCCGTATAAACGGTGTATCGCGTATCCGTGTAATGCTGTGTCTAATGTGAATTTAACAAATTTTGCAATGAACCATAATCCAAGCATTCCGGCGCTGAAAGTTCCGAATCCGGTAAACCATCCCCAAAGGCGAGACCATGTTGAGGCGGCGATTTCTTCTAAGGTTTTTTCGTCTAATAGATTGATAAAAGACATCCCCTGTTTATCGGCTGCTTGCCCCGTCATACTTCTGGCGATAGCGTTAAGTACGGCGGGTCTCTCTGCCGGAAACATAATATGATCGCGTAATTTACTTAATTCTTCTGCGGAATAAATTCCCGACGTAGCCAGATTATCCGGGTTGGTATACGTCCATGTGTTTGTAGTTGCTGGCTTCAATTCCTGTGGTGGAATTGAAGATATCGCGGTGGGCGAGATTTTGTACCAAATTCCATCTAGTTGGTACATGTTTGGTACATAAGGGTTGCAATCCGTTTGCGTTCCTGTTTTTAGTAGAATATTAGTTCTCGGTGCCATAAAGTAGGATATGTTGCCTCTTGAAACTGGCAATTGTTGATAACAGTTTTCTGTTTCCCTTAGTTTAACGGCGACGGGTACACATTTTATAATGTGTACTACTTCTCCCGAAACAACTGCCATGTATCCCGGTCCTTTCATAATCTGATATGCGAAATCCTCTGGTAGTAATTTGGAGTAAGCCAGGGCGTTTTCCAGAATTCGTTTTTCCAATTCACATTGTTGTAGCAAAATGTCTCGATATAACGAAGTCATCTGGTTCTTAATGTGTTTCTCCAGATAAACAAATTTGCTATTTACATAAGTAAATATATCCAAATTGTTGACCGCTGTGGGTCTTCGTTGTGCGAAGGATTCTCCTGGCTTTGTTTCTAGGATGAACAGCTTCGGGTGTTCGGTGCGTGCCAATATATAATTGCACAAACTCAATCGACCTTTCTGTGCTAATGCAAAGGTAATTTCTTCTGTCGTGATGGCGTAAACCGTTGTGGATTCGGTAGCGTTTTCAAATATACGTTCGGCTTTTCCCTCGTAAAGAACGTCGTAACTACTGAATTTACAACGGTCGTCAGGGACTCCTGCCCAGAATGTATTGCCTCCTTCCAAATCAAAACATTGCCCGTCTGACAGGGTGCAATGGCTCCCTGAGTGCAAAATGATTTTATTTGCATCTGGTTTTGTTGAGGCGAAGTAATCGCGTAGAGTGATTCTAACGACGGCTTGTACGACCACGTCGTCCCAGGATCCGTAAGGATCGGCGTACTTTATTCCTTCGCAGGTGCCGTCATGCGATATTGATCCGGCTAACGTAACACTTTTAGTTGTGGAATCGTTGGATCTTAAACCCGTGATCAAATCATCTCTGGCGAAGGCGAATGCTCTAGTAAAATGCATTTTAAGACAGGTGTCGGAACTGACGTCCATTATGTAATCCATCCGGCCGTGTGTTACTACTGATACGTGAGAGTGCATGCCACAATGGTAAATGGTTCTATCTATCTCGACCTTGCATTGTATCACGTGTGCATTGGAGAAATCCGTCAATTGGAGTAGTTGAACGTACATATGTAGTTTCAATGGTTGGCTTTTGAATATTTATTTGGCAATCCCCGACGGATCGAACGGTCATTGTAGTTATGTTGGTGTTGGATGATCCGCAGTCGTATGCTATCAGACTGTTAGCTTGGTTGATGGGAAGTAGGAGTATTGCGATGAAAACCAACATCTGAAAGCAGACACTTATGTTAGTGTCTTGTCGAAGAATGTCCGTGAGAGTTCTTAAGCCGATTAGGGTGAACGACTTTTTCCCCTCTATTCATTCGAATTTTGACATTGCCGTTGTCTAGTATTTCTATTACTTCATATGGTCCCTCGTAATGATCGTCAAATTTTCCTGTTTTATTTCCCTTTAACAAGAAGGCCCAGTCGTGTGGTGTGAAGTTTACAGCGTGTTGTCTTTTATCGTAATTTACTTTGGACTTCTGTTTGGCAGCGTTGTTGGCATCTACCGCTTTCCTTGTAAGCTCGTGGAGTTTCTCCAATAAATTAAATATGTAGTCGGAATACGTTGCAATTTCCTCTGATGGTTTTCCGGTTGGGTATCTCGGTATTCTACCGTATAGAAGCTCATACGGCGAATATTTCGTTGCCTCGTGTATGCTTGTGTTGTAACTAAACATACATAATTCTATGAGATTGTCCCATTCCCGGTTTTTTGAGACGAAGTGTTTTAAATATTCGATAAGGACATGATGACTTCTTTCTAAGCTCCCATTTGTTTGTGGGTGGAAGGCCGTTGTTTGTAACTTTTTAATACCGAGGAGTTTTGTTAATGTTTTCATAAATTGGCTGACGAATGGTGTGCCTTGATCCGTTAAGACTCTTCTTGGAGTTCCGAATAAACAAACGAATTTCTTTAAGAATGCTTCTGCTATTGTGGCGGATGTTGCTTCTCGGAGTGGTACTGCTATGGAGTATTTCGTCAAATTATCCTGAATTGTGAGGAGATATTTATTATGTCGTTTGGTGGGTGGCAATGGCCCCACTATATCCATGGCGATTTTATAAAAGGCTTCTGGTGGTGTGTCTGTCAACAACATGGGCTGCCGGGTTTTAACTCTAGTCAATTTTCTTTTCTGACAACTCAGGCATCTCTTTACGTATTCTGCGATATCTTGCTTCATTCCTTCCCAATAGTAATACTGTTTTATGCGCGCGTATGTTTTGGTTATACCCTTGTGACCACCGATTAACGTGTCGTGGTTTTCGTGCAAAATTTGCGGTATTTCGTCCTTTCGAGGTAGAATTATGTCGTTT